>CM032121.1:18386729-19810062 GCA_018894105.1 Jacaranda mimosifolia
AATGATTCTTCGTCCATTGACTATCTCTTCTACAATGTATGATTTCCTCGCGGTGCAATGCAAGAGTTTTTTAAATGATGATTCTTTTAGTGGATTCCCCTCGGTGATTTTAGATTTTTAGATTTTTGGGAATTTTATGAGTTTTCAGATTGTGTATTTCTTCTCTCACTATCTCCTTTCATTCCTCATGTTTGAGCACTATGGAGGGAAGAGGGGGAAATGTAAAAAAAAATTCTTTTTTATTTTTCCAGAAGGGCAATTTTGTCTCTTCATATTTGTTTCTCACCGAATAGTGTTAATGGGGTGAGTGAGCCAATTTTTATTAAACACGAGGTACTAAATAGACTCCATTTTTAACACAGTGGGTTTTGTGGCAAGTTTGAATTACACATGGGGGTAATGTGTATTTAGCCCCTTATTTTGGAGTAACAATAAAAATTCTTTATTTTTTTTCTTCATATATGCTTTTCTTTAAAAATTAAAAATCAATTTTTGGAGGATTTTGAGGCGTGTCAGTGCATATCTATACTATTATATATAACTTAGTTTTGTGCTTATCTAATTATGCAATTTTGATTCTAATTGTGCATTTTTTGGCAAATGCCAAATTTTTAGAATTTTGAGTATTTTAATTCAATTAAAAAAATTATTAGCTGTTAATTATTATATCTAATCAATATGATTGCAGCGTATCTCTAATTTTCTTTCATTTAAAGTTCAAAATGTATTTAATAATGTTTCATAATCTTTATCTAGTAGAGGATTTGATATTATCTATATGATATTATATATATCGATGAAATAATATCAAAGATGTTTAGATGTATTAAAACTCTTATACTTTATATACTTAAATACAATTTAAAAAATAAAAACAGATCCAAGTCTCAAATAACTATCGTACAATTTTCCAATTTCATATTTTGAAGAAGAGAAATTACTAAGTATCTCTACAAGAATTTGTCTATGTAAGTAAAGAAAAATTTATTGCTATTTAGTTATATTCTTCTATTGATTTTGTTGTTAGGATTTTAATTGTATGTTTTCTTCATTATATGAAATTGATTGATTTTAGGTATTGATGAAATCCATGTGCAGGATAAAAGAGAAAACTAAGATAATCAAGAAAAATATTGAATGTTTGCGATTAATTTACATCAGAATCATGAGGCTTATTCTTGTTTTATTACTTAACTGACAAATTAAATTTATAAGGTTTGTGAAATAGACAATTTACTCAATTATAATAATTTTTTTTTTATTAATTAAACATCAAATTCAGTCATGTTCATCCACTTTATGATTATTCACTTTATTGTAATAATCAAGAAAAAAAATATTTAAATATTAATATATATATATATATATATATATATGTAAACAAGTGGGGAATTGTATTGTTTGTATATGTCAATGAAACTTGCTGATTCTAATCAAATTTTGATAAAGATATTTACTTGAGTATATAGTGACAAAGGATGATGAGCAATAACAAGTAGGCGGATTTTTTTTATCCTTAGAACTAATTTTAAGGATACTTTATTATTAATTTATTTGAAAAAATATAAATTTTTTATTTATATTTTATATTTATTTTATTTTATTTTAATTAATATTATAACTAGCATGTGTTCGGTGTAATGCACTGAAAATAATTTCAGTAGTGAAATAAAATTATTTCAATATTAAAATTATTTTCAGTGCATCACACCGGACATATGCTAGTACTATTATATATAGCACAACAGTGCGGGATCCACAATTGTGAAATTTTGGTTCTAATTGTGCAATTTTGGCCAAATGACAAATTCTTAGAATTTTAAGTATTTTAATTCAATTAAACGAATTTCAGTAGTTGTTTATTATTATCTCTAACTTTCTTTCATTCAAAATTTAAAATATATTTAATAATATTTGATAATCTTTATTAAAGAGCTAGAAGTTTGAGAAATAAATAATTATAAATTAACTTATATGTAAGAGCTCAATTTATCTAAATCTTTAAAATTTAATTATTTTTACAATAGTATTTTTTAGATATGTAAAATATTTTCAGATAAAACTATATATATAGAATATAACAAATAATTTAATCTAAAGAATATTTTAAATATAAAAAGTTACTTCCTGTAATAACTCTTAACATTATTTTTATATTATTAATTTAAATCATTTTAGTTTTAGAAATATAATAGAGCTTATTTTCAATTATTTGAAATAAGTTCTTTTATATAGGATATATATAGCTGACATAATTGAAAATTTTCAAAAGCTTGATAAATTACTATTTAAATAGCAAATAATATCAATTTTTATATTTTTAAATATATTTAGTCAAGCAACTTTACAATTATATCGCCTACTTTATTTTAATATTTTTTCTTGTAATAATTCTTAAAAATATTTTTACATGGATTAATGATGTCATATCAAAAAAGTTTGACTATACATATCTATATGTTTGTAAAAGAAATTTATATAGGAGAGAGTGGTATTTTATTTTAAATTGAACAATGAAAATTTATTTATTTTTTTATTCATGTACATAATATATGTTATTTGATCATTTTAAAAATAATAAAATAACTATATATAAATAAATGTAAATAAATTTTACTTATCAGAGTTATATAGAATATTAAGAGATATTTTAAATTATAAAAATTGCATGTTACAAGCTACGTACTGAATTAATTATCAAATAATAACCTAATGTAAGTTATTTTCCTAAATAAAGTATAAAGAGGTCTACATATTTACTATAACAAAAAAAAACTTAACGTTTAAGAATCTCAAATGTTATGAAAATTGTAACTATAACTTTCACATCATTAAGAATTCATATAAAAAAAACTTATATTTTAAAAAAATTATTTACTTACTTATATATCAAAATATGTATGTATAAATATATATCTAATTTAAAAAGCATATTTAGTTAAATATTCTTCTATACTTTTATTTTCTTAAGCCTTTCATTTATTTTTTTTCAATTTTATCATTTAAAATTTTTTTGTATAATTTATAAACTTAGAGTTAACAATTCTTCATATTCCACAACTTATTTAAGTACAAATTATCTTCAAAAATAATATCTTTAAATTAAAATATTCATATTATTTTATTTAATTTGTAATAGATTTTGTTACTTTAAATGCTAAAAATAATTATGATTCATTTTTAATCACATGAAGTAAAATAAATATTATTATACAATAAATTATTTCAATATTAAAAGTCTTTTCGGTGCATCGCACTGGGCACATGCTACTATGTACAAATACAACAGTAAATAAAAATAAAAATTTGTAAATTGAGCACCCTTAAAATGAATCGAATGAGTTGTAAATAAATTTCCTCAAACAATTGAATGAGTTGCAGCAATAACGCCTATGAGGTTCTTTGTCTAATTGACCATAGAACTTTGAAAATAAATAAAACGTAGTATGAGTACTATCAATCTTCAACTTTTGACTTTGAAGATTTGCAAAGAAATCAAGTGAATTTTGCAAGAAAAATACTTAAGCAATTGCATGAATAAATAAATAAATTGAGAAGCATTAAACATAACTCAAAATGCAAGAAAGCACCAGAAAAATTGATGCAGAGACTTGTTGCAATTGATATAAAAGTAATTGATTAAGTGAGTTGATGTGTTGTTTTTGTGTGTGTGAGTGTTTATGCAATATAGTTTCACGAAATAGATACTATTGAAATTGTTGGACTCCCATATTATCTTCTCTTGATCTTAGATTGTATCAGCAGACTTGAAACTAACTAGTGATAATAAAGTGAAACTACTCATACTGCATTTAGGTTGGATGGTTTATATTTGAGGAAAGGAACTGAAAATAATGCCTTCCAATCTCTCTAATATTAATTGAATTTTTAAAATTAATAATAATAATAATAATAATAATAATAATAATAATAATTAAAAAATTAACTCAAATGGGTGTTTAAAGAATTTAAAATCAAAATTACTCAAACAAGTGCAATGAACACGTTATTATGAACTTAAATACTAATTAAAATCTTTTTAATTCAAATCAAATGCAGCCTTATATGTTCTTTGACATGGGTTTTGAGTTGAGATGGGAAAATAGATTAGTGATTAGGTCACTATGGAAGAGGTGACTCACGAGCACGCAATGAATTTGATCAATACCACCGCAACATATGTTTGCATATATTATAGATGTTAAAATGTGAGATGAATAAGTTTATATGTCATAATGATGCTACGTTCTCAATCAAGTTTCAAGAATAAATAAGGTGAAATATTGAGGCATTTTCAAATAAATTATATACTTGGGAGTGTTTCTAAACTAACATTTTAATTTTTTTTAACCTTGTTGAAGGTTTCATTGTATTATTGTCAACTTCCAACCAAAAAAACGATAATTAGCTAAACATAAAAACTTGCTAACCAAAACAATAAAGCTGGATTTGGTAGTCTTAAATAGGTTGAATATATTGGTTATCAAATCCAATTTGTCATTTGATTTAAATTTATTAGGCCCTTCATATATTTTAGGCCTCGTTTTTAATCCGTTCAAGTATATAATTGAAGATCTCACCTCAATAAGATCCAAAATCAAGCCCGATTTGACCAAATATATTATAAAAATAAAAGATTCTTTTGTCGCTCTTATGTAAAGCGAAAAAACATTAACCTTGGGTACAAATTTGACGGCATACTCCGGCCTCTTTCTTTCACTTCGCTCACTAAGCCTTTTGAGGCTTGAGGTTGAATGTACATTTCCATGGTTGAGTATTGAAATATAGATGCAAACATATTGTCTCCTAATATGGGGCTGGGAGTGGTCCTGGTTGCTCTTGAGGTCTAAGAGCTTGCAATCATAATAAGATCGTTAGGGATTGTTGGAAGAGGTTCCAACAAAAATCCTCCAACACTCAAATCAATATCTGGAGAAAAATGAAAGCAAAGGGAACGATGGAGAGAATATAAAATATTGGATATGTGTGCAAATAGTAGAAATAGAATAAATGAGGTATTTATACTAGTGCCTTATACTAGATGAGAAAATGTGATGCGGCACAATTTGAGCATGTACTACTAAAAGATAATGATGGTCGAGATTGATCTAGGTCATTGGTTGGGTTGAGCGGCCCGAATCCAACCTGCCGAGAGGATATGCGGGTCTTCCCTATTTAGTGAGGGCGGTGTGGGAATTTACTGGACAGTTTTTGTTCTTATTGGGCCAATTCTTTTTAAATGGGTTGAGCCCATTGGTGAAACTACCTTCATTTTTCTTGGGCCATTCCTCTTGGGTGCAAGATAGAAAAATATTTTTGGGCCACCCCGTCACCTCCTTATATACATAAATGAGACCTTCTTGTAGTGTTTTTGTTTTGATTTGTAAAGGAATTTCGCCTGGATCAGCTTGAACCAATGTTTGTCGTTCGATTTACCTTATATCACTCAATGACCCTGACCTGACATTTTAGGTTTAACTCTGACTTTATTTTATTTTACACTTTTTATAGATCTAGTATATATGAAATGCTCAATTAAGCTCAGCTTCGTGTTCCTATGGAGCTAAACTCCTTGATGGTTGGTCATATTTGTTATAAAAAAAATTTCTTTATTTTTGTTGAATAATGCATGAGTCAAAAAAATTTCTTCAATGAAATGTGTGATCTTTGGACATCAATTTCCTCCAATCTGCAGAGAAATTAAGATTGAAATCAACTCCATTCTTTATCTGGCCTCAAACTTTTGATTTCACAAAATATTTGGTAAGCTACTCCTAATTATTTAGACATTTGTTTATATTTCTTGTTCCACTATAAAAGATATACTTTTTACTATGCTTAATCATGTATAGTAAATAGTAATTAAGTGAAAGAAAAAATTATTAACTACGATTGTGCTACACTTTTCTAACCGTAGGCATTGCAAACGAGTAAAAGTTTAGCTACATTTTCTGAATTCTGGTAATTGCTTGCCATAAAATTATCTTCAATATAAATTTAATGTGCAGTAAAAAACTATCAAATACACCACTACATTTCACCACAATTAAGAAAGTGTAGTATATTTTGTTGTCATATTTTGAAAAATATAGTAAATATTTAAATTATTTTTCACCACAATTACATGTTGCAGAAACAAATTAATTTGGGGGTTTTGAGGAATTTTACTAATTATCTACTTATTTTATTTATATACATGCACACTAGGAGTTTATCAAGATTCAAACCTTGACCTTATACTTATGTGTATGAAGGTGAACCAACTAGGCCAATGGTCACTTTGTTACTAATTAGCTAATTTAAATATATTTGATTAATTTAGTTAACTTTTTTAATAATAAAAATTATTTGAGGCAAGTATTTATTTTGCCTCTAAATTTGGAATTTTCCTACTGTTTCAAGGGACCTTGCTAACTAGCTAAATCATGTATTTGATCCATTAATTAAATATTTTTTAATAATAAAAACTGAAGAAATTTTTTTTTATTTTACCTCTAATTTATTAATTAAAACCATGAGTAGTTAGGAGTTTTTTATTTTTTATTTATTTATTTTTTGTGGGGGGTGGGATGTGGGAGGGTTATTTGTTAATTTAGAAGTCAATTAATTAATTAATTGATTTTTAATAATAAAAATTAGAATTAATTTTTAATTTACCTTGAATATTATTTATTAAACGTTGCGTCTAATATATTTTTTTCTTTTCCAGTGAAATTTTTTTTATAAGATCTTAATTTTTGCAGCCAAATTTTCATAAGTTTCATTGTTTTTTCTTCACTAATGAAAAAATGTGGTTAATTCATCAACTTTTTGCCACGATTTATGTAAAATTATAGTAAATATAATATATAATTCACCTCAAGTAAAAATTATAGTAAATAAATATATATTTTTACTATGATAAAATGAAGTGCATATTTAATATGAGTTTTACACATATTTAGAATTTTATGCTATAATAGTAAAATTATAGCAAATAATCTTTTTTTATTACATTATTTTTAGTGAAGTAATAAATATCATAACAAAAAACGTATTTTTTTTTTAGTGTTCATTGCTTACTTTAGTGTTTTTCAAAGGATAAATTTTGAGTTTTATTATAGGAAAATTGACATTTTCAATTCTATCTCGTTTGTTTGTTTCATTATTGTGTGGGTGGAGAATTTTACTTGTTTTTATATTTCTTTCTTACTTCTACGCAGAGAATTTTCTTGAAGACATCATCAACAAACCACATTTGGCCATTAAAATATTTGATTTCGCCTAAATTTTGAATTCAAACCAACTTGATAAGTTCCACTAACATCCACTTGAATTTTATTATTGTTATTTCTTTCTTTCAATTTTTGAATTTTACGCCTAACTTTTTTCTTTGATTATACAAATAATTCACATTAACATTAATACCACAGTATTTTTAAAAGCCATGTATAGAATACTAACTTTTTTATATTGGGAGATCATTTTACAGTGAATTAAGTTGAATACATTAAGAGGGTATTTATAAAATTTATTTTAAAAAATCTTATAAATTATTATATTTTATAGGATGTTTTTGGAGCTTAGGAACTTATAAGATATTCAATCTTATTTAAGAATAAGCTCTAGAATTATGTGAATAAAATAAAATATTTAAAGTTTAAAGATGTTAATAATACACTTTTGTAATTAATATAGTTATAATTAAAGAAGTTTGTTAAGATTAAAAAATAAATTATGATCTCAATATTACTCTTTTCAAGAGAGCTCATGGCTTCCTAACATTTTATTTTGAAAGGTTATAAGTTTTTTTCTTAAAAACTTATTAAAACTTTATAAAAATTTATAAACTTTTAAATATTTTATAAGATATTTTGATGAGCTTATAAGTACATCAAATGCCATTTAAATTTGTAATTAAACATTAATTAGAATTATGTAGAGTGTATATTTTGCACAGAACTTTAAATAGCCACCAATTATTGATTTAGGTAGAGTTAATGGGTGCAACCGTCAACCAGATATATTAACCTTTAATTAGGATAAAATCCATTTACCTACTTTCATTTTACACTTTACTCCTCACTTGATTTTCTAAATACTAAACTCCCTACTTTTTCCAACATTTTAGGAATCACTCCCCAAATGTTTGAGAAAGACTTAAATACCCGTGTACCTAGCCAAAATAACAAAAAAAAAAACCAACAAACGGCAGTTTTCTTCTCTCCACTCTATCAAATGACAACTTTTCTTCAAAAGCACTTTTTTTTTCTTTTTGGGAAACCATTTTCTCCTCTGAAGAACAAAAGGCGTGAAAAACAGCTTTCGTCTGCCAACAAAAGGGGCGCGAACAAAAGAGAGAACGGAAAAGGGAAAACGAAATTGATGCAAGAAGGGGAAGAAAAAAAAAGGCCCTACTACTCTACAACTTGCGAAAATGGAACAACCAGGAGCACCAACAAGGAGTGAAGAACATAAGAAAAAGAACATGGTTCAGAAAGGTATGTTTTTTGCTACTCATTTCGTGGACTTTGCTTTCTTTTAAATGTGCATATTTGTTAGTTTTATAAGTTTTGTAGGTAGATTTTCTCATCTTTCTTTGTTTGAACTCATTTTTAGTTGTTAAAAACTTTAACCCATTTGTTATATATATGATTTTTGTTGTAATATTTAAAAATCTCTTATTTGCACTTGAAAGACATGAAAGTAATACTTCATTTTCTTGGGATTTGTACTTCTTATACCTGAAATTATACCTTGAAATTATCTGAAAATTGTAGTATATAATCTGTTTGTGTAAAGTACATTTTACAAGCAATTGTAGTACAAAACATCCAAGCTTTCAGTACACATTATCTAAAAGTGTTGTATATAATCTGTGTATCTAAAATACATTTTAGAAGCAATTGTAGTACAAAACATTCAACCTTTCAATACACATACCTGAAAGTAGTAGTATATAATTTGTGTATCTGAAGTACATTTTAAAAGCAACTGTAGTACAAAATATTCAAGCTTTCAATACACGTTATCTGAAAGTAGTAGTATATAATCTGTGTATCTGAAGTATATTTTAGAAGCAACTATAGTACAAAACATTCAAGCTTTCAGTACACATTATCTGAAAGTGGTAGTATATAATCTGTATATCTGAAGTACATTTTACAAGCAACTGTAGTACAAAACATTCAATCTTTTAGTACACATTATCTTAAAGTGGTAGTATATAATCTGTTTATATACTAATTTTTCTTTATTTGATTGCAACAAAGGCAAGACACAACGACGTCTGCTCTCGTTGCTCCCCCAATATCTTCAAGCTAAATTGGAGCATGTGAAATCCAAGATGGGGCAAAACATTTTGATGCATTCGGTAAGACTCCTTTTTATATATACATGGATATGGTGTTATGTTGAAGTACCATTCAATTAAAGTGAAACATTGTAGCGAGGTTCAATACAATATGCGGAAAATCAAGTACAAATGCAAAACAAATGAAGTATATATAGTGTTATGTTGAAATATTCTTCAATTAAAGTGAAACATTACAACGAGGTTCAGTATAATATGTGGGAAATGAAGTATAAAAACAGAACAAACAAAGTATATATGATGTTTTTTTAACTACACTTCTATTAAAGTGAAACATTGTAGCGAAGTTTAGTACAATATATAAAAATGAAGTACAAATACAGAACAAACGAAGTATATATGGTGTTATGTTGAAGTACACTTCAATTAAAGTGAAACATTGTAGCGAGGTTCAGTACAATATGCGGGAAATAAAGTACAAATACGGAACAAACGAAATATATATGATGTTATGTTGAAGTATACTTTATGCAATTGAATAATTAATCTCTAATAATTGTAGTGAGAGTAAAGTACAATATTTTGAGAATATCGAGCCAGGTGAAGTACATATTTGTATGGGTGATAGGATGGATATAATTGTCAAATCCTCATATGTTTACAACTTTCAATGCATAAGTATATTTTGGATACTACGAATGATAACTCTGATCAGTTGAACACTAGTGGTTATCACTTTAATATTTTAACAATATTTTATTCATGTCATACTAAATATTACACACATTTTTAAGGTTTTGGTTGTTAATTACCAAGAAATAAAAGGCAAATCATGGAACAAAATTCAAGTTCATCACTATTAGTACAAAAAACAATAAATCAAGTACATAATTGCTGCAATAAAGTACATATATCCTGAAATCAAGTATAAATCTCCCTTATTGAAGTAATATCTCACGCATTTGTTAATGCTCTTGTAGTATATTTTCAGTATAAATGAAGTACAAATATAGAACAAACGAAGTATATATGGTATTATATTGAAGTACATTTTGTATGAAATCTCCCTTATTGAAGTAATATCTCACGCATTTGTTCATGCTCTCGGACAACATGCACATGCTACCTTTTCACTTTAAATCTAGTACATAATTGCTACAATGAAGTACATATGTCCCAAAATCAAGTATAAATCTCCCTTATTGAAATATAAAAGCACTGATATCTCAGACAACATGCACATGCTACATTTTCATGCTAAATCAACAAATAGAATAGTTGAAGTATAGAACTTCAATAATAGAGTACAATTTTAGGTAAAATAAAGTATAAAATGAAGTGCAATTTCATATAAATGAAGTACAATTTTATAAAAAATGAAGTACAATTCCAAAACACTTCAAGTATAAGACGCCATCAATTGCAGTACAATTTTGGATAATCAATTAGTAAAACCCTTAAAGTATAAAACTTAAATAATAGAGTTCAATTTCATGTAAAATAAATTATAATTTTAGGTAATGAAGTACAATTTTAGAACACTTGAAAAATAAAACCCTAGTAATTGCAATACAATTTTGGATAATTAATAAATAAAACACTTGAAGTATAGAAATTCAATAATAGAGTACAATTTATGTAAAATAAAGTACAAATTCATATAAACGAAGTACAATTTTATATAAAAAAAAGTACAATTCCAGAACACTTGAAGTAGAAGACGCTAGCAATTGCAGTACAATTTTAGATAATCAATTAGTAGAACACTTGAAGTATAAAACTTAAATAATAGAGTACAATTTTAGGTTTAAGTATAAAACTTTAATGTTTTGTGCTACAATTCCTTATAAAATGTACTTTACATAAATAGATTATATACTCCTACTTTCAGATAATGTGTACTGCAAGGTCAAATGTTTTGTACAATAATTGCTTGTAAAATGTACTTTACATATATATTACCACTTATACTAATGTATTCTAAAAGATTGAATATTTTATACTACAATTGCATGTAAAATGTACTTTACATAAATAGATTATATACTATCACTTCTAATAATGTGTACTGAAAGGTTGAATGTTTTGCACTACAATTGCTTGAAAAATGTACTTTACATTAATAGATTATATACTACTACTTTTAGATAATGTGTACTGAAAGGTTGAACATTTTGTACTATAATTGCTTGTAAAATGTACTTTAGATAAACAAATAATATACTACCACTTTCAGATAATGTTTATTGAAAGGTTGAACATTTTGTACTACAATTACTTGTAAAATGTACTTTGGATAAACAAATTATATACTACCACTTATAGTAATGTGTACTGAAGTGTTGAATGTTTTATACTACAATTGTTTGTAAAATGTACTTTAGATAAACAAATTATATATTACAATTTCTTTTAAAATATATTGAAAGGTTGAATGTTTTATACTACAATTTCTTGTAAAATGTACTTTACATAAACAAATTATATACTACTACAATTCCAATACAAATGATACAATTCGAAGTTCTTCAAAATTCATTTCCTTCTTCATACCCACATTTTCGGCAAACACTCTTTTTGCTGATTAAGAAAAAAAATACAAGATGAATAGAATGGCCTGGTAATAAACTAAGAAAATAAACTGATAAGAATGAAAATAAATTGAGAAAATAACCTGAAAATGATGAAAATAAACTTAGAAGGTGGAAATGCGGTGGTAGCGCCGTTGGGCTCCTCATTCGTGCCGTCAAGCTCAGTTTGCTTCTTCAAATTTTTTTTTTCTTTCTATTTTTTATAATGAAAGATGAAGATAGGGATAGGGTTTAGTGTTTGGGAATAGAGATAAAGGGTGTTTGGTTGTGTGGATAGAAAAAAAGTGAAGAAAATGAGTGAAAAATATTATACTTAAGGGTATTTTTGCCAAATCAAATGGGTAGAGAGTGATCTATAAAATTTTAACAAAGCTAGGGAGCTCATTCTATAAAAATTCAAGTGAAGACTGAACATGAATTTGGAAAGTGGTTTTAGTACTTTATAATAAGTGCCCCTTATATTAATACTATTTGATATACTTGACATAAAAAAATGAAACATCTACTACAGTAGAGGATTCAAACTACTTTTTTCAAAGTCCATATGAACCAAAAAAATAATATGTAAAATAAGTTAATATTCAAAATTTCATACTAAAAGTGCCATAAAACTTACGGCAAGTAAGTTGGTGTATCAATCAATTATGATTCAAATATAAGCTCAAACGCTGAGTGGCTAATTGGATGAGTGATCCCCCACATTTATGTTTGTGAAGATTAGGGTTTGAGCTACAATGAATTCTTGGTACTCATGTGCATATGTAAAAACATATAAGCCCAAATGTATAGTATCTTTATTTTTAAAAGAACTTCCAAATGATAATAACTATTAAGTAGAGATGAATTAATAGACATATAATATAAATACATAGCTTTTAAATTTCTAGTGTCCGACACAAAATAAAGATATGTCAAATTCAAAGAATGATGTAATAAAAAGCAGTGATTAGAAATTGGATTTACCGACCTGATAGATTGGACTGCAGACCATCCCATTATCCAATTCGATTTTAAGTAAAAATTGTTAACCTCATAAAATCAATTACCATATTATTTTGTTTTCTTTTTTTTCTTCACTTTAATTCTTGTCATAATTAAAGATTCATTTGTTCTTTTACCAAAAGTCCAATCTACAAGGAAAAAGGTACGAACCATAAAGTCTAAATACCAAAATATCCAAAAAAAAGCCCTATAATTAAAGTTGTGAATAATACAATTTAGACTCTTTATATTTTCTATTTATTTTGAATGATGCATTACTATTTGTATCAGCCTACTGACATGAAATTTTGTATTAGGTGAAGCTCAGGTACATTAATTGATTGAATTAGTCATTTCACTCCAAAGAGGAGAGTTTACTCTTTAAAAAGTGAGTTCCAAGCTCATGTAAGGATGCCCCTAGGTTTAAATAATTTAAACTACACTATGAAACTAATGGAAAGCTAGTAAAGAAAACTAAAAAAGAAGTTTAATGAAATAATGATAAAGGAAACTTCACTTGCTGAAACTACACTAAAGAAAAAAGAAAATAGATACAAAATTACTCAAAATAAAGAATATGAATTTAAAGACAAAATAGAAAATAAATGGTTGTCAACTGTATGATTTTGATGATGTAGTGTTTGGTAAAGGTATTAAGTAAGGAGATTTTAGAGGGAAATTAGGTGGACTAAGCTAAATTTCTATACCTTTGAGGTTGAAGCCAAAGCAGAAGAGCGTGAGTCGAACCTACAATTATCATGAGTATGTTAGATTTTTTGGGGTGGCCCTTGGCTAAGACCTTCAATACTTAAGTCAAAATAAGCATAATAGTGATAATAAGGTCAAAAAAACAAGTGTATTAAGTGTGTACCCGAGATAACTACGAATTCAAGTATTTTATAGAGTTCTTCCTGGGATCAAAATTACTAGAGAACCCCTATCAGAATAAGTGTCACACATAAGATCATAAGGTTAAAGTAGGCCTTTCATCTCCAAGTGGATGTACAAGTGGGACATCACTGCCCAAAATAGTACAAAAGTATTCTTTTCCATTGGAAAAGACTGCCTAGCGATCTAATACAGAGGAGACATATTAGCTACTGTAATTAATGCAGAGGAGAAAGACTTTCAAAAAGCCTGAAGCTCATTTAATGTGACTGTCCACGCCAAGTGGCTAAGTTAAGATCAAGCATCGAGGGGGAAAGGTCAAGCTAAAGACGAACGATAATTCGAGAATGCATATTAACTAATTGAGAGGTAGCTCGACCTACGGGCGATCAGTCTTGGGAGTTTATCATAATAATCCATGTAGATTGCCTGTTTCTCATGTCGCACCAAGAAGGGATAATTGACTTTATTATTTTAATGAGGTCAATTTATGATGCCATGTCATGAGTCTTCCTGCTTTTGAGTCCAAACAAAAGGCGCCATGAGAAGAATTGACTTAAAGCTTACACTAAAAAGTAGATAAGCCCTCAACGTTAACATCTAGCTTATCAACCTGAAGATTGGGTTGAGTAGGTAATTCCCTAATTCCCAGTTTTTCGACCCAAAATCCAAGTGCTAGTAATCAATTGCCGCCTCAAATAAATATCTTAGGAGATTTAAGGGGTAATGATTGTTGTAGGACATCACGCCTCAAGATCCACGGCGTGTGGCCTAAAGGCCATGTATACTTCGAGAAGCAATTACTTCTTGAAGATGCCAAAACTCCCACCGATTCAGTTTCTATAATAGGGTTAATTTCACGCCCCAAATCAAACCATATTTTTCCAATATTGAAGCGTGAAACTCAATCCTAAATAAATAATTGTAACCAAAATTATAAAGTTAGATAAAAGAACTCAAAGTGTCAATACTTAACCTCAACTAAAAAAAATAAAAACCATAAATAAAACTAAAAAGCTAATGAGAAGTAAACTAGTCTACTGCAAAAATCCAAACTAAGACTTCAATCTTGATTCTCATCATAAGTCGGATCTACCTCCTCACTAGGACTAGGATTTAGATCTGCCAAAAGGAATTTATAGAAAAACATAGAGTGTGAGTAAAAGATTCAGTGAATACCAAATGTGTGCAATGTGAGTTCAAAATTTTAACATAATTTGTTCAGTGAAAATATTCGAGAAGAACATAAATGGAAATTAATAAATAGTCAAACAATAACGAAACAAGAATTTAGTAAATAGTTTCATAGACTAATAACTTAAATGCGATAATCATGTAGTATTTGTTGTAGCCAGTCAACCTTATGACTCTCACTGTAACATTCTCTTATCGCTCCGGGCAAGGGGCGACCTTACCAAAATAGTGCCTGAGCCTAGGTCCTCGAGAAATCCTACGACCCACCTTAGCCACAAATGAATTTTGTTGTGTGCTAGAGGGATTATGCCATGGGGGCTTGGAGTTCAACCGACAAGCCCACTGTTGCCCGGTGAATTCCCTTGCACACCCAGATCAAGTTGGATCCAACTTACAGTAGCAGTAGCGGTAACAGATATTTCAGTCATCAGTTGATCATCGAATTAATGGCTTGTCTAGAAGCATTAAAAAAATCACAAAAGCACATGTTATCTTTTATCTAGAAATAAAATAAGAAAAATTTTCTTTTGTGTGTAGTAGAATACATATATAGTGCAGTGTAAAATAAAAAAAAGTTGTCAATGGATTGCGTAGCATATATCCTCCTAGGTTTTAAAAAAAATACTATATAATGCATGTAAGTTTAGGCACTCACCTTCAAGATCAATCTTAGAAGTCAATCACCTATCCAAGAGTCAATCTAATCAATAGTTGAGTCACCTAATTCATTTAATAAGCACATCAATTATTAATTTAACTGACTAACAAGATATAATTTACTTAAAATTAGCATTATGGGTACCATAAGCCTATAGTACCTTAAACCCGACAATCTTATTGGAAATAAATGTAAGCAACGCTACATTTATATATATATACACACACACACACATTAAATCATCCCATATTAATTAATTAAATAATAATATAAAAATATTATCTTACACTACTTACTTACCAAATACTAACTATTTCCATGCATTAATATTAAAGCTATTACAGACAAAAGCAAAGCCCAAATTAACCAAAATTTTGAATCAATAACTGCACATGCAATCGAGCTTAGTCAGGCATAATTTTTTGATTCTCTGCCGCAGCTCGCTGGCTAACAAAGCCATTGTAAATTAATTTTGTAGTGTGTACTTTGAATTTGGGAATTTGAAAATTGGGTTGGTCTCAAATAAAATCTATGCACAATTCCACTTCACTTATATGGCTGTACCAGTTGGATTCTATGGCAGAAAGAGACAAAACTAAAGCCCATATGCATTAAACACAAACATTGCCTATTCCACTGAAGCACATCCGCTGCTACCGTAATTGAACTTGTACCTCATGGTACAATCAAACCTCAAACAATTTCCATTCAAAATTGGCTTTTCCAATTGCATAGGCAGACAACAATTGTGGTTGATATCTAATTATCTAATAGGAAAGCAATTTAAGTATTTAGAGAAAGATGAAAATGAATTCCTCACCCCAAAAACTGTGTGTTTTATGATTTCGTCTCCTAAATTTTCTTTTCTTTTCGATCATTGCGGTGGCTGACTCTCTCTCTCTCACTCTTAGTTTTTTTTTTCCCTTCCGTCTTTCTTCTTCTTCTCTTTCTCTCCCTTTTTGTTTTAATTAATAATAAGATTAGTGTTTTATTTTCTAAGGATTCTATATCTATAGGGGAAGTGGTTTAACTCAGTTAAAACTCTAATTAATTGTTTTCTAGAATTAGGATAACTCTATAATAAATATGATGTCTTTATTATTAATTCCTAAGGTCTCAATAATCAAATTCCTAGTAACGATATAATATTAATTTAAGAAAAATTGTAACTTATTTTCCTAAAAATTGAAATATCAAATATATATTTATATGTATAAATATTTATGACCTTAAATAGTAATTTTCACTATTTAACCAAGAGATAAATCTAGCGCTAAATATATATACACATATATATTACATCTTTTAACTGATATAAAAAGAAAATAAAAATAAACATAGGATAAAATAAATAATAAAATAGGAAAGAAATTCTAAGGCGTTGCATCCCACCTCCCTTAAAAGGAATTTGGTCCCCAAATTCTAACATAAGTCAACGAAAAGCTCCGAATGATATTTTCACATTTCCTCCTCGCTTTCCCATGTTGCTTGCTCTACGTTATGGTTTCTCCATAGAATCTTTACTAGTGGAATCTCTCTGGTGCACAGCTTCTGAATTTTTTGATCAAAAATTTGAACTGGTCTCTCTTCGTATGTCAGATCCTTCTGAAGCTGCAAATCCTCGTGCTTAATGATATACAAGGTGTTTGGGTGATACTTTCGTAGTTGTGACATGTGGAAGACGTTGTGTATCCCTGTAAGGTTCGGTGATAGGAGAATTCAATAGGGTACTACATCGATCCTCTCCACTATCTCAAAAAGGCCAACATACCGAGGGCTCAACTTTCCTCCTTTGCCAATCCTCGCAAACCCCTTTCTTGGTGACACATTTAAAAAGACCATATCTCCGATAGTATATTCCAAATCTCTTCTCCTATTATCTGCGTAGCTCTTCTGTCGACTTTGTGCAGTCTTCAGTCTCTACTTGATTAAGTGAACTGTATCAATAGCTTCTTGTATTATCTCTGGTGCCCTAGTGCAGTTGGCACTCAATCCTCATCCATGTCCCAATGTAATGGCGGTCGGCATTTTCTTCCATAAAATGCTTCATAAGGTGCCATCCAGATACTCAATTGGGAGCTATTATTGTAGACAACTCAATAGTGAAAGATGTTTAATTCAGCCTTCCCCAAAATCTAATATGCTAGCTCGGAGCATATATTCTAAAAGCTGAATGGTTCGCTCCAATTGACCATTTGTCTGTGGATGTGCGGCCATACAAAATTGTAGTTTCGTTCCTAAACTCTCATGCACTTACTTCCAAAGTCTAGAGATAAACTTAGGGTCTCGATCAAATACTATACTGATGAGTAACCCATGTAGCCGAACGATTTGATGAGTATAAATTCGCACTAGTGTCAATGTTGTATAAGTAATCTTGACATATAGGAAATTAGTTGATTTCATCAATCTGTCAACTATCACCCAGATACTATTATAACCTCTTCTTGTTGTAGGTAACCCCGTGACGAAGTCCATGGTGATCATTTCCCACTTCCACATGGGCACTTCTAGGGGTTGTAGTAGCCCAGCTGGTCTTTGGTGCTCTACTTTAACTTGCTGGCAAGTGAGACACTTCCATACGTAGTCAGTAATCTCCCGTTTCATGTTGATCCACCAATAGTATTTCTTCAAATCTTGATACATCTTGTTACCACTAGGATAGATCGTATACTTCGACTTGTGAGCTTCATCTAAAATTTTCCTTTTTAATTCCTCGTCCGCAAGTACACAGATATGTTTCCCATATAATAAAGTCCCCTCTTGATCCACTTCAAACTTGGTGTTAGGGATGTCCATTGCATTCATCTTAAACCTTTGTAGATTTTTGTCCCCTACTTGTGATCCCTTATCATCTAATGAATGTTCGGCCTCAAGGTGACATTGGCATACAGTACCATGGGCTTTAGTCCTTGACCAAAAATAGCAAGATTAGCTACTTGTGCCTTACGACTGAGCGCGTTAGCCACTACATTTGCCTTCCCTGGGTGATACTAAATTAAACAGTCATAATCCTCTAAGAACGCCATCCAATGACCTTGCCTCATGCTTAAGTCCTTTTGCATGAAAAGATACTTCAAGCTCTTGTGGTCAGTGTACACTATAAAGTTTGCCCCATACAAGTATTGTCTCCATTTTCCTAAAGAAAACACAATTGCCGCTAACTCTAAGTCATGAGGAGGGTAGTTCTGCTCATAGGGTTTCAACTTTCTTGAGGCATACGTATTACCTTACCATTTTGCATCAAAACACATCCCAATCCTTCTTTAGAAGCATCAGTATACACTACAAAATCCTCTATACCCTCGGGTAGGGCTAATATTGGTGCTGAGGTTAACCTTTTCTTAAGCTCTTGAAAACTAAGTTCATACTTATCAGTCCACTTAAATGGAGTCTTTTTTTGAGTCAAACCAGACAATAGGGCAGCTATTTTTGAAAAATCTTGCACAAACCTCATGTAATAGCCTGTCAAACCCAAGAAACTTCTCACCTCAGTCACTATCTCTGGCCTTTTCCAATCTATCACCGCTTCAGTCTTAAACGGATCAACCATAATTCCATCTCCAGAAATGACATGTCCCAAAAAGGCATTCTATCAAGCTAAAACTCGTACTTACTAAACTTAGCATAAAGTTTATGTTCCCGAAGTTTTTGCAATACCATCATCAGGTGTTCTTCATGTTCCTTCTCACTCTTTGAATAGACCAAAGTATCATCAATAAAGACAACCATAAATTAGTTTAAATATGGTCTAAACACACAGTACATCAAATCCATAGATGCTTCGGGGGCATTAGTCAACCCAAACAGCATCACCACAAACTCAAAATGAACGTATCGAGTGTTTAGTGTTGTCTTAGGTATATCCTCATCTCTAATCTTTAGCTGGCAGTATCCTTGTCTAAGATCCATTTTAGAATATCGTGATCTTTGTAATTGATTAAAAAGTTTCTCAATTCTAGGCAAAGGGTACTTATTCTTAATCGTGACATTGTTCAAGCCTCGATAGTCTATGCACATCCTCAAGGTCCCATCCTTTTTCTTTACAAAAAATACTGACACTCCTTAAGGGGATGAACTTGGCCGAATGAACCCACTTTCAAGTAGTTCTTGAAACTGCATCTTAAGTTCCTTACATTCTGCTGGTGCCACCCTATATGGTGCCTTAGACATTGGATTTGTCCCTGGAAGAACCTCAGTAGAAAATTCCACTTCACGATCAGGGGGTAGTGACGTTAACTCTTCAAGGAACACATCAGGAAAATTCATAACTATTGGGACCCCATCAATCTTATCCTTCTCCTTTGGTCTATTGATCAAGTAAGCTAAGTATCCCATCTCACCCCTTCTTAGTGCTTTTCTAGCCTAAGTTGATGAGATCAAGGTCATCCTAGTTGGCTTTCGTTCCCCAGTTAGATCTATTATCAATTTTTTGGGCTCATACAAACTAATCACCTTAGAATGACAATCAAGATAGGCGTGGTATTTAGACAACCAGTCCATCCCCAAAATAACGCCATAACCTTCTATAGGTAGTAAGATTAAGTCTGGAGGAAATCTCTACCACCTATATATATATCACAAGCTTTACAAAATCTATTCGTTAGCATACTAGAACCCCTAGGAGCATTCACTTCTAAGTCATATGATAATCCTCCACATAAAAGTTTATGAAATTCACAAAATGTGTAGAAATAAAGGAGTGAGTTGCACCAGGGTCAAATAAAGATTTTCCAAAATGTTGGGATATGATAACGGTACCTTCTACCATAGCAGTCGGATATGGGTTTTCTTCCCCCTCTAGTGCATATGCTTTAGCTGGGACTTTTGGTTTGGCATTGTTTGAGTTTCCTGGACTGCGTTGATTTTCCTTAGATAAACTCTGAGTCACCGGTTGTTGGCTCTTCCTTAGATAGTCATGGAGTTGGTGTTGATCACTACCACATGCTAAACAATGGCCCGCCTTCCTCCAACACTGAGATTCGTCATGTCCTGAGTATCCACAGTAGCTACACATTATGTCCTATTTCCTAGTATTAACTAATCCAAAGGTTCCGATTGGTTTGCGAATGAGGTTGTTGAACTGTTGCCTTAGTTGTTTCTTTGCTTACCCTTGGGGCCTCCCTCTTTGCCAGTTGATTTCAGCTGGACAAGACTTCTTTTCAAGTTTATTCATGTCCTCCAACTTATCTAGTCCCAATTCTATCTTCAAAGCTTTCTCCACTACGGTTATGTAGTTGGGTATATCTATAGGAAGAAATGCCCTTCGTATGTTAGGGCGAAGCCCTTCAAAATCTTCCTAACTCGAACCAAAACTCGTCCTGGTTCACTATCCAACATGTACGACACATACTTGATCATTCGTATATACTCAGCTTCGTATTGGCCAACTGTGAGGTTTCCCTACTGCAGTTGGTTCAACTCATCTTCCCTTTGTTAGCAAACCAACTTCGGATGTACTCGTTGTCAAACTCTTTGAGAAAGTTTTCCCACGTTCTAGCAATTTGTTGTTGTCTCCATCTTATCTCTACCAGTACACTATAGATGTTTTCAATACTCTCTATCCAAAGCTCCATCTTTCATCAAGCTCCTCGCTGAAACATTGTGATCGAAAAATTAAAAATAGATCAAGTGCCATATTAGAAGGTTGTGATCCTCCAGATTGTTGATGGTTCCAAAGGGCTTGCATGAAATATTGAATCACCACCACCATTTGACTTAAGGGGTCATCACTTGTCGGTGGTGGTTAGGGTGGAGCTTGTCTATGTTCTACCTCTAGAGGATTAGCAAAAACGTGTCTCAAGGTTTCTTGTTCCTCCATTGATTGACTTCGTGAAGCGCTAGCTGGGTGTCTTCCTCGATGAATTCCACGGCAAGGATCCATTCTAACGTAAAGTGATTGCTATTAGTAGTCTATACTTAGTGAAATATGAAATGAAGTGTGAAATAAGGTAAAAGAAAATATTTATTAAATATCAAGAATACTTAACGTGAACAATATACATATCTTTTATTTATCAGTTAATAAATTGATTTGATTAACTTTCAATTTAGTTATTACTATTATTATTATTTTCTAATAGTAGCTTGCATACTTTTTCTTCGAATGAATCAAAGACTTCAGAACTTCTCGTGATAAAGGAGGAAATAAAAGAACATTTTTATAACTCTACTAGAGTTTCATTCATAATCATCCTTCATATAAACCAAACTATCTAATACTAACTGGAAGTTTTGTTTTATTCATAACAACTACTAAATAGAAAACCTCATCTACTAAAATAGTGCAAATAAAAATGTAAGCTAACGATCCTATCAAACTCTAAATAATAATACTCCTATTCTAATATTTATCATTTCCTTCACTTGGATCTATCTTTTTAATATCCTCATTCAAGCCTATTTCTTCTAGATCTTCCTTAGGGTCTTCTTTATTTTCCCCACTGGGCTCTTTCTCGACTGGTTCTTCTTCTGGGTCTTCTTCCTCCGACTTACTGATAAAATGACCTAACAATTGTTGGGTTTCCTTAAAGCCTCTCTGTTGGAATAGTGCCCCACAAGCCAATTGGATTGGCGTTGTAAACTATTTCACTTGTAATACAATCTTGATTGAATGATATTCAAAATATGGCCATCTTTATCATATGCTTATATTTACTTCACTGGCATTTGGTTGAAGCCTAATGATCACACAAGTATGCACTGGGTAGTGATCATGGAATAAGTCTTACACGGTCGTAATCTTAAATCTTCCAAGTCATAGGATCTTACGAGACAGGGCATCTAAGATCCGAATAGACTTGCACTAACAATACATAGATCCAAAGAGTTGGATATTACTCCGTTCTATGAGCAATCCCATATGAGATATGGATATATGTTAATGGGTACTTGTTAGAGAACAAGGCATTGAAGGCCCGCCCGAAGAATCCACTAGATAGTCGAAGTGGAAAGTCGATGGTGGCAAATTCTCCATCTTGCGCTCATGCATATAATTAGTCCTTTGACCTGAGGATCCACGATAACCTTGTGTTTAGGTCCTCATGCTTTGACTCCTCCCTTGTCACCTAGCGGGCCGTTCGAGTGGTGATTGAGCATGAGCTACTTAGACATAGAGGTTTGTGAGATCCAAGATGAAATCTAACTCCTCGTCTTTGTGAAAAACGAGCGCATCGCCTATGTATTATATAATGATCGATTCCAAGGAGTCCTTGTGCAAGGCAATATGAAAATTTAGAAAAGGAGTTTTCCAAAGATGAGGTCATAAATTGGAATTGAACATTAGGAATAAAAACATAGTATCGAGGCTATTAGGGAGCCGGAAAATATGTTACCATAGGCTTTTTTCGGGAGATAGGAGGCAGAAGGGCTGTATTTGCATAGTATGCATAGAGTTATAATGGTTCTCCAAGAGCATTCATTTCGGCCAATTAGTTAGGCTCCATGGGCTTGAGGTTGGACATCGACCATGGAGATTGGGTACTCTTCAATTAATGGAGATCAATTGAATTGAGTTGATTAGTTTAAAGGAGTTTAAACTAAAAGGAATATACGATATTCAAAAGTCACAAGGCATTGTGAGCCCATGTCCAATGAATGGTAGAACTTATCGGGTTACACACAAAAGCCAATTACATTTCCTAAGTAATGGAGAAACTTTCTAAGTGTTAGAAAATTCCCTCCATAGAGATCGATTTTTGGGTGATCGAAAATTGAGGTCAATTATGGCTTGATTAATTTAATTATTAAATTGATCAACTAATTTAAGAAGTTAAATTAGACCAATAACTAAAGAGTTACTTATTTAGTGCCACATGACCATAAATAGGTCAAGTTAAAGAGTTAATTTAATAACTCTTAGCTTAAAAAGTTAAGTTAATTAACTTAAGAGTTAAGTCGATGATTAATTAATTAAATTAAAGCATTTAATTTAATTAAAGAGAAGAATATATTTTGGAGCCAAAATTCAAATGATAGGATCATTTTAGTATGGCATTTTGAAATTAGATTTCAAATGTAATTGAAATGCATACAAATTCAAATTAGACTTGAATTTGCCAACTAAGCATGCAGGCATACATGTTGGCGGTCCCCCCTTCCTACGCCCCAAGGAAGGTATGATGCCACCTTGGCATCACACCATCCTCACTCTATATATAGATATAGAGTGAGGGGAGTGGCATCTAGCAATTCAATTGAAGAATTAGATTCTCACTTTTTCCCTCCATTTTCAAGGTGTTCACTCATGTGTTGAAGTTCACCTCGCTCTTCTTCTCCAACCCCAAAATCGGTCATCTCCCTCTCTTTCTCTAGCTAAAAGTGAGGAGTAGTAGGAAATTGGATTGGTGTGTGGATCATTTTGATAGAGGCAAAACAAATTGTTTGTTAAGCATTTGGAGACCCACATTTGAGACCAGTCACTTGGAAAAAAATTTCCAGGAGATCCAGAAGGAGTTTTGATTTGAAATTTTCACAGTAGCTTCATCAAAAAGTTAAGGATCTACTGAAATGTTTTTGGATTTTTTGGACAGTTTTGAATCATGCAAAAGTTGTTCTCTTCCAACTGCGCCACTGCTTGGCAGATTCTATTTTGAAGAAAGAGTTCTTCAATCTACCTTTGGATTTTTCTAATCAAGGTAACTCTCCATCCAAATCTAAATCCTAAAGCATGTTTAGATCCTTAGTTGTTGGTAATCACTAGTTTATTTAAGCTTTTGAAGTTTTATTATTGGATCCTAGTACCTTTCTTGCTCTCACTCTCATGGCTATCCTAAACGCATTTTGATCTCAACAACTTTGCTCCTGTAACTTATTGTTTTGGCGATTCAACTTCTATTGGCAGACTTCTAGTTGTTGTCCTAACTCTTCGCATCTATCCTTATAGCGAAGGTGTTCTCTTTTATGTTGGTCCTTATCATCCTCAAGTCGATGCACAATTAAGTTTGGGTAATCCTTTCGAGGTGCATTGAATTTCTTAGAAATAGACTGCCTCTAGGGTTGTACTGCTCACTTCCTCTAACTGTAATTAGGCGGGGTGAAGCTTCTAAATGATGAACTGACTTACGTGGGCTCTGACTTACCATCTTATCCTACAAAACCAAAAGACCCTAGATCAATAAAGAAATAGAAAGAAAATAAGAAAAGAAAAACATCAATTCTTAAGAGTTCTAAGCCCAAATTCTATAGTTCGAGGATCCTATCCTGGCATAGCCTAAGTTCAAAACCTAGGCTCTGATACCACTCTGTAACGGCCCAAATCAAACTATGTTTTTCCAGTATTGAAGCATGAAACTCAATCCCAAATAAATACTAGTAACCAAAATCATAAAGTTAGACAAAGGAACTCAAAGTGTCAATACTTAACCTCAACTAAACAAATAAAATCCATTAATAAAATAAAATAAAACTAAAAAGCTAACAAGAAGTAAACGAGTCTATTGCAAAAATCCAAACTAAGACTCAATCTTGATTCTCATTATAAGCCGGATCCACCTCCTTACTGCGGCAACCGACTCTCTCTCTCTCTCAGTTTTTTTTCCTTCCGCCTTTCTTCTTCTTCTCTTTCTCTCTCTTTTTGTTTTAATTAATAATAAGATTAGGGTTTTATTTTCTAAGGATTCTATATATATAGGGGAAGCGGTTTAACTCAATTAAAACTCTAATTAACTATCTTCTAAGACTAGGATAATCCTATAATAAATATGATGTCTTTATTGTTAATTCCTAAGGTCTCACTAATTCAATTTCTAGTAATGATATAATATTAATTTAAGAAAAAGTATAACTTGTTTTCCTAAAAATTGAAATATCAAATATATATATTTGTATGCATAAATATTTATGACCTTCAAAAGTAATTCTCATTATTTAAGCCAAGAGATAAATCTAGCGCTAAATATATATACAAGCATATATATTACATCTTTTAACTGATATAACAAGTAAATAAAAATAAAAATAAGATAAAATAGTTAATTAAATAGGAAAAATAATTCTAAGGCATTACAGTTAAGAAAACCCTCATTTTCATTTTTGCAACATTTAGATCCTTAGAAGACTCTTGGGAATTTTGAGGCTTTTATGAGGTCAAATGAGTTTCCAAGAGCATTTGGAGTTTGCTAGCATGGAATGTTTTGAAACCAACCACTCATTTCTTCTTCAAATATTCAAGTAAGTGCATCGTCACTTCTCAGTTTCTATCTTTCATTTTTACAGGGTGCAATTGGCTAAGATCTCTGCTACTTAGTTTTTCTTTTTTTTATTTTTAGCAAATATGAGTTCTGAAGCTAGGGGAAATAGGAGAGATAGTGGTGAGGTGAGGGCAAAGGCCAACCTCTTTTGGTAGAACCACACCGGCTAATAGTGGCATAGAGGTGGTAGGGGTCTAGAGTGAGGTCGATAAGCTACGGGAGACCAAGACTTCAAGCCCTAGTACACCCTAGACCATTATACCAAAACTAAGAGTAATGTTGAGCTTGATGAGTTAATAGCTATTAGAGACACTTTCCACATTTCTTTGGAGTACAGGTTCATCATTCATAGGCCAAATGATAGCATGATCCTCCAACTTGTCTAATTGTTCATATTGTTCATATTTTGACTCTTTACTACAGGCTTAGATTTCCCATCACCAGGGAGGTGACGGACATCCTTAGGGGGTTAGACGTCTGCCCCACCAAGTTATTCCCATGACTCCCACTACCTAATCTACTCTTTTGTAGTAATAGTAAAGGTTTTTCACCAATCTCTCATTTTGGCCAATTTCTATCAATTGCTTAATTGGCCAACTTCCCGTAAATTGAAAAATCCTACAAACGTTGGGTTTTGTTACCTTACAACTCGATTAGGCAGAAAATTCCCAGAACTGATCTCCTCTTCATATGGAAAAAGCTGGAATAAGAGGTCTGTGTATTTGCAACCTCACAAGGGCAGATAATTCAACTTGAGTATTCGATGCAGGTTAGATAGAAAAAAACTTGACAAATAGAAGGCCTCCAATTTGGGGGAAGGAACTTTTTGGACGGCCTATTAAGTTAGGAGTTAAAATCCAGTAATGGGGTGGTGTTACTTCCTGCAAGGTTGTTTCCTTCTCACTTTGTAGTTTTTAGTAACTTTACTTCTCATACTAATACATCTTTTGGTTATTTTTCAAATTGATCCCCATTGATGATGAATTAGGATGAGAAACTGGCTAAGAGTCTAGCCATGTTATCTAGGAGAAGATCGACCCTGGCCATGAGGTCACTCTCACCAACTCCTGCCTTATCGACCCCACCTCCAAACCCAAGTCCATCTCCTACTCTCCTCATCCCTCTTATGTGCACCATGGGCTTCCTCAAAGTCTAAAGAGAAGTAGCCCATGGAGGCCGAACACACTAGTCTCAGCGCTTAAGAGCATTTTTGCTGCCAGCATCTCCTAAGACTCGATCCATAAGGCCTTAGGCACCTTGTCCAATCTTGCCAAGCAATTTGCAAAGCTATCCAATTGCCTATGGCCCTCTAGATATACTTCGCTTTTCAGAGGTGTGGTTCCTTAACATTAGGAACAATTACAATATGCTCAAGAGAAATCCCTCGACTTAAATAAATTTAGAGATTTTAACACCTAGTTGTTCCCCTAAGATGTTAGGAAGCTGATGTGAACCTTGAGGACTAATGTCATACAGATGCTTGCCTACCACTACAATTTGGTAACTTTTAAAGATTTTCTTTGTTCTTATCATGCATCCTACCACATACAAACTTCAATTCTCTCTTTATGTCGTCATAGTACACTCAGACGACATACACTATGCATTGTTTCCATATAGTTGTGATGCAATAAAGGCCTAAGTGGGTGGAGCATTGGAGTGGTACCGTGGATCAATCGATGGACTCTCTTCGCTAAAAGGCCATGAAGTTGAATCACTCCAGTCGATGGTGGATGAGTTGACATTGAGATCAAAGTGCTGCCCACTTCAAAGATGTATCAAATATATCAACTATCTACAGCTGTTGGAGAGCTACATCAAAAGATCCTAAAACTATAGGAAGAAGTGCGAAAGGCTAAGTCAAAAAGTTTTGATCGAGGGAAAAAGTCCCCTTAGGGAAGCCCATGTCACTTTCAATTCCAAGTTCTTGGAAAACAAAAATCTACTATTGTTGCTTTCATCAAATCTTCCACTTTTAAGGAAGCTTGCCTTCGATTGGTAGATAAGACCATAATCATCTATGAACACTTGGAGTTACCTTCGACGATTTAAGGTTTGAATTTATGTTCCATGATGATCTTTAGCTTTTCTCCAACTCTGTTGGCAATGAAGAGGGCGAAGAAACAGGGTTCAGGGAGTATGACTATGCACTCGACCTAGTAAAGAAGCCTATCAAGGAGTAGGTAATCGAAAAGGCTAGAAGAAAGGTGGTGGGCTCTCCAATCTTAATGACATTGTAGCCTCCAACCTCATTTTGACCCTAATAACAGAGGAGGGGGCATAGATTCTAAGAATTCATTGCTTGTAATAGGTGTTCAGGATCTATGTACTTCGTAAGAAAAAAAAACATTTGCTTTTAGTGAAAATTTCTTCCTTTCTTATTCATCCTTCATGTGATGACATCTTTCTGGGGAATGCCTTGTCTCCCAGTTATTAAAAAGTTACACTTTAAGAATCATTATCAATAAGTAGTGCTTGGTAAAAATAACCAAAATAACAAAACTCGTGATTGCAATAAGAAATTCTAAGATGAGGTGGATTTCCATTTGTAGTGTAACACATCATGAAGTTTATAGATATAAAAAAAAAATAACAGGTGAAGACTAAGATGTAATAACTTTGATGTTGATACTCTTCTTTGCTGACTTGGAAGCAGTCAAACGTAATGATATCGGAGAGATTTAATAAGACCTGAAGACATCAGAAAATAACAAAGCCCAAAGATAACCTAATGTTTGTAATTAGGTTTAAAAATCATGGGACTTGAAGGCAGTCTGGTAATAAGACCTTAAGGTGGTAAAAAAAAGATAATTAGGCTAGAAAAAGGACTAGCATTTGTAAGAAATATATGCGGTCTAAAAATCATAAGGCTTGAAGGCAGTCTTTGTTTAATTGATTCTGAAGTTGATAATAATTAGGAGAATTGTGGGAATGGTGAACATTTATTCCATTCAAAAGACATCAAATTTCACTAAGATCCTCCAACCTATAAAATTTGTTTTTAGCAACTTTTATTACTCTATAGGTTACTTCCCAACTGGCTCGAGTTTGGCCATATACTTAGAGACTTCAACCCTCTTAATCACTAACCTGGAAATTCCTATGTCAAACTATCTTACTACACACCTTGGTCATCAATGCATTATAGCATTGCCTCCTTGTACATGCTTGATGCTGCTTTTCTTTTCATGTATTAAGATTGAAAGTCCTGGCATCAGTATTAATTCCCGTATTTTTGCGTCTTGTTGTTTTGTTACTGTTAGAATCTTCTCCTAAGTGATTTGATAATGACCAATCAATTATCTACTCCTTATTTGTATTCCATGATAAGTATGGAAAGTTACTGCTAGAAATCTTTTCTTTGTCTTTTCTAACTTGGCAGGAACAATATACAGCAAGTTACCGTTAGCAAGTACCAAAAAAGAAAGATACAACTATCAAGATAAAGAAGGAAAATGGTTTATCATACGCCAATGTATACATGGGAAATACTATGTCTTGTAAACACTATATAAAGAGAAAGGCATCATAGACATAAGCACGTCTCACAATACACTTCATAAACCTTTAGTAGTTTGCATATAATTGAGTAAGCGTTTTTGTATTACCGCCATATAGTCAACATTGTAGCAGTACAAGTTCCAGCCTTTTGGTACTTTGTATCTTGTATCTGCTTCTTCTTTCATATAAAAGCGCAGGTTAAAAATCCTAAGTGTTATCACTAAGGTAGTGGACTAGGCTTGCCGAACTACTATCAATCTTTGAGTCTTGTTACCTTATTATCAAAAGTCTTTTGACTATTATGATATTCCAGTTTATACTATAATCCCTTTATTTCTTATAAACACCATAAACTTACATTACCTTTTGATATAGCTGCCTCCAATTTTGACAACTATACAGAAGGCCAATCTCATACCCATCTGGCCTTGTTTGACGGAACTAATTATTCCACATGGAAAAATAGAATTCAAGAATGTTTCATAGCCCTAGACTATGATCTCTAGAGCGTTGTCATTGATGGGCCCACATTCCAACCAATTCAAACATGGCACCAAAAGGCAGACTGGAAGTTACTACGGAAGATAAGAAAGTTCTTTCAACTAACGCCAAGGCAAAAAATATTATGTCATGCATCCTTGTTAAGGAGGAATACAACCATATCAGCACTTGTTCCTCGGTAAAAGAAATGTGGGATATGTTGCAGATTACCCATGAAGGAACCTCTCAGGTAAAATTAGAAAGAATTGCTCTTTTCACTCACCAATTTGAAATGTTCTCAATGAAAATAGATGAATCAATACGTCAAATGTGTGCTCAATTCATCAAAATCGTGAATCCAATGTTTGCCCTGGGAAAAGTCATTTCAGGAAGCAATCAACTCAGAAAAATATTGCGCTCCTTGCCTAAATAGTGGAATCCAAAAGTTACAACCATCCATGAAGCAAAGAACCTAGAGAAGATGACCATGGGCGAACTTGTTGGTTCTCTCACCTCACATGAAATGACACTCCTAAATAAGGAAGACAATTTTGAAAGCAAAAACAAGAAAAGCATAGCTTTCGGTGTAGAAAATGGAGACTGGAATGATAAATTGGGAGATTTTGATGAAAAAATATTAAATGAGGAAAGAGCCATGATCACGAGACAATTAAGGCAACTTACTCAAGCAAAAGAAAATTTCAAAAAAGATTCAAGATCCAATTTCAAAGAAGCAACAATGAATACCAGAGGCCAGAACAATTCACATGTCATGAGTGTCATGAAGCTGGACATAAGATACTAGACTATCCAAAATTGAGAAAAAGCCCCAAGCCTAAACGAAGTTCCAAACAAAGAGCCATGACAATCACTTAGGATGACTCTGACTATGATCAATTTGATGTTGAAGACAATTGTCTAATGGCAGACAAACAGGTACTTTTTAATTCTACAAATGATTTTGAAATTTTTTATTTTGATTATGAAAGTACCAGTTCCTTTAATATGAATGCTGAATGTCATGATAAATTGACTGAGTTAGAGATTGAGATAAATTCTCTTAAAGATAAAATGCAAAAAACTATCAATGAAAAATCAGAAATAGTCCATGTTTAAAACAATGTTATGAGAAAAGGATCAGAAGAAAGAAATAGAATAGTTCAAAAAAATCAACAATTAGAAAAAGAAATAGAGCCCCTTCTTGAAGAAAATTATTTACTAAAAAACAACTAAAAGGAAAAATGCCTCTGACTGATACAACACCTAGAAATTCCAGAGTATGCCACACTTGTAATCAGGTTGGTCACTTATCCTATAAATGTCCATTAACAAGACGCATTGGAACTAAATATGTATGGGTGAGAAAATCTAACAAATCAGGACCCAATATTAAGTGGATACCTAAAAATTTAAATATTTGTGATGCAGGAATCAACAAAGAAAGCGAGCGAACAATAGTATCTGGATAGTGGATGTTCCAGACACATGACAAGAGATAAGTCATTCTTCTCAAACCTACTGGAGTTCAATGGAGGAAATGTATTATTGGCAGATAATACAAAAAGAAAGATCATTGGAAAGGAACTATAAGAAGAAACACTGGAACTTTCATCGAAAATGTCTGGCTGGTAGAAGGACTAAAACACAACCTACTAACCATAAGCCAACTTTGTGATAGCGGATATCAGTTACAGTTCAAACCCTCACTTTGCATAGTCTCAAAAGATGATAAAACTATTTTCACTGCCACTAGGGATAGAAACATCTACTGCATCAATCTAAATGACCTCTCAAACCAAAACGTAAAATGTCATATCGCATCTGAAGATCCTAGTTGGACATGGCAGAGATGTCTAGGTCATGCAAACATTAATTTATCGAATCACATTGTTAAAAAGAATCTAGTAAGAAGAATTCCTAATCTGGACTTTAGCAAAAACAAAATTTGTGATGCTTGCATCAAAGGAAAATAAATAAAAAGCTCTTTCAAACTTATAAATGATGTGGTATCCTCAAAACCTCTAGAACTGCTTCACCTAGACCTTTTTGGAAAACTCAAACATTAGGCGGAAGTAAATATATGTTTGTAATTATGGACGATTTCTCACGATTTACATGGGTGCGATTTCTTTCTCATAAGAATGATGCATTAATGTCGTTTATTCCACTCATGAAGAAAATACAAAATGAAAAAGGTTATACTATTAAAACCATAAGAAGTGATCACATACTGGAATTTGACAAAATGAATTTCAACAATTTTTTTGATGAAATTGGCTATACTCATGATTTCTCTGCTCAACGAACACCTCAACAAAATGGGGTAGTTGAAAGAAAAATAGGGTATTTTAGGAAATGGCGCAATCAATGTTGAATTAATATGGTCTTCCAAAAGTTTTTGGGGGACAAGCAATAAAAAACAGCCTGCTACATCATCAATAGAGTGTTTCTAAGACATTTCATCAAGAAGACACCCTACGAATTGTGGAAAGGAAAATTTCCAAACATTTTCTATTTTCGAGTGTTCGGATGCAAGTGCCATATTCTCAATGATAGAGACCCTCGAAGTAAATTTGACTGAAAATCTGATGATGGTTTCTTCATTAGCTATTCAGTTCATAGTAAACCATATAGAGTATTTAACAAATGAAAAAGAGTGGTTCAAGAAATTATTCATGTTGTATTTGATGAAACTAACCCCTTGCTACCAAGAAAACCTTGAGCATCGAATCTATAGGAGTTGATCAAATTATTGAAGTTTTAGAGAAGGAAACCAAGAAGCCTGAAGGAGACAAACTTACAGAAAGTACCACCACTGGAAATTCTAATCCAAATAACGAAGAAAAAAAATGAGAAAATTCAAACACGCTTCCAGTCATCCAACCGATAACATTATTAAGGATCCTGAAGCAAGAATTACAACTAGATCCAAGGTAAGAGAAGATCCTAAAAACTGCACTAATATTGTATTCCTGTCTCTTTCAGAGCCCAAAAATATCAAAGAAGCATTAAAAGATGACTCCCGAGTCAATGCAATGAAAGAAGAACTATTGCAGTTTGACAAAAACAAAGTTTGAAACTTAGTAGAAAGACCCTCTGATCATCTTGTTGTCGGAACTAAGTGGGTTTTTCGCAACAAACTCGATGAAAAAGGTATGGTTATCAAATATAAAGCAAGATTGGTCGCTAAGGGATATTCTCAATAGGAAGCTATTGATTACGATGAAACTTATGCTCCTGTTGCACATCTTGAGTCCATTCACATGTTTTTAGCCTATGCATCTCATAAAAATTTTACATTATTTCAAATGGACATAAAAAGTTTATTTTTAAATGGATGGATCAAAGAAGAAGTTTTTGTAGAACAAACACTAAGATTTAAAAATTCAAACTTTCCAAATCATGTATTCAAATTATCGAAAGCCCTTTATGGTCTAAAACAGGCTCTCAAAGCCTGGTATGAAAGATTGAGCACTTTTCTTTTATCAAAAGGTTTTTTCATGGGATCGGCAGACACTAAGATTTTCACCAAACACCATCAAAAGGATATTTTATTAGTTGAAATTTATGTAGATGATATTATCTTTGGTGGAACTTCAATTGAACTTTGTGATAATTTTGTCTCATGTAGGAAAATCGAATTTGAAATGAGCCTTCTGGGACAACTTAACTTCTTTCTTGGTTTGTAAATCAAACAAACATCTAAAGGGATCTTTCTATGCCAAGAAAAATATATCAAAGAACTCTTGAAAAAATTTGGTATGGAAAACTGTAAAGAATCAACAGTTCCTATGGTCCCTAATACTAAACTGGAACTTGATCCATCAAAAAATAGCATTGATGAATCTATGTATCGAGGAATTATTTGTTGCTTGTTATATCTCACTGCAAGCTACCCAGACATACTATTTGCTACCAGTCTATGTGCCAGATTTTAGTCAAATACCAAGGAATCCCATCTCAATGCAGTAAAACAAATTCTTCAATTCTCAAAAGGATTTCCTTACTTAGGTCTCTGGTATCCTAGATCAATCTCTTTCTCTCTTGTTAGTTTTTCTGATGCCGATCATGCAGGATATAAAGTTGAACGCAAAAGTACCACTGGAACTTGCCAACTCCTTGGTGACTATCTTGTAAGCTGGTGTAGTAAGAAACAAAGTGTGGTTGCTCTCTCAACCACAGAAGCTGAATATATAGCTTTAGGAAACTGGTGCACACAGGTAATCTGGATAAAACAAACTCTCAATGAGTTTGGATTAAATTTCTCTTGCATACCATTTTTTATGAAAACACCAGTGCAATTAGCATTACAAAAAATCCAGTTCACCACTCTCGCACAAAACATATAGAAATTCATCACCAACTTTATCTTAGATCATGTTGTTAAAGGAAATATTTGCATAAAATATGTGGCTACCTCACATCAATTAGCTGACATCTTTACCAAACCCTTATATGAGGAAAGATTTTATTTCCTTAAAGAAAAATTAGGAATTACTTCCTTTCCCGCGTAATTTGAATACAAATTTATTTGCCTGAAAAATAATTTTTAGTATCTTTCCTCACTTCCAGCACTTTTACTTGCCTTAATTACATCAATTGCATTCAAAAACTTTGCAAAATTAAACACCTATTCTTGAATCTCAAAAACATTATTGGTTGCTCATATCCCCAGAGATTCACTCTCTTCTCTCCACTGGAAGCCTACTAGTCTTCCCCGACGGTGCCAACCTCACTCTGTCACCGTCTTTGCAAAGCCTCTCTTCAACCTACCTTACCCAAAAACACCGAAAAATCCCATCGTTGTCATCTTATTATCTCCGATAGTGAATCTGAAGCTCCTCCACTACCGCGTCACCATACTCCCTCCGATGATGGATTTGTTCCACAAAAAACACCTATCGAAAATGTCTGTATTCTTTAACCCCCTAGTTGATCACCTTCACCTTCCTTTCACAAAACACCTTCGCCATCTCCAATAACCCGCACTAACTCTATCTATAAGAACTAGGATTTTCTCTCCATTCCAACGAAATTAAAGTTCTCCTCAAACCAAGCATCTGATCATTTTGCCTCCATTCAAAATCGTAACATCAACAAAGAAAAGGGAATTAATTTTACTCATAATCCCCAATCTTGGGTTTTGAAATGGGTTGATGATATAGGTTGGCAAACTCTAATGAGTATAAACAAACTTGCCTACCCTCTCCTGGTAAGACTTTTTTATGCTAATCTTACATTTGAAGTAGACCCAGTAATGCACTCATTAATTCTTTACTCTACTATTTTGGGCACACCTATCACCCTTACCACAGCCAAATTTACTGAGGCTTTTGATTTGGAAAATATTGGAGTCAAGTTCTTTGCATTTAGGGAATGGTGCTGTGATAATGCCTTTAACTTACTTCATTCTAAAGCCTTATTTTGTCTGGCAAAGGAAATCTCCTAAATTTTCTAAGGGTGAAGCTCTTAATATCCTTAGTCTTGATCACTTTTTTATGCATAGACTTATCACCCTCACAATTTTGTCAAGCACATCTACTAGTGGGGGACACTCCACAGACATGAATTGGTTATCTGTCTTCTTACTTTACATGGCTATCACAGGGCAATGTGTCAATGTTCGGTACTTGATCTTACATTATATTCACTATGCCTTCAATCAGTCCTCAAAAGATCTCCTATATGGCATTCTGTTAACCAGAATATTTAAGATGGAAAATGTCTTCTTACCTTCTCCATGGATCGAAGATCGTAATGAACAAAAAATTGTGGACTTACAAAGTCTAAAAAAGATGAAAATCCAATATAGAGAGGACAGAGTTTGGTTTATAGGTACATCTACTTTCGTTGCTATTCCTGCACCACGAAGACAATCTCACAGGACCAATGGGGAACTTCCTATCTATACTGGTCCTGACTCTGTCCCTGATACTTAGTTAGTTACCTCCAAGAAAAGATAGCCTCTAGAAATTCCCCTAAACCAAATTCTCAGCTCTATTGATGTTATTCCTCCAAGGTAACTGACCTCCAAACTCAGCTTTCTGCCCTTATCACTATTGTCACTTCCATACAGATCCAAGTTGGTGTTCTTCCTGCCTCTCTTGATGACAACTTTCGTTGTTCTTACAACCGTATTAGTGATCTACATCAGACATCAAGGATCTTCGTCACAGTCTTAGTAAGTGGTCACACAAGGACTGACTTTTTGATGATAATGGAGGAGATTATCCTCTGTCCTCCCCCATTCACTGTTTTTGCTATCAATCATCCAAAATACTGATGAGTGCTACTCTTATTATCTTGTTTCTGTTTTTGTTAAGTACTAAAACAGATGTTATAACTGTTCTACTCTTAATTTATATCTTATTTCTGTTTTAGTTAAAGACAATTGTTATGTCTGATGTTGTGACTAAGTGCTTTTTTGAGTATTGACATTTCACAATTCTGTTTTGCTTAGGATTAAACTCTTATGACACAATATTATCATCTAACGTTTTTCAGTACTAAACATGTCAGGGAGAGACTCATTTGCTGCCTAAGTAAGATGAGTAGCATATTACACTTGACAGGGGGAGGAACTTGTACATCATATTTGAATGGTTTTTATGATGTTGTTGCACTTGATGCACTTGACAAGGGGAGGCAGATCTTACTTGGTCATCATCAAAAAGAGGGAGATTGTTAGAATCTTCTCCTAAGTGATTTTGATAATGACCAATCAATTATCTATTCCTTGTTTGTATTCCTTGATAAGTATGGAAAGTTACTGCTAGAAATCTTTTCTTTGTCTTCTCTAACTTTGTAGGAACAATATACAGCAAGTTACTATTAGCAAGTACCAAAAAGGAAAGATACAACTATCAAGATAAAGAAGGAAAATGGCTTATCATACGCTAATGTATACATGGGAAATACTTTGTCTTGTAAACACTATATAAAGAGAAAAGCATCATAGACATAGGCACGTCGCACAATACACTTTATAGGCCTTTAGTAGCTTGCATATAGTTGAGTGAGTGCTTTTGTATTGCTGCCATATAGTCAGCATTGTAGCAGTGCAAATTCCAGCCTTTTGGTACTTTGTATCTTGTATCTGCTCCTTCTTTCTTATAAAGTGTAGGTTAAAAATCCTAAGTGTTATCATTTAGATAGTGGACTAGGCTTACCGAACCACTATAAATCTCTAAGTTTCTTTACCTTATTATCAAAATTCTTTTGACTATTGTGATATTCTAGTTTATACTATAATGTCCTTATTTCTTATAAACATCATAAACTTTCAATTACCAACTAAAGTGAAATGGTGCCGAATTCTAAGTTGATGGCCCGCCCTATTGCTTGCTTTTAATTTGGAAACTATTATCAAAAGTTGTGGTCTTTCGAAGCCCAAATCTGTGAACTATATTTTTCGGGATGATACTATGGTTCACCACATCCATGACTTTGGGGACAACTTTTGGTTCTACTCACTTTATGAGGTATTCAAGTGTGATAATGTGGGACTTCCTTTAAACTTAGGGCCACAAGAAAAGTTCCAACGTTGTCTATCCCATATTGATCAAATTGCCAACAAATATTTAGACTTGTCATGGCCGTTGCAAGTTGGTATGGAGTGTTCGAGCCAAATCAACATGATTCACATCTCATTAAGAACTTGATAGCATATTTGAGTAAGATCGGCTTTGTCGAGGGCAATGCATGCCTTATATTCAACCTAATTATTGGTAACTTGAAAGTTCAATTTTATCACAAAGCCCAATTTAATGATTCATTCTGATAGGGGAGTCTAATCCACTCGACCTGGAGCTTGGCTAATACTTGTACTTTAATGCTTGTCCTGGTCTAAATGTGGATGTTGATTTTGTCTAGTTCAATGGCCAATTTTGTGATCCAACCCCAAGTTATTGGGCTATACTAGCATCCGCTTCAATGATTGGTTACTCTAAATAAGCATTGTATGATATTGAAAGTAAGGACATAACCTTTTAAAGGTCGTAACCAATGCAAGAGCAAAATTTTTGATCTCCAAGTAGTTTTTCTCTGCCATTTGAAGACTTTTGCTAGCATAATGAATCGATTGATGGGTGATGCCATTAATAGAGAGCAAAATAGAGGTAATAGCATTAAGCGCAACAACTAAATACAAACATAAATTTTCGTCGTATTTGTGTTTTGCCCCAAGAAACGGGATCGTTAGATGATGCTTGATAGTTGATGAGGCCTTGTCACAGTCTTCCATCTACTTGAGCTTCTTTGTGGTAGGATTTTGAAGAAAGATAGACTCTTATTTTGCTAAGTTGGCGATGAACCTATTGAGAACAATAATTTGCCTTCCAAACTATGCACTTCCTTGATCATTGTGATATATATCTTGGATTGCACTCCCAAGTGATCTTCTCGTTAGCTCCTCACCTTCAGCTATAGTTTCCTAGGTTGTGGTATTGCCCATCTTTCCAATAAAGTGAGCCCCTTTAGTTGCGCTAATTTGGTTCTTTCAAGATTTTTTTTGGTGATAGGAGTACCATATCCACACTTACACTATAAAGGTTGAAATTAATAGTTTTTTTTGGCTCTATATATTTTTTTTCTTTTTAATATTTTATTAATTTATAAATAACGTATAAAAGATATATATATTATATAATGTGATGTCATGAGTCAATTACTATTCGATCAATAGTTGAATCATTGAAATCTTGAATCGATAATTTTTTTGATTCGATGAATAATTCAGTTTTTCAAACATTGATAAAATTGATAATGAGAGAGAGAGAGAGAGAGATCCGAAAAGTAGACAATTCGACCATCCTCCGCAATTGTCACCGCAAGAAAATTAATGTGTCGTTAATAGAGCCAACTTTGGAAAGGAACTGTTGACTTCATTTTAGCCTTATGCTTTAATAATAATTTATCAGAATCAGCAGTACTAGCAGATGTCATCCACAATATTTATTAATTAATCTTTTTTCATTTTCTATTTATTGGTGGGAATTCATAATTGATTAGAGATCGACTTGGGTATAAATTATTGAACCGCGAAGTATTCAACTTGAAAATATGTAGAAAATTAAAGCAGCTGCGATAGATCTATACATATATATATATATATATATGCGACGGTTAGAAGTAGCTAATTGTGATGCATGAATTAGTTGTAAGTATGAAGTTAATTAATGCTATTGACAAATATATAATATAGATATAGACTCTTGATTTTCAACTCTATTTTTTTATATATACGTTGAGTATGCCTAAAGGAATCTATTACTAATAAAAAGTTTAGTCTCCATCAGCCCATTAATTAATGCTTAACCCTTGGCAATCAGATTAATTCATGTGACCTTTCTGGCTTTCAATGTCCATTCTAGCTTTACTCAGCTGATCCTTCTGCGGTTTTCCACAATAATTATTCAATAAGATAAACTTTTATTAGTATTTAGTGTAGTGGTCCGTCCGATCTTGCGTTGACTTGTCTTTATGAAAACAATTAATAGGACAACTTTTCCTTGAGATTCTATATTGCAATTACTAGTGCATATTCATTAGATGAATCCATTTTACAATATTATGTCCAAAAATTAATCTCAGAACAACGTAACGTTCGTTACCTCTCTTACTCTTAATTAATCCTTAATCATTTTTAAAAAAATTTAAGTATTGAGATATTACTAACCTGACAAGGCAGAATTCAAAACTATAGTTCTACACTATTAAATCTCGTACATGTTGTTATTTGCTACATTTTGATTCTGCAAATATATATATATATATATATATATATAGAGAGAGAGAGAGAGAGAGAATAAATTGTTTCTAAGTATAGTGATAAAGTGAATTCTTCCTTCTGTATTGATATATCATGCAAACAAATATATTGAAGTAAATTAATATGTTAAATATTAATGAAATTTATGGAATAGTTATTTATTAAAATAATTTATTGTCCATTAACAACAAGTTGATATATTACTTTGGGTTTATTAAAAACTATGAGTTCCTAATTTCATTCAATACAACAAAATTAAATATTTAGAAGCAAATAGATAAAGACATATTTCAAAATAGTTACCAATGATAATTTAAGTGAGCAATGTAATATTAATTGCCCTTTTAAAGTATTAATGTATTATCATGCTTCTAGAGATCTATCTATTAAGGCACATATTAAAATAGTTCATAATAATGATAACATAACCTCCAAAGAATGAGAAAATTATTCTATTACTTTATACAAAAGACCATTTTTAAAATAGCCTCCATATATATATATATATATATATATTGTGTTTGCAGTTATAAAGACTATTTTCCTAATGCCTCCATATATATAATAGAGGCAATTTGCACGCTTTCAAGGACAAAAAAAATAACCATAAAAGTTCTTTATTGTATTAGTGATTGTGAATTTAAATTCATTATCCACCTAGATATAAAGTCGATTAATATGTTATAAATTAATAACAACTAACGAAAAGTTCATTTTTTATCTGAAATATAGGAACAAGAAGTTAATCTACGTCACAAAAGTTCATAGAAGAGTTCTTAAACACATCTTACAATAATATTACACAGAAATAGTAAAAAGTAAATTAGAACTTATAACCTCTTTTCAATCAAATACGTGGGTACCTAATGCTTAGTAGCGTATCATTACAAGATTTTTAGGACTTAAAAAGATTTACATACGATCACAATCTTTGTTTGTATTTTACAATGTGCGTATGGTTTTATTTCATACCAGAATTTAGTTAGTGGCAAGTAGAATATTTAGATACCTATAAAATAAAATAAAAAGAGAAAAAAAAAAAGGTAGAATATTTAGATATTTGATCGACAAAATTTAGATTGATAATCTCAACATATTCTTGTTTGATTGTAAAAATTGTATTTCACATTGGTGCAAACTACAATTTTTATCAATTTCAATTTGTTGTTTGATACGAAAGGCTCACAAATAAAATGATAAAATTATCCTTATGTATTCATACTTTCTAACATATGTAAAGAATATTTAAATAATTTTACCCCTAATCTAGAGGGTGAAGTCGCAATCACACAACATAGAAATCCAACTTAAAAGCACTTAATCTGATGAATAATTTTGATCATCCACTACAGTCACTGGCCTAGAATTTGTGATCCACTAAAACTTGAAATATTGAATAATTTACACAATCAGACGCGGCCTATATGTATTTCATAACATTTATTATTGGTTGAAGACCTTAGGCCCAGGATGTCACCACAGGAATTAACCCTCAAAAGAATCTGAGTTCTGAGGCGCATAAAAAGTCAATGGGACACGCGATCTTGGCCATTCATTCGTTAACGTTCACATAAAAGTCAGATTAGACTCCTGAGCGTGTTCTCCTACATAATCAATATGTGAGCACCAGCGCACCACGGATTGATATTCTATCCTCCACGCCACGATAGTCGCGTCCGCTCCAAATATGTGAATGCCATTGGAATCAATGGAATACAGCCAACGCTTGAATAACCAAATCAATATTTTATTTTAATTTATGTCTTTTATTTTATTAGATATGATAAATAACTATTCGAATATATAAAATACTTTTAAATGAATAATAGTCATAAATTATATATATATTTATTCTTGATATGTATAATAAAAGATAAATTAAAACAAAAAATCAAAATGTTGAAAATTTGTTCCTTGCATACGAAAATTTTATTTGATTGTATTCTTAGAAGCAATAACATAATTGGTATTTGCAATCAATAAGGAACTTTAATTATTTTTTTAAGGTTAAATAGCAGACAACCCCCAACATATAGAGTCATATGCACTTTGCCCTTCAATCATTGCAAATGTGCCAAAAGATTATCCAATATTCGCTAAATGTGCTTGAATACCTCCTCATTCCAATTTTCGGCATAATATTCCACAGGAAATGCTGAAATACTTTGGATATGTTGCACTTTACCTCTTGCACTTCAACAAAATGTGCATTTAACACCTTAATCATTTTAAAGGGTAGCACTTTTATCATTAGATTTTATTTTTGTGGAATTAAGTGAAATAATTTATACAAAATATTATCATACACTAGTCACTTATCAATATATGGATAGTTAAATCAATTTAAGCAATTATATATTTACAAATTAATTTTATAATTATATTTTACTTAGTTTATATGAATAGTTGATTAAAACTAATTTTAAAATTATATCCTAATTGATTTTATATCAATATAACATTATACATATTTGTTAGCAAATGATATTAAATATTTTTAATTTAAATAGAGTAATAAATGAGAGAGATAATGTTGATATTAAGATATACATTAGTTGCTGCCAATATTCATCCAACTAGTGCCATCTATCTTATATATTTTTATTCAAATTAAAACCCCAGACTACTTACACTCTTAATTAAACAAATAAACATAAATTTATAAGTACACCATAACAATCATTTAGTATAACTCTAAAATTATTTTTTAATTATCTTACACACATTAATTTAGAAAAATTTGTACCATTAAGTTGCTATAGATTTCAGATAACTGAAATTGACTGAACTAATGATATATTGACAATTAAGTAATATATTATAATAATATTTGACAAAATATTTGACTTTATTCCACCAAAATATGAATTCAATGCTAAGGGTAATATTTTAAAGTACTTTAGGTGGCTAAATATAATTTTTTAAAACATCAGGGGGCAAAGTGCAACAACTTTTAAATATACCGCTGGAAAGTTGGAACATGAGGTATTTAAGCACATTGAGCAAAGGTTGGGTAATCGTTCCACACACTTGCAACGGTTGGGGTGCAAAGTGCAAATGACCCTATACATTGAGGAGTTGTCTGCTATTTACCCTTTATTTAATATTAAAGAAGTTTTGACTTACATCAACTTTTCATCGCACATGATAAATTTGAAATTCATGGTATAATGAATAAGTTGTTCCATGTTACTAATTTATTCTCATTGTTTTTATACAAATATATATATATATGGAAAAAAAAAAAAAAAAAGGTACCTACAAAATGTAGATTTGAATAAAATTTCATCTTAATTAGTGCGTTTTGTGCTGTTAAAATTTTAAAAAACCCCAAAAATATATTGGAAATGCTATTCAAAAATTAATAAATATACAAAATTAAAAATATTAAAAAAATAAAAGAAAATATTAGATTTCTTAAACAACTTGAGCATAACCCATCATGGATTTAGATTCTTTCTCAATCAATTATGTTATTTAGTTATAAGTATTTAATGGTGGTATATATAATCATTATGTGAGGTGGATTCCGCATTGCAACTACTGAATATGGAAGATGAAGCCAATTGTATTGAAGTATGTATAGTTCCTCATTTGAAAGGATGTACTTAAACGACAACCAGATTATACTAATGTTATCTTAATCATTGATTAAAATATTTTAAATAGTAAGTTATACTATATATAATCACTAGTATTATTCCCGTGCTATGCACGAATTCTTTAAAATTATTATATATTAATGTAATTATTGAATTATAAATATAATTAAAAATAACAATATAAAAATAAAATTATCGCACAAAATGGTCAAATAATTAGTAAAAAGTAAATTTAAGATTATTCAGTGAGAAGTTCAAAAAAAATATTCTAAACTTTCAAAAATAAAATTCTATGAATATGATTACATATTTTATTAAAAAGAAAAAAAATTATACAACCAAAACTAATAGATAGTTGCATTAAAAAATAAAAGTATATGATAAAGATATAAAACACAAGATTGTTGGCTTAAAAGTTGTTGGAAAAAAATTAAAATTATAATACTTTAAAATTACGTTAGATTTAAAAGACAATGAGTATATATTAAGTTAAAACTTAAAATATAAAAAATTAGATAATATATTGGCTGCCAAGAATTTAAAAAATTTCTTATTTAATTTTAATTTTTAAAGAAAAATCAATTAAGCCAAGATAAAATTATTATAGTAAAGAAAAAAAATCAAAAAATAAAATAAATATATAAAATAATTATGAAGTTAAAATCAATATTAGTATATAAGTTAAACATTTTATTGACTCATAGTTTAGTTATCCAATAATTAAGTGAAGAAAAGAATTAAGAATATATATTGATAAAATATTATTTAAAATTTTTAAAAATAGTAAGAATTATATATACTTATAAATACACAACTAAATATATATGAATAAAAAATAAAAATTAAATGATATACTTTTAAAATATAGATATTCAAAAAGTGAAAAAAAAAACTTTACAAATATAAAAACCAAAAAATAGATCTTATCCTATAAAATTATAAACTTAGATAATAAAAAAATAATGAGAGAATTTAAAAATAAATTACAAAATCTAACAAATAAATTAATAACTTAATTCAAAAGATGAATTAAAGGATACTAAATGTACAACAATTTAAATAAAATAAAAATTAACTGACAAAATTTATCAATAATTGAAGATAAAAATATAATTAATAAAAATTAAATTAAATTAAAAGATATTAAGAGAAATTAATATATATCTCATCTCGTTAAATTATAAAATTAAAAGAATAAAAAATGAATTAAAAAATAAAAAAATGAATCAATAACTTAAACAAAGTAATAAACAAAAAAGATAATAAAAATTTACAAAGTTAATAACAATAAAAGCTAAATGATAGACTTTATCTACGGTTGAAAAGAAAATTATAGCATTCAAATCCAAAAAATCTCTTCCATCATGTATGTAACATCCCTTAAAAAAAAAAAAGAAATCAAAAAGTGAAAAATAAAATCAAACAATCAATAAACAATTTGAAGAATAAAATAAAGAGGCACACAAAGAATAGAGTGAAAAAATGCTAGAAACTGATAGTATTAATAAAATAACTTTTGAAACACTCTATATATAGTGTATAGATATGAATTAATTATTAAAGACAAAAGAAAATTATGAAAAACTTATCAAACTATAGAGTTCAAATGATCCAAGTATCTTCCACATATTGAGAGTAGAGATAAAAGAGATTTTGTAGATAAAATGAAATAATTTTTTTGGTATTTGAGATAAACAAAGAATAATTTGTTCTAATCAATAAATGATTTCAAAAATCTAGATATCTTTAAAAGGAATAAATACTTTCAATTTAATTATCAAAAATCAATTTTTAAATTTAATTAAAAAGCTCAAAATTCTAAGAATTCAAAATTTGATCAACTCGTTCTGCTATAAAAGAATTGTAGAATAATAAAATTTATATATATAATAAATAAAATATTTATCTATTAATCTTGTGATAAATTAAATTTATAAGATAGAATTTTGTGATAAGAGTACTTAAGATGATGCTTATAAAATATTTTTTAAATTATAAACTTATTTAGTGAGATAAAAATATGATTATACATATTTTTTGAATTGTCTTATGAGATAGAAATCTATATCACAATTTTGGATAAACACAACATGGTATTTTAGTTATAATAGATAAGTTGATTGTATAAAAATGAAATATAAAAGTAAATAAAAAATCAATGAAAAATTTTCAACTTAATTAAAAATACTCAAAATTCTAAGAATTTGACACTTGTCCAAAATTGGACAATTAGAATCAAAATTGCATAGTTATGGGTCCCACACCGTTGTGCTATATATAATAGTATAGATAAAGAAAAGTTAAGGGCCCGTTTGTTTTTATTTTTAGTTTTCTTATTTTTAAAATTTTATAAAGTAGTTAGTGAAAATGAGTTTGTATTTTATAGATTATTATAAAAGTAATAATTATACTAAGTTTAGTAAGTTGTACGTGTAGAAAGATAGTAATAATGGCAATAGAAAGAGACGATACATAAACTATCAGAGAATGTATTTTGAAAATAAAAATAAAAATATATTAGGTGAAAATATGTACAAAATGACATGCTTTAATTTTTAAATAGTAAAAAAATATGAAAATAAAATTTAAAAATGAACCAAATGAATCTAAGATATTCATAAGAAAAATAGGAAAGAAATGAAAATTTTCTGGTAAAGAATCCTTTTTTTGAGAGAGAGAGAGAGAGAGAATTTTCAATAAATGAAGGAATTTAAAAACTATAATATCTATTTAAGTTTCTTTTCCTAATAAAACTGGATATGTTTTTGTAAAAACAAAAAAGAAAAGAAATTAAAATCTTTGGCCTAAATAATAAGATGGAGATGGCTCATAATTTATCCTATTAATAAAGGTACATATCCCTCTTTTGATGTATTTTTGAATGGTCTATCTAAAATATCCTCACTTTTTTTCTTTTAGATTCTAATAATTAGAAGATTTATAACAACTATCATTTATAACTTACCTATTTTATGCTACAATTATCATTTTATTATAATTTTTTTACTCTTATTCACACAAAAAATTAATAAATATATTAAAGTTATTAAAATATATTTATATTATAAAAAAAATAATTGTTATATAAAAGAATACTAGAACAACTTTAACACATGCTCAGTATTAATTAAGAAGGTAACTGTGAGTTTGAGTGGCATCAATTTTTAATTATATTTAATATTTTAATCATATAAGATACGTATTGGCAAGCACTTGCAAGTTGCAATGCGGTGGAGAAGCACAAGGATGAATACGGGCACACGACTCAATGCCATCTTTTGATTGGGAGTTTCAAGGTGGTAGTGGGCCCCGCATGTCGGTTTTTTCTGTCCAGTGTCCACTTGCGACTTGCGAATTCCTTTTCGATCCCCCTCTGCCCTCTGCTCTCTGCTCTGTGTGTGTGTGTCCTTTGCCGTACTATCCAAACTCCAAAATTCTTCTCTTTATCAGATTCAGATGTGGTGGGAACTGGGAAGAGTAGTTCATGGAGGACGTCTTCAAAATCATTGAAGCAGAATCATGTCCAACTCATCTGCACTCAACGGGGGTGCCCAATTTCACCCATCATCCCGACCATCACAAAATTTTAGGGCCCATTTGATTTTATTTTCGAACTATATTTTTTTATTATTTAAAAATTAAAATATATCATTTTCTACATATTTTCATTTAACTTATTTTTATTTTTATTTTCAAAATAAAATTTTCAATAACTTAAATATTTTCTTCATATCACCTATATATTTTTTTTCTCTATTATTATTATTATTCTTCCTTTCCACCTGCAATCTACTACATCCAACATAATCATTACTTTTTCAACAATTTATCCAAATACAAATTGATTTTCAATCCATTTTCACTAATTACTTTTTCAAAATTTGAAAATGATTAAAATAAAAAACCAAACGGGCTCTTATAGTCTGTTTGGTTTTATTTCCAAGGGTCATTTTCATTTTCAACTATTTTTAAAAGTTGAAAAGTTAGTTATGAAATGAAAATAGAAATTGAAATGTATTTGGATAAAATATTGGAAAGTAATGATTATAATAGGTTGTAGGATTGAAAAGTAAGTCAATTTATATTTTTTTATATTTAAAAAGATTTATTTTTTAAAATATATGTATATTTTATTAATTTAAAAATGATAGTGAGTACTTTATGTCAAATCAAATTTAAATTTAATTGATGTGTAATATGATGATATGGTAGGTTTAGAAAGAGTTCTGAGAAGAAAATGTATACTTTTTCTTTAAAAAGTTGTAAGAAAGTATTTATTTTCAATTTTTATTCCCACATGAAAATAAAAATGGAGCTTGGAAATGAAAACAAACACCCCCTTAACTTTCCACTCATTTATTATATTAATTTTTTAACTAGTTTTCTTTGGGGAAGGGGAAGGGGAAGGGGGGGTGGGGGGGGGGGGGATGGAAAGAATATATTTTAAATATTCGCTTCCTATTCTAAAATGAACTTCACTATGTGTGAATTCTTCAGTCGAACTTTTAACCCAATTTAGCATAAGAAGAATTCTATTTATTTATCATACATTAATAGCATTGTTTTGAAGTGTTAAAAAGGACAAATACTTTCTCACATCAATTAAAGCATTCATATAAAATCTAACTAATTGATTTTTTTAATTCCCTATTACGAACCAACCTCCAAATATATGCATCATAAAACTCTTGCCGGTTCAAGAATTTAAATGAGAGAGGCAAAAAGTTTTAGTTTGAGGTGGTAAAGTCAAAGGCGTAATTAATTGATCAATTAGTAATGTGTTATGGTAGTGTTTGGATATGAATTATGTGTTTTGGATTATGTATTTTTGAAAAATGAGTTTTGGGAGTGGGGTTGGGGAATGTGAAATTTGTGTTGGGGGATGTGATGCATGTTTGTTTATATTTTGGGAATAATAAAAAAATTATTTAGAAAAAATTTGATATATTTGTTTATGTTTTGGGAGAAGACAAATTTTACTGTAGCAGTTAAATCAATGTATTTTTGTTGGGTTTTTGGGCTGAAAATGAAATTAAGTAATTTTGTTATTGTTAGAATAATAATAAAATATGTATGATATGTATAATATATATGTATGTATATATTGGAATATAGAGAAGTTTTGGGGATAATAAAATATAGAAGAAGGTATTTTTTGAAGATTTCATTTGATATTTTGGAAGGAAAACTTTTGTATTATTTGAGTGATTGGAGTACTGACAATAACCATGGACCCGGGAGGGGGGGGGGATCTATATATATTACATACTAAATCTAATAACAATTGTCTTTTTTTTTTTTCAGATTTTAGTAATAATGTTTATTAAATTTTTAGTTATTTTAATTTGTAAAGCCCAGATAATTTTTCCCCATATTTATCATTAAATAATTAAGTAAAAACAATTACATTAGGCCCACTAGCATATTTTTATTTTATTTGTTTCAAAACACGCTTAATGGGATTTAACCAAAGAAATTTTTTCTAGAGACTTACAAAACAATCAAAGTCTCTCTTTTTAACTTCAACAAGATTGAGACATAAAGACAAATGTAAGTAAATATTTTAAAAAGATTCAGTTTTTGGATTATTTTTTTTATTTTTAACATGTGGTTTGTTATTTTTTTTATTTACATGTTAATTCTGTTTACGTAGAATATATATAAATTATAATCTTCATTTTGTAATTTTATAATATCTTTTGGGTATTTGTTTATATGCATTATAATCTTTATGTTACTAATTAATTGTATTTTTTTAATTTAAAGTAAGTCGAATTTGGATGTGCTTTTATGTCTTGTGAAAAGAATAAGATTAAATGCATGTTTGATTATTATTTTTATAAATATTACTAAATATTCTGATATTGAAAAAATATTGTTAAAAGTTTTAATATTGATTCGATTATATATTGATGAATTTTATGATATGAAATAGCGTTACTTTTAATTTTGATAAAAATATATATTTCAAATTTATAAAAATTATAAAATTTATATTTAAATTTTTATATTTTATAATCTTTATCTCTTTAAATTTTTATTTTTGGATCCATCCAAAGTTTAGAAGTTGGGAGAGGACTTTTTCGCCACTTATCTGTCCTTGTTACTGTTGGTTGTGCAAAACAAATTATGTAAACAGTTATGTAAGTGCACGTGTCGCATCAAGTAATAAAGTAGTGAGAAAAGTGTCGATCCCACAAGGAATTGAATTATTTGCTACTAATTACGAATTTATCGCACACTTGTTTTATTCAAACAAAAATCAATTATATAGGAATTAAAACTAAACTAATGAAAATAAGAAAAAGTGTATTGATTAAGATTTTTATCAGGATATAGAAGCCTATAATTATAATTTCATCAATGAAATAAGTTGATTACATAATTTTCTCCCTATGAAATTAATAACAGGTTATTAGTCTTGAGTCTTATGCAATTACGGGGCTCTTCTAAATTACCTGCAATCAAATCCCTAATTTATTCAATTCACTATATTCATATGTGAATTAACTAAATTATGGATAAGGTTGTACCACTCAACTAACTCCCTAGGGCAAACAGGTATATTCCTATCCCACTCACAAATTAATTAATTCATCAATTTGAACAATTAATCATAAGGTCTTCTATTATCAATTAATCCCTAGATTATCTTTTCCAAGACTCCTATAGAGTTTAAAGATGTACTTGGCCGTTGATCAGACAATCAAATAGAAAAAGCGCACAATAGAAGAAATAACCTTAAGTGCTACTAATTTCATGGAAGAAAATCATGCATCAATTTATTTAAAAGAATCCATCATAATCCTACAGTAACAAATTAGTTCATGATTAGATATCCACTTTATCCTCATTCAAATCCTGAATTCTTACAAAACTTCTAATATCCAAAATAGAAAATCCAAACTTCCCCTGATTACATGTTAAAAGGCTTATTTATAACTGATTAAAAGAGTTTTCTAATTATAATATGACTTAAATAAATAAAGACTCTTCTGTCCATTCTTGATTAGATTATGAGGTGTTATCATTCTGCTAGCATTCCCACCAAGTTGAGTCAATTTGTTCCTTTTTGCAAAATCTTCACTTTTATTCCTGCAATTCCAAATTTTCATCAATTAGCAAGGGAATTATAATTTTTTAAACAAAAAATTATTTGTTAAATTATAAGTATGATATTAAAATTAATACTAATAGGAATTAATAGTTGCCAGGCATTAGTTAGTTCATGTGCATGTGAGACTTTTTTAGGATTAAAGGTTTTGAAATTAGCCAAGACAATAGTATTTTCCCTGGACCATGTAGAGTTTAATCAATTGTACAGGTGCGTTTCTTCTCCTTCACCTTTTTTTCTATTTTGTAAATTGTAAGTCTTACTATGTTTTGAGCAAACTTAGGACCTGTTTGGTTTCATTTTTATATCTTATTTTTATATTTTTTACTATTTAAAAATTAAAACACATTAATTTTTATATATTTTCAACCGACATCATTTTTATTTTTATTTTTATTTTTATTTTTATTTTCAAAACACATTTATCAATAACTTTTATATCTTATCTCCATTACTTATGTATCTTCTCTCTCTATTTTATTATCACAATCTCTCTTTACATACAACCTACTAAACCCAACATAATCATTATTTTTCCAACAACTTATCCAAATACAAACTCATTTTCATTAACTACTTTTTCAAATTTTAGAAATCCTAGAAATGAAAAATGAAATCAAACGGGCCGTAATTTTTAGGGATATATATATATATATATATTTAACAGAATTATTAAACTTGATTAATTTCAATATGAAGTGACCTTTTCTAGTAGGTTCGGAATTGACAAAACCTATGTACCAATTAACCATGGTTGCAAGCAATTTTTTTTTTTTTTAACCTTAAAAATATACTTTTTGGATCGCTCATAATTAATATATAAAACGATATAAATATATAAATAAGTTAAGGTTGTATTAAGGATTTGACATAATAAAAAGACAATGAAGAATGAACTTTTAACAATATGAATTTTTTAATTTTGTGAAAAGGATAATTGTGATCTTATTAAATCAATATTTCTAAATAATAATTATAATAATTTAGATGATGAATTTAAATTATTAAAAAAAATTGATATAGAATTAACTTTTTATGTGCTGAATTCTTTGGTTTATCCTTCAAGTTGCACTAAATATTAAAGCACAAACTATGTAGTATAAATGAAATATATTTTTTATATTTTACACAAAAATACTCTTTCTTGTAATTGTATAAATAGGATATTATTACAAACCATTGATGGGTGGGAATGACTTAAAATGCACCAGCGTAAACTACGCTTTAAAAAAAAATAAAATCCTAATATTGTTCCTCATTTAATCTCTTTTCTTGGTTTTTACTTTAATATATGTTTTCAACTTTGGTGGTAGTGAGAAAATTCTTCACCCCATAAATGAACAACCATCAGCAGCAGGATGTCTACATGACAATTGGGTACTTGTGGGTAACCCAATGACGGGTACCAACGGGTTGGGTAAATTTACCCATTTTTTATTAGGTACGAGGTAGGGGACTCGTTACCCATGAGGATGGATAATGGGTAACCAGCAGGTACCCGTGATTTTTTTTTATAATCATTTAGAGGTAAACATGATGTTACTTAAATATTAATTAAATAAAACTGGGAAAAAAATTTACAAATTTCAAATATTAAATTGAATAAATACCTAAAGCATATTAATAATATTGTAGTTTAAAAGTTATATCTTAAGTATTCAAAATCTACCAAATTTAAAGTACATCACATTCAAAAGTTCAAACTTAAATTCCATTACATGCCAAAAAAAATTTGAATTGAAAATTTAAATATCAATCAAACATTATTGTTCTTGTAGAAGAAGATGTTGGATTCATAGGAATATGCACAACAAGTTATTTTAGAATATAATTTAATTTAATTTGCTATAGATTTTTAATTTCTGAAATCAAAAATTAATATTTGGATTAAAAATATTTATATGTAAACATATAAATATATAATATATTTATATGTATATATAATATATATATAAATATATAAATAAAAAAAATATTTACGGGTTACCCACGGGTACCTATGGGTTGGGCCAAAAGATGGTGGGTAAATTGGGTACATGTAAAATTATCCGTAATTTTTTTGGTAGAAAAAACAAGGCTCATTACTTGTATTTTTTTGAATACCCGTTGATACCCACGGGTATTGATTGAATTTTGCCAAGTTTACGGCTCATCTTTGAATTTCATCCATTGCTTCACTTCCACTAGGGGTGTAAACGAGTCGAGCTCGAGCTCGAGCTTGCCAAAATTGCAGGCTCGAGCTCGAGCTCGAGCTCATCGAGCCTGCTCTTAAGGGCTCGAGCTCGAGCTCAAGCTCAAAAATACTGAGCTCGAGCCGGCTCATCAGAAAATTTTAAATTAAATAAAAATATTAAATTATTAATATATCATAATTATTTAATAATAATTAATAAAATAATTAAAATTATTATTATAAATTAAATATATATGAAATTATAATAATTACTATAAATCAAAATTATTAATATATCATAATTATTTAATAATAATTAATAAAATAATTAAAATTATTATTATAAATTAAATATATATGAAATTATAATAATTACTATAATGATTTAAATTATAATATATTATAATTATTGATAAATTATTAAATTATTAATATATTATAATTATTTAATTATATATATAAATATTTAAAATTAAAAAAAAAAGTAAATTATTAATACATATTAATTAATATATAATAAATATTTAAAATTAGAAAAAGAAAGTAAATTATTATATATATTAATTATTTAATTAATATATAAAAAATATTTAAAAATATGAAAAAGCTCATGAGCCGGCTCATGAGCTTTTGAACAACTAGAGATGAGCTCGAGCTCGACTCATGTTAAAGCTCGACCTCATCGAGCTCGAAAAACTCGAGTTTGAGTCGAGCTATAATCGAGCCCGCTCATGAGGCTCATGAGCCGGCTCGACTCATCTTACACCCCTAACTTCCACTATAGTGCTCACTCCATCACCACACTTTAATATCATGATGAGGATCATCTATCTATATATATATATATGTGTGTGTGTGTGTGTACTAATTGTGCATTACTTTTCCAGATCATGATTTTGTTGGATTACATGAGAATTGCAAACTTATCTTCAATAATAGCAAAAAACTTTTTCACGAGGAATGGCCATTTTATCAGTTACCAGCGGTGCCCGTTTGTGTATAATATATACTTCATTTCCTTCGGCTGATTATCCCTTGTCTATAATATTTTAATAAATTTCATTTTAAATTTATAAAATTATCTTTTCATTTAAAGTTGAAATTTTCAGCAAGTGCAAGTCGTCTCAAATTTGCAAGCTCGACTTGATAATTTTTTAGCCGATCTTTGTAGGTTGTGATTGCTTGAATTTTTATTTTGGAGATATGAATTTTAGAAGAAATTATACAATAAAGAATATAATAATTAAAATTGATTTGATGTATTAGAGGGTGTTTCAATGTTAGGTTTCTGGGGGCGTCTATTGTGAAGTGTGTTTGTATTTACCTCATATGAGGTACCACTAAATAAATAACATGTATTATTTTATAATAAATTATTGCTAATTGTATAACAAGTTGCAGGTTTACATTTTAAAGTTGTGTATGTTTACGATGAGGTAAGATTGTACTTTATTCATATCATCATATGAGTTATTCTCAAATTAAATTACACATGTCTTTTACAATAAATAGTTGTTAATTTCACAAGAAGTCATTGCTTTTGTATTTGAAAATCTTAATACATCTAATTGTTGGTAAATATTCCTTCCAAAAAAGTTAAAATAAAAAATTAAAATTAAAAATAAAAATCTATTATCTTAAATAATATAATTTAATAATTTTGAAATATATATTCTATAATGTTAAATAATAAATACGTCCAAAATAATATGAATAAATTTAGTTGAATTATTTATTAATTAAGATATAAAATTAAAAAAATAGAAAAATTATAAAATCATTCTACAATACAATTTTAACAATTTTAACTTCTATAGTCAATAATATTAAACAAACATATTTAAAATAAATTTAACTAAATTTTGTTAATAAGTAAAAAATTTGAAAACAAAAAAAATTTAAATTTTAAGTTACATACTTAATAATAATACATAAAAATATTTAACATAATTAAATTTATTTTTTATTAAAAAGTAAATAAATAAATAAATTCAAAAAACAAAACAAAAAATAAAATATCTTGTTTCTCCCAAATTGGCAGCCACCCACACACCCCACTCCCCAGCACACTTCAGCACTCAGCCACACACACTAGGGAGGAGGGGGGGGGGGGGGGGGGGCGCACCCACCAGTCATGGAACCGTGGCCGATAGGATTTGGAGGTCATGAGAGTTGGGGCGGAATTATATTTATAAATATGTATGTATGTACATATATTGTATGTATTTATATACACTACCAGCTAATACAAATTAGATGCGTGTGCATTCAAAAAAAATAAAAATGATTGATTTATCATTTATTATTTAGGTTTTTATTGATTTTTATTCATAAAATTTAACTAATATGAAAATAAGTTTTCTAAATAATATTAAAATATAAATATAGATTCATGTGAGCCAATATATTAATATAAAACATTATAATAATATAATTAGAATTTTGAATTGATTTGAAGAATTTCAATTGAGAATAAATTCTACCACTTTTCCTAAAAAACTTGTACTATAATTTTTTAAGTATATTAATGTATATCATATGTAATTTTTTAAATTTCTATTAAAAATTCAATCATTTTATCATTGATTCAAAAAAAGTACATGGAAAGATATTAAAATACAATATGCATTGAAATTAAAATATAATAAATATAAATATGCCAATCCTATATTTTTTTTGGGTTTAATAATGAAAAAGTATTTAATGAAAAACCCAAATTTATGGCCCAAAATATATGTGGAACTCTTTAAGAAATGAAGTTCAAAATAAATAAAATTTTATTATTGGTAGCAATCATATTGTTATAATGCACCCTCAACATACAATCAAAATTTATCATCAATTGTCTGTACAGGTAGCAAGTTAAATGTATTTTATTATGTCGACAACTAATCATTAAAAAAAAGGTTATGATTTCACATTTTAAATCCAACGGTTTATATTAAATACATTTATACATCCCTTATATAAGGTATGTACAATCATGATTGCACCATAAACTATTCCTAGTTTTCTTCAAATTTTTTAAACTCCACAGAGAGAAAGTTCAAGAAAAATGTATTTTAGATGGGATTTTGTAAAACAATCCCAAAGCAATTAATTACAACCATGCATGTAGTTTGAAGTTATGTTTATCCAAGACAAATATTGGGAGTTAAAACTTGCAAGTTAAAGTAGACTTGACTTAAAAGTCTTAAAATTGAAGCAGTCGGTTGTCAATTGGCTAGCTGATATAGTTATTCATATTTATAAGTGTAAGATTTGGGTTGGAATCTGAACAAAATATTATATATCGTTATTTATATAAATATATATATAAATATAATATTAAAATTAAATATAAAATGCCATTTATAATTATATATAACATTAAGCTAGGAATTAAAAATTTTCAGGAACATGAATTAGCCAAAAAAATGTTGGTTTGAAGCTTCTATTAATTTTCTATCATTTGAAGCTTGTTTTAACTTTCAAATCAAGCATAAATTTTGAGTAAAAAATCAGCCAAGCAATTTTTCACTTTTTTATCCAATAAAAAATCTCATATAATACTAAAACAAACATGACGTATAAGCAACTTTGGCTCGCCAAGTTTGACTAGTAAACCTATATAAATAGTGAATGCTATGATGAAGGACGAACCCAATAGCAATGTGTCGAGATAAAAATTATAAAAATGCAAAAAATTAAATAAGAATTTTATAGTTTATAAATTTGAAATATATATTTTTATTGTAGTTGAGTGAGACTCTTTCATATCATAAGGTTCATTAATGATCAAATTAATGTTAAATTTTTTAGCAATATCCCTTTCAATATAACTAATTAAACAATCAACTAAAGAGTCATCATCTATCTTATTTATGAGTAAATATTCATGATGAAAATAAAATTATTTCATTTGTAGCTGTTGAAATAAGAATAATAAATATCAATTAAAATAAATGATCGATCAAATGATAAGTCTCCCATTTTCCTACTTTCACCAATTTTTGATTAAAAAATGAGTGACAAATTCTTCAAATCAAGATGATGAGGCACATCGAGCTCCAATTTTTAATAAATTACTTTTAATTTTTATTTTTATTAAAAATAAATTAAATTTAATCCAATAAATCTAAATAATTAATTTTTAATTTAAGGCCCAACAAGAAATTTTAATTTTACAAAAAAAATTACTGAATGAATTAAAAATAAATTATTTTTAATTAATATTAAATTATTTATTTTTTTGAAATTTGACTATTTATCTAATATTATTACTAAAATTTAAAATATATATATGTACTATTATAAAAAAAGAAGACACTTTTGTGTCTAATATGACAATTATTTTTGATTAATTACATAAATTGTCCTTTAGCTTTTCTAACAAATGAAAAAGATCAGTTTGGATGCCAATTTATCATTATTCCAAATTTATCCTCTAAAATATTTTTAGCAAATGATTCAATAAGGTTATAATTATAATTTTATTATAACCCACTAACCCATTTTATGAAGGCTTTCCCTCATCTATTGCACTCTTGAATAGGGGTGCAAAACAAGTCAAGCCGGCTCGTGAAGCTAGCTCGAGTCCAGTTGAATCGAGCTCGAGCCGTCTGTATCTAAGTTCGAGGCTCCTAAGCCAGTATATAATTAAATATTTTTTTTTTGAGCTTGAGTTCGAGCTCGAGCCTACAAGTTTATAGAATTCATTTGCCAATTCGAGTCAAGCTCGAACTCGAAAATTTTGCCCAAACTCGTCTCGATTGCACCCCTACTCTTGAATAACCGAAACCACTTAAAGTATCATTTCCATCTGAAATAAAAAAAATAAAAAATAAAAATAAAAATAAAAATAATAAAAACGACAAAACTTGTTTGCCACTGCAGTGCGGAAGATAAGTCTTGCTGCTCCCACTTGCTTTTATTTTCTTTCTTTTTTGTTTCTTTTTGTGTGTGCAATTATTTTTCTATGGTTCTTATTTGTCAATAAATATATATCTTTTATTTTATCAAATTGAATTCTTATTTGGATAATCATCCAATCAAACTCTATATTTTGAGGCAGTAATAAAGAAACAAAAATCGATCATATATTTATCTATCTAAAGCAAGGTAATATATTATTCAAAATATATTTTATGCACGTAGATACCACGTGTAATTACTTCGAATATATATATATATATATATATAAAACAAGTCGGGGCAATAGACCTAATTGCCCGTCCCGCGCCTGCCCTGGCTATGATATTCCTAACATTCAACAACTTTTTTTGAGTGCAAATAATGTACATTTAGATTAGAGTTTTCATTTCACTTAATATGGAATTTTGGATGAAAATTCAAAAAATAAAAGTTTATATACCTTTACAGTTTTGTCTTTAAAAACTATAACTTTTTTTTAGAGAACATTACAAATAATTAATTTTTTAGCCAATATTATTCTATTATCAAATTAAGTAAATTGAATGCGAAGTGCAAAGTCAAATGCACATAAAGTGCATAAAGGAGCCCATTCGGATCTGAAATCAAGACCTATAGGGGAGATTAATCCCACTAAACTACAAATCACTGTACAAATTATGTCAAATAATGTATATTTAGATTAGATTTTCATTTCACTTAATATGGAGTTTTGGATGAAAATTCAAAAAAATAAAAGTTTATATACCTTTACAGTTTTGTCTTTAAAAGCCACAATTGAGTGCTAATAATGTCAAATTATCATTTCAAATGTGAATATACTTTTAGAAAAGTTAATTCTAAAAAATGAAATCTTATTTTAAACATTTAAAGGAAAAATATGACTAATAAACTTAGGACAGAAAAATAATTTGTGCCGCTTTTGGACAACACCCTACAAATATAAAATCTAGATCCTCGACATCTCATAGGTTTATTCGCAGTTGTACCTGAGGATTCAAACTTAATTATTTGAAAAACTTGTAAAAGATATTATTCAATTTAGAAATAATCAGTGCAATTTTCATAGTTAACATACGAGGCTTATTACCTGAAAATGAGATTTCTTCAATTACTAAATTAATTTGACTATGTTTTGAATTCCAATAAAAATAATTTAAGTAATGTTTGATTTTATTTTGAGTGTTCTGGAAAAAAAATATATTTTGGGAGTGGATTGGAGGAACGTGATATATTTTTTGGTCTTTTTGCAAATTTGTTACAGATTATTTTGGATTGGAATGATATGTTTTATTTTGGCTCTGTTTGGTTGCGTTTTGGATGAATTCTAAAAAATGTTCTGGATAAAGGTGTTTTAGCAGTTAAAATTAGGGAATGATCACACTGTGTGGTTTTATTCTGGAAAAACACGAAAAATGGAATTATTTTGCAGGAGACAAATTTTACTATAGATGTCAAATCAATAACTTTTATATTGGGTTTATATGTGAAATTGTATTTTTAAATTTAATAAATATATGTGGATATATATGGTTAATTGATTTATACATGTATATATTTGTGATGATTAATATATGATTGTGATGAAGTGATGTGTAATAATTTAATTTTAAACTTAAAAAATTTATAATTAAAGAAATTATTATGACATAATAATTTGATGAAATGAATCAAAATTCTGAAATAAAAATAATATTATTTAATTATAAAATTTTATTTGATAATAATTAAGCAAAAAATGGATAAACGTATTATTATGCACTGCTAATTAAATATTTTTTAAAATTTTTGTAATCAATAATATTAATATTAATTAATTAGGTAAATTTTGAAATAACTTTGATAATATTTTAATTAGGGTATAATCATTAATATATTTACTAATTTAAATAATATTTTAATTAATAATATATTTACTAGTAAATATACGAGTTAACAAAAATATTATTTATATTTTAACGAGTCTGCAATTATTAATATAAATACTATTAAATTAAAAATGTAATGTAAATATGTAATAATTAGTACAAAAATAGTAAAGAAACAATTAAATATATAAAAAAAGTAAATAAAATAATAAAATTATATATTAACATATTAAATAATATAACCTAACTATAAAATATAGTTAACATATTTAGTTTGTAATTAGTAAATAATATATTTAATTATAAATTAGTTATTCGTAAATAATATATCTTTCTCGAAAATAAAAAAAACAAATAAAATAATATTTTTAAATTACAGTTAATTTTTGAAATACTTTTGGATGATTATGTTAATTTATTTGATTAATATTTTATTGAATGTTTTAGATTATTTAAAGAATTATCACATTATATTTATTTACTTTTGTTAAATTTATAACTAAATGCAAAAAGAAAATAATTTTTTTTTAATTAGTAAAGTTTAATATATTCATATATGTAATATATATATATATATATACATATATGAGTGAAGTGAAATTAGAGAGCGAGAAATGAATGAATGATATGAAAGGTAGATTGAGAAAATAAGGTTTATATATGCTTTTTTTTTTTTTTTTTTGCCTTTGCTTTTTGGGGGGTATTTTGGAAATAGAAAAATGTGTTTTAGGAGTTAAAATTAAGGAATGTATAATTCGGTTGTTATTATTTTGTGGAGTTGGAAAATGTTTCCACAAAAAGTAAACAAACATAGGCTTTATTTTTGGAGGATATAAATTGTATTGTAGATTAGGCATGAAAATAGGCTAGGTAGGCTAGACTCTGACTTAAATAGACCAGACTTGTTATGCAAATGATGAGCTTGAGTCTAGCATATTATATATAATATATCTTTTTTTAAGGTTAGGCATATCCTTTTTAATAAATTTTAAAGCCCTATCTTAGCCCAAAAGCCTATTTCTACTAAGACTTTTATTAAGCCTAAACATCATACAAATCTAAATTTTTAATATTCTCAAACTTGTAATGGATCTTGATAAGAAATAATCAAAATAATAGATAACAAATTCATAATTATGAAAGTCCAAATCTGAATATAAAATAATATCATTTCAACAAAAAGTAAACAACATAACGGATTCCATAAAGAACTAATTAATGAAAGCACATACATTCAGCTATTTAATATTATATCACTATTATTGTACTTTTTATGTGAAGAAGGATAAACGAGTTAGTTTGTTAGGCTTTGCAAGCTTTTAGAAGAGTCTAAATTTACCTATTTAGTTAAAATGAGAGTTCTAGCACCAGTCACTCTTGTATGTGACTAACCTTAGTCATAGTTTAAAATTATGACACCTGTATTTTATTAACTTTTCTACAACAGATAACTTGTCTTTTAATGTTAAATACAACTTATTGTTATTATTAGAATTAAATATCTTTGTTGGCAATAGGACTCGATCCTGGGTCTGTTGATTGCAGCTAATGATGAAAAATACTGAAGTTGGGATTTGATCTTGGGTTCCTTAGTTATTTTATTAACCTTGATGAAGTCGAGTATAGAATTTTTGAATTATAAAAAACAAATATAATTTTTTTTAAAAAGTCACAAATATTTAAATTAAACAGATAATTGATTCAAATCAATTTTTATTTGGGTTAATTACATAGAAACCCCTAAAGTGTGAACCATTTACAAATAAACCAAAAAAATTTAGGGTTAAATTCCTTTTATTCTCTTGTACTAAAGGGTATATATCAAATACCATTCCTATACTTTCAAAACCTTCAAATACCCCCTGTACTATAAAAAATCTTCAATACCCCCCCTCAAAGTCATCTGTTGTTAGTAAAATAGTTGACGTTGTCAAAACTTTACAGTAAATTACTCATTTAACCTCAGAAAATAACTAAATAGCATAAAAATCTAGAATACTTATTATTTTATTTGTGTAGAAAAATCTATCATTGACACTCGTACTATCAAAACCTTTAAATACCCACTTAAACTTCTTTTCCATTAGAAAAGTAACGATTGTTTGGCTGATGTAGCACTAAAATTATATTTCCTTTACACATATGATGATTGAAAAATTTTATGTCCAAAATACCCATGTAATTTACTATATAATGTTCAAGTTTCTTACTTTAATTTTGTTACTTTCATTTTAGGACTTAAAGTATTATCTAACTCCTAATCCAACAAAAACATTAAATTATTTCATTTTTTTTAAAGAACGTTAAACAACTTCATTTTAATACAGAACATATGGGACCAACAAAACAGATGCTACTTGTGTGGAAAAATACATGGGATTATTATACGTATTTTTATTTTGTAACTGTTTGTCTAAAATTTTCAAATCTGTATTCATTTTGGGATATAAAAAATGTATAATAATATGTAGTATTTTGTTATATTTCACTCATAATTTCTCATTATTTTGTAAAAAAATGTTACGTATTGTAGTTTTTTATGCTATTTAGTTAATTTTTTGATATTAAATCAGTAATTTACTGTAGAGTTTTAACACCGTCAGCTATTTTACTAATGATAGATGACTTTGAGGGGGATATTTGAAGATTTTTGCTAGTACAGGGGGTATTTAGCACCCTTGGAGGGGGTATTTGAAAGTTTTGAAAGTATAGGGGGCATTTGATACATATCTTATAGTACATGGGGGTAAAATAAATTTAATCCAAAAATTTATAATGACTCCTTAATTTCGTTATGTCTAAAATTTTTAAAAAATCATTAGCCTCTATTAATAAATTTGTTGACATCATTCAAAAATTTATGTGAAAGTTCAAAACTATCCTCCAATAATTGTTCACATTATTTTTAAGCGAACGCCCATCACCCCACACCCACCATCCCCCAACCCACGCTAGCTAGGCCATGGCCGCGGCAATTGATGGAGGTTTATATAATATATATTTATATATATGTATATAGATATATGTATGTGTTTAAATATGTACACATAATATAAATGTGTATATATATTATTTTTTAAAAAAAATTAAAAAGTTTTGATATTTAATTTTTAATTTTTAATTTTTTAGTGAGGGTTAAATGGTATATTTTGTGGGTCTTTTTATAAATAGATAAAATTTTAGGGGGTTTTCATAAATAGATAACAATTTTCGTTCAAATTTTCATGAAAAATTGGGAGGGCCAAAAATATTAAAAAAATTTATGAAATTTGGACTAAAAGTTTTCAACGCCATAAGTTTGGGACTAACAATACATGCACAGTTAAACTATAGGACCGAAAAGATAAATTTTCCATATATGTATGCATTTATATCTATATATGTGTGTGTTTAAATATATATATGTATATCCACAAATATATATAAATATATATTAGTCTAAAATATATTTTTAGAGAGTTTTTGTTGTACCTAATTTTAATTTTATTTATGAGGGTTAAAATGGTATATTTTGTGCGTCTTTTCATAAATAGATAAAATTTTATGAGGATTTTATGTCTAAATTTTAATGAAAAATTGAGAGGACTAGAAGTGTTAAAAAAAATATGAAATTTGGACTAAAAATGTTCAATTCCATTAGTTCGGGACTAACAGTGTATATACAGTTAAATTATGGGGCTAAAAAGGCAATTTTTTCCCATGTTTACATGCTAAATTAAACAAATAGTATGTATAGATCATATATAAGGGCTATACATGTAGCAAGTTTGTGAAACCAGTTTAGTAAGTGACCAGTTACAATAAATGGATAGTGTAGATCTACTGAACCATATCAAACGAACTAGATTTGTTATGACTAAGGTTAGTCACTTACAATTCATGACTGATGCTAGACTTTCCCTAGTTAAAAAGACTACTTTTTAAATTTTAACATGGTCTTTTTATTAAATAGGTTAGGTCATACGTATGTTGGGTCATAAGCTCCTGATGAATAGGCTGACCTATTTTCATCCCTACTGTAAATGTCAAATCAGTACTTTTTTTTATTTGGTTAGTAGGGTGAAAGTGTAATTTTTATTATCTTATATATAATTGTAATGTGAGATGACATATATTTATATCTAACCATTATGTCTTCCTTGAGAAATGGTGGAAGAACAATATTTTGGAATATTTTAAAATTATTTTAAGTATTTTGGGAGAAATGGAAAAATTAAGCTTATTTTTATTTTTTCAAAAAGAAAACATTCCCTTTAATCCATCAATAACATTTAGGGAATGTTTGGTTATGTTTTTTGTATGATTTTATTATGTGTTTTGAGAGAATAAATTATTGAAAAATGTGAATGTTATTTTTTGGTATGTTTGTTTTTATTTTGGGAAAGACATTTTTTACTGTAACAGTCAAATTGATACTTTTTTATTGGATTTTTGGGGTGAAAATAGAATTGAGTGATTTTTTTAATATTAAAATAATAATAAAATATATAATATATATATATTAAAAAATGTGTATTTTAAAAAAAAAAAAAATATTTAACTATATTTCTTTAAAATAATATTATTATAGGAAAACACAGCGAAACATTCTTTTTTTTTGATAGGACAATAAACATTTAAATTTACAGTAAAGCTTGCATGCATCAAATGATTCCACCGTTTTTAGGTCAAGGGCACAGTAGTCAGCCGATAAAACAGCGATGAGCTGAACCCATGTGTAGCTCAGAATCCTGGAAAAGATTCCCTAATTTCCCTCACAACAGTCAGCAGCTACCTACCCCTCTGATCTCTGAACAACCCACTTGCACAAAATTATACGTACTACTTTTCCCTTAAATTAATACGATAACTTATTATCATGTGCATTTTCTCAGTATTTTAATATGAGATGCACGACATAAAATGTCAATATTTTTTTTGACAATCAGCACACGGCAACCCACCCGCCCCTCCTATAAAACCGAGTCCCCGCTAGCCACCTCAGGCTGCATACAATACAATCAATTCTTCAGAGGGAGAAATACAAGGAGAAAAGCTGTTGAGAATCTTGCAAAATGTCGCTGCTTTCGGATCTCTTGAATCTCAACCTCTCAGACTCAACCGAGAAGATCATTGCTGAATATGTTTGGTGAGTTCTTTTGCACCCGAGTTAAAGGGTTGCTCAGTTTTTACTTGCATGCTCTGTTTCTTTACTGAAAATTTTCGATTTTTTCTTATTTCGGAAAAGAATGGTTCTGTGATTTCGTTTTTCCTGAGCCCGTTTTGTGGGTTTTGGATTTTGAATTTTGTTTTCCTCTTTTTTTGGTGGTTTGATGTTCTTTGGGTTTTTTCTGTTTTCTTGATTTGAATCATTGTTGGGTGACCTTGTTTTCTTATTTCCTGTTTCATGTTATGTCCTGATCTGTTCTGTATATAATTTTTAGGCAAAATGGGTGGATGATCTGATTCTTTTTCGCTTTCTGTTTGTTCTGGTCAAGGAAGCAAATTTGTGGAACCTTCTTTCAAGAGATTTTCATTTACTGGTTCTCTGTTTATGTGGATTTCTTTGTGCTATTTTTGTTCTGTAAATATATTCCTAGGAATAGATTTCTTCATGTTTTCTAGGTTTATTGCCCCCTTTCTACTTTTCCTCCTCCTAAGATTACTGCATTCCTCATCTACATGCCCCTGTTTTTTTTTCTTTCACTGTTAAAATTGATTGGTTTTAAACACCACGTATGCTTTCATTGGAGTAAATATTGGGAGTTTCCTACTAACTTCTGTTGTATATACATAAGCAATATATATATCAATTGCTTGGGATTAGAAAGATGTGATCTTTCATTGGTTTTCTCATCGTAATAATTTTTTTCAATGATTTTGTTAAAGATGATTGCTTGTAGTGCCTCAGATTTTTCTATATTCAGTAAAACTATAGTTCTATGTTGTGGCGAAAGTGGATAGACAATGTGTAGATCAATTGATACCTATGGATCATACACGTCTTATTGGACTTAATGTACTGTTTTTGGCTGTCTCGCTAATTCTTTTGGGTGTCTTTACACTTAATTAATTTAACTAATTCGATTATATGTGTGACTCTTAACTTAAATTCTTCATTTTTGCCATGTTACCTAATCATTCAATGGCGCTTAACTCTATGGCACTGCTTTATTTGATATATCGATTTCCTTTTCCAAGAATACCTTTCATTCCGTTATTTTGCTTGTTTAATTTTCTTTATCCCGTGGTTGGATAATTACTAATATGCATTTGTGATGTAAAATTATTGGCAGGATTGGTGGCTCTGGTATGGACCTTAGAAGTAAAGCAAGGGTAATTAACTATTTTACTGAAACAAATTACCTCTGTCAATTTGTTTAATTACTGTTTGATGTTCCAATTTGAGTAAATACTTTGATGAGAAAAGTTGCTTGGTTTCTGCAGACTCTTTCTGGGCCCGTTAATGATCCTTCAAAGCTTCCCAAGTGGAACTATGATGGGTCTAGCACAGGCCAAGCTCCTGGAGAAGACAGTGAAGTGATCTTATAGTAAGTCCAATAAATAATCGTCTCCTTGGAAATGTTTCTGTTGAAAATCTTTTTTATTAATGCACTATGATGTGATGAAAACAGTCCTCAAGCGATTTTCAGAGATCCATTCAGGAGGGGAAAGAACATCCTGGTGAGTTACAATGTTTTCATCTAGTATGTATTTTGCCCTTTGCCTGTCACTGGCTTGAATTTTTCAATTACTTCATTTGTCTCTCTCTCAGGTCATGTGTGATGCTTACACACCAGCTGGTGAGCCAATTCCAACAAACAATAGGTGCAAGGCAGCCAAGATTTTCAGCCATCCTGATGTTGCTGCTGAAGAACCATGGTATTATATATCGTTCTTGCTATTTTGTTGCATAATTCTTCGAATGATTTTGCTGTGGACTTATGTTTTGAAATTTTCTTTTGTCATAGGTATGGCATTGAGCAAGAATACACTCTACTGCAAAAGGATGTTAAGTGGCCTATTGGATGGCCCACTGGGGGTTACCCTGGACCTCAGGTGATCATCTCGGCAAATATGTCCATTTCCTGGTCTTTTCTTCTTGTTCATTTTTGTCTAAGGTTCATTTATATGTCCTTGCACTTGTAAATGAATTGTGAGATCCTGTAAGTTCGTTCTTTCTTCTCTCTCTCTCTCTCTCTCTCTCTCGTGGTCAAATCTTTAAACTGCCCACAAAAAATTGATCTATGAGTGTGATCACTATGCCATCAGACCTCTTCCTATATTTTTCCTATATTTTTTTTTTTAGTGGTTTAGAGGTTCCTCTAAATGTTATAACCAGCATGTCATTTTATTTCAATAAAAACTGCTTATAGCCCTGCCTGATATTGATGAAAAATCTCTGTTGGCCTTAAAAAAGATGTTGCCTATTTCATATTATAGGCTCATTTTGGAGAATCAGAAATTCAGAAAAAATTTCTCTGGCCAAAATAAGATGTAACCTCTATCAAATGGTGGGCTTATTTCAGAGAACATGCATTGTGTTCCTAAATCCAAATTTTATTTTAGCAGCAAATGGTGATATCTCCCTGTGTCTTGTTTATATCTATAATATTTCAATCTTTGACTCAAAATAGGGTCCATATTATTGTGGAGTTGGAGCTGACAAGGCTTTTGGACGTGATATTGTTGATGCACACTACAAGGCTTGCCTTTATGCCGGAATCAACATAAGCGGCATCAACGGAGAAGTGATGCCTGGCCAGGTAAAGTTTGTTGCCTCCAAAATCTTTTCTTGACCAGATATATGTCTTTTCTTTATTCCCATCAAATAATGGAGATTATGATGTTGTGCTGCATTACCCATTTGCAGTGGGAATTCCAAGTCGGACCTGCTGTTGGCATCTCGGCTGGTGATGAGTTGTGGATAGCTCGTTACATATTGGAGGTACTATTCTTGTTAATTTTTTGTGATTAATGGAATATCACTGGTTGTGTTAAACATATGTATTCAATCTTGACAGAGGATCACCGAAATCGCTGGAGTCGTGCTATCATTTGATCCCAAGCCTATCCAGGTGAACATCTGAGTCTCATTTTATCATAAAATGTATTGGCATATTTTTTCTCCACTGCTTGCTGCATATTGTAGAATTTTCTCTTCCATATAAACCTGGGCTTGTTCATCTACATTTTGGGGAAGTTTTTTCCAACCCCCAAAAAATTCCAAAATGGAGGCACATTTTCCAATTTTCTCTCAAAACACTACAATTTTTTACCCAAAAAAACCCCTTTCAATTCACCCAAAAAAACCTTACACCCTAAAAGCACACCTATCCCTCTATTTTCTCTTTCCATCTTTCATGAGATATTAATATTCACATTTATTTAAAATTATTATAAAAAATTAATTATAGTGTGATATTTATTTAATAATCTATTAAATTTAATAAATTAATATTGATACAATTAAAATAATTATCAAGAAAACTAATTAAAATTAAGTAAAAATCTTTTTGATTGTTACTAAGTAATTTATTTATTAAATAATATATTAATTAAATAATGAGTTTAAGTAAATAAATAACTTATTAAATTAATTTAATTAATTTATTTAATTATTTAAATAACTTATTATGTGTATATTAATTATGTTTCATACTTCACATATAATTAAATACTACGCTTATTTGTTTAATAAATAATTTAAGATGATTTAGTTTCATATAATATAAAATTATTTATTTTTTAATTTGATGAATTGTTATTAAGTTTTATATATATATACATATATTTTATTTTATTTAAATAAATAACTAAGTTTTATTTATACATAAATTGTAAATAATAAATAGTTAAATAATTATATTTTAAGAATAAACAATAATTAATTTATAATTAATGTACAATAATTAAATTTTTTTATATAAGCAATTATGATATTAGCTGATTTTTTATAATTAAGATATAATTATAAATTCATAAATAATTAATATTTATTAATAAATTCATAAAAATAAATTTTTTAAAATAAAGCACCAATTGAATTAATTACACATCATTTTATTATAAAAATAGATCAATTAGTACATATATATACACACACATCATCCAACTATAAATATATATATATAATATAATATTACATAAAAAAATCACTTTCACCCTACAAACTCAACAAAAAAAATTGATTTGACATCAATAGTAAAGTTTGTCTCCTCCTAAAACATAAAGAAACAAACAACTCCTTTTCAAATCATTTTTCATATTTTCCCAAAACAAAAAGAAACGCTTGGCACATTCTCCAAATTTTCTCCCAAAACCCTATTCCCCCAAAATTTATTCTAGAAAATGACCAAAACACAAGAGAACAGGCCCTGGACTTCTGGAAATCATTTCTGTATGGTGAACAGCAAGTACAAAGTTAATTGAGGTCTATTGCTGTTCAGTTTCTCAGTTTAGCCTTTTCTGTGGGTATTCTTTTGTAATGGACTTTCAAATTGGTGTATATTTCTATGGTTGTTGAACGGATATATTCTAGATTGTGGAGTATCTCCATGTAGCTCATCAATTCTATTTTGTGTGCTTTTGGATCATTGGACATGTTTAGCTCATAGTTATGATTCTTTGCTTTTTTACCGTTAGGGTGACTGGAATGGGGCTGGTGCTCACACCAATTATAGGTAATGTTATGAATTCTACTAATATTGATGATCAGGGAATTTTTGCCTTACTAGATTACATCACTAAATGTTGTTCTCTTGTCATACGCACTTTCAGCACCGAGTCTATGAGGAAGGAGGGAGGCTATGAAATCATCAAGAAGGCTATTGAGAAGCTTGGACACAGGCACAAGGAACACATTGCTGCCTATGGAGAGGGCAATGAGCGTCGTCTCACTGGGAAACATGAAACTGCCAACATAAACACCTTCAAATGGGTAATAGATTCTTAGCCATTTATTGCTCTCTGGCATAGCAAAGTACTTCTCTCAGTTTGGTTATTCGAAGAAAATTTACGATAACTATTCTTCTTTTACCATATTATCATCTGCGGCAATATTACGGATTTATCAAACAATTAATGAACCTATTTATTTGGCATTGAACTAAACATTGAAAAATTTGTTTGATTTGCATCAGAATTCTCATGGCCATTGCATTATTATTACTATACAATGTAATTTCACTCACTTTGGTGGTTCTGGTGAATTAAACAAAATTTCTTGTAATGCCTTTGATCAGGGGGTTGCAAACCGTGGTGCGTCCATCCGTGTCGGCCGGGACACCGAGAAAGATGGGAAGGGATACTTTGAAGACAGGAGGCCTGCTTCAAACATGGACCCTTATGTTGTCACCTCAATGATTGCAGAAACCACCATCCTCTTGAAGCAGTGAGCCTATTATATATGACTTATCAGCCAGCCATGTCTTATGGACTTGTGGGAGTGGTTGTTATTTAACATTTTAAAATGGGAAATTGTATTTTTGAACAATCCTTCAATTTTATATTATATAGGGTAGATCTCCATAGTTGCCTTTTGCTGTTTTATTATCTCAGTCGCCTTTGTTGCATGCATATCAGGCTGAGGTGGTAAGGTTTGAGTTCATCTCTACCTACATTATCGAGTCTGTCCAATGACAAGATTGCTATTATTAATAATCACGTGGTGGAGGGGTTGATTTTCCATGTTTTGGAAATAAATACAGGTGGCTTTATTGTGATCCTTTTCTCTTTTTCATCCAATTCCAATGTGGAATAAGAAAAGGTGGTTCAAAATTATTTAAATTGTTTTAGTGTTATGTTGCAAGTTAACTTTGGAGCATCTGTTTGTTCAGTGCATTTTTGCTGTCGCAATATCATTATATCATCACTAGTTCACTACTTCCTGGTTAAAGGTTTTGATTTTCGACCTAATTTGAAAGTATGAAAGGAAACTAAACATAAACCATCCAAATAAATGGTGTATCAATTCACGCGAATTACCTTGGTCGGTTGAATAGAGAAGTTCATTTATTTATTTATTTTTAGCGTTACCTTGGTTGATTGAATAGAGAAGTTTATTTTTGAAAAGTTGAGGGAATGCTTGGTTATGTTTGTTGTGTGATTTTATTATGTGTTTATATACGTTTTGGGAGAATGAATTATTGGAGAATGTGAAAGTTGAGTTTTGGTATGTTTGTTTATGTTTTGGGGAAGATATTTTTTCATTGTAAGAGTCAATCAATAGTTTTTTGTTGGGTTTTTGAGATGAAAATGGAATTGGGTGATTTTTATATTGTTAAAATAATAATAAAATATATATGATGTATATATATAATATATGTATATATTGGAAAATGGAAGCTTTGGAGGAAAAATGAGGATATGTTTGATTATGTTTCCTCAGAACAAAATTATTTTGGGAAAGCATAACCAAACATTCCTTGAGTGTGTCAAGGCTGGGCTGATAGGAGCCTCCACCTGTTTATTAATAAAGATAGATATAGTATACAGTGTTTCACAAGTAGAAAATGCTAAATAAGAAGTATTAGGGTTGGATTGGTTGTATTTTTATTTTTACTTTCCATTCTCATCATTTTCAAACGTGTTCTTATTTTATCATTATTTTGCATGTAGAAATGAAAATGTGATTAAATTAATATTGTAAATTTTTTGAAAAAAGGTGGATTAAAAATAATATTTTAATGTACAACTGTTAAATATTTTAATATAATAGTATTAATTATTTTTTAATTAATTATGAGTTCTATTGTCTTGAGAAGATAAAAAAGAAATAGTTATTTGATAAATTAGTGACTTATGAAGTGATAGAAAATCATTATTAAATTTAATATGTGCCTCCTTACTTTGGGATGATAGAAAAAGAAATTAATATTTAATTAGTTAGTGGATTTTCATTATTTCTATATTAGTAGGTATTATATGTTTGAAAATGATCGATATAGGTATGAAAATGAAAAATAATGATATTTTCATTGTAAATGGTAACAACTAATCGTATTTTCTATTTTTAAAATAATATAAATACGAAAAAATTGTTCTGGCATATAAACAATTCGACCCTTGCTCTCTTTAATAATTTAGTGAAAGCATAAATAATTTTATTCCTTACAAAAAAGTTCTTTCAATCTTTCTATCAAAGTACAAAGGGGATTATTGAGCTCCTTTATTTGAGTCAAAGGAATTTAAAAGTGGGAAGGTCGTCTTTGTCAACTCTAATTGTTATAAATTGGGTTGGGTATTGGACCTTTAACTTAGTAGACATCCATATTTCGAAGAATCTTATCTACATTAGGATGGAATGACAGTTTTTGTTAGACTTAAACTCTTCCTTTTGTAGAGAAGTAGATAAATGACACTCATCTATATTTAGGAGGATCCTTTCCCTTGTGTGGGATAAGCATTATTTATATCTATATTGATTCTTGGTTGAAATAGACTTTTAGAAGACTCGCCTATAAATAGGTCTTTTTCCTAAGAGTTTAGAACATACAAAACTTGAGTACTCACTCTTTTCATATGTTCTCTCTATATTCATAGTATTTCTCTCTCAACTTTTCTTAGAGTATTACCAAATTGTTTCCAAAGATTTAAGATGTGTAAGATTATGTAAGCTCTGATAGCAACCAACGTGGCGAGAAGAGATTGACGAAACCATTCGAGATTTAAGGATATGGAGCTTATATTTTGGAAATGTTCAAATCAAGAAATTTGAAATTCATGTGCATTTAGAGGCTTGTAGGCGAGCTGCGATCCATATTAACATTAAAAAATCTTGCATTGATTGAAAGATAACACTGAACCATCCGTTTTAATTTTATGTAGACATTAATTATTTTGTGCAATTATTTCCAACAGTGATATCAGAACCAATAGGGCTCATTCTCGCTTATTGATTTGATCAAATTGCATAGAATTATTTTATGCTTAAACTTAGTAATTTTTTGAAAGCATTTTGGTGTGAACTTTTTACTATATTTGAATCTTGGTATTTGTTTATATCATGTGGTTAAAATTTAATGATAAATAGATAAGTCGTTTGAGAGAAATATTTAATCTAAAATTGAGATTCATTTTGTAAATTATATATTTTGAACCCATATTTTTTTTTTATATATATAATTTTGCTATAAGTTGTTTAGATCATCTTGAAACAATATATTACTTATTAAAAACAATTTTAAAATGAGATAGGTATGATTTTTTAAAGTTTTAGCTTGAAAGTCGAATTTGTGGCGAAAATAGTTTGGCTGAAATATTTTTTTTTTGTGATGTTTATTATAATGTTTACATGATGTTCTATAGTGTGATAAGTTATTCAAAGAGATAAATTATGTACCTAAAATGAGCATAAGATATATATATATATATATATATTGACCCTAATATTTTAATATATTGATTTCGTTGGGAATTTAATAGAAAATAATTATGGGATATTTTGAGCATAAAAGTTGCACAAATATGTTTATGGGTCAAAACCATGTATATGTACATATATATAAAGATATGTTTGATCTTCCTAAGTAGCTGATCATTAGATGAATTGCTCTACAATGTATTTATGAATGACATGCTTTAATTCAATTTTGTATTATTTGTATGATGAAATTGAAATTATTGTAAATGCAATGTATTATTCTGTGCATACATAGACATTGACGTTTGAGTGTTCATGAAAAATTGACAGCTTGTTTGTTTATGTTTTCAAATTTATTTTCACCATTTTTCACTATTTGAAAATAAATTATTAACAACTTATCATCATTTTTATAAAATTTGAGTGCTCATGAAAAATTGTCAGCTTGTTTGTGTATGTTTTCAAATTTATTTTCACCAATTTTCACTATTTGACAATAAATTATCAACAACTTATAATTATTTTTACAAAATTCTAACTCATGTTCATCCTGAATAACCTATATCTTCTTCCAATAATTTGTATATCTTCTCTCTCTATTTCATTTTTGCTATCTCTTTCCACTTATAACCTACTAACTCTATATAATCATTACTTTTTTGAAAACTATCCAAATATAAATTCATTTTCAACTCATTTTTTCTAACTAACTTTTCAAATCTTGAAAATGAAAACATAACCAAACAGGCTCTGAGTTTTTATTTTTGATATTTATTCATGGGAGATAGTTTATGGCAATGATGGTATATCCAATTTTATTATGGTTAGATTGATATAGTAGGCCTTGGATCATGTAATAGCTTTAATATTTTGAGGCATGCATTTAGTAAAATATTTTATTTTGGAACTATGTTCAATAAATTTTTTTAAGAAAATATTTTTGTTAGTTACCATCACGCCGAATGATCTCAACATAAAGCACCAAATATCAATGTAGCCCTACAATTTTTTTTTTCATATTTACAAAACGACATGCTTATTTATTTGGACCATTGTTATTTTATTCGGGATTAGTAAATTTTTATTATTACTTTTAACCCCGCGGGAGATGATTACTCGGTTGAGTTGCAAAATTTTCAATTTCGTGGGTATAAGGGAGTAATAATTAATTTAATTTGATATAGAATAAAATATTAAGTTGTACTTATTTGTGCAGTTAATCTTAGACCAATTCATGTGTTTTGGTTGCAAGTCAATTGAACATGAAAAATGGATGGGTTACCTATATTATCGTGATTTAGATGTTGAAAATCAATGAGTAAATAGATGTGAATTTGTGCTTTAATTGATTTAAACCGTAAACAAGAATATCCAATTGAAGAGTTTGAGCATTATTTCCAAAATGAGTTCACTCATAAGAAAAGGTTCTAATTATCTTCATTTGCTATTTGAGTAGATTCATGGATAAGTTTAATTTGTGCTATCAATATATTTTGATAAAATTGTCAAACTTGAGGCTGATTATGGAAAGTCAAATAATTGCATTTGTTGCTTATGCGAACCATTAAAGTGATGTTGGCACAATCAAGGATGAAGTAGATAAATCAAACGGCAAAACTAGAACCATGAATTGATCCAACAAAGTGATAGATATGTTGCTATAATAATGGAAGCAACCAAAATATCAATAGATGTTAAGTGCTAGAAACTTTTGATGGTTTTACTTTACTCGTAATGGTACTGAGATGAAGTTTAACTCCCAAAGCTCTCTCATTCCTTGATTTGCTAGTGTTTCTAATTTTCTTTTTGTTAGATAGAAGATATTGGCAGCACTTGGCATATGGTTGGATATTGAGTAAGAATATAGACTGATATCAAGTATTATGCAGCCATATGTTTAAAATGGTGCAAAAAGAAGAGGTATTATGAGTTGCCAAGTGATACCTCAGCTCAACAATGGGCATAAGCCAATTTCTCCAAGGTCAACAATATGTGTGAGCTATCTATTGGAGATGTGCAAGAGGTACTAATGGTCTAAATTAAACTGAAAATGCTTCTGAGACATTAGTTGAACATGGTTTGTCTATATTTTATTTAAGTGATCTTTATGATATTGATCGTTTTTCTTGTAATGTAATTGAATTAAGCTCAATTAAGCTAGTATTTTTTTTTTTATAGTTATTCATTTATTTTTGGCATGTTAGTTAGGAGAATGACCATGATAGTTAGAGGATGTTGGCTTACTTGCTAAGGTCAATCTCCATTTTTAGAAAATTTTCTAGATAGAAAAGCCTGCTAGAAAATGAAAAAGGGTCACTTATCCTCTAAAGCTAGTCCACTGAATTGACTACATACTTATGAATGAGAGACACTAGGTAATGCACTCTATTGTCCTTTCTTTTCGCACGATTGGTTAGTAAAACCTATTTCTTACTAGTCAATAGCGCTAAATTTGTCAAAGCTATTGGGAAGGGTAGAGAATTAATTGGAGCATGGACATAGAGGTTTGATGGACAAATAGGAAGCGAGAATATATGCTTGAATAGTTTGGACAAATATTTAAAGGAAAATAATGGTGTAAATTAAGATGTGATTCCAAACACTTTGCAGCTATGGGCTTATGGAAAATGAGGAATCAAACACTTCTAGTTAAACTTAATTTATGGCGCAAATTGTTCTTATCTCACTTGAGGAGATATGATTCTTGGTTGTAGCTTATATCATGAAAAATACGTCTTAAAATAGTTTTTCCAAATTTTGTAAGATGACAACAAGCATAAATTTATGGTATGCATATAAAAGAATTGACAAGGTATGTTCTTACAAGGTGATGAACACCATGTTAGAGAAGATAACAAAGATTAAGTCGCATAAAAAGGTTTCCTCAAGGAGGATTTACTAGATAAAATATGAAGTTTGAATGAATCTTGAACTATATGAGTTGTAAGATCCTTGAAGAGGCGCTCATTTTTCTAGCGACGGTGTTGCTTCTTAAAGCTCATCTAGCAATATTGGTACAATGGGAGTGGCCTTGGTATTAGTAGGAGCATCTCACTTAAAAAAAAAGAAGAAGGGAAATAGGACTTTCAAATTTCATAAGTAGGGATGAAGGTAAAGTATTTCCATCGTTTATGAGCTTGAGTGGGCATCCGTCATGATCATTTTTATAGATTTTGATGAGTTAAGTTGACACTTGTCACTTCATTTATTATTTAAAAAGGATAGCTGATATAAAGGAAAAAAATGAGTTCAATCACTAAGAATAAAATCTAAGAGCTAGTTGATCAATATCTAGGTGCAACACCATTGGAAACATGCTGTTTCGTAAGGTCAAGCATGGAGTGGATGAGTTGATTAACACATTTAAAGCTCAAACAATGGTGAAATATTCTCCTTAAATGGAGAGATTTTTTCTATTTTCATAAGTTCTACCAATTGTCGTTACTTTCATCCTAGTTTGTCTTAGATAATTTGAATGGACATATCCAAATAAGAAATGAATGAGGATATTGATTATCTAACAAATTCAAGTTGTGTAATAAAAGTAGTAAGATTGTTGCTTGAAAAGCTCCATTTGTAGCTTGAGTTATCGTCTAAGTAGTATTATATCGATTACATCAAGCAATCACTTGACAGGCTTAATAATGATCGAATAAGGTCACGGATGATATGCTGTGATAAGTGAAGGGATTTGTTCTCTCATTGGATATGGGTGACAATATGATGCTACAAATAACATAAAGCTGTTGCCACTTGAAGGTGGTTGTCCTTTTGAGATGGACATAGAAGAACTTAGGTGCATACTTGGTGTGTAGATATCAAGATAGTTCAATAATAATATGGAGTCTGCTATAAGAGTAACTATATATACATCAACCTAGTCCTATTGACATTTCATGGTTATGATTATGTTCTTAGTTAAGAGAAACGCCTTAAAAATAGAAGAAAAAAGAAATGCTAGTGAGTATTGTTTAAGTAAATACTGCAGAGAATTTTGAAGTATATTGCATGTATACTTGACTAGTCCTGTGCTTAGTAATAGTGAATTGATGTCAAAGTAATCCTTGATGCAAATATTGTGATGCAGTCAAGTAGATACTAGATGTCTAAGTGGATTAGTGTATGTTTATTGGAGACTATCTTGTTTGATACTTCTTGAGATGATGTGCGTTGTGGTGCACATCCATAGTGTTATCATTATCTCTATGATAATGAAGTTACTTTGTATGCTTTGGACACCTAATATTGCTTAGGGTACTAAAACATACTTATAACAAAAATTATTTCATTGATAAGAAGTATTGCGCATTGTTCTTAAGCATATTTCTACGAGCCATGTGATTGCTTATCCTTTTTTTGAGCCTTTATATAGAGATGTTCTCCAAAATCATATTGCATCAAGGTATTATATTGAAATTGATTTATGGCCTGTGAGACATATTACGATTAATGAGACGTGTTTGCATGTTATTATGTGGTTAGTGCTCTATCTGTGAGATGTGACTACCACCAATCTTTGATTGGCCCATTCACATGGGTAATTGCCTTGGTGCTTTGATAGCGAACAGGATGAGACTTAGAGATCTTTTTGTGGGTTGAGAGGTATAAGAATGATCGTCTTTGCACTTGAAATAGTGAGAAAGGATAAGAAATATATAAAACTAAAAGTTGCCTTAGCTTGTAGGCTAAGATGAGATCATATTTGATCGATTATGAAATTTGTCCAACTTTATAAAGCTTGTTTGTAACTGAATATACAAATTACTTGAAGGCATTTTGGAAGTACTTGTATAGTGTTGCACACATCAGATGCTCGAATAGTGACTGGCCTAAGGTTTGTATAAGGTTAAGAGCATGACATGCCCAAATTGAGTTGGAGCTTCATCATAGCATAAATTCATACCACATGTACTTTGCGGCGACCTTTGAAGGAGAGTGACTGAATGGGTCCCTACTTCATCACTATGTGAGCCATTATTGTTTCTTGTATCCTTTGGGACTTTGGCCCATGTCATGAAGTGTAACCTTGATTAAGCTTCATGCATGTTTTCGATAACTATGATTAATTAGTTTGTCAGAGCATGACTAAGAAAGCTATCAAGACCAAACTAATTAGCACGAGGGGCTAATGAAAAACTTAGTTCGTAGTGCACTCATGTTCAGTAGCTCATAGGCCAGTCGACTAAGTTGAAAGTGTTTGACATAGTCGTGAGCATAGATACATAGTGAAAAGAGTCAATCACTCTTTACTTATTTTTGAGGAATCATATATTCTTGATCTAGGGTGACCACATAATTTGGGATACATAGCGAGTTTTTGGAGTTGTTGGGTTATGATAGTTTGGTGATGGCTTAATATAACTCTCCTTACTTTTTCTCTTCTTGCTTGGCCTAACACCTTATTCCCTGTATGAAAGAACTGATATGAGATTGAGAAATATTATGAGTATGACACTTAAGGAGATCGAGTTAAATATGTATGAGCAAGAGATATTACATATTAGGGTGGATCTTAAGCTTTCGACCCAAATAGGCATCCATATTTGAAAGGATCTTATCTATATCTAGATTGGATTATAATTCTTATTGGACTAGAACTCCTTTTTTTTTTTTTGTAGACATGCGGATAGTGACACTTATCTGTAGCTAGGAGGATAAATCTCCCTTGTGTGGGATAAGCATTATCCATATTTATATTGACTGCTAGTTAGATTGGAATCTTGGAAGACTCACTTATAAAGCACAAAAATATTCTTACTCTTTTTAGTAATTTAGTAAAAGAATAAACAATTGTTATTCTTTCACAAAAATATTCTACCAATCCTTCTATCAAAGCACAAAAAGAGGATTGAGCTTCTTTTATTGAGTCAAGGGGATTTAAAGGATGAAAGACCGTCTTTTTCAACTCTAATTAATCTAAGTATCGATCCTTGTAGTGCAATTTATGTAACTCTAATCAATTCGAGTATCGATCCTTGCAATGCAATTTGTGTGTGCACAAACTTTTGATTATTGGGAGAAGCATGCTTCATTGGCTGGAAGATTAGTAACCTTAAAACCTTTTTTGTAGATATATAAGATTCTCACTTCAAACTTTTTCATATGATGTTTATTTTGAGATAGGTAATGGTGGAGGGACCAGTTAACTCGTAATGGAGACCTTGACAACACGAGACAGATGATTATTCTTATATGCAAAGATGAAGTGAAGGCTGAACAGTATTTCTAGCTTTAGATCATGATTCTAGTTTTATTGTTTGAGGAATAGATACTAGCCCTAAAAAGTTTAGAGAAGATCTCCCAAACTTTGTTTTTAGTTGGCTTGGTAATATATTAATGTTATATGGATTCCCCATCATGACAACATAAGCACTTGAAGGCTAATTGAACTTCTTTCATTTGTAATCTAGCATCAACTGTGATCCAATTGTGAATGAGTCTCCAGCAAAAAAATTTTCAACGTAAAAGAATTCTTGATGCTGCACATAAATAGAGAAAGGTCATTTTCGGTACTTAGCAAAGTTCGAGGTTCCTTTTCTCTAAAACGCGATGTAGAGAATTTTCAACTATTAAAGGTTCTTGAAAGTTCGTGAATTCTTGCAAATGTTTTCTCGTGTTCAATTTCTCTTTGGGGCTTAATATTTATAGTCTTTTTCCTTGATGGGCTTTGGTCCATTATAATTTTGATGTCCTTCTTGGTGGACATAGTCAATTGGACTCTTTAATCTTTTTGATTATTTAATCTATTTAATCCATTAGGTCTTGTTTAGTCTTTTCTACTTTTTACCTTTATCGACTTAATTAGCCATATCATCAAGCCTCATATTTTCAATTTGAAAAGTTAATTTCATGTTGAAATTATAATACAAGATCTAATTCTAATTTTTACCTTATCTTAATTCATTAAAATAAAGTTATTAATTTAATTGAATTTCATAGATGGAATTCAGCGTGTGGCGTCATACTAGTTGTCTTACATTCTTTTAAAGACTTAGACAAATTTTATGCCTTATATTTGTCTAAAGACTTAGGAAAATTTTGTGTGCATTTGTCTAAGGATTTAGACAAATTTCAAGCATGTAATTGTAAGGAGCAGGATGTCGGGAAGTAGGTTCTAATTCAAATTATGATTGTAGTTAAGTCAAACTTTGCAAAAGAGAGAGAAAGAGGGGAGGGGGGTGGAGGGAGCGGCATCAAGAGCACCATAGTTAAAAAGTCGCCGGCTGCCTTGGGGGTGGCCAACAACAATATAACTTGGCGGGTGCCTATACTTATGTGCTTTGGGGATCACCTGGCGCCTAGTATCTTCTTTGGTGCCTGAGTTGGGTGATTAACATTGAGCATGGGATAGGGCAATTTGATTGTTTTCGAAGTATGGGGTGTTGTAAAGTAAATTTAGGGGATCATTTTTTTAGTAAACACAACTATTCATGTCTTTGTGAAAGGTATCGGCTGAGTATCAAGATATGGCAAAAACAACATAATGTCATGGGCAGACATAGAAAAATATCTTAGGATTAAGTTCCACATCTTTGAAAGAGGTCGAGGATGTTTATCAAGAGTTCATGCTTTGTGTACGACTTAAAGAATTCATTTGGGTGTTTCATGCTTGGGAGATCCTTTGAGGTTGTTGCTAAGGACCATGATCTTATTGACTACTTTCATTTTTTTAGAGAGTGCTTTACTCATCAGTCATCCAGACTGTTGAGCTTTGGATTTTGAAAGGTGTTTTTTAGCGTTCGCTGAGAGTAAGTTTTCTCTAAAGGACTTACATTATGCAGTCTATACTATGTAGGTGCCTTTCCCATCTATTCTAGTCGTGTTTAATTTGCTTTATGCAAAAGCCAAATTTAAGATCTTGCAGTAACTAAGTGTAGGCCAGACATAAATGCGTGGGCTTACATGTCGCAATGAGGTTGAGACATACCTCGTTTCACATCCCGCATTGGATTTAGATTTCTCCATAGAGCTTTTCATCCCAAAGATCATTTAGGACCACTTGTGGAGTTTTGTGTTCTTTGAATTATTTAAGCATTCTTTGCATCTTGTGAGCTTGTATTCTTAGCTAGGATAAATTTTTAAGATAACTTGTTATTTTTTGCTTTGTCTGCAGCAAGCAGCACAGTAAGATTGACTTCATTTGCATTCATGGGGTTTTTCTTTTCGATGCTGTCTTACTTCTGAGTTCTTGAGCTCCTATTTGGTGTTGGCATTTTTGCATTAAGTGTTTACTTTAGAGGAGTTAGATCTAGAGTGTCGTTAGGTCATTCCTTTTGGCAAGTTAGAGTTTGCAGGCCACTCTAAGGCTTAGAAATTCTTTCTATGTCGTTTTGCTTTCGTGGATCACATAGCACTTTTGGATAGAAGTTCATACTTCGAAAATTGTTTATGAATTCTTTCAAAGTCAAGTTATTTCGAGAGCCCCTTGTGACTCTTAGGGAGACGTTGAAGATGAAGATGAATTCAAAACACCAGGCTTAATAGAAAATTAAAATCTTAACAATTGAAATTTAAATAAAACTTCAATTCATCAACATGGAATCAAAAGAGAAAGATTATTTCCTTGATCAAATCTCTTAATTATGAAGAAGAAGATCTCTATACTCAATTTTCAATCTAAGCTAGAAACTATCCTCTCATTGGCTCAAAGTCTGGCAGCAGTGATGCTCCAAAGATCGGCACCAAAGTCTCCAACAATGGCCTTCAATTGATCAACACTTTGATCTACACTAAGGTGATCCAATCATAGTACCGCTAACTTGTCCACACACACTTAGATAAGCATACTTAGATCAATATCCTAAGCTAGTGAGAATGATGATCTAGGAATGATTGAGAGAAGAGAGAAAGCTTAAGATTTAAGAGTGAAGCTTGCAAGTTGAAGGAGAGGAGAGAGAAACTTTAGAGGGAAATGAAATCACAAAAGTATGAATGGGAGATGCAAGTGGCCATCCGTATGTGGTCCTCTAGGGGATATTTATATTGCTTGCTTGAAGATTCTAGAGCATCTAGTCACACTAGCAATGCTCTAGATTTGTCTAGTCCTAATTCAACCATTTGAATGCCACATCCATCCTACATGGAATATTTAATTGCACTAATTAAAATCTCTATTTTAATTGATAAATTAATTATTTCTACAATTTTAAATAGACTCTTCTGTTTAAACTTTCCCTCCAAAATTGATTTGCCTCTTGCACCAATCAAATTAACTCTTTAACTTAATTGGTTTAATGTAACTTTTTAAATTAGCAAGATAAATTATGTTGACCATTAGTACAGTAAAAAATTTGCCTCCCGCACTTGAATACTTAATTTACCATTTCTTCTCTTAATTCACTGGAGTGGTCCAAGAATTTTGTGTCTGATTCATTAAGTTCACCAATCAATTAGACATGGGCTTGTAATTCCTTGTGATTTAATTGAATATCAAAATTTTCAATTAATTTGAACTCTTTTTATTAACTGCTTCTGAATTAGTCACCATTAATTTAAGAGCACTAATCTCCCTGGTCGATGTCTAGATACAAGCCTTTGGAATCCAGCCAATTAGATGAATTAGTTAATGTGAATCTTTTCACTTATAATTACCATGCAAATACTGTCCTTTTATTTCTTATCTCTTGATTGAGGCTAGGACAAGACATTTGTTGGTTCTAACTATGTATCTATTCTTAATGAGTGGTTCCAATGATTTCATTTTTGGAAACTACATTTTCAAATTATCATACTAGCTTCCTCACGAATTTTTTGGAATCGGTAATCATAGACTATGTAGAAGATTAACTTATTTTCCACGACGAGTGAATGAAACCTCTATTAGAACTCACCAACCTCCATATTTAGATAAGTTGTGCCCAACATAAGTCCACTGCAACCTGCTAGATAGTTGGGACCAATATTAAAGCACAAGAACCTAAGTACAAAGGTTACCGCGGAGCCTCAAGTCTAAGGACTAATTCAGTAAACTTGTGTCTAACAAGCACTCACCTACTTGCATCTATATATCGTATACAAATTACCCATGAAACAGGGCAATATCAAAGTCCTTAGAGTATGTATTATTAGTGCAAGTCTATCTAAATTTTAGATGCCTTTATCTCTAAGATTCTACGACTTAGAATATTTTAAAATCATGACCATAGAGACTTGTTTTATGATAACTGTCTTATGCATGACCAAGTCCCATAGTATCATATGATTTTGAAGGCTTAAACCGAATGCATTGTGAAGAATATTAATATTGCATAAGAAGATGACATCCATTTATATAATATCAATCGAATAAGATTGTTCTACAGAAGTAGTTAAACATGACAATTCAATTGGCTGTAGGGCATTATTTTAACAATCTCCGACTTGCCTTGAAGATAATTCCACATAGTCTTTTGGTCTACTTTCCTATCATGACTCTCAAAGACCTTCAACATTAAGGGTTTAGCCAGTGGACCTGCTGCATTCTATTCTATGGTAACACTTTCCACTCAAATATTACCTCTATCAATAATTTCTCAAATCAAATGATAACACCTCAATATGTGCTTGGATCGCTAATGAGATATTGACTCTTCTACTTGTGTAATAGCTTTATTGTTGTCATAATAAACAATAACTAGCTCTGCAGTGTTAAGGACCACATCAAACTCTTGGATGGAGTTTTTCATCTAAACACCTTCATTTACAGTATTCAATATTACAATGCATTCTACCTTAGTGGTTGAATTATCTTGCTTAGAACTTTTTCCAACTAATAGTGTCGCCATTAAGACAGAAAATAAATACTAATATGGATTTAAGGTCATCCTCATCGGATTGGGAACTGGAATCCAGAAATTATTGAAGTTTCAATTCTCCTATGCCATAAACTAAAAACAAAGCCTTAGTTCTTCTTAAGTACTTGAGGATAGCTTTTACAACCTTATAATGACTCTTACCGGAATTAGATTTATAGTGCTTCATAACACTTAGACCATGTACTACATTTGGTCTCGTACATAGCATGGCATATATTATACTTTCTATGGTGGATGTATAAAATATATGGGACATCATGTTTATCTCTTCCTCCATTTAAGTGGCTATGGATATAGAGAGAAGTAGGCGTGCCCCATAGAAAGGTATCCCTCCTTGAATTCCTCCATACTTAACCTCTTTAGAATGTTATCTATGTAGGAAAATTTGGAGAGCCCTAATATCCTCTTTGATCTATCTCTATAGATCTCTGTATTCCCAATATGAAAGGATGCTTATCCTAAATCTTTCATGGATAATTGTGAAGATAAACATGCTTTACTATCCTTTAACATTTCTCTCTCATTTCTAATGAGAAAAATGTCTTTGGCATGAAGTATTATAAACTGCATCGAACTTTCACTTTTCTTATTGTACATAGATGGTCCATACATATTTTTGATAAAGCTAAACCCTTTGATGTCTCGTTATATATGTTCTAGCCATGGGATGCTTGCTTGTGTCCATAAGTGGACATTTGAAGTTTGCAAATCTTTTGCTCACTCCCATTAGATGTAAAACCCTCTAGTTGCTCCATATAAATCTCTTTATCAATGTTACAATTGAGAAATGTGGCCTTTACATCTATTTATCAAACTTCATAGTCCTAGTACGTGGCTATGGAAAGCATAATCTTAATGGATTTAGGCAAAGCCACTGGTGAAAAGGTTTTCTCAAAATCGATACCTAGTCTTTAAGTATAATCTTTTGCCACAAGTCTAGCCTTATAGGACGTTATCTCTTAATTAACTCCAAACTTACACTTGTGGATTCACTTATAACCAATGGGTACTACACCCTCCGGTGGATCTACCAAAGTTTATACTTTGTTGGAGTACATATAGTTCATTTTAGATTTCATGGCTTCAAGCCAATGACCTGAGTCTATATCTGATGTGGCTTCCTTGTAAATCCTTGGATCACTACCGGATTGACCCATCTCATGAAGGAACTAAACCTTTTGGGTTGCTTCTTGATTTTCTTCATTCTCTAGGAAGTTGTGTATTAGGCTCTGAATGCTCTATTGCTTCTATTGGTTATGGGATAGTATGATTATCTTGAACTTCATCAGGTTCAATGATAATACCTTTTCTATTTAATAGAAATTCTTTTTCTAAAAAGGTAGCATTTCTCGAAACAAACACCTTTTGTTCCAAGGAATCATAAAAGTAATAACCCAAAGGTTTTCTAAAGTATTCCACAAACTTGCACAAGATGGATCTTGAATCTAACTTGTCTCCCACTAGTCTCTTGATGTAGGTGGGATACCTCTGTACTCTTAGATAAAAGTATGAAGGTGCCTTTCCATACCACATCTCAGTGGGGTTTTTGGCATCAACTTTGAAGTTATTAGATTTAGAAACTTCACTACTGTTTCAAGGACAAACCCCCTGTACCATGTCTAATAAGGTGCAGTTTCTTCCTTCGACCACTCCATTATGTTGGGGTATGCTAGGTAGAGTCCATTGCTAGAGAATCCCATTTTTTCTAAGATAATCCTAAAATTTTGTGCTTAAATATTCATTTCCTTTATCCAATCAACGAGTTTTAATGCTAAGTCTAAGTTGCTTTTCTACTTCATTCCTATAGTCTTTGAACCTGTCAAAAGCTTCGAACTTATACTTCACAAGATACACATGTTCGAATCAAGTGAAGTCGTCAGTAAAGATAATAAAGTAAGAGAAGATTCCTCTTAAAATTACTCTTAGTGGTCCACACACAGGCACGCACCCATATCCTCAAGTGCAGTTATGGGCGCTTGCCTATAACTTAGACAAAAAAGGTAGAAACTTCTTTTCTTATTTGAGTTTTGGTTGCCAAAAGTCGACTAAACCAAGCAAGAAAAAGAAATTATTATAATAATAACAATAATAAAGAGTTTCATCATTATTTTCAGTTAATTAAAATAATTAATAAACTTAAAGTTCATTATTAATTAATTAAAATTAATTGAAATTCAATTAACAATAAGTTAATATTTATCTTATACTTTCAATTGGAATTTTTTTTAAATTGAAAGTAGAGGGCTTGACACCCCACATCCCTTTATAACTCCAACACATATAGGCAACCAAAAATCAACAATAATAAATGAGAAGGCCCCATCATTTCTCCTGAATTCCATCATCTTTCGTAAAACCACCAATTCTATATAAATTCTACACTTACCATTCATAAAAATATTAATTTTCTAACATTATAGATAATAAATATAAAATAAATGTTTATATGAGAATAGGTACAACACATCAAATAGAAAGTGGATATCAACAATCGAATGAACTTATAAACATTAAAACAATAGTATTAAATTCATGGCATGAAGTATTTTTGAGTACCAAAAATAAATTAGTATACAATTATATATAGTAATTTCTACTCTAACTATAGAAGTATATTCTAAATTCTAAATAAGAATTTTATATTTGATATGCCAAATTAATATCCCAAGGAAATGAAGTAAAAACTAACTAAGAGGCCAAATTAATTAAATAAAAAAGGAGAATAGCAGCCTACCAAATTAAGCCAACTAAGATAGGTTTCCCAAAGACTTAATTAGTATAAAAACGACTCCAAAGTCAAAAAGGCAATTAAGCAATCATTTTTTCAACTAAAGCTATGACTCTAGGTGAATGATATTCCAAAAGTAGAAGCCCATCATTTCACAAATTTATGGAAAGGACTCCAAATCCATTTCGATGCAACATCTATTCAAGTTCCAATTTCTAATTGATAATTCCTAATGTATATATAAATTGTATTTTGTAATTGATAATGTACTACAAAAGTTATATCTCTCTAATGTTTAACTGTGATAATATATTATAAATTCTAATTTCTAACTTATTATTTAACAATTTTCTTAAAGACTACATTTAAGTATTTAAATTTCTAACAATACTCTAAATTCTAATAATTTTTGTTTATTCTAATTTCATTATGTATTATAAATTATATATTTATCAAACAATTTAGAAAAAATAAATATCCAATTTTGATACAATAACATCAAATAATTTAAATATAACTTAACAATGACAATGAAATAAATTAAGAACAAATTAAGCAATGGCGGTGTTCGACAACGATTGGGGACTTAGCTAGCTACAAAAGTGGGGAGGGGGAAGCTAAAATTAGACAACTTAAAAATCTATGGCTTGACGATAGCAATTTTTGATGGGGTTGGAAAATGATGGTTGGATGGCAGGGTGCGGTGGCAAGTGAAAAAGTGGGGGAGAAGAGAGAGAAGGATAGAAGAAGTAAGGGGCAGAAGAAAAAAAGGGGGCAAGCAAATTGCTTTTTAATTTGCTATCTAGCAAAATTCTTGAGGGATTTTTGGTGGAAAACAAATTTTATTTTAAAAAATAAATTAATTAATGTATGAATTTTACATGGAAGTTCTATATGAAATCCATCACAAAATTCAATGGGAAAATTTCCGATGAATGTTTAGACAAAATTTCTATTGCATATATATTTTAATGATGGTACAATAAACATGAGGCAAGTTTCAAATGGAATTTCTATATAAAAATTCCATCCAAAAACTTTCAAATAGATATTTCAAATGAAATTTCCGTCTAAAAATTGCCTCAAATTTTCCATGACATTAATTAGCTTTCAAACGGAATTCCTATCTAAAATATTCATTTGAAGATTTTTAGAAGAAAATTTCATAAGGAATTTTTTTCTAAAACGTGCGTGCTAAATTCCCGCCATTCACTTCTAATTTCTCAAACTAAAAATCAGATAGAATTCTATTCCGTAGGAAATTTGACTGTAATTCTTTGGAAGTTTCTCAAGGATTTTTTCCTCTAGAAATTTTTATCAGAAATTGCTATTTTTTTTGCGGTGCATCCTTTTAGTTTTGATTAGTTTAGTTCTTTCAGTTTTTTGCTCCATTTTCTTATGGCTTCTATGATAGTCTCCTATTTTTATTGTTTATTTATTTATTTATTTTTGGGCTAAGTGAATGTCTTGCGACAAATTTGTGGGATGAAACATTTCCGCCATTTGACGGATTTCATTCTTAAGCTCACTCAAGAAACTCTTAATAGAATAGACCATAGACAAGATCATATTCATTCCAACAGTGGAGGCCTTAAGTTCTTTAAATTTTATAACATTTCACTCACTGAACTCTTCTATTAGATTTGTTAAATTACTCTACTAAATTATCTTCTTTTTGAAATAAGAAATGCTACAAAAATAGCTCAACATACTTATTCCATCTTATATTCTCTCCTCTCAGCATAATCCAAATGCCAACTATATTCAAGTCCTTCATGTGCGTTGCTACCAAAAAGATTTTCTTGTAGTTGTATGATTAAATAAGAAGAATTTCTGGCAATTGCTAATCTATTTCCTATGTTCTCAGAACTGAATTTAGGAAACTCAAATTTGGTAGATTTAAAGCAAGGATTGGGATTTCCAGTAGTTTTGTGGCTTGGTTAAGACATCCCCTTCTTGGCCTGATGGATTGGGATTGAGATGATATGTGGATTATATGCTTTTTATGCAGGAATTAAACCAAATATGTGAAAACTATCACATAAAATCTAGGAACCATAATGTCAAATCATAAAAAATCAAACTAAATGCGAAAGTATACTTGGATCCATAAGTACCAATAAGGTCTTTTGGGTCGTGCGGTTATTGATCTTCCAAATTAATACGTATGAGTTTGGGAGAAAGAACTCTTTCTTTCATGATGATGTAATATTAGAAAAAAATCATAATAATTCGGGGACCATAACCTTAATGTAACTGCATAGGTTTTTCTTATTTCTAATTTTACTCATCATGAAATTAAAAATAACAAATTAGAGTATCTACACATATAAGTCCATACTTTGTAAAGTAGCTTATGGGCCTATAATAATTAAATCACTTTAATTTGGGCCAAGCCTTTTATGATAGCAAATCGCATATAATAGTACTATCTTAAATGTGTATGTGTGTGTGTGTTAATATCCCAAATTCAACAATCTACCACTTGGACAACATATATATATATATATATTTATATATACGTGTCACCATCTAATTGTATATCATAATATAACTTTATGAGCTCAAAAACTTTGTTACCATAACTAAAATTATCTCTGAACAATCTCGTTTATCAATTATGTCAACATAGAACCAAGGCAACTTTTTTTACATGTAACTAAATTCATTCTGGGTCATGTATATCAACTTAACCAAATGGCATAGATCTAGTGTGGATGTGCAACACGGAAGTTACATGTGATATGATATAAACATGCCTATTTCTAGCTGGTCCACCTTAAACTTTAGTGATATCAAACCATACCAAAATCAGAGTGTGGATAGATTGAAAGGAACTTTATTATTGCAAAGAATAACCTCATAATATACATAAACTGAAACAACCGAAAATGTGTCCATATAGGAAGTATCTTAAGTTACAAATTCCCACTAAAATTGAAAATCCACAAATGACATGATAGCCATATGAGCAATGTGCTCATGAAAGACATTGGGTGGTGGTGGGCTCTTAGTAAGTAGATCTACAACTATGGAATTTGTGCCAATATGCTTTATAGATACTTGACCACTCCGAACGCTTTCTTTAACAACCAAGATCTTAACATCTATATGCTTTGACTTTGAGCTCCTATTGTTGTTGGAATAGAATACTTTTGACTTATTGTCATAAAATAACTTTAGTGGCCTTTTAACTGCATCCATAATTCGTAGCCTAGAGGCAAAATTCTGCAGCCATTTTTCATGATTAGATGCCTTTAACGCACTATAAACTTAGCTGTTATGGTGGAATGAGGTACAAGTGTCTGCTTAGCACTCATCCAAGAAATAGCTCCTCCAGCAAGTAGATAAATATAGCCAAATGTAGATGTTATACTTTCTTGGTATTCGATATGGTCAAATTTTGAATACCTGATGATCTCTAGCTTATCCGACCTTCTATATATGAGCATGTAATATTTTACTATTTGTGGATATCACATGACTCGTTAGGTTGCTTTTCGATAATCTATTCCTGGATTGCTCAAATATTTGCCTAACATCTCAACAATGTATGCAATGTCCAAACTCATACAAATTGAGCATATATTAAACTCTCTACTGCTGATGCACAATGGATTTTTTGCATTTCCTTCTCCTCAAAAGCATTTTTGGGGCATTAATTGAAACTTAATTTGTCTCATTTAGCTATAGGGCTATCATTTGGTTTTCAATTCTGCATGTCATATCTCTTGAGAACCTTTTCAATATAGGTTTTTTCTAATAATCCAAGGATAACTCAAGAGTGGTTTAGTGTTTGAATCCCTAATAGAAAAGTTGCATCACCAAGATCTTTCATCTCAAAATTTCTTGCTAAAAATCTCTTAATTTCATGTAACAAACCTACGTCATTGCTGGCAAACAATATGTCACCGACATAGAAAAATATGCTCACTCCAAATGAACTTGTGGTATATACAATAGTTAGCTAGATTTATCTTTGAAAGTTTGTAAGGTCCCAAAGGGAAAATTGACTTAAAGAGGTCTTTTGATTTATAACAAGATAATTCAGTAAAACAACAAACTGAAACTTCCAGATATAACTTGAAGTTCCAAAGATAACAAAAAGTAATAAGCAATAAAGTAAATGACAATACGGATTTATAGTGGTTTGGCAAGCCTACATTTACTACCTTAGTGAAACACTTAAGATTTTTAACTTGCACTTAATTTATAATCAAGATAAACAAGTATACAATCCAAGTTACCAATAAACTAGAACGTTGCTACTAGATTCTTTGCAGGGATTAAGCAAATGCGACTATCACTTTGACTGAACTACAGTAATGTAAGTTGAATGCTCACTCAATTTTTAATAAGTTAATCTAGGCTCTGAAGTATATTATGGGACATTAGTTACCTCTTGCAATAGTTTTTCCTCCTTAAATAGTGAAGATGATCTTAATAAAATCTCATTTGATCGATGCAAGTATTTTGGGACAAAATCTATTCCATAGACCGATTTTCTTCTTTTATAATACCAGTTGCCATCTTGCCATATACACATATGTGGGCAGAAATTAGGTAAGTCCAAATTCATACAACGACTATTTTCTTTCTTAGAGCCTATAATAGCTATAAAGGAGATTCTAACCATCTCAAAACTAAATGATATAATCACTTAGTTAAATTTGTAATGCTACTGATGAAATGCCTGTTTAAGTCCATAGATGGATTGCTTTAATTTGCAAACCACTGACTTTACATCATCTGACATATAGTTTTCTAGTTGCACTATATAAATTGTCTTATTAATGTGGCCAATGAGAAATGCAGTCTTTACATCCATCTAATGTAGCTCAAGATCAAAATATGCAACTAAAGCCATTATAATCTTGAAAGAGTATTTTGATGAAACTAGAGAGAAAATCTCTTTATAATCAATGCATTTTTTTTCTTTTATGTGTGAAACCCTTAGCAACGAGACATGCCTTGTACCTCTCGAGATCGCCCTTCGAATCGCTCTTGCTTTTAAATATTCATTTGCAACCAATAGGCTTTGCACCTTTTTAGGTAATGGGGCAAGATCCCATACATCTTTGTTCTTTATGGACTTAATCTCTTTATTCATGGCATTAATCCACTTTTCAGATTTAGAAATTTCTATGGCTTAACAGAAACTGATAAAATCATTTTCCATCAATCCAATGTCAACATCATGTTCTTGGAGAAACACAATTTATTCATCTAGAATTGCTTTTCTCCTTTATCTAGTAGATCATTTTAATAGCATTGATTCTTGAGTCTGTAGAGTCTATTCTTGTGGAACAACTTCTTGAACTTAAATAGGAGGTTCAGTGACGTTGTCTTAATCCAAAATTGCTTGTTGAACAATGGTATATGTAGGATGTTGTTCCTGATTAATATTAATAGCAGTTGGAGGAATATTGATGTAGTTATCTTCAAAGACAAAATCCCTAGCTCTTTCTTTCTCAGAAACTCAACATCATCAAAAAATCGAGCATCACCTGTCCAAAAAATAAACTTAGTCATGGTGTCATAAAATTTGTAATCCCTGGACCTTTCAGAGTATGCAATGAAATAGCAACTGGTAGTATTGGAATCCATTTTCTTTTCATTTGGTTTACAAAGCCTTGCCTCAGTTGGACATCCCCAAATATGTTAATCTTTTAAACTAGGCTACTTTGCCGTTTAAAGCTCATAAGGGGCCTTTTCAGTTGCCTTAGTCAAAATCTTATTGAATATATATGCTGTAATCTTTAATGTTTCTCCATAGAGTGATTCAGGTAAGGTCAAATGGGTAATCATACTCCTTACTATGTCCTTAAGCATTCCGTTTCATCTTTCAGCAACACTATTCGTGGTGAGCTTGCCCAACACAATCTATTGTGGGATGATACTGTATTCCTCTAGAAATTTCATAGAAGGTCCTAAACGTTGTTCACATGATCTGTTATATTTGTTGTTGTACTAACCACTATGGTAAGATCTAATACTTTTGATTCTTTTGCTAATTTGGTTGTCAACTTTAGGTTTATAGCTTTTGAATATGTCTAGTGATTGTGATTTCTCATGAATGAGATAAAGGTATTCATATCACGAAAAATCATTTATGAACATTATAAAATATTGTTGATCATACCAAGAAGCTGTAGGGAATGATCCACAAATATCTATGGCTATTTTGATTGAAAATTGCCAATTCATTTTCCAACTCTCAAAATATAAACAAACAAACCATACACATTCCCTAACCCCATTCCCAAAACACACCTAACAATGCCCAAAATACTCTTTCAATTCATTTTCTATCCATTTTCCAATGTCTAGCCCTCTCATTTTTTGTCCTTCCTACCCAATCTATATCTACACATACAAATAATTTTAAAATATTTGATGTGACATCTTGTTCCCTCCCAAAATAAAACCAAATAAACAATTTTCTCCCAAAACATTATCCACATACCACTCAAAATACAAATAAACAACCATCACATTCCCAAACCCCGCTTTTTAAAAACTATTTTACCAAAATATTTTGGCAAAATACTCCAATTCACAATCAAACATAGCCCATGTGTATTAGTTGTAAGAATTCTAATTTCTTAGTGGCACCAAATCTCTTGACATTTGTTTGTTTCCCCTTAATGCAATTTAACACATTTTGAAATCTAAAAAATCATGGGGATGGAGAATACCATCTATTAAAAAACTTTCAATTCTTCTTTTGGAGATATGACCTATTCTTTTGCGCCGTAATGAAGCTGAATTCGCAATTGTTAATATGCACTTTTTAGCTATTATATTAACCTACAAGGATTCATGGAATGAAGCAATCATATCTAGCAAATATAGATTATTGTCACTTCATAAAGAATTGGAACCAATCAAATTGAAATTTTAAAAAAGACTAAAATTTTCATTTCCAAATGAACAACAATAGTAAAGCTTGTCCAATGCTAAAATAGAAATCAAATTTGGTTCTAAAAGATGGTACACTGAAAGCCTCAATCAAATCCAAATAAAAAACAGTTCTTAACAAAAATCCAAATGTTCCAATTGCTTCGACTTCCATCATCTTGCTGTTGCCAATGTTGATATATCTTTCACCATCATAAGGCTTTTGGTAATGCTAGGAATCCTGCATCATTGATGTAAGTTGTTGCACTAGAATCTATCCACCATGTCTGCCTAGGTACCAAAGTCAAATTAACCTTGGAACAAATAAAGTTTAGAAGCACATCTTTCTTTGGAGGCCATGCATGATGATAGTTGAATTACTGCTTCTTTTTATGACCTATAGCTCTATAGAAGTAACAATCATCTTTAATTGGTTCCATATGCTGTTTCTTCTGTGGTTCCATGTCCTAACTTTCTTATTTTTCTTTCTCTTATTACCTTGCATCTTGTCCTTTGAAGTAGTTGCCAAGTGAACACTCTCTGTCTTTTCGTACTCCAATCTTTTCTCTTCTTGAACATAGTGTGAGAAGAGCCCATTAAAGGACCATGAGTTCTTTTGGCATTTATAGCTCACCTTGAACTGACTAAACTATGCTGAACGAGATATCAAAGTGACATGCACAACTTGATTGTCTTCAATTTTGAAGCAAGATGAGACATTTTCAAAATATACCCCCTTATGTTTCCTTTACATGTGTACCTCATTGGGATGAGCTTTGCTAAGATTATACTAGGTTTAGCCTTTTTATTCTTAGCAAACCTCTTATTAAGGTCCTCAAGAAAAGCCTTAGCCATATCCACCTTATTAGACATAGTACCCCTAAAAGATTTTGGAATTGCATGCTTGATGATTATGGGACTTATGTGATTAGACTCTTTCCACTTTTCCATCTCTCACTTTTCATTCGAGGTACTTTTATCAGTGAGATCAGTAGGTTTTGCAACCCTTAATACAAGGTCTAGGTCCATCACTCCAAGCATAATTAAGATGTTTTTTTGCCATGCCTTAAAGTTTGTGTCATGCAGCATAGGAATAGAATTGATACTAGTGCATAAGCAAAATTGAATAGAGAACAAAACAAACTAAGCAGACAAATTGACATAAGTACTAAAGTAGAAAACTAGAATGGAATAATAAATTGAAATAAAGGTAAACCTTATCTCAAGATATTGGACACTCCATTAATATTTAATTTTGGATATAGTATAACTTGTAAGTGATATCTTGGCACAATAATCAAACGCTAATAGTGAAATAACATGTCAAACAATAAACTTCCTTTGGGCCAGTTTATTGCTCACATGTAAAACCAAATAATTATCATGCATTTATTACCATAGGTGCACATGCAATTTTGCCAATTATAAACCTTCCTTTGGGTCGATCAATATTTATATAAGCTACATGCACACATTCATTTATATTTAAAAATAAATTAATTTCCACAAGAGAGGTCATTTTGTTCACATGTTGTTTCAATTAATTTATATCAAAATATATTCAAACATACCCATATTCGAATTAAAATTCTCTAAAACCATCTTTTTAATATGATTCAATAGTCTTTGTAGAAGTTTATCAAAACAAAACAAATATACATATATATATATATACACACACACATATATTCAACTTCTCTATTTTCATTTAAATTAGTTTGGTCTTCCCTAGGAAAGAAAGACAAAGAAAACATGGCAAAATTTTGATGCATTCTACAAGTTTTGTGAAAATATAGGTCGAAATACAAGATGAAGACAATAAAAGTTCAATGAATCTGTCCAATAGAAACCAAAGTTGCAACAATTGTAAAACATTCATATGGATATAGAAGACCTTCTTTTCTTCTTTTAATTACATATACCTCACTATGAACATGGCTACTAGTTTTGATCCTTGACCAATCAAATACTGATCCAATTAAGTTAATCAATTTTGACAATTAAATTTCAGCCCAAATTCATTCAGTAACCCAAATAATTAAATCCATAAATAAAAAATTTGAACAGAACTTTATTAAACCCATATATCCTTAAATTCAAATAGATCACCAGAAATAATAGATTTCCTAATGATTTAACATGAGTGGCTCTGATACCACTTGTGGGAATTAAACCAAATCTATGAAAACCATCACATAAACCCAAGAACCATAAGTCAAATCAATTAAAATGAAAATAGATGTGGCAGCATAGTTGGATCCATGAATATCAGTAAGATCTTTTGGGTCTTGTTGGTTATTGATTTTCCAAATTAGTATGTATGAGTTTTGGAGAAGGAACTCTCTCTTTTCAATTATATGCGTAATTTGGGGATCATAACCCTAATGTAACCTCACGTCTTTCTCTCATTTCTAATTTGGTCCATCATAAAATTACAAATTAAAGTATCACACATATAAGCCTATACTTCGTAAGGTAGAAACTTGCTAATAGTAGGTTGGTGCTGTTAGGCACCAACAATTGAAGGGTATTTTTTTTCTTGGTTAACGCTTTTTATGATTTATGGAAGAATTTAGTGTCATGGCTACTACTCTGATTTCGATTCTTCTAGATAGAAGTTATTTGATATCAGTTATTCTCTCTCTCAGGTGCTATTGGTAGGTATGTTTTCCCATAGCTGGAATTGCTACTCAAAACCTTCAGCATCTCTTCCTATTTTTGTCTCTTCAATCTTTTTAGTTATCTCGTCCATTTACCTTTTGAACTCCTATTATCCTATAGATGGACCTGGTGTCCCTCTTTTAACTTTGTCATCTACTGTTGTCCTACATGGGATTGTTTTTTTTAGCAATATTTCTAGTAATTTGATACAGAAGCTTTGGACTCTAATGCCATTTGTTGTAAATTAATGCAGCTTTCTTCAATAAGTGCCAAATGGGGGGAAAATCGTTGCTCAAAAGTTTTGGACTTTGATGCCGCTTGTTGAAAATGACAATTGAGCTTCCTTCAATAGGTGCCAAATGAAGGGAAAAATCCTTGATTTGGGCAGCGATGAAGGAAGAAGAACATAAAGAAGTAATTGAGAAAGGAAATAGTGTAGCACATAATAGAAATGAGAGAAGCATAAAGAAGAGAACAATTTCACCCCAATTCTTAACATTTATTTACAAGCTAATGACCTCATTTTATAGAGCAATTTAAGTTTAATTGGATAAACATGTACTAATATCTAAACATAAACCTTCACAATAATAAGCTAAGCCTTGGAGTTTGAGCTTTAATGAATCTTTTGTGTACATGTCTGCAATATAAAAGAATACCTTAGCATAAATCCTGACAACCTTTCATAATTTTCCAAGATGCGACTAGTGTCTTGTTCAACCTAACAATTCTATTAACTCTATAAAACAATGCTATTTCACTATTTCTATATTTGGACCTAGGATTTTAATGAGAAAAATGATAAGAAAAATATTTTTCATACTTCAAATAATATATCTTTATACTTTTAATATTTGCACATTTACATTTTTCTTCTCTTTTTCATCAAACATAACATAAAGAAACTACATTGTCTAACTAAATCGCTCGTGCATTGCTGGTGTTATGGGTATGGAAAAATTCGCTCTTGATTCGAACCCAAATGTATTTCAGTACCTGCTCCAATTCAAATCTACGCTCAATGACAAATCGTTAGGGACGCTGGTGTGTTCCCTATTAAAAATCTTTGATGCTCAAATTGGTATTCAAAGAAGAAGGAAGTCTGTAGTGAGAATTATAGGGAACTCAGATAAAGATTGCATCCTCATAGTCTTGTATCTAAGGATACTTATAATGATAATTCATAGAGTTTGACTAGACTTAGATATCTTTGATTTGTGTGTCCCATCCACTAGGACTCTATTGTACCAAAGTATAAATGCAAGCCTCAATTTGTGGCCCATGTATTTATCAATATCATAAAAATAAGTGTGTGATTCCATTGAAAGCTAAATTATTTAGCCCATATGAGTAATCCCCCCACTTCACTTAAGTCTGAGGTAGGGAATTTTACTTGACTTGAATGAAGTAGGCATGTATATACATGAGATATGTAGCTTGCTATTCTTTCATGTCCTATATGCGAGTCCTCAATTAATGTTGCTTACTCATTTACTTAGTTACATTCATTTTATTATTATTAGCATTATATATATAAATATATATTTACATGTATAATTATTTTATATTTGAAAGAAAAATAATCTAGGGAATATTAAGTAGATGCTTCAAATTGAGGTAATGCAAATTCATATAAGAACAATTAAACAAATTTAAATAACCAAGTACGATTATTAAGCACATTGGAGTTTAAAACTGATTCTAAGGTTCCCAAGAAAGTTAATTATCCCTGAATTGAGGCTTAATTTTAGTTTTGCCAAGAAAGATGATGAAGTGATGGCTTGGAAATACAGTCTTATTTATTATCATGTGGGTAATAACCATTAAACAAACTTTTTTTTTCTGGCTATGAGAGGATAAAAGCCTAGTCATGAGGCTATAGACTTGTATCCTTTAAAGTTTCAACTCTGAAAAGCTAAAGCCTTATCATGAGGCTACTGCCTTTGTATTTAAAGGATTTAAATAGTAGTCACTTTACACTATTTTTCATATGCAAATTAATGGCAGCAATTTATTCTATTTGGGTTACTAGGGGCCTTGATTCGAGGTTGGTTTCTTGATACAACGGGTATTACTAAAAGCCTTGCCTTTATGTATTTCTTGTGCATTGCCTATTTCTGTCATAGCCTTGGGAAAAAGCATAATTCTAAGTCCCTTTTGAGTAGAAATAAGGGGTCGCAAAATGAGGCCACAACTTTCATATATATTGAGAATGAGTTAAGGAATTAATAGTTGTTTCTAACATTTACTCTTTGCACGACCCCAATTGCTTTTTAGTCTTTTACATTTCTTTTTGGGTTGTGTGACAAGTTTAGCACAAAAAAGAGTTAGGCCCCTGATTTCATCATTCTACTTTCTCTCATTAGAAAATTCATTATCTCTAAAGTATTTTTATCTCCATTCAGGTAATACTCCCATTCCATTAGCCTCAATTTAACGTAAGTGCATACTTCTTACATCATTTAAATCATTACATCTGCTTCTTTGGAGAATGACTCTACTAGTGAAGCTTTTCCTCCAAGTGATGACGCTACTATTGATGTCTTAGGCTTGGGGTTGAGCTCATTCTTTGTTTGTATAGAATCCGCATCAGCGATCCCTAGGATTGAGACCGACCCTAGTGAGGGTACAAGTACGTCTTGCCAAGTTTTCCCCTTGGCTAAGATAGGGGTTGAGCTCATTCTTTGTTTGTATAGAATCCGTATCAGCGATCCCTAAGATTGAGACCGACCCTAGTGAGGGTACAATTACATCTTGCCAAGTTTTCCCCTTGGCTTGACATGAGATTGGAGAGCCAATATAACCATAAGCAAATCATTACATCTGCTTCTTCGGAGAATGACTCTACTAGTGAGGCTCTTCCTCCAAGTGATGACGCTGCTATCGATGTCTTAGGCTTGGGGTTGAGCTCATTCTTTGTTTGTATAGAATCCGCATCAGTGATCCCTAGGATTGAGATTGACCCTAGTGAGGGTATATGTACGTCTTGCCAAGTTTTCCTCTTGGCTTGACATGATATTAGAGAACCAATATAACCGTAAGCAAATCCACTCTTTCTTCCTTATGACTATAGTTTTTACCTTACTTTACCTCACATGGATATGCATTTAGTCCTTACCCCCAATCAGGTTTCATGACTTAAGTCTAGGTTTTTCATCCCATGAGAGATAGGATCATATTACCTAATCAGGATCAACACATGAATAAACCACCTTCTCGTTGCTGAACCTTTCACTTGGCAACATTGGAGGCAGGAGTGTGCATCCTTCGAGTCCTTACAATTGAGAGTATTTTAAAAGAGTTTGGGCTCAATTTGACCCAACTAGTTTCTAATGCCTATCTATATATCCTAGCCTTTATAGTTTTGATGCGCAAATTTGGGCTCTCCCCGTTCTTTGCAAATTTTTAGAACTTGTTTTCCATTTCCCCTCTCCTAGAAGTGAAAAAGGATTTTTCTACCTTTTACTTAGGAAAAATTACAAGTTCATAAGAAAATGCTTATTCACTTGGACCCTAGAAAAATAAGCTTTTCTTCCTCGAGGTGCCCCAAGGTCAGCCTTAGTGCATTCACCGATCCTAGAATTGTCGAACCTAAGTGGGACAAGCTTTTTGTGTCATGTTGTTTGACCAGGAGGCTTTATGAGGTTAAGGATCTCATAAGCGAAGAGAGACTTAGGAGGGTTGGTTTTTCACCTATCTTTACTATTGATGTTGAATGCCTAGGTAAAATTTGTTTCCAGTTTAATTTCTAATGTTATAGAGTTGAGATGGATAGGGACCATTTGTCTCTCGCAAATGGTCTATCTCTAAGTTAGAAGGAAATTACGCTCATCATTGGGTTAAGGTAAGCCTCAGTCTCCCACCTTTTATTCACTTTCTTGGTTTATGCTTGTATGATTGCTAATGCTTGTTGGTTTGTAGATTAGCACATCCGCTTGCTCTCTCACTATTTGTGCTGTTGCAAATCAGAAGAGACGCGATAGTGCTAAGGGTTTGATGGCTAACCTCGATGCAATGCTAGATGAGGTAGATGATGATCTCTCTGAGACTCGATTTGAGCTTGTGGCGAGCCGACATGACTATCAACTTCTTTATTCAAGTCAAGAGCTCCTACTAAAAGATTTGAGACTCTCTAAAAAAAATTCAAAGAGTTAGGCGCGTTAATAGAGGATGAGAAAAACAAATCTTTTGATGCTAACAAGGTTGCAGGTGAGGCAGGGTTCTTAAAATCGGAGAGGTGTTAGGGCTTCGTTCGCAAGTATCATCTTGAAGGTGATAAAGGCTTCATGAAGTCGAAAGCTTTTAACCAGATTGTCCTTGAGAAGCGTGCTGATGACATGCTTGAGGGTTTCAACAAATATAGAGATCAAATTCAACAACACCTTGGAGGACTTGTCCTTAGCTTCGACTTGGATCAATTAGATAACATTAAAAAGGGCGATCTCTCGGAGTACACTTCAGATGATGATGAACCATTTCCTATAGTCAAGAATGAGGAATTGAAAAGTCTTGCCCCAAAGCAGAGGTTCATGTTGAGGGTATTTAAAAAAGACTTTCTTTTTGTCTTTTCAAGCCAGGGCATTTTAGGTGGACGACCTTTGGACTTAGCTAGGGCTGTAAATGGATATTCAAAAATCCGTTTACCATTCGCATCTAAATTTGTTTATAGGACATATTATCCATATCCGTTTAAAGTAGATATTATTCGTATTCGATTAGTAGATATCCGATTGTAAACGGATACAAATATGGTAATTACCTATCCAATCAGTTTAATATTCCTTCCAAATACATATCCGTTGGATATATCCATTTATATATTCGATTATCAGTAATTTAATTAAATCTGTTATCCATGTCTGATAATAATATTTAAAAAATTATTATATATAATATATTATTATACATAATAAATTATTTTTATTGTTTTAATATGAAATCTTATAATCTATATATAAATGAATATAAGTATAAATTATTAATTAAAGAATTAATAAGATAGAAGGTAGTAATGATAATTAAACACTACTAAATCAAGAAAAAAAATTGAAAAATCAATATATGAACGATAAAATTGATCAATATAAAATTTTTGTTGCTTCACTTTATAATTAATTTATATTAGTGTCATTTTTATTAATATTAATTAATCATAAAGTTAATAATTAATTTTAAAAAATGAGCTAAATCAAGAATAATTAATTTTTTAATTCTTAGATAAAGTGGTAAACTTTTTTTATAAATGAAATTTATTAGGAAAAAATGCATTTTATTACAAGTTAACGGATTTGGATATTCGGATTTTATAAATATATGTATCCTAATAATTATAATCGGATACGAATATATCCGAATTTGGTTAATATCCGTTGGATACGAATTTGGATACTATTAAAAAATATCCATCGGATGCTAATACGGATACGGATGTTATAAAACTTAAACGAATATGAATACTTCATATCCGTATCATTTAATATACGTTTACAGCCCTAGACTTAGCCTATGTAAAACCCTTGTTTTGAATGGTTTTTGGAATTCTATGACATATTTGAACATTTTGGTGCTCATTACTTTAATCTTTGTTTCTTTTGTTAACTTTGCTTAGTAACTTGGTGCATAAGCCTAAGGCTCAGTTTTAAGCTATATGATTTAGGCTTGCTCTAACATGCCACATTTTAGCAGCTATCTAACTGTATTTTTAGGCTTACCTTTGTTTCATATGTTTTAAAACTCAATTTGATCCTTTTAAGTTAGAAACTTTTTGCTCACCTTGAAGCTTGTCTTACTAATTCTCACCAGAGACTTCAATGCATTCTAAGTTTACATTGTGATTCATTTCGACCATGGAGAAGTCTAAGTCAAATAAATTAACAGGTTTATTTTGAACCACGAGAAATTTTGATGCATTTTTAATTTTTAAGTTCATTTAGAACCTTTGAGTTTACTAGAGAGGCCATTTAGGGGCCTATCTAGTTCACTAAGAATTTTGGAGATCAGTTTGGAAACTACTTGGGGTCTATCTGGTTTATTAAGAACCTTGAAGATTAGATTGGAGACCACTTGAACCCTATCTGGCTCATCAAGAACTTGGGAGATAGCTTGAAGGCCACTTAGGGCCCTATCTAGTTCATTAAGAACCTGGAAGCTGCTTTAAAGCCATGCCACTTGGGGGTCTATCTGGTTGATCAAGAAACTATGAGATGCTTGGACTCCACTTAGGGCCCTATCTTCTTCATTCAAGAATCCTTGGTTTCCAAACAATAGGGTGATCATAGGTGGAGGAAAAAAATGTTAACTTTATTTAATCTGCACAGTAAATGCAAACTCTAATCCGTATTTAGACGTTATTAAAGAAAAACCAAACAAAACATGGAAAACAAAATGAAGGTAATCTAGGTAAATATAGAAAGATGTAGCAAGTATCCAAAGAAGAAAAAATAAAGGAAAAGGTTTAAATTTAAGCATAGAACATCTTCAATTTGTAAGTGCTTTATGCTCATAGTAAATCTCATTTTTGCTACATTTGTAGGTAATATAACCCCCTTGAGTTATCTTTTCCACATTGTAAAAACCTTCATAATTTGGATCTACCTTTCCTATGTGCTTTGATAACTCTACCTTTTTTAGTACCAAATCTCCTACCTAAAAAGTCCTGGGCTCAACCTTCCTGTTATGGACATAAACTTAGTCCCTTAGTTTTAGTAATAGCTCTAAGTTGAGGCTTCTGTGCTCTTTATTATGCTTAGCATCATAATGTGCCACTTACAATGCTTTCATTCTTATTTCTGTTGGGATCACTGTTTTAGCTTGATTTACTAAGAAAAATAGGGTTTTATCTATAGCAACCTTGGGAGTTGTACAATATGCCCATAACATACTCGAGAGTTCTTCTTCCCAATTCTCTTTTGCTTCTCTAACTATAGTCTTCAAATGCTATAAAAGTGCTCAGTTGGTCACCTCGGTCTGCCTATTCACTTGCGAGTGCCCCATTGAGGTCAAATTTTGCTTGATCTTTAGCTCTTTGCACAATTCCACTATCTTCTTTCCTTGAAATTATGTTCCATTATCAGAAACAAGTATCTGGAGTACCCCGAATTTGCATATAATATTTTTCTAGATAAATTTTATAACCTCATTTTTGGTAAACTTTGCTACTACCTCTGCTTCTACCCATTTGGTAAAGTATTCTACTACTATTATGATGAACTTTCTTACCTTTGCAACGGTGGAAAAGGCCCCAGTATATCGATGTCCCCACTGATCAAAAGGATAAAATACCTACACTTGGGTCATGTCAGTAGGAGGACAATATGTTAAATTCGCATGCAGTTGGCACTCCTTGCATTTCCTTGAGAATAGCAGTGCATTTTAAGCCAAGGTAGGACCAAAGAAGTCTTGCCTTAGTATTTTCTACGTGAGACATCTTCCACCTAAGTGGTTACCACAACTTCCTTCGTGAACTCTCTCATGACCTATTGTGTCTGGCTGTGTGTTAAGTACTTTAGTAGCAACCCCTTAATAGACCTTTTGTAAGTTCCTATCCACAATAGTGAATCTATGGACCTGGGTTTGAATCCTAACCTCTACTAGTAGGTCATCAAGAAGCTCCCGCTTTCGCAAATACTTTAGTAATTCATCTTTCTAACTTGATTCTTCCTTTATCAGTTGCATTATCAAGATTGCACCTTTGTCTTTCAACTTATCTTGGGTTCATTAGCAACCCTAAACATAATGTGTCTGGTGGTAAGTCCCTAAGTTAAACTCATAAATTTAGATAGTGCATCTACTCGCTCATTCTCGATTCTGGGAATCTGGTGAAAGCTAAAGCTTTCAAATTCTTTGCTTAACTCTTTCACAATTTTTAGATACTTTATCATGACGTCTTTTTTAGCTTCATAAGTGCCTGCAAATTGATTTGTCATGAGTTGTGAGTCTGTGTGGGCTACAATCTTGCTTGCTTTTGCTTTTTGTGCTGCTTTCGTCCTTGCTATTAGAGGCTCATATTTTGCTTCATTATTTGTGACCTCAAAATTGAACTTCAATGCAAAATTTTGATTTTATTCCTCTTGTTCCTTGCAAATATATCCCTACTCTTCCTCCCTTTGAGGTGGAGGATCCATCTGGATTACTTTGTTCTTTTGTAGTTTCTCCTACGGTCAAGTCTACTATGAAATCTGCTAGTACTTAAGCCTGAATAACTGTTTTTGCTTGATAGTTAATGGTGAATTCTCCTAACTCCACTGCCCATTTTTTGGCTTGGCAAGTGTTACCTTCAAAGAGTGGTTGGTGAGCACTATTATTCAATGAGGCTAAAAAGAAGGTCTGAGTGTCAATGTAGTTGTGACCAAGACAAATGCTAATTTTTCTCCGTACCTTGTAAAATCTTGTTAATATAATACATTAGCTTGTGTTCCCTATCCTCGACCTTTTCCAAAACTAAACTCACTGCAACATCTGAAGTGGCTAGGTACAAGTATAAAGGTTTTTTATCTACAAGTTTGGTGAGTAGAGGTGGGTTAGCCAAGTAGCTCTTTAGTGCTTGAAATGCATGTTCACATTCTTCAATCTATTCAAAAGCTTTGACATTCTTCAATGTTTTAAAGAAGAGAACTCCTTTGTCTGCTAACCTTGAAATAAAGCAATTTAATGCTGCCATCTTCCCTACTAGCTTCTGAACATCCTTAATAGACCTAGGTAAAGGCATCTTCATTATGGTCACAATCTTCTCTAGATTTGCCTCTTACCTCTTTCATGCACTAAGAAGCCAATAAATTTTCTGCTCCTTACCCCAAATGTGCACTTTGCTGGGTTCAATTTTATTTCATATTATCTTATTATGGTAAAGGCCTCTTCCAGATGCATGATATGTTGCTCTTCTCCTATACTTTTAACCAAAATATCATCTAGGTAGACTTCCATAGTTCTTCCTATCTGCTCTTGCAATATTTTGTTCACTAACTTCTAGTGAGTAGCACCTGCATTTTTCAGTTCAAAAGGCATTACCTTGTAATAATGAATTCCCTTATTAGTTATAAATGTTGTTTTGAAGCAATCCTCTTCGGCCATAAAGATTTGATGATAGCCTTGGTAAGCATCCATCATGATCAATAGTGCACAGCTTACCATGGAGTCCACCAAACGATCAGTACAAGGCAGAGGGTAGGAATCTTTCAAGCACACCTTATTCAAGTCAGTGAAGTCAGTGCATATGCACTACTTTTCTCCAGTCTTAGGAACCACCACCACATTGGACAGTCAATCTGCATCCACTATGTACCCGGCATCCAATAACTTGTTTACCTCCTGTTCAATCACTTGATTCCTCTTAGCTTCAAAACTTCTTTTCTTCTACCTTACAAGTCTAGCCTCGGGGTCAACCTTGATGTGATGAACAATCACACTTGAATCAATACCATCAAAGTTACTCGAGCTCCACACAAACAAATTAGCATTCCATCAAAGGCATTTAGTTGGGTTCAACTCTAGGTGCTCTGGGCATCAATACACTTATCCTAGTTGTCTTACTACGGTCACCTGACCATAGCTTAATTAATTTATATTTTGTGGGTTCTACTTTTTCGAACTTCTTCTTCTTATAAATCTCTTCCTTCAACTCAACTTTTTGCAAACTTTTTGGCCTTGGGGTCAACTTTCTATTTGGTCTTAACTTCTTCTGCTCTTTTATCTTAAAGGAAACATTGTAGTATCCTCCGATTGTATTATGGTTCTCTTTAACTTTGCATGCTCTTAACTCAGTAAGAAATTTCAATTTTAGGTGATAGGTAGAAATTACTGCTCTGGAATAATTCAATCCTAGCCTACCTAGTATTATGTTATGCTCGAAAGTGGCATCAACAACCAAATATTTGATCATCATGGTCTTTCTATAATGTTCAAGACTAAGTGAAGTAGATAGCTCTACTGTTTCCAGTGGCATGATATTTGATACCCTAAATCCCAGTAGCAGCTTGTTCATTGGTTTTATCACTGTCAAGTCCAATTCTATCCTTCTTAATACGTCGGGAAAAATAATATCTATCAAGCTCCCATTATCAACCAATACCTTATGCACTGCAAAGTTTGCCACATCCATGGTTATAACCATAGGGTCATTCTGAGGCATACATACTTCTTCAGCATCCATTGGTTCAAAAGTGATGCTCTCTTTTGCTTGGATTACTAGTAGCACCTGACTATATGTGACTTGTTTTGTCTTTGCCTTATGCTTATATCTTTTCCTTGAGCTTGAAGAGTCTCCCATAGCTGACCCTCCTAATATTATATTAATGATCCCTCTTTTAGGCTGGTTGTCTTCTCACTACAAGAAAAATGGCATTTAGTGGCACTAACTTAACGATACTTTATAAAATAATGCCACATAAAAGTAATGTGGTGGCACTTATGAAAAATGTCACTATAAAATAATATGTAGTGACATTTGATTAATGAATGACAAATAAAATGGTGACATTTGATTGAAAATGCCACAATAAATGTATTTTAAAGGCATTTTATTAGTGTCACTAATTCCTTTTCTTAAAATGTCACTCATAGTAATTTATAGTGTCATTTGAAAAAAATATCATAAAGAATATAGTGACATTCATTTGGTGACATTTTATAACATAATGACACGCAATACTATTATAGTGATATTTGTTAAAAAATGACACTGAAGGTAATATTTTGTGACGTTTAATTAATAAATGTCAAATAAAATAGTGGCATTTGATTGAATATGCCAACATAAATGGGTTTTAAAGGCATTTAACTAAGTGTCATCAATTGCTATTAAAAATGGCACTTATATTATGTTATAATGTCATTTTGTAGAAAATGCCACAACATATTTAATTACACTAACTTAATGACATTTTACAATATAGTGACACAATAAAACAATATGGTGATAGTTATAAAAAATGTCACTATAATCATATTTTGAGATGTCCTAGAAAAAATAAGAGTGATAATTTAAAATAGAAGTAACATATATAAATAATTGGTATAAAAAAAGAATAATACAAATTAATAATAAAGACAAAAAAGAGATGGACAAGAGGGGAAACAACTAGTGGGTGTCATTAATATGATAATATGATTGGTGGGAAAAGCTTTGAGCATTTTATAAAAAAATGAATTAAAAAGCTTTGCTATACTCCTAGTTGATATAATGCTTATGTGAATAAAGAAGGACAGAAGGTCGGTCGGTGCATTCTTCTAAATTTCATATTTTTAATTAATAATTTTATTAAAGATCCTTTTATATTTAACAACTTAATCATTAAGGTAGTGAAATTATCATTTGTAACATTCCATTTTAATCCTTTTCTAACACGGAAGTGTATAACAATTAATAAGATTTTTATTTACCTTTCCCTATGCTTAATCATCAATTATGGTAATGTGATAAATTCTCTCAAAATAAAAAATATGTATATATTGGAAAGATCCCATTCAAATTGTTGGAGGGATGATAACAATAAGGTTGGAGGAAAAATATGGCTTTTTATTCAAAGTGCTTATAAATTTTAATTATACTAAAACTTGAAGACTTCAACTATTTCTTGAAGGTATGAGTCTCCTCATTTGACAGTTATTTTTCTTTTTTTATTTTGTTATATCATTCTATGCCTTGGGATTTGATGTTAATGTGGAAAAAATAGTATAGAATAGATAATGTATATATATATAATTGCAAAATTTGTGAATATGTTTGATACACCATCAACTTCTTTGTTATAATTGCAATAATATTATAGAATTCATCATTCCTAATATTTTTTTTATACACCATGGACTTCTCCCACCAATAAGACTCATTATCTTTATGCGTTTCTTCTTTTCGAGGGAGAGTGTAGTCCAATACAAGAGCAACTACAGCCCCACCCAAAGTCACATGCTTGGCCAAAAACTTTTATGGTATGTATTGACAATCTCTTAAGTTTTGTAAAATATTAATCTTATTGCTTTATATAATTACAACTTTTATATAATAGCGATTATATATTTATATTATTGTCCTACTTGTGCAGATTTCAAAGGATGTAGATTCTAGCCTTTTATGGATGATTCAAATGCTTTTCGAAGATATATCATTTCAAGTCTTGAATTCTGATGATTTTTGAATATTTACTGAATTTGAAGTACCTTTGGATTCTAGTCTTCTAATAGAGCTATTTATTTTTGTTAGATTTAGTAGACTACAACCTTTGGATATGTTATTGATCAGTGATGTTACTAAGAACTTATGTTTATTTAATGATTTCATTTAATCTGAAATATCTCCTTTGCTCCATTTCAATTTGGGTTGATAAAGTGATTCTTATTATTGTTTATTAGAATAAAGGTTGTTATGTTATTTTATTGTTAAAAGAATTTAAGTTTTGCCTATTTGATAAATAGATACTATCAGTGCTTGAAATTAATGTTATAGGTTTAAAGTGGCACTATAAAATGGACATTTTATAAGTTTTTTTGACACTTTGAAATGTCAGAAAGTAACTCTTTTGGGACGCTGCTAAGATAACTAAATATAAATATTTTGACAAGTTAAAAGTGTCACAAAAGGTATTTTTCGGTGACATTTGTAATGCAATGATTTATAAATATTGTGTCATTTCAAAGTGTTAGCTAAATCTTTTTTTTTTGGAGCATTTTGACATGCCACTAATATACAAATTTGTGGCATAGTTACATATCATTTAAAATATCTTTTTATGAAAATTTAGCATATCATTTATTGTGTTTTTTATGGCATGTTACTATGCCATTCATAGATATTTTGGGGCATTTTAATATGTCATTTATTATATTTTCCATGGCATTTTAACATGTCATCAAAATAAAACTTTTTGTGGCATTTTAGTATGTTACTACATGCATCTTTTGTGGCATATTACCATGTCACTTTAACAAAAGAATGTGACATTTTGTGATGTTATTCAATGAACTTTTTGTGATATTTTAAAATGTCATTTAATGTGTTTCTTGTAGCACTTTATTAATGCCATAATATGATTAAAATAGTGACATTTATACCTTTAGCTACACCGCTATAAATGACATTTTTAAAAAATGCCATTAAATATAAAATTGTCACTATAACATTATTTAAGTGGCACTTTTTAGTGTCACTAAATCCTATTTAAGATCTTCAAACTTCCTAATAAGTTCCTCGCATTCCTTCTCTCCCTTGGGTCTTTTTCCATGATTCTACTCAAAATGATATTAGCTTTCTGACCTGGATTGTTACTTATGGAGGCATGGCGATTCGTCTACTCTACCCTTAACAAAATCTTTTAGGGATCCCCTCCTTATTAACCTTTCTATATCATCTTTCAACTTGTGACATTTCACTGTGTTATGACCCTTGTCCTTATGGAATCTGCAGTATTTGTTTGGATAATTTTTCTCAGGAATCAACTTCATCTTCCTAGGCTAATTTACTAAATCTTTGTGCTCAATTTCCATAAGCGCTCTAGCTTTGGAGGTTATTAGAGGCGTATAGTGTTTGAAGTTTCCAATTGGAGACTGCCTCCTCTCTCTTTCAGGTGGATGCCTTTATGTTTCTTCTCCAACCTTTGTTGTCTCTACTCCCTAGGTGTATTCTTATCTTACTCTTCATTTTCACTCGATTAACCTCTTCTTAATGCATATACCTCTTTGTCATCTCCATCAACTGCTTTATATTAGATGGAGGATCCTCAATTAAAGCAGATGCTAGGCTCTCTTTTTCTACCCATGAATTAAAATACTAACCATCATATCCACTCTCAAATTTGGCACCTCTACGACTTAATTATTGAATCAACTAATGAAAGCTTGAGGCCTTTCATTCTCCCCTTGTCGTATGAATAGGTAAGTACATATCTTTTCATCTGTTTTTTTTTATTGGTGAAGTGGAATAGAAACTTCCTACTTAGCTGCTCATAACATTCAATTGACCCTTCACTAGTTTGATGAACCATTATTATGCCTCCCGCTAAGAGTAGAGATGAAAATCCTGCTATTTGCATGATATTTTTAGAGATCGTCATGTGCTCTCGAGGGTCTTTACTGCCATCATACCTAGGAAAGTCCAGGATTTGAACCTAACAGATAGGGTTTCTGCCAATATCTCTTCACCAAATGGGGATCTCTTTTCCTCTACAGGGCTAGCTTCCCTCAAACAACTTTTTTCTTCATCTCTCTAGCGTTGCCTAAGTTCCTCTACCTGGCTACTTACTCTTGCACTTTAGTCCTCTTCGTCCAATGAGGTAAGAGCCTTTTATGAGACCACTATCCCTTATTAGAATTTTGGGGTCTTCAAAGAGGCATTCAGGATTTCGCCTCTTCACAATCTCCACATCGTGCATGAGGTTGGTTTTTCCCTCGGGGCTCTCATGCTAATGCTGAAACAAATAATTACTTCGGTGAAGTTGAGTGTATCTCTTGCCCTCTGGTTAGGTGCCAAATGAGGTGCCCCCACAGGTGGTAACAAAGACTGCTTTTGCAAATTACTCACCATCCTCTTCCACCAATCAGTCATCATATCATTAAATTGGGTAGCAGTTACTTGCACGATAGATTCATTCGTTCGCTCTCTATGATTTTAGCATCGCCTGCCCTCGTTGGTGGTAGGAGCGGAGAGGGCTCACGTGGGGGATGAGTCAGATGGCCCTGTGGAGGGGGTTGTGCTACCATCTCTTTTGTTGGTGTCTCTATCATACCTTCTTCCATTCGAAATATTTAGGTGATCAAAAGAGATTTTCCCACAGACGGCGCCAATTGATGTCGATATGGAAAAATTCGCTCTTGATTTGAACCTAAGCATATTTTAGTACCTATACCAATTCAAATTCTACACTCAACAACAAACTGCTAGGGAAGCCAGTGTGTTCCCCGGCGGAAACCCTCCAACATCAAGTCAATATTTGATAGAAGAAGGAAATATGCAAAGAGAATTATAGGGAATTCAAAGATAAAGATTGCGTCCTATAGTCTTTTATCTAAGGCTATCTATAATGATAAATCTTAGAATTTGACTAAGACATCTTTAATTTATGTCTCCCGTCCACTAAGAGTCCGTTGTACCAAAATGTAAATGTGGGCCTCAATTTATGGCCCAAGTATTTATTTACATCATAAAATATAAATGTGGGCTTCAACGGAAAGCCAATTTATGTAGCCCATGTCAGCAGGTAAAGGTGCTGCTGCCATGCTACTCCTTAAGCTCAAAAGCTACATAGTCTGAGTGGAAACGGACAAAAGAAAAGAAAACGAAAGAAGTTGGAACAATATTACAGATTTCACTGCCAAATTTTAACTCCGAATAATAATAAAAAAAAAAAACAATGTTCGTTCGGCAAGCAGTGGCCAAATTGTGTAAGAGACTCCGAAATTCTGCTCCACCGCCGTCCAAAACCTGTGAAACTCTGCCAAATGCAGGTAAATTCCGACCTATTATGCTATATTTTAGGCAATATCGTTGAATCAATAAATGGAGGAAATTGGAAGAGCCAGCGTCTTCAAATTTAGCGCTTTTTATAAAAATTAAGAATCATTGGGTAGCAGAACCATTAGATTTTATGCTGTTTTCATTTTTTCGGTTGTTTTAATCAATAAATTGTGATAATCACATTCCGTTAGCTCATTGTGGGACTTGCTGCGCCTACTATTTCCTTCTAAGCTAAGGGTGTTAAGTTAAGGGGTGGGGAGTTCGGGGACGGATGGAGGTTCTCCCTGGAATTTGGAGTGATACAGGAATTGGCGAGGGTGAGCACTAGGGAATGGAGATGCCTCGGCTCGCTGGGTGATGGTGCAATTCTAACAGTAATTGGCCAATATAGCAAAATGGGAATTAATTCTTAAAGAATGATGGATTGTAATCAATATATAGATCTTTTGCTAATTTGGTCCCATTTCAAGTACTGGAAAATATATTATCAGCTCATCTTTCTGAAAGGGCAGCATTCAGAGCAGTAAGACAACTTTGATAACTTCAAATTCCTTCACTGGATATTAACATAATTGTTTGAAGCAAGAATGTTATTTTGACAAAACTCATTCTCCAATTTATATTTTAACATCATCTTCATTTGTTTTCATAGAATTATTTTAGTACTCTCAAAACTCTTAGGAAGCCCAATGAAGTGTTTGGTGCTTTTTATGATTCTTATTTTGACACCAGACTGTGTTGCCTTTTAGATTGATGTCGTGTATTTTATTTTATTTTTAAATACTTATGCGGCATTATATCTGTTTCATCTTTGGACTTTGTTAATAGGATTATGTCTTGTGTATGTTTCTGTTGGTGAATGTGCTTTGATGTTCTATAGGTAGTTAAATATTATTTTATTTCCAGGAAACCTTATATTTTACAGCAAACATGATTTTGGAGGTCATACATGGAGTAGGCACCACAGAGAAGCATTTCAATGGTTTTTTTTGTCTGGGCAAGCAGGTGCATACTTCACTTCCTACACTAACATGGCAGAGATTTTCTTGACTTCCTATGAAATCTGTGTTCCTACGCTAATATGGCAGAGATTTTCTTGACTTCCTATGAAATCTGTGTGTTAATATAAATGACTTGTTCTTTTAAGACCTTTTAGGCTTGTTTTAGATCAAGCAAGAGCTGCACCCATGTTTTAGGATGGGACACTCGCTTGAACTCTTGTTTACAAATATATTTGTTGACTGGTCTAATTGATTAGGTAGATCACTATGCTTATTTTTAGGGATTAGTCTGAACTAGGTCTTAATTCTTTTGGACTTGATTACAACTTATTTATAGCTTTACTCATAAACTTTCCTAGTTTGGCCGCATTATTTTGTATAAATGCAACCATGTATATTGATGTAAACATACAACAAAAGAAGAGAAATAGAAAAATTTTCTCTTCCTTCAAATCTTCGTGGTACCAGAGATAGGGTCCAAAAAAACCCAGGTCCATTCACTATTAAAACCATAGAATAGGGAAGGTTTTTGGTGACCACCATTTTAGAGTGGTCTTTGAAGATCACCCTTGGCACGGGAAAGAGCTTCAGTGTTTGATCGATCATGTCGATTCTGATCATCGGAGGAGTCCGGCGTGAAGCTCATGTGCCTTAACTACAATATGCTATATCCTTCACTCGCTAGCACATGGTAGCGCGTTACCTGGAGTTGCCTCACTCTATACTGTACACATTTGTGCCCCAACTATTAGTGGGTGTGATTTGAGGTACTTCTTTTGGGTTATAGTGGTGATCTGAGTCTTTATTTCTATTTGAATTTTTACCGATCCTGTTTTTGGGTCTGTACTGTTAGGTGTTTTTGTTCGCGGTCTCTTCTTTGTTAAATAGCTGGCAATAAGAAACTCCTAGTAACAACTGATTGCTGTAGATTAGTCCCGTAAAGCTTGATGGAAATAATTATCTTGCATGGTCAAGGCCTTGCCTTTTTTACCAGCTTGATTCTCCAACTATTGTTTGTTCCTCCAACTTTGTTAAATTTGGTAATGCATTTCTTGTTGGTCTCTGTAATTTCCTAGATTATAGACTCTGGGGTAATTAGACACCTATAGGCTATTCTAAAGGTTTTTTAACCTAATCTTCATATATAGAAGTAGACAAAGTCTGAATAGTAGATGAGTCTTCTACTCCTATATCTGGAATAGGTTTTATTTGTCTGTACTCTCAATATTAAACTTTCTATAGTTCTTCACATACCCTGTTTCCCTGTTAATCTTTTATCTTTTCACGTACATCATTTCCCTGTTAATTTTTATTTGTTCCATCACTAGAGCTCTTAGCTGTAAAATTGAAAAAATTTCCCTATCATTTTGTCTTTCAAGACCTTCAAACAGGGAAAAAGATTGGCACTGGTAGGCTGTAGGATGGCTTATACATTATGGAGGAAAGTCATAGTTCAGTTCCTAATCAAGCTCTTTTTGGTGAAAATAAAGATTTCAATCAGGAATTAATGTAGTGATCTTTTTTTGTCTTAGAAAAATTATATCCCAGTTTGTCATAAGGACTCACTTTGATTCTTTGTTTCGTGATGCTTGTGAGTATGCTAAACATACTTGAAACTTTTATCCTCTAAGTAATAATAAAGATACGATTCCTTTTATGATTAGTCATTTTGATGTTTGGGGACCTGCCCAGAATACTTCATCATTTGGTAATCAATAGCTTGTCACATTTATTGATTGTTGTACCGGATTAAATTGGATTTATTTGATTGAAGTAAAGAGTGATGTGTTTTCTTACTTTTAATCCTTTCATAAAATGATTTGTATTTGAAGTTAAAGTCATGAGAATTGATAATGTCACAGAATACATGGATGGTGGGTTTCCTACTTATCTGGAGTACAATAAAATAATACATCAAACTAGTTTTCCTTACACTAGTGCACAAAATGGTGTTGCTGAGAGGAAAAATAGATATTTGATTGTAGTTGCTTGATCCCTTATATTTACCATGAATCTCCTAAGGCCCTATTGGGACGATGTATTTCTTGCAGTTGCTTATCTTATTAGCAGAATTCCTCTCAAAGCTCTCAACTTTAAAGGTCCTTTAGAGGTCTTACAAAATAAAAATTCTTAACCATACCAGAAATGCTGGGAATTGGGGCTGAGGGCTATTATTCTCCAATCCAAAAGGGTTACAAATGTTACTATCCTCCTAGGAAAACTTTGTTAGTATAGATATTACTTCTAGTGAAGCTGAGCTTTATTTGATACACTCTAATTGCAGAGGAGAGTAATGGGAGAGAAGAGGTGATTCCTGGTTTTGTAACTCTTGATAGTCCTACCCAGTAGGAGAGTTCTGAAGGAGAATATTGAGCATTTGGATAGAACGAACATATATTTAAGCCTTAAGGAAAGACAAGACAGTAAAAGCTATTAAGAGTCTCCCTTCTCTTCTCTGGTGAGTTATCTTTAAATCTTGATTTGGATTTGGATAAATGTATTACTCAAAGGAAAGGTGTCAGGTCCTATAACAAATATCCTAGGTATAACTTTGTTTATTATCGTTCGTCTCCCTCTTATGGAGCCTTTGTCTTGTCTGGTTCTTCTGTGTTTATACCATAGGATTGGAGAGAAGCTCTTGGAGATCTCAAGTGGAAAGAAACAATGGTTGAAGAAGTAAAACCTCTGGCTTAAAATGAGACTTGAGATCTTGCTACCCCTCCACTTGAAAAGAAATTGGTCGGTTGCAAGTGGGCTTTGATTATGAAACATAAAGTTGATGGTTCGATTGAAAGATCCAATGCAAGATTAGTGGCTACGGGATTCACTCAAGCTACATTTGTCCCTGCTGCTAAGACAAAATCTTGCAATTTTGTGCAGCCAATCTTGATTGGGACTTGTAGCAGTTTAATGTTAAAAATGCTTTCTTGTATGGAGATTTAGAAGAGGAGGTGTATGTGGAGATTTCTCTAGGTTTTGATGATGAAAAGACTAAAGGGAAGGTGTGTTAAAGAAGGCCTTACACAGGTTGAAGCAGTCACTTAGGGCCTGGTTTCATAGATTCAGCAAAGCCATGGTCTCTTTTGGACCACCAGAGATCATACTTTGTTTATCAAATATAGCAAAAGTAAGATCACACTACTCATAGTTTATGTTGATGATATTGCAATGATTGTAGATGACAAACAAGCTATTACTTAGCTGGAAAATCTAGTTGCAGGAGTTTGAAATCAAGGATCTATGGAAATTGCCTGGGAATTGAAGTTGGCAGATCATATAAGGGGATCTTCATTTCTAAGAGGAAATATATGCTTGAACTCTTAGAGAGAACCGGCATGTTGGGATGCAAGTCTGCAGAATCTCTTTCTGAAAACAATCATAAATTGCAAGCATCAGTTAACTTGCAGAGATATCAGAGACTAGTGGGGAGAAAGATCTATCTCTTGCATAGCATATGGTTAGCTTGGTAAGCCAAAATGTGCATGATCCTCGTGGGCCTCATTTGCAAGCTGTCTCTTGCATTTTGTGGCATCTGATGTCTGTACTAGGAAATGGTCTTCTTTATCCAAGAATGGCTGCCTTAAAATAGAAGCCTTTACAGATGCAGTTTGGGTTCGCTATCCAGATGATAGGAGATTAACCACCGGTTATTACATGCTTGTGGGAGGAAACTTAGTCAATTCGAGAAGCAAAAAATAAAGCGTGGTTTCTCGATCAAGTGCTGAAGTGAAGTATAGAGGTATGGCTCTAGGAGTTTGTGAGCTTCTAAGGCTGAGAAAATTATTGGAGGATCTGAGGTTCATGGGAAATAATCTAATCTTCTGTGACCACAAAGCTGCCATCAGCATTACCACAATCCAGTTCAACATAACCGACAAAGCGCATTGAGATTTGTCAGCATTTCTAAAGGAGAAGCCAATAGTTGGTTCCCTGAGCATATTTCATGTGGTCTCTGAGAAACAACTAGATATATTTACTAAAAGGGCTTAGAGATAGGACCTTCCATACCTTAGTTTGCAACCTAGGCATGTGTGATATCCATGAACTAATTTTGGGGGGAGTGTTGACTAATCAAATTGATTAGGCAGATCGCTATGATGATTTTTAGGGATTAGGCAGATATCTAAGCCCTAATTCTTTGGGATTTAATTACAAATTATTTATTGTCTTACTTGTAAACTTTCCTAGTTAGGCCTCTTTTTTTGTGTATAAATTCAGCCTTGTATTGTTGTAAGCATACAGCAAAAGAAGAGAAATAATAAAACTTTTCTGTCTTCCTTGAATCCTTTGGCCACTTTGAGTGATGCTATAATTTTTTATTCTATACAAAGTCTTTTTTGATTCTAAAGCAAAATATTCAACGTACGAAGTCTTTGATCTTGAATCTCTAGTTGTCCATGTCATGTGCCTAAGAGATGGGAGTGAGTGTGAAATCAGTTTTCTTAGTTGTGTCAAAGCAAAATATTTTAGGGTCTAAGTAATTTTTAGTAAAGATTTCAACCATATCTGTGATTTGAATGGTGGGTCTGCTTAATGTATGCATTCTTTTTGTCCGCCATGTTTGTCTTATTCCTGTATACTTCTTATGTTACATCCCTGCAGGGACTTAGATATCCATTCCAAAAGTATACGTCAAATGGTCGCTGCTAAAATGAAGTACAACAGGATTTTTTTAGTTAAAATTGCTGTTAAAGATAGCATGACCAATATGTGAGTAACCGTTGTGCAATATGTGGAACTGAAAGCATTTCTCAAGAGAATCATTTTGGGATGACGAACGGCTATAGGAAAAAAAATGTATAGGGGTGGAGATTTCAGTCCGGGGCATAGTTTTTTGAGCTTTTCACATGATACATGGTTTCTTGATTTTGGTGATTCCAACAATGCTGGAGTTTTATGTTGAAATTTTCCTTAGCCGAAGACATTAGTGTTCACCAGTCCTTTCTTCTGGATGAGTGATAAATACCTGATCATATTCAGTTGACTGAATGGAAGATATATTTTCTCTTGACCCAGAAGGCAGATCTTTTGGGTGATTAAAAGTGTTAAAATGGACAGAATTAGACCTCACAACACCTTATTCTGGTGTTAAGATGAGAAAATGAACTGCCTGAAGCTGGAAACCATGGAGGTTTGGGGAGAAAGAAATGGAGGAAGGCTGTTTTAAAGGAGACGTGCAAGTGTAGTGAAGTGGTTCAAAGTGCCATGTAAACAGAAAATGTGTTTCATATAGTGGTCATAGATGTGTGCTACTAGAATATTATACAAATATGATTGGAAAGCAAGGATGTCAAACCTAGTTTAGTGTCCTGGCTACCTAAAATCAGAGGGCAGAAGATTAGTGACCTGTCAAGTTCATAAGGGATGAAATGTCTATTGTCTCTGTGAAAGATAATGATATTAGAGGAGGGTAGAGAAGTTATTTTAAGACATTGTTGAATAAAAATTCATAGCGCTAATGTCAAGGCGAAGAAAATCAGTAACCTCTGGGAAAGTCAAGATGGAAGTTTTTCGGTAGCATCAAAAGTAATTGTAGTCAAGGAAGCTGTAAAAAAGGATAAAGGCTGGTAGAACCATGAGGAATATCAGTAGAGGTATGGAAATGCCTTGGAGAAATCAGGAGTTGCTTAATTTATGAAGCTATTAAACGAAATCATTTCAACCAAGAATGGATAGATAAGTCTGATTGGCGGTCTTGTCATCTTGTGCTAAATGTCAAGGTATTAGATTAATAAGTTGGGCAATTAAAGCTTTGGGAGTTAGTGATAGAGAAGCTACTAAGGATTGAAACAGCAGTTTGAGAGACTAATTTCAGTTTTGCTTAGAAGATCCATGATGGGTTCCATTTATATGTTGAAGGACTTGTGGAGCAGTGTATAAAAGTAGAGAAATACTTTCACATGGCTTTTCTGTTGTATGTGCGCTAAGCAATATAACTGGAAGAACTTTTTTATTTAGCGACTATTAGAACTAGACTCTTTTCATTTGATTATGTAATAGGAGTTTGCTATAATTTTCTCAATAATTATGTAAGAGCTGTGTAACTTATTTTTTATGTACAAAATACTGTATTTTATCTAATGGACAGATGCTATAGCCACTTAGAATTCATTTTTATACGCAACATTATATATGCAGATTTTGTTTAGCATCCTTTGCGTTGGATTACAGCAGGAAAGACGACAGTTTTGCTTATCTTTCGTCATAATTTTCTTTGGTGAAGCTAAATTTCTGAGGTGTCCATTGTTGAATATTTTCTGTTTGCAGCAATTATTCTGGGGACATGTCCATTGCCTTGCTTGGCAGAAGATGTTTCAGTCAATCCAAGTTCCAAAAATGGTACAAGTATGGCTGATTCTAGTGGCTTGCGTAAAATTGAGGATGGGTCAATGATATCAAATGAGCATACATCTAAATGGAGAATTTTTACTGATTGCGGAAGGGATTATTTTATGCAGGTAAGTTTTTCAGATTCCAATCTCATATGGTTCATTTTCTATATGTAAGTATCATGAACTTTCTTCTGATGGTCTTAACGTGTCATCTAGGGAAATATTGAGCAAGCTGAGAAATTTTTTCTATCTGCATTACAAGAAGCTAGAGAAGGCTTTGGAGAAAGGGATCCTCATGTTGCCTCTGCATGTAATAACCTGGTGGGTCTACCTCACAAAGCACATAGTGCGGCAATTAAACTGTTTAATATGTTTGTTGTGTGTTATTCTTTGTATTCATGATAGTGTCTTGTGTAACTAGTAAGCTCTTCCATTACTGGAGGTTGCTTTGGCTCTAGTTACTACTGTTGCTTCTTTGTTGCGCCTTTTTGTTTTAAGCTGATTAGAGAAGCTAACAGCTTTCCTACGAAATTTTTTCTAATTTAGTGAAAAAATTTCTGGTTACGGTTTTTTCCTATACGTAGAGAAATTGCCACATAGTTCATGGTGAGTCTCCCAATTCTTGAGAAACTTCCTCAAAGAGAGTGTTTGTCTCCCTTAGACATTAGATATGATATTTTCTCTTCTATATCTTTTATGTTGCTAGTTTACCAGAAGTTGGTGAAACTATAATTTTTCTTGCAGGCTGAGCTTTTCAGAATCAAAAAGGACTTTGACAATGCGGAACCATTGTACTTGGAGGCCATTAATATACTAGAAGAACATTTTGGAGTAGATGACATAAGGTAAAGATTGTAAACTGGAAATAATATTTTCATAACTTGCATAACTTTCCGATGAAGGGGGTGTTGGGTAAGAGATTAAGAAAGTATTCATTTGGTAAAGTGGTAACCTTTTTGAAGCATCGCAAAAAGTAATGGCAGCCATTCAGTATAAAATTGAAAGAGTAATATTCAACAAAAGCGAACCTTTTCTGCTGGTTGCTTATCAGCATGCCGTCACTAGTATACTTGTATTTGCCCTTTGCAGTTTTAAGGTGCAAGATTTTTCTTTGTTATGTGGCAAAAGCTCAATTTGTGTAGCATGTGATGTACAACTGAATTTCCATGGCTCAGAAGACCATTTTTTAAACCTATAGAATAATATAAGCTGCTGGATCTTTTCATCACAAATTTTTGTTATTCTTGCAATTGTTTGTCACCTTCTGCCTTTAACAAAGTTGTTTAGACTTATCATTAAAAATTATGTGACTTTCCTTAAAGGCACAAGTCCTTTATGTATGGTTTATTTTAGCAAGAGTGTGCAAACATGTGCGTCTACATACAGGTGCATGTCTTAGAGCGTGTTTACATGTGCCCCTTCTAATTATCCTTTACATATATGACCTGGTGTTGGATCTAGTTAGCAATATACTGTGACTTGGTTTAATATTTCTTTTACTCTTTTCTTATTTGACATTACTAATGAAGCTTGAAGCTTGAATATCAGTCTGACTTATGACGTCTTTAATTATCTCATTCTGTAGAGTTGGGGCTGCCCTTCATAATCTTGGTCAATTCTACGTTTTACAGAGAAAATTGGAAAAAGCTCGGGTTTGCTATGAGGTAAATAATTGCATTATGCAATATACACAGGTTTCTGCTGCCATAGCTTGGTTTAGTTGAAGTATTTTATAGTAATATTATTACCTTGCCTTTGTGTATCTCAGCCAAGATGCCTAATTGTTTTTCTCCTTAATCACTATATAAGGGATCATAAGAACCTTGGATAATTATCCACTATATTACCTGGCATTCTGTGTTTCACCACCAGATTATTTTAATATGAAGTAGACCAAAAGTGCCTTTCCACTTAAATGCAGTCCTTTCAGGAATAGTTATTTATCGGTCAAAGCCCTTAGAGCAAAGAAATGTTTCTCTTCTCTATCAACTTAAAATTTTAGATGAAATGACCATTCAATGTGATATAAAAAGTTTGGTCAAAGGGAAGTATTGACCAAATGTCCCGAATCAGTTATGAAAAAGGAATTCCATGTGCTTACCCTCAGAAAAGAATATGATCCTCATCTGAGTGGGCATGTTGGAGGACCAATGTTAAATTTCTCTCCTCTCTTAACTGCTTAAGGTTAAAGATGAGGTGGTCATTCAATAACCATGAAGCAAACAACTGCTAATTATAGTACACAAAAACTTAAGTTGCTTCATATGCTGCATGTACAAGCAATATTTACTCTTTCTTTCTTTATGTGCACCGCATGAAGCTTCTTCCCTTAATTTCTTCATCTAATACTGATAACCATATTTTCTCTTTTGACATTTTCTGACAGCATGCTCTGAAGGTATGTGTCAATCGTTATTTTACAGTTTTATCTTCTTCAGTTGTGGATTGGGAAACGACCTTCTGTTTTACAACCATTTTCTGATTGGTTAGATAAAGCGGCGTGTATTAGGAGAATTGCACACAGAATACGCTGAGACCATGTATAATCTTGGTACTGTAAGTCCAAAAACTATTAGCTAAATTTTCTAAATTTGGCACTTTTAGAACTTATATATGCTTTTTACTTTTTAGTTGTTCTTTGGGTGTTTATACACTTGAAATTTCTTATGATTTTCTCTGATTTGACACAATGAAAATTTGGTTCACTGTCTGAAATAACTTTATCAGTTTGCAAGTTTAAGGCATTGAGCATTCATAGTGACTGGCAGTTCACAAGGGCATCTTTCTTATAAGCAAGTGTTTTCTTCCTAGTCTGAGTGTAAGCCCTCCTGGGCTCATGTCGCCAATGAGTCATCAGTGTCTTTTTCTAGTGAAATTAGACCACTTTTGAGAGGGAATATTAAAAAATCGGAAAGCAGTCTTAAATTGATAAATAAGCTGGACCCTAGCTGCCATGTAAAGGTCTTGGCTGAATCACCTCATAACCTAAGTACTTGGGACAATTTTAGTCTCAAAAGAATGACTGAGTAATCTGGTAATATTTACCTGCCATATATATACTGATAGAAATCCTCCCCTCAAGACCTATTTTTGGAAGGACAGGAAGAAACAAGGAGAGGTGGCAGCTGAGTGGTTGAATGCAGAAATAGTCAAACCACACGTGGTCAATCTCCTGGGTGGTTACTCCCCATGACCAGCATGCTGCAGCCCACTTTTCAGCATGTTTCAGTCCCCACTTTCCCATTATTTTCCTAGTTCTAGCAAGTATTTCTTTAGTGTTTTAGGCCTAGATATTGCTATAAATATCTGTAAATGGTACTTCTGTTTTTGGTACTTGAGTTTGATTATTCACTTTGTAATAGGAGCCTTGCCCTCTTGGCCTCTCCATACGAACAGTTTTATTGATATCTAAGTGTTGAGATTCTTATATTGAGATATTCAATGAAATTTCCCTTTTCTCACTTAAGTCTTATTTATACTTCTTATTTGTTGGTTCTTATCATTTTGGCCTTAGACCTAGGTTTGATCCATCATGGTTAATACCAGATCCATTACTTCCCAAAATGAACCACAAGCCCACCCACTAATCCCCATAGTTATTAAAGGCAATAGGGGGGTGACCAAAAGGCGAATGAGGCGACGATTTAAAAAAAAAAATATAAACATATATATAGTGCGAAAATTCCAAAAAAACATATTTTAGATGACAAAAAACATATGGACATTAAATAATGTTAGAAAAAAATCCTAGTTCACACTTCAAAAGTTCATTCATAACTTATAAAAATACTAATCTATAGTCAATTAACAATAGATAATCATATGTCATCCTCATCCCCACTCAAATCTAATGCAAACTCATCATTTTCATGGCTACCATGAATGGGTTCACACTCTTTTTCATCATCTTTAGCTTCATCAATAATACATAAACGTGTGCTAAACGTATTTGAAATGCCTATCTTCGCCTTCCTCTTTCTTTTCTAACCTCACAACTTGGAGCTTTTGAAATCGATGATCTCTTCTCTCTAGTAAAGTATGCCGGCTCTTCAGCTCCAGAAGCTCTAGCAACATCTCCTTATGTTAGGCATCATCAAACATATCATCGTCATTTGTTTCACTCATTCCATCATCTTCGCCCGCCAACCACTCATTACTGTCGTTAATATCCTCTAAAGATATAGGATAATCTCATCACGGAGTCTATATCGTCGTCTCAATGCTCTATTGTATTTCACAAACACCAAGTCATTCATTTTAGCTTGAGCCAACCTATTTCGCTTCTTTCTATGGACCTATCAATTTCATATACCATTGACGAATAAGTAACAAGTTGAAATTATACTTAAAGCCGGTTTCATGAGACCCTGTTATAACCTATTTGCTAGTCCCACCTTGTTAGTCAAGAAAAAAGATGATACGTGGAGTTTTTGTGTCAATTACAGAGCCCTAAACTAATTGACTATCCTTGATAAATACCCTATCCCTAACATTGACGAGCTCGTAGATGAACTTCATGGGGCCGTTGTTTACTCCAAAATAGATCTCTATTGGGATATCACCAAATAAGAGTCCATCCATCCGACATCTATAAAACTGCATTCCATACTTATTTGGACCCGTACAAGTTTGTGGTTGTGCCATTCGGTCTCACTAATGCATCCTCTACCTTTCAATCTGCCATGAATGATCTTTTTCGGTCCTATCTCAAAAATTTTGTGCGTGTTTTCTTTTGACATCTTGGTTTACACCCATACTATAGAGACACGCATCACGCGTCTCAAGGTTGTCCTTACTCTCCTACGTGCTCACTCGTATTATTCCAATGCAAAGAAATATCTATTTGGAAAGGCTTCGATTAACTTGTTGGGACATGTCGTGAGCAAAGATGGAGTTGGTGTTGACTTGTACAAAGTGCAGGGGTTTCCTTAGTCTAACGGGCTATGTTGTTGCTTTGTTCAAAATTATGGGATGATCGCACGAGCTTTAACAGATTTGACAAAAATGGTTGCTTTCTTGTGGCCCTGTAGTGCAGATTTTGCTTTTCAGAAACTTAAGGATGCTTTGACTTCAATTCTGATTTTGCGGTTGCCAGAATTTAAATAAGCGTTCATTGTAGAATGTGACACTTCATCAGATGGGATGGATGCTATCCTTGTGCAGTCAGAACATCTTATTGCATATTTTATTAAGGGTTTCTCTTTCTATAACCATTATAAAACTACTTGTGATCGAGAATTATTCCTTCGGTTTTAGCATTACAAAAATAGAAACATTACCTATTAGGATGACATTTTCTTTGTCAAAACTAACCATTGCAACCTCCAGTACCTTCTGTTGATAAGATGATATCTTTTGATATACCATAGCCTTGATTAGTTTCATATATTTAGCATAGGAGATAAGTATAAATCTTTTAGTTTCTTCTTGTAATCAAGTTCTTATGCATATAAATACATGGGCTAAGGAGGTATTTCTCAAGCATTCAGAAAACCAACTCTAAGTTGGTATTGAGAACTTGTTTATAAACCTAAATTCTGCAAGCTTCACACTAGAACAGAAAATAAACAGAACATCATGGACTTACTTTAGTGTTTTTTTTTTTTTTGGCACCCATCCATGAACGCTGCCTGCGCCAAAGTCACCATGGTCAAAACTCGGCCGAACCTGAGAAAACCCACCGTCATCGGAGCCTCCACGTGCTATCGGAAAGTTTGCTAGAGTTCTCAAGCGCCAATGTGTGAGAGTGCGCGAGAAACTGTTCATTACCATGGTTTGCATGGAATAGCTCGTTGTCCTGTTCTCGTCCCGTATCCGGTCCTGGAGACTTGATATCTAGTTATCTCCGTTGCACACACCTCTAAGGCACACTTTTGCCCTTGTTTTTAAGTCTTGTTTGGTGCAAATTTGTTTGATTGTTGCTTCTTTGGCCTGTTTCTCTATCAATTATGGTTTCAACATTAGGATTGTCCTCGATTGTTGGGATTATCTCCTTTGCTTTCTTTGGTACTCCAGTTATCACGTCAGAAAAACTCAATGATAGAAATTACCTAGATTGGCATGTTGCTATTGAAATATGGTTTTTATGGCAAGGACTCTTTGATCATCTTACTACAAAGGTAGAAGATATTGAAGAATCAGAAAGGGACATGTTGATTATTAATTGGTTTCTTTGTTACTGCAGTCCATTGATCCAATGTTATCTGTACACTGCCGCTGTTATAAAACTTGCTATGACATATGGCAAAAGGCTTGGAGCTTCTACTCCAATGGTATACAGTGTTTATATGATGGTATTCACAATTTGGTAACACTAATATGACGGACTGTGACCTCCCTTCATACTTACGTAAAGTTTGATCCACGATTCAAGATATGAGACTTTTATTAGTTGGTGATGAAAACGAAATGACGATAGCTTATCTTGACTAGATGTTTATGTTGCATGTTCTCCATGGGCTCCATAAGAATTTTGATTCTTCCAGATCGTGACCAATCCTAGTATTACCATAGTGGAGGAGCTCTTTGATTGATTATTACATGTTCCTCTACAGAAGCAACATCAAGAGTTGAATCTCAAATAGAAATAGAATCCTCAGCCTTTATCTCTAATTCATTTGATCATGGAGGATGTGGATATGGTTGTGGTCGAGGTTGTGGTGGTAGAGGTCGTGGTTCTAGAAATCGCGCTAAATGTTCTCATTATGGACGCGAAGGACATACTCAAGACGAATGCTATTTTCTGCATGGTTTTCCTAAAGCACATGAAATAACTAGAACATTATGTACGTTGAATATAAGGAGTATCTCCAGTTCAAAGTAGCTCAGCAAGTGTTATTTTCAGCCATTGTTGCTCATATTGGTAATTCAACAGTTTGCCTCTCTCAATCTATGTCTTGTGATTCCTGGATTGTTGATTATGGTGCTTCTGACCATGTTGCTGGTAATCCATCTCTTATATCAAATTTATCATCAACCAAAACACCACATCACATCACAATTGCTAATAGTTCTAAAGCTAAAGTTATTGGTATTGGTCAGCATGCACCTAATCCCTTGTTATCCTTACACTTGGTCTTTTTAATACCAAATTATCCCTTTAATTTAACGTCTGTTAGTCAGCTTACCCGCAAACTTAACTACGATATAACCTTTAGTGTTGATTCTCTTATTATACACGACCAGAGGACGAGGTGAACATGTTATAACCACGCGATAAGGATCAAGTCACTGGGCAAGCAACTGGGAATTCAGCTAATAAAAGCGGATCTTTTCCCTTGTTACGATTCCTTGATCGTCCTATGATGATGAATTAATCGAGCTTGTTAAAGGGAGCAAGAACCTTAGGACTCATTGAAGAAGAGACCCAAATCTCTTAGAATGATGATAGAAATTCTGCTTACTTTTATTGCTGCCACTGTTCTCCTTTTAAAGAGATATTACAATAAAGTAAGGAAAGCAAATATTAAGGAATCATGAAACTAGGAAAGCTAATATTAAGGGATCCTATCAAATCAAAGATTGCTAAAATAAAGCACTTGCTAAAAATAAAATCCCTAAATTAAGATTACTAAAATAAAATATCAAGTATTATTCTTGCGTCTGCCATAAGTCTTTCCCACAAAGGCATCCATAACATTACTCCCTTCCTGGAGAAAAAGCTTATCCTCAAGCTTGAAAGATGGATAAGCTTTCTTAAAATGAGCTACATTTTCCCAAGTAGCATCAGTTGCATTAGAATCACACCAATGGACCAAAATCTCCCAAGTGCCACGATTGAGACGGGAACGGAGAATAGCACAAGGGACAGGAATGACGTAACCATCTCCGAAGGTGGTAAAACTGGCTGAACAGTAGGAGCAGCGCCCTTGAAAGCTTTCAAAAGTGAGACATGGAAGACATTATGAATCTTACTACTGGGAGGTAAGTCTAACTGATAAGCAACTTGCCCAATCCTGCATAGCATTGGAAAATGCCCATACAACTTGGGAGCAAGCTTATGATGAAGCTTTCCAGCAATAGTCTTTTGGCGGTGAGGATGCAAACACAACCACACAAGGGAGCTAGGAATAAACTCCACATCACGATGGCCTTTATCATAATACTCCTTCATGTGAATCTGAGCCTGTTGAAGCTTGGATCGAATACCTCGTAAGGCTATATCCCTATCAAGCATAGCTTGATCAACCGCCTCTACTCTTGAAGAACCTGGCACATAAGACAACAAACGGGGTGGATCCTGCCCGTAAACAACTTTGAAAGGAGATGTTTGTAAAGCAGTATGGAAAGAGGTGTTGTAACAATATTCAGCCCTAGGAACCTAGTGCATCCATTGCTTCGGTTGGTCCCCTACAAAACAACGAAGATACATTTCAATGGTGCGATTCACCACCTCCGTTTGACCATCGGTTTGTGGGTGATAAGCAGAAGAAAAAGCCAATTTGGTCCCATGTAGGTGAAAAAGCTCCTTCCAAAAGTTACTAGTGAAAACATCTCGATCACAAACTATAGATTCTGGAAGGCCATGCAAACGAACCATCTGCTTAAAGGACGTATTGGCAACACTACTTGCTCTATATGGATGTGCAAAAGGTAGGAAATGAGCATATTTGGAGAATCGGTCCACCACAACAAACAAAACCATTTTGCCCTATGATTTGGGTAAGCCTTCAATGAAATCCATGGAAATATCAGCCCAAATTTGAGTTGGCAGTTGAAGGGGCTGAAGTAATCCAGCAGGACTTAAATGTTCAGCCTTATTACGTTGGCACACAGGACAAGCCGACATATATTCGCCAATTGTAGATTTCATCCCCTTCCAGTAAAATTCATTTCGTACCCTGTGTAGGTTTTTTTGAATCCCTTCATGTGTACTGTCATGTAGACTAGATAATATAGAGGAAATTAATGAGGAAGTTGGTGGGAAGTAGATGCGCCCTTTATAGAGAATGAGTCCATCTTGTAATGACCAAGAATCGCCTAAGTCGCCACGTTGTACCTGATCTCGCAATTCTCGAAGAGTGTCAGATCCTTGAATTTCTGCCTTTATATCATCACATAATAACACTTGGGGTTGGGTAATCGCATATATTATGCCCTCATTATCAGCCCATCGTGATAAAGCATTTGCAGCTCTGTTTAGTAATCCAGGTTTATATTCCACCCGAAAATCAAATCCCATCAACTTACTGATCCAGTGTTGCTGTGGAGATGTTGTAAGTCGTTCTAACAAATATTTCAAGCTGTAATGATCAGTGCGAATTAGAAATGCTCTGTCCCATAAATATGGACGCCAATGTTAGGCTGCCTTTGCCAAACCGATTAATTCTCTTTCATATGTTGGAAGTTTAAAGTGTTGGTCAGCAATTTTTTGACTAAAAAATGCCACGGGGTGACTATGTTGTTGAAGAATAACTCCAATACCACTACCAGAAGCATCACATTCTATAACAAATTTAGCCGAAAAATCTGGCAGTTGTAGAATTGGAATAGTTGCAAGAGCTTGCTTCAGTGCCTCAAACGATGTCAATACTGTTTCAGACTACTGAAAAGAATTTCTTTTTAACATGCTAGTTAATGGAGCTGCAATTTGCCCATAATTATGGATGAACTTCCGGTAATATCCAGCCAATCCTAAGAATCCGTGCAAAGCGGTGATGGATTGTGCTTAGGGCCATTCAATAATTGCTTTAATCTTGCTCTCATAAACTGAAACACCTGTAGCAGATACAGTATGTCTAAGATATGCTACTTGGGATTCCCCAAAAGAGCATGTGGATTTCTTTAAACAAAGGCGATGAGCACGCAACAACACAAGTACCAATCTAACATGATGTAAATAGTCCTCCCAAGTCTTACTATATATTATAATATCATAAAAGAAGACAGAGCACTTGGATTTCTTTAAACAAAGGCGATGAGCACGCAACAACCCAAGTACCAATCTAACATGATGTAAATGGTCCTCCTAAGTCTTGCTATATATTAGAATATCATCAAAGAAGACAAGGACAAAACGACGCAAATACGTTTGAAATACCTCATTCATAAGTGCTTGAAAGGTTGATGGAGCATTTGTTAGCCCAAATGGCATAACCAAAAATTCAAAGTGGCCAGGATGTGTCCGAAAGGCTGTATTCTCAATAGCAGCAGAGTCCATATGAACTTGGTGGTATCCTGATTGAAGATCCAGCTTAGTAAAATAGGTAGACCCATGAAGTTCATCTAACAGCTCATCTACTACTGGAATAGGAAATTTATCTTTGACGGTGATGGCATTCAGTTCTCTATAATCTACACAAAAACGCTATGCACTATCATGTTTCCGGACCAGCAACACTGGCGAAGAGAAAGGTGATATGCTCGGCCGAATCATTCCTTGCTGAAGCATTTGGGCACATTATCTTTCTATTTCATCTTTTTGCATATATGGATACCGGTAAGGTCGCACCACCATTGGACCGGATCTAGGTTTCAAGCAAATGCGATGATCACATCTCCGAATAGGAGGTAATTTTGTTGGTTCCTGAAATAGATCGTCATACTCTTCCAACAAATTATCTAATTCAAGTCGAAGTACTGCGGTTTCATGTAACAAGTGCACTCTAGGGCTCTTAGTACTCTGCTGTCCATGGAGAATAATAGATGTTCCACCCAACTCAAAACTTATAGTAAGAGAGATAAAGTCCTATAGAATGGGTCCCAAAGTTTGTAGCCATTTGACTCCTAACACAATGTCAAAGCCATCTAAAGGAATAACAAAAAAATTAGCAATAAAGTTATAATTACCAACGTTAAATGATATTGCCTGGCATACTCCGTTGCTGATAACCTTTTCTCCATTTGCAGCTGACACGCTCAAGCCGGATTGAGGTTGAGTTGCTAACTTGAGATAGCGAGCTGCTGTAGAGCTGATGAAGTTATGAGTGCTCCCCGAGTCCACTAAACTCAAGACAAGATGTCCCTCTATTACAACCTGCAATTGCATCGTGTGTGCATTTTGTTTGCCCGTGATTTCATATAGGGATATTTCAGGAGCATTACTATCATCCGCCTCTGGTGTAATGTCTACCTAATCATCAATTTCTAACCAAAATAATTTTTTGCATTGGTGTCCAGCTGAATAAATTTCATCACAATTGTAGCATAGCCCCTGCTATCTTAGCTTGAGATAATTTTTTAATAAAAGGGAAAATTGTATTACCCGTACCTGAACCTGCTAATGTTGTCCCACCTTGGCTAGAACTATTTTTAGTAGCAGAAGAAATAATTGAGGTGCTGCCAGCAGCCCTTTTGTTGTTGAGACTGTATTTTGCCAAGATCCTCGCCATATAGCAGCCGCTCTTGTCAATTGTTGTTTCTTTTGAAGGCTCGAGCTAAATTCATTGCCTGAACCAAATTTACAGGATTTTGCATCTCCACGTCAATCCTAATGGAATCCATCAGACCTGCAGTAAATAAATCAACTTCTTTGTCCACTCGCATTGATTTTGCATGTGCCAACAATCCTTGAAAAAGGCTTTGGTAATTTTCAACTGTTCCTGTCTGTTTCAAGTTCACTAATTCACTTAAAGGATTGTTACGTAAAGGCGGTCCAAATCTCAAGGTGCAATATTCCTTAAATATTCCCCATGTCAGGTTCGGCTCCTCCTGCTCAATCTAGTAATACCACAATTGTGCTTCGCCTAGCATGTGAAAGGCAACCAAACCCACTATGTTTGCAGTAGCAGTTCGATGGTTGGCAAAGAATTTTTCGCATTTGTGTAACCATACTAATGGATCCTCAGACCCATCAAAGGTTGGAAAGTCCAGCTTTGTATATTGCAGTACCATCCCATTTCCTGGTGGCACTCCATTCCATTGTGGCAGATTGTCTATTCTTTGATGTTGTTGCCTATAGTTACTACTACTTGCAGCCGTATTTGATTCCTGACCTTGAGTATGGTTGAAACCAGTAAGAACTTCTTGTAGTTGGAGCGACAGTTGCTGCAGTTGGCTGCCCAATTGTTCAACTTTAGCTGCCATTCGAGATTTAGCCTCTGCCACTTGTGCCTCATTAACAGACTGTGCTTGTTGGATAAGTGATTTCACTTCTGTGTTCTTGTCGGAGTTGCCCATAGTGTGCGGCTCTGGTACCAAGTTGTTATAACCACGCGATAAGGATCTAGTCACTGGGCGAGCAACTGGGAATTCAGCTAATAAAAACGGATCTTTTCCCTTGTTATGATTCCTTAATTGTCCTATGATGATGAATTAATTGAGCTCGTTAAAGGAAGCAAGAACCTTAGGACTCATTGAAGAGAGAGACCCAAATCTCTTAGAATGATGATAGAAATTTTGCTTACTTTTATTGCTGCCACTGTTCTCCTTTTAAAGAGAGATTACAATAAAATAAGGAAAGCAAATATTAAGGAATCATGAAACTACGAAAGCTAATATTAAAGGATCCTATCAAATCAAAGATTGCTAAAATAAAGCACTTGCTAAAAATAAAATCCCTAAATTAAGATTACTAAAATAAAACATCAAGTATTATTCTTGCGTCTGCCATAAGTCTTTCCCACAAAGGCATCCATAACAGAACGGTTGGCGTAGGATTTGAATCATAAGGACTTTACTATCTCTAATCTCCATCTTCTACAATATGTGCTGTCACAGAATCTCCAAATCTCCTTCATCGTCATTCAGGTCATCTAGGTCATCTGAGTCTGGATAAATTATGGAGAATGGTTCCTCGTCTTTCCTATATGTAGTCCTTAGAGTGTGAGTCGTATCAGCTTGGAAAACATGTTTGGGCATCCTTTCCGAGCAAGGTAAATAGTCGAGCAGAGTTACATTTTAACATTGTTCATTTTGATGTCTGGGGTCCTAGTCATTTCAATTCTACCTTAGGATACAAGTATTTTGTTATTTTCATTGATGATTTCTCAAGATGTACTTGAATATTCTTAATGAGAGATTGTTCGGAATTATTTTCTATTTTTCAAAGCTTTTGCAACGAGATTCAAGTACAATTTGGGCATTCCATTCGCATTTTACACTGTGATAATGCAAAAGAATATTTTTCTGGAACCTTTAACTCCTTAGTGATATCTCATGGCATAATTTGTCAGTCTAATTGTCTACATACAACAAAATGGAATAGTTGAAAGAAAACATTGCCATATTATTGAAACAACTCGTACTCTTTTGCTAAATGCTAATGCACCCTTAAAGTTTTGGGGGATGTTGTTCTCACTGTAGTTTATTTGATAAATTGAATGCCATCTTCTGTTCTCAATAACCAAGTACCTCATTCCATTTTGTTCCCTAAGGACCCTCTCTACATTGTTTCTCCTCGTGTCTTTGGCTTTACTTGCTTTGTACATGATCTTTCCCCTGGTCTTGATAAACTATATGCTCGGGCTATCAAATGTCTTTTTCTGGGATATTCTTGAGTTTATAAAGGATATTAGTGTCATTCTCCCTCCAGAAATTGATTTTATATGTTAGCCGATGTGACATTCTTCGAAAACACACATTACTTTGAGTCACTAATAAAGCTAGGGAGTATTTCCCAACTTTTATCAATTCCTTTAGTTTGCCAGTTCCTGATTCTCCATGCATACATGTGCTCTTGGTTGAGCTGATGGTGAGATTTTTTTTTTTGTTGAAGGAGGAAGGAGAGGAACCATCGCTCAATGGTGCTTTTATGAAATCTGAGGAGATCTCTAATTGTGGTCAAGTAGGTCTCACTCAAATCTCTGTGCCTAAGTCCCAAGATAAACCTAGTTAACCAGGTTACCATTTAACCCATCTACTAATCATCGATCAACATCGATCCTAAATTGGGGTTTGAGAAGCTATAGCCACTATTGATCCAAGTGATTCATCTCCTACATTAATGCTTCCTGACGCTTCGGACTTATCTGAGTCCACCACTGATCAACCTATTGCCCTACGCAAAGGTACATGCTCCACGCGTAATCCTCACTCTATTTATAATATTTTGAGCTATTATCGTTTATCTCCATCCCATTATGCCTTTGTATCTGCCTTGTCATCTATTTCTATTCCTAAAACAGTTCGGGAAGTACTATCACATCCAGGATGGCATCAGGCAATGATCAATGATATGGTTGCTTTAGATTCCAATCATACTAGACTCTGGTTGATCCCCCCGTCCCACTTGGAAAATTTGTAGTTGGTTGTCTATGGGTCTTTAATGTCAAAGTGGTACCTCATGGGCAAGTAGAATGTTTGAAAGCTCATCTTGTGGCTAAGGGTTATACTAAGATTTTTGGACTTGATTATGGAGACACCTTCTCTCTTGCTGCTAAAATGGCATCAATTTGGTTGTTCTTATCTAAAGTTGCTATGAATCATTGGCTTTTATATCAATTGGATATTAAGAATGCATTCTTACATGGTAACTTAGAGGAGGAAGTTTACATGGAGCAACCACCCGGGTTTATTGCTCAGGTAGAGAAGAATCAAGTTTGCAAGCTACATAAATTTTTATTCAGTCTCAAACAGTAGCCTGGGGCTTAGTTTGGAAGATTTAGTAAAGTCATCCAACAATTTGATTTGATTCGTAGTGAAGTTGATCATTTCATGTTCTATAAACATTCATCTTCTAAATGCATCTATCTTGTGGTCTATGTAGATGATATTGTCATCACAGGAAATGATGATATGACGGAATTCGAAACTTGAAGCAACATTTGTTTCAACACTTCCAAACTAAGGACTTAGGAAGGTTATGATACTTACTTGGGATTGAAGTGGCACAATTTAAAGTAGGCATTGCCATCTCTCAAAGAAGGTATTTGCTAGACATTATGGAAGAGATAGGGATGTTGGATTATAAGCCAATTGATACCCCTATGGACCCGAATGTCAAACTTCTACTAGACCAGGGGGAGTTGTATCTAGATGTAGGGGGATATCTGAGACTTATGGAAAAGTTAAATTACCTCACCATGACCTGAATATTTCCTTTGTTGTTAGTGTTGTGAGTTAGTTCTTTAACTCTTTGCACGATTGTCATTGGGATGCTGTGGTACGAATTTGAGATATATAAATGGATCCCCTGTTAGAGGGTTAGTATATGAAAATAGAGGTCACAAAGACATTGCTGCGTATACAGATGCAGATTCGGCAGGATCACCTAGTAACAGAAGATCGACATTTGGATATTGTGTTTTAATTGGAGGCAATCTCATCTCTTGGAAGAGTAAAAATCAGAATGTTGTTGCTAGATTGAGCGCAGAAGTTGAATATCGGGCTATGGCCCTTACCATATGTGAATTAATGTGGTTAAAACAATTGATCCAAGAATTGACATTTTGTGAAGTAAGCTCTATGAGACTCATTTGTGACAACCAAGCAGCTTTACACATATCTTCCAATCTAGTCTTTCATGAACGAACTAAACATATAGAAATTGATTGCCATTTCATTCGAGAAAAGATTGTTTTCGGAGAAATCCTATCTCATTTGTGAATTCTAATGATCAGTTGGCTGATATCTTCACCAAATCTCTCTGAGGTCCAAAGGTAGCATACATATGTAACAAGCTTGATGCATATGACATATATGTACCAACTTGAGGGGGAGTGTTGATAAGATGATAACTTTTGATATACCCCTATCCTTGATTAGTTTTATATATTTAGTATAGGAGAAAAGTATGGATCTTTTACTTTCCTTATTGTAATCAAGTTCTTATGCATATAAATACATGGGCTAAGGAGGTAATTCTCCTCAAGCATTTAGAAAACCAATTCTAAGTCCTCCTAAACCAGCTAATCTCTACAAACAAACAACAATGTCTCCTCATGAAGCTCTTCCCCTGATTTTAATGTAATTTACAGGATTGGGAAGACAAACTAAGGTGCTGATGCTCTATCTAGAAGACCTTAGAATGCAGATTTTCTTGCACTAGCCATTCCGATCAATATGGATTTCATGCACTTACTAGATGCGTTGTTGCAATACCCATGCACTAAAGACATCGTCGACTCTCTCCAAAGGGATTCCAAATCTCAACCAGGGTTCCACTTAGCTGGTGAGAAACTCTTTTTCGAAAATCGATTGTTCATCCTAGATGATTCTACCTTACGCCAAAAATTGTTAGTAGAGTCTCATGATTCCTTGATAGGTGGCCATGAAGGTTTTCTCAAAACCTTGAAACGTTTGACATTGTGCTTTTTCTGGCCACATATGGAACAAGAAGAGGAAATGTTTGTTCAAAATTGTTTGGTTTGCCAATAAAATAAGTATCAAACTCTTGTGTCGACCGGTTTTCTACAACCTCTTCTTATTCTGCAGCAAGTTTAGGAAGATATCTCTTTAACTTTATAGTGGGTGTGCCCAAATCCAATGGTTATGACACTATATTGGTGGTGGAGGTTCAGCAAGTACAACCACTTCCTTCTACTAACACACTCTTTTACTGCTAAGTCAGGTGCTAGACTCTTTTGTAGGGAAATTATTAGGTTGGATGGCATTCTTAGGTCCATTCTATCTAACCGTGATGTTATTTTTCTCAGTGCCTTTTGGCAAGAGCTATTTCACCTTAGCCAAATTCGCCTTCGAATGGGAACCTCATATTATCCTCAATTGGATGGTCAAACCGAAGTGGTGAATTGTTACGTGGAAGCATATTTGTGATGTTTTGTGCATGAGCATCCCTCTTCCTAGAGCAAATACATATTTGGGCTGAATACTCTTTCAACACGGGGTTCCACATTTCCACAGGTACAGCTCCTTTCAAAGTTCTTTATGGAAGAGATCGGCCAATTCTTCACCCCTTTGTTCTAGGCGAAACATATTATGGAGTTGGAGGCATGGTTGTTAGCACGTAATGAAATGTTGAAACTTTTGCTTGAAAATCTTTTTAAAGTACAATGTCGCATGGAAGCAGTAAGCACAAATCGATTCTAAATGTGGAGCGCTCTCATTGGAAGTGGGTGATGTTGTTTTCCTCTGAATTCAGCCTTCCGACGACGCTCTTTAGAAAAGAGAAGGCATGAAAAACTCTCCCCTTTTTACTCGGGGCCTTACTCTAATATTTTGATGTATGGGACCAGTGGCGTATGAATTAGCACAATAGCACTGCTGCAAACTTCCAAGATCCATCCCATTTTTCATGTTTCTTTATGCCGTCCGGCTCATGGCCAGCTTCTATCTACAGTGCCTGTTGCCTTACCCATTATTGAAGATTGGGAACTTAACTTGACCCGTGTCAAAATTCTTGTCGTCGTTAGGTGTCACTGTTTGGTATTCCTACCCTTGAATTATTGGTGCAGTGGTTAGATTGTCCAATTAAGGAAGCTTCTTGGGAGAACTATGACTTAATTACTGTTCAATTCCCCGACTTTTGCCTTGAGGAAAAGGCGAGTATTTAGGGGGGAAGTACTGATAGCAATCCTCCCCTTAAGACCTGTTTTTGGAAGAACAAGAAGAAACAAGGAGAAGTGGCAGCTGATTGCTTGAAGGCAGAAATAGTCAAACCACACATGGCCAATCTCTTGGGTGGTTATTTCTTATGACAAGCATGCTGCAGCCCACTTTGCAGCATGTTGTAGCCCCCACTTTCCCATTATTTTCCTAAGTTTCAACAAGTATCTCTTAGTGTTTTAGGCCAAGATATTGCTATAAATATTTGTAAATGGTGCTTTTGTTTACTTGAGTTTGATTATTCAGTTTGTAATAGGAGCCTTGTCCTCTCCATACAGATAGCTTTATTGAGATCTGAGTTTTGAGATTCCTGCACTAAGATATTCAATAAAATTTCCATTTTCTTACTTAAGTCTTAGTTACGCTTCTTTGCTGGTTCTTATCATATACCTTGTTTTCTCCTAAGCCAGATAATGTGGGAGTGAGGTTGGAGCGTGAGTGAGAACGCAAGAGCATCAGAGTTCAAAATGCTTCAGGGCAAAAGTGGCTTATAGCATGAATTAAAAATAACATTTATCTTAAATAATATAACATCTTTTGAATAAGTAATTGTGAAGACCTAGTTACATGTATGTTATTAATATTGCAGATGGGATGTGCAAGTTGAAATAAGTAATTAGCAAGAATCAATTACATTTATGTCATTAATATTGCTCTATGATCTTCATGAGCATGCTTATGCAGATTATCCACATAAGAAAGTTTTGATCCTAAACAATAGTGGCAAATTTGAATAAGAAAGGATCTTTGCCCTTGGCTTAGAGTTGATTATTGGGCTGATCATACTTTTGGGAGGACCAATAGAGGTGGTTTACTCATGTTTAGTGATCGGAACTGCATCCATCTTATGAACATTGTAAAGTAGTACTATGATTGATGGTAAACCTCGAAGAGACAGACCAAGAAACCCAACGAACGAGATAATGAAGAAGAGTTTGAGTCTATCTGGCTCAACTTTTGAACTGTCCTTAGTGGATGGAGTAGAAGCATGTAGGTGGCCCCTTATAAGCATGAGATGTGATGTCAGATATTGGCTGTGAGACCATGGAGTTAACTGTTCCTCATTACTTGAAACATCATTAACAGATGGAATGTCAACGAGATGAGTAATGCAATGTGTTGAAGGAAAAACATAAGTTGACAACATATTGTTGCATGCAATGGGATGACTGTTAAGTTTGACAAAATGAATGGAAAAAGCAGCTTGTTGTCCTAGCGGAGACTAATGATGAGAAATGACCATGGTTACATTAGGATTACTGAGGTAATGTAACAGGAAAATTACAGACATAATATCTCCTATTTTTTGGATACCTCTTATTTTACAATAAATAAAATAAAAGAAAAAGCAATTTAGATGTTCATATTCTTGAACATTATTCGTACTTTTAGTATTAATTGAATTTGTTCCTCCTCCAACCCTAACATGGAAGCCTAAATCTCCATCTTTACAAAACTGCTTTCATTGCATGGATTTATTTTTGGTTTTTCTTGTCCTTGCCCGTACCATTGAGTGGTTGAATCTCACCAGTCTTGAAATTTTCCCCATGTACGCCTCGTAGCCAACAAGTCTCTAGATATCACAAACACCAAGTTTTCTCATACCACAGAAAATCTCAGGTGGCAAGCGAGCGGCTGCGCCAGTGAGCATCGAGGCACTGTCACAAGCACTGCCACCACATAAGCGACAATTCACCTGTAGAATGGAACCTCTTGAATTTTGATTAAACAATCGAAGCCTAATTCAAGTTTCGAAGTATCTTAAACCTAGCAATGCAGTTTGTGCCTAATGAAAATTGAATCGCTGCATCTGATTTAAATGTTGACATAAGCTGCATTGAACATATGGATGTCAAGAGACATGATGGTAGAGCAGGCAATGGTGAACTTGATACCGTTGTTGGAACCACCTTTTGCCGGAGGTTGACTTTGTTTTTTTGGCATGACGAGGAGGACGAAGAGGGGCAATGAAGGACGAGTGAAGGAAGATAAACCAGCGGTCCAAATTAGGTATAGTGCCATTGACATGGGCTTAGATTTGGAAGATTGGGTTTGTTGTGATGTAGGTTTTGTATATGGTATGCTAGTTGAACGATAAAAGTGTCTTCTGATAATTTGAGTCTTTTCATATTTTTCTTTGATAAACGGTAAACCACAGAGGGTCTACATATACATTGGACAAATCTCATGGGAGGTTTGTGTAATTGACATAACACAATGGAAGGTTTGTGTATATTGGATAAAGCTTAAGGAGGCTCCGATGGTGCAACAAAAGTCAAATGGTTATTTTGCCAAAACGTTAGGGATTTTAATGACGTGTTAGATTTAGAGGAGCTACCTCTAACTGGATGTACTTTAGGATAGGAATGATTAGATTTGGATATCTTATGGTAGAAAGAATTCAGTTTCCTCTATTGCTTATAAATGTGTTCATCTTCTTAATTTTTCATTGGACATCATCATTATGCATAGATAATGGATGAGTATTTCAAACTGATTCAGTTCATAGTTCTTTTTACCTTTAATATGTTGGCTAATGACTTCATTCATGCCGTTATGGTTAATGTAGTTTGCAACAATGTCCCCCTGAGGGGAAGCTAATGGTAACCTTGGTGAATGATCTTAAAATATCTTGCCCTTCCTTGATAAATTTTTTTTTATTGTAATTGTTTGAACCAGAAGTCTATGTAATATTTTTTTTGCCCATCTGTTTTTGGTTGTATTTGATAATCTTTTTTCTCGCTGGCACTATGAAATCTGAATCCTGTAGCCATATCGTATTTGGGTGGTCTGCAACATAATGTGATTCATTGTTCATGGTTAGACAATGGATGAAAATATTGTGGTTTGGATATAAGATAAATCAACATTTCTTGTCCTGGTTATTTTGCAAAGCAAGTCAAAATTCGAAGTTGGTTCTGAGTATTTGCACAAATTCAAGTTTCAAACCTTTTTTAAGATCTATCTGGAAATTGAGATGCCTGTCATGTGTTATATATCCTTTCCATAAGGATATGCCTTGATATTTGTTGCCTTCGCCTAGCAGTCATTTGTTATTAATCATCTCCACAATTCCATATATCTGATTAAGTTATTTGACCTTATTTTCATATCCATGCAAGTCTTCCTCCTGTTATTCTTACTTGATATTGACAAATTGTCCTCTAAATTGGTCAATGTACATATGAAGTTAAAAACTATGTGACTACTAAATGTTCCTTTGGATTTGGAATGGACTTTAGGCAAGATTTTAAAAAGGTAATTGCCTTATGTACATTTTATTTTCCCCTCTAAATTACTGGCCGATAATCCTTCTCAATTAAATCATCACTTCAGCATAGAAGGATTGCTTGTGGACATTCCTAGAAGGAAATAGGAGCATTAAGTCATGAGCAGTGGAAGTACTGACTTTTTGAACAAATATTTCTGAACTTCTTATCAATAAATTACAGCTTACAGGTTTTGTATCTCCAAGGGAAAGAGAAGGATGCTGAGGACCTAATTGTGGATTCTATACAAATACTGGAGGTCCACCAAGATGTTCCCTAAATGAATGCTCCTGTTTTCCTGTACTAATCAAAATATATGCTTTTTCCTAATTGCTTTGCATTAAAAATGCAGGGATCTGGCCAAGGAGAATCTGTCCTGTGTGTCAGAAGAATGCAGTATCTCGCTCAGGTTGTGGTTTCCTATTTCACAGCCATTTGAAGTTTGCACAGTTTATGCCTAAGAAACACATATACACAAAGTCCAACTAAACATCTAGAGGATCAGATTGCAGAAGAGAAAGAAAAAGATAAAAAATGGTAGGGCATATTTAGAGCCGCAAATTTTTTCCGTTGGGCAGCCATAGCATGTCAGAATCAAAAGCATATATACACGCATCATTTCTCATGGCTTAAATTTTTACAAGTTTTGAAGTTCCTGCTGCACCACTGTGAAATCAGTTGATCTCAGCTGGTTCCCCACCTTAAGGGAAAAAATATAAAACAGACAACATGCCTAGTACAAATTGATGTTATTAATTAATCAGCTATTTAGCAATTATATCTTTATTGTTATATGGTAATGCATGGCCGGTCTCAGAATATTTAAAGTGTTTTTCTTCTCATATTCTGTCTTATGTTTCTGGAATGTAGCATTATATTATTTTTCTTCCTATTTGATGTAGATGTATACCAAGTCAAATCGATTTTCTGAGGCCGAGATTTTATTGAGAAAGATTCTGCACATGATGGAATTATCAAAGGTTTATCATCGATCTTATCATTGTTATCTATTGTAGGTCTTTCAATTTCATTACAGCTTGATAGCAGTTTGCTTTTATACATCTGCAGTAGTTCTCGTGAGAATACCAATAAGTATTCAGTTAGCCCCCCAGTTAGCATATATAGATATAGCTACTTAGGAAATAAAACCTAGATTATCTATTAGTAAGGCTACCAATTTTCTCACCCACTACGAATTTGGAATGGAAGCGAATATAACTCCAACATCTTCCTCAGCTTTATATAAATTAACATGTCAAACAAAGCATGCGATGTGATAGTGGATCATTTATTACTGAAGCAGTACTCTTGCTCAATTAACGTTCTACTTTTACATATTTTTGGCAACCTTTCTTCTTTGTTAACTTCACAAGTGTCAACCGCAGGATGAATTTAGTAAACAGAAAGATTCTTTTTCTTTGTTGCTTGGAGCTTGATGGGAAATCAGAATGAATTGGATAGAATTGCTAGGATGATATTTTGGCTTCCTTATTTCTAGTCTTTCCGATCCTATATAACCTCTGCACCGTAATAACCCGAGTGTGATGGTTAGATATTGGTGAAATTTTTCTCCAGTTTAGATAGTTTGGAATAGATTAATCTAGCTTAGTTTTTTATGGTGCTTGTCCTACATCAGGCTGATAAATAATCCTCGATCAATCTTTTCAATTTTCCTTCCTCTTCTCCTTAAGGATGTGACTCTCATGCATGCTGCGGTTACAGATTTCCCTTGTGTATTTGTTTTCTATTTGTCTGTTGACTTAGCTTTGGGAACTGTTTCATAAAATGGAGCACATACTCTCAACTTTCCTGCTATGAAAAGCTTATGCTATCACCAATAGTTTTTTCTTCTACCTCTTAGTTATGCCTTTTTCTTGAAGTAAATATGATTGAACTTATTGATAAAATTGGTATATGTTAGGATATAGCTCAAATGGAAGTAAGCAACTCTTGCTTTTACCTTTTTATCCCTGCGAGTATGATATTTCCATGTCATTCTTAATTTTCCATAGTTTTATTTGTAATAACAGATGCAATACCTATTTTATGACACAGGGTTGGAAATCTTTGGATACTGTTGTTGCAGCTGAACGACTGGCGTTGGCGCTCCAAACAGCAGGGAGATTAAGGGAAGCAGAAGAGCTGTTAGAGAGGTACGCTAAGATTTGTGAAGTACTAAATGAGGAAAGAATCCATACGATTCGTAGATCCTACAGAAGAGTAACAAGTGCTGTTCCTGTAGCAGATGTCTTGATGCTCGGAAAAACTTGCTTCCGGACGTGCATATTCAGGTTTAATTGATTTAGGTTCCTGACCTCAGCATCAAAACAAATGTTTCACCTTATGTGGCTATATCTTTTAAAATATGCCTCCACAACTGTGTTAAAAGTTTTCCAATGGCCTCCTGAGTCAGAACTCATAACAAATCCAGTATATTCATTGTCTCCGCAATGCTTACTTTCATGAGCACCTAATCCTATAAAAATTGGATGACGTATGGCCACCAAAGTGTATATAATAGAAGTAGCTTTGTTTTTAGCAGATATGCATAATTTTATAAGTTTAGAAACTTCTGTTCGTTCTGGTATTTTGTTCTATTTTTTCCTGTCTTTTTCTCTTTCTTTAGATTCCCTTTCTCATAAGCAGATATACTAATAATAACAATATTTCTTGTTAATAGAATGCAGCCAACATGCTTTACATTGCTAGAGTGAAAATGCTTATCTCCAACCAGCTAATGAAGACGGACAGTACCCAAGCTATTGTTGAGCTTGATTTGGCCAAAAATCTTTTGGGTAATTCAATAAGGTTAGATTGGTGAACTCTTTATTTTCTACACACTTTGACTCCACTATCTGTTTTACTTCAAGCAATACATGGAGTAACTCATGGATATAGCAGTAAAAGATAGGTGGATCAATTCATTAAGTTTCCATTGAAATAGGATATACACAATGGAAAACACTTGCCATTCATTGGTTATGAGCAGCATACTGGAAACATTGGGGTCGAAATATGGATTTTGGTTGTCCAATCATTTGAACTGATCATGCTGGTTAAATTTTCTTATTTGAAATATATTTCCAAATGTTTGCCATGATGCCTATGCATTAATAATAAAAGTGAGATGATTCCATGAGGACTTACATTATGAATATAAACTCAACCAACATTGCCTTTCAAATTTCTCTTGTGACAGATTTATGAGTTTCTCCTTTTAATTCTCCTGTCACACAAGTTCGATAATTTGATATGATGCAGAGATTAGTGAGCAGAAAAATGCAAAATTCATCAAGTTTTATGCTCATGAGATCAACTCCTGTGTTGTTTAGTTGATAGGAGGACTGATGAGTGATATAGGAAGAGCTGCACATGGTTTCCATTGTTATTGAAAAGACACTGGATTCTTTGAGATGCGTCTTGGACATTTTTGGAGATGATTTGACTGAGGATCTAAATGGGAGGACTAATAAAGTGACATGCAGAGACATATAGGAAGACCTATACATGGTTCCATTAATTATTGAGAGGGCACTATATTCCTTGAGTTGTATTTTCTACGGTTTAGAGAATAGCTTATATTAACTGAGGATTCCTTAAGATGTATTTTCATTCGTTTAGATAATAAATTGTGTTGAATGATTGTTAGATAGCAAAAAACTGAGGTGCAGATGTGACTATTGGCCAAGATGCTGCATGACTATAACACAGTCAAATACTTGCTATGCTGTTTCTATTGCTTTCTACAATATAAAAGTCTGCTTTATGGTTTTAATTTTTTCTTCTTCTAGTACAGATGTTTTTATTGTCACAAAGTGACGTCAGAATAACTTCTGAGGAAATGGATTCTTTGGGAGTTAGCTCTTGATTATATTATTAACGTCTTTGCTTATACGTGTTCGTACCATTTGGGACCTGTCTTAGGTGCCTCCTACATTTCCTCCTCTAGCATGTAGGAGCATTATGACTAATTTCAACAAGTATCTGTCTGGAGGGGACTTAATGGAAGAAATTCTAATCTGCTAGTTGTGTATGGATTTGCTGATGTGATTTGTACTGTTAGTGACCTTTGTATCATCCACTTTTTATATTTAAATGTAAGATAAGTTTTGTTGAGTTGATTTGATCTCTAATTGCGTTTGTGATGGGGGCATCTTACAGGATTGCTAGACAAGTCCTCCTTCGAAATGTGGAACGGAATGGAAAGAAAGAACCCCTTGGAGTACCCAGAAAAACTGGGAAAGACTGGCATTCAGCAACCATGATCCTAGTTAGTCCATTTTTGTCTGAAACTACATAGGATGGAACAGTCTTTTATCCAGCATTTATTTGATATTTCATATGAGCTAATTATTTGAAGCTAATAACCAGATAGGGGCCAAGCATACACCCCGTGACGCAACACACGTATAAACTTTTGCCAACTTCAATTCTGAGGGGTCCTTGGTTTAAGTTAACTAATTTTCCAGCTTGTGGCTCTACCTAGAAAATAGGCTATTTTTGGGTTGCTTATACTCTCGTCTAATCTTATAATCTGATGCAAGTATTATCAAGTAAATACTGTATTTACGTGAAAGAAAGCCCAATTTATGCACCAGTTCTAAATCTTGTCTTCTTACTCTTTTTGGAGTTTTTCTTGTACGTTGGCTTCTTTCAAGCAAATTATATTGCTGAAGCAGTGTCATTAGTTTCATAAGAGGACATATTAGTAAAATAAATCCTTTACAGCTGTCGCTTAATTTAAGCCTCGAAATTTTTGAGCTGGTTTCATCTCCAAAATTACTTTGCAAGCAATTTAGGAACAAAAAATGCAGAACAATGAAAAGTAGTTTTTAGTATGAAGTAGCAGATATCTTCTGCAAAGAAAAAGAGAAAACTCTATAAATAAGTGATTTTGCTCTACATTTTTGCCTCAGTTCCTCTTGATTATGAAAATATTGGAAATTCTGGTGTTGTTTCCTCTCTGAAAGACCAGTGAGATGGTTGCCTCAAACTGATTGGGTCGGGGAAGTGGCTAATTGTACATGAAATTAACTCTTCATTATATATAGTCTACAAGTGAAGTTGGCTGACAACCACTGAACATATGCGCTTTTACATCTAAAGTAGATATTCGTAGAGATGGCAGACATCTTTCTGTAAAAGAAAAGAGAGAACTCTATAAAATGTGATTTTACTATATATTATCCTCTCAAGTTACTTTGTGTTATTCAAGAACTGGAAATTCTGGTGTTGATTTCTTCTCTGAACTACTAGTAATATGAGTGCTCAAACAAAAAGAGTGAGGTGGCTTATCATGGATGAAACCAACATTTCAAATTATATTCCAGCTACATGTGGAGTAGGTTAGCATCCCATTGAAACGTTTTGGATAATTGACGTGCGAATGTCCTGGGCATTAATTATGGTTAATTGGTTATATAGCATACATTCGTGAAAAGAGAGCAAAAGTGTGTGCATGTGTGTGTCTGTGTTGTATGGGCACAATCATAATTTAGCTAACAGTGAAGTTATCGACCCTAACTGTTAGTTTCAAATATGAAACTTCTAACTTGTGTTTACATGTGCTTGTAGCTACAATCACTCAACGCTCTTGGATCATTAGAGATCATGAAGCTGGAATTTCTGGGCTCAAGGGTCAGTAATTATTTTTCATCGTTCATGTTATGCATTCACATAGCAATAACTCTTGGACTATGCTTCTTCAAAATGTCAACAATCTTACGACTGAGTCATATTTTGAGCTTGAAGTTGTGTAGAGTCTTTTTATATGTTATTTTATCATTTTTACATGGAAATGCTGATGTGGAACCCAGACTATTTGAATCACTATATGGTGGTGGCTAACATTTATAAACTATCATGATTTTTGATTTTTAATGTTGTCACTGGGGCCCTTCTCTTTCTCATTGTTTCCTTTCTTTTTCTCTTTCTCATTGTTTCCTTTCTTTTCTCAAGCATAAGTGTTTCTTGTTTTGCTTTTCATTGATGCCATCCACACACCATAAGACATAAAATCCATTGAGAACTGGGATCATATGCGTATATTTTTTTCGTAAGCTAATGTATTAAGATAATTGTACATGGTTAAGTTTTTTGTCACTTGAAAACAGGGACCATGCATCTGCTCAGATCAGGATAATTTTGAAGAATTAAATATTTTACATGGTTTGCACTTTTGGTTGGCAATTACATGGAACGAAAGTTTTCTATGTTTTAAGTCAATCTAATGGTGCATTGGTTCATGCATATGTTTACATAGTGTTATGAGCTTCAGTCGATGACGAGTATCGTGACAAAGGAATACCTAAGATTCACCTAAAGAATCTTCTGGAAAGAAGTTGTTTTTGCTTGTTTATAAACTTTTTTCTTAATTTTACTTTTGGGTGAAAGGCTATTTATGCTTAGGTGGTGGGTGGCCGGGTGGGGGTAAGGCAGGTTGGGATTCGGTGCAAAGCCATTGGATTTCTTATAATTTGGATATGCCATGCCTACCTATTTGTTAGTAAAGGGAGACGTAAAGCCTGACATCTTTAGATATTGTCAAAAACAGCAATCCAGTGGAAAACTGAGAAAACATACCACTTCCTTTAGCATTAAATATAATGCTAACTTTTGATAGAAGGACAATAGAGTGGTATCTTATTAATGTATTTGAGAACCATATCCCATATATGTTGATGTACAATAATGATATGAATGCATATGATTCATTACTTAAAATAAACAAAGTAAAACAATACTAGATACAGAAAATATTCTAATAGATATTGAAAATATTCTTACACTCCCCCTCAAGTTGAGCATATCCATTAATCATGCTCAACTCGTTAATTGTCGCACAAAAACACTAACACAAAAAGAAGATAACTCTAGTTAAAATATTCTAATTCCCCCTCAAGCTGAGTATCTTTGGATCCAGAACTGAGACATAAAATTTATGTGAGCACCAAAGCTCTAAGTGGACGTGGTTGAGATTACAACGAGATTTGACATAGGCATGACAAAAAACAAACAAGCATCACAACATAACCATGACAATTAAATGGAGATCCTTGCATTGTCCTGATGGAACATCCAAAAATCGCAACATAGCTATGATAGAAGCAGCATGGCATGGCCATAGGAGAAGCATATAGAGAGTACAATATAACTGCAGAAAGAGCGTATAGAGATCACAAAATAGTCGTGACAAGTTAGATAGAGGTCACGTCTTAATTGTGACAACCAGATAGAAATTGTGATCAGATCTTGCTAAGTCATGACATATCAAACAAAGATTACACTGTCAACTACGACAGCCAGACATAAATCATGATGATATTTTACTGAATCGCAGCGGCCAGAGATTTATGTTTCTTTTATTGAAAACACATAAAAAAATTGAGGAGTAGATAATTGAAGCTTTAATAAGCCTATACAAGACACAAAAACCAGATAAAATGTACTTGGCAAAAGTGCTTCATTTTCTTCTCTCTCTCTCTCTCTCTCTCTCTCTCTCTCTCTCAGACCCAAGTAAAAGATGCCCTCAAAAGAAGAAACATTGATAAGCCAGAGAATATCAAAAGAATGAAAACAATTGAATTTGGGATGTTGGCAAGCAATGGAGAGGAGATGAAGATAGAGCCTTCGCATTAGTGGACAGTTAAAATAATAGAGTGGAAGAAGAAAAGATGGTGGATGCAGGTGGGGCATAAGTGGGTTGACTGGAAGCTGCGAAAGGAGGGGGGTTATTGTTATCTGTTTTTCTTTTTCTTTTTCTTCTTTTTTTGTTTTTTGTTTTTGTTTGGTTCTTCTTCCCCACTTGGTTTGGAAGAAAAGATGGTGGATGCAGGTGGGGCATAAGTGGGTTGACTGGAAACTGGGAAAGGAGGGGGGTTATTGTTATCTGTTTTTCTTTTTCTTTTTCTTCTTTTTTTGTTTTTTGTTTTTGTTTGGTTCTTCTTTCCCACTTGGTTTGGTATCATGTTAGAGAGAGTGCTATCTTATTAATGTATTGAAGAACCCTATTCCATATATATAGAGATGGGAATTGGGCTAGAGTACAATAATGGTATGGATGCATATAATCCATTACTTAAAATAAACTAAGTAAAAGAAGACTAGATATAGAAAATACTCTAATAGATACTGAAAATATTCTAACAATGGGAAGCATCATATCTAGGCAATTAATTCCTGGAATCTGACCATGGAGATCCCTTTTTGACAATACAATATTTTCCCAAAATCTGCAATCCAAAATTAGCCAATGATCTGCTGGAAAATTACCCCCTTGATGTAGTATATGCTTAATGTGTCCATGAAGAAATGTCATCAAGAATCTGAATCTCTTTATCATATGGATGAACCTCCATATCATCATCCCGCCTCATTTGGAGATTATTTAACTTCAACCATGAGAGCATCGGTGTGTAGATCTAGTGAATTTGATACATGGGTAATAAGATAATTAGGGATGCATTAGCAATGTATTTTTTATTTACACGCGCATCAAGTGTTTGTTGGATTCAAATTTTAGACCTCACACATTTAAATGTGAGAATAATGTCATTAGACCAATTGACCAACAAATTTTACAAGATGTGGAACACATTGGTCTTTTCTACAATTTACTTTTAGATGATTTTTGCCTCACCATGAAAGGATCAATTGTATTGCCATCAATAATTGAGGTTGAATTGCTGTTAATTCATATTCACTATACAATTTCTCACTGTTTCTTCTCTGACACTGCATACACTTTTATGCTTTTCTTCTAAAGCAGGAGGGTATTCGCGCTGATGCTGACGCTACTTTTCGTCAATGCATCTCTATTCTTAAGGAGGTACATGCAACTTGAATTATGAAAAATCACTGGTAGCCTTTGAGTTATTATCTCCAATAACTATGAGAGCTCCATTTCTGCCAAACATGTGATTGTGATAGTATATAGTGCGAATATGGTTCTAGGTTTATTTTGTGGTAGTTTCAGGTTGGCGAGGGAGAAAACAGATGTGAGTGGTTTATTACTGTTATTGCTAGTATCCGTAGAATGCTGTTTCCTTGCTCAATATGCAATTTGCTAAGAAGTTGCATGTCTTCAATTTGTAATGGACAATCTGGCAATTATTTCTTGTGCAAGCACGGTGCAAGCTTTTACATCAACCAATCGCAAGAAATGGTGAATTGTGGTTTAGAAAATGTTAAAGGAGCACCTATCTTAGATTTAGTATCATCAGTTTTTTCTTTCTCCATTGACATTCTTGAATTTTTCTCCAGAAACCCTAAAAGTTTCTGTATAATATAGATAAGGAGATATATTTGTGTGCTGAATAATTTTTTCCAAATTTAATATTGAACTCCAGAAATACTGTATATTCTTTCTTTTGGTTCAGATAGAAGAATTAATGACGAAAGTATGCTGGTTGCACTTTGACTAACCTGGGGGATGCTTTTTGATTAAATGTAGTTAAATTCTTGAGCTATCCCGCTTGATTCTCAATTGTTGACTTTGAATAACATGTCATGGATTTTATTGTGCAAAAAGTGTACAAACATTCTAACGCTTAGAGAAGAATAATTCCAGGTGCACAGATGTGGTGCTACTTAAAGAACTTGCTCTTTTCTTTTTCCTTTTCTTTTTCTTTTTTTCCCTGGTGTTTGTATTCCATTTTCCTGACCACCATTGACTTCCTATTACGTATCAATATTCGCTCGATCCCTGCATTTTCTGTGTGATTCTCTTTCCCTTCATATTTCAATTTCTGATAAGTTATTGGTGGATTATCATCATTGGGATTAGCTACATCGTTAAATAGAAAACGTAAAGTATATAGGGGCCAACAAAGTTTATTTCGAAAACAACAACATGAAGCATATGGATTTGACCTTTGTCTTTCAGGTATTCCATCTAGCATATTTCACATTTCCACATAACAAAGTTTGAACATTAATGATTAGTTGAATGCTTTTCTGTTTTGCAGTTGGGATCTGAAACTTCAATATCTGATTCTCCTCAAGTAAAAGCTGAATATCTTTCATGTTTACATTGTCTCCATGATTTGATAAGCAATGGAATGACAAGTGAAATAGGCGCCGCAAAAGAAATGAAAGATGAAATTCAGCGCATCGAAGGTGAAGTGTCAAAAGCTGGGAAGGCCTGAAGTTAAGAGCCACTTGCTTTAGTTGAACACATCCTGAAAGCAATAATCCCCATGAAAATAATAATAATATATATATATATGTGTGTGTATATATATATATATATGGTCTTTCTTGCAGTTAGGCAAATATATTGATTAGTTGGATTTGGGACATCAAATAAATTCATATTTTCATTTTTTGCTAATTTTATTTGATAGTCTATTGACTTTGGCGTTGGAAATTATAACGGGATCTGGTTGAGGAGGATCCTTGGGCTTTTCTCGAATAATGTATCTCCAGTAATTGTTATTTCACATTAAGGGTGTTTGCGGTTCGATTTGAATTTAATTTGGGATAAAAAGTCAATCGATCCAAATTTTATAATATATATTGGATCACTTTGGATCGGTTAAATTTTTATTGTAAATTTGATCCAATCCAATTCATTTTAAATCAGTTTGGATTGGATCGGTTAATTTTTAAATTTTTAATTGAAATATTTGACAAGTTACTATAGATAATTAAACTAATTTAATCAATCAATTTGTAAGTTTCATTTAGCAATCATATCACTAATTTCATGGAATTAAGTGGAATAACTATAATTTTAGTCCTCAAATGTAACCACTTATTCGCTTTTAGATCCTAAACAATGTTGAGTTACACTTTTGTCCTTAAATTGACAATTTTTTAACAATTTTCGTCTTTGCCATTACTTTAGGTGTCAAAATTAACGGAAATTGGTCACGTGCATAGCACATGACCACTTTTGGAGGGAAAAAATTGGGAAATTTATAATTTTGGTCATCAAATATAATCACTTATTCACTTTTAGTCCCTAAACAATCTTGAGTTACAATTTTGGTTAATAAAACTATGTGCAAGAAAGTGCTCGGCTTCATCGTCCATTAGTTCTCTTGCCCATGTTACACGTTTTGAGGGGCAATTACTTGGCCTAAAGCACTTGTACTAAAAAAAGCAAGCATTTCCTTCATTCTTAGTCTTTACCCAGTTTTTCCAACCAACATGCCCGACACAACCGTCCATATATGTGTATGCGTAGACCACCCTCCCAAAAGGTCCCCATGGCCGTCCTAGATATGTGTATTGTGTCCCTCCATTGCCAGTGACAACACATCTCAAGAATACATATCCAGTTGTCTCTTGGGAAGACTTTCTGCTCTGAGCTGTTATATATCATGCAGACTTGCAGTGGATATGGCAATGCTCTAAAAGAGCAGTGTTGTTACCCAAAAAAAAAAAGTAGTGTACACTTCCTTCAATGTAGCAATCCCCCAAATACTACTTCCCATAGTGCAAATACAAAATATCCTACCAACCAAGAAATCTGCAGTTACAGAATGCAAATGATCAACCGTCACTCTAATTACTACAGCTTGCCCTAAGCCCTGAGGTGCAGAATTTTTGAAGGTGATGTTCTCAGCAATAAAATCCTCTATCTCAATAATCGTACTCCCGTATCCAAATGTCCTAGTTCCAATCACTCGCTGTGGTTGGTGGTGATTGATTTTGGGGGCGGTATTGATCCATGTCAGCAGCGTATCCTCGTGGCAGATTCTGGCGAGTTTGATGAGGTTTTTCATCTTGGGCACGTACACGGGCTGCCGGTAAATGCTAGGCACCACACGAATCATAGTTGAATGGGTGGTCCTGAGTGGCACTGCATCTATGGCTTCCTGCACAATCCAATAATCGGCGGCGCCATCTTGCACAATTGTAATTACTTAAGAGTGTTTAGGGAATGAAAGCGAATAAGTGGTTATGTTTGAGGATCAAATTATAATTTTCCCAAGTTTTTCCCTCCAAAAGTGGTCGTGTGCTATGCATAGGACCAATTTCCGTTAGTTTGACGCTTGAAGTAACGGTAAGGACGAAAATTGTTAAAAAATTGTCAACTTGAGGACAAAAGTGTAACTCAATATTGTTTAGGGACTAAAAACGAATAAGTGGTTATGTTTGAGGACCAAAATTATAATTTTTTTGAATTAAGTTAAATTATATAAGAACACACAGCCATAAAGTTATGAGTCTAATAATTATTCCTATATATTTGATTTTTGAAAGTGAAAAATTCCTAGGTTTAGTTTATTTTAATTTATTTGTGTATTTTACAATATATATTTTATATTATTAGTATATAAATTTTGGTTCGATTTGAATTGGATTGATTTTTGAGATTAGAATCGAAAATCGATCTAAACCGATCGGTTTTAAAAAAACAAATCCAATTCAATCCAAAAAAGTTCGATTTTGATTTTTTGGATCGGTTCATTGTTTTTTTTTTTTTTTTGGATTGAATTGAATTTGAGCACCCCCTATTTCACACGCACAATTGGCTATATATATATATCTACTGATATATATCTATATCTATTTATATTTGTTATAGAAATACGATAGCTCATGCTTAACCATTTTTTTGGTATCCATTATTATCTTGACTAATATCCATTAAATATAAAACTAAGACTTCTTTTTAATATCAAATACTTCTTAACATTTGACAATCTTTATCACTTTTATCATAATTGTTTTGAACATTTTGAAGTTTAGATTTATTAACTCATTTGTGGTGTCTAATATGGTCTTAATTACTATGTCTATTAAATATAAAAAAAGTATAATAAGAATTTACATGCTTTTAAATGTATGGCTTGAATATAAACTAAGCTTTCTTTTTCATTCAAACGTTTAATTAAATTTGCTAGCCTGTCTTATTTTTAACATAATTTTCTGAATATTTCAAACTTCTCAGTTAAATTGATCTTATATGGAACTAAATTTAGGAGCATTTTGACTTATAGGCCGTATGTTCAAATAAAACTTTGTATAGCCTCTTGCTTGGAGGCATTTGCCTTGCTATCGAGTTCGAGCTATAAAAGATTCAGAAATAAAAAATATTCGACAACAAAATTGACTACTTGAAATCTTTACCAACTCAATTAGATAGTTTAAATTTGTTACGTAATTGACAAGACATAATATTCTTAAAATAGTATAATTTCTATTTATAACAAAAACTTAACTCATAATATGTAGAAAGAATTGATTCGAAATATTTATATATACATACATATATATATATATATACCTGTTGATGTATGTCTAGAAAAAATAATTGATCATAGACAAAATAATCAGTCACACAATTTCTTAATTTAAGAAGGTTTTCATTTTGAGTTCCTAAAGATAGAAATTTCTTTTGAAAAATTAAACAATTATTTTTCAATTTTATTGCTCCACTTATTAGAAAAACATTATACATCCTCATCCCTCCAAAATCCCGACTAGCCTATCCGGGCAAAATGAAACTAAAATGTCGTGACCAGTTTGATCCAGCTCAGAGAACAGGTAACTTCCAGCTGCTTAGGATATAGAATCCAAATTGGTACTAGATGGAAGACTAATCACCATCAACTCGATACTACCTAATTATCTTTTCAGACCTAGTCTTGAGCATATTCCCCAAGAACATCCCTTAAGGTAACAAAATGAAACAAAAGTCCCAACTTATATTTATTTTTATTTTAAATTTACCATATACAAAAACAGAACAAAAAGAAATGAATTTCGGGATCATGTATAGCCTATCACCCTGCCAACCTTCCTTCCATATTTTCACGAAATATGGTGTATTCAGAATATCACTTGAATCAAGTTTTAACAAATTAATCATTCACATGCGACATCTTGTTCAATAACTTGTCTCAAACTCACCTTAAATATAAGCATCAATGTTAAGAAATCCCATATCTCAACATATAGATATTCCAAAATGAATTTATCACAAATAAACACATATGAAACATTTGAAAAATCTTTCAAATTCAATTTAGAGAATGGTCATGAACAATATTATATTTGTTACATATATTATATAGCCTTTTCCCAATATGAAGTCTTGTATTATTGAATATAATTCTCATTTGGTAAGTGTTGGAAATTGGTCTTCTTTGACCAAATATTTAAGGGGGTTCAAAGCATTAATTTCTAAGAAATTGGTGGTCTTTGTAAACTAAGCTGTGGGTAAATGACGATAATATGATTAATTAGCCAAAACCAATTTCAAGTGAATGAAAAATTAATGGTCAAAATGAGCTACTTGATGATTGACTAAAAAGATTAAAGAATAAGCTAAATGAATGGGAGGAGAGAAACTCTATCCCACATTGAAAGATGAATAAAAGATGGACCAAAATAACTGTCTCAAGTGTGGAGGTAAGGGTTGGGTCCCTTGGGGGTACCACAAGTGTTTGGAAGGAAGAGGACCTATATGACAGTGGGTTCAATCCAACCTACACATGCGCGCCGACGCCCGCCCGCCCGTTTAGTTGGCTTAGCGTGGTCATGGGCTTGGGTTTTGATTAAATTGGGCCTTCTGTCTAATATTAACTTCAATGGAAACCTTAAATTTTCAGCGTGAATTTCTAGAAATTAGAAAACGAGTAGAATAAATCCTCCAGTAGAGGATGCACCTGGACTGCATCCTTCCAACTTTTGACGTTGGAAAAGTAGCTGGTGCTTGGGAATAATGCAGCCATTTTTTACCACCTTTCAGTTGCTCATTTGGCACTTTAAATTAATCCCAAATTGTATCATTCCATACAATCATATGTTCACACAACATTTTCTGCATAGTTAAGAAAAAAGAGAGTTCAGTACGCTTGAGTTATAAGTGATCAAACAGTGTGTAGTCCTGCTACTATTTGATAAAGTCGTTATTTCTTGGGAGATGATAGCCAGTTAGCCATTAGCGCCAGTGCGAGGCTAATTCGTCTTAAATACAAAGAACTTCACTCTCGCCTTGACTACTTGTTGCTTTCTGATCATAGAAATTTCCACTACAGGAATTAACAATTTTAAGATGAATTACCAATTTCTGTGATCATGGCATCCAATTAGATTTATGTTCCTTCAACCACCGCTGGTCTTGTCACCACATTAGTTCCTGCACTTGTTTCAGCTCATGGAGAGAGACTGAAAAAATTCACTAGAGTTGATTTTAAGAGGTGGTAGTAGAAAATGTTGTTTTACCTAATGACTTGTTAGATTTCTAAAAGAAGATGCACCTGTTGTGCCTGAGGAGGACACTGATGTCCAAAAACTGGTAGCTTTGGATGCTTGAAATCAAAGTAACTTTTTATCTCGGAACTATATTCTGAATGGACTTGATGATTCTTTATACAATGTCTATTGTCCTATTAAGACAACTAAAGAGCTGTGGGAATCACTTGATAAGAAGTATCAGTAGAGGATGCCGGTTTAAAGAAATTTGTGGTGGCCAAATTTCTGGATTACAAGATGGTGGATTCCAATTCCGCCATGAGCTAAGTCCAAGAATTGCATATTATTCTGCACGAAATTTATGTTGAGAACATGATTTTAAGTGAATCCTTTCAAGTAGCTGCAATTATTGAAAAGCTACCGCCATCATGGAAGGACTTCAAAAACTATCTCAAACATAAAACAAAGGAGATAAGTCTTGAAAATTTGATTGTTTGATTGAGGATTGAAGAGGACAATCGGATGTCTGATGTTAAAACAGACAAGAACAAAATGGAGGCCATGGCTAGCTTGGTTGAGCTAAGTGCAAATACAAGCAAAAAGAAGAAGCATCAAGGGCCCGGTCAAAATAGTAAAGGCAAGAACCTATGAGGTTTTAAGAAAATTACTATAATTTTGGAAAGCTGAACTACAAGGCCAGAGATTGTCAACTTCCTAAGAAGAACAAATCAAATCATGTCCATATGACTGAGGAAAAGTTCGTACCATTGGATTTATCTGAATTAAATCTCTCGGTAGTAGTTTTTGAAGCCAATGTTGTTGATAACCCAAGAGAGTGGTGGATGGACACAAGTGCCACTCGGCACATTTGTTCTAAAAAAGTATATGTTTTTAACTCATACTCCTGTGAATGAAAAAAACTGTATATAGAAAATTCGGCAACTTCTAATATTGTTGGAATAGACAAGGTTGTGCTGAAGATGACTTCTGGCAAAGAGCTGACGCTGAATGAATTTTTTTATGTGCTAGACATCCGCAAGAACTTAATGTCAGGTTTTGTGTTAGTGAAAAATGGTTTTAAGCTTGTATTTGAGTCTAACTAGTTTTTGCTTTCTAAGAATGGCCTATTTCTAGGAAGAGGCTATGTGCAGAATGGGATGTTCAAATTTAATGTAATGCTTGTACTAAAAAATGTCCAAGCAAATAATAATAAAGCATTTGGTTTTGCTTGCTTGATTGAGTGTTGTGATTTATGGCATGTTATATTAGGACATCTTAATTTTAAAACTTTGCATAGAATAGTAAATTTGGAATTGATGCCTCAATTTCAAATTAACACAACTCATAAGTGTGAAATATGTGTTGAAGCCAAAATGACTAAAGCTCCTTTTCACTCAGTTTAAAGGGACACGACACCTCTAGAATTAATCCATAGTGATATTTGTGACTTGAAGTTTGTGCAAACTAAAGGTCGGAAAAAGTATTTCATTACTTTTATTGATGATGGCACACGGTTTTGCTACATATTCCTTTTACGAAGCAAATATGAAGCATTAGAAGCATTCAAGTGCTATAAAACTAAGGTTGAAAATCAACTTAGCAAACAAATTAAAGCTATCAGAAGTGATAGAGGAGGTGAATATAGAGTACCGTTTGAAAAATTCTGCTCAAATTCTGGCATTATTCATCAAATGACAGCTCTTTACTAACCTCAATCAAATGGAGTTACTGAACGCAAAAATTGAACTCTTAAGGAAATGATGAATGCTATGTTGATTAATTCTAGGTTATCTTGGAACATGGTGGGGGAAGCTATTCTTTTGGCTAACCACATCTTGAACAAAATACTCACATAAAGAAAAAGATGAAACCCCTTATGAATTATGGAAAGGTCACAAGCCTTCCTACAAATATGTGAAAGTGTGGGGGTACTTGGATAAGGTGGAGGTACCTAAGCCAAAATGGCTAAAATTAGGGCCAAAAATTGCTAATTGCATTTTCATTAGATATGCACACAACAGTAGTGCCTATTGGTTTTTGGTGCATAAATCAATAGTTCCTAATAAGGAATGATCATTGAATTTAGGAATGCTATATTTTTCGAAAATATCTTTCCTTGTAAAGATAAGGAAGAATCAAGTTCTCGAAAAAGAACTTTGGAATCAACAAGTGATTCTCAAATGAATGAAGAACTAAGAGAAAGCAAGAGGGTCCAAAATGAAAAGATGTTTGGCCCAGACTTTCTAACTTATAAGTTAGAAAGTGAACTACAGACAATTAGTGAAGCATTGTCCAGTCCAGAAACACCTTTCTGGAAAGAAGCTATCAACAACGAAATAGAATCGATCATGCAGAATCACACGTGTGAGCTCGTGAATCACACGTGGGAGCTTGTTGATCTCACAGCAGGTCACAACAATTGGTCTACAAGTGGATTCTTCGAAGGAAATACAAGGCAGATGGCTCCATAGACAAATATAAGGCTAGGTTGGTAGCAAAAGGGTTCAAACAAAAGAAAGGATTTGATTTCTTCGATACTTACTCACCAATAATGAGAATCACATCAATCAGGGTGCTTATTGCAATTGTAGCCTTGAATAACCTTGAAATACATCAAATGGATGTGAAAACAACCTTCCTGAATGGTGAGTTAGATGAAGAAATCTATATGAAACAACCCAAAGGATTTGTGTTTCTCGAACAAGAAAAGAAAGTGTGCAGACTTATTAAGTTATTGTATGGGCTCAAACAAGCCCCAAAACAATGACATAAAAAATTTGACAAAATAATGTTGTCAAATGATTTTAAAATAAATGAGTGCGAGAAATGTGTATACCTCAAATGTGCTCAAAGTGAGTTTGTTATGGTTTGCCTGTATATTGACGATATGCTAATAATGGGTATATAGCAATCAAGTATTATCTTGACTAATGCTTATGAAGCATTTTGACATGAAAGATACGGGTGTAGCGGATGTCATACTCGGGATCAAAATAATTAAAACGTATGACGGATTGTTCTAACTCAATGCCATTATGTTGGGAAAAATTTCAAGAAATTTAACATGTATGATAGTTCTCCTATAAAAACGCCTATGTATCGCAGTTAACATCTGAGCAAAAATACTGGTAAGCTCGTATCTCAAGGGGAATACTCAAGAATAATAGGCAGTTTGATATTTCTAACAAACTGTACTTGTCCTGATATTGCGTGCTTAGTAAACAAGTTAAGTAGATTTATGAGCAATCCTGGCAATGATCACTAGAAAGCACTAATAAGGGTACTTAGATTTCTTAAGTACGTAATGGATTACGGGTCATACTACACTAGATATTCATTTGTATTAGAAGGATATAGTGATGCCAACTTGATATCAGATATAAAAGATACCAACTCCACAAGTGGGTATGTTTTCATCCTAGGTGGAGCTACTGTGTCCTAGAAGTCCTCTAATCAAACGTGTATAGCTTGTTCTATGATGGAGTTTAAATTTATTGTTTTAGATAAAGAAGGAGAAGAAGCAGAATGGCTCCGAAATTTTTTAGAAGATATTCCTTGTTGGCTTAAACCAGTTTTTGCCATCACAATTCATTGTGATAGTCAATCAGCAATCGGAAGAGCCTAGAATAGTATGTATAATAGTAAATCTCGTCATATCAGATGACAACATAATACCATAAGGTAATTGATCTCAAATGGGGCAATTTCACTTTACTATGTGAAATCCAAGGAGAATTTAGGGGATCCGTTAACAAAATGCCTACCAGAGATCAAGTAAAATGCCTGTCGAGAGGAATGGGACTAAAACCCATAAGTCTAAAAACCGACATAGTGGACACCTAACTTTGATGATTGGAAATCCAAAGAACTCGGTTCAATGGGACAACTAAGTTATGAAGGTTCACGTGAGCACTTCAACTCATTCATATGATATGAAAGTGCTGACCGCTGAGTGGGTACAAGATTGAGTCTCGACTCTTAATAATTCCTAGAGCTAGAATAGCGGAGTATGACAGGGTACTCTTTGTGGGAGATTACCTATATAAGTGTGAAGACTGACCAGTTCATCGTAAACACTTATGAATCTAAGATTGGTGTTCATGGCCAAAATGGACACAATCGAAAAGAACTAAAAAACGTAAGGACAACTACTGTGTAGGTACTATTATCTTGGTTTACACCAACAGTTGAATAGTTCAATGCATCGTGTTCACTGATTAGCCAAGTAAACCTAATAGTGCTTCACTAAGGAAGGTTCAAAGCCACAAGCTACCTATCCTGATGCAATAGTTGTTTGCTTGAACTCTCTTATGTCTGCATACACATATGCATCATTAATTGCATGAATTCCCATTTATGTGGGGGACTATTGGAAATTAGTCTTCTTTGACCAAATATTTAAGTAGGCTCAAAGAATTAATTTTTAAGAAATTGATGGTCTTCGTAAACTCGCCGCGAGTAGATGACGATAATGTGATTAATTGGCCAAAACCAATTTCAAGTGAATGAGAAATTAATGGTCAAAGTAAGCTACTTGATGGTTGACTAAGAAGACTAAAGAATAAGCCAAATGAATGGGAGGAGAGAAACTCCATCCCACATTGGAGGATGAATAAAAGGTGGACTAAAATAAATGTCTCAAGTATAGAGGTAAGGGTTGGGCCTCTTGGGGGTACCACAAGTGTCTGGAGGGAAGAGGACCTACATGGTAGTAGGTTCAATCTAATCTACAGGCGTGCGTGCCCCTCTGCCGCCGCCAGCCCGTCCTGCTAGCTCGGCTGGATTGGGCCTGGGTTTGGGCTTGGACTAAATTGGGCCTTCAGTCCAATACTAATTTTTTGGACCAAATTTAATCTGAATTTTATTTGGCCCAATAGAAACCTTCAAATTTCTTTTGCTAGACATTAAATTTTCAGCTTGAATTTCTGGAAATTGAAAAACGAGTAGAATAAATCCTCCAGAGGATGCGCCTTGACTGCATCCTTCGAACTTTCTATGTTGGAAAAGTAGCTGCTAATTGGGAAAAATGTATCCATTTTTTACCACCTTTCAACTGCTCATTTGGCACTTTAAATTAGTCCCAAATTGTATCATTCCATACAATCATATCTTTATACAATATTTTTTGCGTAGTCAAGAAAAAGAGAGTTTAGTGCGCTTTCAGCTGCTCATTTGGCACTTTAAATTAGTCCCAAATTGTATCATTCCATACAATCATATCTTCATACAATATTTTTTGCGTAGTCAAGAAAAAGAGAGTTTAGTGCGCTTGAGTTGTAAGTGATCAAACAGTGTGTAGTGCTGCTATTACTTGATAAAGTCATTGTATCTTGGGAGATGATAATCAGTTTGCCGTTAGCACCAGTGCGGGACTAATTCGTCTTAAAGACAGAGGGCTCCACTTTCGCCTCGACTACTTGCTACTTTCTGATCATAGAAATTTTCACTACAGGAATTAACAGTAAGTATTATGAAGCCTTTCTAAAATAGTCCGGCCATTAACATCATTGTCACCTAATTAATCGAAGAATATAATATAAGAAGTTTGAAATAAGAATAATGTGTTAAATTTCTTGAGTTTTAAGACATAGCTTCTATCAATTTCCTTATAAGCTGGATAACTTACAATTTTATTTTGTTCCATTTCTTCAAATTTTACTTTTAAGTTCTTAAGTCGGAATACCAAGACATCAAATAACGTCAAATTCTTAATGGCGCAAAATACTTAATATTTAACTATCGCTTACTTTATTCTGTAATATTTTCTGGGTTTGATTTATAATTTAAATAAGAAATATAACTATTTATTTAAGCCTAACTGGCACAATTCTAATAATTATCTCAAGTCATTAGGTAATTTAATTCAAGTAAACTCATTGATAATTGTTGGCCTACTTATTTCAAATTATCAAATCTAATTTTGTCATTTTGATGATATAGAATCTTTATTTAAAGCCTTAGGCGAATTATGAACTTACAGATAACTTGAATGAACTATACTTAATTTACAACTCAAATTTTATAAATATATTTTCTTTTTTATCCCAAGTTCTGGGTTTGCTTAATTTACTTGATTTAACTCAACAAATTAATAGCTAAGGGCCTAATTATTTTTAACTATTAAGTCCAGTTCTTATAAATTGAATACTGTTCTAAGATCTTGGATAAATTGGACTTTTGTTCAATATTAAGGGAATACTTAAGGGATTCAAATCAATAATGCTAGCCTCATAAATAATTTGGTTCAATTGTGCCTAATTTAGAAGCACGATTTACAAACACAATTTTTTTCTTTCTTTTCAATTAATTTCTGTAATGTTTTGAGTTAAATTAATTCCAAATCCTTAGCCCAATTCAAGTGAAACTGCTTTCAGTAAAAATCAATTGAACCGGGCATGAGTTTTGCCCAAGAGTTTACTCAATTGGGTGAGATTCAGAACTAAAAAGCTTCAGCCCAATTTCCACAAAAGTTTGCTCAATTGGGTTAGGTTAGGACCTAAAAATTTTCAGCCCAATTTCTGGCCCAACCTTGATTTTATTTTTGTTGTTGTCATTGCCGCTTGAAAACTCTTCCCTTTCCACCCGTCGAGTTGCTTTGCATACTTGAACAGAACGTCCAAGTCACTCAATGTCTCGTTTGTCGATGCACTCAGAACCACCGTCCCACACCAACGAGCCACCTGTTAGATCAGAGAGAAAGAGAGGAAGGCATCCATGCAAAAATGGATTGAGCTTCTGGAAAGAAAAAACTTGTGTTGCATTTATTGAAAAAGGTTGCGTATATACACGCAGGAGAGAGAGAGCAAACTAATCACTAACTATACTAATTACTCCATTAACTACAATTAGTCCGTAACAATTATGGTTGAAGCCCTAACCAACTTGACAGCTAAAAATTGTAAATTAACTAATTTATTTACAGAAATCTTTCTGTTCTAATACCCCCTCATAGTGGCTAGTGAAGATTTTTCACAGCCATCTTGTGTTAGGGTAGTGCATGGCAAGCCAATTAGATTGGCATGTAATTGCTTTTGTTTGGTCAATATAATTATTTTATTGGCCACTTCATCTTATACTTTTTTGTTATGCATTTGGTTGAAGCTCGCAAGGTCACACATGACTACGAGACACGATGTTGGTCAATTATTGCCTACATCATGAAAAACTCTATGGTTGTGATCTTTGAATCATTCCAAGTCATAAAATCTATGAGATAAAGGCATTATAGATTCAAATAGATTTGCATTAACAATGTATGCTCTAAAGGTTGGGGGTGATGCCCTGTTTCGTGGGCATTCGGTGTAGTGGACATTGATATACATTATTGTGTGTTTGTTAGAGAATAAGTTCACTGAGGAATCGGGGTAGAGAAATCCTCGAGGTAGATGAAGTGGTGTGTCGAAGAGGATGGTTCTTTAAGCTTACTATAGTGCATATAATTAATCCTTTGACTTGAGGTTCCATGTTAATCTCATATGTCGGTGTTTATATTTTGATTCATGCAACGATCACTTAGCGGGTTACAAAATATGTGTTTTAGGCATGAGTTACTTGTACATGGAGGTTTGTGAGAACCAATAAAGGATCCATTTTGCTCATCTTGTTGAATGAGTTGACCTCTTATGTTTTCTACGTTGCTCGATTCAAGAAGCCATTGCGCAAGGCATTGAGACAATTTGGAAAGGAGTTCCCAAATTTGAGGTCACAAAAGAATCAATCATGAAGGATAGATACATAGCTATTGAGGCTATTAGGGTTTCGATGAATATATTGACCCTAGTCCTCAATCAGGAGATAGAAAATGGAAGGACCGTATTTGCATGGTACTCGTAAAGCGAGAGGGTTCATACGAATTGATTTCACATGTTGATTGGACTCCATGGGCTTATGGCTTGACATAGATCATGGAGATTGGGTGCTCTTGGATTAATAGGGATTAATTCTAGAGTGGTCAATTAAATGAGTTTAATTGATGGGAATAATAATTTTATTTTTGCAATTAATTTGCAAGGAGTTGCGAGCGCATACCTAATTAATTGGTGAACCCAACAGTTCACATACAAAATCCATAGTTTCTTCAAAATGGATATTATCTAAGTGTAAGATAATACTATATAAGGAGTTGAATAGAGGAAGGAATTAATTGGCTTAATTGATGTAAGGTATTCAATTAATTCAATTAAATAATTTGATTATTTAATTGATGCTAATTTAATTAATTAAATAATATGAGTTTAATTGAGAGTAGAATTTGTAGAGACAAATTAACGGACCATAAATTAGCATTGAAATTGAATTTTAATTAAGACTATTTTATGGAGCATCAAGACTAAATGAGCATGCTCTAGTGTGAGGGGATCACACTAGACCATGCCTAGGTTGACCAATAGAGTCACTTCCATAGGATGGAAAGTGTGACTCTTATACATATATATATATATATTGTATATATAAATATTCCATAAGATGGAGTATGCTAGTCTTATATATTGTATACATATATATAAGATTCCATGAGATAGGAAGTGTGACACACTAGAGAATATTTAGTGTGGTGGGTGTACACTACACCACCTTAATTGGACCACCCAGCTTTAATCTTGAAGGATATTCCATGGTGATGGAAGGTGTGATCACAATATGTATAGGTGTATATGTATATGTGAGTCATATTTTTGGAGCCAAGTTTGTTTATAAATACTCCATATTGGCTATTACTTTGGCCATATATTAGCAAAAATACTAGCTCCAAAATTCTCCTCCTCTAGTCTTCTTCTCCTTCCAAAATCTCTCAAGTTGAAGAAATCATCTAGCTATCTTCTTCAAGGTGTGAAGATCACTTGGAGTGTGGATACATTTGGAGGAAGGGCAACTGATTTTCTAATTGATGCAGTGCTTCTCTATTGCCAAAGTGTTGGCAATTTTCGTCGAAGGTGTTGATCCTTTTAAAGTGGATTACTAGAAGAGCCCAAGGGGTGTGATTTGGATCACACCTTAAGCATCATCTTATGCATATGGAGTGCTAGGCAAAGGTATGCCTTCCTAGCCAAATCCATTCATCAATCATAAGATGATCCTTTGGAAGAGATATTTAATGTGATTAAATGTTTAGCTTCCTATGCTTTGTTTCAATTTTTGAAATTCATATTTTTCTTCCTAGCATTTTTCCTTCAAGTGCTGTTGGAGACAATCTCATGCCTTTCATGCTTTGGGTTTTTGTTCATTGATTCATGTAATGAATTGATAAATTATCACATAGTTCTAGTCTAATTGATGGACTTTGGATCATATTGATAGTGAATGTAACTTTGATTATGTTTTGGAAGCATTATTAGATGTGATCTAATGAGAAAATTTCAATTTGATTGATAGTTCGAATTAATTGTATGATTGAATAAAATTTTATTTTTGATATGTAATTTTTAATGTTGGATATTTTTGAATTGTTCAAAATCTTGCTGAGAAGGATGTCCAATAGTTGCAAAATGTGTAGAAATAAAAAAAAAAGAAAAAAGAGGAAAGGATGAGATCAATGTGGACAAGGTGTGTATGTTGTCTGCATATACTTTGCATGCGTGTTGAGCGTGCATGGCAAGTTCTAGCTCGCTGTGCATACAGGCTGTGTGTGGCTCATGTGCACACTTGTCCACATTATTTTTGGACATTTTGGGGTCTAAAAACAGTAGAAAATAGGGGTGAAAATCGATTTTGCTAAAAATTGTGATAGCTTTATGCTTATTTCTCGGAGCTAGGTGGATGGATCTACAGAGAAGAATAATCCTTAGCCTAGTGTCAACTTAAAGTAATGGAGAAAGTGGTGAAATACATATAGATAAGGTGTTTGTGGATTGACAAGGAACTGACTAAGTTCGTGAATTGGGTAGGTGATGTCTAGTCTAGTGATGGTAAGGAAGAAAAGCCTACCAAGTAGATGCTTGTAATGGGACTGACCTTGGAGAAGGTCGCCATCAGTAGAGTTTAGTTGAACCTTTGGATCAAGATGGCAGTTGGTGTGTTTCGCAACAAGAAGCTAGTATCCTATAGAAGTTATAAGGTGTAATGCCTTTGAGATTGGTAGGTTCTTGCATCTAAGCTGGCAATTTTAAGGCTGAGGATATGCTTCATTATTCCTAGGTCCTTGAGCTTGAAGCTCTATTGTAGAAGTTGCTTGATTTTACTAATAGATTCTAGTTGAGGGCAAGCTAGAACTATATCATCTATTTATACTAGAAGAGCCACAAAGGTTGAACCTATGCCAATAGTGAATAGATTGTAGTCTGACTTGGACTGCTTGAAACTAAGCTAAAAGAATGTTGGAAAGTTGATACCACTAGTGTGAGGCTTGTTTTGAGCTCGTACAAAGATTTTTTTTAACCTGCAAACAATTTTGGATTGTTGTATGTGATGTGTATGTTGTGGACTATATCCAGGTGGAAGGTACATAAACACCTGCTCAAACAAATTGCCATTAAGGAAAGCATTATTTATGTCAAGCTAGAACAAAAATGCCATTTGAATTTGGCAACAAGAGCAAGAATAAGCCTTCACAGTTGCCAATTTTGCTACAAGTGAAAAAATGTCTAAGAAGTCTACTCCTTCTTATTAGGTATATCCTTTGGCCAGTAGCCTGGCTTTGTGTTGCTCAATGGAACCATTCAAATTGAATTTTATTTTATAAGTCCACATGTAGCTAATAGTGTGTTTATCTAGTGGTAGGGGGACAATTGTCCAAGTATTGTTTGATTTAAGGGCTTGAAGCTTAATATTCATTGCTTGCTGCCATTCCTTGATTTTTGTAGCTTGATGGAAGTTGTGTGGTTTAGTGTGGGAGGATATATTGTAAAGGTAAGCTTTGTGAGGAGGGAGCTGATCATAGGATAGATAACCAAATCTAGGGTAGTTGACATTAGAGAGTTAAGCTATAGATGTATTGCAGTGATATTCTTTGAGGTAAGTGGGAAGTTTGGTGGGTCTGGAAGATCTTTTGACATTGACAAGAGTTGTATTGGGCTATCATCGAGGAGGGAGCTCACTTTGAGCTGATGTATTAGGTTGGGATTTGGGGATTATATCAGTAAATGGGATAGGAAGGACAATCTCAATAAAGGGATTTGAGATTAATTTAGTGTGAGGATGGTCCTTGAAAGGGAAGATATCTTCATGGAAGACTATATTTCTTGAGATGAAGATTTGCTTGGTAGTCATGTCATATAATTTATTGCCCTTGGTCGCTGACTAATAAAGACGTAAGGTTTGGCATGGGGAGAGAATTTTTTGTTTTTGTGGGCTTGAAGGGTGGATGCATAGGCCAAGCATCCAAACACCCTTAGATAATTGTAATCAAACTGTTTATGATAGACGATCTCAAAGGGACTTCTATTTGCTAATATAGTTGAAGGGATTCTATTGATCAAATAGGTTGTAGTTAGAATGCATGCACTCCAAAGGGAAATTGGAAGGAAAGCTTGAAAGTAGAGAGCTCTAGCTACATTCAAGATGTGTAGATGTTTTCTTTCAACAATAGAGTTTTGCTGCAAGGTCTCAATGCATGTGAGTTGGTGAATTATACCATGCTGGGAGTAGAAATTTTTGAGGGCCAATTCTTTAGAATTGTTAGATCTAATCTTCTTGATTTAGGTGTTAAACATAGTACAAACAGGTTTGAAAAATGAGGAATGATGGATGAGACTTCAGATTCGTGTTTAAGTAAGAAGGTCCAAGTGTATCTTGAATTGTCATCTACTATAGTGAGGAAATATTGGTGCTTTGTGCGTGTTGGGACATTAAAAGACCCCATACATCAATGTGGACTAAGTCAAAAGGAGATGAGGGCATGTTATTATGAGATATAGGCTTGATTAGTGCTTTTAATCCAATGATGGATTGATATCATGATGAGATTTTGACTTGTTCAACTTATTGAGCATGGAAAATCGATTAAATTGTTGATTTAATTTGTTTGATTCGTTTGGCACGAGTCTCTTGTGTCTTGCACATTTTGAATTAGATTTGTTTTAATTTTGGACTCGATCAATTATTGCGCTATTTTTTGGTTTAATTTGATTAAAATAGGATATGTGCTTAATTTCTATTTTAATTTGATGTAATTGAAAAATGGGTTAAAGAAAACATGCCATAGCAAGTTGAGGTCGGGAGCCTAAAACATGTACTCGGCATACCCAAACTACCCAGCAACACCAGGTATTCTACTGGACCAATAACGTCAGGCATTGTGTTGGGCATCGGACAACTCTTAGGTGTTGCTTGGTAGCCCAACCAAGTGTTTTTGGTGATTTTTCTCTTCTGTATTGTGCAATGGTTACACACTTTTTTTTTCTTTGAAATGTTCATTGAGACTAATTCAAAGTCCAATTTTAAAACAAAACGTGTAGTTATCTACTTTAGGAATTTTAGTTGTATATATGATACTTCGATTAAAATTGTCTATCAAATGTGTGTGTGATAAATATTTGATAAATTTATTTTTCATACATTTATGTGAAGAATGTATGAATGGGATGATTTGAGTATCTTACCTTTGTACTTGGTTTATTCAGTTTAATTTGATTGAATGGAGTTGTAATTCAATGGGACTTGCATATTTCATATTTTTTTACTTAAATCTCTTGATGTAATTTCTTCTCCCTCTTTTATAACTTCTCTTAAGAATGTCTAATGGTTTCTAAATTTATTTTTTAATGAGAGTTGCAATTGATTGTGATGATTTATTTATTTTTGATAACCATCAAAAGAAGATTGAGAAATACTTTTGGAGGGCTTGAAGACAAGAAATCTATGCATGCATGTGATGCATCTATATAATAAAGATGATAGTTTTATTTAATTCTCACCCTTAGATTGCCAATTGATTCACTATGGCTATATATGAATCATTTATGAATCGCTTACGATCATCTTTATAGGCATGCTAAGTTTTACTTATTTATATTTTCTAATTTTTTAATGTTAGTGATGCATGCTTAGGATAAAAAATCTAAACATGATAATAGTGTGATGAGGTCTTTCATAATATCCTGCACTTAGAAAATCTAAGTTTAATTAATATTAAGTTGAAATGGGCAATATTAATTTAGAATTAGCTATCTATGCCTTCCACCAAAAGGTACATGATAGGAGATGTTACTATGCTAGTGTATTAGCTCTAAGTTGTAGAATATGCTATCAGGGAAAGCTGTAATTACTACCTTAGCATAGAGATGAACTTTAAAGTAGCTTGATTGTGACCTTGGCCAAGAGGCATAGGATGTTAACAGTTGGGCATTTTAAAGATGGCTAGTGGGTGTGGCTTAAGATGGAGTAAAATATATATATATATATATATAGGGTAAATTACGGCTACCACTTCTGAGGTTTGGTATAATTACATAAATGTCTTTACTTTTTGAAAAAATTACAAAGCTCCCCCAAAAATGACAAACTTAGTTGTAATATAGATGGAATTTGTGAAAAGTCTAAAAATTCCTAACAAAACAATAATTAAAAAAATGTTAAAAATTAGTTTGATGGCTAAAGTCCTAAATACCTCTCTATGTATTATGGTATTTTAAAATTTTGAATTGTTAAATAGTATATATATCTGAAATAATTTATTTATGTAATTAAATTTATTTAATCATATTAAATAAGAAATATATTTATTAGTTGACTTACATATTAAACAATATTAAACTAATAAGCATATCTAAAATAATTTAGTTAAATTTAATTAAATAATTTATTAAAATAATAATCATATCTAAAATAATGATTCTTAAAATAATTAAATTATTTATTTAAATAATAAAGATGTCTAAAATAATTAATAAAATTTAGTTAAATTTATTAATTCATTAAAAACACAATAAAATGAAAAACTATAGTAACTAATAATAAAAAAGTAAATTTTTTAAATATATGTATTTTAAATAAATTATTTAGTAATTAAAAAAGATAAATTTTTTTACATTTAATTAATTTATGTATCAAAATAATAACCATATCTAAAAATGATATTTAAAATAATTAAATTATTTATCCAAATAATAAATATGTCTGAAATAATTAAGGGAACTTAGTTAAATTTATTAATTAATTAGAAACACAATAAATAAAAGATTAAAAACTATATTAATTAGAAATAAATAAGAAAAAATATTTAAATATATATTTTAACTAAGTTATTTATTAACTAAAAAAGATAATTCTTTTTTAGAAATACAAATCCCACCTTTTCCCTCCTTTCTCCCCCTTTCCTCCACCTCTTCTTCTTCTTCTTCTTCTTCTTCTTCTTCTTCTTCTTCCACTGGCCATGGTCGATGGTGGTTACCATGGTTGCCAAGCAGTTGTTGCCATGGCGTTCCCATGGCCATGTCTGGCCGAGGGGAGGTGGGTTGTAGGTGTGTTTGTGTATATATATATATATTATAAATAGTATTATATTATATATGTATATGTATATAAATCCCTTATAGTTTTCTTAGAATTAACCATTTATAGTATAGTAATATTGCTATTTAATTCTTATACAAATTCAAAGTGTGACGGTATAGTCTTCAAAGGTATTTTTGTCCACAAATTAGGGTTAGAATTGGTCAAAATGAGGTCATTAAGCTAAAGGGTAATTTTGGAATATATTATGCCATTTTCCGCAACACTTTTTAAAAACCCTAACCGCAGTTAACAACTAGGCTAATTTGTTGGATGGTGACAAACCTCAGGGGTAGTAGCCATAATTCACCTCTTATATATATATATATCTTATGAGGTGTGGGTCTATATGAAAAATGAAGCAAAATAACTTGGAGGCTGCATAAGAGATGCAATTGGCAAAGAGCAACCTTAAGATTATTTATTGATGTTTCACGAGTCATGGGTTTGTGAATGATACTTTCAGACCTCAATGCTCGCTAGGAAATATGATTTCTTGAGGTTTTATGTAAGGAACATAAAACTTGAATAAATAGTGCAAGCTACGTCATGATTTAAGAACTTATTATATCTAATATTGATTAAATGGGTGCTAATATTCTCTACTTCATATTTTTGTAGATTTTTTAGGTCAAACAAAATGGTTAAAAAATCATTCACAATAATTTTAGAAACCAATAAGCTAATTAGACTAGACCATCAGGATTTACTAAGAAATTTAGAAATTATTCTTGACTTTGAGAAAAGGACATATGTTCTTACTTAAAGTCCTTTAAATGTGTTTCTTGAGGATGTTACATATGAGATGTGTAAAATGTTGACACGGTGGGAAGAAAATGACTTGAAGCCTGTTCTCTCATGATGATGGTTGGATGGTTATGACAATTGAGCTCCACAAGTCTCCTAAACCCATGAAATATGCCTCCAAAATACACTCACACTTATAATAGCTGTACAAAGAATGAATGATTCTACCATCAAAGGAGTTTTTTCAAATAAGGACGGTTGGGAGTTCAAGTATTTATGATTACAGTCTTAAAATAATTAGCTTAATGGAAAAGCTTGCAAATCTTGATGTGGTCATGAACAACAAGTTCTATATATATATATATATATTTTATCTTATAATCACACCTTAGTTTGTTCTACTAGTAAAATAATGGTCTCAATCATGAGTTGGTTAATATGCTTGTCGTAGGTAAGGCAACCTTGAAATAAAAGCACAACCTTTAATGAGTGCAAACCTATCCCATTCAAAAGCCTAAAAGACTAGGAAAGGGAACAAGAAGAAAGGTTTTTCCAAGGGTAAGCAAGCATTAAACCCCTCTGAAATGGTTAAGAACAAAGACAAGAAGAAAGCTAATAAAAAGGATATAACTTGTTACCACTATGAAAATTTTTGAGCATTAGAACAGAAATTGCAAGGAATATCTTACAAACGTTAAGAATGATATATTCTTTATTGAAGTTAACCTTTTAGCTAACAACTCTTCATGGATATTTGATATTGAATGTGGTTTTCATCTATGCAATGAATTGTATGTGATGGAAAATATAGGCAATAGCTAAATAGAAGGGATATGACCTATTGCCTTTGCAATAGGTAAGAGTTGCGGTTGAGTCCTAGGAAGTATTTGCTTAAAACTAAAAGAATTTTCACTTGTATCAGGCAATTGCCTTTATATACCTAATTTGTTTAAGAAAATCAGTTCAATTCCAATTATTAATAATAAAAATTGTGAATTTTTATTTAGTAGCATGTGTTATAGTCCCAAATGATTATACACTTGATTCTACTAGCTCACTTATGTAAATTCAAGAACGTAATAAAAGAATTAGATGATCAAAATTTTGTATACTTGTGACATGTTAGGCTTGGACATATTCCAAAAAATAGAATTAGCAAGTTAGTTTCCTTAAGTTCACTAAATGTTGATGATTTAGAAGACTTACCTACTTGCAAACCTTGTTTAAAGAAAAACATATCTAATTCACCATTTGTTGGACAATTGGAGTGTGCCACTCATTCTTTAAATTTGATCCACACAGATGTATGTGGACCACTAAAGAATTAGTTGAAAAGAGGCTACTATTCATTATATATGGATATGGGTATCTTATAAAGAACAAATTTGAAGCCTTTAAAAGGTTTGAAGGCTTTAGCATGAAGTTGGGAAATAGCTTGGTATAAGTAAAAATTTTTTTGATCAGTTGAGGAAGAGAATACTTAAGCAATGAGTTCCTCGATTACCTAATAGAATGTGATTCTCTCATGTGGACTCTTCTCAATACACCATAAATCAATGAAGTTACCAAGCATAGAAACCTTATTTTGTCGAACATAGTATGTTCTATGATGAGTTTCATAGATATTCATCTAACATTTTTGGGCTATACCCTCAAATAGCGACAAAGTTATTGAATATAATACCTTCAAAATTAGTGCCTAAAATACTACATAGAATGTGACATGGCGAAGTACTTTCATACTCCGACTTGAGGATATGGGATTTTCCTGCTTATGCTAAGCAGATAGCAAGAGACAATTTTTATACTAAGATTCATTTTATATAAGTTTATGAGATATCTTAGAGAGTTATCTAGTGTTACTTTTATGGTCTCTCGGAACAATCTGATCAGTTAAACAAGCAACCCGAACATTGCGGTTCCTCCACAATACTAGTTAATTAGTTAGTGATTTGAGGCCTATAAGGAACCTACGTCACATATAAATTTTGCACAGTGGCTCCATATCATGAGATTTGAAATAGACTCAATGTACTAAAAAAGGTATGGACCTATTAGAGTAGTGCTTAGCAAACCAATGCGATCGATGAGAAAAATATTCTTGTATAGACTTTTTTATTGAAATAAATATACACATTTTTTTCTACCATCTTCATCTTATGCATATTGTGCATTTGGTTGAAGCCTTTAAGGTCATATATGATTATGAGATAAGACTGCATGTAGCGTGAAACATATCTCTATGGTCATAGTTATTTAAACTTCATAGAATCTTTTGAGATGGAGTATTGATAGATTCATCAAAACTTGCACATTTGGTGCACACCCAATACTTGGTAGATGCTTTGTTTCACGAGCATCAACATGTGATATTAGTATACGGTTGTTGGTGCTTATTAGAGAACAAGATTACTTAAAAATCTCACTGGAGTTCCAATTGGGTCCAAATTGGTATTGGGTTTGCATGCTTGTCATAGTGTATCAATTTGTCCTTTGACTTGAGGTCCCATTAGATGTCTTGTGCATAAGTTCGTACTTTGACCATCTTTTGGGATCTTTATGAGATGCTATAAATGGTAGTATGCTTTGCGTTGGGCAAGAGCTACTTATGTATAGAGACTTACATGGACTAATATGGGATATGTCAACCCATCTAGTAGAATGGGTGAATCTCCTAAGATTATATGATAATTGATTCCAAGAAATCCTTGGGACAATTTAGGAAAGTGTTCTTAAAGATGAGATCACAAGAGAATCAATTTTTTAAGATTGAGTGTGTGGCTACTAAGCCTATAGTGCATTGATAACACCATTTTCTGGCCTAAATCAAGAGATTAGTTGATGACAGAAAGGTTTTTTCACGAAAATCACAAACGTAATGGTTCAGAAATTACTTTACTAATTGATTAGGCCTCAGTGGCTTGTTGTTAGATGTCATATAAGAAGTGGGTACTCTTGAACTAATGAAAATTAACTTTCTAATGGTTAATTAAAAGTTTTTTAATTAGCCAAAATAATTATAAGATAATTATTTGGATTTTAAATCACAAGAGGTATAGTCAACAACTAGCTGATTGAGGAACCTAAGGGGCCATACATAATAGCCAATATAGTCTATCAATTGGGTGAGGTTTTATCTAATTGTTAGATAAAAAAAATTAATTGATAGGATTAATTATTTTGAATAGATAAGTAAATTCAAGTGTTGAATTAATTCAATTGAAGAGTATTTTAATTGGGCACATTGGATATGTCTAACCAAAACTGAAGGAGCTAAATTATTAGTAAGACTAATTAATTGAGTTGATTAGTACAATAATTGAATTAGTCCAAATATTGGAGAAATTTATTAGACTAAATTAATGGAAGGGAATTAATTCAATTATATACATGAGTTTATTCAATTGTATATATAGAATATGTCTAGTTACTCTATTAGTTAGTATGACAAACTAGTCAACTTGATTAATTAATGAATTGATTAATTTAATAACTGTGAAGATTGCATGAAGTAGTACGACCAATTGATTGATCTCGTTAATTCAAAAGTTCAATTGATTCAATTAAATAATGAATGGTTCAATGTGACATATAAGATGTGCAAGTCAAGACTAGAGAGTCAAGTTAAATAGCATGACTAATTTAACTTGGTCTTCTAATTGACTTAATTAGAGAATCTGAATAGATTACTTTAATCAAGACTTGGAATTCTCTAGAGATCGTAACATGGGAGAGCATTCCATAGAGGATGGTGGAAATCATAGAAGATTGATTAAGAGCTGAGAGCGCTTAAAATTTTGAGTGAACATTATTGGTGTGATTGGAAATTATTTTCTCTCCAAAATCCTCTCTAGTCATACTTTCTTTCCACCTCTTCTCTCTCAGATAACCAAGCATTTACCATAGAAGAGAGCTCCTAGCTACCATGATAGTTTAGATCTTTGTTTGACACTTAGTGTGTGGACTCTTTAGAGGAAGGATTGATTGCTTCTTCTATTGGTGAATCTTTTCTCCTATACGATTTTCATCATTTTATAAGTTATTGTGTAGATTTTTAAGTTTGACAATATGGTTCTTAAGCTATTGACAATTCTCAAAAGAGAGTTATTTTATCCCTAATTTTCACAACTATTTGGCTAGTTTAAGGTTGATTTAAGGAGGCAACACCTGGCACATTTATGGTATTTTGAGTCATTTTTGTGTTTTTTCAGTATCTTTGTCACTTTTTGGTTTCATTTTTGAGTCATAGTGTGTTTGTTTTTATGTTTCATTATAGAGTTTCAAGTTCAGGAATAAACTCCAAAGTAGCTAAATGATATGCAATCAATGAACGAGGAAAGAGATGAGAGAAATTGAATGCAACGGCCGAGTTCAGTCATTGGACAATGGGGGGTTGCAATGCACAAAATGCTAGTAACTTGGCAATCACTCAAACGTAGTTTTGTCTTTCATACACTTTTTTGCTAGTCAAGGACTATTCTCTCAGCAATCATACACATAATTCAGGGGGGATTTTAGAAGAGGCTCTTGTCTTAGTTTTCTCTCATACAGTAGGTCTTTCTCTTTCTTTTCAAGTTATTGCATCCTTTAGCAAATATTGGGGATCGATGTGCTATTACGAGGAAGGCATGGATTCTCCAGTGGGTCTTGTGATTTTTCACCGTATTTTAAGAGAAGATTGTGATTCCTCACTTGGTTTAGTGAGTGCTCTCTCTTTGTGATGATTTCACATTTGGTTTGTATTAGTTATGTTTGATTGCAAGAGAAATCATGTATTAACTTTTTAGTTATTTAGATATTTTGAATGAAAGATTTATGTATATATCTGTATATCTTTTATTGATATTTATGGATTATTATTGATTATATTAACCCAATGCCTAGCTAAGCTTGATTACTTTATTTTAAAATTTTATTTGTTAATTTTAGACTAGGAGTAATAATTGGCAATCAATACTTAGGGGATAATCTTGTTCTAACCGATCCTTGAGACCAATAGGAAATTGGTGAGGTTGTGCGGTAAAATAGTATGCACTTAAAGAATCTAGGCTTTGTACTTTTTGCATAGGCGCAATAGCTTGTGGCAGAGAGGATATATCCATCTACACTAGGAAGATCCTATCCTTAGTTCACAGTTCACTTATAGATGCATGAGAGGAATGGTATTTGGAAGATTCTTTCATTCTAAATTGAAGACTTCCTTATTCACATTATTTTTGTAGTTCTAAGTTAGGACAGATTTTATTTCCTACTTTTATTCTCTTTTTTATCATTACTTTGATGGTCTAGATAGTGTAAGTAAGTGGGATAAGATAATCAATCAATTCCCAAGGGATACAACCTTAGTATTTACCAAGATTATATAAACTTCAACCAGTGTTCTTGTAGTATGCCTTGCTTCCTTAATTTTCATTGTATATTTGCGGTAAGTTAAGAATTTAAGGTTGGTGTGGTTGAATATATTTTTCTAAGTGCAAAAGCAAGGAGGAGTTAAGTTTTTGGCGCATTTTTTGAAAATGGCGTATTGATATCTTGTTCAAATTTCTATTTTCTAAGTGCAAAAGCAAGGAGGAGTTAAGTTTTTGGCGCATTTTTCGAAAATAGCGTATTGATATCTTGTTCAAATTTCTAGTTAATCTACATATTTTCTTTGTACACGTTTTTATTTTCAATGTTCTTAATTTGTTTTTTTTTTAAATTTGTTTTATAGCTGGAAGGGTAGAGAAAGATGGTTATTGATGCTTAGAAGGATATTCCATAGAGTAGAGATATAAAGAAGCATTATGGTCGTTAAGGTAAGCACTAGCCAATAGCTTTTTCCAAGAATATCAAGCCTCTTACGTGTAGAGAATTGAAAGGTGAATGAAGGATCTCATGCTTAAGGTGAGGGAAAAAGTTGACAAGAGGACACTAGCTTGGAAGAGCTTGAGGAGTATTTCTCTAAGGTGATTGACAATTGATTACGCTTGCTTCCCAAGTAAACTACCTAGTGGAGTCATTGCAAAACCAACCATTGAAATGCCTAGATGTGTAAGAGTAGATCCTTCTATGGATGACCAATTTGAAATCCATGAGCCATTATTATCATTGGAGGAACAAGAAACTAACTTACCTTCAATGCCTAAATCCATTGCCCTAGTGCCCATCAGGAATTAGATGACGAATACACTGCCATTAAGGCTGCAACACCCAAAACTAGTCTCATGGCACCTAAAGAAGAAGAAACCAATTTTCGCCTTTGTGAATTAAGGTTGAATAGCCCAATTGGGCACTGTGCCGCTCAACCCATGAAACATACAATAGTTTGATTTCACTTTATTTTCCTGTCACTTTGCAACACTTTTTTTCCTATCTCTCTCTTGGCACTCACTTCCTACAAACATAAACCTTACTATTTTGCATTGGATTTGCTTTTGAAACAACAATGAAGCAATTTTTCATACATTTCGAGTAAATTCCACATATTAAATTCAAGGATTGTTCCATTTTCTTCCTATTTAACCATTTTCAAGTAAGTCACTAAACTTTATTTTCATGCTTTTAATGTGCAATCAATATGATTACTTGATGTTTCTAGCATGCTTGTGAACAAGATTTTATGTTTTCAATTGAATTGACATGTTAGATGGGGTAAATGATTGTTTTAGGTTTGAATGATTTTGGAATCTTGATTTTCATTAGGTCTATGCAAATTCTTGTGATGTGATTGACTTTCTCTGTTCAATTTATGATGGGTAAGTAATTGGAGCAAAGAATTGGTATCAGAATGTTCACTTTTTCTAATTTTTAGCTTGAACGAACACAGTATGCTGCACGTTTGATGAGAATATTTGAATTATTGAACCTTTTCTTGCTAATTTCTCATTTCCCATACCATGAGATGTCGCTTATTAGGAAAAATTTGCACTTCAATTAAGGTAATTCGTTAATAGGGCATGCTTATGTTTTGGTTAATTATCTTTGAGAGAATGTTTTGGTTAATGTTCTCAACCACTCGTACCTATATTACACTTAATGGTTATGCTATGCACATTCTTTTTGCTTGTACTAGGCCGTAGGCTAGTTCATTCTCATGCCTTAGGATAATTGTAAGCCATTGATTTTGTTGTGCCTAGCATATTTATATTGTTGAAATGATAGGAACTTTTCATGCAAGTGTTTAAGCATTAGTTTAACTTGTACAGTCTACACTTTTATTTGAACTTGATTTGTATCAATGCATGATACTTGTTAGAATTAGATGTTGTTTACTATATTTTGAAGCAACTCTTCCATGTTTCATGCCTTGATTGAGTCTTTATTTTTTAACTTTGCACTTTAACTCTAGCTTTGACATTGTTGAAATGTTGTTCATCAAAATAAGTTTCAAGTTGTAGAGAAAGGACAGAACCCCAGACCAAATTATCTAAACGCTATAGATCCTGAACCAATGATATGCCTCCAGACTATAATGCCTAAGATTTATTTCTAAGGATGTAGAGGACCTCTTCTACTTGCTGATGATGCACACAAAATGGAACTATGAAAGAAGTTTCATAGAAGGAGCTGAATATCAAAGCCAGTTTGCAAAGGTGATAGCAAGGTATTACTAGGAGCAATTAGTGATGCATTCTCGCCTTGCATTGAAGAATATGGTAATGGAGTTCTCTGCTAGTTCTGTAGAGAATGATAGGTGTCAGTTTTTTGTGAGAGAAAAGTTAGTATCTTATAGACAAGCTTACTAGCACTAAGATTTCTGTAAAACAACGAGCTAAGTTGGAGCCTTCCTTTCTCTCTAGGAAGTGGAGAAAAAATTTCTCATGAGGAACATCATATAACAATACCTCTTCACTTAGTTAATTTACTAGATAGTAAAGTATGAAAAGCCCACATTAGTTCTGTCTCAGCATTGGTGTACTAGCAATCTAAAGGTAGATAGAGTGTTATTACTACATTATTTTGTGGCTAGCAAGCGGGTGGATGTTGCACTCATTATTTCTCATGCCATCGAATCCTCTACTAGTTCCATCCATTAGGTGATTTGGTTCCTCAATCTAATCAAAGGACTTTTCACCATTATAAGAGTTGGATAAGGCCCTTTAGAGAAGGTTGTCATACAGGGAGACACGTGGAATGACAAAATCATCGGCAACATCATTTTAAACTATCCTATGAGGTAGCCAAGAGCATTAATTAAGGCACCTTCATGAGTAGAGGATAAGTCAAGCTAAGCCCTTAGTAGGAGGAGGATCCTACCATATAAGAGATGATGAGACCCATTCGTGTGGAGATGGATCAACTCCACGGTCAAGTCACTAAACTTATGCATGCTAAAATGTCATGATAGAGCAATTATATAGCAATGACGCATGGGCTAGATGTGATACATCTAATCTCTAGCCTTTTTCTACCCATCAATCGGGACACAGTGATGCACCACTAGGTGATAAAATAATATATCAAGGGGATGCTATCTTCCTTCCCCATTTTATTCCTTCATGCACACACACCATCAAGGATAATATGCAATCTGATTTTAGGGAGAGGGATTTCATTGCATATGAGGGAAGATGTGCTTCTATCTTCTGTCTTTCTACCCTTGTTCTCAACTTTCACTGTTATTCTTTTTTGGTACATATTTTTCTTAACTCTATTATTTTGCATTTTTCTTCATTTTTAGCATCATTTTTTCTATTTAGTTTTGAGCTTAAATGTAGCTATAGTTTAACATTTGCATTGGAATAAGTTGTATTTTTTTAGTTGTCTTTGCTTTTATTTTCTCCAGGTTTTGCTTTATTGATAATGTGTGCCATGTCATGTCTAGTTTAGAAGTAGTTGCTAGACCATTATATCCTTTCTGGCTGTGATTTTGTTGGGTCAACCCATGGCTTAGGATTTTGAACATTTATATTTGGTTCCTATCCGATGATGAAAATGATGTTTTTTTGCGTTTTGTTGAGCATTGTGATGATTAAAGCTCGATAATAATTTTTGTTATACTTGTTTAATATGGATAATTTTGACTATAAAAGCAAATAAGTAAATTAATTAAAAGTGACCCAATAACTTAAATTAATTAATTAGATAAGAGGACAAAAGAGCCCAAAAGACAAGTTAAGCACACGAAGAAGGACAGAAAAATCCTAAAGGACCCATGCCTATCTAGACAAAAAATTATAAATATCAAGTCCCAAAAAGAAATTGGACACAAAAAATTATTAGTGAAAGAACTGTGAACCCTCAAGAACTCTCAAGGAGCAGAAATCTCTTTGCATGTGTTTCAGAGGAAAAGAACCAACAAGCTACGATTTACCGAAAAAGACCTCGCTCCATTTCTAAGTAGCATTATTGCTAATTCATGCTAAGTAATATTAGTTGTGTATGAAATACCTGCCTTACATTTATCCAACCTAGTGTCTATGTGATGACTAGTAAACTTTTAAAGATTGGTAAATTTAGAATTTTACTTTATATAATAATGTATGTTTGGATGAATGGTTCGATGGATGGCCTTCCGAACCTTAGACTTTAGGGTTGGTTAATTTTTTGTTTAATTTAATTAAGTGGATTGTAAACTAAATAAGGCTTGTATATGCCTTGGTTGATCTCTACTATTTCTTATATAGTTTCTTCCACTTTTTATGTATTTCCAGTCAATATTCCTAAGATTTCATAAAATATAGACATCTAATGACAGTAACCTTATACGTTGGTGAGTTTTCTTTTTATTGTTTGGTGGAGTTTGCAAGGAGTCCAAGAAGCCAAGTTGAGTATTGGAAATCAAGGTCAATTTATGTATAAGTTGCATACCTGTAATAACTAGGAACTATTGTTATTCAGTTTCACCCTAGATTGACCCATAGTGTACTAGAAGACTCTAATGCACCACTAGTGTGCTTGAGGTCATCCATCACACTAGATACAAGCTAGGATTTTTCACTTATTTATGCTTTATTTATCCTCAGATATATGTGATGCATGCATAGGATAGATATCTAAATGAGGAACTAAAAATGGTGATGAGGTCTTGCAGCATAGACCCTAGACTTAAAATTTCTAAGTTCTCAAAATATTATGCTTAAGTGGACATATGATTAAATGGAATGTAATAGTCCATATCTTTCATCAAAAGTATATGATAGTGGAAGCTACTATGGTAGATGGTTAGCCATGAGGCACGGGACATGCTAATATAGAAAGTGGTGATCACTAACATAGCATAAGAAGCACTTGAAACTTTCATGGTTGTGGCATTATCTATGGGTTGTGGGATGCCATGATTGAGTTGGCTCCTTGTTGATTCATAGGTAGGATCTAAAGTAGAGTAGTATGAATAGTCAAGAGTTATGGATTTGTATGGAAAGCAAGGCAGAAGCTTGGAGATTGCATATGACGCAATTTGATGAGGAGTTCCTTACATTGTGGATTGTTCATGGGCTCATATCACTGGGCATGGACAAAGTCACTTGCACTTTAAGCCCACTAGAAAACATAATTTCCCTTATTCCATGTAAAGGTTATATATATCGAATGGCAGATAGATTGATTAAAGACCATATATTGCTGCTTTATTAATTTGAATATAAATGAAAAATGGAAAAAATCCACTAATAATAACAGGTGATATAGAACATGCTGATTCTTACTTATAATTATTTGCTAAGAAATCTTAATATAATTCTTGACTTGAAATAGTTAATAATATTAAACTTATCATTTCTCACCTATAATGCACGGACATGCCATAAAATCACTCCGTGCAATATCAGACACGTGTTGGACATGGACATAGCCCCGACACATGTCGGACATGGCAATAAAGTGTCAGAAAATTAAAATAAAAAAGATAAAATCCGACACGGTGTTGGACACAGCTAAAGGATGTGTCTGATACGGCCAGGACATAGCAAGGCCTTTTTTTATTAAACTTGTACAAAATTTAAGGGCTAATAAATAATATAAAAACTTTTTAAATGGCAAATGAAGTTAGTAAACAACCTCACTATGATCATAATCTCCTAATAAATTTGGATGATTAGACACAATACGAATTTTTTTTTTATAAAAAATAGTAAGTGATAATTGAAAACTTGGCACTAATTATACACACACACACACACACAACTAACAATTTGTTTTTGTTTTATCACCAATAATAATTTTTACACGTTTAATAGTGGCAAAAATTGTATTTAAGTTATCACCATTGATAAATGATGACAAATCTTTAATGATAAGTATAAATCTTTTCAAATAATATGAATTTTGTTTTTATAAAAAATAGTAAGTGATAATTGAAAACTTGGCACTAATAATACACACACACACACACACACATAACTAACAATTTTTTTTTTTTGTTTTATCACCAATAATAATTTTTACACGTTTAATAGTGGCAAAAATTGTATTTAAGTTATCACCATTGATAATTGATGATAAATCTTTAAGTACTTGAGAATGTTTAAGGAGATATTTTTAGTACATTGATTGTGAAGAATTTAAACTTGAGGGATTTTTTGATTCGAGGTCTCTATTCAATGTAGATAGCTCCAATTTAGTATTAGGTATGTGTTTTGCCTCCCAGTTAGTTAAAAAAGTTTCAAGAAAGAAACTACCACCGATTCCACCACCAATGGAATACATAGTGGCATTGGATGTTGCAAAAGAAGGTGTTTGGATGAGAAACTTTATCTAAATTCAGATGTCGTACCTAATATTGCAAAGCCTATGTTCTTTTGCATGACAACAACATGATAGTTGCACAAGTAAAGGAGCCAAGATTTCATTACTGATCTTGTTATCATAAGCATTAATTATCCTCCAAATTTTGTAAATGTCTTTTTCTTTCAATTCCATCTTTAAGCACAATATTAACATCCAAATTTTCTATCCTCTCCAGAATATCTTCAAATTTTCCTGCATTATTAGTCAAATTTACCTTGTCCATTCTAGATAGTTGAGTATCTTTTAGTCAGCCTACAGTCAATTGTTTTATAATTTATTAACATATTCCATTTCATTGTGCCTGTTTAATTTATCTTTCAAATTATTGTGCACCAACTACACATTATCCCAATTTTGTTGTAGCAATCTTTTCTAGTGTGCCCTATAAGCTTGAAACTCTCTGGGTAACCATTATTTTGCCTTACCCTAACCAAATTTGAGATTTGTTTAGCATCCTGAGGTCCTATTCCACATAAACCTATGCAATGATAGGATGAATATGATCTGATGTGTGTTCATTAATGCAAATCTTGCTAATCCAGCTAGCAAGATAATGCATCTTTGTGAAATAGATGTACTTGAAGATCTATGAACTAAATTTAAACTAGTGCAATTGATGCTTCTATGTATAGATTGAAATCTAGTGTCACTTCAATACGAGCATTGGATACGTAGTATACCACTCCCATTGAACCACAAAAGTGAAAAGTCATTGTTATAAGTGAAAATAGTAGGAACATATTTTTTATTAAGTGAGTTTAAATAAATTTTGTGGACAATAAAATATATAGATAAATTGAATAATAAATTTAAAACATTAAGGGGTATAACCACTAAAATATATCTTTTAAAAGGAGGACTAGTCCTCTAATTCTACTCTCCAAAATGTAATTTAAAAGAGCTTGAAGTTTGTTCTTGAATCTAAGTTGGGGATGGTGTCTTCAAAAAGAGATCCTCGCATGCGAATTAGATGAGCTTTTTCATCTTTGATTTCACTTTATTGGTAATTTCTATGGTGACATTTTCTTTCCACCATTGATCACTAAGGAGTATTCTGATTGGTGGAGCAAATGTTGGGGGAAATTCTACTCCACACCCGGTTCGGCCAAACCACTATAAGAAATAGTCAAATTTTATTCCCTAATCAAACCATGTTAAATCAATCTTCCTCTTAATTGAAATGAACTTCTCTTTGGAAAGAAAGAAAAATCCCAAAGACCAAACATAAAACTCTTCACTGCAAATTCCTTCCTCCACATATTGAATTAAAACTCTAGAAATGATTTACAAGAAGCAGGAATTTTGTTTATCAAAATTTGAGGTTAGTTGACATACACCACATTCCTAGTTTTTTGTGAAAAAGCTGGACTGCTTCTGCCCTAGCACTATTGCTCTCTATGAAATTTGAAAGTATCAGAAGTCCATTGAGCTTTTGATCCGCAAGTTGCCATTCCAGAGGCTTATTCGTGAGATAGTGTAGGACTTCAAGATGGATTTGAGGTCCAGAGCTCTATGCGGTGGCGCTTTAGGATGCGTCAGAGACGTATCTTGTTAGATAGTTTAAGGATATTAACCATTGTCGTTGTTTAATCCATGGATTCTATTTTCTTATTATGATGGTGCTTGGTAGAATTTTGTTTAAAAAATTTTCATTGATGCTCTCTGATGGCTGCTAACCTTTTAATAATAAAGTGGCTGAGTTAATATGGCTTGTGAGGTCTTTAATCTGCATAAATAATCTTCAACATCATCAACTAATGGATGAGATTTAGATGGCAAATTGTTTCATCTGCAATTGAAAAACCATTTTTTCTTAGCAATATATAAAATTTGAGTCTTGAGAAATGAAGCTAATAGGTTGAATATATAATGCCATCCTCATTAACTGTAGATTCAATATTACATGGAAAATCTTGCAAGAATTCAAAATCATTGAGATGATAGTTTTTAATGGAGTGAAGTAGTAAGGCTAAATCCAAATATGATATATTTTGTGCTTCCATTCATTATAAAGTACACAAATTAAGAAGGAATTACAAGATAAAGATTAGTTTAATCTGCTTTTAATAATTAGTATGAGTTAGCGAGAGAAAATTCTCATTTTTCCTTTGCAGAAACGGAAGAAATTTGGAATTAGTTTATCCTATTAATGCACTAATTTGGATTTGAACATTTAAAGTCTTCTTAACACTCTGGTCATTTGCATTATCTCCACCAATTTATTAGCAATTGAAATTTTGCACTATGTACAATTGAGCAAAGACCCATCGATTATCGTTAGAACAAAACGCCCAACAACTAATTCACTTGCCAACAATAATCTAAACCACAACCCATTCGTCGAGCCTGTACAATATATGAAAATTTGAGCATTGAAATAATTTAATGTGGTACTAATAATATCATACCTTATTCAATATCTTCAAACTGAGCGAAGATATGTGTATGAGTTGAATAATTCGATGAGGATTATAAAAACAAAGTTGGTTTATCAAATTGAAAGAAGTACTCTATCAAAAAAATTAGATTTAGAATTTTACAATTTGGGATTATTTCTAATTTTTCTCTTCTTTCCAAATGGGTGTTGATATTCCAATTAAGAAGATTGATTTTAACCATGGTTTGATGAGTAATAAAATTTGGCCATTTCTTTAATTAGAAATTTGATTTTCCATGTGGCAATATCTTATTGAATGGCATGGCCAAGGCGGGAGTGGAATAGAATTTTCCCAAATGTTGGAAGGTGACTTCGATGAAGAATATAAAATTTCTCCTTACAATCAAGCATTTTATGACTCCAAAGGATACTCTGAGAGAGGTCGTCTATCTAGGAACAAATCTTTAGAAGAGAAGCATACATCCAAGCAATCACACCTCATGGAAATTAATTCAATGAGGAATTACAAAGGAGGTGAAATGAAGTTTTCAAAGTCTTGAAAAGAACTTCACCAGCATAAAGATAACACTTCTAGTAGTGCATTGAACAAGAAAAACGAGTCTGTGAAAAGCAGTGTGATTTGCATGGTAATTCAAACTCTAAAGTTATTCACCAATTAGATCCTCTTGAAGGAAATGGAGTGATTTACTGCTTTGTCAAGTTTAAATGATAAATTCAATGATAACCACTTGAAAGACGGAGATCGATTAGGATCCGTTAATAAAATAAAAAAGGCAATAAAATAACGAATCAAGCTCCATCTCTAAGGATCTTCAACATGCCAAAATTAGGATTAAATGGCCGCAATAATACCATGATGAAAGGATTCAACAGAATCTCCTAGATCACTCTAATTACGCCTCTAGTGGAAGATCTACAATCACCAACGATATGAACTATTTTCTCCCTTTCCTTAGCTCCAAAAATTGGCAAATTTGGACCACCAATTCAACTCTGGAACAGAAAGGTACATACCAAAAATCAGCCAAAAAAACTCGAATTCTAGATGCTTCAATTGATCAACTAATTTCAGCTTTAAACGGTTCACCATGGTTCTTCTAAGCCCCCTAAGTGTTGGACCTCTAGTGATAAAGTCCACACACCTATGGATAGCACTCTATCAACCTCACTTTAGCTATATTGGAGAGGTAGATCTATGGTAGGAGTGATTATTTTGGAGGGGGAAGGAGGAGAGGATTTTTGGTGTGATTATTCACCACATGAATTATATCACACTTTTAGGAAGGAAAATGAGAACGCCAAATCACTCTAGGTGGCTGGCCACATGGCCTTATATAGAGGTGAAAGGGATTCCAGCTAGCATCACACCTTACATGCTAGTTGGCCAACTTGCCAACTTTCATGTGCATTTGAATTTCATTTGCATTTGCATTTCTTTTCTCTAAATGAAAATGCCACTTGAAGGCACATGTAGCACTAGGATCTAATAATAAAAGTTGAAATTAATTAATTTAGATTTGGAAAGAGAATTACCTTGATTTGTAAAAATCCAAGGAGGTGATGAAGAACACTTCTTCAATCCAGAAATTGTCACACAGTGGCACAACAGATTGGATGCAACTTTTAGCCGATCCAAAATTCTCCAACAATTCTAAATAAATTACAGTATCTTATCAATTCCTTTATGAATCTACTATAAAAAATTCAGCTCAAAAAGCCACAGGGAAGTGCCAAAAAAAAAAAATCATTAAGTGGACTACCCTAACAGTGTGTCTCCAAAAGCAAGCAATCTAATTGTCTTGCCTCTAATAGTTATGATCCACACACCAATGCTAGACCTTAATATCCTTAATATCATCTCAAAAATAGAAAGGATATTTGTAGAGATGAAGGCTTGATTTGAGGTAGGAGAAGAAGAGAGAAAGTGAAGCTTCAACACATGAGACAAGACTTGAGATTTGGAGAGAAAATGTAAGAGAATCTAATTCTTCATATAAAGCATAAGTGGCCGCCCCTCTCTCCCTCTATATCTATATATAGAGTGAGGATGGTGTGATGCCAAGGTGGCATCACACCTTACTCAAGGAGGACCGCCAACTTGCCTTGCAAGTTGGCAAGTTGTAATTCAAATGTGAATTTGGATTTTGTGTGCATTTCAATTTCATTTGGAATCTATTTTGAAATTAATTAAAATGCCACCCAAATGAACCTTTCATTTGAATTTTCCCTCCAAAATTAATTCTCTTCATTAATTAAATTAAACACTTTAATTTAATTAATTAACCTTTGATTTAACTCTTAAGTCAATTAGCTTAACTTTTTAAACTAGTCATTGTTAACTTAACTCTTTAAGCTAACTTGACCAATTGATGGTCATGTGGCACCAAATAATTAACTCCTTAATTATTGATCTCATTTAACTCTTTAAATTAGTTGATCAATGTAACAATTAAATTAATCAAGCCAAAAATGACCTCAATTTCGCCAACCTCAAAATCGCTCCACTAGGAATGATCTTCTAACTCTTAGAAAAATCTCACTCATCAAGTAGGAAATGCAATTGGTCTTTGTGTGTGATCCATTATTCTAACATTCATTGGATATGGGCTAACAACTCTTTGTGACTTTTGAATATTATATATTCATTTTAGTTTAAACTCCTTTAAACTAATCGACTCAATTCAATTAATCTCCATTAATTGAAGAGTACCCAATCCCCATGGTTGATGTCCAAACCTCAAGCCCATGCAGCCTAACTAATTGGCCAAAATGAATGCTTTTGGTGATCCATTCTAGCTCTACGCGTACCATGCAAATACGGTCCTTCCATCTCCTATCTCCTGAAAGAGGCCTAGGGTAAGATATTTGTTGGTTCCCTAATAGCCTCGATACTATGTTTCTATTCTCAATGTTCAATTTCTCTTTATGAATTCATCTTTGGAAAACTCCTTTTCCAAATTGTCATACTACCTTGCATAAGGATTTCTTGGAATCGATCATTATAGAATATATATGAGATGCACTTGTCCTTCATAACGACAAGGAGTTGGATTCCATCTTGGATCTCACAAACCTTCATGTCTAAGTAGTTCATACCCAATGTCCACCTGAACGACCCGCTACGTGGCTAAGAAAGAGTCAAAACATGAGGACCTAAACATAAGGTTACCATGGATCCTTAGGTTAGAGGACTAATTATATGCACTAGCATAAGCTGGAGAACTTGCCACTACAGACTTGCTATTTTGGCTATCTAGTGGATTCTTCGGGTGGGCCTTCAGTACCTTATTCCCTAACAAGAACCCACTAACATGCATTCATATCTCATATGGCATTGCTTACGAAATGGAGCAATATCTAACTCCTTAGTTTTATGCATCATTAGAGCAAGTCTGTCCGAATCTTAGATGCCCTATCTCATAAGATCCTATGACATGGATGTTTTAATATCACGACCATGTAAGACTTGTTTCATGATCACCACCGAGTACGTGACTAAATCCCATAGTCTATATGTGATCTAAAGGCTTTAACCAAATGCCAGTGAAGTAAATAGAAGTATAAGATGAAATGGCCATTTAAAGAATATCATTCAATCAAGATTGTATCACAAGTAAAATAGTTTACAATACCAATCTAATTGGCTTACGGAGCATTATTCCAACAATCTCCCACTTACCTTAAAGCCAATTCCCCTTATTCATAAGACCCATCTTCTCAAGATGTCCTTCAAAGACCTTTTGCGATAGGGGTTTAGTCAATGGATCTGCTATATTTTCTTCCAAGGCAACTATCTCTACTCGAATGTTGCCTCTATCAATGATCTCCCAGATCAAATGGTATCGCCTTAATATATGCTTGGATTGCTGATGAGATCTTGGCTCTTTAGCTTGCGCTACTGCCATATTGTTGTCACAAAAGAAAATGATTGGCTAAAAAATGCTAGGTATTACATCCAACTCTTGGATGAAGTTTTTCATCCAAATACCTTCTTTTTGCGGCTTCCAAAGCAGCAATGTATTCCGCTTCAGTAGTTAATTAGCCGTGGTGTCTTGCTTGGAACTCTTCCAACTCACCGCACCACCATTGAGGCAAAATATAAATCTAGAAATGGATTTTAGGTCATCTACATCGGATTGGAAACTAGAGTCCAAAAACCCCTCAAGTTTCAATTCTCCATTATCGTAAACCGAAAACAAGTCATTAGTGATTTTCACTATGATTGTATTGGAAACGACTCGTACCAGTTAGAGCGTGTGCCACATTCGATCTTGTACATTAAACGGCATACATTATGCTCCATATAGTAGAGGCATAAGGTATGTGGGACATTTTTATCTCTCGTCGTCAGTTTTAGGGGCCATAGACTTGGAGAGAAGAATGCCATGTCCCATAGAGAGGAATCCTCTCTTGGATTCTTCCATACTAAACTTCTTTAGTATCTTGTCAATGTATGGAGTTTGCGAAAGCTCCAGCATCCTCTTCAATCTATCTCTATAGATAGGTATTCCCAATACGTAGGATGATTTTCCTAAATCCTTCATGGAGAATTGAGTAGATAACCATGCTTTAGTACACTCTAATATTTCTATATCATTCCCAATAAGAAAAATGTCATCGACATAAAGTACAAAAAATTGTACACTACTCTCACTAGCCTTCTTGTACACACAAGGTTCATACACATTTTTGATAAAGCCAAATGATTTGATTGTTATATCAAAACGTATGTTCCAACTTTGGGACGTATGTTTGAGTCCTTATATGGATCTTTGGAGTTTGCAAACCTTTTGCTCACTCCCCTTGGATGTAAAATTTTGTGGTTGCTCCATATAGATTTCTTCTTCAATGTTGCCATTGAGGGAAACCGTTTTTACATCCATTTGCCATACCTCATGTCATAATATGCGACTATGGCAAGAAAAATCCGAATAGACTTAGGTATTGCGATCGGTGAAAAGGTTTCCTCGAAATCGATATCAGGTCTTTAAGTGTAACTTTTTGCCACTAGTCGTACCTTAAAGTTTGTCACCTCTCCTTCAACTCCAAGCTTTCGCTTATATATCCACTTGCAACCAATATGAACTATTCTGTCTAGTGGATCTAATGAAGTCGATACTTTGTTTGAGTACATGGAGTCCATTTCGAATTTCCTAGCATCTAGCAAATGTCCTAAGTCTATGTCTGGCATAGCTTCCTCATCGATCTTTAGATCGCTATTCGATTGGCCTATCACATGAAGAAATCTAAACCTTTTAGGTTGCTTCCTGATGTGGTTCGACCTTCTCAGAGGTTGTGTGTAAAGCTCTTGATGCTCACTTATTTTTACCACTTGTGGGAATTGATGATCACTTTGAACTTCATCTATTTCAATGACAACGCCATTTCTATCTAATAGATTTTTTTTTCTTCTAAAAAGTGGGTGTTCCTCGATACAAACACCTTTTGTTCCGAGGGTTTACAGAAATAATAACCTAAAGACTCTTTTGGGTATCCCACAAACTTACAAAAGGTGGATCTACTATCCAACTTGTCTCCCACTAGCCGCTTAATGTAGGTTGGAGACTCATAAACCTTAAGATAATGGTAAGCAGGTGCCTTACCAAACCACACCCCATGTAATATTTTGGGCACCGACTTTGAAGGTACTACATTTAGTAGCTTTGTGTTGGAATAGTGCCCAGCAAGCCAATTAGATTGGCCTTGTAAACTATTTCATTGTAAGGCAATCTTAATTGAATGATATTCATCATATGGCCATCTTCATCATACGCTCTTCATTTACTTCACTGGCATTTGGATGAAGCCCTTAGATTACACAAGACTATGGGACTTGGTTTGGTGACCATGGAATAAGTCTCACACGGTCGTGATCTTAAACTTTTCAAGTCATAGGATCTTAAGAGAACATGGGCATCTAAGATCTGGATAGATTTGCACTAACGATGCATAATCCAAGAGTTGGATATTGTTCCGTTCCATGAGCAACTGTATGAGATACGGATACATATTAGTGGGTGCTTGTTAGGGAATAAGGCACTGAAGACCCGCCTGGAGAATCTACTAGATAGCCCAAGTGGCAAGTCGGTAGTGGCAAGTTTTCCCGCTTACGCTAGTGCATATTATTAGTCCTTTGACCGGAGGATCCATGGTAACCTTATGTCCGGTCCTCATGCTTTGACTCTACTTTGACCACTTAGCGGGTCTTTCGGGTTGAGATTAGGTATGAGCTACTTGGCATGGAGGTTTGTGAGATCCAAGATGGAATCCAACTCTTTGTCTTTTGTGAAGGGCGAGTGCATCTCCTATGTGTTCTATAATGATCGATTCCAAAAAATCATTGCGCAAGGTGATGTGACAATTTGGAAAGGCGTTTCCAAAGATGAGGTCACAAAGGGAATTGAACATTAAGAATAGAAACATAGTATCAAGGCTATTAGGGAGCCGACTAATATCTTGCCCTAGGCCTCTTTCGGGAGATAGGAGATGGAAAGACTGTATTTGCATGGTACGTGTAATGCTAGAATGGTTCTTCAAGAGCATTCATTTTGGGCAATTAGTTGGGCTCCATAGGCTTGAGGTTGGACATCGACCATGGAGATTGGGTACTCTCCAATTAATGAGATTAATTGAATCGAGTCGCTTAGTTTAAAGGAGTTTAAACTAATGTGAATATTTGATATTCCAAAAGTCACAAGGAGTTGTGAGCCCATATCCAATGAATGGTAGAACCTAATGGGTCACACACAAAAGCCAATGACATGGTCAATTGAAGGAAGTAGAGTTTTCTAAGAGTTAGAAAATTCATAACCATTTCGGAGGAGGCAAAATTGTAGTCATTTTGACTTGATCAATTTAAATGTTAAATTGGTCAAATTAATTTAAGAGTTAAATTAAGATCAATTAATTAAGGGTTAATTAATTGATGTCACATGACTATCAATTGGTCAAAATTAATTTAAGGATTAAATTGACTTTGACTAGCTTAAATAGTTAAGCATTTTTGGCTTAAGAGTTAAGTCAAATTATTATTGGTTAACTTTAAGTGTTTAATTTAATTGAGTTGGAGGATTATTTTTGGGAGAATAATTAAGTGAATGGTTCATTTAATGTGAATTGGAATTTAATTGCAAGATATTTCATAAGATGAAATTTGTGCTTCAATTAATATTCTTATTCACTAATTACTAGTTAGTGGCCACTTTGGCAAGGACACTTGGCATCATCTCCTTGGGGATGTTTATGGACCAATCCTATATATAGATATAGGAGTGTGGCCGGCCAAGAATGAGAGAGAGCAAGTGTGTGCATGACTAGTGTGATTTCTCCCCACATTTTGTGTAGTGGGAATCTAATTTGTTAGCGTCCCATTATTCTCTCCAACTTCCTCTTCCTCCTCCTTCCCAGCCTTCCTACCCTCGTTATCTGCAGATATTCCAGCCATTCTATAGAGAATAGGCCATATATTTGGTGTGTGGACTTTTACATTAGAGGCAATCTATTTTGGTTGCTTTTGCTCTTGGCTGGAGCAGTTTTCTGGCAGCTGGGTTTTGCTAGTTTTGGGAGGACCTCTGGTGTTCGGATTGGGCTAAATTTTGGACTGAATAATCTTCAAAGGGTTTAGGAGTTCCTGTAAAAATTTCAGCAAAAACGGAGGAGTCCATCTAAGGGAAAATCGGTGGTGATCCTGCTGCGCCGGTGAAGAGACATTTTGACGATTTTCAAGAGTTTTCTCTTGCTCTTCGATTTTCTGTCCTCACCCAGGTATTTTTCCTTTTCTAAATTTGAATTCCATGCATTTCATGATCCTGGGGGTGTTTTATGGGTTAGTTTATTCAGTTATATGTTAAAATATTTGGATCCTAGTGCCACACATACCTTCACTTTGCTGCCGTTTTTAATGCGTACATCGGAAAGGATATGGGCACATCGAAAAAATTCATCATGGAACACACCATCTCTAACAAGGTATGGTTTCTCCTCTCAGCTACTCCATTGTGTTGGAGTGTGTCGGGTGGAGTCCGTTAGGAGAGAATCCCTTTCTTCTTTAGATAATCCAATAATTTGGTACTTAAGTATTCTCCCCATCGATCTAATCGAAGAGCTTTAATACTAAGTCCTTTTTACTTTTCCACTTCATTCCTATACTCTTTGAACTTTTCAAAAGCTTCGGACTTATACTTCATAAGATACACTTGTTCGAACCGACTATAATTATCAGTGAAGGTGATGAAGTAAGAGTAGCCTCCTATCGCACTAACTCTTGGTAGGCCACAATCATCTGTATGGATCAAATCCAAAGGACTTGTGGCACGCTTCGTTTGTCCTACAAAGAGAGCCTTGGCTAGTTTTCCCTTCAAACAAGATTCACAAATAGGAAGGTCTTCAATGCCACTAACATTTAGTGTTTTGAGAGCTTCTAACTTGTTCATTCTATTTTAGAGATATGTCCAAATCTTGTATGCCAAAGAATGGCACCCTCTTGGTTATCTAACTTTCTTTTACTTAATTGAATGTGAATTAATGAAGGTTGAGAGCTGAGTCTGTATAATCAGTTATTCAATGTACCTTGTGTAATTAAAGAACTACTCTTTAATGCTTTCAACACCCCCATTCAATATAGAAAAATCATATCCTTCATTATCAAGAACGGAAATTGGAACAATGTTCTTAACAAGTTGGGGCACATAATAACAAGGATCTAATACAATGCAAGCATTCCCTAAGTCTAACTTGACTACACCTTGGACCGTGGCGACAACTCTTGCTCCATTCCCAGGCAGAGGATCATATCCCCTTCATTAAGATTTTTTCATCTTTCCATCCCCTATAATGAATTACAAAGGTGAGAACCATATGCTGTATTAAATACCCATGAGGAGTAATTAGTAGTCAAGTGCACTTCAATAAAGTACATACCTTTCCCAATGATGCCAAGGCATTCCTTCCAATTTCTTTTCTAATGCCCCTTTTCGCCATAGTAAAAATAAGTTGCATCGATTTTGTCACCTTTCTTTTTCTTAACTTGCCCTGAACCATTCAAGGGTTGCTTCCCTTTTGAGGAGGAATTATTCTTCCTCTTACCTCTCTTTCTTGGGTCCTTAGGGCCTTTCGACTTGGAGGTGGATGCAAGTATAAGAGGCTTTTCCTTTTTCATTGTTGCCTTAGCGGTTACCAACATGTTTTCTAATTCGTTAATTGTCACCTCTTGTTTGGACATATTAAAGTTCATGATGAATTGGTCAAACGAGTGGGGCAATAACTGTAGGATCAAATCCACATAGAGATCATTGTCCATAACCACATCAAGTTGACCAAGCTTTTCGATGAGTCCTATCATCTTAAGCCCGTGGTCATGGACACTTGAACTTTCTACCATCCTAGAGCTAAAGAGCTCTCTAGATAAAGTGAACCTTTCATATCTTGTTTGAACACCATACAACTCACTAGCATGTCTCATATGCTCATACGTATTTTGGATCTCATTGGTCATGGATGCCATCATGAGGCATCTCGCCTGTAGATCATCATCTACAAACTTATTGAACACTTCACGTGCCTCATTAGATGGGTCATCACCTAAGGTATCCGGCGGACTTTGATCAAGGACATAAGTTCACTTTCTGGAGTCAAGAATGATTTTAAGGTCTTTTAACCAACCATGGATGTTAGGCCTGGTAAGCTTATTGGTTTCCAAAATAGATTGGAGTGGATTCTTAGCCATTTTCTTTTGAAGATTTTGAAAAAATCTACAAGAGGCGAAAAAAGATTATAAGCATATGATTGCATATTTGATATTAAAGAAAACATGTTTATGGTCTTTTAAGCATATTTTTCTCCTACTATTTTATCAAATCCTTCACCCCTGGAAGAATTTGGGAAATCTCATTTCCTAGTGAGAATAAAGATCCTAAGGACTTGTAAGTGGATCCCCGCTTCGAGTGCCATCCACAAACAATCGAAAGGTAAGCAACATTTGCTAATTGCATCTCATGCAACTCTTGATATATTTTGCCTCACTTTTCATGTGGACCATATAACCGTGTGCCATCCACATTACTAGGTGTTAAGTCAGACCTATCAATCAAACTTTGATTCAAGACTGTTCCATGACATCCCTCGCTTTGAATGCTAATGCATGGGAAGTCTTAAATCAAAGGTGCATCTCATGTAAATTATATGATCATAGCTTTCCACCTAAGTGTGTCCCCCACTTCGAGTGCCATCACACAAAGATGGTAGCATCGTCATGCCATCTACTATTGGTAGAAGACATAGATTAATTAAAACTCCTTTTAATTTGTATCTATTTTGACTTAATATTTAAAACACTTATACATTCTAAGTGGAGGATTTTTCTTGCTTGCAAATATCTCATCATTTTTATCTTCTAATTTAGGTTTTCTATATCCTACCATGCATCTCATACATCAATAGGATATGAAAAGCGTAAATAAGTAAATGCGCCTGGCATGCTCCTAGGGTGGGATGACCATGAGCCTTAACCAAGTGGTGCACTTAGAGCCATAGGTGCACCACCTAGTTGATTTTAGGTAGGTTGATTAAATCTAGCTATTACATGAGTGTATCCCCATACAGTCATGGGTCTTCTTAGGCCTCCATGCCTCCAAAGGTCTTCTTTGCTCCTTGTAACAATTACATGAGAAAGAAATCCTCACTCCTAGTGGTTTTACTCTCATAACATTTACAAGATAGATAATAAGAGGCATGGAAGCCCCAATTTAATACAACCCTTTTCAACAACTTGAAACTAATAAAATCAATATTAAAGGTTCATGATCATCCCCATTCATTCAACATCCATTCAATAATTAAATGAACAATAAATAAATCTAGAATTTGCAATTAATTCCAATAATTAAATGCATATCTCATAAACAATTAAGTGACGAAGCAAGAGCAAGCATAGCATTTATACATCTTAATTGAAGACTAACTTTAACAAGTTTTTAAAACCAATAAAAAATGTCAAACATAATTTTGAGAACTTGCACAACACTTGTGAATCTAGTATGTGTGATAGAAAATACTTTTGGTCACTAAATGAGCCTAAATTTACACTCAAAACTTGCCTTGACCCAAACTGACCGCTGCCGGTTAGGCCTGGGTGGTAGGTGCACACATGGTGTGCCTGCTGCTTGGCCAGCGCCTAGCCAGGGCTGGTGGCTACTCTGTTTTTCGGTCTTGAGCGAGTTAAGTGCAATTCTACTCAACTATTGTGCACCAAAATTTAAGGCACCTTCTAAACATACAATCACACAATATAGATGAAATTTCAAATCTAAAACTCCTTTTAAAAATGAAATTTCAAGTGCTCAATCATGCTTTCAAAAACAAGTTTAAGTAAGATCACATTCTTTAAAAATCTTCAACAAAACTCCAATCAAATTGGATCCAAAAATGACCAAAAAATTTTAAGGCCAAATTAAATATGCTATATCAACATATAACAACAACTAATGCCAAATCAACATTCAACATTAGCAACTATGAATTAAAACATGCTCAACATATGAATTAATACTTAAAACACATATTAGCATGAAATTAATTCATTAAGAAAGAAGCCACACACAACATCATCCAAACACTTCAATCCATGGGTTGGATCAAGTATTTGGTGATTTTGACCAATTCATCACATGAATCAATCAATAAAAATAAAAATAAAAATCCAAATCATAGCATGAATTGGGCTCCGATACCACTTGAAGGCACATGTGGTACTAGGATCTTCAATTAATCTTTTAAACTAATAACTTTTTCATATTAGTTTAAACTCTTTTAAACTAATAACTCTTTCAATTAATCTCTATTAATTGAAGAGTACCCAATTTCTATGGTCGATGTCTAGCAACAAGCCCATAGAGCCCAACTAATTGGATTAATGAATTATTTCTTGATGAACCATTATAGCATATGCTTACCATGTAAATACGGTCCTTTTGTCTCCTATCTCCCTAAAGAGGCCTCGGGCAAGATATTTGTTTGCTCCCTAATAGCCTCAATAACTATGTCTCTATATACAATGTTTGATTTCTCTTTATGACCTCAACTTTGAAAAATACTTTTTCCAAATTGTCATACTACCTTACATAAGGATTTCGGAATCGATCATTATAGAATACATAGGAGATGCACTCATTCTTTACAACAACGAGGAGTCAGATTCCATTTTAAATCTCACAAACCTCCATGTTTTAGTAGCTCATGCCCACTCTCACCCCCGTATGACCCGTTAGGTGGTTGGGAAAGAGTCAAAGCATAAGGACCTAAATACAAGGTTAACATGGATCCTCAGGTCCAAGGACTAATTATAGGCACTATCATAAGCTTGAAAACTTGCCACTTCAGCAAACTTGTTTTCCAATAAGTACCTATTAACAACTTCCATGTCTCACATAGATTGCCCATGAAACAGAACAATATCCAACCCCTTGGAATATGCATATTAGTGCAAGTCGATCTGAATCTTAGATGCCCCATCTCGTAAGATTTTATGATTTAGAATATTTTAAAATCATGACCATAGAAACTTGTTTCATGATCACCATCATATGTGTGACCAAGTCTCATAGTTTTGTATGATATAAGGGCTTCAAACAAATGCGAGTGAACTATAGAAAGCACAAGATGAAGATAGCCATTTATAAATGAATATCATTCAATCAAAATTGTATCACAACAGGAGTACTTTTACACACCAATTTAATTAGCTTGTGAAGCACTATTCTAACAAAATGCTGCTCAGGGAGAGATTTAATATTCTTGACTTAGATAACATTAGCCTAAACTTAACATTCTTTGAATATATTCCCAATTTTTTCACACTTTTAGAAGATTTATCTTACTATATAAAAGAATATTATAAATGTACCACTTTTTTTATTTAGTCCATCATTTTCTATTGTTGTTTTCTTGTTGCTAATACCTTCTTTTTTTCTGGTACTAGCTATCAACTATTGAAAAAGGAGTTGAGGTCACTTCAAAAGGTATTGCATATTCCGCGAATGAAGCCAGCCTATTCAATTTTGTTGTAGAGAATAGATGATATGATTACTTGCAACTTATTCTAATAGACGAAACTTATGATATTGAAAAGCATTAAAATCATCCAAAGATAGTGTTGCCAAGTATTATGGTGGAGAATGCAACTACTAAAGGAATTCTATCAGATAAGCATACCAAGAATCTTGAAGTTCCATCATAACCACATCCAACTCGCACTACTTTAGAGCTTTGCCCTAAGCTGTTAAGACCATAATTAAGCAGCTACTTCTCATGTTCCTACCCAAGCAAATAAGCTAATAGATTTTAAGAACTCTATTTGAGAGACTCTAGGGAATAAAGCCCAGAATAATTAAATTGATTGGCGAGATGAGAAAGCATATGGGGGACATTTCTATTATTGAGGCAGCTTGAAGTCATTCTTTGATGGTGCATTAGATTATACCAGAATTAAGCTATCCTCTGCTTAAAAGATAACACAATAAGTGTATTAAAGTTCTCTTTCCTTTGAACATCAAGATCTTTGACAAGTAGAATTTCAAGGGAATAAACATACTGCGGAGATGTAGAATTTAAAAGATGAACTCCTCCAACTTACCAAGCAAGAAGAGGGATTGAAGAAATAACTTACAGAGTTAGGTTTTTTAAGAAGGAGACCACTAAATTTGTCACTTTATAGAATTGAAGAAGGCTTATCGAAGGTTCAAAATGATGTTGCAAAGAGCATAAGGCTTTCGAAAGCTCTACCCAAATATTCTTAGTAAGATTTGGCCACCTTTGATTTTTCTGCTTGATAAATTTGTTACTTAGCACCATTTTTTTTTTTTGATTTATTTATTTTCCTTGTCATGCATCAATGTAATCCTTTATCATGCATGCAGTAAAAATTGTCTTTTTCTTTCAAGTTCTCCATTTCATTATAGTTGGTTGTGAAAAAGTCATACATTGCCACAATTTATGGAACTTTTTAAAATTTGCTAAGGATATAAGCAAATTTGGATAAGCATTTAAAACATTACAATCATTCCCCTAGAATCTTTTTTTTCCTTTGTTCTTCTATTAAGTTGACAATGCCACAACTCGCAATGCTCAATTTCATGTCATAGACATGAGTAGCCAATTCTTCAAAGTCGTGTGGCTTCATCTCTTAGAGAATGTATAGGGCCCGCAGTGCATAACTTGTATTCACACCTTAACAATTGATACATCTAAAAGTTTGTCTTTACAATTTGGACTCATCGCATGCTAATGGTTGATGTAGTGAACGACTATACCCTTTTTCCATTATTTTGTGTTAGTGAACTCAATCATACTTGTAGTATGGTAGGTACTATAGAAATGATATAAGATTCCTTCCCCAATAGCTCCTACCTATCAATAGATTCTAGCTCTGAGTTGCATACCAATAGAAAGCATTCCATTTCAAAGAGTGCACAAGTCGTTCTGTAGGTAGATTACCTTCGATGCCTATGTTGTTGCGTGTTTTTAGAATGTGCATGATATGTTGCTTTGGCTTTCATTTTCCATCACATTATTATAATTTTGGTTGTTAGTATCCTTCCAGCATCTTCAAGGCATCAATTCATCTAGCATATGGTTTGGAGTACACTAGAGAACTCTGAGTTGGTCTTTCATATTGAGCCATTATAGTATTGGTGATCACATCCTTTAATTTTTGCATAGAGAGCCTAGCGATAGAAGTTGTAAATTAGTTGAATCATATCATGGATGAATTACTTTCTTTGTTGGCACGACTTGCTAAGGATACATGGCCTTGAATATGTTTCTAAGCCAGAATACTCCAAGTTACTCATCAGTTGAGAAATTTGAAAATCCTTATACTTGATAGCCTTCTTGAGATAAGCAACAATTTGGACATAATGACGAGTTGGTCATTTAGGGTAGCACACTCAATTGTTATAGCAGGAAGCAAAAAATGATGTAACTGAGTCTTTTAGAACATTAGTAGAGGACTTCCGAGGTAGAGAATCAAATAGGTGCTTCTTAATAGCCAATGGCTATTTGCTAGTTGCTGGAGGGAGTATGTTGGTTACTAGCTATTGCTGGTTGCTTGTCGGTGGTGGATTGACAATTTTTTATTATATGCTGGTGGTGGAGGAATGGTAGGATGGTACACAGTCATCCTCTCCTTCCTAGAGTTTTTGATTTTTTAATTATTTTATTTTAACCCTTTAACGTTGTGATTAAAATAGTCACACGATGTTTAGGTTGTCAAGCAAAAATTATGATAATTCTCTTTCTAAATTTAGCACGAGGAAGTAAAAAGATTAAAAGTTTCCTTCTGCATACACTACCAAAAAACTATTTGCTATGAAAATAGCTATAGCTACAAATTATAGTTACAAATTTTCATAGCAAATGTAATTTTTTAACTATTATCAATCCGTAGCGTTATATATTCGAAGTATAACAAATTACTTATGCATTATCCATAGAAAAATTAACATATTTATAAAAGAGAAAGTTCATCAGCTACGAATTGTTGTAGTGAGGGCTAGCTAAAGAGCATTAGTTTTGAACTTAGCTAGGATAATATTGTAGCCAAAACTACGAATATTTAGCATCAACTACAAATTAGCCATACTAGATACCCTAATTTTTTGTAATGATGAGACAATGAAATTAAGTTAAAATTTCCTTCAACTAAGATACATAGTCTATTGCTTTATGAGATTTAAGAGAAAAAAAAAAAAAAAAAAAAGAAAAAGAAAATCATGCTTTTCATTTTAAGAGAAAAGTATAAAATACATATATGTAGTAGTATATTTAATTATGGTAGATATTTGCTAACTAATAATTGTACATCTATTTAATTTTGTCTTTTCTTGTAGTACTCAACTAAAATATGTTAGTAAAAGAACAATTTCGGTTGAAAAAATATATAACAATCTTCAAACTAGGGCATGGATATCTCTCTCTCTTTAAGAAGATTCAAGCCCACTGTAGTAGAAATTTATTGCTGGTCTAGCTGTAATACTCTTGATCTATCCCCTCCAATTGGTACAACATCACGACAACGTCGTATAACTCAAAAACTCTAGACAAGCTTTTGAGTCCAAAGTTTCACCACAAAGAACACCTTCCTTTCACAAGTATAAATATCTTTTAATGTGTGCAATATAGTAGTTGTAAGAATTCTTGCAAGTGATCAAAAGGAAGAAATGTCTCCTATTTATAGGTGTGGAGGACCTCCATAATATAAACAAAAATTAGTAGATTATTAAATTAGAGGTTACATATAGGAACATGGAGGGTGTCAAATAAATTGAGGAGTTAGTGTCATTAGGAAGAGAGGAAAATGGTGTTAGTGGCTACAAATGTGAATTGAAGAAGAGTAAATGAGAGAATCTTCACTACACAACTAAAAAATAATGAGGGACTTTTCACTACTCTACTAGTCTTCACCATAATGTCATTATTTTCTCATCATCACTGAGGTAATATGTAAGGACATATAGATTACTTTTAATATTAAAATGCTAATATACCAACATTCTCGCACTCATTTTAATATTAAAAGAGTATACTAATTCAAAAAAGACTATTATGCATAATGAAAGTGTGCTCTACATTGAAGCTCCACTTAGTAAAACAACAATCTTTACTCCAGTGCTAGTAGTGGCCTCAGACTTGAACTATGATTGCTTAAGGGAAATAAAGTATCATTGCCTACACATAACAGTGAAGGTGTTGACATAAACTTTATTTGCCAACATATTATAGTCTTGTGCTATTCTGGATTTCATGAGTGTTTTTGAGAATAAGCCCGATTCTCATAAGAAGTAACCTATTTCCATACTCACATAGGTGAAATATGTCAATGGTGATCTTATAACTTCGCTACCTCACTCGTAAGAGCTACAAATTTTCATTAAGAGTTAATAAACTCATCCTCCTCATATAGTTATAGGATAAATACACTCATATCATAGGGATAAGGAAGCAAATAAATATAATAGTGCATTTTATAACAAGTCATAATATGATTTATTTTTCCCATTAAACCTTGTTATAGGATCTCTAGTCCCCAGATTAGGTTTCCTTATATATGACTTATGACTTTATGGGTTTCAACCCCATTCCCCTTGATGTGCTCTAGACCCTTTTCCTTGTTAACGCCTTAGTTAATAGTTCTGCAAGATTATCATAGGATTTCACTTAATCGACATTAATGGTATCATTTGTTAAGTAAGATCTCATAATTCCAATTTCTTTGTTATAGGTCTGGATTTACTGTTATACCAACAGTTTTGTACTCTACCAATCACAGCAGTGCTATCACACTGAATTAATATTAAAGAAATTAGTTTTTCAAAATAGGGCATTTGGAATAGTAAATTATTAAATTGGCCTCTTCACTAGCTAAAGCTAAAGCATAAGCTCAGCCTCCAAGGTAGAGTTAGGAATAATAGTATGCCTTTCTGATTTCCAACAAATAGCACCACCACCCAAATTATAAATATAACCAGTGGTAGAGCAGGAATCACCTGATAAAGTCTTCCAACTATATCAGTAAAACTTTCAAATACAACAGGGTATTTTTTATAAAACAAATAATGGGTTTTTGTACTAAGTAAATATCTCATAACTCTTGTTATAGCCTGCCAATATTCAATATATGGCTTGCTTGTAAACCTGCTAAGCACTCCCATTGCATATGCAATATCAGGCCAAATGCATTCAGTCGCATATCTCAAACTTCTAATTAAACTAGCATACCTCTTTTAATTTATCACATCATCACTTTTAGCAGGAAATGAATGAACACTTGAATCAAAAGGAGTTGTAACATGCTTTTTTTTTTTTTCAAAATTTTCTCAACATAATACAATTGGTCAATTAAAATACCATCACATGTTTTTGTAATTTTCATACCCAAAATGAAGCTTGCCTCACCAAGATCTTTTATGTCAAAATGGCTACCAAGCATGCTTTTAGTTTCTCCAATAACCATTCAAATTAGAGACAAAGATCAATAAATCATCAAATATAGGCAAATAATAACATGTGAATTATTCCATGACTTATGATAAATGCATTTGTTACAATCGTTGATTTATAATCATTCTCAATTATGTAGGAATCAAACTTCTGATGCCATTGGTTAGGTGCCCGACTCAAGCCATATAGGGATTTAGTCAATTTACAAACTTTGCTTTCTTCGCCTGGTTCTATTAAACTTTTGAGTTGATCCATATAAATTTCTTCATTTAAGTCCCCATTTAACAATGCAGTTTTTACATCTATTTGATGTATTTGTAAATCGAATATTGCAGCAATAGCAATAAAAAATTCTAATGAATGTTACTCTAGTAATTGGACAATATGCGTCACAAAATTCTAGGCCTTCTAGTTGCTTGAAACCTTCAGCAACTAATGTAGACTTATATTTATCAATAGACCCATCCATTTTTAATTTTTTCTTGGGGACCCATTTACACCCAATTATTTTACAGCCCAGAGGTAAATCAATTAATTTCCAAATTTTATTAGAAATTGGTGATTTCATCTCATCATTTACAACCGCTTTCCAAAAAATAGCATCGGGAGATGATAAAGCTTCTTGTAAAGTGAGTGGATCATTTTCAATATTAAAGATGTGAAAGTTAGGACCAAAATCTTTTTCTGCTCTAGCCCCTTTACTTATTCTTAGTTGAAAATTATTACTATTTTCTTTTCTCAAAATTAAAGTAGAAGAGCTAGGTAATGACAAAACATTTTCATCATTTCTTTGATCTCCACTATTTTTAGTACTAAATAGAAATTTTTCTTCATAAAAAGTAGCATCACTTGATTCAATAATCACATCATCATCAAGATTTTAAAATCTATAGGTTGTACTATAGCATAACCAAGAAAAGCACAAGTGGTAACTTTTACTCCCTGGAGTTTAAGGATCTGTTAGGCTTACGCAAGCTAAACAACCCCCACACTCTCAAATATCCCAAATTTGGCTTATGACCTTCCATAGTTCAAAAGGTGTTACTTTAGTCTTTTTATATGGCACCATATTTAACACACAACAAGCTGTTCAAATAGCTTCACCCTAAAGATTTAAAGGTGCACTTGACTCAATAAGCATGGCATTTGTTAATTCAAACAAAGTTTTATTTTTCTTTTAGCCACGCCATTAGATATGGGAGAATATGGGGGAGTAATTTCATGAATTATTCCCAATGATTTAACAAAAGAATTAAACTCATTGAAATCATATTCTCAATCTCTATCACTTCTAATTCTTTTATTTTCTTTTTAAATTAATTTTTGGTATCATGGAGGTAATCTTTAAACTTCTCGAACACAACACTTTTATTCTTCATCAAATAAACAAAAGTATATTTAAAGAAATCATCAATAAAAGTAATAAATATCTATTTCCTCCATGAGTTAAAGTTCCTCCAAGTTCACAAACATCACCGTGAATTAATTCTAACAATTCGGTTTTTCTTTCAACACTAGGATGAGGTCTCTTAGTAATCTTGGCTTTACTACAGGCCTCACATTTTTCGAAAACCTTTTTAATCATTGGAATTATTCCTAAGTTACTCATGATTCCGACATAATGGTTATTAATATGACATAAACGAGCATGCCAAAAATTGGTAGAAAAGATCAAATACATAGAGTAGAAGGTGTTTTATTCATCTTAATGTTTAACTTGAACATCCCATCACATGCATATTCCTTTCCCATAAAATACCTTGTTTAATAATTACATATTAATCAAATTCAATAATCTGCTTGAAGCCAGCCTTATTGAGTAAGAAACTACACATCAAATTATTCCTCATAGAAGGAGTATAAAGTACATCTTTCAAAGTCAGCAGCCTTCCTAAGTTGAATTTCAACTCAACTTCTCCAATTCCAAGCTTGAGTGGTATAAGAATCATCAATCATAATTATTTTGGGCTCCTCAAAGGGAGTATAAACTTTGAACCAGTCTTTGATAGTAAACATGGCGGTTCGCACCAAAATCCACCCATCATCCATCAACACTTTCCACCATGTTTATATCAGTTATCACCACCACAAGTGGCTCCTTAGTTATGTTAGCCTGCAAAGAAGGTTCATATTTTCTATATTTGCAAAATCAAGCAATATGCCCACTCTTGCCACAAACAACATATTTTTAAATTTTGATGTTGTTGTTATGCTTGGTTATTCTGACCATTATTCTTCTTAGGAGATTTACTATTTTTATAATTATTTTTTTGGCTTCAAGTAGGTATTTTTGTGAGAGTTGGGTATAGCATTATTTGAAGAAACTAAATTTACCTTCGTAGAGATGGGTGAAGTGCTCTCAACTAGTTGCATAAGTGCATCTTGGCCTCTTGTTTCTTCCTCCATGTGGATCTGCATTATTAAAGTCTAAAGAGATATTTCCTTTTTCTTCGTGGCACATATTTTTTCTGAAATTCTTTTCAAGAAGGTGGAAGTTTGTCAATTATGCCACAAATAACAAGGTTATCTCCAACTTTAATGTCCTCCAACCTAAACTTTCTAACCATCATAACAAAATCTTGAGCTTGGTCTTCTACTAATTTATTGTCCACCATTTAGAACTGAACAAATCTATTGCAGCATATGTTTTTGCATATGCATCCTCTATATCATACTTACTCTACAAAGCTTTTTGAATTTTTTTTGCAGTGAGTAAGTTTCATCATAATAATCATAAAAATTACAAATAGACAATTAAGAAGATAATGTCGGCACTTGAATGAATCATTGTTATAGTTCTCTACTTTGTCTTGGTGGATAGTGTATTCCTCATCATTCATATTGTTATCGTCTATCTTAATTGGGTTCTTCTTAGTAAGAATATAAGAAATATTAAGAAGACTTAGGTAAAAAAGAACTTTGCCCTTCCACCTCTTGAAGTGGGTTCCATTAAAGCGAAATGGCTTGTTGAGATCTCTCATATTGATTATTTGCTAGTTTTTCAAGTGTAGCCGTTTGAATCTCCTTAAAATTGCTAGTAAAAGTACAATTGCAATTGAAAAATTATATAACAATCTTCAGGCTAAGGTGCGAATATCTCACTCTTTAAGGATATTCAAGCCCGCAGTGATAGGAATGTACAACTGGTCCAGCAGTAATATTCTTGACTTGTCCCCTCCAAGATATAACAACTCGACAATGTTGTATAACTCAAAAATGCTAGACAAGTTTTTGAGTTCAAAGCTCTACCACAAAGAACACCTTCATTTAACTAATATAACTCTCTTTTAGTGTCTGCAATTTAGTAGTTGCAAGAATTCTTGCAAGTGATAAAAAAGAAGAAATGCCTCCTATTTATAGGTATGGAGGACCTCCGTAATATAAATGAGAAATAGTGGATCATTAAAATAGAGATTACACAAAGGAACATGGAAGGTGGCAAATAAATTGAGGAGTTTGTGGCATTACGAAGACATGAAAATAGTGTTAATGGCTACAAATCTGAATTGAAGAATAGTAAAGGGGAGGCTCTTTACTACACCACTAAGAAAAAATGAGGGACTTTTCACTACTCCACCAATCTTTAGCATAATGTAACTATTTTCTCATCATCAATGGAGTAATATGTAAGGACATATAAATTAGTTTTAATATTAAAATGCTCATACACCAACAAAACATAATATTATGGAAAATGTGATGTATTTGTCCATTGACAACCATTTTTGTTAGGATCTCTTTGTTTGGTTTTGATTATCCCTATTTTGCTTAAATTATTTCATTAAATCGATTAACATATTTTCTTAATTTATATCTTCAGAAAAAAGGGAAAGTAACCATTAGAAAGTTGGCATAGAACTTATCTTGTATGCATAGTCTGGTCAAGGTAAATTACCATTGAGGAGTAACATCTACTACGAGCAAGGAAAGTTGACTATTTGCAGCAAAATTCTAGCAACAAATTAGGCAACGTTCATTTGGGAAGAATTCACAATCCTAGTTGTATTTAAAACAAGACTTGCTACACTAGAAGAACATGAAGTATCTTTGCTCAATAAGCTCTACTAAAAAATTTGTTCTCTCAAGATTAGACTCTGTCCAAATTATTATTATAGACTGGCCAAGTGGTTATTGTAGCTAGCATGTGTTGAGGGATCAATCTTGGCTATTGTACTTTCGTACTCATTCTTTCTTTGAGTAAAGTGCAGGTAAGCCTTGTGGCTTAAGTAATAGAGTAGGCTTCTTGAACCACTATAAATTTGTTGCTTTTACTATATTATTTTCTGTTTCTGTTATCATTGGAACTTCAGTTATAGCTGGAAGTTCCAGTTTATCATTTTTCTAATATATGTTGTTATAAATCAAAAGACTCATTTGAGTCAATTTCCCTTTTAGGTTTTCTCTCCTTTTTCGATTAGTACCAGAGTTGAGAGCTCATATATATAAATTTTAACAAACTTGAGTTAAAAGATCCTAATGGTATCTTCAAGCTTTGATGTGTATGCAGAAGGTTAATCCCATACTCGTCCCCCTCTGTTTGATGGGACCAACTATTCAACATGGCAGAACAGAATCGAAGAACTCTTCATAGCTTTAGACTATGACCTTTGGAGCATAGTTATCAATGGATCATTTATTCTAAGAAATATAGATATATCTCCAAAAGGTAGACTGGAACTTACCATTAAAGATAAGATAATGCTTTCAGTAAATGTTAAGGCAAAAAGTATCCTTTCTTGTGTACTCGTGAAAAAATAATACAATTGAGTTAGCTTATACGCCTTTATAAAAGACATGTGGGACATGCTCTGCTCACCCATGAAGGAACTTCTCAGGTAAAATTAGAGCGAATTACTTTACTTACTCACTAATATGAGATGTTCTCTATGAAAATAGGTGAAACAATAAGCCAAGTGTACACTCACTTCATGGAGATAGTGAATCCTATGTTTGTATTAGAAAGGATAGTGTCTGAAAGTTAGTAGGTACAGAAGATCCTAAGATCTTTGCCAAAGAAATGGACCAAAAAGGTCATTTCAATTCATGAGGCTAAAGACCTGGAGAAAATGACCGTGGGAGAATTAATAGGCTTCCTTACCCCACACGAGATGACTCTCCTTAGCAAAGAGGAAAGTTTTGATAATAAACCTAAGAAAAACATTACTTTCAATGCAGAACAAGGAGACTGGAATAAGGATTTAACCCACTTAGATGAAGAATCAATCAATAATGAAATTGTCATGATCGCTAGGTGACTAAGATAACTTACCCAGGCGAAAAATTGATTCAGAAAAAACAACAGGTCAAATTCCCGAAGGAACAATAGAGAGTTTCAAAGAATCGAACAAATCATATGCCATAAATGTCATGAAGTCGGACATAAAAGACTGACCGTCCAAGGCTAAAGAAAAGTTTTGAAACTGAAAGAAATTCCAAAACAAAGAGCTATGACCGTTACCTGAGATGATTCAGATTCTGACTAGTTTGACAATGAAGATAATTATCTCATAGCGAATAGACAGATAATTAAAGTTTGAGTTAAATTCCAATAGTTTTGAATTTGATCATGATTTTGATAGAGATCTTGATATCCACATAGAATGCCATAATCAACTAATTGAACATCAAGTAGAAATAAATCTTCTTAAAGAGCAACTAAAAATCACTCTAAATGAAAAAGAACTAGTTCACTTCTATGATAGTCATAAAAAAAACTTGGAAGAAAGAAATAGATGAGTTTTGGGAAAATCAATATCTAGAAAAGAAAATTCAAAATTTACCAGACAATAACTATAATCTAAAAAGAACATTTAAAGTGAAAAAAAATATAGAGTTTAGAAATAAAGAAACAAAAATGTTTGATAAAAGGATTTGTCATTATTGCACTAAAATTGATCATATAGCATATATATGTCTTATAAAAAAAGAAATGGGAACCAAATATGTGTGGGTACCAAAATCTAACAATCCGGGACCCAACAAAAGATGGTTACCTAAAGGCATAAAACCTTGTATTGCAGGAACCAATGAAGAAAGTTGTTCAAATGGACAAATGATATTTGGATAGTGGATGCTCCAAACACGTGATAGGAAACAAATCATTCTTTTTTAAATACAAGAGTATAATAGAGGGAATGTATTGTTCGCAGATAATACAAAAGGTAAAATCATTGGTAAAGGAACAATAGATAACAAGGACGGAACATCCATTGAAAACATTTAGCTGGTAGATGGATTGAAACACAAGCTTCTTAGCATAAGTCAAAAATATGACAGCAGATACTAGTTGAAACAAAAAAATAGGGTTCTATAGGAAATGGCTCAAACAATGCTGAATGAGTATGATCTTCTTAAATATCTTTAAACAGAAGTAGTAAACACAACTTGCTATGTTATCAACAGAGTTTTCCTAAGACCCTTTATAAAAAAGACTCCCTATGAACTATAGAAAGGTAAGATTCCATTCCCAATATCTCTTATTTATGTTTATTTGGATACAAATGCCATGTATTGAATGATTGGGAGCACCTTGCCAAGTTTGATTAGAAATTTGATGAAGGCATATTTGTTGGTTATGCGATAAACAGTAAAGCCTATTGGGTTTTCAATAAAAGAAAAGGGACAATACAAGAATCCACACATGTGGTATTTGATGAAACTAACCCTTTACTAGCAAGGATCCTTGAGCATATAAACTACAGGCTTTGACCAGGTTATAGAAGTGTTGCAGCAAGAAAAAGAAGCAGAGAAGGAAGCATCTCAAAATACTGCTGACCTAATTACAACTACTAGTGGACTTTCGAAGAAGATAAAGAAAAACAAGTCAGAAAATTTAAGCATGCTTCAAGTCATCCAACAAACAACATCATTGGAGATTTAGCAACAAGAATAATTACAAGGTCCAAATCTAAAAATAATGATTCCCAATATTCTGAGCTTTGTCTAATGTGGCTCTAAATGATAAGAGCTTCATCAATTTGAGAAAATTCAAGTATAGACCTTAGTCGAAAGACTCGATGATCATCCTACAATTGAAACTAAATTGATCTTTCGAAATAAAATGGATGAATAAGGTAATGTTATTAAAAACCAAGCAAGGCTTGTAGCTCAAGGTACTCTTAATAGGAGGGTATCGACTATGGTGAAACATATGCGCCTGTTGCACGTCTTAAATCAATTCGCATGTTATTAGCATAGGCATCACATAAAAAGTTTACCTTGTTCCAAATGGACGTCAAGAGTGCCTTTTCAAATAGTTATTTAAAATAAGAATTTTTGTGGAATAGCCCTCAAGTTTTAAAAACTCAAAATTTCCAAACCATGTTTTCAATCAAAAGCTCTTTATGGTTTAAAACAAGCACTTAAAGCATGGTATGAACGTTTGAGAATTTTTCTAATGTCAAAAGGTTTTTGCATGGGTAAAGTGAACACAACACTTTACAAAAACTTCCAATGGTCGTTTACTACTTGTTCAAGTATAAATCGATGATCTAATCTTTGGGGGAACTCTAGAGGAACTTTGTAACAAATTTGAATTATGCATGACAAATAAGCTTGAAATGAATCTTATAGGTGAATTGAACTTTTTTCTTGGATTGCAAATTAGACAAACCTAAAATGAAATTTTCATATCACAAGAAAAATATATATCAAAGAATTGCTAAAGAAATATAGAATGGAAGATTGTAAATAATTCAGTGTTCCTATGGCATCTCTAGAACTTGACCCTGAGAGAAATAGTACTGATGAACCAATGTGCCGAGGCATGATTGGAAGCCAGCTATACCTAACTTCCAGTCGACCAGATATACTCTTTGGAACTAGTCTTTGTGCACGATTTCAAGGACAACCTAAGGAATCTCATCTCAAAGCTGTCAAATGGATTCTTCATTATCTCAAGGGAACAATCAACCCTGGTATTTGGTATCCTTGCTCTAAAACATTTAACTTGATTGGTTTTTCTAATACTGACTATACATGATGTAAAATTGGCCGAAAAAGTATAACTGGAACTTATCAACTCCTTGGGACTTGTCTTGTAAGTTGGTGTATCAAAAACCAAAGCGTAGTTGCTATGTCAACTACTGTGGCCGAATACATGATGCTAGGTAATTGCTGCTTACAGGTATTGTAGATGAAACATACTCTTAGCAATTTTGGACTAAATTTTTCTTGCATGCCCATTCATTGTGACAATACAAGTGCCATTAATATAACAAAAAATCCAATATATCACTCTCGCACAAAAGATATAGAAACTAGGCATCACTTTATAAAAGACCATGTTCAAAAGGGTGATGTGTTCATAAATTTTATAGAAGCAAAAAATCAATTGGTAGATATCTTCACTAAACCCCTTCTTGGAGACAAATTTTGTTTTCATAAACATAAATTAGGCATACTCTCATTTCCCATTTCAATATTCATATGACATTGGTTAGTATATTTTTATTCATCGTAATGCTTGATTTTCTTTCCTTAATTCTGATGTATAAAATTAAGTAATTACTTGAATTGAATTTCAAATATTGTTCTTTATTGCACTCCTTGGAAATTTCCATCTTTTCATCTCGCCCAACACATCTCTCTATCTCCCCCATTTTTCTCTTCGCTTGGCAAATCAAACAACTAACCCACCATCAATCTTGTCCTTTATGGCCGATAGCACAAACTCACCATCGGCAAAATTGGTGGCCTATGACTCCGATCTTGACAAATCCGACCATACCTATGAAACAAACTACCATGGTCTTTCTCCATCATCTCTCTATCTTCAACGTACCAATTGTAAAAGCCGTTCTCCAGAATGCTCCATTCCTTCATCTCCTCATTCTCCACTTATTTCACTGACATTGACTTCAATTACTGGGATTTCAACTTTATCCTACACCATCTCAAATTTCCTATCTCTCATGTCGTCGAATTATTCATGACTAATATTTCACACCAAAAGATTAATCGTAGCAGCTTATTAATTTCTCTGCTATTCCTCACTCTCATGTTTATCACTAGATTGAGAACATGAAATGGACTACACTGATAAGCATCGATGAGGTTGGTTATCCACTAATTGTTTGTATTTTCACCTTAAATTTAGTGGTTAATAAGGATCAAGACTCTAGTAATGTCTCCTTGCGGTCAAATATTCTTTGTATTCCCATTTCTCTTGATTCTACAAAAATTAATCATTATTTGGGGCTTCCTGATTCTGGTGTTAAGTTTTTCGCTTATGGTGAATGTTGTGGTCTTTATTGCTTTGATCTCAATAATGCCAAGAAAATTTTCTGGAGTGTTCAATTTCCAAAACTTTATAGTAGGAAAGTATGCTTCAAATTGACCAATTCTTCATGTACCGACTAATTATGCTCACCATTTTGTCATGTTCTTCCATTAGTAGCGGATTCCACTAACATGAATCACTTGTCTGTATTCCTTCTCTATAAGGCTATAACCGGTCAATTAATTAACATAAGATACATCATCTTACATAATGTAGCCCATGCTCCTAATCATTCATCAAAAAATTTACCTTACGGCATGCTTTTAACACATTTTCTCCAAAATAAAAATGTCTATTTTCCTCCTTTATAGGCTGATGATCTTTCTGAGTGTAAGGTTGTTGATCTCCTTAGTTTAAAGGAAATGAAAATTTAACTGGAAGAAGATAAGTTCTGGTTCAAAGGAACATAACATTCTCTTGTCATTCCTTCTAATCCACAATGAACATCTTGTCGAAAAATTGGAAAAAAATTCTATTTGTGTTGTGGTAGAGTCTGTCCATGATACACAATGCTTCTATTGTGTTTACTTCTAAACGGGCTCCTAAACCACCATAAGTTTCAATTGCAAATATACTTTCATCCATTTGAAACTTGGCTACCGTTGTTGATAACATTAGTAATCAATTGATTGCACTCTTTGCATTTGTTGAAGATAACTTCCAATGCTACAAGTACAAGATTGCCAATGTCCGGTATGAGGTCAAAGAGCTTCGTTACTCTTTTCACAAACCTTCTTGTCGCCCGTGACTTTTTTATGATGAGGGGGATACTTAGTGGACTATTTGAACACTTTGTTGTTCCTTTTGCTACTATAAGTTGTTACTTTCGTTAAAATATTATCTTTTGAAACTAAGTACTGTTATTAACAAACTTTGAACTCTATTTTGATGCTTGTCTTTCTGAACCATATTTTACCTTATGGTCTGTTGCATTGATATTTTAAAATCTCTCCTGTATGATAAAACTGTGCTCGAATTCTTTTTGATAGGGGGAGAATCATTATGCTCATTTGCAGGGTACAACAAAATAAGGTATTATCAAAAAGGGGGAGATTGTTAGGATCTCCTATTTGTTTGGTTTTGATTATGTCTATTTTGCTTAAATTATTTCATTAAATTTGTTACTATATTTGCTTAATTTAAATCTTCATAAAAAAAGAAAAGTAGACATTAGAAATTTGGCATAGAACTTACCTTGTATGCAGATTCTGTTTAAGGTAAATTACCACTGAGAAGTAACATCTACTACAAGCAAGGAAAGTTGATTGTTTGCAGTAAAATTCCGGCAACAAATTAGGCAACTTTTATTTTGGAAGAATTCACAATCCTCAGTGTATTTAAACAAGGACTTGTTGCACTGGTAGAACATGTGAGTATCTTTGCTCAATAAGCTCTATTGAAAAATCTTTTCTTCTCAAGATTAGACTCTCTCCAAATTTTTGTTATAGACTAACCAAGTAGTTATTGTTGCTAGCATGTGTTGAGGGATCAATCTTAACTATTGTACTTTTGTACTAATTCTTTCTTTGAGTAAAGTGCAGGTTAAAAATCTTAAGTTTTGTAGCTTAGGTGGTAGAGTAAGCTTGCCAAACCACTAAAAATTCATTGTCTCCTTTACTATATTATTTTTTGTTTCTATTATCATTGGAACTTCAGTTATAGCTGGAAGTTTCAGTTTATCATTTTTCTAATACATCTTGCTAAAATCAAAAGACTCCTTTGAGTGAATTTCCCTCTTAGGATTCTATCTTGTTTCAATTTTCATTCAAAGAAATTAGGCAATTAGGACCATATATATAAGGGTTAATTACATATACCCCTTGAGGTTTGGCCTATTTATCCAAAAATCCAAAGGTTTGATGAAATTACAAATACCCCCCTGAGGTTTTTGCTTTGTCTTATATTTTTGAAAATTCGTTAGCAGCCGTCAAAAAAATGCTAATGTCATCAAACTTTTTGCGTGAGAATCCAAAAATGCCCTCTAGTTACTGTTATGGTTATTTGGAAGACAAAATTACACTTTGACCTATTTGTAATATTTTTCATACCGCAAGGATGTAATTTTAACATTACTTAAATTACACATAATAAATTTAAATATATATTTTATTATTAATAAAATTTCATAAATACTGAATAATCGTTAAATTTAATTTAAATAACCTAATTAAGTTTAATTAAACTATTTATTAATTAAAAAATAAAATAAGTAAAAAATTAAAAAAATAAAATATTAAATTCATCTCTTACATAAAATAGCTTTTGTAATTTTAGATTACACAATGATTAGTGATATCAAAATAATAGTTATAATTAAAATAATTTAATTAGATTAAGATGAAATTAGTTATTAATTAAGAAATAAAAAAAGTAAAATATTAAAAAAATTAAAATCTATTATCTTATCTGACCATAATTTTAATAATTTTAAATTATATATATTCTATAATATTAAAATAAAAACACATCTAAAATAACATAATTAAATTTATTTGAATTTATTTATTAATAAAAATAAAAAATGGAAATAATTAATATCTAACATACTAATAACTAATTAATTAAAAAAATCATCTAAAATAATATAATTAAATTTAGTTGAATTTATTTATTAATAAAAATAAAAAATGAAAAAAAATAATATCTAACATACTAATAATTAATTAATTAAAAAATCATCTAAAATAATATAATTAAATTTAGTTGAATTTATTTACTAATAAAAATAAAATTGAAAAAAAATTAATATCTAACATACTAATAATTAATTAATTAAAAAAATAATAAAAATCTAAAAATTAAAAAAATATTAAATAGTGAAAAATATCTAAAATAATTTATATACATAATTTAATTGATTTAATTATATTAAATGAAAAATATATTTATTAATTGAATTACATATTATATAACATATGAAATAATTTAACAAAATGAATTATTAAAATAATAATCATATCTAAAATAAATAAATTATTTAAATAACGAATATATCTAATTAAAAATAAGATAAAAAATTTAAAATACTTTATTAATTAAAAAAAAAATAGGGAAAATTATATATTTTAATCAAGTTTTTAACTAATTAATTAAAATAAATATTACATTCTAAAAATACACTCCCACCCCCACCCCCACCCCTACGCCCACCCCGCTTTTTCTTCCCCCAATCCCTACCCCTCCCTATGTTCGCCGATCATGGTCGGTCGGCGGCGACTGCCATGGGTAGATGGCAGCTGCGAACCTGCTGCTGCTGTGCTACCATGGCAGCTGCCAGGGTAGCAGGCAGCCCATGGCTACCGCTGCCATGGCAGTGGTCGCTCGGTAGCGGCTGCTGCTATTATGCTGCCATGGCAGCGATCTCATTGGCCAGATTTGGCCAGTAGGGGGGCTAGGGGGGCTAGGGTGCAGGGGGTTGCGGTGGGGTGGGGGTGGGATGCGGTTGTATATGTGTATGTATATGCTATATATGTGTATTATATATATTAAGTATAAATATAAATATATATGTATATGTATATACATTGACTAATATATATGATATTGTATTATATATGCATATATACATATATATAATTAGTCAATTATTTTATAATTTATATTTTTTATTAATAATTTTGGTATATTTTTGCAATTTTATTACGTGACGTTACTTTTGTTATTTTCATAAAATTTCATGGGTGTTTTTGTTATTTCGTAATGTTAAGGTCATTTTAGTTTTTGCGTATTTTTTTTTTATTTTTTTTTCTAATATATTTAATCAAGGGTAATATAGTTATTTCACAAAAACCATTTGACTTAACGGTTGACTGTCAGCCTCAGGGGGTTATTTGTAATTTCGTGAAACCTTTGGATCTCGTTGTAATTAGACCAAACCTCAAGGGGGTTTAGGTAATTAACCCTATATATAATGTGGCAATATATGTTGTCTTAGTACATTTTTGTTTATGAATGTCATTGCTGGTTGTAATAACACCATAAGCAGCAGCCGAAAGGAGGGACAAAAGCATATTGCAGCTGGTGCCTACGGCTTAGTGGCTGCTCGATCGTGATAAATGTGGATACTGGACCCCTTACACTAGGAACCATATCATTGTGCGGTTCGAGTGATGGATATTTCATATATGAACTTTGAAAAATTGGAAGTGCTTATGATGTGGATAAAACCCATGTGTGGGGTTAGATTGAACTTATGATATCAAAATGGGATCACGGGAGTAGTCTTCTTATTGAAGAAAGGAGTACTAATCTTTTGCGTTGATCCAGCTAAATAAATTCAGAGAGACTCCTAATAAAAATGTGAAACCATAGCTTTCTTTTCGTCTTCTATTTTTTTAAGAAAAAAAAAAAAGAAAAAGATAGGGGCATAGGTTACCCCTATCTTTAATACATTAATGAAAATTAATGATAAGCAAAAATTTATAAGAGTAGCAATGAGCATGGCAAGGAGCCATGAGATTTACAATGAGCATAAATCCTAACAGACATGATTCCTAACATATGGCATATATATATGGTACCTTTTCGTCTTGATGAGACAATTGACAAAACCATGGAAGTCTTTTTGGGGTATGATTTGTAGGATCTATATAGCATCACAAGCATGATCTGCCCTCTCGGTATATATGGGTAAGTTTGACTTGCATTGTTGATACAATTCACTTGATCTCTGCTAATGCATGTTATATGTACATCGGCTGGTATGTTAATTGGATTGTACAAGGTGAACGACCAAAGTGGCGTCAACCTCAGCCCAAATTCCTTTTCACCCATGTGCATGACAAATTTCCAGTCCCTATAGTAATGCATTTAGTTCTGCCAAAATTTTGTTGGAATGACTTATAAAAAGGTGAAACCATAGCTTCAAATTAATAGGATGTTTGCCAAACTTATTTAAAAAATTTATAAATTTTTAAGCATTAAAGATGCTTTACTTTTCTCTTATAGTAAATCATAGGTCAAACTATTCTATAAAGAATAATCACAAATTATAGGATTTTTTTATTCGAGTAGGAATATCTTGATTTTTGTCCTCCCTTCTTCCATAAAAATAGGGATTTGAGTGGAGCTTGTTAAATGCTAAATTTTATTTTAGAAATAAGCTTTTAAAGTATTTGATAGAATAAGATTTTGAAACTTATAAAATATTGGTAATAACAGTTTATAGTAAATATGAGTAAAATAAAAGGTGTCAATTAAAATTTTAAAAATAAATTAAGAACTCTTTATTTTTTTAAAGAGTTTATAAAATTTTAATATCTCATCTTAAAAACTTATAAATTCTATTTCTAAAAACTTATAAACATTTTATAATAAATTCATCCAAACACCCTTTAAATCAAACACAAGTAAACTAGTAGTGATACCATTTGCTTTACACCCACAAAAGATATTAATTGTCGGCGTTTGATCTAAAAACTTATAAACATTTTATAATATTTTATAAAATATTTTAAAAAAGATATAAATTCATCCAACCCCCTTTAAACCAAACACAAGTAAACTAGTAGTGATACTATTTGCTTTACCCCCACAAAAAATATTAATCATCAGCGTTTCGTATATATCATTAATTGTGTTTGGTCAACATCTTCCATCAAACTGAGATTCCAAATATATATATGTATGTATATGCCTATAATATGTTTTTTGCGATATAACAATACACACTATCATCCACTTGCATGTGTCTATACTTGGATACATGTTTAATTGGTTCTCAGGGAAATTGAATTTGAAAGCTACTTTGCCTGACTACTTTTGCTTCGTTGTAGAGGTCGGGCCAGTTGTTCCATTTTATATTATCTGAATCCTATTTTCCATTTCGATCTACACTACACGAATAGATCTGGTTTGGTCATTGATCTACAAGCAGAAAATACATATGCTTTAATTCCCTAATTGCACATCGGGAACCATTTTATACTAGATTAACTGCATCACCACTGATTGAGTGAATGGATATTAAATGAATCATGTATATTGTATTTGTATTCATAATCAATAGATATTTAACCAATGATATTCAAATTTATATTTGATGTATATTAAACAAATTTTGATATATCAGTATTCCATTGGAATTATTCAAATGCATCCGTATTTGATTATAATTATATATATTTGAATTAAAATATGATTTTTTTATATGTATATTCGATTGTAATTATTTGACTCTCCGAACATATCAAATATCCATTCCATTAGCATGTAATACAATTTCTATATATATTTTTTCTAATAGAAGGAATAGTACAAATTCATTGAAAGTAAACCAATCAAACAAATAGCTAAGTAAAATCCTTGAGAAAATAGTGATTAAAACAGAAAACAACCCCCACATTTAAATTTCTAACACAATAAAATAAGAAAAACCAGAAAACATTCCTGAAGTTGCTCAGCAAAATAAAAATAGCCCCTAAATAATTTGATTCAAACAAGTTTTAGATGCAACAAAATAAATATACAATTCCCCCACTACAAGAAAAATAACTTTCTAGTAGGCCAAAACTTCTATAGTGACAAGTACAATTTCTTAGCGAAATAACTTTTGCCACGCTTTTACTAGGAATTCATAGGCGTAGCAAATATTGGTGTGACAAACATTTTGCTACGGCTATTATTCGTAGCAAATACTTTTAGCTACGAGATATTTACTTTTCAGTACGGTTAGAACTTCATAGCAAATAGATACAAAAAAAATGACCCTCTTTGGCTATGGTATCTTGATTGTAGGAAACAAAATGTTATTACTATGACTTAAATCTTTTAATACGGCAAAGTTTTCGTAGCAAATAAATCTTGAAAATTACCATGTTTTGCTGCGGTGTCTTGGCTGTATGGAAAAACAATTTTGGTACATACATCATAATCTTTTGGTACGACTAAGAGTTCATAGCAAATAAATGTTGAAAATTGACACCTTTTGCTACACCATTCCAAATGTAGGAAATATTTTTCATTTCAGTACACCTGAAATTAATTTTCACTACTGCTAATTTTTCTTGCATTATATCTTAAATTTTCTATGCATTTCAAATTATTCAAAACAACTAGATAGAACCATATTAGAAAAAGTTTAAGTACATATAAATATATCTAAATAAACACAACAATTTCACCTTGAATATATATGTAATAAATTCTTATATATCAAAAAAGGAACATAACATGCATACATATCAATAATCCCCAAATTTCTACCTACATTCAATAGCGGAAAAACTCAAGGTGCTACTAAACAATGCATAGGTTTTTCATCTCTCCAAAACAAGTTAACATCAAAAAAGGTAGGTCCTACAAAACCAACATCAACATAAACGAAGTAATGATTTCTTGCCAAAACATCCATAGGAAGTCATGATGATTTTATCATCTAAATCTCCATAACCTGTAACATAACCAAAAAAATAGTAAGTAACACTTTAAATGTTGTAACAAAAAGAAAGATCAAAATTTATGCATACATTCACATACTCCCATTCAATACATTTGTGAACTACTTCTCCAATGGTCCTAGCGCCTTCATGACTTCTAAGTAGCTTCTCGTGGGGTACAAATGCCTTTTCAACATATACCTTCACAAAAGCAGGCCTAACTCCCTCTTCTTCATTGATTATAGCAACAACAATACCTTTTGCCACAATTTTTTTTAGTATTCCATGACAAAATAAGTGTACTTGAGCTCCAATCTACATGAACAAGAACACCTTAGTTACTTTTAAATTATTTTAATCATTTCATTTGATTATCAAAAATTTTGTACAAATTATTTTAGAAAAAGTAATAACTTTTAGATGAATTATACAAACCTCCATAGACGTAGAAAAATAATCCACACTCTTTTGTTCCTTAAGTCTTTCACCAACAGTTTGCATCTACAAATCATAACTAATAATTACATTGTGAACAATGTAAAATATAAGCATGTCACAACAAATTTACAGCACTTTCGCTCTAAAATTTACATAACCAAGTTGAAAATCTACATTTAATTTTTTCTTGTAAAACTGAATGCAAAGGAAATTGAAAATTTATTTTCTGAGGCTGATGTTTTAAATTTTCAGCTTCAACTTTAGCATTAGCAACACAACTTGACAACATATCTTTTTTGCAAGTGTCTTAAGTCATTGTCAAATCATTTTTCCAAATATTTGTTATGTTATCACCAAATAAACCATCATATTAAAATGTTTTCATATTCATAAGTTATATACATTTAAACTTGGAGGTACATTCCACAAATAAGATATCATCACATATTGATGGAAAAACTTAAAAACAACTCCAACCAACAAGTTTTCAACCTCTACAAGCCAAACCAATATATTCTCTAAGGTATATCATATAAGATAACTTTAAAGACATCAAAGAACACTAACTCATGGTATACAAACATGTGTTAGCATAAGGATATGCATAATTTATTTGCTATAAACTTTCAGTAACCAAAAATTAAGTTTTCAATTACTGATGGATTTTCAGCACAAAATCCCAACATATAATTCAATTTCAATGCTTTCTTCTCAACAAATAATTAAGTTCTAGCTAGAATTTCCAGCACATCATCCTATTGTTCATGGATCCCATCATAATATAGATTATCAAAGTCATGTTACTAGGTTCATCTCATAATAAAAAAGAAGGATAGTAAGTTAAGTACCTGTTGTTCTTCAAGAGATGGGACATTTCTTACTCCATTCAAAGATTGTCCATGCAACTTGATGCATCTAAAACCTATAACATAAATTTATATTTTATTTTAACCTTAGAATATTTATAATGATATATCAAATTTTGATTGCATACCTTAGCATTATGTGATATGTTAGATGAAAATGAAGGAAATTGGCTTATAAAAAATTCCAACTTAGTAGTTAGATGGCTCATCTTCTCCTTTCCCATAAGCAATTCCTCTTTTTCATGAATGAAGTCCTCTTTTACTTGTTGCAATTTTTCTCTTTCCTCTATTAATCCATAATTCTTCTTTATCTTGTTGTTGGAAGCTTGTTGATGCACCTGCAACAAACACAGCACGCTTGTGCTTTCTCCTTAAGCATCACACATGGCCATGATTCTCCTCCCCCATGGCCTTGTTGAAAATTAGTCCTTCAAAACGTGTTTATGGCCTACTAGGCACATCATGTTGGGAATGTGTTTGTGGTCTACTTGGAGAGTGGACTTGTGAAGAAGAAACATTTTCAGACACAAGCTTTTCCTTTGTGCTATTCTCTTTCTTCCTTATTTGAATTATCTCTCTCATTGTACCAACGTACCTCTTCTTTCCTTTGCCCATCCTGTACATGTTAAAACAAGGATTTCGATGATTAGAATAATCAACATGTAAAGTTTGTATATTGGTATTTAATGCTAACTATTAGATATGCAAATAGAGAATAACATGTAACATATCGAAGGACATAGCACCATACTAAAAATACTAGTATTTACAATGTTAATATATAAAGTATTGTGAATTGGTTTTTTGAAAGAAATAAGCATTGATTACAGAAATTTAATTATCAAAATCTTCTTCCATCTTAGCATCAACATCCGCTTCGACATTTTCTACAGTTGTAATTGTCTCATCAACAATAATTCCTTCGAATCCTTTCCTCACCCAACAAACATCCTCATTTTGCTTAGGAATGTGATCATCTAGTTGTAGCTTGCTATGTGGCTCAGCTTTAATTGTTGAATAAATATCATAATTATCTCTTCTTGACATAGTCACCATCACATTTCAATATGGCTCTAAAGGATCAACAATATACCAAACTTGTTGAGATTGACTTGCGAAAACAAAATGCTCATCAGTAGGTAAATTTTTATTATACCTTAGACGGTTAAAGTTTACAAGCATAAACTTGAACTCATCTTATTTTAATCCCTATTCATTGTCAATCTAAGCATATTTAAAGATTAAGAACTGAGTATCTTTGTTGTATTGAATCTTGATTATATCATTTAAAACTCCATAATAAGAGATATTTCCAGAGTGGGGATTTAAATCCTTCACACTAGCAAAGCTCAATGTATCTGCATATACTACAATCCTACTGCACTGAGTCTTCTTGTTCACATCTTTACTTCTCACATGATATTGATATCCTCCAACTATGCATGCATTATATCTCTTTGCATGTTGAAATGGGCTATCAGCTAGAACAATTAATTCCTTGGAAAGGTGCATCTCAATACTTGTCTCAAACTTTGAACCTATATTTATTACTAATTGTTACATATTGTCATATAAAATATTCTTTTAATTTATGAGTATTAATAATAGAAGATACTCATATAGGATTTAAACCACACTTGAAAAGTTTGACTGTGGATTAGTTGGATATCTCTAGGAGTTGCTCGTGGCTTTTCCCTTCTAATAGTTCCTTGATATATTCTACATGTTTGTCAAATATTTTGGAATTTAAAGATCAAAATACCTATAATAGTTTGGCCATTTCAGATTGCTTAGTCTCTATATGGTGCTATTATATCAGTATTTGCTAGTGCATAACAATAAATCTTAAGCAATGAATCCTTGTTAGTGATACATCTTTTTCCTGCATGTAAACCCCAGCCTAAGTGATTATCTCTATCATAGTTGTGAGGTAATCGATTCTCCTTTGTTTCCAAATTATTGAGGTATATAGAACAAAAATTCATACATTATTCCATTATATACCCTTGTGCAATTGAACTTTTAGGATGTGCTCGATTGTGCACATATTTCTTGAGGGTAGACAGATACTTGACTAATTAACACATGTTCAAGATGGATAAGAATCATTTAAGTATTTCTATTTAGATAAGTAATGGCTAAATAAACACTAAACTTACCTCTCAATGGGATACATCCATCGAAATTGAACAGACCCAGCTAATAATGCCTCTTCTGCCAAATGTACGGGTAAGTGCTCTATTATGTCGAAGAAGGTTGGAGAAAATTTTTCTTGAGATGGCAAAGCATGAGGGTAATTCGTTCTTGAATTTTCTCCAATTCAAGTTTATTGTTCATCTTAGAGCATATTATCCTAAAAAAGTTGCTTAATTTTATTAAAACGTCAACAACATTCTTAGGTAATGTTCTACACACAACAATTGGAAGTATTTTTTGCATGAGAATGTGATTATCATGGCTCTTTAGACCCCATATGGTATGCTTCTCTAATTGTACATGGCTAGATATATTGGACGCATATCCATCAGGAGGTCTCAAACTCTTTAGAACACCACAAAATATATTCTTTTCTGTATTACTCATTGTAAATGATGAGGCAGGTAAATAAAAACCTTCAGCAGCCCTTGGAATTAGGTGTAAAGAACTCCTAATTTTTAAAAGTTGGAGATCCTTCCTAGCATTAAGGTTGTCCGTTGTTTTACCTTTAACACCTAGCAAGGTAAAGAGTATGTTGTCACACACGTTCTGTTTGATATGCATGACATCAAGGTTGTGCCGAACAAGATTTCCAGCCTAATATGGCAACTCAAAGAAAATACTTCTCTTTTTCCAAATAGTTTCTATGTTTTCATCAGTTTTTCTTTTCTTTGCAAAATGCTTGTCATTTTTTTCCATCCACCTCATTTTTGAATCTGCTTTTTTGTATTAAGTAGCTACATTCTCTAATGGTTGTAGTAACTCCATCTCTAAAGGTGGAATTGGCTTGTGACTTAGTTCCACTGTCCCATCAAAAGATACTCTATCCCTGTGAAATCTATGACCAATAGGTAAGAACCGACAATGACCACAATAACAAAACTTATGCTCATTCTCAAATATTTGGATCTAGTCTCTTCACTGTAATTAGGACAAGCAAAATTACCTTTTGTACTTCAACTTGATATATTACTATAGCTTGGAAAATCAGTAATTGTCCACAATAGTGCAACATAAAATTGGAAAACTTGATTAGTTGAGGCATCATAAGTTTGCACTCCACAACTCCTTTAATTCCTCAATGAGAGGCTACAAAAACGCATCAATTTTATTTCCCGATCATTTGGGCCCATCAATGATAACAGACAATATTAATGAAGGTTGCTTCATGCAAAGCCAAGAAGGTAAATTATATATCATAAGCACAACTGGCCATATATTGTTACTTACATTCATTGTTCCAAATGGATTGAATCCATCTGTTGCTAAGCCAAGTCTAACTTTGCTAATTTCACTCGTAAATGTTGCATTTCCCTCATCAAAATTTTTCCATGCTTGGCTATCAATGGGATGTATAAGTGTTCCATTATCTATTCGCTCTTCTGCATGCTATCTCATAAGAAAAGTGGTCTTTGATGACATGAATAATTTCTGTAATCTTGGCTTCAATGGAAAGTACCTCATCCATTTTGTTGCTATTTTTCTAACCTCATCTTTGTATCTAGATTCGCCATAGATTTCACATTTATCCAACTTCACATCTTCACCTCTGAACAATATGCAATTATTAGAACACGCATTAATAATATTAAATGTAAAGACCAATTCAGTTGCTATTTTATTGGCTTTATAGTAGTTAGTTGGCAAATTTACATCTTCAAGGAATGATTCTCTTAATAATTAAGTAGTAAGTCAACTGAGTTATTAGACCAATGACAGAGCACCTTTACATACAGCAATCGAGCAATAAAAGATAGTTTTGTTTGCTTTCTACATCCTGGAAACAACTCAGTCTCAGCATCTCAAAATAATTTAAGGAACCTCTTTGTTTCTAGATCAGCCCCGTTTTCATTCTGGTCATGCCCGTATCTATATCTTTATCAGAAATTCTCGTTGCATCACGTAGCGTATCGTCATGTCATCCTTCCTCCTAATTGGTTATATTCAACATCTTCATTTCTATGAAATGGGACATACATTTTGCCTTGGCAAGTCCAATTCTTATATGTAGGATCAAATCCATCTCAAAGGCAATGCAACATAACATCTTCACGAATCTTACTGAAATGATTTCAACATTTTCTACAGGGGCAACATATTCGGGAACCACTTTGCTTACCCAAAAATGCAAAATCTAAGAATTTAGCAACTCTATGGACATATCCATGAGATAGATGATTAGATGAATCAATCCAACTTTTGTCCATTTTGAAATATCTTTTTCTTTTTGTAGACTGCTACAATTGCATTCAAATATTATTCATAAGGAATGGTTTTAGAAAGATAAAACATAAAACTAAAAGAATTAATTATAAGAGATATACCTAGAACAAATTTAGAGGTTTGCCGAGAGAATAATTGCTTTAGTATAAGCTACCTAAACTTTGTTAACTTAAATTTACCTATATAAGAGAATATGTCTGATCAAATCACAAGCATAAATTATTTATCATCTTATATGTTGTTTAAATACTATAAATAAAGATCAAGCTCACATACAATTATAAATCAAAGGTCAATTTCAAATTCGGCTCTATAACCCAGCAAATATCTGGTTTCTTCAAAAGAAACAACCCAAGAAAAGGGATTATTAGATCTCATTCTCTGTAATCAATAATGAATGGTAGTACTGAACACAAGGGGCAAAAGTATTTTAAAACAAATTCCCAGATGATGGGCACTAGAAAATTTTTGAGGTTCAGATTTAGAGATCTAAAAAGGAGAAAAAAGGCTTCTTAAGTTGAACTACTTGACAGGGACTTTGGGTTGGGATTTGCAGTGTAAATTCCATGAATGCATAAGCAAAAATAAGCTGATTACAACAAAAAATGGAGTTTTTTCTAGTGCTTGAATTTGAATAACCCACTTGTACTAGTAATGTTCCAATGGTAATACATAGATATTGAAGCAGTGAAATTAAAGTCTTAGCAGAAAGTTCAAACCCATGATGAACTAGAGCAACAGTACGTATACCTTTTATTATTTGTTTAAAATCCTAAATACTTGGGATTGACATAACGTACCAAATTTTACAAATTGGTACAACTTTATCAATTTATATTACTACATTTAATGACAAAGGTAGGAGACAACTAACAAAGTTCATATGCCAATAGATGGAAAAATTTCACACCTTAGTATTGAGGAAAGTATGTTGTGGCTTGTCTCTTATATAAACCAGTTAATTTTCCAAAGCAATATGCAAAAGGTAAAAAAGTGATTATTCTAATGTCATTCATTGCAACAATAATATCAGAAAAACTTTTTATTAAAGTATATTCCAGTTTAATTTTTATCAAAAAATTTTACTCACATCAATGTGATCAAGCTAGAGAACTCCAATATGAAAGAGATCCACTGATGTATTCAAGCTTACTCTTTTACATGCCTGATCAAAGCATCATATGCATACAAATAAAGATTCTTTAAGATAGGAAAATTATCTCTTTTGGTAATTAATATGTAGTCTAGGGAGCTATATCCTAGAACAAGTAAAAATAATATTATATTATAATTAACATCGTTGGAAACGAGTAGAGCAATTGATGGATTTTTAATGTCTATTCATATTAAAATTAGATTTTTTTTTGTCTGTCCATGTCTAAGATTCAGCAAGCAAACATCCATATTTAACATCAATGCATTAGAAGAATAAGGAATCACGAACCATTGAAACTCAACAAACCATCACAAACCATTCAGAGTATTAAAGCCTTTTTTCGGCTGATAAGGAGATGGAAAGCATGCATTTTTTTTGTTGAACTCAGATTAGTGAACTATTCAACCATTACAACTCATTACCCCTCAATGCTTGTTTCTCCACTATAAGCTGCATTGCACTCTTAATAGGACTCTCCTATAGATTGAATCTCTCAAGTCAACTGATGGAGTGTGCAAAGCCATTAGTTTAGCTTTTATTCTGCTGTTTCAGAAACAACATAACACTCTAACAATGCTTAATATATACACATACACATTTGGTACTTACAAGAAGGAAGAGCACCAAAGATATAAACAACGAATTAAGTTGCAAGTTTTCTTTAAGTTGTAACCTATAATAAAAATTGATAGATAGAAATGACAAGCTAGGAGTACAAACACTATGGTTTAAATTTCATCAACCCAAAATCCATACATTTATCAACTTAGATGATGTTTGGCTATATTTATTTAAACATCTTAAAGATCTTACATCATATAAGATGCTTTGAAACTTGTAAGATGTAATGACAATTTTGTAAACATGATTAAAATCAAAAGAGTTTGTTAGGATTATAAAAGTAAATTAGAAACTCTTTATTTTTTTTAAAAAAAGGAGTTTATAAGATGCTAACAATATCTTATTTGAGAGTTTATAAAATCTTTTTCTACTTAAAAAATTGATGAAAATTTTTATGACATCTTATAAGCTATAAGATGTTTTGAAAAGTTTATAACCTCAACCATACACCATCTTAATATATCTCATATCAAAACATATATATATATATATAGTACTTAATTTTGAAGGTTGAGACGAAGAACATTAGTTCATCCTTCTAGGTTAGTAAGCTTTAAGTTATAATGGAAAAATGTACTAGACTACAAAATGGAGAGGAAAAAATAAGCAAGTGGGAATTATGCATCTTATTTCCATAAGTAGACACTTCTTAAATATTACCTGAATTTGTTGGGTAGAAAACAAAAAGTTAATAGAGAGAAAGTAACAAATAAAAGCACAAACTTGAGTAAAGGACTTATGGCAGTAGCAACAACCTGAAGTACTAAACATCCTAAAGTATTTAGGCTCTATTAGTTTAAGTAACAACAAATTACAAACAAAAAAAAAAAAAAAAAAAAAAAATTTCATAATGAAACTAATATTAAAGTTTACAATACAATTAATACCACAAGAGCTTATCCTTGTCAATTAACTCCAAACATAACAATCAAATAAGGGGACCCAATTACAATCCCCAGTCCGAAACATCATTTTTCAAACAAAAGCCCAAAATGTAGCAACATGCAGAATACTTGGAAAAATCATAAACCAAACTAGATTAAAAGGTCCCTTGGAAGGGTTGACGCAGCTGGCATCTTGAGAGATGAAAACTGTGGGGTTATTTTTGCTTATCTTCATCCGATGGGGCCTAAAAATAACATTTATGCGAAGCTATTTGTCGTTAAGTGGGGATGGAAATTTGTGCGGATAGGGGCTTGGTCAACATAAGTCTTGAGTTAGATGCCCTAGTGGTCATTCACTTGATCCAGGAGACCCAACACCACCACTGGTCCTTTGTTCATTTAATCACATGTATAAAAAAGCTCAGTTGCATCACTAATGCTAGCTTCAATCACATTTATAGAGAGGGAAACATAGTGGTAGGTGACTTAGCTAAACGGGCAGCATGTTTGGAGAGAGAAATAATACTTAACTTTGAAGGCCTGCCAGCTAGAACGAAGAAATTACTAAGGATGAAGGAGCTGGATTTTCCCTACTTCCGGACAAAATGAACATGAAGATGGCTGTTGATTTCTTTTGAATAGCTTGAACTTATTGTATAGTCATTCTAAGGGCCTAGATTATAGTGATGTATAGGAAATGTTTCCTTTCTTTTGTCCTTTTTTGTTTCTTATTGCTCATATAATTTATCATCATTGTAACCTTTCTTTAAATTAATATACAGGTAAGGGTTCTTCGCCTAAACCCTCCGCACACTATGATTTTCAATTAGAAAAAAAAAAGAAGAAAAAAACTAGATTAGAAATAGTCCAACCTTGACTATATGTAATAACTTTTAGGACATAGAGAGATTCAAGCACACCCACAAACAAAATACCCAAGAATACACACAAATGAAACTTATCTTCTATTGTTACTGTTTCAAAATAACAAAAAGGAAAAAAATCATAATGCCCTAAAAATAGAAAAAAGAGGAACCCATATCAAAATGGAAATGCATTATAACAAATGAGCTAAAATTTCAAACATAACTAAAGAAACATTGCTACTCACCTTGGATATTCTCAATCGGATTAATGTTGTGAACTTAACCCATATCTAGTACTTACTTCTCTAAAATCTCTAGGCTTTAGCCGATTAAAAGAGGGGGGGGGGATGAATGGGTATGTGGATTTTGGGCCGAGAAAATACGAAAATGAATGGGTTTAGGAAGAAAAGTGAAGTTGAAGAAGCGGGTGTAGTTTTCTAAAGAAAGAAAAATAAAGATGGAATAGAAAAATCGAAGAAGAAAAAATCAACATTACAATTAGAAGATAAAAAAGGAAAATTAAATTCATGACTGAGAGAAAAATGAAAATAAAAAAGTAAAAAATTGTTGAATTTTTTAAAATATTAAAACATAAAAATTTGGGTGGGAGAAAATTTAGCTATAGCAAAATCAAATCTTTTTTTACTACGGTAAAATGCCATTTTTGCTACGAAAATTATAGTATAGAAAAAAATATTTTTTACTACCTAACTTAGGCGTAGTAAAAAAATGATACTACGTCATTTTGGATCGTTTTTTGTCACATAGTACTTTTCAGAGTAAAAAAGTGCCTTTTAGAGCAGTACATTTACCGTAGTAAAAAAAACTCGTAATAAAAAGTTTTTTTTTTCTTGTAGTGCCCTCAAAAATCGAATCAGACATAATTTACATTTATATACAATATATAGTTAGATATTTAAAACTATTAATGTTCTTCTAGCTAGTTAATAATTCTATACCTTATTTTAATAACTAAACAATTAATTGACCTTGATCTCACTAAAAAAAATTGAGTTTTAATGACTGCACACTACGATCACTAATTAGTGACCATTTAATAATTGATCAGTGATCAATTTAAATATAATTTTAAAAATTAGTGACTACATCAATGGTCACTAATTTGATCACTGATTAATAATCAAATTATTTTTTGTCACTAATTTGTGATCAAATTTTCTTTCGATCATTGATTTATTTTCGATTAATAATTGATAACTGTTACAAATAAAGCACAAAGCAGAAACACATAAAAGAAAAAATCAAGTAAACAAATTTATATGGTTCACCCAATTAGGTTACATCCACAAGCAAGAAGAGAGGAATTTCACTAGATTGTTAGCGATGACAAAAGGCTTACAAAAGGATCTCCCAAAAAGGCAAAGAAAAAGAACGAAAGTGCTCTCTAAAAATTCTGCTGCTGAAACCCTTCAAAATAATAAACATAAAGAAGTTTTCAAAACAAAACTTCCGGTAAGCTTGGGCTCAAACAAATTTGAGTTGCGGCTTAAACTTGTGCTCAGGCTCTACTGTTTTTGAGCCATTGCACAAGATATTCAGTCTAATTTTCTCAATCCTGCAAGTTATGCACTGGAGCTAAAAACACTCAGTCCAAAGAACTTTTAAGCTACAAATACAAAAATATTCACCTTGGATCAAAAGTTCAAGTCACAAATGCACCTCAACCCAAAAACCAAATAGTAAACATCCTCTTTAACTCTCCACAAAACCTTTAAGGGTAATCAATTAGAACAACTCATTTGCACCAAATCCAAGTAATGCTTGATCTTGTGCATAGGCACTGGCTTCGCCATCATGTCAGTTGGATTGTCTTCACTAGCTACTTTAGCAACATGAACTTCACTACTAGATATACGATCACAGACAAAATGGTACCGTATGTCAACGTGCATGGTCCTCTCATGAAACATTTGATTATGTGTAAGATGGATAGTACTCTGACTATCATAGTATACTGAAGGAACCTCCACCTCAAGTCCCTAACTACGAATTAAACCTTTCAACCACGAAGCTTCTTTTATTGCATCAGTGACTGCTATATACTCTACTTCTATAGTCGATAAGGCAACTATAGGCTATAAAAATAGCCTTCCAAATAATGGCACCACCAAACAAAGTGAAAATATATCCAATGAGTGAATGGCTTCTATCCAAGCTACTAGCAAAATCAGAATCAACATATCCAACAATTCTCTTATTTTATGGCGGCTTCACCAAAACCCAAGTCTTATTTTTGTGTAGAGACTCAATTTCCTCTGTCAGAGCCCCAATCCATTATGTTGATTCCCTACAAGAAGTAGCATCCAAAAATGAAACTGAAACTGGCTCATTAGAAATTGTTTCCCAGCAACAGTCAAAGCATAAGCAACCAAATCTGTTTCTGTGTATCTAAGAGGTGACTTAATCCGTCTTCTCTGCTTGTCTCTAGCAGTATATCATAGCTTAATAGGTGTAGTAGATATCTCATGTGGAACAGAATCATCAGAGGTGAAAACTTGTAGAATAGGAGGTGGAATGTGGACCTCCAACTCCACCCACTCGGGTGATCTATGAGCACCTGTATCAAACTCAACAACACTGTCCTTTTTAGGACTAATCATAGCAGATTCATAAAAAATAATGCCTTTATTGGTTACCACTTTATATGTTTTAGGATGCAAGACCCTAAATCCCTTAATTCCTATAGTATAACCGAGAAAAATATATTTTCTAGATCTAGGTTCCAATTTTCCTTCGTTGATATGTATATAAGTAGGACAACCAAATATTCTAATATTAGAATAATCAGATGTATTACCAGACCATACCTCCTCAGCAGTTTTCAAATCAATCACTATAGATGGAGAGCGATTCAACAAGTAACAAGCAGTAGAAACTGTCTCTACCTAGAAATCTCTAGATAACGCAGCATTAGAGAGCACACAACAGACTCTTTCTATCAGAGTTTGGTTTATCCGCTTAGTAACACCATTTTGTTGTGGCGTCCCAACAACTGTACAATATCTCACAATGCCAGCTTCCTTACATAATTTTCAAATTCTCTAGAATAGAACTCCAAGCTATTATCAGCGTGAAGATGCTTTATCTTCTTTCCAATCTATTTCTCAATCACTGTCCTCCACTACTTAAACATAGCAAAGACATCATTTTTTTGCTTCAAAAGAATGCCCAGACTTTGCTAAAGTAATCATCGATGAAAGTCAGCATAAATCCAGCACCGCCCTTAGAGGGCACCCTGGATGGATCCAAAGATCTGAATAAATATAATCAAGCCTCTCTTTGGTCTTGTGAACTCCTTTACTGAAACTAGTTCTTTTATGCTTCTCAAAGATATAATGCTCACAAAAATGTATTTGAGAAGTGCTCTGCCTACAAAGTAAGCCCCGCTTACTTAGAATGGTAAGTCTTCGCTTGCTCATTTATCCCAAACGAATGTGCCACAATTTTGTAATTTGAGACTCCGATAATGTGGAAGACAAAACTACAGCTCCACCTAAAATAGTAGAACCCTACAAAATGTACAAACTACCACTGGTTTTAACATTTTTCATGACAACAAGAGCTCATTTGGAAACTTTCAACACACATTCTGAGCCAGTGTACTTATATCCAAGGGCATTAAGAGTACCCAAGGATATAAGATTCTTCTTTAAATCCAAAATGTGCCTCACTTCTATTAATGTCCTGACAATACCATTATACATTTTGATTTTAATTGTCCCTTTCCCAACAACTTTGCTAGTAGCATCATTACCCATAAAAACTACTCCAATGAGTTGTTCACATGTTGAGCACCAATCTCTATTAGGACACATATGTCAGGAACAAGTGGTATCCATAATCCAAGCATCATCTAATTTTTAACCATTAGAACTAACCAAAAGTGCACCTCCTCCACTATTAGTCTCTACAACACTAGCTTCACCAGTTTTACTATTTTCATTCTCTAATTTTCTTTTCAGTTTCCAACAGTCTGCCTTGACATGTCCTTTCTTCTTACAGTGGTTGCACCTAATTGGCTTACTTGACCGCAATTTATCTCTCAGTTTGTTGCTATAGGAGTTTTTCTTCTCAGTTTTACCCTTATCAACAAATCCATCACCCTGATTTTCAGATACACTTGCAATAATTTCACCATTAATTGAGTACTTGCTCAACAAGGCTTCCTGAACATCCTTCAACGTAATATTATCTCTACCATACGAGAATGTATCTTGAAAATTGGAATAAACATTCACATTAAGATTCTCCAAATCAATAACAATAATTTTGAAATTATCAATGTGAGTTTGAATAGAAATACCTTCAACCATTTTGCAAGAATAAAGTTGCTACTTTAATCGTAATTTTTTGGTCAAATTTTTTTTCATACAAATCTCTTCTAACTTATTCCATAGCCGCATCCCTTTCTTTCAGAACGTCCTATAAAATCTCATTGGAAAGATGCAATTGTATCTGTGCAATAGCTTTTCTGATGACTTTATCTTTCTTCTCATCAACCTAGTCTGTAGGCATCTTTGATTTCCTTAACAGAGAGTCCTCCAAATTCATTTGTGTAAGAATCACATTCATCCTTATTTTCCTTAAAGAAAATTGAGTCTTACGTTCAAGTTTCTCAATTTCATGCTTTATGGAAGCCATCCCAATACCGATAGCACCCCAATACCACTTTGTTACAAATAAAGAACAAAATAGAAACACATAAAAGAAAATTTCAAGACAAAATTTTATGTGGTTCACCCAATTAGGTTACATCCACGGACGAGAAGTGAGGAATTTCACTAGATTGTTAGAAGTGCCAAAAGGCTTACAAAAGGATCTCCTAAGAAGCCAAAGAAGAAGAACAAAAGTGCTTTCTAAAAATTCTGTTGTTGAAACCCTTCACAACAATAAACATAAATAAGTTTCCAAAATAAAACTTCAGTCGAGATGGGGCTTAAACTTTTAAGCCACAACACAAAACATTCAATCTAATTTCATCTGTGGTGGAGCTCAAAAAACCTTGAGTTGGAGCTTAGAACACTCAGTGTAAAGTGAAAGGCAAGAGTAGCATTATGATCCATAAATAAAAACTTCATAGGCTTGAAAATAACTAAGCTACTAGAGATACCAAGGATCTAGTCATGCTATAGATGTGGATTAGGATGAAGAATTACCTCTTGTAGCTCAAAAATAAGGAGAAGATCAACTATCTCTCACGAATCCAGAAACTATTTGGAACTGGCACAACAGAAAGACAATAAAGTTTGCCCTGGCTATACTGTCCAAAAATCATGAAATTAAATCTGGAACACCTCCAAACATAGGGAAAGCTACTATGAAAAATTGGGACCAAAAAGCCTTTTGGATCACTCTAGAAAAATTCACCAACTAGAAGCTACTGCAGGTGGATCTCCAAAATCGAGCAAGTCAAGTGTTTTCCTTTTATTGATATGATCCACACACCAAACAATCTTCCAATTTCCCCTAACTAGAAGTTGAAGTTAGAGAGGTGAAAATGAGGTAGAGGAGGCCGATTTTCCGGTTGGGAGGAAGAAGAAATGCAAAGCTTCAACTTTTGATGCAATGCATGGAGAGAGAGATTTTAGAGGGAATGCAAGAATCTAATTCTCACACTTTCAGCAATGTGAATTTTGAATTCTTCTTGCACTCTATATCTATATATAAATGGTGGAAGGTGTGATGCTAGTTGGCATCACACCTTCCTCAAGGTGACCGCCTAAGTGGCCTGCCAAGTTGGCAAAATTCAAATTCAAGTCTTACTTAAATTTCAAGTGCATTTCAATTTCATTTGGAATCTAATTCCAAATTAATTAAGATGCTTATTTAAATGAACACTTCATTTAAATTTTTCCTCCAAAAAGTAATATTCGCATTAATTAAATTAAAAATTAAATTAAACCCTTTAATTTAATTAATTAACTTTTGATTTAACTCTTACATCAAACAAGCTTAACTCTTACCAATTGATGGTCAATATGGTACCAAATAATTAACTCCTTAATTATTGGTCTAATTTAACTCTTAAATTAGTTGATTAATTTAACATTTAAATTAATCAAACCAAAATCGACTGTTAGATTGGAACCTTGAAAATTGGTCACCAAAGGGTGATTTTTCTAATACTTAGAAAATTGCTCTACCAATTTTGGAAGCTATTTGGCTTTGGTGTGTGACCTAATAGGTTCTACCATTCATGGGACATGGGCTCACAACTCTTTGTGACTTTTGAATATCTCATATTCATTTTAGTTTAAAACTCCTTTTAAATTAATCGGCTCAATTTAATTAATCTCATTAATTGAAGAGTACCCAATCCCCATGGTCGATGTCCAACTTCAAGCTCATGGAGCCCAACTAATTGCTGAAATAAATATTTTGGAGAACCATCATAGCTCTACGCGTACCATGCAAATACGGTCCTTCCGTTTTCTATCTCCCGAAAGAGGCCTAGGGCAAGATATTTGTCGGCTCCCTAATAGCCTCGATACTGTATTTCTATTCTCAGTGTTTGATTCCCTCGTGTGACCTCACCCTTGGAAAACTCTTTTTCTAAATTGTCACACCACCTTGCGCAAAAATATCTTGGAATCGATTATTATAGAACACATAGGAGATGCGCTCGCCCTTCACAAATGTGAGGAGTCGGATTCCATCTTGGATCTCACAAACCTCCATGCCAAGTAGCTCATACCCAACCTTAACCCGAAAGACCCACTAAGTGGTCAAGAAAGAGTCAAAGCATGAGGACCAAACAAAAGGTTACCATGGATCCTCAGTTCAGAGGACTAATAATATGCACTAGCATAAGTAAGAGAATTAACCACTACTGATTTGCCACTACGGCTATCTAGTGGATTCTCCGGAAGGTCTTCAGTACCTTGTTCTCTAACAAGCACCTACTAACATGTACCCATATCTCATATGGTTGTTCATGGAATGGAGCAATATCCAACTCTTGGATTTATGCATCGTTAGTGCAAGTCTATCCGGATCTTAGATGCCCCGTCTCTTAAGAACCTATGTCTTGGAAGATTTAAGATCATGAGCGTATGAGATTTATTCCATAGTCACCGACCTAAGTCCTGTAGTCATAAGTGATCTAAGGGCTTCATCCAAATGCAAGTGAAGTAATATAAAGCATATGATGAAGGTGGCCATATAAAGAATATTATTCAATCAAGATTGTTTTACAAGAAAATAACTTTTACAAGGCCAATCCAATTGGCTTGCCGGGAACTATTCCAACAATCTCCCATTTTCACTAAAGCCAATGCCCCATGGCCTTGAGACCTATCTTCTCAAGATGTTCTTCAAAGACCTTTTTCTTTTTAGGGGTTTAGACAATGGTTCTACTAAATTCTCTTCTGAGGCAACTTTGTCCACTCAGTTGTCGTCTTTATCAATTGATATCATATATCAAATGATAAGGTATTTACCGTGTTTGGATCACTAATGAGATCTTAGCTCAAGTCCGAAATTATCTTCCAAAGATAATTGTGGGCTTATACACGTAGGTACTATATCCAACTCTTGGATGAAGTTTTTATCCAAACACCTTATTTTACAATTTCCAAAACCACAAATTATTTCACCTCAGTAGTTGTCATGGTTGTGGTGTCTTGTTTGGAACTCTTCCAACTCACCGCATCGCCGTTGAGGCAAAATATAAATCCAAAAGTGGATTTGAGGTTATCTACATCGAATTGGAAACTTGAATCTGAAAACCCCTATAGTTTCAATTTTTCACCGTATCCCAAAAGTAAGTCCTTAGTCCTTCTTAAGTACTTAAGGATTGCTTTAATGGCTATCCAGTGACTCTCACTGGAATTGGATGGGAACCTACTCGTAACACTTAGTAAGTGTGCCACATCCAGTCTTGTACATTGAACTATATATGTTATGCTCCTAATGGTGGAGGCATAAGGTATGTGGGACATACTTTGTCTCTCGTTGTTAGTCTTGAGGGCCATAGACTTGGAGAGATGAATGCTATGTCCCATGGGAAGAAATCCCTTCTTGGATTCTTTCATACTAAACCTCTTTAGTGCCTTGTCAATGTACGGGGTTTGGGATAGCCCCAGCATCCTCTTAGATCTATCTTTATGGATATGTATTCCCAATACGTATGATGCTTCTCCTAAATCCTTCATGGAGAATTGTGTAGATAACCATGCTTTAGTAGACTCTAACATTCTTACCTCATTCCCAATGAGAAGGATGTCATTGACATAAAGCACAATAAACTGTATGCTACTCCCACTAGCCTTCTTGTACACACATGGTTCATACACATTTTATACAAAGCCAAACGTTTGACCGTTTTGTCAAAATGTATGTTCCAACTTTAGGATGCTTACTTGAGTCCATAAATGGATCTTTGGAGTTTGCAAACCTTTTGCTAACTCCCCTTAGATGTAACACCTAGTGGTTGCTCCATACAGATTTCTTCCTCAATGTCACCATTGACGAAAGCGGTTTTCACTACCATTTGTCATATCTCATAGTCATAATATGTGGCTATGTGAGTAAAATCCGAATAGACTTAGGCATGGTAACCGGTGAAAAGGTTTCCTCAATATCAATACCGGGTCTTAGAGTGTAACATTTTGCTACTAGTTGCTGCTTAAAATGCACCACTTCTCCATCTACTCCAAGCTTTCGCTTATAGATCTACTAGCAACCAATGGGGACTATTCCCTTTGATAGATCTACCAAAGTCCATACTTTGTTTGAATACATGGAGCCCATTTTGGATCTCATGGCTGCAAGCCAACGTCTTGAGTCTATGTTCAACATAGCTTTCTCATAGGTTTTTGGATCACTATCTGATTGGCTTATTTTATGAAGGAATCCAAACCTTTCGGGTTGCTTCTTGATTAAGTCCGACTTCCTTAGAGGTTGTGTACAAGGTTCTTTGATATATATTTGTTTCTACCACTTTCGGGATTTGATAATCATCTTGAACTTCACCAAGTTCAAGAACAATGCCTTTTTCTATCTAATAGAAATTCTTTTTCCCAAAAGGTGGCATTTCTTGAAACAAACACCTTTTGTTACGAGGGATCATAGCAGTAATAACCCATAGACTCTCTCGGGTATCCCACAAACTTGCAGAAGATGGATCTACTATCCAACTTATCTCCTACTGTTCGTCTCATGTAGGCGGGAGATCCTCAAACCAAGATATATTGGTAAGAGAGTGCTTTGCCATGCCATATCTCATATGGTGTTTTGGGCACCGACTTTGAAGGTACTACACTTAGTAACTTCATTTTTAAGGTGTATCCCCTAAAGGATATAGGCACATTGAAGAAGTTCATCATGGAACATACCAGTCTAACAAAGTACACTTTCTCCTCTCGACTACTCCATTATTTTGGGTTGTGTCTGTTGGAGTCCATTGTAAGATAATCTTATTCTCCCTTAGGTAATCCAAGAATTCGGTGCTCAAGTATTCTACTCCTCAATCCGATCGAAGAGCTTTAATACTTAGCCCTAATTGCTTTTCCATTTCACTCCTATACTCTTTGAACTTTTCAAAGGCTTCAGACTTGTTCTTCATAAGAAACACGTGTCCGAACCGACTATAGTCATCGATGAAGGTGATGAAGTAGGAATAGGCTCCTCTCTCACTAACTCTTAGTGGTCAACAAACATCCATATGGGTCAAATCTAAAAGACTTGTGGAGCGCTCCCTCTGTCCTACAAAAAGAGCCTTGGTCATTTTTCCCTTTAAATAAGATTTACCAGTAGGAAGTTCCTCAATGCCACTAACATTTAGTGCTTTGAGAGCTTCTAACTTGCTCATCTTATTTTTAGAGATGTGCCCAAGTCTTGTATGCCACAACATGGCATCTTCTTGAATATGTAATTTTCTTACTTTGTTGAAAATGCATTACTGATGGTTGAGAATCCAATATGTATAATCCTTTGTTAAATGTACCATAAGTAATTAAAGAACACATTCTTTAATGCCTTCAATCTCCCATTTGATATAGAAGGATCAAATCCTTCACTATCTAAATACGGGGATTGAAATAATGTCCTCAACAATATATGGCACATAATAGCAATGGTTCAACACAATTATGGAGTTCCCTAAGTCCAACTTATTATACGCCTTCGGCTTTGGTCACAACTCTTGCTCTTTAGCTAAGGCATTGGATCATATCCACATCACTAAGTTTTATTCTTCTTTCTTATTCTTTGTAACAACTTACAAAGATAAGAACCACATGTGATATCACATATCCATGAGGAAGAATTTATCCTTAAATACACTTCAATAAAGTACAAACCTTCCAAAGGGTTGCAAGGTAATTTTTGCAAAACTGGTTCCAATAGCCTATCTAGACAAAGTAGAAACAAATAATATCGACTATATCCTCTATAATCTTCTTGATTCCTACGAATGCCTTTAATAGTTGTTTTCCCTTTGAGGAGGAACTTTTCTTCCTTTTACCTCCCATTCTAGCACCCCTGAGGCCCATAGACTTGGAGGAGGAAACAAGTGCCAAAGGTTTGCCCTTGTCATGGTAGTCTCCTTCTAGATCAACACTTTGATTAATAAAACTCGACAAGGATATGAAGATCAAATCCTCATGGAGATCATTGTTCAACACTATATCCACGTCGAAAAAAGCTTCCCAAGCCTAATCATCTTTGGACCGTAGTTAATGACACTCATACCAAGGTACTATTCATGTATCTTAGAGACTTTTAAAGTTTGTAGATGCCATCTTAGATACTATGGGATAGGACGATCCTAAACCCATTTTGTGAACTTTTCACATGTCTTTTGATCTACTTTAATCCCTATGGGATTAGGAGCATCTTGATATAAGGTATATATCAGCATCAGGAATCCATAACGATTTTGAGGTTAAGTTAATCATGGAAGTTTGGCCTAGTTGGTTTATTGGTTTCCATAATAACGTTGAGTGGAATTTTAAGACATTCTTGAGATTTCATAAATCTTCAAAGGTTAAAGGAGAATAAGCATGTGATTGAATTTGATATTAAAAACATGTTCATGGTCTTTCAAGAATGTTTTCCTCCCACTATTTTATCAAATCCTTCACCCCCAAGAAGAATTTGGGAAATCATATTTTCTAATGAGAATCAAGATCCTAAAGACTTGCAAGTGGACCCCCATGACCAGATGTATATCCACGAGCAATTCAAAGGTAAGCAACTTTTGCTAATTGCATCTCGTGCAATTCTTGATATATTTTGCCTCACCATTTCATGTAGATCCCCTTATGAATGACCTCTACGTTACTCGATGTTAAGTCAAACCTACCAATCAAACTTTGATTGATACGGGCACCACAACATCCCCCATGACCGAATGTATAATGTGTGGGCATTCTGAAATCAAAGGTGCATGTTATGCAAAGTATATGGTGACAGCTTTCTACCTAAGTATGACCCCCGTGACCGGATGTACATCACCCAAAGGTGGTAGTATCGTCATGCCATATACCATAGGTAGAAGGTTTGGATTAATAAAAACTCTTTTAATTTGTATCTATTTTGACTTAATATTTGAAAAGCACTTAAACATTCTAAGTGGAGGGTTTTTGCTTGCAAAGATCTCATCATGTTATCTTCTTATTTAGGTTTTCTATATCCTAACCATGCATCTCATATGTCAATAGTGGAAAGCATAAATAAGTAAATGCACCTAGCATGCTCCCAGCGTTGGATGACCATGAGCCTAACCAAGTGGTGCACTTAGAGCCATAGATGCACCTTCTAGTTGATTTTAGGTAGGTTGACTAAATCTAGCTATTACATGAGTGTATCCCATACATTCATGGGCCTTTAGAAAGTCTCCATGTCTCCAATGGTTTCCTTTGCTCCATGTGATATTTACATGAGAAAGAAATCCCCACTCTTAGTAATTTTACTTTCATAACATTGACAAAGTAGAAATAAAGAGGCATGCAAGCCCTAATTTAATACAACCTATTTCAACAACTTGAAACATATAAAATCAATATTAAAGACTCATGATCATCCTCATTCATTCATCATCCGTTCAACAATTAAATGAACAATTGTAACCCCCCGAAAATTTCATGATTTATAGAATTTAATTTTAATATATTTAAAATTTCATGAATCTTATGTTATAGTTGCTAATTTGTTATTTTATAAATTTTGGAAGTCAACTTGTTAACAAGAAAACTTCAATTTTTATGAATTTTAAAAGTTTGGGGTCACTCCAAAATTTATCAAAACCTGATTGAGCACTTAATATTGGGGTTTGCATGGAAGAACTTTGGTCAATAAGGTCAAAGCTGTATTTTTTAGCAATTTTAAGGACTCAATTGGGGTTATTTGAAAACCTTTGGGGTAAATATGAAAAAGAAAATATCTATTTTATAAAATTGGCAAAATTGCATTTTGAACCCCCATTCCTTCTTTCTTCTTCACCCATGACCAACCACAACCACCACCGATGATCTCCCTCTAGCGAACATTTTTCCCCAAACCACTTTGATTAAAATGCTCACCACACCTCTAGCTATACTCCCACACCACATGCACGATTCAACAAGCAGCAGGTTACCGAAAACTGGAAGCTGAAAACTAGCAGTGGCTGACCTTGACGGGCACGGCAGAGCCATGACTAAAACTTAATTCTGGGTAGAGATACTAGAAGCTCTCAGCATCGAGAAGCTGAAAACAGCTTTGCATGTGAGTTTGGCATGGCAGAGACAATGAAAAATGGTGATCGGAGCGCAGTGGCGAGAGACCCATTTGGAAGTTGTTGAGATCGATTGATAATAGCATTGGACTTAGGAGCTCAAGATGAGCATTTTGGTGGTAACTCTGGGCTTCTTCAGCAGCAGACGACGGCATGGCGGCGGAGAGGCAGATTCACCTCCACGATGCAACTAGCACACTCGTGTGTTTAGTTTGTGGTTTTGAAACTTCAGTGGCCAATCTTGAAATTTTAATTAGATGTACTTGATATATATATATATTGTGCCTTACCTTTGGAAATCTTGTATTATATGCTAAGAATGAAGAGTTGGGAATGATTGATATATATATATGTGTGTGTGTGAAAGATTCCCATGCAAGACAAATATTCAAATAAGTGGACCCGGACATGTTATGCTAAATGCAAAATTTGGATTAAATAATTATACCAAGGACTATGTAATATAAGACTAAGTGGAATTTGATTAGGAATAATTATTTAGAGATTGGACTATTTTGTTTGGATTGACTAGGATGATGATATGATAATAACTTTGTAGTTAAGAATGAGATATCATGCTATTTTGGAACCGATATAGAACATCATGATAAATTGTAGAATAGTTAATTTATTGGAGTGCTTTATATAGATACTACTACCTATTGAACCTATATCATCATGTTGATCAATAAGTTAGTAATGTCAGAGTACTTATAATGTAATTCTAGAAGGTTATTAGAGATGAATAGAAGTTTTGACTATGGAAATATTCTTTTGATTAGGTGACGAAGAAGTGGGTCCTATCGATCAAGAGTTTGCGGGCTGTGGTTGTTTTACTGAAACTACAAGAGATGAGGGTCTGTCAATTTGGCACATTTTCTAACTATCTATTATTTGTGATAAGCCCCTGTGTGGGTTTTCTGTTTTTGTACCGTACTCTATTTGTTTGAAATATGAAATATGTTGGAATTTTGATTTATTATCTGTTATCTAATTTGAACACCCCTATGAGGGTTATCTTTGATATCAATTCTATTTTTGTTTGTTCTGGCGCCCAAAACCTTATCTGTTATCTATATCTGAGTTGTTAATCTGTATGTGTTGTATCTGTATTGATCTGTACCGTTCTTTATTACTTTGCTGGCATATTTGTTTATTTGTTTAGCTTTATTCGGCATGTTGGCTTATCTAAATTCGTTGTTGTTATCAAGATTGCCTTGAGGGTGTTCTATTATGTCATGTTATGTTCTGTACTATTTTATTTTAGAACCGACGGTGTGCTAGGGACTTTCCCCTGGGCATCTGCACAAACAGTTGTGAATTCTGTTATGTGTACGGAGAAAATGTGGGCCAAGGGTCAATCCAGGTGAAATGTTTGGTTATGTGGGGCACGCTAGGGACTTTTCCTTAGGTGTTAATGATATGCTAGAGACTTTCCCCTAGGTTTCGGCGGTACACTAAGGACTTTCCCCTGGGTATCAGTGGTGTGCTAGGGATTTCCCATAGGCATCTGCGGTGTACTATACAGTTTGTATGGGCATCCGCCATGTACCAAGCTGTTACGCTTAGGTAAACTGAATGTCTAACTGGAATAAGGTGATTCTACAATGCTTGTCTATAGTTTTTCTTGGAATGCATATACTTTAGGTTTGTTTTGCCTATCTGAATTCTGTCTGTCTGAAGTCTGTCTTGGAGCAATAAGGCAAAAGAGTTTCATGTTTTGCTATGTTTACTGTCTGATTCTGAATCTGTCATGTTCTGTATGTTTAATTGATGATATATTAAGTTGAACTTCCTCGATAGATCTCTTCTGTTATTCTTAAGCTATCCCTTACTAGGTCTTTGGACTTACCCCCATACCTCTTGACCTTTTCAGACAGGTTTTGGTGATGATTGTGTACTTCAGGCTTGGAATGATATAATATGCTTTGTAATAGAATAGATGCTTAAACTTGTGTATGAATCACTTTTAAGTTTAGTGAAAACTTGGAGATGTTGTGAGATATCTGACTTGAACTTATGAATTGTGGTAGGTATGAAATGATGAATGATGAATTTGTGATGGTTAGAAATTTGTACTTTTGTAAGATGTGCTTAGGTTGAAGCTTATTGCTATTTCGAAAATTTTGGAAAAATTTTCTGATGGGCCTATTGTTAGAATTATGTATGAAATTTAAGTCTGAATCAGAGTGGTTCTTGAGCTTAGGTGCTATCCCGAAGTGGGGGTGCTATAGAGGTGGTATCAGAGCCTAGGTTAGCGATGACCTAGGTGTTGAACAGTAACAGGATTCATAGCTAGCTTGGTTGTTTGGATTAGTTAGGTTATGAACTTTAAGTGTTTAAGCATTTGTGGATTTTTATATGACCCAGGACAATAGGATATAGATTTTACTGTGTGATACTAACAAAATAGATTTTTTGGAGCTTTGTGATTGTAGCAGAATGGCTGACGACCGCAACAAAAGGAAAGAGCCTGCAGAGGGGCCATGCAAAGAACCTTTGGATCCTATGATCAGACTCTTAGAGGAGGAAAAGACGAGATTGTTGAAGCTATGTCAATCACTGGAAGACAAGATAAATAACCAGCGTGAGACACTTATACGTAACCGAATGGAGGCATACCAACTGAGGTCGATGATCGAAGTTAGGGATTATCTCATAAATCGACTCATAGTGGATGTGGAATGAGAACGTATGCGGTTTAGCATAGTAGAGGCGCAGGTACAAGGACTTCGTACCATAAAGAAGAAAATGAAAGCTACATTCCAAGAGTTAGAGACAGATTACCGGAGGACTGTAGAGGTACCCTACCCCGTGATGGACAAGATAAGCCAGATGATAACCTATTATGGTAGGTCCATTGACCAAGTCATAGGAGTTGGCATAGGGATTGATGTCAGAGTAGGACCTTCGGGGATTCATCCAGCCCCAGAGCCCGAGCGTTCATAAGAGGCATAGATTGAAGAGGATTCGAAAGAAAACCTCGACAAGAATACTGAGAAAGATCCATAAGAGAACTTAGATAAGAATGCTAAGGAAGATCCGAAAGGGAACCTAGATGAGGATGCTGAGGAGGATCTGGAAGAGAACCTAGAAGAGAATGCCGAGGAGGATCCAGAGAAAGCTAAGGAGATCTCGGATGCAGATCCTATTCCTGAACCCCCAATGGTAGCACCGTGGGTGACTGAGGACGAGGACAACGATGATGATATAGACCCAAACTAGATGTGGGGCCCGAACGCAATGTGGGATGACTTCGATTAGTGGCATGATGCTAAACCAAACGATCGTTCGACATTACTGATTAGTAGGGTTATGACAGATGATTTAGTGTCGTGATGACATTCCATATGTGTACTTAGCGTAGTAGTAACTCGGCACTTCTAACTATTAGGATTGCATAATGTTGGCTAATATTTATCCTTTTCTTTTCCTTTCGCCTAATCATTTTGAATCCAATCAAGGGAATAGTTAGCATGGAAATTTTTGAAAACTTTGAATTTCATATGTACTATTGTAACTTTGCTATTGCTAACTAAGTATGCTAATGAAGTTATCTTATATATTTTGTCAAACTTTCTTTCTTTCCTATTTTAAGATATTGGAGCTTGTATTAAATTTACTTTTCTTTTCTTTAATTTTGAAAAACTCAAGAAATTCAGAAGGATTCTTGAAGGCTAAAGTGCTAATTGGCAAATTATAATTGCAGGCTTGAGACTACATCATAAATCTCAAAGTGAAAGATGGTGTCTCATGGTAGTGCTCCTAGGCTCGCTCCAGCAAGAGCAAGTCATAGAGGAAGACCAGCTGGTCGACCTGTTAATGCACCAAGAATCCCTAGGCAGGAAGTACCTGCTTATCAGCCACCTGAACCAGAAGAAGAAATTTCACAAACCCATTTTGTGGGTCAGCCAGTGGACCCCGTGAATCAGAGAAGGCCTAGAGCTAGGCAACAGGCTTGATAGCTGGGCAGTAAAGTAAGAAGGGTTAATGAGATAAATGAAGATCGGACACTAGAATGGTTTCTCTTTTTCCAACCCCCAAAAATTTTCGGGGAGCCAGACGACCGCAAAGCAGAGGAATAGGTAGAAGACTTGGATGTCATATTCAAAGCTCTACGATACCCGAATGAACAAAAGGTATGATTTGCCATATTTCTACTGACCGGGTCTGCAAGAAATTGGTGGAAGATGATAGATCGCAGATGGACTGCTTCGAAGACCCCTCTCGGACATGGGATAATTTCACCCAGGAATTTATGGACAAATATATTCCCTTGGTAGTCAAGCAAGCAAGAGAAAGGGAATTTATGAATCTAATCCAAGAAAGCCAATCTGTCAGTTAGTACGATGCAACTTTCAACCAATTAATCAGTATGCACCGTAAATCCTGGAAGATGAAAGTCGGCAGATCTAACGGTTTGTCAACGACTGAGATCAGAGCTTAGACAAGGTATAGCCATCTTCGACCTATCAAATTTCAACCTGGCAATAAGCAAGGCACTACAGTATAAATCAAAACTACAAGAAATTCAAAAAATCAAAGACAGGTCGAAAAGGAAGACTACCCCTAAGAGGACCAAGTTGCGCTAGCAAGAAACAACCTAGGTTACAAATTGAAGGCACATCCCAACGAATTCCTAGGACTGATGAGATAGTATATACGGCTTAAGATAAGGTATCAGTGCCGTGTGGATTCTGCGGATCAACTAGCCATGAAGAAGTGAATTGTTGGTGGAAACAGGGTAAATGCGTAAGGTCTGGAAGCAGTCAACATTTTTTGAAAGATTGCTCGATAAAGAAAAATCTAGCTCTAGTAGAAAGAGGGAAGCAGAAAATTCAGACCCATGTATATGCCCTAACTAGAGAAGATACACGGGATCCCAATAAGGTGGTTGATGGCATGATTACTATCTAGAAAAATCTTGGTAAAGTATTATATGATCCTGGAGCATCCCATTCATTTATATCTGTTGATTTTTCTCGAAAATTAAATATACAACCTGAAACCATGGCTTACCAAGTTGAAGTGCAAGCACCCTTAGGAGTAGGGTTAGTCACAGATACCATGTATCGACATTGCCCGATCATGGTCGAAGGCAGAGTGTATCCAGCTAATCTAATATGAATGCCTATCCAATGGTATGACGTAATTCTTAGGATGGATTAGCTGTACCATCATCAGGTACAGGTGAATTGTTACACCAAGTGCATCACACTCGGGAAGGGACCTCGATATCTTCACACCCTTCGGCAGATAATGCTTCTCCAATACTGATCATATCAGTATTAGAAGCTAAACAGATTTTGAATAAATGAGGGCAAGGATTTTTGGCATACCACATCAAAAAACCTCAGGACATGGTTAGGATCGAGGATATAGAAGTAATAGCATAATACCTGGAGGTATTTCCTGAAGAATTAAACTCCCTACCCCCCGATAGAGAGATAAAGTTTGTCATTCAAACTTTACAAGGGGCTACGCTATTCTCTAAGATTCTGTACTGAATGACGCCTACTAAGCTTAAGGAGTTGAAGAGCCAACTGCATCAGTTGCTAGAGAAGAAGTTCATTACACCCAGCACGTCCCCATGGGGAGTCCCAGTGCTATTCGTCAAGAAGAAGGACAGGTCTTTAAGAATGTGAATCGACTACCGAGAATTGAACAAGGTCACTATCAAAAATAAGTATCCTCTGCCACATGTCGAGGAGTTATTTAACCTATTACAAGGGTCAAGGATCTTCTCCAAGCTGGACTTAAGATAAGGATATTATCAATTGAATATCAAAGAAGAAGATATCCCTAAGACAGCTTTCAATTCTCGATATGGTCACTTTGAGTTCGTGGTAATGTTGTTTGGTCTAACCAATGCCCCGGTGGCATTCATGGACTTGATGCACCAAATTTTCAGGCCGTACTTAGACCAGTTTGTGGTCATCTTTATCGACGACATACTGGTATTCTCTAAATCCAAGGAGAAACACAGAAAGAACTTACACAATTTTAAAAACTCTGAAAGAGCATCAAATATACGCTAAGTTCATTAAGTACGAATTTTTGATTGAGAAAATAACCTTTCTGGGTCACGTAATCACTCGAGGCGGGCTAGAGGTGGACCCCTCTAAAGTGGAAGTGATTGTCAATTGGAAAAGGCCTGAAATCGTCACCGAAGTTAGGAGCTTTCTGGGATCGACCGGATACTATCAGAGATTTGTCTAAGATTTCTCCAAGATAGCTGGTCCATTAACCAAGTTAACTCAGAAAAACCAGTCATTTGATTGGAATAAGGAGTGTGAGAAAAGCTATCAAGAGTTGAAGAACCGCTTAACTCCAGCTCCAGTTTTAGCCCTTCCGAACGGGATAAATGACTTTATGGTATATATAGATTCTTCATATAAAGGGTTAAGATGCATGTTGATGCAGAGAGGGCGTGTCATCGCTTACACATCTTGGAAATTAAAGCCTCATGAGGAGAACTATCCACCTCATGATTTGGAGCTAGCAGTGATCATTTTTGCAATATCCAAGTGGAGGCATTACCTCTGTAGAGCTACATTTGAGGTATATATAGATCACAAAAGCCTCAAATTCTGCATTTGCAAAAGATCTGAACATGAGGCAGCATAGGTGGGTGGAGTTTCGAGAAGTTTATGACTTCTCTATCGCCTACCATCTGGGAAGAACGAATGTGGTAGCCAATTCCTTGAGCCAGAAAGTGAGAACAGCTCATCTGCAAGGGACATGAACATCAAAAGGATCGAGTATAGGTGTTGTGCTACGATTAAAATAGAGAGTTTGGGTTGCAGGAGTGAAAGTACAGCCTGAACTATACGATGAAATTCGACAGGCCCAAGCTAGAGATAGGATGATGTTGAAATAAAGAGAATTGGTTGGAAGTTTTGAAGGACCCGAGTACAATATCGATGGTTAAGGCACATTGTTATTTTGCAAAAGAATTTGTGTGCTTGAAGAAATGAAGGGGAGATTACTAGAAGAGGCACAATGAACAAGATATGCAATACATTCGGACGGGACAAAAATGTATCAGGATTTAAAGAAACAGTTCTGGTGGAATGGGATAAAGAAAGATGTAGTAGATTATGTGCAAAAATGTCTGGCCTGTCAATTAGTGAAAGCAAAACACCAGCGATCATCGGGGTTGTTGCAGCCACTTCTTATCCCTGACTGAAAATGGGAACAAGTGACCATGGACTTTGTGACCAGTCTATCGAAAACCATAGGAGGTTATGACAGTATTTGGGTGATAGTGAGTCGTTTGACAAAGTTTGCACATTTTCTACTTGTCGGAACGGACTACAAGATTGAGAAATTAGTAGAGTTATATATCAAAGAGATCATCAGGCTACATGGGATTCCAATCAGTATTGTATCCGATCAGGACCCAAAGTTCACATTGAGACTTTGGAAAAGTTTGCAGAAATATTTGGGAACAAGGTTACAGTTTAGCTCCGCTGCTCATCCTCAGACTGACGAACAATTAGAAAGGGTCATTCGAATTTTGGAAGACATGCTGCGAGCTTGTGTTCTGGATTTCGATGGAGGTTGGACCTGACATCTACCTTTGGTTGAGTTTGCCTACAATAACAGTTATCAGTCTGTTATTTAGATGGCACCATATGAAGCATTGTACGTACGGAAGTACCAGTCCCCACTGTATTGGGACCTAGCAGAGTACAAGAGTACCGTTGATGTGTCTCTGGGAACTATGAAGCTTGAACCGATTCAAGAGACTGTTGAGAAGGTACATGTTATTAAACAACGAAAGAAGGCTGCTCAGGACCGATAGAAAAGTTACGTAAATAAGCGAAGGAAAGATTTGGAGTTTGAAGTGGATGTTGAGTGTTCCTCAAGGTATCCTCGAGGAAAGGTATCAGAAGAATTGGCAAAGGAGGAAAGCTGAGTCCGAGGTATGTAGGACCCTATGAAATAAGTGAGAAAGTTGGATTAGTGGCTTATCGTCTTGTACTGCCCCAAAACCTGACTGGGATACACGATGTCTTTCATGTATCTCAACTCCAAAAATACTATCCCAATCCTTCCCATATCATATCACCTGAGCTCATGCAATTAAAAGGTGATCTGACATATGAGGAACAACCTGTTCGTGTCTTGGACCGAAATTTTTGGGAGCTTAGGAATCGAAGGATTCCTCAAGCGAAAGTACTGTGGTGCAACCACAATGTGGAAGAAATAACCTGGGAGCAAGAGGATCTCATGTGCCAACAATATCCTGAGCTCTTCCAACATTCAAGTGAGAATCTAGGGACCAAATTCTTTTAGAGAGAGCGGTTTGTAACACCCTAAAAATTTCATGATTTATAAAATTTAATTTTAATATATTTAAAATTTCATGAATCTTATGTTATAGCTGCTAATTTATTATTTTACTAAATTTTGCGGGCCAACTTGTTAACAAGAAAACTTCAGTTTTTAGAAATTTTAAAAGTTTGGGGCCAATCTGGAATTTATCAAAACTTGATTGAGCACTTTTCGAAAATGTTGGGGTTTGCATGGAAGAACTTTGGTCAACAGGTCAAAGCTGTATTTTTCAAAGATTTCAAGGACTCAATTGGGGTTATTTGAAAACCTTTGGGGTAAATCTGAAAATCAGAAAAATCCATTTTATAAAAGTGGCAAAATTGCAATTTGAACCCCTATTCTTTTTTCCTACTTCACCTGCGACCAACCACAACTACCATCGGCGATCTCCCTTCGGTGGATGTTTTTCCCCAAACCACTCCGATTAAAATGCTCCCCACACCTTCGACTACACTCGTACACCACATGCACGGTTGATTGGGCGGCGGGTGACCAAAAACTAGAAGCTAAAAACTAACAGCAACAGGCCTTGATGAGCACGGCAGAGCCACGGCTAAAACTTGATTATGGGCAGAGATACTAGAAGCTCTCAGTGTAGGGTAGCCAAAAAAATCTTTGCATGCGAGTTTGGTGCGGCAGCGGCGAAGAAAAATGGTAATCGGAGCGTGGCGCCGAGAGACCCATTTGGAGGCTGTTGAGCTCAATTGAAGGTGATCTATGCTGCGAAATTGGAAACTAATAGTAGCATTGGACTCAGGAGCTCGAGAGGAGCATTTCGATTGTAACTTCAAGCTACTCCAGTGGCGTGGCGGCAGCAGAGAAGCAGTTTCACCTCATTGATGCAACGAACACACTCGCGTATTTAGTTTGTGGTTTTGAAACTTTGGTGGCCAATCTTGAAAATTTAATTGGATGTACTTTGATATATATATATATGTATGCATATTGTACCTTACCTTTGGAAATCTTATATTATATGCTAAGAATAAGGAGGTGGGAATGGTTGATATATATATAGATATATAAGTGTGCAAGATTCCCATGCAAGAAGAATATTCAAATAAGTGGACCCGGACATGTTATGCTAAATGCCAAATTTGGATTTAATAATTATACCAAGGACTATATAATACAAGACTAAGTGGCATTTGATTAGGAATAATTATTTAGAAATTGGACTATTTTGTGTGGATTGACTAGGATGATGATGTGATAATGACTTTGTAGTTAAGAACGAGATATCATGCTATTTTGGAACCGATATAGAACATCATGATAAATTATAGAATAGTTAACTTATTTGAGTACTTTGTGTAGATACTACCTATTGAGCCTATATCATCATGTTGACCAATAAGTTAGTAATGTCAGAGTACTTATAATATAATTCTAGAAGGTTATTAGAGATGAATAGGAGTTTTATCTATGGAAATATTCTTTTGATTAGGTGATAAAGAAGTGGGTCCTATCGATCAGTAGATTGCGGGATGTGGTTGTTGTTGGAATAGTGCCCGGCAAGCCAATCAGATTGGCCTTGTAAAAGCTATTTCCTTGTAAAACAATCTTGATTGAATGATATTCTTTATATGACCACCTTCATCTTACGCTTTATATTACTTCACTTGCATTTCGATGAAGCCTTTAGATTACACATGACTATGGGACTTGATTTGATGACCATGGAATAAGTCTTACACGGTCGTGATCTCAAATCTTCCAAGTCATAGGATCTTACGAGATGGGGCATCTAAGATTATGATAGACTTGCACTAATGATGCATAAATCCAAGAGTTGGATATTACTCTGTTCCATGAGCAATCTTTATGAGACACGAGTGCATGTTAGTGGGTGCTTGTTAAAGAACAAGGCATTGAAGACCCTCTGGAGAATCCACTAGATAGCCGTAGTGGCAAGTCGGTAGCGATCAATTCTCCTACTTACACTAGTGTATATTATTAGTCCTTTGACCTGAGGATCCATGGTAACCTTGTGTCCGGTCCTCATACTTTGACTTTTCCTTAACCACTTAGCAAGTCTTTCCAGTTGAGGTTAGGTATGAGCTACTTGGCATGGAGGTTTGTGAGATCCAAGATGGAATCCGACTCTTTGCTTTTGTGAAGGGCGAGTACATCTCCTATGTATTCTATAATGATCAATTCCAAAAAATCCTTGCGCAAGGTAGTGTGACAACTTGGAAAAGGAGTTTTCCAAAGGTGAGGTCACACAAGGGAATCGAACATTGAGAATAGAGACAAAGTATTGAGGCTATTAGGGAGCCGACAAATATCTTGCCCTAGGCCTCTTTCGGGAGATAAGAGACAGAAGGATCGTATTTGCATGGTACGCATAGAGCTATGATGGTTTTCCAGAATATTCATTTCAGCCAATTAGTTGGGTTCCATGGGCTTGAGGTTGGGCATTGACCATGGAGATTGGATACTCTTTAATTAATGAGATTAATTGAATTGGGTCGATTAGTTTAAAATAAGTTTTAAACTAAAATGAATATGAGATATTCAAAAGTCACAAAGATTTGTGAGCCCTTGTTCAATGAATGGTAGAACCTATTGGGTCACACACAAAAGCCAAATAGTTTTCAAACTTGGTAGAGCAATTTTCCAAGTGTTGGAAAAATCACCCTTTGGTGACCAATTTTCAAGGCTCCAATCTAATGGTCAATTTTGGTTTGATTAATTTAAGTGTTAAATTAATCAAATAATTTAAGAGTTAAATTAGACCAATAATTAAGGAGTTAATTATTTGGTACCATATTGACCATCAATTGGACAAGTTGACTTAAAGAGTTAAGTCGACTAATTTAAGCTTAAGAGTTAAGCTTGTTTGATTTAAGTGTTAAATCAAAGGTTAATGGGAAGAATACTTTTTGGATGGAAAATTTAAATGAAGTTTTCATTTAAATTAGCATCTTAATTAATTTGGAATTAGATTCCAAATGAAATTGAAATGCACTTGAAATTCAAGTAAGACTTGAATTTGCCAACTTGGCATGCCATTTGGGCGGTCACCTTAAGGAAGGTGTGATGCCAACTGGAATCACACCTTCCACCCTCTATATATAGATATAGAGAGAATGAAAACTTCGAAAATAAGTTGTTGAAAAGTGTGAGAATTAGATTCTTGCATTCCCTCCAAAATCTCTCTCTCCATGCATTGCATCATGAGTTGAAGCTTGCATTCCTTCTTCTTCCCAACAAGAAAATTGGCCTTCTCTAACTCATTTTCTCCTATATAAATCCAGCTTCTAGTGAGGGAAAATTGGAAAATTTTTTGGTGTGTGGATCATATCAAAAGAAGCAAGGCACTTGACTTGCTCGGTTTTGGAGATCCACCTATAGCAGCTTCCAGTTGGAGAATTTTCATGGAACGATCCAGAATGATTTTTGGCTCAAATTTTTCATAGTAGTTTACCCTGTGTGTTTATGTGTTCTATATTTAATTTCATGAATTTTGGATCAATTTATCCTGAGAAATTGTTGTCATCTTTCCGCTGTGCCAGTTCTAGACAGTTTCCGGACTCGTGAGAGATAGTTGATCTTCTCCTTGATTTTGAGCTACAAGAGGTAATTCTTCATCCTAATTCAAATCTATAGCATGACTAGATCCTTGGGATCTTGATTAGCTTAGTTATTTTCAGGCTTATGAAATTTTGATTTATGGATCCTATTGCTACTCTAGCTTTCAAGTGGTATCGGAGCCTTTTTCATGCTATGTTTTGGATTATTGTTTGATTGATTCATGTGATGAATTGATCAATATCACCAAGTAGTTGATTCAATTCATGGATTGGAGTGTTTGGATGATGATGCTTGTGGCTCTATTGCTTGATGGATTGAAAGCATGCTTTTATGTGATTTAAGTGTTAATTCATGTTTTGGTATGTTTCGATTGATAGATATAAATGTTGAATATTGATTTAGCATTTATTGATGCAATATGGTGATATAGCATGTTGATGTTTGATCAAAAGAGTTTTGGTCATTTTTGTATCCAATGTGATTGGAGTTTTGTTGGAGATTTTTGAAGAATACGATTCTTACTTGAACTTGATTTTTGAAGCTTGATTGAGCACTTAAATTTCCAGTTTTAAAATGTGTTTTAGATCTGGAAATTGGTCCATAATGTGTGATTTAATGTTTAGAATGAGTTCTAGCATTTTTGGTGCACAAAAGTTGAGCCAAAAATGGCCTAACTTGCCTTTGACCCAAAACAGGGGCTGCTGCCGGCTTTGGTGCACATTGGTAGGGCTGTAACTGAGACTTACTGCCCAGCCATGTGCCTGCCTCGGCCAGCAGCACCCGGTCATGGGTTGGGTGAGTTTTTGTGCAATTTTTGGGCTCCTTTGGTGACTAGAAATGATGTTAAATCATGTGTTATGGATGCACAAGTGTTGTGCAAGTTCTCAATGTAATGTTTGACACTTTTCAAGCTCCTTAAATCTTGTTAAAGTTTATCTCCAGTAGTTGCATAAGTGTTATGCTTGTTCAATTATTTGTTTATGAGATAAGCATTTAATTGTTAGAATTAATTGTTAATTCTAGATTTATTTATTGTTCATTTAATTGTTGAATGAATGGGGATGATCATGAGCCTTTAATATTGATTTTAATTGTTTCAAGTTGTTGAAATGGTTATATTAAATTGAGGCTGGCATGCCTCTTATTTTCTACCTTGTAATTGTTATGAGAGTAGAATCACTAGGAGTGAGGATTTACTATTCATGTAAAATTTACATGGAGCAATGGAGGCCAATGGAGGTGTGAGACCTTTGGAGGCCCATGAATGTATGGGATACACTCATATAATAGCTAGATTTAATCAACCCACCTAAAATCAACTAGGTGGTGCACCTATAGCTCTAAGTGCACCAGTTAGTTAGGCTCATGGTCATCCCACCCTAGGAGCATGCTAGGTGGATTTACTTATTTATGCTTTCCATATCCTATTGATGTATGAGATGCATGATTAGGATATAGAAAACCTAAATAAGAAGATAAAATGATGAGATATTTGCAAGCAAAAACCCTCCATTTAGAATGTCTAAGTGTTTTTCAAATATTAAGTCAAAATGGATACAAATTAAAAGAGTTTTAATTAATCAGGCCATCTACCAATAGTATATAGCATGACGATGCTACCACCTTTGTATGATATACATCCGGTCATGGGGGTCATGCTTAGGTGGAAAGCTGTGACCATACACTTTGCATTAGATGCACCTTTGATTTGGAAATGCCCACACATTATACACTCGGTCACGGGGGATGTTGTGGTGCCCGTCTCGAATCAAAGTTTGATTTGTAGGTTTGACTTAACACCGAGTAATGTAGAGATCATCCATCAGGGGATCTACATGAAATGGTGAGGCAAAATATATCAAGAATTGCATGAGATGCAATTAGCAAAAGTTGCTTACCTGTAGGTTGCTCGTGGATATACATCGGGTCACGGGGGTCCACTTGCAAGTCTTTAGGATCTTGATTCTCACTAGGAAATATGATTTCTCGAATTTTTCTTGGGGGTGAAGAATTTGATAAAATAGTAGGAGAAAAACATGCTTAAAAGACCATGAACATGTTTCGAATATCAAATTCAATCACATGTTTATTCTCTTTTTCGCCCTTGAGGATTTTTCAAATCCCAAGAATGGTTTAATGTTCCACTCAACGTTATTTTGGAAACCAATAAACCAATCGGGCTAAACTTCCACGATTGACTTAGCCTCAAAATCGTTCTAGATTCCTAGCAATGGATAGATGTCATATATCAAGGTGCTCCAAATCCCATTGGGATTAAAAGTAGATCAAGAGACACGTGAAAAGTCACGAATTGGGTTTAGGATCGTCCTATCCCATAGTCTCATGATGGCATCTACAAACTTTAAAAGTCTGAAAACCACATGAATAATACCTTGGCAAAAGTTTATAAGAGTTGTAAAGCAAACAAGGTATGAGAAGTTCATTGTGTCAAAAGAGATTTTTCAAGCTAGGATGAACGCGAAGTCATGTGTCATTGATTACCGTCCAAAGATGATTAAGCTTGGAGAAGCTTTTTCTACTTGGATGTAGTGATGGACAATGATCTCTATAAGGATTTGATCCTCACATCCTCGCCAAGTTTTATTGATCAAAGTGTTGATTTGGAAGGAGACTACCATGATAAGGACAAACATTTGACACTTGTTTCCTCCTGCAAGTCTATAGGCCCTAGGGGTGCTAGAAAGGGAGGTAAAAGGAATAAAAGTTCTTCCTCCAAGGGAAAACAACTATTACAGGCATCCGAAGGAGTCAAGAAGATTCTAGAGGAAATAATCGATATTATTTGTTTCTACTTTGGCAAGATAGGCCATTGGAAGCCGTTTTACAAGGAATACCTTGCAACCCTTTGGAAGGGTACGTGCTTTGTTGAAATGCATTTAAGGATAAACTCTTCTTCATGGATATGTGATATCGCATGTGGTTCTTATCTTTGTAAGTTGTTTCAAAGAATAAGAAAGAAGAATAAAACTAAGTGATGTGGATATGAGCCACCGCCTTGGCTAAGGAGCAAAAGTTGTGACTAAAGCCGAAGGCGTATAATAAGTTGGACTTAGGGAACTCCATAATTGTATTAACCCCTTGCTATTATGTGCCATATATTGTTGAGAACATTATTTCAAATTCCCGTTTTAGATAGTGAAGGATTGGATTCTTCTATATCAAATGGGAGATCAAAGGCATTAAAGAATGGGTTCTTTAATTGCTTGTGGTACACTTAACAAAGGATTATACATATTGGATTCTCAACTATAACTAATGCACTTTAAACAAAGTAAGGAAATTAGATATCCAAGAAGATGTCATTCTTTGGCATGGAAGACTTGGTCATATCTCTAAGAATAGGATGAGCAAGTTAGAAGCTCTCAAAGTGCTAAATGTTAGTGGCATTGAGGATCTTCCTACTTGTGAATCATGTTTAAAAGAAAAAAAGAAAAAAAAGACCAAAGCCCATTTTGTATGACAAATGGAGCGCTCCACAAGTCTCTTTGATTTGATCCATACGGATGTTTGTAGACCACTAAGAGTTAGTGGGAGATGAGGCTATTTCTACTTCATCACCTTCACTGATGATTATAATTGGTTCGGACACGTGTTTCTTATGAAGAACAAGTCCTAAGCCTTTGAAAAGTTCAAAGTGTATAAGAGTGAAGTGGAAAAGCAATTGGGGCTAAGTATTAAAGCTCTTCAATCGGATCAAAGAGGAGAATACTTGAGCACCAAATTCTTGATTATCTAAATGAGAATGGGATTATCTCTCAATGGACTCTACCCGACACACCCCACGTCAAATGGAATAGCCGAGAGGAGAAACTGTACCTTATTGGATATGGTATGTTCCATGATGAGCTTTTTCAATGTGCTTATATCCTTTAGGGGATATGTCTTATGGACGACAGAGCAGTTACTAAGTCAGTACCTTCAAAGTCAGTGCCAAAACACCATGTGAGATATAGCATGGCAAAGCACCCTCTTACCAATATATCAAGGTTGGGGATCTCCCGCCTACATGAGACGGACAGTGGGAGATAAGTTGGATAGTAGATCCACCTTGTGCAAGTTTGTGGATACCCAACAGAGTCTATGTGTTATTACTTTCATAATCCCTCGAAACAAAAGTTGTTTGTTTCGAGGAACACCACCTTTTTAGAAAAGGAATTTCTGTTAGGTAGAAAAAGGCATTGTTGTTGAACTTGGTGAAGTTCAAGATGATCATCAAAACCCAGAAGCGGTAGAAACAAAAATATATCAAAGAGCCTTGCACACAACCTCTAAGAAGGTCGGACCAAATTAAGAAGTAACCCAAATAGTTTGGATTTCTTTATGAAACAGGTCAATCGGCCAGTGATCCAAAGACCTATGAGGAAGCTATGTTGGACATAAATTCAGCATGTTGGCTTGGAGCCATGAAATCTGAAATAGACTCCATGTACTCAAAAAAGTATGGACTTTGGACTTTGGTAGATCCACCAAAGGGAATAGTTCCTGTTAGTTGCTAGCGGATGTATAAGCGAAAGCTTGGAGTAGATGGAGAAGTAGTGACTTTTTAGGCACGACTAGTGGCAAAAGGTTACACTCTAAGACCCGGTATCGATTTTGAGGAAACCTTTTCACCGGTCGCAATGCCTAAGTCCATTCGAATTCTACTTGCCATAGCTGCATATTATGTCTATGAGATGTGGCAAATAGATGTGAAAACTGCTTTCCTCAATGGTGATATTGAAGAAGAAATATATATGGAGCAACCACAAGGTTTTACATCCAAAGAGAGTGAGCAAAATGTTTGCGAACTCTAGAGATCCATTTATGGACTCAAACAAACATCCCGAAGTTGGAACATATGCTTTGACAAAATGGTCAAATTGTTTGGCTTTGCCAAAAATGTGTATGAACCATGTGTGTGCAATAAGGCTAGTGGGAGTCAGTACGGTTTATTATGATTTATGTCGATGACATCCTTCTCATTGGGAAAGAGGTAGGAATGTTAGAGTGTAGTAAAGCATAGTTATCTACACGATTCTCCATGAAGGATTTGGGAGAAGCATCCTACGTATTAGGAATACGTATCTATAGAGATAGGTCTAAGAAGATGCTGAGGCTATCCCAAACCCCATTCATTGACAAGATACTAAAGAGGTTTAGTGTGGAAGAATCCGCGAAGGGATTATTTCCCATGGGACATGGCATTTGTCTCTCAAAGTCTATGGCCCCCCAGACTGAGAAAGAGAAACAAGGATGTCTCACATACCTTATGACTCCACCATTGGTAGCATAATGTATGCAGTTCAATGTACAAGACTGGATGTGGCACACTTGCTAAGTGTTACAAGTAGGTTCCAATCCAATTCTGGTGAGACTTACTAGATAGCCGTGAAAGCAATCCTTAAGTACTTGAGAATGACTAAGGACTTATTTTTAGTATACGGCAATGGAGAATTGAAACTAGAGGGGTTTTCAGATTCAAGTTTTCAATCCGATGTAGATGACCTCAAATCTACTTCTAGATTCATATTTTACCTCAATGGCGGCGCGGTGAGATGGAAGAGTTCCAAACAAGACACTACGGCCGATTCCACCAATGATGCAGAATATATTGTAGCTCCAGAAGTTGCAAAGAAATGTGCTTGGATGAAAACTTTCATTCAAGTGTTGAATGTAGTGCCTAGCATTGCAGAGCCAGTTGTTGTCTTCTGTGACAACATCGGGGCGGTAGCGCAAGCTAAAGAGCCAAGATCTCATCAGAATTCCAAGCATATTTTAAGGTGATATCATTTGATTTGGGAGATCATTGATAGAGGCGACATCCGAGCGGAGAGAGTTGCCTCAGAAGAGAATATAGCAAATCTACTAACCAAACCCCTAACGCAAAAGGTCTTTGAAGAACATCTTGAGAAGATGCGTCTCAAGGCCATAGGACATTGGCTTTAGGGCTAGTTGGAGATTGTTGGAATAGTGCCCAACAAGCCAATCAGATTGGCCTTGTAAAAGCTATTTCCTTGTAAAACAACCTTGATTGAATGATATTTTTATATGGCCACCTTCATCTTATACTTCATATTACTTCACTTGCATTCGGATGAAGCCCTTAGATCACACATGACTACGGGACTTGGTTTGATGACCATGGAATAATTCTTACATAGTCGTGATCTCAAATCTTCCAAGTCATAGGATCTTACGAGACGGGGCATCTAAGATCCTGATAGACTTGCACTAACGATGCATAAATCCAAGAGTTGGATATCGCTCAGTTCCATGAGCAATCTGTATGAGATATGGGTACATGTTAATGGGTGCTTGTTAGAGGACAAGGCATTGAAAACCCTCCGGAGAATCCACTAGATAGCCGTAGTGGCAGGTCGGTAGTGATCAATTCTCCCGCTTATGCTGGTACATATTATTAGTCCTCTCACTTGAGGATCCATGGTAGCCCTGTGTCCGATCCTCATGCTTTGACTCTTCCTTGAGGACTTAGCGATTCTTTCGGGTTGAGGTTAGGTTGAGCTACTTGGCATAGAGGTTAGTGAGATCCAAGATGGAATCCGACTCCTCGCTTTTGTGAAGGGCGAGTGCATCTCATATGTGTTTTATAATGATCTATTCCAAGAAATCCTTGAGCAAGGTGGTGTGACAATTTGGAAAAAGATTTTTCCAAAGGTAAGGTCACACAAGGGAGTCGAACATTGAAAATGGAGACATAGTATTGAGGCTATTAGGAAGCCGACAAATATCTTGCCCTAGGCCTCTTTCGGCAGATAGGAGACGGGAGGACCGTATTTGCATGGTATGCATAGAGCTATGATGGTTTTCCAGAATATTCATTTTGGCCAATTAGTTGGGCTCCATGGGCTTGAGGTTGGACATCGACCATGGAGATTAGGTACTTTTCAATTAATGAGATTAATTGAATTGAGTCGATTAGTTTAAAAGGAGTTTTAAACTAAAATGAATATGAGATATTCAAAAGCCACAAAGAGTTGTGAGCCTATATCCAATGAATGGTAGAACCTGTTGGGTCACACACAAAAGCCAAATAGCTTCCAAAATTGGTAGAGCAATTTTCCAATTTTTGGAAAAATCACCCTTTGGTGAACGATTTTCAAGGTTCCAATCTAACGGTCAATTTTTATTTGATTAATTTAAGTGTTACATTAAACAGCTAATTTAAGAGTTAAATTATACCAATAATTAAGGAGTTAATTATTTGGTACCATATTGACCATCAATTGGGCAAGTTGACTTAAAGAGTTATGTTGACTAATTTAAGCTTAAGAGTAAAGCTTGTTTGATTTAGGAGTTAAATCAATTAAATTAAAGTGTTTAATTTAATTAATGAGAAGAATACTTTCTGGAGGGAAAATTTAAATGAAGTTTTCATTTAAATTAGCATCTTGATTAATTTGGAATTAGATTCCAAATGAAATTGAAATGCACTTGAAATTCAAGTAAGACTGGAATTTGCCAACTTGGCATGCACTTGGGTGGTCACCTTGAGGAACACCTTCCACCCTCTATATATAGATATATAGAGCATGCAAAATTCGAAAATAAGCTGCTGAAAAGTGTGAGAATTAGATTCTTGCATTCCCTCCAAAATCTCTCTCTCCATGCATTGCATCATGAGTTGAAGCTTTGTATTCCTTCTTCTTCCCAACCTGAAAATCATCCCCCTCTACCTCATTTTGTCCTTTCTAACTCCAGCTTCTAGTGAGGGGAAATTCGAAAATTGTTTGGCATGTGGATCATGTCAATAGAGGCAAGGCACTTAACTTGCTCGATTTTGGAGATCCATCTGCCGCAGCTTTTGGTTGGCGAGTTTTTATGGAACAATCCAGATAGATTTTTGGATCCAATTTTTCACAGTAGCTTCCTCTGTGTGTGGATGTATTGTAAATTTAATTTCCTGAATTTTGGAGCAGTTTAGCCTAGGCAATTGTTGTCATCTTTCCGCTATGCCAGTTCTAGACAATTTCTAGACTCGTGAGAGATAGTTGATCTTCTCCTTGATTTTGAGCTGCAAGAGGTAATTATTTATCCTAAGCCATATCTATAGCATGACTAGATCCTTGGGAGCTTGAGTAGCTTAGTTATTTTCAAGCTTATGAAGTTTTTATTTATGGATCCTATTGCTACTCTAGCCTTCAGTTATTTTGCTGAAACTACAAGAGGTGAGGGTCTGCCAATCTGCTATATTTTCTAACTATATGTTATTTGTGATAAGCCCTTGTGTGGGTTTTCTATTTCTGTACCGTACCCAATTTTTTTGAAATCTAAATTGTGTTGGAATTTGGATTTGTTATCTGTTATCCGATTTGAACACCGTTGTGAGGGTTATCTTTGATATCAATTCTATTTCTATCTGTTCTGGCTCCCAGAATCCTATCTGTTATCTGTATCTTAGTTGTCTGTCTATTTGTCTCATATCTATACTGATCTGTATCGTTTTCTATTGCCTTGCTGGCATATTTGTTTATTTGTTCAGCTTTATTTGCCCATGTTGGCTTATCTGAATCTGTTGTTGCTATCATGATTGCCTTGACGGCATTCTGTTATGTTCTGTTCTGTTCTATACTATTTTGTTTGAGAACCGGCAGTGCACTGGGGACTTTCCCTATCTACAAAAATAGTTGTGAATTCTGTTATGTGTATGGAGAAAATGTGGGCCAAAGGCCAATCCGGGCAAAATGTTTGGTTATGTGGGGCACGCTAGGGACTCTCCCCTAGGTGTCAACGATACGCTGGGAACTTTCCCCTGGGTGTCGGCGGTACACTAGGGACTTTCCCCTAGGTATTAGTGGTGTGCTAGGGATCTTAATGCTTGCAAATCAATCATGTTGGCCGCCCCCTCTATATCTATATATAGAGGGAGGATGGTATGATGCCAAGGTGTGATGCCAATGTGGCATCACACCTTCCTCAAGGAGAAGCATCACATGTGCATGCCAACTTGTAAGCAAGCTGCAAGTTGCATGTGCATTTCTTGTGAATTTGAATTTCATTTGGAATCTTCATTTCATCATATGAAATGTCATCCAAATAAATTCTATTTCCACACCAAATGGACCATTCATTTGAATTTTCCCTCCAAGTTCATTTCTTCACTTTAATTAAATTAAACATTTTAATGTAATTAAACTTTGACTTAACTGTTAAGTCAACTAGCTCAACTCTTTAAGCTAACATTTGTTAGCTTAACTCTTTAAGTTAACTTGACCAATTGATAGTCATGTGGCATCAAATTAAATTAACACTTAATTTAATTGGTTTTAATTTAACTCCTTAAATATCAATTTAACAATTAAATTGATAGAGCCAAGATGACTAAAAATTGCATCAATTGTACCCTCGATTTTCGCCCACTAGGAATCTTTCTAACATTTAGAAAATTCCTTTCGCAGATGCCTAACGGAAAGTGCTAGGGATTTCCTTAGGCATCTGCGATGCACTATACAATTCTTATGGGCATCTGCCTTGTACCAAGTTGTTACGCTTACGTAAACTGATTGTCTGACTGGAATAAGGTGATTCTGCAATGCATGTCTATAGTTTTTCTTGGAATGCATATACTTCGGGTTTGTTTTGCCTATCTGAATTATGTCTGTCTGAAATCTGTCTTGGAGCTATAAGGTAGGAGAGTTTCCTGTTTTGCTATATTTACTGTCTGATTCTGAATCTATCATATTATGTATGTTTAATTGATGATCTGTTGTGTCGAGCTTCCTCGATAGATCTCCTCTATTATTCTTAAGTTATCACTCACTAAGTCTTTGGACCTACCCCCCATATCTCTTGACCTTTTCAGACAGGTTTTGGTGATGATTTTGTACTTCAAGCTTGGAATGATGTAAATATGTTTTGTAATAGAATAGGTGCTTAAACTTGTGTATGAATCACTTTTATGGTTAATGAAAATCGGGAGATGTCGTGAGATGTCTGACTTTAACTTATAAATTGTAGTAGGTATGAAACGATGAATGATGAATTTGTGATGGTTTGAAATTTATACTTTTGTAAGACGTGCTTATGTTGAAGCTTGTTGCTACCTTTGAAAAATTTGGAAATTTTTTTTGATGGGCCTATTGTTAGAATTATGTTTGAAATTTAAGTCTGAATCAGAGTGGCGCCTCAGCTTAAGTGCTATCCCGAAGTGGGGGCGCTACAACAATAAACAAATATAGAATTAACAATTAATTATAACAATTAAATGCTAATCAAATTAATAAATAATTGGTCATGCATAACACATATGCAACATTTGGAGATAAACTTTAACAAGATATAAGGAGCTTGAAAAATATCAAACATTATATTGAGAACTTGCACAACACTGGTGCATCCATAACACATGATTTAACATCATTTCTAGTCACCAAAGGAGCCCAAAAATTGCATAAAAACTAGCCCAACCCATGACCGGGCACTGCTACCCGAGGTAAGCACATGGTTGGGTAGTAAGTGTCAGTCACTGCCCTGCCATTCTGCACCAAAGCCGGCAGCAGCCCTTGTTTTAGGTCAAAGGCAAATTAGGCCATTTTTAGCATAATTTTTGTGCACCAAAAATGCTAGAACTCATTCTAAACATTAAATCCCACATTATGGACCAATTTCCAAATCTTAAACACATTTTAAAACTGGAAATGTAATTGTTCAATCAAGCTTCAAAAATCAAGTTCAAGTGAGAATCGTATTCTTCAAAAATCTCCAACAAAACTCCAATCATATTAGATCCAAAAATGACCAAAACTCTTTTGATCAATGATCAACATGCTATATCAACATATAACACCAATTAATGCTAAATCAACATTCAACATTAAAAGATGTGAATTAAAACATACTAATCATATGAATCAACACTTAAAACACATAATAGCATGTTTTCAATTCATCAAGCAATAGAGCCACAAGCATCATCAACCTAACACTCCAATCCATCACTTGGATCAAGTATTTTTTGATATTGATCAATTCATCACATGAATTAATCAGACAATAATCCAAAACATAGCATGAAAAAAGCTCTGATACCACTTGAAAGGCAAGAGTAGTGTTAGGATCCACAAATCAAAACTTCATAAGCTTTAAAATAACTAAGCTACTAGAGCTACCAAGGATCTAGTCATGCTATAGATCTATATTAGGATGAAGAATTACCTCTTGTAGCTCAAAAATAATGAGAAGATCAACTATCTCTCACGAATCCAGAAACTGTCTGGAACTGGCATAGTAGAAAGACGACAATGTTTACCCTGGCTACACTACTCCAAAAATCAAGAAATTAAATCTGGAACACCTCCATAATAGGAAAATCTATGAAAAATTGGAGCCAAAAATCCATCTGGATCACTTTAGAAAAATTCGCCAATGAGAAGCTGGTGCAGGTGCCTCGATACTATGTTTCTATTCTCAATGTTCAATTTCCTTGGGTGACCTTATCTTTGGAAAGCTCCTTTTCTAAATTGTCACACCACCCTGCTCAATGATTTCTTAGAATCGATCATTATATAATACATAGAAGATGCACTCGCCGGCCTTCACAAAAGCGAGGAGTTGGATTCTATTTTATACCCAACCTCAACTCGAAAGACTTGCTAAGTGATCGAGGAAGAATCAAAGCATGAGGACCAGACACAAGGTTACCTGGATCCTCAGGTCAAAGAACTAATAATATGCACTAACGTAAGTGAGAGAATTAACCACTATCGACTTGTCACTATGGCTATCTAGTGGATTCTCCGGAAGGTCTTCAATGCCTTGTTCTCTAACAAGCACCCACTAAAATGCACCCATGTTTCATACGGTTGCTCATAGAGCGGAGCAATATCCAACTCTTAGATTTATGCATCGTTAGTGCAAGTTTATCCGAATCTTAGATGCCCCGTCTCTTAAGATCCTATGACTTGGAAGACTTAAGATCATGACCGTATGAGAATTATTCCATGGTCACCAAACCAAGTCCCATAGTCATAAGTGATCTAGGGGCTTCATCGAATTGCAAGTGAAGTAATATAAAGCATAAGATGAAGGTGGCCATATAAAGAATATCATTCAATCAAGACTATTTTACAAGGAAATAGCTTTCATAAGGCCAATCCAATTGGCTTGCCGGGCACTATTTCAACACAAAAAACTTTTGAGCCACAAATACAACAATAACAAATGTAAAGTTTTATTTTTTCCATATTTTTTATAATATGAAAGCATAAAATTTATGTAATATTTATATCAATAATAAAATATAATGTTTGTTTATATATAAATATAATTTTATATATTTATCTTTTTTAAAAATAATATATATAATATATAAATATTTGTAAGTATGTGTAGATATATCACTATTAAATATTTCCATATTATGTTCATGAAAGGGAATATTTGTAAGTATGTGTAGAGATACACAGCAAAATAAAATAAAACTAATACTATTATACAAAGAAAGAATATGAGATTTAATTAATATATATATATACATGTCAATAAAATATATTATATATACATGTATTATGAGTAAATATTTTTATCAATTGATAAGGCTAAAATTGAACATAAGGGCAATTTGGTAAATTATTTAAAAATAGCAAATGGACATTAAAATTGATTAATTAAATAAATGGGCTAGAAAACCCAAAGGATAAGCCAAGCCCATAGAGAAAGGCAGAAAAACCCTAAGCCTATCAAGACTAAAATCTATAAATACCAAGTAGTAGAGAGAAAAAGGGCACCAAAAATCATTCACAAAAATTCTTGAAGTAGAAGAACTCTCGAAAGAGTAGATCTCTATCCGCGCATTCTTGAGAAATCGAACTAACATGCTGCTATTTTTTAGGAATGACCTACCTCTATTTTCGAGCAGAATCATTTTGGCGTCATCTGTGCAAAACTCAAGGAAGAAGAAGGAACGTTGAGGATGCAGAAAGATTGAGAAATTATCAACTTAGCAATCAAGTGACGCCAACATCGTAGAATATGGAGAGTCACTAGTAGGATACCAGAGGAGGCACGACGCAGCAAGCTCTTTCTATTGGGAAACCCATCTTGCATGTCACATAAGAGAAATAGAGAACTCTTTTGGAGAACGCTACTCCCAAGCTGCAGGTAAAGCAGTTACCCAATATACCTAGGAGCGTTGTCCTCGAGAGTCACAATAGTCTTTCCATAGGAGCAAGGGGCTTCATCCTTCCTAGAGAGATATGAACAAAGAGCTGACTGAGGATGCAACGTCGCCCCCTTCCTTACCTCGTCAAGGAGACACTCACTCTTCATTCTAAGCAGATCCTACTCTGCATGCTCCAATGCATATTAAAGTCCAAATATAATCTTTGGCCACAACAATCCGAGGGGATAGAGGGCTAGTACTTTCCATTAGTTATTACTCTCCCAAGGTGCAGTCTTTTCTCTCCAACAATCCTAGCAAAAGCATTCCCCCACTGGACAAAGATAGCCTAAGTGTCAGAGTTTGATGTTACCACAAACCCCCAAGAGAACTTAGATAAATTCCTGTTGAGGACAGAGCTATGCAACCTAAGCGAGGTGGCATATTGCAAGCTCTTTCATATTGCCCTCACAAAGCGCGTCTTGACATGGCTCAACTAAATGCCAACAGATTCTAATATTAGATGGGAAGTACTTGCATACCTCTTCTTTCACAATTTCTCTATCAACAGTAGGTATCCCAAGATAGCAGCATATTTACTCACCATCAAGCAACAAGATAGAGAATCTCTTAAGCTATACCTTAACTACTTTGTACAAGCTGTCTAATAGATCCCCTATGTCAGCCAGAAGCTTCTTTCTAGTATCGTCCAGCAGAACCAGAAGTACCTCAAGTTTTCAGAGTCTATTGCTGGGTCACATAGAGTCTAAAGCTGCAATCCCCTAGAAAGCTTCTAAGTTAAAGACGCATGATGAGGGGAGTAATAGCAATAGGAAGCAAACAGATCGGAGATATGGCCCTCCTAGTACATTCACCGTATACATGCCCACTATCATATCCCATATACAAATTATGGCAATAACATTACAATGCAATCTATTTCAGTACCTACCCTAGAAGACTCCAACTGATCCTAAGAAGCCTAGGCCGAGCAAAGTATGTTGCTTCCACTATGTAGGTAGACACACCACGGATGAATGCTGCCATTTGAAGATAAATTGAAAAGTCGATTCAAAGAGGATACCCTAAAGAGCACAAGGCCTAAAAGGTGTCCAGCTTGAGGAGAAGCTCACATGCAGAAGAGAACGGGATTTACAATAAGAAGTTAGGTAACCGCCCAAATCCCAAGGAGCATCAGTGCCACGTAACCTCGATAATCTCCCTACAACAAAAGTTAATTTGATTTTATCTAGAGGACCATCTGGAGGTGACTCCTCCAACATGAATAAAGCATTTACTCAAGAAGCCAAGCAACCACAAGCTCATGCAATTGACCCCGTTAATGGTATATTCTAAGTACGCCTATCTACACTTTGCATCACCTTTAGGGAAGAAGACATGGAGCTCGGAAGTGGAAAGCACAAGTATCCCTTGCCAACTTTTGGGTTAAGAAAATATTGATGGATAATGGTAGTTCGGCGGGCATCTTATTCCATGACGCATTTCTTCAACTTGGAATGGACATAGCCAGATACAAAAGACCAACACCCATCTAGTGGGGTTCATGGGAGATACTATGGAAGAATTTGGGAAGATACCGTTGCCCTTTAGAACTTGGATAAATTCCTAGTGAGGATAGAGCTATACGACCTATACGAGGCAGTATATTGCAAGCTCTTTCATATCACCCTCACAAAGCACGTCTATGACATAGCTCAACCAAATGCTAGCAAATTCCATTACTGGATGGGAAGTACTGGCATACCTCTTTCTTTAGAATTTCTCCATCAACCACAAGTATCCAAAGATAGCAACTTATTTATTCACCATCAAGCAACAAGATAACGAATCTTTAAGGACATACTTTAACCACTTTGTACAAGCTACCTACAAGATCCCACATGTCAGCCAGGAGCTTCTTTCCAGTATCATGTAGCAAAATCAAAAGTACCTCAAGTTTTCGGAGTCTATAGCTAGGTTACGTAAACAAAGCTGCAATCCCCTAAAAAGCTTCTAAGTGAAAGACGCACGATGATAGGAGTAATAGCAATAGGAAGCAATCATATTAGAGACATGGCCCTCCTTATAATCTCACTGTATACATGCCTCTTATCGTATCCCAGATAGAAATTCTGGCAGTAGCATTGCAATGCGATCTCTTTCAGTAACTGCCCTAAAAGACTCTAGTTGACGCTAAGAAGCCTAGACCAAACAAAGTGTTCTGCTTCTACTATGCAGGCGGACACAACACAGATGAGTGCCACCATTTGAAGATAAATTAAGAAGTCGATTCAAAGAGGATACCCTAAGGAGTACATAGCCTAAAAGGTACTGTTCAGCCTGAGGACAAGCTTGCCTGCAAAAGAAAGTAGGAGTTACAAGCAGAAGTTAGGCAACTACCTAGATCCCAAGGAGCATCTTATTCCATGATGCATTTCTTCAACTTGAAGTGGACATGGCCAGATGCAAAAGATGAACACCCCTCTAGTGGGGTTCATGGGAGACGCTATGGAAGCATTTAGGAAGATACCTTTGCTCTTTTCCTTAGACACTCACCTAAAGAGGACTGAAAAAATCGTAAGGTTTTTAGTAGTGAAAACTTCATATGCACATAATGTAATCTTGGGAAGCCCAACTTTGAACTTATTCCAAGCTGTGATTTCTACATATGACATAAAGATAAAGTTTTCCACACCAAGTGGAGTGGGAGAGGTGGCAAGAGATTTAGGGGTGTTAATGGGTAGGGTTCTACCCTACCCAAGCCCGAACCCCAAAATTACCCAAACTTAATCCCCTATCACTTACCTTGCCTAATTAGGCCCAATACCCAATGGACCTGTGCATTGGGTCTACTGCTCAGACGTAGTATTTTTAGGTCGGGTCTAAGCCTGACCTTTTTTTTTTTTTTTTGAGCAACTACTGCTGTTCTGAGATAAGGGCAGAAGACTGTTGATACTTGCTAATGCCAAAAAAAAACCTGCTACTTTGCAAAAAACTATTTCCAATCTAATTGCAAAAATCATCTTCTCAACTTATCTCATTTCCAATTTTGATAACATAAAAAAAGAACACAAAACTTAATTTACAATTACATAAATTTCCAAATCCAATTATAAAACAATATGCATTTAAATATTAACAAATTAGTGTAACTAAAACAATTTGGAAACTAATAGCAAAATTATCTTCAAGTCATATCATCTCCAACCTGGTAACTCAAAATCAAACAAAAAAAAAGGTACTTAAATCATCATTTAAAAAAAAAAATCGAACTAAGAGCATTATTTATATTTTACCTGCAACTTTTGTTCATCAAAACCTTAACACGCTCTCTACATGAATTTCAGATGATTCCACATCAGTTACAACTGCAAAAATTAAAACTTAATAAAAAAAAGATTATATTAATAAAATTAACCAAAGAACTAAAAAGTATAAGTAACTTTACTTACCCTTTAGAATCGGTCCGATCCAATCATTAGTTACAATTAATGCCTCAACCATATCCGGAAGCAAACAAGCACGTGATTCATCAATAACACGACCCCCAATACTAAATGTTGCCTCTGATGCCATGGTATTAGCTGGAACTACTAAAATATCACGTGTTATTTTTGCCAAAATGGGTAGCTTAAGGCTATTTGTTCTCCACCAATCCAAGATGCTGAATGTTTGTGCCCTCGGAAACCTAACTTCATCTAAGTAGCTATCCAACTCTGATTTTTGATCGACAGAAAGTCATGATTCATTACACCATCTATCAAAATCATGTAAAGAAGCGCGTGGTTCAACACTAGAGCTACTTATCAAAGTGGTTTCATTCCTTGAGGGTTAACACTACCTCCATAGGCAATAAACAACTTAACTAAAATATCACAAACCCTTTGAATGTATGGATGAGCATTTGAACTATAAATTCTAGTGTAAAAATACTTGACCAAATCCATTTTAAACATAGGGTCAAATACGACAGCAACTGCTAACACCAAGCAACACTTATCCCAATATTTATCAAACTTCTCATTTATGGGACCAAACATCTTCCTAATGAAATCAAATTCACTATTTTCCCACTCAGTCATCTTCAAATGAATCTCACAAATGTCAGGAAAAAATACATTGGAGGTTGGATACTTGCGACCACTAAAATGACGAGTAGCTTCATAAAATATTTGTAAACGTTCATGCACAACTTTAGCCACTTCCCATTTTGACTCAGATGGATTATATTGATACTGCCTATCTATTCTTTCTAAACGACTAAATGTACCTATTAGGCACATCTATGGCCACTTCCCTCTTACCCTCTAAATTGCACTGATTTAATGCAGTGCCAAATCTTTGAGTTGCAACATGAGACTTATTCAGATACCTTACAGTCTCATGGATTTTTTCAGTTAATCCCTTAATTTGACTCAATCCATCTTGTACAATTAAATTTAATATGTGCACACTACATCTCACATGCAATAAATCCCCATCAAAAGCAATTAATGAGCTGTAAACAAGCCAATCTTTCAATCTTCTAATCATAGCATCATTAGCTGTAGCATTATCAACAACTACTGAAAACAACTTCCTTTCCAAATTCCATTCCCAAATCATTTCTTTCACAAAGTTAAATAAACATTTGCCATTATGTAGGCATGGAATCTTCCTAAATGCAAGAATTTTCTTTTGCAATTCCCAATTGTCGTCAATAAAGTGAGCAGTCAGACAACAATAAGCAACATGTGAGTGATCCGAAGTCTAAATATCTGTAGTCAAAGACACTCTACATCTTAGTCCATCTAACAATTTGTAAACTTTGATCCTTTCCTCTTCATATACTTCAATCACATCACTTCTAATGGTGTTTCTACATGGAAGCTTAAAATTCGGATTCAAACCATTCAAAAAAATTTCAAAATATTCATGCTCACTTATATTGAAGGGATATTTGTGTTTTATACATGCAATTGCTAGATCCTTTCGACTTTTAGCTTGGTCGAATATGAATTCAGTCCTAGGCCTTCCACCGAAACTATTTTTGGAATTTAACTTGAATTTCGGGCATGCATTCCGTAAGTGTTTTTTCAAATGAGTAGTACCATGTGCAGCATTGCTAGACAACAACTTTTCACAGTAGTTGTGCTTAGCATTCACAATATCATTTATACCTTTGACCTTTGTAAAATTTTGCCAAACAACTGATTGTTTCCTTTTTGTACCTCTAGGTGCATTGCTTACTTCTTCATTCTCGCCGCTACCAAGAGATGTATGTTGGCTAGATTGACTATGTGACGTCGACATCACAAAATCTACAAAAAAAATAATAAATTAAGTTAATAAGATGTAACTTGAGGCATATACAATTTTAATTGGACTCCATACATTAATATAAATCATTTTACATTAGGCATGTCAGAAAAATAGTAAAAGTAAATTTAAAAAGAAAAGGACTTGTAATTGAAGTTTAAAAAGATAGAGATCAATTATTTATGTCCCAACTACAAAACACAATTTGAAAACTAAATTAGTTATTTCCCTATATTCTCAACTATTTCTTTATGATGTCTTCAATTAGTTCTTGCAATTATACAATCAGAACATAAATATGGAGTTAAACTTCTTGTGTTCAATTGATGGGCTCTTTCAAGATTCAGTCTTGAAGAACTTAATGTACTATCTGTGTCCCAATACAACCTTTTTATTCTCAGAACTCACAAGTACACAATGATAGAGGATTTAGATTGTTGAGTACGACGACAGATATGATATTTGAGAAGAAAATAAATTTCTATATATAATCTCGAATTTCACATCACTGCAAACAAAAAGAGTCCATGCCTTCCAACTCGTATCCCTATCCATCAAAATTCATTACCCCAAAAAATATAAAAAATAAAAAAATAAAAATCCCTACAAATCAATATAGAAGTAATTTACTGAACCATGGCAATTTAGGTCCTATCTATATTCTTTAAAGTTCATCGATAATATGACACTTGTAAAATAAATGGGCCAAAAGCTGCATGCTTAAAAACTAGCGAGAAATAAACGAGCTAACAATTGCTCAGAGAAACAAAATTTTATCTATTTCACAGCAAAAACAACACCCGGAGCTATTTATTTGGTTCCTAGGAAAAATAGACTCAAACACAAAATCTATGATAAATTCAAAGAATTACAGAAATATAGAAGCATATCACTCGCAGATTATACTGCGATAACTCCAAAAATCCTAGCGAAAGACATAGGAAAGGAATTAGGGTTTACCTCATAACACAGCATTTCGTGGGTTGTAGAGCACTAGAGAGGAATGCCGATGGTGGTGTGGAAAAGAAAATCATAGAGAGAGAAAAATGATGACAATGGATGACGATGGACATAGCAGATATAGTCACGACGGATGAGAGCACAGTTCTCCTTTTATGGTGGGTTTCAATTGCAAAAAAAAAGTCTAAATAAGAATGAATTGAGAGTTGAGTCGGATTGAAAAAATTAGTTTTGTTTTTAGATTAATTTAGATCGTTGGATTTGATAAAATCTAACGGTGTATAATATTTAAGGTAAATGGGTTGTAATGGGTACAAGTCTTACCCAGGCCCATTTAAATATTTTTATTAGGTCTGGGCCTGGGTCTGAGTTAACTACAATTCATTGGGCCTGGGTCTGGGTAATATACTAATTTTGTGGGCCTGGGTAGGGTAGAGATCCATCCATTGACACCCCTAAGGAGACTAAAGAGTAGCCAAAGAATGTTATACTTATTCCAGGGGAGCAAAAAGGCTTCCACCTCCTAGATGGATCGAGCAAAAGGCCCCCGGCGATGACGAGGAAGAGATAATGGCCAAGGTGTTGCCCAAACATAAGCCTCATGAAAGCAGTGCACCACAAGATACTTTTGATAACAAATGAAATGCATTGCTACTAATGTCAGCTAATGATAAGTAGTTCTAGTTTCTTTTCTGCTTTAACTCTTGTCTCTATTTTTTTGTCTTTCAAACTTAAGTAAAACCTATCTATTCGAGGATGCCACTTATTTCTTGTCTTCACTTCTTTAATAAATGTAAAATTCTTATGCTCCTCACATTACTCTGTCTTTTATATGACCCTAAGCTTTGAAGCATTTGTAAGGAGTTATTGGAAAATAGACTTTAGACATAAGCCTACTATAAGGCTCGTCGATGAGTGCAAAAAGTACATGATAGTCTCTAGGCTAATCCTACTATAAAGGCTCCCTGGGGTCTGTGGTAGCCGATGTAATCCTAATATAGGTCCCCAAGAGGTACGTGGTAGCCACCTTCTCAAAAAGTCCACTATCAACTCCCTTAGGAGTACGTGGCACTCTCTCAAGAAGCCTATTATTAACTTCCCTTTGGAGTACATGACACAATCTCAAAAAGCCCATTATCAGCTTTCTTTGGGAGTATGTGCCAATCATTCAAAACACATTGGAAAACACCTATGCCATCATGCAAAGAAAACCCACATCAAGTCCTTACGAAGAAGAGGGTGGCAAAATCTCAACACTAGAAAAAATAATATATGAAGAAAACACTTAGAAAAAATAATATACAAAGAAAAATTTGTAAGTCCGATAACTCCACATGTCGTTGTGCACTTACTACGAAGTCTCTTAGGAGACCTATGAACATGCTTGTTCTCATCTCAACACTTAAACTATGTTTAACTTATGTAAACTTAGCTTTCCTCTTTAGAGGACTCTACTTCAAGCAAGGTAGATTAATGTCGATACAAAGGGGAAGACTCTACGCCTTACTAGGACAACTCCATCTCAAGTTATACTCACAACTAAGATAGTCACTCTAAATCCATAAACGTGATAAAGTTCCTACGATACTTTACCAATTAAATTCTCTTAGCATTATGCTATTAGCAAGTTTGACAAGAAATAACGTAAATAAGAGAAATTAAGAAAGGAGAAAAGACATCCCAGAAAAATGGCTAGTGTAGAGACCCAAGCCTAGCCCCAGACGAGCATCTAGTGGGAGCCCAAGCTTGAAGCCCTCATACCTTACGGGCACCCGGGGTGTACTTTATCTTCCAATACTTAATAATGGCATTCTCATGCCTCTCATTACTCATTTCTCAAAGTATAAATCTACAGAGTCAATAATCATTCAATCTACTAAGTGTTTACATGTGCAACCGATACTTGGTGTTTGAAAGTAACCAACAATACAAAAAGAAAAAGCATAGCAAAAATACCACTCAATCTAACTAAAAAATGCTAAGTAGTAACAAATTTCTAGATATAAATCCTACTTGCTACTACTATCCTAAACTAAGTAGCTTTATTCCTACGAAGGTATTTTTGTTAGCTCTTCCACTGTAGTCTCTGGTCCAACTTCGAGACCCTTCTCAGGCTCTATGATAATAATCTTGACTGAGATAGTAGGATCCAGCATCAACAAATTCTTTTTAGGGTATTGCCCCGTGTCAGTCAAAATATGGTAACAACTCTGAGTAGCATGTTCGTAAATCACCATCGTCTCTGCTTCGACTACTTTAAGAAACTCATCAAAACCCTAGAATTCTTTAACTACATCTCTACAAGTATCATTTATAAAGGTCTTTTTGGCAGAAGTGTCTATCAACTTCTTTCCACTCTTCACCTTCTTTTCATACTTAACGTTCAAGTGCTCATGCTCCTTAAGTAGCTTGGCTAATTCCTCCTCCTTCTGACTTCACTACTTAACGACCCCAGTATCATCTTTCTTAATACATTTTACCACAATAAAGCCTCATTAGCTCAGTGAGATATTTGATCAACCAAGTTCCATTCCTGCACTCTAGACATGCAAAAAACGCTCAAGAATAAGAAATCACTACAAAGCTAAAAAAAATAGAAACAATGATGAATAATAAATTGAAGTAATTAAGCAAACTCATACTTGGATAAAATCATCAGTAGCTACCTCTGCTAACTATGAGAAGGAGAATAAGTCCAATTCATTGATCATATGCGTTTACCATACCCCATATGCGATAAGCACTAAAAATGGTCTTGTCCATATCCCAGTGGGAATCTACCATGTAAGTTCGCAATAAGCCATAATGAAATAGTCTTTTACCTTTGCAAGCATGGAAAGGACAAGTAGATTATTAGCAAGTGGTAGATCCACGAACATGCTTCCCTATCGGACCAGAAGATAACACCTCAACCTTGTTGGGTGATGCGAGCATGAATCCTAGCAAAGTCAATCTTCTTTCCCATTAAGAAAGGGAAGAAAAATAAAATTAAATAGCAAGTAATGCATGGTAACATGTAAAAGGTTAAATATTCGCACCTAGAAAGAAGCCATAAATCAAAATATGCTAAATACTAGTAGGAAATATATACGTCACGTTCAAAGAAGAATGAAACAATCCTGCTTCAAGAATACTCACACAAAAATTGAAGTGAACTTGACTAAGATAAATCAAAGAAGGAGAACTACTCTATTCATAAAGACGTTCCAACCCTCATCACGAACAAAAAAGAATCTATCATTTCAAAGCCTCTCGATGAAGATACCCACACAAAACTTACTATTTAGTATGGGAAAAGAAAAGAAGAATGGCTTGTTAGGTACTTTGCACACCCCAAACAAAGTGTGGTAGCTATCTAAAGATATTAGTAAGCCCAACTTTCCCTAACGTTGTCTATACCTCGCAACATGTGCAAAAAACTTAAGCATGTATTAACTCAGGCACACACACCATAGTTTTGCATTATATCTAACAAAGGAGGGTTGGGAGGAAGAGAAAATCCATAAGTGAAGTAACTAGTAAAGACCGTGAAGTATTCTCTAGGAGGCAACACCACTAAGGAGAAGGAAGAACAAACTTAAATTTATAAGGGACACAAATTTAATGGCTCAAATATGTAACTCCTCTAGCATCAGTAAACACTTAATATCTATCGTCTTTGAGAAGCTATTATCCCTGGCAAGAATGCTTTAAGAATCCACATTAGAAGAACCCTCATATTCAAAATTAAAACTATATTATGAAGATGGCTCATTAGTTACATTCTTCCTATACAACTCTTCAAATTTTCTAAAGCCAAGACTTTCTGTAATCAAGAGGAGCGTTGACATACACTGCAATGCCACCATAAAGGGGATGACCCTGCAAACACGAATCGAACTGCACACACCAAAGGCACCTACCTAAGACGCCCCATAGGTGCTTGAGGCTAGTGTTGAGTAGGCACCAGTCTGAACGCCACATGGGCACAACATTAGCTACCACGTCAAGTGCCCACTGTAGCTATAGGCAATTAGCCAACTGGCTAGAGGTCTATTGCCTCGACACCTTCTTTGCTTCCATTCGGTTGGTAGTTTGAAGACTCTTTTCCTGAATTAAACTTAAAAGTAGATTCATTCTAAAACATCTTACGGCTTGACTTAGACCCAAAAATTCACGTTGACTCAAAGGGAGTTATGATAAAAATCACGAACAAGGGACTCAACAAGCAAGAATAAATCAAAAAGTCCAAGGAATATAGGCACGCTCTTGGTGTAATTTTCCTCCCCTCGTTCTCTCCCTAGCTAAAATGGAGCTTTCTCTCTTTTTTGCTAACTTCCCAGGTGCCAAAAAGCCCAACATTATGGACCACCTCTTAGAGGATGAAAGAAAGAGTAACATTAGGATCAATAAATCAAAATTTCAAAAGCTTGAAATTAACTAAGCTACTTAAGCAGCCAAGGATCTAGACATGCTATAGATTTGCATTAGAAAGAAGAATTACCTCTTGTAGCTCAAAACAAGGAGAAAATCAAGTAACTCTCTTGGATCCCAAAACTATTTGGAATTAGCATTGCAAAAAGGCGGCAACCTTTGCCCCGGTTAAATTACTCCAAAAATCACCAAATTAAATCTAAAACACTTGCACACCTGCACACACTGCGAAGACTACTGTGAAAAAATTGGAGTAAAAAGCCTTCTGGATCGCTCCAGAAAAATTCGCCAATCTGGAGCTACTGCATGTAGATCTCGAAAACTCAGCAAGTCAAACGCTTTGCCACTATTTACATGATCCACAATCCAATCATTCTCCCAATTTTCCCTCACTAGAAGCTGGAGTTAGAAAGGAGAAAATAAGGTAGAGGAAGCCGATTTTTAGGTTGGGAAGAAGAAGGAATGTAAAGCTTAGCACATGATGCAATGTATGGAGAGAGAGTCTTTTGGAGGGAATGCAAATAATCTAATCTTCACACTTTTCAGCAATGTGTATTTATGAATTTTCTCACCCTCTATATCTATATATAGAGGGTGGAAGGTGTGATGCTAGTTGGAATCACACCTTCCTCAAGGTGACCGCCCATGTGGCATGCCAAGTTGGAAAATTCAAATTCAAGTTTTACTTAAATTTCATGTGTATTTCAATTACATTTGGAATCTAATTTCGAATTAGTTAAGATGCTAATTTAAATGAACACTTTATTTAAATTTTCCCTTCAAAAAGTTTTCTTCCCATTAATTAAATTAAATAATTTAATTTAATTAATTAACCTTTGATTTAACTCTTAAATCAAACAAGCTTAACTCTTAAGCTTGAACTAGTCAACTTAACTCTTTAAGTCAACTCGACCAATTGATGGTCAATATGGCACCAAATAATTAATTTCTTAATTATTGGTCTAATTTAACTCTTTAAATTAGTTGATTAATTTAATGCTTAAATTAATCAAACCAAAATTGACTGTTAAATTTGGATCCTTGTGTGTGACCCAATAGGTTCTACCATTAATTGGACATGGGCTCACAACTCTTTGTAACTTTTGAATATCTTATATTCATTTAAGTTTAAAAGTCTTTTTAAACTAATAGACTCAATTCAATTAATCTCATTAATCGAAGAGTACCCAATCTCCATGGTTGATGTCCAACCTTAAGCCCATGGAGCCCAACTAATTAGCCGAAATGAATATTCTAGAGAACCATCATAGCTCTACGCGTACCATGCAAATATGGCCCTTCCGTCTCCTATCTCCTGAAAAAAGCCCAGGGTAAGATATTTGCCAGCTCCCTAATAGCCTTGATGTTATGTCTCTATTCTTAATATTCGATTCGCTTATGTGACCTCACCTTTGGAAAACTCCTTTTCCAAATTGTCACACCACATTATGCAAAGATTTCTTAGAATCGATCGTTATAGAACACATAGGAGATGCACTCGCCCTTCACAAAAGCGAGGAGTTGGATTCCATCTTGGATCTCACAAACCTCTATGACAAGTAGCTCACACCCATCCTCAACCTGAAAGACCCGCTAAGTGGTCAAGAGTCAAAGCATGAGGACGAGACACAAGGTTACCATGGATCTTCAGGTCAAAGGACTAATAATATGCACTTGCGCAAGCAGGAAAATTAACCACTACCAACTTGCCACTACGACCATCTATTGGATTCTCCGGAGGGTCTTCAGTGCCTTGTTCTCTAACAAGCGCCCACTAATATACACCCGTATCTTATATAGTTACTCATGGAATAAAGCAATATCCAACTCTTGAATTTATGCATCGTTAGTGCAAGCCTATCCGAATCTTAGATGCCCCGTCTTATAAGATCCTATGACTTGGATAATTTAAGATCATGATCGTGTAAGACTTATTCCATAGTCATCGAACCATGTCCCATAGTTATATGTGATCTAAGGTCTTTATCCAAATGCAAGTGAAGCAATAAAAAACATAAGATGAAGATAGCCATATAAAGAATATCATTCAATCGAGATTGTTTTATAAGGAATAGCTTTTACAAGGCCAATCTAATTGGCTTGCGGGGCACTATTCCAACAATCTTCCACTTGCCCTAAAGCTAATGCCTGTGTTAGGGGTTAGATAGTGGTTTTGCTTAATTCTCTTCTAAGAAAACTTTATCCACTTAATTGTCACCTCTATCAACTTGATATCATATATCAAATGATAACGCATTTACTGTGTTTGGATTACCAATGAGATCTTGGCTCAAGTCCAAAATTGTCTTCCAAAGACAACTGTGGGCTCATGCACGCTAGGCACTACATCCAACTCTTGGATGGAGATTTTTATCCAAGCACCTTCTTTTGCGGTTTCCAAAACCACAAATTATTTCACCTTACTAGTTGTCTCGGCTGTGGTGTCTTGTTAGAACTTTTCCAACTCACCATGCCATCATTAAGGCAAAATATGAATCCATAAATGGATTTTAGGTTATCTACATAAAATTGGAAACTTGAATCCAAAAACCCTTCGAGTTTCAATTCTCCATTGTCGTATTATTAAAATAAATCCTTAATCCTTCTCAAGTACTTAAGGATTTCTTTAACGACTATCCAGTAACTCTCACGGGCATTGGATTAGAACCTCCTCATAACACTTAGCGAGTGTGCCACATTCGGTATTGCACATTGAACTGCATACATTATGCTACCTATAGTGGAGGCATGAGGTATATGGGACATCCTTTATCTCTCATTCTCTGTCTCAGGGGCCATAGACTTAGAAAGATGAATATCATGTCCTATGGAAAGAGATCCCTTCTCGGATTCTTCAATACTAAACCTCTTTAGTATTTTGTCAATGTACAGGGTTTAGGAAAGCCCCTGCATCCTCCTAGATCTATCTCGATAGATACATATTCTTAATAAGTAGGATGCTTCTCCCAAATCCTTCATGGAGAATTGTGTAGATAACCACGTTTTAGTACACTCTAACATTCCTACCACATTCCCAATGAGAAAGATGTCATCGACATAAAGCACAATAAACTATACATTACTCCCACTAGCCTTCTTAAACACATATGGTTCGTACAAATTTTTGACAAAGCCAAACAATTTGACTGTTTTGTCAAAATATATGTCCCATCTTTGGGACACTTGTTAGAGTCCATAAATAGATCTCTGGAGTTTGAAAATCTTTTTCTCTCTCTCCTTGGATGTAAAACCATGTGGTTGCTCCATATAGATTTCTTCTTCAATGTCTCCATTAAGGAAAGTGGTTTTCATATCCATTTGCCATATCGTATAATCATAACATGCGACTATGGCAAGTAGAATCCAAATGTACTTGAAAAGATTTACTCAAAATCGATCCCAAGTCTTTTAGTGTAACCTTTCGCCATTAGTTGTACCTTAAAAGTCACTACTTCTCCATCTACTCTAAGCTTTCACTTATAGATCCACTTGCAACCAACGAGAACTATTCTCTTTGGTGGATCTACCAAAGTCCATACTTTGTTTGAGTACATCGGATCTCATGGCTTCAAACCAACATCCTGAGTCTGAGTCCAATATAGCTTTCTCATAGGTTTTCGGATCACTATCCGATTGGCCCGTTTAATGAAGGAATCCAAAATTTTTAGGTTGCTTCTTGATTCGGTCCAAATTTCTCAGGGGTTCTATGCAAGGCTCTTTGATATATATTTGTTTCTATCGCTTGTGGGATTTGATGATCATCTAGAACTTCACCAAGTTCAACAACAACGCATTTTTCTATCTTATAGAAATTTCGTTTCTAAAAATGTGGCGTTCCTCGAACAAAACACCTTTTGTTCTGAGAGATCATAGAAATAATAACCCATAGACTCTCTTAGGTATTCCACAAACTTGTACAAGGTGATCTACTATCCAACTATCCGTCTCACATAGGCGGGAGATCCTCAAAGTAAGATATACAGGTAAGAGGGTGCTTTGCCATGCCATATCTCATATGGTGTTTTGGGTACTGACTTTGAAGGTACTACACTTAGTAACTTCACCGTCATCTTTAAAGCGTATCCCCTAAAGGATATAGGCATATCGAAAAAGCTCATCTGGAGCGTACCATATCTAACAAGGTACGGTTTCTCCTCTCGGCTACTTTATTATACTGGGGTGTGCCAGTTGGAGTTCATTGTAAGAGAATCTCATTCTCCCTTAGGTAATCCAAGAATTCGGTGCTCAAGTATTCTTCTCCTCGATCCGATCGAAGAGCTTTAATACTTAGCCCTAATTGCTTTTCCACTTCACTTCTATACTCTTTGAACTTTTCAAAGGCTTCGGACTTGTTCTTCATAAGAAACACGTGTCCAAACCGACTAGTCATCGATGAAGGTGATGAAGTAGGAATAGCCTCCTCTTCCACTAACTCTTAATGGTCCACAAACATCCTTATGGATTAAATCCAAAAGAATTGTGGAGCGCTCCGTTTGTCCTACAAAAGTAGCATAGGTCATTTTTCCCTTTAAATAAGATTCACAAGTGGAAAGATCCTCAATGCCACTAGCATTTAGTACTTTAAGAGCTTCTAACTTATTCATCCTATTTTTAGAAATATGTTCAAGTCTTACATGCCACAACATGGCATCTTCATGGATATCTAACTTTCTCTTACTTTGTTGAAAATGCATTAGTGATAGTTGAGAATCTAATATGTATAATCCTTTGTTAAGTGTACCATAAGCAATTAAAGAACCCATTCTTTAATGTCTTCAATCTCCCATTTGATATAGAAGGATCAAATCCTTCACTATTCAAAATGGGAATTTGAAATAATGTTCTCAACAATATATGGCACATAATAGCAAGGTTCAATACAATATAGAGTTCCCTAAGTCCAACTTATTATACACCTTCGGCTTTGGTCACAACTCTTACTCCTTAGCTAAGGCGGTGGATCATATCCACACCACTTAGTTTGATTCTTCTTTCTTATTCTTTGTAACAACTTACAAAGATAAGAACCACATACGATATCAAATATCTATAAGGAAGAATTTATCCTTAAATGCACTTCAATAAAGTACATACCCTTCCAAAGGGTTGCAAGGTATCTCTTGCATAATGGCTTCCAATGGCCTATCTAGCTAAAGTAGAAACAAATAATATTGACTATTTCCTCTATAATCTTCTTGACTCCTCCGGATGCCTTTAATAGTTGTTTTTCCTTTGAGGAAGAACTTTTCTTCCTTTTACCTCCCCTTCTAGCACCCCTAGGGCCCATAGACTTGGTGGAGGAAAAAAGTGTCAAAGGTTTGCCCTTGACATGGTAGTCTCCTTCTAGATCAACACTTTGATCAATAAAACTCAATGAGGATGCGAGGATCGAATCCTTATGGAGATCATTGTCCATCACTACATCCAAGTAGAAAAAACTTCTCCAAGCCTAATCATCTTTAGACAGTAGTTGATGACACATGACTTCTCATCCATCCTAGCTTGAAAAATCTCTTTTGACAATATGAACTTATCATACCTTGTTATCTTTACAACTCTTGTAAACTTGAACCAAGGTACTATTCATGTATCTTTGAGACTTTTAAAGTTTGTAGATGCCATCATGAGACTATGGGATAGGATGATCCTAAACCCAATTTGTGAACTTTTCACGTGTCTCTTGATCTACATTAATCCCCATGGGATTAGGAGCACCTTGATATAGGACATATATCCGCTTCTGGGAATCTAGAACGATTTTTGAGGTTAAGTCAATCGTGAAAGTTTGGCCTAGTTAGTTTATTGGTTTCCAAAATAACATTGAGTGGAACATTAAATTATTCTTGAGATTTCACAAATCCTCAAAGGCAAAAAAGAGAATAAGCCTGTGATTGAATTTGATATTAAAAACATGTTTTATGGTCTTTCAAGCATGTTTTCCTCCTACTATTTTATCAAATTCTTCACCCCCTAGAAGAATTTGGGAAATTATATTTCCTAGTGAGAATCAAGATCCCAAGAACTTGCAAGTAGAGACCCCCATAACCGGATGTATATCCACGAGCAATCCAAAGGTAAGCAACATTTGCTAATTACATCTCATGCAATTCTTGATATATTTGGCCTCACCATTTCATGTAGATCTCCTAATGGACAACCTCTACATTACTTGGTGTTAAATTAAACCTACCAATCAAAATTTGATTCAAGACATGCACCACAACATCCCCCGTAACCGAGTGTATAATGTGTGGGCTCTTAAATCAAAGGTGCATCTCATGCAAAGCATATGGTCACAGCTTTCCACCTCAGTATGATCCCCGTAATCGAATGTATATCATACAAAAATAGTAGCATCATCATGCCACATACTACTGGTTGAAGGCTTGGATTAATTAAAACTCTTTTAATATGTATCCATTTTGACTTAATATTAGAAAAACACTTAGACATTCTAAGTTGAGGGATTTTGCTTGCAAAGATCTCATTATTTTATCTTCTTATTTAGGTTTTCTATATCCTAAACATGCATCTAATACATCAATAGGATATGGAAAGCATAAATAAGTAAATGTGCCTAGTATGCTCCTAAAGTGGGATGACCATGAGCCTAGCCAAGTAGTGCACTTAGAGCCATAGGTGCACCACCCAGTTGATTTTAGGTGGGTTGATTAAATTTAGCTATTACATGATTGTATCTCATACATTTATGGGTCTTCAAAAGTCTCCATGCCTCCAAGGTTTCCTTCGCTCCATGTCACTTTTACATGAGAAAGAAATCCTCACTACTAGTAATTCTACTCTCATAACATTTGCAAGGTAGACATAAAGAGGTATGCAAGCCCTAATTTAATACAACCCATTTCAACAACTTTGAAACAAATAAAACCAATATTAAAGGCACATGATCATCCCTATTCATTCATCGTCCATTCAACAATTAAATGAACAATAAATAAATCTAGAATTAACAATTAATTCTAACAATTAAATGCTTATCTTATAAACAAATAATTGAACAAACATAACATTTTATGCCCATAAATTGGAGATTAACTTTAACTAGATTTTAAAGGCAATCAAAAATGTCAAACATAATTTTGAGGACTTGCACAATACTAGTGCATCCATAACACATGATTTAATGTCATTTCTAGCCACTCAAGGAACCAAAAGAAGCTCCAAACCTACCCAATCCCAAACTGGGCACTGCTAGCCAATCTTGGCGCGCGGCTAGGTAGTAGCTCTCGGTCACTGCCCAGCTAGCTTGCACCATTGCTGCCGGCAGCCCCTATTTTGGGGTCAAAGGCTAGTCAAGCCTATTTTTAACTCAACTTTTGTGCACCAAAAATTGCAGAACGATTTCTAGACATTAAATCACAAATTATGGGCCAATTTCTAGATCTTAAACTCCTTTTAAAACTAAAAATTAAAGTGCTTAATCATGCTTCAAAAATTCAAGTTTAAGTGAGAATCAAATTCTCTAAAAACCTCCAATCAAACTCCAATCTCATTGGATCAAAAAATGACCAAAGCACTTTCGATCAATAAAAAACATGCTATATCATCATATAACATCATTAATGCCAAATCAACATTCAACATTAATAACTATGAATTGAAATATACTAAAACATGAATCAACACTTAAATCACATAAAAGCATGATTTCAATTCATCAAGTGATAGAGCCACAAACATCATCAACCAAACACTCCAATCGATTACTCGGATCAAGTATTTGGTGATATTGACCAATTCATCACATGAATCAATCAATCAATAATCCAAAACATAGAATGAAAAGGCTTCGATACCACTTGAAAGCAAGAGTAGTATTAGGATCCACAAATCAAAACTTCAAAAGCTTGAAATTAACTAAGCTACTCAAGAAAAAATGGATCTAGACATGCTATAGATTTGGATTAGGAAGAAGAATTACCTCTGTAGCTCAAAACAAGGAGAAAATCAAGTATCTCTCTTGGTTCCAAAAACTATCTAGAATCAGCACAGCGGAAAGGAAGCAACCTTTACCCTGGTTAAACTAGTCCAAAAATCACCAAATTAAATCTGGAACACCTCCACACAATGAGAAAGATATTGTGAAAAAATTGGAGCAAAACACTTCTAGATCGCTCTATAAAAACTCTCCAATCTAGAGCTACTGCCGGTGGATCTCCAAAATTCAGCAAGTCAAACGCTTTGCATCTATTGATATGATCCACACCCCAATCATTCTTCCAATTTACCCTCACTAGAAGCTGGAGTTATAAAGGAGAAAATGAGGTAGAGGAGGCCGATTTTCAGGTTGGAAAGAAGAAGGAATGCAAAGCTCAACACATGATGCAATGTATGGAGATAGAGTATTTTGGAGGGAATGCAAAGAATCTAATCTTCACACTTTTCAGCAATGTGTATATATGAATTTGCTCACCCTCTATATCTATATATATAGGGTGGAAGGTGTGATGCTAGTTGGAATCACACCTTCCTCAAGGTGACCGCCCATGTGGCATGCCAAGTTGGCAAATTCAAATTCAAGTTGGTGTGATGCTAGTTGGAATCACACCTTCCTCAAGGTGACCGCCCATGTGGCATGCCAAGTTGGAAAATTCAAATTCAAGTCTTACTTGAATTTCATGTGCATTTCAATTACATTTGGAATCTAATTTCAAATTAATTAAGATGCTAATTTAAATGAACACTTTATTTAAATTTTTCCTCCAAAAAGTTTTCTTCCCATTAGTTAAATTAAACACTTTAATTTATTTAATTAACCTTTAATTTAAATCTTAAATCAAACAAACTTAACTCTTAAGCTTCAACTAGTCAACTTAACTCTTTAAGTCAACTCGACCAATTGATAGTCAATATGACACCAAATAATTAACTTCTTAATTATTGGTCTAATTTAACTCTTTAAATTAGTTGATTAATTTAATGCTTAAATTAATCAAACCAAAATTGACCGTTAAATTGGAGCCTTGAAAATCGGTCACCAAAGGGTGAGTTTTTCTAACATTTAGAAAATTGCTCTACCAATTTTGGAAGCTAATTGGTTTTTGTGTGTAACCCAATAGGTTCTACCATTAATTGGACATGGGCTCACAACTCTTTGTAACTTTTGAATATCTTATATTCATTTAAGTTTGAAAGTCCTTTTAAACTAATAGACTCAATTCAATTAATCTCATTAATTGAAGAGTACCCAATCTCCATGGTTGATGTCCAACCTTAAGCCCATGGAGCCCAACTAATTGACCGAAATGAATATTCTGGAGAACCATCATAGCTCTATGCGTACCATGCAAATACGGCCCTTCCATCTCCTATCTCCTGAAAAAAACCCAGGGTAAGATATTTGCCGGCTCCCTAATAGCCTTGATACTATGTCTCTATTCTTAATGTTCGATTCCCTTATGTGACCTCACATTTGGAAAACTCCTTTTCTAAATTGTCACACCACCTTATGCAAGGATTTCTTAGAATCGATCGTTATAGAACACATAGAAGATGCACTCGCCCTTCACAAAAGTGAGGAGTTAGATTCCATCTTAGATCTCACAAACCTCCATGCCAAGTAGCTCACACCCAACCTCAACCCGAAAGACCCACTAAGTGGTCAAGAAAGAGTCAAAGCATGAGGACGAGACATAAAGTTACCATGGATCCTCAGGTCAGAGGACTAATAATATGTACTAGCGTAAGCTGGAGAATTAACTACTACCGACTTGCCACTATGGCTATCTAGTGGATTCTTCGGAGGGTCTCCAGTGCCTCATTCTCTAACACGCACCCACTAACATGCACCCATATTTTATACAGTTGCTCATGGAATAGAGAAATATCCAACTCTTGGATTTATGCATCATTAGTGCAAGTCTATCCGGATCTTTGATGTCCCTTCTCATAAGATCCTATGACTTGGAAGATTTAAGATCACGACCATCTATGACTTATTCCATATTCATTGAACCAAGTCCCGTGGTCATATGTGATCTAAGGGCTTCATCTAAATGCAAGTGAAGTAATAAAGAACATAAGGTAAAGATCGCCATATAAAGAATATCATCCGATCAAGATTGTTTTACAAGGAAATAGCTTTTACAAGGACAATCTAATTGGCTTTCCGGGCACATATGCAAAAAACTTAGGCATGAATTAACTCAGACACACACACACCATAGTTTCACATTACATCTAAAAAAAGAGGGTTGGGAGGAAGAGAAAATCCATAAGTGAAGTAACTAGTAAAGATCGTGAAGTATTCTCTGGGAGGCAACACCATATTGTTCAGAGGAGAAGGAGGAGCAAACTTAAATTTATAAGAGACACAAATTCAACGGCTCAAAATATCTAACTCCTCTAGCATGAGTAAACACTTAATATCTAACACCTTTTGAGAAGCTATTATCCCTGGCAAGAATGCTCTCAGATTCCACATTAGAAGAACCCTCCTATTCAAAATTAAAACTATATTATGAAGATGGCTCATTAGTTATGTTATTCCTATACAACTCTTTAAATTTTCTAAGGCCAAGACTGATTGTAATCAAGATGAGGATTGACATACACTGCAATGCCGCCGTGAAGGGAGTGACCCTGCAAACACGAATCGACCTGCGCACACTAAAGGTACATACCTGAGATGCCCTATGCTTGAGGCTAGTGTTAAGTGGGCACCAGTCCCAACGCCGCATGGGCCCAACATTAGCTACCACCTCCAGTGCCCACTACAACCATGGCAATTAGCCAACTGGCTAGAGATCCATTACCTTGACACCTTCTTTGCTCCCATTCGGTTGATAGTTTGAAGACTTTTTTCTTGAATTGAACTTGAAATTAGATTCATTCTCAAAACATCCTATAGCTTGACTTAGACCCCAAAATTCTTGCTAAATCAAAGGGAGTTATGATAAAAATCACGAACAAGGGACTCAACAAGCAAGAATAAATCAACGGGTCCAAGGAATATAGGCAAGCTCCTAGTGTAATTTTCCTTCCCCCGTTCTCTCCGTAGCCAAAATGGAGCTTTCTCTTTTTTTCACTAACTTCCCAAGTGCCAAAAAGCCCAACATTATAGACCACCTCTTAGAGGATTCAAAGAATTTGTAACCTACTCAACTTCAAGTTGGACAATAGCTGAGAATTTTCAAACTCTTAATTCATGAATAATTATCAAAATTAAAATAAGAAAAATTAGTAGGTATATGGCTAAAATTAAACTTAAGGACAATTTAGTAAGTTGACTAGAAATAGTAAATGGACCTTAAAATTAATTAACTGAGTAAATGGGCCAGGGAGCTTAAAAGACAAGCCAAGCCCATTAAGAATGGTAGATTATCGATGGGCCTAAGTCCATTAAGATAAAATCTATAAATACCAAGTTCTAGAGAAAAATAGGCACAAGAAATTATTCATAAAAATTCTAGTAGTCGAAGAACTCTAGAAAAGAGTAGGCGGGTGTTTGGTTTCATTTCCAACACCCATTTCCATTTTCACCAAAAAAAAAAAATTGAAAACTATCGCTTTCTCGTAATTTTCACTCAAAATATTCCTTTTTTTTTTCATTTTCAAATTCTTTCTAAACCTACCCCATCATCCTATTATTACATCAATCAAATTCAAAATTGATTTGACATAAAGTACCCACTATCATTTTAAAATTAATAAGATATACACATACTTTTAAAGAATAATTTTTTGAATATAAAAAAATATAAATCAACTATCGTTTCCACTCTATACCTACTCTAATCATTACTTTCCAACAAATCATCTGAATGAATTTTCATTTTTATTTCAAAACTATAACTTTTGGAAATAGTTGAAAACTGGAAATGGCTTTGGAAATAAAACCAAATGGCTAATAGATCTTTCAGGTGTGTTCTTGAGAAGTTGAATCAACATTCTACTATTTTCGAAAAGGACCTCGCTCAATTATCAAGCATCATCATTTATATATATAAAATATTATATATTACTAAGTATATTTATTACCATATACATATATTATTATATATGTGTACACTATTTATTACTACTAACAATTTTAGCATATTGGATGTGTGTAGCAAATTTCCATAGTTTAAAAATAAATAAAATAATTTAATTACTCTTTATATGTTACTATATCTAGTATGATTGATCAAGTTCACAAGGATTAAAAAAAAAAAAAGGACTAGAATAGGCTCAACGGATCAAAGAGAATAAATGAATAAAAAGGTCAAAGAGCCCAATTGACTAAACTCACCAAGAAGGACATTAAAACCCTAATGAATTGAAGCCCATCAAGAAAAAGACTATAAATATTAAGCCTCAAAGAAAAATTAGATATAAGAAATCATTTGCAAGAATTTGCAAACCTTCGAGAACCTTTGAGAGCCGAGAACTTTTTGGACCAATTTCAAAGGAAAAGAACCTTGAACTTTGTTGACCACCAGGGAAGATAGGCACCTTCCTGAAGCCCATACTATGTAACAAGGAATTTTTATTATCACACCTATCACCTAACTCTATTTTTTACTCCATTTCCATTCAGCATCATCTTGGCACCGTTTGTGAAAATCCTGAATGACAAAAAAGAAACAGAGAGGATGGAAATGAGATCAAAAGCTCAAGATTCCAGTAATCAAGTAGTTCCAAGATCAAAGTAGATGGACAACCACCAGCCTAAACTATAGTCACACTAGGGCCTGCCCTTGAGGAGCAACTGACATTGAATGAGATGCCCATACAACAAGCACTATCTTTCGGAGATCATGGTTTACAAATGACCTAAGAGGTGCTGAAGACCCTATTGAAGAATGTTGCTGCTCAAGCTATAGCCAAAGTGGTTGCCCGATACGAAGAGCACCGCCCTAGGAGCAGCACCAGTCCATTCATTGAACCTATAGGGCTTCAACCTTCCTAAAGAGACCTGAACAGAGAACTAACTTAGAGCGAGACACAACTCCCCCTCTTCTATCTCCACAGGTGGACGTGGAGAAGTTGTCGATAGTGTCAGATAAATTAAATAGATAGATGGATGAGGAGTTTTTGAGTAAATTAATTAGTCAACAGACTTAATCAATTTAGTGAGTAAAATTAATCAAATTAATTTCAAGAGTTGAACTAAGCCAATTAAATGAAGAAGTTAATTTAATTGCACCATGTGATAAATTAAATTAGTCTTACTAATTTAAAATTTAAACTAAATTAATTAAATTAAATAGATAATTTGATTAGTACAAGTGGCAAATTAATTTTGTAGGAAAAGTTTAAATGGAAGAGCCATTTAAAATATTGGAATATTTGTTTGGTCAATTAAAATGGGGATTCTAATTGAAGCTAATTAATGTTCCACATAGAACATTAAATGTCATCCAACTGGACCAACAAGGAGGGAGAATAATCTAGAGCATGGCAGTGTGACCAGATGCTCTAGAATCTTCACATGCGATCCATAAATACCCCTCATCTTTCTTAAGGACCACAGGCCAACCACTTCATCCATCACTAACACAATTTGTGCTCTTTGTTTCCCTCCAAAATTTCCTTCTCTGTCTCCTCTATCTAGCTAATTTTCTTCCTAAGCACTCTCCTCTGGATTCTTTCTGGATCAAAATTTATTTTAACTTGAATTTAGATTTAAAATGTGTTATTCTAAGATGTGCGGATATCATTAGAAATGCTAAAACTAGAGACTCAAGTGTGAATAAAAGAGTTAATCCATAAGAAATGAATTTGGTGAAGCTTACTGGTATTTTTTTGGAAAGCAATATGCTATCGATTTTTTGGAGACTTGGAGAAGACAATTTTGCTTGGAGAAAAGCTTAAAGATAATAATCTTCTTCTTCATTGAGAGAAATTTTCAAGGTAACATTCTTTCTCTTCTTGAATCCAAAATTAGAGGTAAAGATGATCCTTATGATGATGAATTTAAGATTCTGCTTATGTTGCAATGGTTGAAGTTTTTAAAATTTTTCATTGCATATTTGCTTCTTTGATATCTTGAATTCACCATCACCTTCACAGTGGTAGCTGGGCGATGATGCCTCGCCTTCCCCCACTTTCTTGACTTTCAACTCCATGATGGGACTTGACTTAGAATGAGATGGAGTCTCTAACATGATTTGATTCAATGGATTTGAAATTTTTTTACTAATTCTAAGAAGTTGGCTGAAAACTTATGAATGAAAGAAGCAAGGTGCTACAAAACAAAGAAAAGATGAAGTGTGAGAGAAAATACATTGGAACGTCTTGTCAGTTCTCCTCATAGGAACTTCCCCCTTTCTCTCTCTTCAACCTAACCAAAGTTTTGCTGAAACCTAAGGTCATGTCAAAGTCACCAACCGAGGCACTCCTTAAAAACCCTACAGACTTTGAAATCAAGCGTACCTCGACTTAGATAAAAGTTGAGTAAGCTCGAGTATGCACTTAGTATAATCGATGAAAATTAATTCAATTAATAACCTTATTTTGATGAATTAAGATAAGGTAGAAATTAATATTGAACCTTATGTTATATTTTCAACATGAAAACCAATATTTCAAACTGAAAATGGAGGGGCTTGATCATATGACTAATTAAGTCCACAAACGTAAAATGATAAAAGAAACTACAAAAAAGACCCAATGGACCAAAGAAAATAATTAAATAAAACGGTTAGACAACACAAATTAATTATGCCCATCAGGAATGGCATCAAAAACCTAATAGGCTCGAGCCCATTAAGAAATAATTGTAAATATTAATTCCCAAAGAGAAATTGAGCATGTAAAATCATTCACAAGAAATTACGAGTATTTGGGAACAAAAGACTTCCTGCACACATTTCAAAGAAAGAGAAACTAATATCTTGCTAGTTACTGGAAAGAATCCTACTCCAATTCCGTGCAACTTCAATATTATATTAAAGTATATATTTATATATATTATTTAAAAGTATATTAAATAAAAATATTTTGCTCCATATTTTTATTGCATTTTTTTCTTATTAGTTTTCTAAATTTTAACAATTTTAAGAATATATGTGGTGATGGTATGATCTATTTGATAGCGTACTCGGCTTTGGCCCAACTAATCGAGTAGAAAAAGGGTCAGAATGTAATGTTTAGGTGTAGTCAGGTTGAGTCCTACAACCAATAACAAATGTCAGGCTAGTCGATGAGCCCTCGGCTAAGGTACGTTGACGCTCAAATCAATACTTAATCGACTAGAAAAGAGAATAGCAGAGTGAGGGCTGAAGTGATAATGAGCATACCTTACTAAATGGTGGCAATGGAGTATTTATAGCCTCTCTTGAGAGGTTGATATGTCAATAATGTCATTGCTTACACAGAGAGGGCCTTTGTCCTTAGTTGAGGACCTTTAGGTCTTCATCCTTCTATGTACTTTTCCAGGTGGCGCCTCCTCCCGCTCTTCAGGACGTGGCAGTACGATGGAGGCGCGCACTACTCTGGTTCTATAGTATGGGGGTACAAAAGAGCACATGTACCATTAAAGTGGAGACATGCCACCTGTCAGAGCATTTAATACAGCAAAGATGTAGTTGTGGTGCATTTAATACGACTGTGACTGGTGGCGTGGGACTGCCCTATGCTGCTGCATTCGACCTCTTAGGGTTGAGATGTTTCCTTTACTTGCAGATCATCTATCCACACTCTGGTTGAGGTGATGGAACTTTGTTGGATCTAAATACTTCTGGTTGAGGACTGAATGGTCATTCTCGAGCTGATCAACCACACTTAGGTCGATTGACAAGGTGTCGATACTCATGCTGGTAAAATGGCCCAATAAGGATTTGGGCCTGGTCAATTGATAATAGGCTGGGCTTGATAGCCAATTGGGTTGTCCCATATCATATCATAAAATAAGTCCCCCTCATTCCTGAGTTGTGATCTAGTGGTTCGATGAGAAGGAATTGGGAATAGCTCGCTTAGAGGACTAAATTATATTTTACCAAGGATCCCGCACTCTAATAATCTTTTGAATTTTGAAACTCGACTAGGGTTTCAGCGCATTTAATGCACCAATTACATTGGGCAGCACAACTATTAAACTGGTGGTTGTGTAATTAATAGCCAGTAGCCGATCGTGTTTAGCCGGTTAAGATACCCACTAGCTAAGGCCTATAAATAGAGTGGTGAAAAACTTCCATTTGCACATTTATAGCAATTTGGGAGGTCGAGCACTGTTATTTTACTGCAACCTTCTTCTCTTCTTTGTTGTAAGTTCTCTCGATCTCCGTTAGTGTTACTCTTCTATTTCCAATCAATTGTGAATAGAAAACAATGCTTAAGGTTTTTGGTGAGAGTAGTGGTAAAGGCAGCAACTCTGAAGAGACCCAATCGGACATGGATTCGACTAGAAGGGTAGGCAACTCGACTAGCACGACTAGCAAGTATTCGAGTGATAGTTCAAGTTCTTTTGATAGTTCGAGTGATACTCGAATTGATATTGGGGATAGAGCAGGGCCTTCTGGACAAGCGAGACGACCTCCCATGTCTAAGGGTAGGTTATTTACTGTTGATCGTTATACTGACATTATATCTAAGATCAAAGATTATGATTTAGAACTGATCAGGCACTTGTATCACATTTCCCCAAAGTTTGAGTTGATTATCCCTGAACCTAGTGATAGGATCCGTCGACCTCCAACTGGTTGTATAACTATTTTTGAGGATACCCTAAAGTATTGGCTTAGGTTCCCTTTACCGCAGCCCATAGTCAATCTCCTGACTAGCCTTCAGGTTTGTATAACCCAACTACTTCCAAATAGTTTCTCGACCCTATACAGCTTTGTAGTTTTGATTTTGATACACGACCAACCCCCATTTTTCATAAACTTTAGCAACCACTTCCACCTTCCAATATCCTGAAATTCAGGCAGTATCAAGGATTCAAGCTTTTATTATCTCACAGCCCATCTTCGTCGAAAGTTTTTGGTGACCCCTACCTCTTCACATAGCCAAGAGTGGAAAAAATGCTATTTTTTGATCGAGCGCTAGGTGGGATCAGGTTTAATATACACAGGGGTAGCTTGGGGGATGAGTTGAGATGCCTAAGAATGAGAACTCCACCTGGCCAAATACATTCATTCGAGACCTAGTTGAATTTGGTCAAATGGACACATCAGGATACGTTAAGGTAGTAAGCTTATCGCTTGCTCAGGTGGATTTTCCAGCTAATGCTCAACTAGGTAGATACCATTGTTTATTTCTATTGCCTTATGATTTATATACTTTCTGGTTGATAATAACGTATTTGTTTTTGTGTTATTTTAGATCGAGCAAAAATTATGAATTAAACTCGCCAGCAAGCGATGGCTAGGCAACAGAGGGTGCAAAAGCACCGCTAAGCATCCGCTCGTCGGGAGGCTGCCTCCCAAAGTTCTTTGTAACATATCCCAATGCCCACACCTCCTTCTGCTCGACCAGCTACGATCAAGGCTAGAAGTTTGGTGCCTCAACAGAAAAGACCGAATGTCGATGAGCAAGCTCTTACTCGGAAGAGAATAACAGCTGAGAAAGGGAAAAGGAAGGCTGGTGAGCTTTCGCTCTTCGGGCCATAACCAGACGATGATTTATTCCCACTACCCATTTTTTCTTTTTTGAGATTCAGGCCCAACATCGAGGTTCAAAACACAGCATCAATGCTAGGAGGAGAGCCAACTAGAATGGGCCCCCTGAGAGTGCTAATGGTCGGGCTATTCATGTCTGACCAGAAGAAGTTGTAGGATATAAGCCAGCTGGAGGCCTTAAAGGCATTCACATATCATGTGAACATGGTAAGTGTCTAGTCGAGTTTTACTTATTTTGTTTAGGTTTACATTTAAGTTTCTCGACCAAACTTGCTCTTGTTATAGGTCAACTAAATTAGCTAACATTTTTATTAGAAGGTCGAGCTAGCTCTCGGTGATAAGGAGGAGCTCCAAAAGGAGCAAGAAGATACTAAATTGGCCAAGACTCAAGTCAATTCACTGGAGTCAAGGATCAGCGAGCTGACTTGACAGGTTGAAGAAATCGATGCATAGCTAGTGACTGTTGTGACTGAAAAAAGTCACCTTGATGAGCTGCTGTGAAAGGCGAGGTTAGAGACAGAATGAGCCACAATGCCAGTCGAGCATTGGGGCACAATAGCATGACTAAATACGCGCGAGATGAACTCTTCAAAATGCTATTGAGCATTCGTAAGGAGACAATTTAATAGCTTATGTTGTGCCTAGCATTTGAGGATGCCAATGTTATATTCGCGATCAACGATGCAAAGGGAGCTTTTGAAAAGACTGTGAAGCAGCTCAAGTTCCTAGGCTATCAGTTCTAACCTAAGGACAAGGAACACATTAACATACTACAAAATAAGTAGCTCTAGGACTAGCCCGATGCCTCACCCATCGACGAGAGTGCACCTACGAAAAGGACTAGTGCTGCAATCCACCTGAGGGTGGTCAAGGTGGCAAAGGAGTTCAATTTCATGAACGACTTCGCATTTGACATCAAGGATGGCAAGGTTGACGCAACTATTTATTCTCATCTCGCTGAATGCACTTTTTTGACAGAGAAGGCCGATCCTTCTCGACCTATAGGTACCACCCAACTAGCTCCTAAGCAAGAGGTCGAAGGTCCCCCAACTATTGTGTAGGTTAATTCTGGTAATGAGTTCAATCGCATTGTTGACAAAGTGGCGACTGCACGAGGTGATGGAGTGGAGGAAACTGGGTCGAGTTGAAGTGGCGGCTCCTCTTTACTACTTTATTTTGTTTTGATTCGCCCTATGGGACGTTTTTAATGATTTAATGAATTTTTGGAATGTAATCATGTAACTGGATATTTTATTTTATAACATCTATTTCTTCAATCACCTTTGTCGACTTAATTCCTTTTACTGCTTTTGTTGAGCTTTTCAGTCCGGTCATATGAACGAAGACAAACTTTCCTTCCACCTAATTCATCGAGGAATATAATCTTTGGATGAAATCTAAATCGATTTATAGCCAAGTTAATGGCCGACTGTAAGATCGATTTTAAAAAAAGTAATTGAATAAATCTTTAAAATTTTCAACTTATAATCTTTGTAGTCGACTTCTGGGTCAACTTAAAATATTCTCTGCGTAATCAAACGAATCAGCTTGAAGCCATGGTCGGTCATTGGTCAACTTTATTGAATTGAATTCAAGTTGTTGAGTAAAATTTATGTCGTAACACGTACATCCGTTCAGCAGCTTGAATAGGACAATTGATTATGGGGCTAATTTTAAGTTGTGGTCGACTATGGGGTTGACTTTAAATGATTTCCTTATTTACTGAGTGAGTAGGCTATACGCTATGGTCGTGGTTTTGAAACCAAATTGTGTTTGACCATTGGGTTGACATTAAATGATGTTCTCGTTTATATGATTGATTGGGCTAAATGCTAAGGTTGCAGTTTCAAACCAAATTGTGGTTGACTACAGGGTCGACTTTAAATGATTTTTTCATTTATATGGTTGGGTTGGAAGTCTTGGTTAGAATTAAGAGCAAGTAGTTGATTAGATTTAAACTGCTTTTTATTGATTTGGAACCAAATTACAAAGTGATTGAATGGAGACCTTGGCCTCTTAATACATAGAAGTTTTTCAAGTTTACTGCATTCCATGGTCAAGGGAGCTCGTTGCCATCCATATCAACTAGTCGATAAGAGTTGTGTTTTTCTACTTTGGCTACCGAGTAGGAGCCCTCCCATTTTGGGTCAAGTTTTCCCACATTTTTTTAAACTTTCACTTTCTTGAGGGTGAGGTCTCCCACCTTAAAACTTCTTGGTTGAACTCCCTTGTTGTACTGCTGGGCCATCTGCGACCTATACCTTTGCATTATTATATATACATGCGGGTGCAACTCGTTGATTATCTCAAGGTCGAGTTCTCTTTCAGACTTATTCCTGATTAGATTGTAGTGAATTATTCAAGTTGTATGTTGTATCAACTCTGTTGGGACTACTACTTCTGATCCATAGACTTGGCTGTAAGGACTATGGCCAGTGATGGTTCCAAGAGTGGTTCTATATGCCCATAGGACCCCAAGGAGGTCGTCCGCCCAACTTGCTCTGGATCTCTCAAGTAGAGTCTTGATGTAGTCCAGAATATTCCTGTTTGTGACTTTAGTTTATCCATTGGCCTAGGAGTTCCCAACTGAAGCAAAATGTTGTCGAATCCCCAAATATTCACACCAGTTCCTTGTACTTCTACTTTGGAATTGCGTCCCATTGTCTGATATCAGCACTTTGGGCAAACCGAAATGGCAGATGACATTTTTCCACAAGAAACTTTGGATGGCCACATCAGTTATTTCATGATCGCTTCTACTTTGACCTATTTCGTAAAGTACTTAATTGCAACAACCATGTATTTTCTTTGGCCTATAGTTTTTGGGAATAAATCAACTATGTCTATCCCCCACTGGTCAAATAGCCATATGATCTGAACTAGCACTAGCATTGATGCAGGCTAGTGAGGGATATTGGAGTGAACCTGGCAAGATGGGCACTTTTTGGCTAAGTCGACTACATCTTTTAGCAAAGTTGGCCAAAAATATCTATGTCCGATGACTTTATGGGCCATTGCTCCTCCTCTCAAGTGATTACCACATATACTTGAATGGACCTCTTCTAAGACCTCCTAAACCTGCTCTGATGTCAATCACATCAATGGTGGTCCGAAAAGAGATCTCCTGTAGAGTTGACCATAGTCGTCAAGGGTGAACTTTGCTGTCCGACCTCTACTTTATGTTTAGGCATTCTTTCTTCCCTTAGGTAAGCTTTTATTTCGTCCTGCCAGGAGAGAGCTAAGTCTTGGATTTACCCGATTAGGTTCTGGTCGAAGTCCCCTATGATAGGTTTGTTGAAGATTAGGAGTGTAACAGTTTTGTCTTTGATTCCTTTCATCGAGCTAGAAAACTTTGATAAGGCATCCGCCCTTTCATTTTCTGATCTTAGGACTTGGCTAAGGGTGAACTTCTTGAACTATTGTTGCAACTTTTTTACCTCAGCCAGATACTTGCTCATTATGACCTTCTTAGCTTTGAAATTCCATTCGAACTGTTCTTCGACCAGCTAGGAATCAGTAATAGCTGCTAGCTGCTTGACTTCCCTTTCGACGGACATCATTATACTGGCAAGAAGGACCTTGTACTCTACTTCATTATTAGCGATGGGGTAGTCAAGTTTAATGGCGAAGCCATACTCCTCCGCCTGAGTGGAGTGCAAGGAAATGCCTATTCCTCCTTCTATGGATATTGTTGAGCCATCGACATGTAATGTCCAGATAGATGAATCTTGATCGATTTCTCTGGGCAGGTCGAGACGTTTTGCTACAAAGTCTGCTAACACTTGGGCTTTTATAGTAGTTCGGGGATAGAAAGTGATGTCGAATTTCCCTAACTCGATGGCCCATTTCATCAACCTTTCCGACGTATCCGATTTTGACAGTACTTACTTCAATGCTTGATCCATCAGGACAACAATAAAGTGAGACTGAAAATAGGTCTTCAACTTCTTGGCTGCTGTAACCAAAGCAAAAGCAAACTTTTCGATCTCAAGCTAATTATGTTATGGTCCTTGCAATGCTTTGCTACTGCAGTATACTGGCCTGTGAATGCCATATCTAGTCAAGACTAGAACAGAGTTGATTATGTTGGAATAGTGGCCGGCAAGCCAATTGGATTGACCTTGTAAAAACTATTTTCTTATAAAATAATCTTGATTGAATGATATTCTTTATATGGCCACCTTCATCTTATGCTCTTTTACTACTTCACTTGCATTTGGATAAGCCCTTAGATCACACATGACTATGGGACTTGGTCAGCTCATTGGATAGTGATTATGGAATAAGTCTTACATGGTTGTGGTCTCAAATATTCCAAGTTGTAGGATCTTATAAGACAAGGCATCTAAGATCTGGATAGACTTGTACTAATAATGCATAAATCCAAGAATTGGATATTGCTCCATTCCATGAGCAATCTGTATAAGATACGGGTGCATATTAGCGGGTGCTTGTTAGAGAACAAGGCACTGAAGACCTCCAGAGAATCCACTAGATAGCCGTAGTGGTTAATTCTCCCACTTACGCTAGTGCATATTATTAGTCATCTGACTTGAGAATCCATGGTAACCTTATGTTCGATCCTCATGCTTTGACTATTCCTTGACCACTTAGCAGGTCTTTCGGGTTCAGGTTGGGTATGAGCTACTTAGCATGGAGGTTTGTGAGATCCAACATGGAATCTGACTCGTCGCTTTTGTAAAGGGCGAGTGCATCTCCTATGTGTTCTATAATGATCGATCCCAAGAAATCCTTGGGCAAAGTGGTGTGACAATTTGGAAAATGAGTTTTTCAAAGATGAGGTCACATGAGGGAATCAAACACTGAAAATAGAGACATAATAGAGACATAGTATCGAGGCTATTAGAGAGTCGACAAATATCTTGCCCTAGGCCTCTTTTGGGAGATAGAAAATGGAAAGACCGTATTTGCATGGATGTGTAGAGCTATGATGGTTCTCCAGAATATTCATTGCGGCCAATTAGTTGGGCTCCATGGGCTTGAGGTTGGACATCGACCATGGAGATTGTGTACTCTTCAATTAATGAGATTAATTGAATTGAGTCGATTAGTTTAAAAGGAATTTTAAACTAAAATGAATATAAGATATTCAAAAGTCACAAAGAATTGTGAGCCCACGTCTAATTAATGGTAGAACCTATTGGGTCACACACAAAATCAAAATAGCTTCCAAAATTGGTAAATCAATTCTCTAAGTGTTAGAAAATCACCTTTTGGTGATCGATTTTCAAGGGTCTAATCCAACGGTCAATTTTAGTTTGATTAATTTAAGTGTTAAATTAATCAACTAATTTAAGAGTTAAATTAGACCAAAATCTAAGGAATTAATTATTTGGTACCATATTGACCATCAATGGACAAGTTGACTAAAGAGTTAAGTTGACTAATTTAAGCTTAAGAGTTAAGCTTGTTTGATTTAAGAGTTAAATCAAAAGTTAATTAATTAAATTAAAGTGTTTAATTTAATTAAAAGGAAGAATACATTTTGGAGGGAAATTTTAAATGAAGATTTCATTTAAATTAGCATCTTAATTAATTTGGAATTAGATTCCAAATGAAATTGAAATGCACTTGAAATTCAAGTAAGACTTGAATTTGAATTTTGCCAACTTGGCATGCCACTTGGGCGGTCACCTTGAGGAAGGTGTGATGCCAACTAGCATCACACCTTCCACCCTCTATATAGAGATATAGAGTGCATGCAAAATTTGAAATTCACATTGCTGAAAGTGTGAGAATTAGATTCTTGCATTCTCTCCAAAATCTCTCTCTCCATGCATTGCATCATGAGTTAAAGCTTTGCATTTCTTCTTCCTCCCAACCTGAAAATGGGCCTCCTCTACCTAATTTTCTCCTCTCTAACTCCAACTTCTAGCAAGGGGAAATTGGAAAATTGTTTGGTGTGTGGATCACATCAATAGAGCCAATGCACTTGACTTGCTCGGATTTGGAGATCCACCTGCAGCAGCTTCTGGTTGGAAAATTTTTATGGATAAATCCAAAAGGATTTTTTACTCCAATTTTTCATAGTAGCTTCCCCTATGTGTTAACGTGTTTCAAATTTAATTTCGTAAATTTTGAAGGAGTATAGCTAGGGCAAACATTGCCATTTTTCCGCTATGCCAATTCTAGATAATTTCTAGATTCATGAGAGATAGTTGATCTTCTCTTTGTTTTTGAGCTGCAAGAGGTAATTCTTCATCCTAATCTAGATCTATAGCATGAATAGATCCTTGGTAGCTCAAGTAGCTTAGTTATTTTCAACCTTATGAAGTTTTGATATATGGATCCTAATGCTACTCTTGCCTTCAGATTACTGCCAACGAGACTACTAGATAAATATACAAGACCTCTCCAACCTCCGGCTTGGCTAGCATTGGTGGTGTTGACAAATATTACTTTAATTCAACCAAGGCTTAGTTGCATTGCTCTGTCTACTAGAACTTCCTTGCATTTCTGAGGATTTTGAAGAACGATAAGCTTTTGTCAACTAGTCGAGTAATGAATCGACCTAGAGTTATGATCCTTCCGACCAGTGATTGCATGTCTCTAACTATTCGAGTTGGTAAGATGTCCAGGATTGCTTAGATCTTTTGCGGGTTTACTTCTATACCCGTCTAGCTAACCATGTATCCCAAGAATTTCCCCCCTCTCACCCAAAGGTGCATTTATTGGGATTAAGCTTCATTCCAAATGCTTTGAGTATTAAGAAGATATGGCTGAGCTCAGCTAAAGGGTTTTGTTCTTTTTTTTGTCTTGACGACAATGTCATCGACGTAGACCTCCATGGTCTACCTGATCTCTTTCTTGAATATAAAATTCACAAGTCTTTGGTAAGTCATACCTACATTCTTGAGGCCAAAAGGTATAACTAGAAAATATATTAAACCATTGGGGAACACAAATGAGATTTTATCCCTATCTTCAAGGGCCATAAAAATTTGATAATAACTCTGAAATGCATCCACCATGCTCAAAAGATCACAACCAGTTGTAGAATCAACTAATAAATCTATTCAAGGCAGCAGGTAAGGGTCTTTAGGACATGCTTTATTTAAATCAGTAAAATCGTTATACATCCTCCACTTACCCTCATTCTTAGGGACACAAACTACATTACAAAGCCAACTAGGATATTGATTTCTACAATGTAGCCTGCCTCTAAGAGCTTATTGACCTCTTCCTTGATAATCTAACATCTTTCAGCGTTAAAGGTCCTGGTCTTCTCCTTAATCGGCTTGAATGAGGGATCCATATTAATGTGGTAAATGATGATGCTGGGGTCAATTCCCTGGAGGTCAGTAGCTTTCCAGGAAAAAACATCAATGTTCTTCCTAAGGAAACTACCATTAAACAATCCATGTTGCTTCCCAAATGCGTCCCAATCCTTATCATTTTGTTAGGATTCCCGGGCTCGAGTTCTATAGTATTGAATTCCCCAATCGGTTCGATCCTAGTTTCCTCTAGTTTTTCATTCTCATTCTGCTGTCCCTCTTTGGGTTTCGTTATTGGGACCTCTCCCAAAAGTTTCAATTTTAGTCGAGTCTTCTACTTACTTTCCTCGACCAAGATGGTGTAGCGTCGCCAGGCTTCCTTCATGTTACAAAGCAGCTCCCCTATCCCAACAGCTATTGGAAACTTGACCTTCATGTGGTAAGTCGAGACAATTTCCCAGAAGTCGTTCAATGTTGGTCACCCAATTATGACATTGTAAGCAAAAAGTGCGTCAACCACCAGATAGTTGACTATGAGTGTTCTCTACCTGGGCGTTTCACCAAATGAGATAGATAAATTTATGGATCCTTCAAGAATGATCTTGAATCCTCCAAACCCGACCAAAGAGGTGTGCACTAGCTCAAACTTCAACTTTCCTAAATTCATCCTCTTTAATGTTGACAAGAAAATTATGTTTTTTAAACTGCCATTATCAACTAGAACCTTTCTGACCTCAAAGTTCGCAATCTCAACTGACATGACGAGGGGGCGATCTAGCTTATTACCAGCTCCTTGGTGCTCGATGTGTGAGAGGTCAAAATCAAAAAAAGAGGTGGGTTCTATGCTAGTGGAGAGTTAGAAAACTATTTCGACTGAAGAAGATTTGGTTGACTCCAATCTCCTCTGGTTCTATTTTCTGGCTAATTTGGAGTCTCCTTCGGTCGGTCCACCCACAATTGTACAGATCATGCCTCTAAGAGGTGGGCATGGATTGTTGATTGGCTTCTTTCCCTTATTCTCCTTTCTCGGGCTAACCGACCTTTCTCTATGAAGAGTCTAGTCGGTCAAGCTTGTTTCTTATTTGGCTTTCTCATCGAAAAACTTCTTCAGATACCCTTGTTGAATAAGCCTGTCAATTTCATCATGCAGATTGAAGCAATCTTCAGTATCATGGCCCTTTTGTCTGTGGAAGTGATAATATTTCTTTGACCTCTTCACGGCCTCAGTTTCAGTCAACTTAATAGGCTTTTTGAGGAGGTTATCATGCTGGATGGTGAACAAAACCTTCTTCCTTACAGCATTCAATAAGGCAGAGTTGTGGAAACTTTTGATGGGAGATCGATGACCATCCTTGTGCTGCCCTATTATCTTTCTCCTTGGGCTTCTTTTTCTCATTGTTAGGGTTGCCATACTTCAATCTCTTCATGTCTTCCTGGGTCATATACCTCTCAATGAGATCGAGTAGCTCTTCTATCATTCTCGGCCTCTCCCTGACCAATACATTGGCACACTCCTTGTATCTAAGACTCAGGAACAACACATCAATCAGAAATTCAATTTGGGGACTATCAATCTTCAACACCTCGGTGTTAAATCTGGTGAAGAAATCCCAAAGAGATTCTCCCTCATTCTGTTTTACTGTATACAAATGAGTGCATGGGAGTTTTGCTTTCCTTCTGTTGGTAAACTGGTGAAGGAATTTGTCACAAAGTTGGTCGTAGGAGAAAATGGATGTTAGCTCCAGCTTAACAAACCAATCAAGTGCTAAGCCATGGAATGTGGAGACCAACATCTTCGCATGAATATACTCATTATGTTCATGGAGCGGCATCATGTGTTTGAACTAGAGCAAGTGCTCATTCAGGTCAATTGAGTCATCGTACCGAGGAAGAACAATCGAAACTTTCGTGTCAACAGCTATGCACTTGTTGATTGTCTCCTAGATATATAGTTATTCTCTCTCACAGTGAAGTCAAGGCACGCTGTCATGTTGACATGTTGAAGGTTTCTCTTTGTGTTTCTCCTCAAAATCTCCTTAAGGCGTCTGTTTAGTTGTTGAAGCTGATGTGACACTTCTTCCCATTATTCTCAATCAGCCTACAACATGTTTCTGTTCGGTTGAGGCTTCTGTCGCTCGACCCTATCACACTGTTGGGCTCGAATGGGTCAAACCATGTGATCCACGGAGTTGGCCACTTTTTTGCGGGGATGTGGGCGGGTCTCTTCCTAAAAAAATCATCATGGACTATTCTGACATTGAATATGGGACGTCTTATCTCTTATCTCACCTCATCCTCCCTATGGGGCCTCTGCTCACGATGTGAAGGGTGGGGTGGCATTAGCGGCTGGTCTAGGTTGGTTATGCTTGTTAAAGGCATCTGACAACTGAGTTGATATCTGTTCACTGATTAACTGCATAAGTTGGGGCATGGTCAAAGTTATTACTTGTTATGGCTGGGAACTAGGTCCAGCCATATCCTGTTCTTGTTGGGGATGAGGATGAGGGGTTGTAAACCTTCTAGTCTCATCTTTCTATGAAACGGCTCGCCTTGTGTTCACCATTTTTTCAGTTACAAACTTTAGAACCCACAGACAGAACCAAATATGATGGTATGATCAGCTTGATAGCTTATTGGGCTTTTGCCCAACCTGATCGACTAGAAAAGGGGTTTGAATTGAATGTCTAGGATAGTCAGGTTGAGTCCTGCAACTAATAACAAACGTCAATCTAGCCGAGGAGCCCTTGACTAAGGTACTCTAATGCTTAAGTTAGTACTTAATTGACCAGAAAAGAGAGCGATAGAGTTAGGGCCTAAGTGATAATGAGCATATCTTGCTGAGGAGTTGTAATGGAGTATTTATGGCCTCTCTTGAGAAGTTGACATGTCAATGATGCCCTTACTTACACAGAGAGAGCTTTTGTCATTAGTTGAGGATCTTTAGGTGTTCTTCCTTCTGTGTACTTTTCTAAATGGTATCTCCTTCCACTCTTCAGGACATGGCGGTATGGTGGAGGCGTGCACTACTCTGGTTCTGTAGAATGGTGGTACAAAAGAGGGCACACACCATTAATGCGAAGGTACGTCGCCTGTCAAAACATTTAATGCAGCTGAGAGGTGGTTGTGGAGCATTTAATACGATTGTGACTGGTGGCGTGGGACTGCTCTACGCTGCTCTAGTCAACCTCCTAGGGTCAAGATGTTTCCTTTATTTCCAGGTCATCTATCCATACTCTAGTCGAGGTGATATAACTTTATTTGGTCTAAATCCTTCTAGTTGAGGACTGAATGGTCATTCTCGAGCTGATCAACCATACCCTGGACAACTGGACAATATGTTGATACTCGTGCTGGCGAAATAGCCCAATAAGGATTTAGGCCTGGTCGATCACCTGGTCAATTGTTAATGGGCTGGGCCTGATAGCCAATTGGGTTGTCCCACATCATATCGCTTACCTGGTTGACTGTTAATAGTTTGAGCCTGTTGGGCTATCCCATATCAATATGTATAATTTAGAAATTTAGAGTCAGCAATTCTTGATACTTTAGTCATGTTATATAAATTATCTCAAAATTTAACATTGAAATGACATCTCCATTTGAAGTTATTAAGTAATAATTTTTTTTTTGAAATATTAATTAGGATATTTTCTATTATGTAATTAAATAAAATAAATATTATTAGAAAATAAACGTATTTGAATAATTAAATTTATTTTCAGTGCACTAGGCATAGAATGAGGGATTTTATTTGTACGAAGTGACATCTCAATGATGAGGTAGGAGAACATTCCATAAGTTATTTTAAAATACTATTGAAAAAAAATCACGATTTATTTAATTCTTACTTGTCTATAAGTTCTTTTTTACTAGTCTACCAAGACATTAAAAACTCAATTATTTATTGGATTAGAAAATGTGCTTTCAAGACTCTAAGAGAAATAACAAGAAAGAAGCCAAGAACAAGGTAAATATATATGTAATTAAAAATTTACAAAAAAAAAAAAGTTTTATTCTTAATTAAATTAAAAAAAATTATTTTTTCATGATTATTTTTTAATTCCAACATTTATTTTATTTACATAAATTTTTTGTGAACAATTATGATTCAAATACATGAAAAATAAATATATAAAAAGTACACAATTTTTTGAAATAAGAAAATACAATTTATTCATGGTAGATATGATGGGAAAATGCCAAAAAAGAAATAGAGAACAGACGAAACTTAGATAGGTAATAATAGTTTGCAAAAAATAATAGATTAGAAATAAGCATATATGTGTATATTTTCTAATTCCTATGAATATTGCTAACTTTTTTAATTTTTGTGATTATTTTGACAAATTAAAACTAGTCATATCATAAAAAGAGATTTCGATCTTTTTCCTTTTATTTTTATTTTTAAATTAAATAATTCAAATTGGAGATTTATAAAAAGAAAATAGTGATATCTAATCATCATATTACTTTTGCTATACGTAAATTAATTTTTATTTTGTATAATGTTTATTTTTAAAGTAGTTTTATACACTTTTCACCCTTTACTTGACTCAGTTTTCTATTGCACGATAAAAATTTATATTCTCAATATTATTCATCATTTGTTCATCTCTTCACATATTGTATTTTTATTATTTTGTTTGAGTTGTCTTACATTTATTAAGTTATTTTTCTGTTATGAAAAAAATATAAGTACTTTTGTAATTTACATTGTACCTTTAATTTTAGATATGCTATTGTGACGAGCATGACTTTTTATTATTTTTCATATATTGTGATTCAGTTAAAAAAAATAATTTTGTATCATATATCTTATTAAAAAATATGTCGTGAATTAAATTTAGTTTTAAAATAATATAAATAAATTTTATTTTTAATTATAATTAGGTGAATTCATGTATAGTATCGGTAGGGACTTATATATGTTAGTGTGTGTGTATATATAGATGAAATTTTATTTCCATTGATTTTGCTTTTCTTTAATTTTCACTTTCTTCAACCAAATCCTTAACACTGTGTTTGGTTTAAAGATTTTGATAGGGAAAGAAAAGTATTAGAAAAAAGGAAAAGAAAACAAAGAAATATAAAATTTCAAATTTGTTTGGTTGTTAAAGAAAAAAATGAACAAAATGAGAGGGGAAAGATGGGTGATGAATGTGTTGAAAAATAAAAGAGAGTTCAAACAATTTTAATTTTATCCCTCATTTTCCTTACCATTTTGTGGAGAAAATTTATTTTATTTAGATACACTATATTTTTTTCAAATTTTCTTTTCTTTAGCATTTTTTTTGCCAACTAAACAATCAAAAATATTTTTCTTAATATTTTCTTTTCTTTTCCTGGTCAAAATCCATGAACCAAAAATAGTGTAAATCAAAAACGAAACATAAGATTGCCTTCACTATATCAGAATAACTTAATTAGGATTTGAAGTAGATAGTTATCCGGAAAATGACTTTGATGTGACGAACAATGTACTTGAAACCTCTCGTGCATAGGCCAATTTATATATAGAACAGTGGTTAAGAATAGTGGGATCACATAAATAAATCATGATTTTGGAATGATTAACATTTAACACCATTCAAAGTGATATTCACCCAAAAAAAAAAAAAAAAAAAAAGAAAGAAAACACCATTCAAAGTGAGCCACGTGCATAGGTAAAAATGACAAACAAAATGATGGTAGCTGTGTTCTAATTAATTCAAAATTACCTTCGAAACAGATCACATTCATTTGCAGCGAGACATGAATTTATTCAATTAAGTATACGTACAAAAGGGGTTTGTCTTCCAGTTTGCAAGCAAGCACAGGCCCACCACTGCCTATGATTTAAATTCCCAATATTTCTTTTTTTTTTTTTTTTTTCATTTTGAATTGAAGTATTTGAAATTAAGAGTTTTAAGTTCCTAAAAACATTTTTTTATATTTTTTAAGTAATTTTAAATTATTTTGCATTTCTAGTTAATTAACTTAATTACCATTACAAGTTATTTTTTTAAGTATTTATTTTGATTGATTTTTAAAATTCATTGAACGCCAAGTTATTTAATAACATCAATGATGTTATATATAACTTAATTTTATTTATTTTTTAAAAAAAATTAATATGGCCAATATTTTTATTTGTGTAGTAATCATAATTGGTTCGAGCAGAGTATAATACCAATACCTCAATTTCTATTATTTTTACGAACTTTTTACAATTTGAATGTGCTATCATCGATCTAGTCTTGAATGTTTTAATATTGCAACTTATGATGTTATAATCATTAATATTACATGACAGATGTGTTCAAAAATATTATCTAGTATTGAATGCTTTACTTTGTTATTTTGTTGTTTTAAACTCAAAGTTAAGAACGAACAATAAAATTTGTTTTTCGCAATCATAAACTATTATCTTATGATAAATATCTAAAATACATATAAAACATTAAATTCCAGGCGTAGACTTTTTCACTACACAGATTTTGATCCTTTTCATGCAATATAGGCGTATAAGATCTTCATTGTAGAACACATATATCTCAAGTGCATGCCATATAAAATGATTTGTAGTGACATACTTAATGAACAAACTCGGTCAACTAGACATTTTTTTTTTATTTTTTATATATAATCTATGTCAAATTTAATATATCTTAAGACCACAATATTTTCATAATATCGTTTCCTTTAAAATAATAATATGATATCACTAAATTTAATTATATTTTTAAAGTTAAGAAAGTAAGAGATGAAACATTCAAGTTAGCACCAGCCACCAAGTATTATTTCTACCAAAAGGCGAAGGGCTGTCCTTTATCAAAAGCGGGATTTGATATATAATAATCGTCCGCCTAATTGCAATTTACCCCCCTGTGATATGTGAAATGCACATAATATCCCCTGTTAAAAAAAATGTACAAAAAAACTCCTTATGTTTTTCAAAATCATGTTCATTGCCCCCCTCATTTTTTTTTTTATGGCCATTGAGTGTTAAAAAGATAGAATTGCCCTTAAGTAAAATTAAAATTTACATCACTTTTATTTTTATTTTACTTATTATTTTTAACAATCATTAATTATTTTTTATCCATTCCAAATTAAATAATATTTACTATTTATAAAAAGATTATAACATATTTTTATAACATAATATATATAACTTATTTTTAACATATAATATTTTATAATATATTAAATAGTATTTAATATTTATAAAAAGAATATATAATATATTTTTTATTTATAAATCCATGTATATATACATATATATTTTTATTTATACATATAATATATATAAATTTATGTATATAATTTTTATTTTATCCAAATTGAATAATATTCAACATTTATAAGGATATATAATATATTTATTACTTATAAATTCATGTATATATACATATATATTTTTATTTATACATATAATATATATATATATATTAATTTATGTATATAATTTTTATTTGATCCAAATTGAATAATATTTGATATTTATAAGGATATATATAAATTCATGTATAAATATATACATATATATATATTTATTTATACATACAATATATGTATACATATACATAGATATTATTTCTTTTAATTCATTACAAATTAAATAATATTTAATATTTATAAAAATATACCATAAATGTTTTATTTATAGTTATATATAAAATATATACATTATATTTTTTATTTATAAATTCATGTATATACATATATATTTTTATTTATACGTATAATATATATATATAAATTTATGTATATATATTTTTTATTTGATCCAAATTGAATAATATTCAATATTTATAAGGATATATATAAATTCATGTATAAATATATACATATATATATGATCCAAATTGAATAATATTCAATATTTATAAGGATATATATAAATTCATGTATAAATATATACATATATATATTTATTTATACATACAATATATGTGTACATATACATAGATATTATTTCTTTTAATTCATTACAAATTAAATAATATTTAATATTTATAAAAATATACCATAAATTTTTTATTTATAGTTATATATAAAATATATACATTATATTTTTTATTTATAAATTCATTTATATATACATATATATTTTTATTTATACGTATAATATATATATGTAGATATAAATTTATGTATATATATTTTTTATTTGATCCAAATTGAATAATATTCAATATTTATAAGGATATATAATATATTTTTTATTTATAAATTCATGTATAAATATATACATATATATTTTTATTTATACCTATAATATATGTATACATATATAATTTCCTTTAATTCATTACAAATGAAATAATATTTAATATTTATAAAAATATACAATAAATTTTTTATTTATACTTATATACATATAATATACATATACATATATATATATTATATAACATATATATATATATAATAAGCCCCTCCCAAACCCCCCTTCCCACCCCCACCCCCCACCGAACCCTTTTCCTTCCCAACCCTCGCCCCTATCCCCAGACCCTAATAGGCTTCCATGGCAGCAATGCATATTGGCCAGATTTGGCTAGATCAGGCCAGTGGCCGCCATGTCCATATTGGCCATGGCAGCTTCACAGCCTAGCAACCTTTTTGGCAGCTGGCTTTTTTTTTATTTTTTTTCACCGGCAACGGGCTAGCCGTTTTAATAGCTGTCGTGGGCCGACTGCCATGGGGGATTTGGTGGTGGTTGGGGGGGGGGGGGGGGGGAGGGGAGGGGAGGGGAGGGGGGAGATAAATATAAAATAATATATATATTAAATTATATATTATACATATGTATTATATACATTATTATATATAATAATTCATAATTTATAATATTTTTTAAAAAAAATGTAGTAGAAATCAATCTAGACTGTTGATATCTTAAAAAAAATCCAACGGCTTATAAGTAAGGATATAATTGTCTTTTTACACACAAAAATCTACCCCCAGTCGCACGCATCCACGCGTGAGCTACACCAACACTCTCAGGGGGTTCGTTGCATGGTTTTATAAAATATGAGAGTATTTTTTTTTTTTCACAAGGGAATTTTGTACCAATTTCTACTATCACATGGGGGTCCATAGCAATTTACCCAATAATCGTCACATGAATTGAAGTGGTCTGGCAGAGACAACTTTTGTTATAGCACATATGTAAAGGTGCTCAGGATTGGGACACCATCCTAACACCAAAAAGTGGACGATTAGTTAAATCTTTTGGGCGATGTGAGGTGAGATTGATCTTTAATAGTTTTAAGTTTATTCATTTTCTCGAATTGAGCATGTCTTTAAGACGTCAAATACATCAAAACCTCCAGAATTATTGGGGCAATCTAATGAAAACTTTTTGATGACTGGATTAATTTGTTTACAAGGATGAATAAAGGAATATTTTTTCAAAGAGAGAAATTCTATTCCCAAGAAAATATCTAGGTATTATGAAGAGAAAAGGTAGGTTGCGTATGGATTGTATATATCAAAGGGTGGGTCTTGATATTTATGTTAAGTGTCAATCTTCAAATATGGAATGATGGAAATAGCACTTTCCCAAACGTTCACTCAATTCTTGATCAATAGTTTGGATGAATTAAATCGGTCTTCAAATCAGATGACCCAAATTTAATTCGACCAAAAAGACATAAATCTTAATTTTATAAAAAATAAAATGATATTTTTTTAATGGTCACATAAGCCAAAATAATAATATAATTCCAAACACACCAATACCTTCAAGTTCATCAAATATATATACATTTACGAGGACCTCCCACATTATCAATTGTCTTGAAAAGTCATTTATTGCAACACCAAAAATTTTGCTATTATAATAGGTTTGCATTATTGGCACTTAGTTTTCTAAATAAGTTGTGGTCTTTGTATATAATTTTGGGTAATTCTTATATCTTGAACTAACTTTTAAAATAAGTTAGGCTCAATGTCCATTTTTTAACAAAATGTAAAGAAATTACATTCATTTAATTATGTGTACACAAAACATAGAGTGCAAGCAACTGCATACTACTAGAAATCTTTCTTTCCACATGCACAGGTCATTTGATATTTCAAGTGTCAATACTGTAAAAATCTTCCGACAGCAATTTGGTTACATAAATATCAAGGAAGAGGAGTTTTATCGACTTTATCGTTAATGTTATACACTCGTACTCTTGGTTTCTGCTAGCTGGACCATTTAAATCTATGTACTAATTAACAGAAAGCTATTTTACAAAAGATCCTCATCCTGCGGATCTGCTGCAATCAGCTATTCCAAACCCTACTCGTCGATTGATGAGGTCAAATTCCACCCAATGATTTTGCTGGTGATAGTTCCCAATAATGTTACTAGCAACACCAAGGGCTTCAGATCGTCCAATGGCAACACAATGGACGCCATTTCCCATATCATCCAAAACTCTCTCCTTACCGATCAATATCTCAACACCCTTTCCGAATTGAAAAACCATATCGCCTATCAGCCCTCCAATCTCCTTCGGATTTCCATCAAAGCACATATCCAACGCACTTCCATAGGAATAACCCTTTTTTAATTTCCCGCCTGCTAACCTCGCAACTTCTTCCCTCACCTTACTGTACGCTGCGGCCACCAAAAATGTATATTGGGAGCCGGAGTCGATCATCGTCTGGCCTGAGCCGCCGGCGTCCGGCCGGAAAGCTGCCATAGATATGTTCAGTTTTTTCCCGCCAATTTTGATCCCGACCATTCCCACCGTGTAGGCTAAGGGGTCAAAATTGGGCATGCGTTGACCTTGAGGAAATGTCAATAGGTTAATATATTGAAAAGTATGAGAATTGGGGTTTTGGCCCAAGTAAAATGTGCCCGCGGGATAAATCTTATTACGGCCTTGTCTGATTGGGACGCAGTAAGAAAATCTTGGCACCTTAGCCTGAGAAATAAATGACAACCGTCCAAGATTCATTCCCAATATGCCCTCAGCTCCGCCGCCGGGCTCCGCCGCGCATCCAAGAATCAAGGGAGATGTAGTTCGGGAGCCAGAGAATGTGAACCTTTCTCTGACGAGATTACCCTCGGCCAAGGTCCCATCTGCGTAGAAGTAAGAGTAATGGCACAGGCGGTTCTGGTCGCACGTGGTCGGGAGGGTAAAATCGGGAATCCGGGGCTTGCAAACGGGGTGGTTGCAGGGGAGAACAGAGAAAGTGGAAGAGAGAGAGGGGTTGAAGGACGTCGGCGGAGGTGTCTTTCTGGGCGATTTCCGGTGGCACTGGATCCAAGAAAGCTGGCTGCCGGTGTCCAAAACCATTTGCTGAGACTGCTGTGGGGTCCCAATGGGCAGAGAAACAATCAGGGCCATTGAATACTTGAAAGATGACTTGTAGTTGTACTTGAACGGCGGTGATGAGGGAGCAGCATTTTTCCTGTGTACCTGATGCGTTTGGTTGGAACGTGACGACATGACGAGAGAAGAAAGAAACTTTGCCTTAGAAGCATAAGTTTTGGAGAGAGGGGCTGAGGTTAGAGGGAAAGACAGTGAAATCGTGTCTTCTTGAATTGTGAGGTGGAAAGAGTTGATGATCAGAAGCATGAAAAGAAGAAGAAAAAGGGCATTGCAGGATGCCATTTTCTTGAACTATAGTTGTTCAGAGAGAGAGACAGACTAGGCCTTTGTTTGGGTTGGTTTTCAGAGCAGGAGTGAGGACTAGTGACAGGTGAGGGGCGGGTGGGTATTTATAGTGGTTTGAATTAATGAGAGGGGAATTGAAGTTGAAAGAATGGAAGGCCATAAAAAGGAGGACGCGGTTTCCAGCTTTCTCATAATTGAGTGGTTGTGTCTAATAATCACCACTCAGCTACTTTGCTTCTAATACAGTCCCTCTTAAGCTAGCAACTACATTGCTTGCCACCATCAGAGTGCTACCTTAGTTCAACACTTGCATTATTCCAATGGGAGTTGAAAGGGTAAATTGCACGGTGCCCTGTGATATTCGCAATTGACTGATAACTTCTCATAAAATAGAAATTGATAAAAAATTTCATGTGTTTAATTAAAAGTTGTTCACTTGACCCAATAGTCTTTTGTTTCTTATTTAATGTCTATTGAATAGTAAAAAGATAAAATTGCCCTTACCTAAACTTGAAATTCAAATAATATTTTCTTTTACCTTCTCTATTATTTATATAATTTTTAATTATTTTTTATCCATTTCAACTTAAATAATATTTAATATTTATTAAAAGGATATATAATGTGTTTATATTTATACTTAAATATATAATATGTATAAATGTATAAGTTTATGTATAAATATATACATATGTATATTTTATTTATATATAATATATAAATTATTTTATTTATTCCAAATTATATGATGTCTAATATTTAAAATAATATATATAATATAGTTTTTATTTACACTTATATAATATACATATATAAATTTATCTATAAATAAATTATATTTTATTTATTTATGCATATCATGTATATCCATATATATAATTTTTTTAATTCTTTTAAAATTAAACAACATTTAATGTTTAAAAAAAAAGATATATATAATATGTTTCTATTTATACTTATATATATAACATGTATACATATATAAGTTTATGCATAATAATTTTAAAAAATTATATATAATATAGTTTTTATTTACACTTATATAATATACATATATAAATTTATCTATAAAGAAATTATATATTATTTATTTATACATATTATGTGTATCCATATATAAATTTTCTTTAATTATTTTAAAATTAAATAATATATAATATTTATAAAAATATAATATATTTTTTATTTATATTTACATATAAAATATATGTACATCTATGAATATAAATATATAAATTTTTACCAAAAAAAAAATTTTTTTTTATTTATACATAATATATACATATGTACATCAATAAATATAAACATATATTTTTTTCACCAAAAAAAATGTATATATAAATTTTTTTCATTTCAAATTAGATAGTACTTATTTTGTAAAAATATATAATATATTTTTTATTTATATTTATATATATATAATATAATATCCTACCCCCCGCCACCATCCCCCACCACTCTTCCCTCAACCTCAACAGGCTGTTGCCATGGCGGCAGTGCATAGTGGCAGATCTGGCCGGGCCTAGCTAGATCTGGCCATGGCGGCCGTCACATCAAACAAGTCCTTTTTTTTTTCCTTTTTCTTTCTTTTTTTTTTCTTTTTGGCTCAGGCAGCTGAATGGCCGCTAAATGCCCACCGAGTTGCCGGGCATGGCTGGCAGCCATGGCTATGGTGGGGTGGGACCCCAATCCGGCCCTATGGTCGTCGCTCGCAAGCGTAGTCATGGCCGCTGTGTCTAATGCTGCCATGGCTATCGCACGGCTACCATGGCAGGGGCGACAAGAGCGGCCATGGCTGTTGCGTCTTATGCTACAATAGCTGATGGGGAGGGGGACAGGGGTGGGTTTGGGAGTTGGGAATAATATATTATACATATATCTATTATATATGGGTAAATTGCACAGCGTCCCCTGTGATATTCACAATTGGATGATAACCCCCTATGAAATAAAAATTGGCAAAAAACTCCCTATATTTTCTAAAATCATGCAATAAGCACATCTGGGAAAGAAGGTGTCATTCACGTGTGGGTGTGCGCGATTTGGCATGAATTTTTTATGTGTAAAAAGACGATAATGCCCCTCACGTATCAGCCGTTAGATTTTTTTTAAAGAAATCAACGATCCAAATTAAATTATATAATATTTTAAAAAAAAAATAAAAGAAATAAGTAATATATTATTATTCCCAAACCCCCCCCCCCATGTCCCCTTCCTGCACCCTCCCCCCGGGGCCATGGTACTATAAGACGTAGTAGCCAACGGCTGCCATGGCCGCTCTTGCCGCCCCCTGCCATGGCCTACGTGCGGTAGCCATAGCTGCATTTGGGAGCGGCGGCCATGGCCGCTGAGTGCATAGGGCCAGATTAGGGTCCCACCCCACCAGCAGCCATGGCTATCGTGCTGCCAGTAGTCGACAGTCGTGGCAGCCATGGCTACTATGCCCGGTAGCTCGGCAGGCATTTGACGGCCAGTTAGCTGTTGGAGCCCAAAAAAAAAAAAAAGAAAGAAAAAGAAAAAAAGAGTTGTTAGATGCGAGGCCGCCATGGCCAATGGCTAGATTTGGCTAGGCCCGGCCAAATCCAGCCACTATGCACTGCTGCCTTGGCAGCAACCTGTTGAGGTTGAGAGAAGAGGGGTAGGGGGATAGTGGCGGGGGGTAGGATATTATATTATATATATCTTATATATAATTATATATATATGTAAATAAATATATGTATATGTATATGTATATGTATATGTATATGTATATAAATAAATAAAAATATATTATATATTTTTACAAAATAAGTACTATTTAATTTGAAATGAAGAAAATTTATATATATATATATATATATTTTTTTTTTGGTGAAAAAAATATATGTTTATATTTATTGATGTACATATGTATATATTATGTGTAAATAAAAAATATATGTTTTTTTTTTTGTAAAAAAATATATATTTATATTTATAGATGTACATATATTTTATATGTAACTATAAATAAAAAATATATTATATTTTTATAAATATTATATATTATTTAATTTTAAAAGAATTAAAGAAAATTTATATATGGATATACATAATATGTATAAATAAATAATATATAATTTCTTTATAGATAAATTTATATATGTATATTATATAAGTGTAAATAAAAACTATATTATATATACTTTTTAAAATTATTTTGCATAAACTTATATATGTATACATGTTATATATATATAAGTATAAATAGAAACACATATATATATATATATATCTTTTTTTTAAATATTAAATGTTGTTTAATTTTAAAAGAATTAAAAAAATTATATATATGGATATACATGATATGCATAAATAAATAATATATAATTTACTTATAGATAAATTTATATATGGATATTATATAAGTGTAAATAAAAACTATAATATATATAAACTATGTTAAATATTAGACATCATATAATTTGGAATAAATAAAATAATTTATATATTATATATAAATAAAAAATACATATGTATATATTTATACATAAACTTATACATTTATACATATTATATATTTAAGTATAAATATAAAAACATTATATATCATTTTAATAAATATTAAATATTATTTAAGTTGAAATGGACAAAAAATAATTAAAAAATTATATAAATAATAGATAAGATAAAAGTAAATATTATTTGAATTTCAATTTTAGTTAAGGGCAATTTTTTCTTTTTACTGCTCAATAGAGATCAAACAAGAAACAAAAGGTTGTTGGGTCAAGTGAGCAACTTTCAATTAAACACTAGGGTTTTTTTGCTAATTTCTATTTCACAAGGGGGTTATCAGCCAATTGCAAATATCACAGGGGAACATTGTGCAATTTACCCTATATATGTATAATAATATATTACATATTTTTTTAATTTTTTTAAAAATATTATATGATTTAATTTGGACCGTTGATTTCTTTTAAAAAAATCTAATGGCTGATAAGTGAGGGGTATGATTGTCTTTTTACACATAAAAATACATGCCAAATCACGCACACCCGCGCGTGAATGATGCCTTCCTTCCCAGAGGTGCTCATTGCATGATTTTACAAAATATAGGGGTTTTTTTTCCAATTTTTATTTCACATGAGGTTATCAGCCAATTGCGAATATCACAGGGGGCGCTGTGCAATTTACCCGGAGTTGAAATCTACTTGAGCATAATTATTAAAAAAAGAAAAGAAAAGGAATCCTCTTGAGTATCTATTAATGTCTTCTTTCTACAATTGGCTATGTTGACATGCATTTTCGGCATTTTCTAGAAAAAAATTTGGGGGAATGAGTTTTTGAAAAAAAAAATTAGAGAAAGCGCCAACCGTTTATTTTTATTTTGAAAAAAATATTTGAAAATGAGTTGTTTGTTTGTTAATGTTCTGGTGGGAGGATAATTTTTACCATAAATGTCAAATCAGGTATTCTTTTGTTGGGTTTGTAGGAAAAAATTAATTTTTTATGTAATATATGTATGTATATTTATAGCTTGATGATGTGTGTGTATATGTATATATATGTGATGATTGTAATGAAATGATGTGTAATTAATTTAATTCATAATTTATTTTGATATTTTATATTTTTTTAAAATTATAAACAACAAATGATGTATTACTTTGAAGAAAAAATGTATATAAAATCATAATTATATGTTAATATTATTAATATCAACTTACATTAAAAAATGTAATAATTATACATTAACTATAACATAATTCCAATTTTAATTAAAATGAACTATTTTAACTATTTATTATTCCAAATTTATGTGTATAAAAAACTTAATTAATTATTTAAATAGAGATAATTATTTGGTAGATAAATATTTAGTAATAAACAAAATAATCATTTAAAATTAATTATTATTATATTTAATTTCATATGTAATCAATTATTAAATTAAATAGATTATTAATTAATATATCATATTAAATAGATTAATAAATTAAATATATTATTAGAATAATTAATTATATATGCAATTGTTTATATGTATAAAATATAATTTAGATAAATATAATAATAATTCATTTATTTAATTAAATAAATTAATTTTATTAGTATAATAAGTGATCTAAATAACTTAAAGCATTAAATAATTAATACATTATTTGCTAGATGAATTATTTAGCAATAAATAAAGTAATTATTTAAAACTAATTTATTGAATTAATAGATTATTATGTTAATATTAGATGATAATTAAATTTTTATAATTTTAATAAATGGCATGATTAATAATTAATAGATATTACTAATTTCATATTATGTGTTATCAAAACATGTGACATTATTTTTTTTTTTTTGAATAAACGAAATTTATAATAAACCAAGGTCATGTTACATCAACTAAGTCTGAAGGCAACATTAGTGCCAGAACAACTAAAACAACTACAAAGTTTGGCAAGAGAGTGCGCTAATGTATTAGCGAAACGACGAACATTTAAAATAGGAACTCAACATTATCAAATGTATTAGCCAGAAATCAACACTCTTGAAGTATCAGTCCTTCCGAAGATTCATCTACCACATTATTGTTAATAGCTTTGATAATGTTGACATTATCTCATTCAATCAAAATCAAACACCAACCTTTATCTTTTGCAGTTCAAACCCCCAACAATGCTGCCTTTGCTTCTACTTCTGATGGTTTAGGAAGGCCGGAGAAGGTCCTCTTAGCCCACCAAACACAAGTCCCAGTACAATCACGAGCTACCATAGCAATACTATGGCGTGTCTCAGAAGGGAATAATGCACCATCGAAATTAATCTTGATAGATGAACTGGGCGGAGGGAACCAGCCTTCACGAGGATTCTGTCGAGATGAAAACTTGGCAGAAGAGTGAAGGGACCTGAATTCATTCCAGTAACTGATGAAGAGAGAGAGAATATCTGAAGGTGTAAAAGAGGTCGAGGAAAAAACCAATATTATTTCTATGTTTCCACAATCCCCAACAGAGAAATCCAAAAAGATCAAACTGGTCTCAAGCAAGAGAATTTTGAATACTAGACACCCAATGTGTCGGGCTTTCACCTGTACACCGCATGATACATTTGTGTAACTCAGATTGACGCCAGACTTCCGAAGCTGTACCACAGTCACGAAACACATGTAGAATCTCCTCATCAACTGATAGACATGCGGGGCATTTTGTATCACAAATAATGCGCCGTCTGGAGAGGTTGGACCGAGTAGGTAGGATGTTCCAACACAGGCACCACATGAAAATTTTAATCTTAGAAGGAACTTGCATCTGCCAAATATTTCGCCAAAGAGGACTAGCATAATTTCCAATAGAAGTAGTAGATGATGCCTCATGGACTGATGTAGACTCCAGACTCAAATAGTAGCAACTCCTAACAGAAAATATACCAGACTTTGAGTAATGCTAGATTAGACGGTCCTCAGATCGACTATAGCCAAGAGGTATAGAAAGAATGCGGACCGCATCTACAGGCCAGAAAAGCGAGGTAACCTTCTCTTCATCCCATCCTTGGCTGCTGTCGTGATGTAATAAATCTGACACCCGCAAATGTTCCAAGTGTGCTGGAGGAATTGTAATGACTTTGAAATTCCCTTCACTAGGCAACCAATAGTCAGTCCAAACATTGATACATTGTCCCAAGCCAATCCGCCATCTTAAACCTTTTATAAGCAACTCTCTACCGTGTAAAATATTTCTCCAGGTTGCAGAAGATTTATATCCTTTTTTGGCCTGCAAGAAATCACAATGTGGAAAGTAACGAGCCTTAAGTAACCGACTGAGTAAGGAATTTGGTTGATCAAGAATTCTCCATCCTTGTTTTGCAAGATGCGCCAGATTAAAATGATATAAATCTTTAAAACCCAAACCACCATCCTTCTTGGATTGCTGAACAAGCTGCCATTGCAACCAACATATGCTATTAGTAGATGACTGAGCCTACCAGAATTTTCTGGCACTACTAAAAAAACACTGTTTTGCGACAGAAAAAATCTGTCGTAAAAATTTTCGTACCAAAAAAGTTAAAAAATATAAAAAAATGAATTTTTTTTTTTTGCTACGGATCAAAAGTTGACTTTTGCAAAGGAAAAATTCGTCATAAAAGTGAAAAAATAAAAAAAATAAAAAATCATTTGTTAAATCCGTCACAAATTATTGAATGGGGGGAATTAAAACCCTCCTTCCCTATTTCCCCACCCACACAAATTTTTCAAAATCAAAATCTTTTCTTCCCCTTCCCCTTTTTCTTCTTTTCTTTTTTTTTTTAAATATTAAAGCAGCCGGACGGCGTCGCTGACCCCGGCCGGCCAACTGGTGCGCACCAGCTGCTGCTGCTGCTATTACGTGCACCAGCAGCGCACTGGCGCACCAGCTTGCTGGCCGCACCAGCTTCTAGCTGCCAGCCAGGTCTGGCCGTGGGCCAGGTCTGGAATATTATTTTTTATTTTTTTTGAAAAATTAGTTTTAATTTTTCAAAATGCTAATTTTGTTGTTTATTTAATGTTTTAGGTTTGGAGAATTTATATTTTGCTCTATCTCCACTAATTATGGTAATTCTCACAATTATATTAAAATTTGATTATGTTTGATTATATTTTAGTTAAAATGTGATTATGTTTTAGTTCAAATATTTGATTATGTTTTAGTTTAATTATTCAAGTTAGTTAAAATTTGATTTATGTGTTAGTTAAACTAAAAATGATTTATTTATTAGTAATATAATTTGATTGAACATAAATAATAATTATGGTAATTCTCACAATTATATTAAAATTTGATTATGTTTGATTATATTTTAGTTAGAATGTGATTATGTTTGATTATGTTTTAGTTAAAATATTTGATTATGTTTTAATTAATTGTTCAAGTTAGTTAAAATTTGATTTATGTGTTAGTTAAACTAAAAATGATTTATTTATTAGTAATATAATTTGATTTAACATAAATAATAATTCATATATTAATTAAAATTTGAGGTAAATTTTATATTCGTATTAAATGTTATCATATTTGTTAGAGTTATGTTTTTATTTGAATTAAAAAATTTATTAGAATTTTGGGTTGAGTTAAATTTTATGGTACTATATATTGAATTATATTATATTTTCAAATTTTAATTTAGTTTATGGAATTATGATTTATGATTAAATATGTGCACTTGTAACATGTGCCTAATGTAGTAGGCTATTTCGATTTGAGAACATGCTAATGAATACAAATATTGCTAAAGACAAAATCACTATTTCTTTTCATAATATTTGTGAAAATAAAAATCCAAATTTACATATCCAAAAACAACAATATAAGTTTCCTAAGTTAAATCATGTCATACTTAGGGTTGTGAATTATATGTTTGATTATGATTTGAGTTATATGTTGAACTTATATTAAATTATATGTTGGTTTATGATGAGATGCATGTTTGATTATATTGAATTATGTATTAGATTTATATGTGTTAAGATTATGCATTTACTTTGAATTATGTGTTAGATTTTGTTAGATTTATATTTTATGAATTATATGTTTGATTAGGATTTGAGTTATATGTTGGACTTATATTAAATTATATGTTGGTTTATGATGAGATGCATGTTTGATTATATTGAATTATGTATTAGATTTATATGTGTTAAGATTATGCATTTACTTTGAATTATGTGTTAGATTTTGTTAAATTTATATTTTGTGAATGATATGTTTGATTAGGATTTGAGTTATATGTAGGACTTGTATTAAATTATATATTGGTTTATGATGAGATGCAGTTTGATTATATTGAATTATGTATTAGATTTATATGTGTTAAGATTATGCATTTACTTTGAATTATGTGTTAGATTTTGTTAGAGTTATATTTTGTGAATTATATGTTTGATTAGGATTTGAGTTATATGTTGGACTTATATTAAATTATATGTTGGTTTATAATGAGATGTATGTTTGGTTATATTGAATAATGCGTTAGATTTACATGTGTTAGATTATACATGTACATTGAATTATTTGTTAGATTTTGTTAGATTTACATTTTGTGAATTATATGTTTGATTAGGATTTAATTTATATTTTATGAATTTTATGCTCAATTATGATTTGGTTATGTATTGAATTTATATATTGGTTTATTATGTTGAATTATTTGTTAGTTTAGTTTATGTTTCTATTTTTTATTATTGTAATTTTGTTTTTATTTTAATATTGCAGGTTTGGATATCTCAAGGCTTTGAAATTTAGTATAAACCTTGTAAGATAATTTTTTTGGCATTATTTTGTAAATTTTATATTTTAGTTAGGTCTTGATTTATATATTGAACAATTTTATATTATTGGGCTTGATTTTTATTGTGTTATAAAATTATTGTGATTTTATGTAAAATAATATTTAAATATTAGTGTATGGAATAATTAGTATGCAATGCAAAGAATTATTGATATTGGGTAATTATATGTTTTAATTTGATAGGACGTGTATATTTTTTTTAAAAAAAAAAAGCTTTTTATAATTTTTGCGATGGAAATTTCTGTCGCAAAATTTATTTTTTTAATTATGATTACTATTTGTGACGGATTTGCAACGGATTTTTCCGTCACAAAATTTTGGGACGAAAAAATCAGTCGCAAAACACCAAATTTGCAACGGAAAAAATCCGTAGCAAATTTGCGTCGGAAATTTCCGTCACAGATTTGCGATGGAAATTTCCATCGCAAAAAAATCCGTTGCAAAATCCATCGCAAATTTTTGCGACCAAATATTTTGCGACAGATTTTTTCTGTTGCAAAATCTGTTGCGAAAAGCCATTTTTTTAGTAGTGTGATCATTATCTCTAGATCTCTAAGGAGAGTCTTTGGTAATAAAAAACAACTTATTGCAAAACTTGGAATTGCTTGAAGTACAGCTTTAATCAAAATCTCTTTCCCCCCTTTGGATAGCAGCTTTTCATTCCACCCTTGGATTTTTGCCCAAATCCTATCCCGAATGTAAAAGAAAAATTTTCTTTTGGTTTTCCCCATAGCAGCTGGTAACCCCAAATATGTCCCATATGAAGGAAGGATCTGAAAACCCAGATTTTGACGGATGAAATCAGCAAGGGCGTGCAAAACAGTAGGACTCACAACACATAATGATTTGGCCAAGTTAAAATGTTGACCAGATGCCTTGGCATAAAGTTGTAAAATATTAAGAATGCATGTAATGTTCTGGATATTTGCTTTGCAAAAAAATAAAGTTTCATTTGCAAAAAAGAGGTGTGAAATCCTTGGTGCACGTCGAGAAATTGCCACTCCCATAAGTTGGTGTTGTACTTCTGCATTAGTAATAAGAGAGATAAGACCTTCTGCACAAAGTAGGAACAAATACAGTGATAGAGGATCACCTTGACGGAGACCTCTAGTAGGTGTTAGACGACCAAAGCGATTACCTTTAAGAAGGAATATGAGACAGAAGAGACACATAACATAATCAAGTCAATAAAAGACGGAGCAAAACCCAATTTAGACATCACACCTTGAAGGAATGACCATTCTATTCGGTCATAAGCCTTACTCATATCAATTTTCGCCACCATGTAGCCATTGGACCCCGTTTTCTGAGTATGAATATAATGATTGATTTCAAAAGCAATTAAAATATTGTCTGTAATCAGACGTTGAGGTACAAAAGCCGATTGGGTTGGAGAAATGATAGTTTTTAATAAAGGTTTCAATCAGGTTTGCAATAACCTTAGTACCTAACTTGTTGACAACATTACATAAGCTGATAGGGTGAAAATGACTCATATCTATGGGATTACGACACTTGGGAACTAACACAATGTAGGTATAGTTAGCATCAGGGGGTAGGATTATGTTATTCAAAAAATTAAGAACAAAAGCAAGAACATCCTTTCCAACTATATCCCAATAATTTTGATAGAAAAAGGCCGGCATTCCATTCGGACCTAGAGATTTAAGAGGTCCCATAGTATTAAGAGCAAAAGTTAACGTACGAGCATTTGATTCATTTCATCCGTCACTCGAGCATCTACTGTTCCCAGCACAGCCTCTAGATCAAGCTCGGAAGGATTGCAAGAGCTGAATAGATCCTGAAAATAAGTGCTCACTACTCCTTCAATATCATCCAAATTCTCTTGCCAAGTTCCAGAAGCATTATATATCCCTTTAATTAAATTTGTCCTGTGGCGAGTATAAGCCTTTCCATGAAAATAAGCCGTGTTCCTATCCCCATTCTGTAGCCATTGGACTCGACTTCTCTATCTCCAATATATTTCCTCATTACTAAGCAGTTGTTCAAGCGAAACCTTTGTTCGAATGATTTCTTGTTTCGATACATCAATGACAAGGCTAGTATACAATCTGTGAAGTTTCTGTTTCAACAAGCCAATTTGTTGATGATGAATCCCAAACTTGCCTTGCCATTTCTAGAAAAATGTCTTACAATGCTGTAAATGGTTAAGAAGAGCACCAAAGCCGGACCGTGAGAGGCTATCATTCCAGCACTTTTGAACAATTGAGGCACATGATGGTTGATGAATCCAGGCTGCTTCGAAACGGAAGGGCCGTCTATTCGACCGTGAGGTAATATGTAAATGTTGCTGAATTCGCAGAAGAACAGGAGCATGGTCAGAACTTCCATAAAGTAGGTGAGTTACACTACCAAAAGGAAAAAGAGAAAGCCATTCCATGGAAGCGCAAACCCTATCTGACCGAGGAACTGCATCAGATCCTGTGCGATTATTTGACCAAGTAAACGGGAAGCCTTGATACCCTATATCACACAAGCAACTAGCAGTAAGGCATGCACGAAAAGTAGCAGTGGCAGCAGGATGTCTTGGGAGTCCTCCAATCTCCTCTGTAGAGTCAATGATTTCGTTGAAATCCTCACCAACTATCTAAGGGATTGAAGATTGTGATGAAGCTGTTCAAGAAGGGACCAAGATTTACCTCGTTCGCAAGATTCAGAATAGCCATAGAAACCAGTTAGTCTCCAGGGGACATCAAATCGGGGCAAGACCAGCTCGGAATCAATGTGATGAGAAGAATACGAACTTATAGTCAAATGGACCTCCTTCCTCCGAAGTAGGGCCAAACCTCCTGATTTCCCCGAACTGTCTACACGGACTCCATGCAAGGAAAATTTTTGTTCCAAGAGTTCGATCCTCCTAGACTGACATTTGGTTTCAAACAAGAAGATCACAAGGGGAGAATATACTCAAAGATGCTCTCCGAGGTTACGAATTGTCAAGGTCCCCCTTATGCCTTGACAATTCCAAAAAAGGACATTCATGATGATCAGCGAGGCTGCCCGGTAGCCTCCGCCGTTGAGAGTATGTTCACTTCTACACCCTCAAGTTGGAGTTTCTTAGTGGCTCGATTGTTACCCAGATCACCATGTCCTTGTGGGCTAGTCTTGCGGTGTTTGCCAAAAGGAAAATAAGTTCGTCAGTTTTGCTGTTGTGTATCAGGAACAATTGGCACACTGATCAAACCCTTGGCGTCTCCAGGTTCAGTCATAACCGCTTGAGAATGTTGGTTATCGCTGGTGTCAGAAGAAGCAACTGGCGCATAATAAAAAATGGAGACCCCTTTTGGAGCCACTTTGTAATTCTGCATCAGTAGTGGGGATGTGAATGATGAATGAAAGGATGGGTTGCTGATTGCATTGAGACATGTTGATTTACATCTGCCATTAACCATGGGCCATAGTGAAACTGAACCCCTGGATCCACAAATTTCTGTTCAAACCGCAGGAGGCACCGTTTTTCCAAATGTCCGATAATGCCGCGGATATAATAGAAGGCAGGAAGGAATTCGTAAGAAAAGTTGATTTAGAGACGATCGCCGTTCGCAGACCGCAGAAATATGCCTCATTTTATACTGTTGGTTACATTGAGCGAGATCTTAATACGCATGAAATGTTGTTTGCCTCCATGCCGGGGAACGATATACTCCAAAAACCTTCCCAAATAATCTCCAATATATGTGGCCATGTCATGTGTGCGTTGAACAACTGGAACTTGGAAAACCCGTACTATTATATTTATGTTATTTAATACCACTGTGAACGGGTCAACATCTGATGCCACATCTTCAAGGATGACAGCATGTTTGTTCATGAGCCAAGGGCACCCAGAAAGGGCATGCATTTTGTCTAAAGAAAGATTAAAAGAGATAGTGAATCTGGTGCCATCAATCATCTGTATGTCCATTCTCTTAACCGGTTGAAGAATACGATTCAGGTTACCCCGAATAACTGCTGCCGAATAAATCCGGGATGACAGAATTCTACCGACAAGAAGAAACTGATTATTAGGTTCCTTTCCTTTCCAAACAGATGAGGGGACAGTTACACCCTGACTTTGTTTCGCAGTTAGGACAAGTTGTCGACGTAGTTATTCCACCGCTTGATCCATAGGATTATGTACTGGGGCAGAAGTTGAATGAAGAGACAGATGCGTGAATAAAAACTCGTGCTACTGAAAACAGAAGAAACACAACAAAACAAAGAAAAACTTAGATACGACTAGCGGATCTTCTAGGGTCTCGTAGCTATGGTTCTAACTTGTCATCACGTACCCATTTTTTAACCATTTATATCAGTTTGATTTAATCTTCACCTTCTAACCATCATAAAGTGAAGAACCATGGTTCTTCGATGATTCTTCCATGGAACCATCTTCTTTTAAAATTAAATTATAAAAAATAAAATAAAAATCATTATCCTTCCAATACTCAATGACTAAATTAACACTATTAATTTTAATAAATTAAAATTCCCCTTTTTCTAACATTAAATCCTAATTCAATCAAAAGAAAATTAAATAAACCCTAAGAGACAAATTCAATCAGAAGAAAATAAGGGAAAATTCATTGTAAAAAGGCACCGATTTTCTTCTCATAATATTAAACCCTAATTCAATCAAAAGAAAATCAAAGAAAATAAACTCTAAGAGATTAATTCAATCAGAAGAAAATAAGGGAAAATTCATTTTAAAAAGGCACCGATTTTCTTCTAATTGAATTTGTTGTAAATTAACAGGAAATTAATATTATTATTAATATAATCTTTATTATTATTAATATATTACTAATCATATAATTAATATTAATTATAAAAGTAACACCATTAATGATATTAATATATATACACATATATTTATATAAATATATATATTATATACATATATACATACACAGATATACATATATATACATCCCAGCACCCACCCACCCCCAGCTGGCCATTGGCCATGGCAGCCATGAGCCAGGCAGCCATTGGCCGCTTGAATAGGCTCGCCATGGCCATGCGACCGCCTGGAAGTTTGGCAGCCATGGCGGCCACTGCAAGCTTCCAGGCATCGCTTCTAGAAGGGGTGGGGTGGGGGAGGATAGGGGCTGGATTCTTTTTTTTTTTATTTATAATTTTAATTTATTTATTTCTTTATTTATATATAAAAATTTAATTAAATTATTTTAATCGTGTAAGATAAAATTATGTGGTTACATGGTAGAATATTTTTATTTATTTATTAACTTAGAAAATAATTATAAATTATATATATTTATACAAATATATGTGTACATTTATGTGTATATATAAATGCATATCATAAATTCAAAAGCCATGTTGGCACTAATTTTTTTGCCAACATGGCAAAAAAAATCCCATGTAGGTGCCAACTTAGCAAAATTCCTAATTTCAAATCACTCCGGCGTGCCATGTTAGATTTTCCGGCCAAAATTTTCAATTCCGACGACTAAATGTGTAAATTTTTTCGTACTTTCAGGACTAATTTTTTAATTGTGTAAAATATAGAACTAAATTGAAAATTGGGTAAACTTATAGGATAAAAAAAATAATTTTCACTATTAGGAAAAAAGTATTTTTAATTTATTAAAATTAATAAGGTTAATTTGGTCATTAAGTGTTGAAAGAATGATGATTTTTATTTTATTTTTCATAATTTAATTTCAAAAGAAGATGGTTCCATGAAGAACCATGGTTCTTCACTTTATGATGGTTCGAGGGTGAGCATTAAATCAAACTGATATAAACGGTTAAAAAATAGGTATGTGATGATAAGTTAGAACCATAGGTACCGGACCCTAGAAAACCCATAGAACTAGAACCAGAAAGTATTAAAAGTTAAAAAGACAAAGGAAAACAACAGCCTAACAAACAAGGAATAAAGGCGAAGCTCCTGGCATGGCGGTGAAGCATGAAGTAAGTAATGCCGGGTACAGTACATATGCATGGAATAATGGTGAAAATCAGATCTACAGGAAAACGACAAGAGATTGGAACTGCTCTCATGCGAGAGAAAACAAAAGTATTTTAATCCTGTTGTCATTACTGTGACAACAGAAAAAAAAAGATCATGTGACATTATTTATTAAATAAAAAATTTATTATTTAATTATATCTAAAATATATTTGACTATACAAATAATAATTTATTTAAATGCAATATTTAATTATATATGTAATATTTACCTATAAAAATTATAATTCATAAAAATATAATAATTTATTTAGTTAATTAGACAAATTAATTTTGTTAATATAATAAGTTATCTAATCAACTTAAAGTATTATATAATTAATATGTTATTTGTTAGAAAAATTATTTACTAATAAATAAAATAATTATTTAAAACTATTTTATTAAATTAAATATATTATTGTGTCAATATAAGAGGATATTAATAAGTTATTTAATTAACTAATTCAATAAATTAATACACTATTTAATAAATACATTATAGTGATAATATAAAAAATATTTAATTAAATTTAATTAATTTTTTCAAAAAATTAGTTTAATTAAATTTGCAAACATAAATTTTAGAAATTTTTAAATAGTAAAATTTTAAAATTTTCATATATATAAGTACACACACACACACACATATATATATATATATATATGCATATATGAAGTGAAGTAAGAGAGTAATAAATGAATGAGTGATGCGAAAGGTAGAGTGAGAACATGAAGGGCAATGTATGATTTTTTAAGGTGCAGGGATTTGTGGGATTGAATTGAGAAGGATTCTTTGGGTATAAAATTTTAACATTTAAAAAAAATAAATTGAAAAATGTGCCTACTTTTTGGATTTATGTTGGAGGTTGAAAAAATTTCCCCCAAAACGCAAGGAAACAAATACTACATTGCTTGCCATCATCAGAGATTCAGAGTGCTACCTTAATTCAACACTTGCATTATTCTAATGGGAGTTGCAATCCACTTGAGCATAATTATTCAAAAAAAAAAAAAAGAAAAAAGGAAAGAAATGAAAAGAAATCCTCCTGAGTATCTATTAATGCTCCTTTCTACAGTTGGGTATTCAGTTTCTGATTCGAAAAAAGAAAGAAACTTTTATTTAGATAATTTTTTCACATTAAGATTTATGCTTAATCTTTTACAATAAGCTTGTATAGATAAATTGATCATATATTTATCAAATATAAGTTCGAGAGTAATCATTCGAGTAGGTCAAATTCTGCATGATATTTACAAATCAGATGGCGTCATGTCATAGTTAGACTTGGATCTCTAAAACTTGAGATCATGACATCAAGCATTAGTATTGCTAGTTCACTAAATGAAAATTTAGTAACGCTGAAATAATTATCTGTATATGAAGATAAAAGAAAAGAGAAAATGCAGAAGATAATTTACTTGTTTGCTTGGCTTGATTAGGTGTGATACATACCTAATCAAGCCTCTTTTAATGTTTGTTTCAATTGATAAAAGCCCTTGATAAATTCTAGGCCCTACATTATTTATTGTTGCTTTTGGAAAATGGATCAAGGGGGAGAATGCTTGATTATGTGTGATAAGAATTACAAAGATTTAATAAGGTTTATTTTTTTTATCTTATTTCTAATTAAACCATGATTCTAGGAAAGAGTGAGAAAATTATGAAAAACTTATTAAAAAATATAAAGGATATAATAGTAAATTTATATATTATATTTTAATTTATTTATATACTAATCATACCAATCAAACATTAAATCAAAATACTCTATCCTAATGGGCTTAAAATGTATTATTTGCTCATATATCACTTCTAATCACATTATTCCAAGCAAACGAGCGTAGATATAAAAATATTAGGATATTATGTATATGCATATTATGATACCAAACATTTATAGTTGGTGCTATTTAATAAGTTATGATATGAATGAGGTGGTATAATTTTATGCAACGACAACAATATTTTGGGTTGGATTTTAAGCCAGATAAATTGAGTCCGACCCGACTTTTAGGAAGCGCAGGTCCTGGCATAACGGCAAATTGCTTTTCTCAAAGCGCCCCTTCAAAATTTAGTTGCTTATTGCTTTTATTTATTTCTACAAAATAGAAACCATTGCTCTGTCACAAAATAAAAAACCATTTCTTATGTAGCATTAATTTCTTTCTTCTGAATTGATCTTTAATTGGTCCTTTCTTAATTAGGACTTTAGGAGACATAACATTGCTTTCAACGTCCTCAATGCGGATGCTTTCAGCCCACCATAGAAAATACTCACGCTTTGAATTTTATTGCCAACAAAGATAAAACAACATAAAGTGAAAACAAAAAACTGTAATATATATACATATACATATGACCTATAGATTATATTCTTTTGTTTCTTTATTGATATATTTAAAATTCAAATTAACTTATGGTCATTGTTCAAAGAATTAAAATATCTAAAATATTGTAATAAGTAGTTAGCTATCAGAGAAGAAACTTCCACATTATCAGTTCATTTTGAACTTTCACTTTTTCCTATGTCCTCTCTTGACCGAACACATGATTGGGGGCAAAGTAATTTAGATTTTATATTTCAAAGAGAATGTCCTTAATTCTTTGATATTTTGAGGGGGGTTTTGTATTAAAAATTAAATTTTTTGATGAGTGAGGTGTACTTTTTCCTCAAAGTTATTGTTGGAATAGTGTCCGACAAGTCAATAGAATTGGCCTTGTAAAACTATTTCCTTGTATAACAATCTTGATTGAATGATATTCTTTATATGACCATTTTCATCTTATGCTTGTTATTTCTTCACTCACATTTGGTTGAAGCTCTTAGATCACTCATGATTATAGGACTTGGTTTGGTGACCATGAAATAAGTCTTACAGGGTCATGATCTTAAATCTTCTAATTAATAGTTCCTTATAAGAGAGAGTATCTAAAATTCGGATAGACTTGCACTAAAGATGCATAAATCCAAGAGTTGGATATTGCTCTGTTCCATGAGCAACCATATGAGATATGTGTGCATGTTAGTAGGTGCTTATTAGAAAACAAGGTACTGAAGACCCACCGAAGAATCCACTAGATAGCTGGGGTGGCAAGTCAGTAGTGGTAAGTTCTCCAGCTTGCACTAGTGCATATTATTAGTCCTTTGAACTAAGGATCCATGGTAATCTTGTGTTTGGTGCTCATGCTTTGACTCTTCCTTGACCACTTAGCAGGTCTTTTGGGTTGAGGTTGGGTATGAGCTACTTGGCATGGAGATTTGTGAGATCAAAGATAGGATCCAACTCCTTACTTTTGTGAAGGGCGAGTACATCTCATATGTGTTCTATAATGATCGATTCCTAGAAATCCTTGTGCATGGTGGTATGACAATTTGGAAAAGGAGTTTTCCAAAGGTGAGGTCACACAAAGGAATCGAACATTGAGAATAGAGAAATAGTATTGAGGCTATTAGGGAGCCAGCAAATATCTTGCCATAAGCATCTTTCGGGAGATAGGAGACGGAAGGACCGTATTTGCATGACAAGTGTATAGCTATGATGGTTCTCCAAAAGCATTCATTTCAGCCAATTAGTTGGGCTCCATGGGCTTGAGGTTGGACATCAACCATAGAGATTGGGTACTCTTTAATTAATGAGATTGATTGAATTGAGTCGATTAGTTTAAAATGTGTTTTAAACTAAAATGAATATATGATATTCAAAAGTCACAAGGAGTTGTGAGCCCATATCCAATGAATGGTAGAACCTATTAGGTCACACACAAAAGCTAATTAACCTCCTAGTTAATGGAGCAATTTTCTAAGAGTTAGAGAATCATTCCTTGGTGAACTAATTTAAGGAGTTAAATTAAACCAATAATTAAAGAGTTAATTATTTGGTGCCAAGTGACCATCAATTGATCAAGCTAACTTAAAGAATTAGGTTAACAAAAATTGAGCTTAAGAGTTAAGCTCGTTTAACTTAAGAGTTAAGTCAAATGTGAATTAATTAAATTAAAGTGTTTAATTTAATTAAAGAGAAGAATAAATTTTGAAGGGAAAATTCGAATGAAAGGTTCATTTGAATTAGCATATTAATTAACTTAAAATTAGATTTCAATTGTAATTAAAATACACATGAAATTCAAATGAGATTTGAATTCAAATTTGCCACCTTGGCACTCCATTGGCCGCCCCCCTCATGGAAGGTGTGATGCCACCTTGCATCACACCATCCAACATCTATATATAGATATATAGAGAGAGGATCGGCCATCATTGTAAAAGGTATGAAGAATTAGATTCTTCGACAATTCCCTCCAAAACTCCCTTTCCAAACATTGCCTCATGTGTTGAGGCTTTGTTCTCTCTTCTTCTCCCACCTCAAAAATCAGCGTTCATAATTGATATTCTGCTCATTTTCTCTAGCTAAAAGTGAGTGAAATTTGGAGGATCAATTGGTGTGTGGATCATATCAATAGAGGTAAAGCGTATGATTTACTAGCTTTGGAGATCCACTAGAATAGAGCAGTCACTTGCCGAATTTTTTCCAGGCGATCCAGATCGATTTTTGCTCTAAATTTTTTATAACACTTTTCTCAAGGATTTAAGAAGTTTCATATTTTTTTTTATAATTTTTGGAGCATTCTAACCGAGGTGAAAGTTGTTGTTTCTCTACCGTGCCAAAGTCTGCCAGAATCCGGATTGGTGAAGTGTTCACCCTTGAGACCTTGGAAATTTGCTTTTTGAGGTAACACTCCGACCAAATCTGAATTCCTAGCATGATTAGATCCTTGGTAGGCCGTAAGAACTAGTTAATTTGAAACTTTTGAAGTTTTATTATTGGATCCTAGTGGCTTACTAACCTTCAGTTATAAAGTTAATTATATGTATGAATAATATAGTCCTAACTTATGTTGAACATATGTCAAATAAGTGTAGCGCTCTAGTCCATAAGTATGAATCTTAAAAGAGTTTGAAATATAATAAATAGGGTTTTAGTGTTGAGAGCTGATGAAAATAAATATATAATAATTATAATGTTAAATTTGAAATGGGCCTAGGGAAATCATGCTTAATTAATTAGGGCCGTAGTATGAATAAAAGAAGCCGAAAGGGTCAATTGAGAGATTATTGGGAGGGAGGCAACTATGAGATGCCCAAGAAGCTTGGGGACCAAACCATGAGCTGTGGAAACTTTTAGGGGCTGAACTGTGATTTTGCAAAAATAAAAATGTATAAAAGAAAGATCCCTATATTTGGCCTAATTTTCACATGCATGCCCAGACTTTCTCCTGTACTCCACTCCCTCGTTGTTGACCAAAAAACACGAAAACAAGGCCATTATCATCATCTTCCTCTCATTCCAACAATCATATTGCTATGAAATTTACTGTGAAACTGTTGGAATAGTGCCCCGCAACCCATTTGATTGGCATGTATAACTACTCCATGTAAAATAGTTTTGATTGAATGATATTCAATAAAATGACAATCTTCATCTTATGCATTTATGATATTCTCCACATGCATTTCGTTGAAGTCCTTAAATTATACAAGACTACGGGTCTTGGTCACACGTATGATAGTGATCATGAAACAAGTCTCTATGATCATGATTTTAAATATTCTAAGTTAAAGAATTTTAAGAGACAAGGCATCTAAGATTCAAATAGACTTGCACTAATAATGCATACTCCAAAGAGTTGGATATTGCCTCATTTCATGGGCAATCCATGTAAAACATTAATGCATGTTAGTAGGTGCTTGTTAGAGAAAAGTTCACTTAAGACTTGCTTAGAGGATCCATGAGGTAGCCGAGGTGGCATGTCTGTAGTGGAAATTTATTTTCTTACGATAGTACATTTAATTAGTCCTTTGATTTGAGGTTCCATCGTAACCTTGTATTTAGGTCCTTATGCTTTGATTTTGTCCCGACCACATAGCAGGTCACCCGGGGCTTAGGTTGGGTACACGCTACCTAAGTATGGAGGTTGGTGAGTTCCCAAATATGATCCACTTCGATTGTTTGTGAATAACGAGTTGATCTCTTATGTATTCTAAGATGATTGATTCCAAAAAATTCTTGCGCAATATAGTATAATAATTTGGAAAAGGAGTTTTCTAAAGATGAGGTAATAAATGAGAATTAAACATCAAGAATAGATACATAGTTATTGAGGCTATTAGGGAACAACCAAACATCTAGCCCTGGCCTCTTTTGGGATATTGGAAACGAAAGGATCGTATTTGCATGGTAATCATAAACAGAATAGGTTCACCCAAGATTAGTTCATCCAATTGATTAGGCTCCATAAGCTTGTGCTAGACATCCACTATGGAGATTGGGTACTCTTCAATTAATAGAGATTAATTGAAAGAGTGATTAGTTTAAAAGAATTTAAACTAATCAGAGTATTTGATATTCACTAAATCGCAAAGACTTGTACACCCATGTCTAATTAATTGGTGAACCTAAAGGGTCACACAAAAAAGCCTAGAGCACTCTAATTATAATTGGAGAAATTATCTAAGGAGTTAGATAATTTAATTGGTCAAATTTGGAAGAGACCAAGTTGACTAATTAAGAGATGGTCATAACGGCTTGATTAATTTAAAGTGGTAAATAACTCAAATAATTTAATGAGTTAAATTAGTTTAATTAAATTAAAGTTTTAATTTAATTATTGGAGCTATGCGACAATTTAATTAGTCTAGTGAACTTAAAGAGTTATGTTGATTTAATTAAATTAAGGAGCTAATTTAATTAATTAGAGAATCTAATTTTGGAGGAAAATTAAAATGGAAGAGTCCATTTAAATATTAGATGACATTCTAATTTCCTAATTAAAATTAGATTTTAATTAATTGGAATTTAGAATTCCACTTGGCGTGTGAGTTGGCGTGCAAGTGGACAATATGTGAGGAGCATGTGAAGGGTGCTTCTAGATGCATCCATCACACTCTGCGAATGCACTCTTCTCACACCATATGGTCGCCCATAATACTTTCAATTTTTCCTTCCAAAATTCTCTCAATTTGTTTGGAAAAGTAACTACTCTCCTAAATTCTCTCCAACCCTCCATCTCTTCCAAACTTCCTCCTCCATTCTCCATCACATTCCACCATCTTCTTCATTCTATTTTCTAACTATAAAGTGAAGATTTAGAGTGTGATAGGTGTGTGGATACCTTTAGATTCACTACATTTGAAGTGCTACTAGCACTTGAAGAGGAATTCTTCAAAAAGGTGATCCAAGTAATTCCATCGGCAGCTTTCTTTCCTTGGAGATGATTTACTACTATTGTTGCCCCCTTCTGGTGGACATTTGGAGGCCTAAAGTTGCTGGACTTGAAGGCCAAAGAAGTGGAAAGAAGAATCCAAGAGAAATGAGTGGAAGATATTCCCTAGAGAGGCTTTTATTGTTAGATCTCCAATTTGATTTTGTGAAAATCAACCAAGGTACTTTCTCTTTACCTTAAATCTTCAATTATGGCATAGTCTAGATCCTTGGGTATGTGATGCAAATTACTTTTAAAATTTTAATTTTCTATGGTTAATAGATCTTTACCTCACTACTACCTTTAGAAATAACCTGCGGAACTTAGAAAAATTGGGTTCAAACCAAAGCTTGTGGTGGAGGTAGAGAGTGCAGTCGTTCTGGTGGCTGAAGCTCGTGGGTGATGGGTAGATTTTGATGGGTTCATCTAGAGGATCGTTTCGGTGCTCTCAATTGCAAGTTTTACTGACCGGTGGTGGAGTAATTAACGGTTGACGGTGGAGCTGCACTGTTTATTGCCAAAATGGACAGTGAAACGGTCATGGGGGTGTAAAGTTGAATAGGAAGTTTTGACCAGTGTAACAAGGTACATCGTTTGGTGATGGCAGAGTCCAGATTCGGCAATGACGCGCTGCAGAAGCTGTCAGTGGTGCTCTGACAAGCTAATGGGAAAATCTTTGGAACGACGATCCAAGTGCATGAGGACTGGTTTCACACTGTGGAATGACTTCAAACTTGGTGAATTTGGTAAAAATTCCATTTAACCAGTCGGATTGTTTCCTGATTCGATTTGCTATAATGTTTAATTAATTTAACTGAATTATTAGTGTAAATCCAGATCAGATGGGCTAAATTATTAATTATAAACTAAAGTTGTTGGTTAAAATTTTAATCGTAAGGCAAGGCATTGGACCAAAATTAAATAAAAGACTAAATTAATATTAATCAAGCCAAATTGACACGTTAGGAAGTCGAAACTATGAAATGAGGATTAAAATTGGTTACCATCGAGGAATGTACTAAATTTATGGGTCTGAGCTAAAATTAATAATTATGGACTTAGAATGTTGACTTAAGTTATGTTAATAAGAATGAAATATTGAATGAATTGATACAAGGACTAATTGACATTGATTAAACTAAGTTTACGTGCTTAGGAAGTCAAGACTATGAATTGAGAGAAGTATAAATCATCATAGCTAAGTGGACTAATTTAAGGAGATAGACTTGAATGAAAATTAGGCTATGATGTTATCACATGCTAATTACTAGAAAGTAACTGGCGTCTCACTTGACTAAAATAACCTCAAACGCATATGGAATGACTCGAACCCTAAATTAGAATGGGACCTTGATCGACTAAACGAGTTGAATGTGTAGCAAATCTAGCAATATGAAATAGATGATCTAAGAAAATAAACTGTAAATCTAAGTACTTTGGTGCAAAGATTGAGATAGAGAGGCAATAAAGGGAATAAGTGGACTAATGTAATCAGAATACATAAATAGCCGTAGTTGCTGTTAATAAATGTTATGCTGTAATATTAATACTTATTTCACATTCTTATTGAAAATAGGCGGTGGGGATCTAAGCGTTCCTGACTAGTAGGAGACTCTTAGTGGGTGCTAGGGCTTGAGGTGAGGTTATAGTTCGTCTTGCTGGGAAAAAGGATCATATCTAATAATCGTGATTCTTGACTTGTTCATATGTATTTTACTTGTTTGCCATCATCCTAATGTTCAGGGCTTTTTGTTGAGTTTTGATAAGTTTTTATTCTTTACAGTCCTAGCCTTGCCGGCTAATTCCATGTATAATTATTGATTTTTTGTTGAAATGCTATTGATATGGTCTTGTTGACTGATTGTCTAATTGTTTCTTAAGATCATTGTTCTACATTGCTATTGAAACGGTCTCGTCAGCTAATTGTTTCATCTTTTCTGAACTTGTTATATTGCACTATTGGAATTGTTATGTGAATCGATTGATTGATTTTTTTATATCTAATTTGGCTATTGGAATTATTAGTTGTTGTTGGTATCCCTGGGGACGCCCTTGGGGAGCTTTGGGCCTAGGACTAAGCTCGAGAAGACAATCGGGTGGAACAGATCAATGATGGTTCGCCTCTCGATTAATACCCATTGATGATCCTACCTCATGGCAATGGGAGGTTAGCTATCCATGAGTAAGGGATCGGCATGCGGCTAGCCATTCTAAGTGTGTGCGTGTTTGTTGGGCTGAGCTGATCACTCAAAAATAGAGGAATAAGGAAGCCTCTCTTTGTTATTTTCCTCGATTGCCCCTTCTGATTGTTTGGCCTTAATACTTGTTGATGAATTCTATTTTATCATTTGTATTGTTAAATTTGTATTGTTGTCTTTGTTCTTGTACTCTGTGAGTATTACATGATCGATTCTGATTTCTATCGACTAGCATTGCTGATTTTGGATTGAATGAGTTTTTCCAATAATAGTTCGTTGATTTTGCTGTTTAATTGCTTGTCCCTAACCCCTCACCAAGTCTTTAGGATTTATACCTTTTGTATATTTCCCGATTCTTTTTCCTAGATAGGTTTGAAGAAGTGCAGGAGGTCCGAGTGTGCATATGACTAATCTAAATAGTTTTGTAACTAGCTGCTAGTCTTACAAGACCTCTAGACTTGAAATGTTAAGTTTGGATGTGTAAGCTTGAAACTATCATACCATATGAAAATATTTTGTGTATCTATGGGTTTTGGAGCTAATGTTTATTGTTATCATTTGTCTAGTGGTGTAATGAGTTAAGGGCTAATGAGAAATATGTGGGAATGGGTAGTATTTTGGGTTGATATGGAATTATTTAGATTGAATATTTTGAGGATGTGTAATTTGTTTTAAATTATTGTAAATAAGTTCGAAGTAGCACATTAGCCCAAAGCAGACAGCTTCCAAGCAGGCGCTACACTAGCTCTAATATTGAAACCCATTCAAAATTATGAAACTGTTCCAAAATTACTTTTTCACATAACAAGGAAGTGGTAAAATATTAAGTTCAAAACAAAACCACAAAATAATAAACTATATGAAAATGTTTGAGACAAAAAAGGAAAAAGAAAAATTCGAACGTGCAAAAAATGTGAAAAATTTTAATTAGCTGCTAGGGCTCTAATTTTTTAATTACGGGGCTAAGTTTATATCACGAAGATGAATGTCTGATGTACAAATTAATCATCCCACGCCTCTTCATAAATCAAAAGTTACGGCTATTTAAAGTCTCTGAAAAATTAGAAAAATAAATCACTTCTATTGGACTTTTATCTGTTCAAACGTGCCAAGAATGTATACCCTCTTATTCTATATTAATAATTTAAAAATATTAAATATTCAAATATCATTTGTAGAACACTTTAAAATTTTAAATAAAATGATGCATAATATAATAACTAAATGATATAATCGAGAAGTTATAAATTTCAGTGTTACCCGTTAAAATTTTCTTTTTCAGTATAGACATCCTCAAAATACCAAAGAGTGCTTTTCCCTAACACACTAAAACTTATAGCACTTTCCCCCAATAATGTGCTATTCGAAATATGTATTAGGGGCATAGATGTCTTTTAGGGGCAAAAATATAGTATACTTTACAAATTCAGAATGAAAGGCTTTTATAGTATTTTGAAGGAGTTCAATCCAAGAATTAAAATCTTTAAGGAGCTAGCATATTAAATCAGGGCTGTAAACGAGGTGAATTTTGTGAAACAAATGAAACAAGAAGGGATGCCAAGGGGAGAAAAACATAGGGAGAGCGACCGGAGAGCACCAAAAGCCGGGGGACCCCCCAAAAGCCGGGGGACCCCCCCCTGCTTGGGCTGAGTAGGCTTGGGGGGGTCGCCTTCGAACCCCTCAAGCCGGCTGCAAGGCTTTCGGTGCTCTTCGGTCGCCCTCCCCATGTTTTTCTCCCCTTGGGACTGAAGTTGAGCTTGGCAAAAAAATCCAAGCTCAAGTTTGATTCCTCTTTAAAATATATGAGCTTGAGCTCAGCTCATCGAGCTTCTAATTTTAGCCTCAATATCAAGCTAGCTTATTGATGAATATTGAGTTCGAGCTTGGTGAGCTCACTAGATGAAAAGCCGTGATCAAGCTGATTTTGAGCTTGAGCTTGTTAAACATATACTAACACTCAAATATAATGCATATTTTTATACCTTAGAATATAAAAGTAAATTTATAAGTATATGGTGTATATTAAGTTTCTATGTGCATTAACCAGCTTCATTATATATAATATATACAAAAAGTGATAAATACTAATAATATTCATATTGCTTCTACATGTCCACATTGAGTTAATATTATTAAATATCAGAAACATAATCAATGACTTGTTAATTGTCATCATAATTATTTTTTACAAAAAAACTATATGTTTTATAATCATGCAATTTATTTAACATTTACCAAATTTTATAAATTTTAAGTAAGTTATTGTTCTGACAAAAACATTAAAATATAAAAAATGGACTATTTAAAATAATGGCAAATTACTATTTTGTACTTGCAATATAAAATTAAAAAAATATGTATTAATCATATATAATATATTATAAATAGTTACCATCTCATATTGTAATGAGAGCAAACATGACATAGGAAGTTGCTAGTATAACTAGCTTATACAGGAGTATAGTTATATTACAAATCTATACATATTTTTGTAAAAATATTTGAATAAAAGAATTTTTATCTTTCATCAAATTTATCATGCTATTATCTTTTATGACTTATAAATTAATATCTTATAAATTATTAATTATTATTTAGTAAGTAATATATAAGTGAATAAATAAATTATTATCTTAAAATTATTTTGATATGTGGGATATATTTTGTAAGTATTATTTTGTATATTATTTAATACTTGTACATATAAGTACTTAAACTTGCAAGCCGGCCGATATATTAAAGCTCAAGTTTGTCTCTATCCTAAGTTCGAGCTCAATAGGCTTGTCTCAAACTCGAACAATGTTGAGTCAAGCCAACTCGCGAATCGACTCGGATCAATTTGCACCCTTATATTAGATTCACTGTCTAATTTACATGAGTCGACTAATGTACTTAATTAGATCAGTACTAAGATAACATTTAGATAAATTTATTTAAAATATATTATACTCATATATCCTATAATTAAAAGATATTAAATTTTATTTTATAAATAAATTCTTAAACTGTTTGAATTGAATAAGATCTTAAAATTTATAAAATGTTGACAATAATAATGATAATTTTATAATTAATATAATTATATCTAATGGAGTTTGATAAAATTTTAAAAAATAAATTCAGAATTCCTTGTTTTTAAAGAGCTTATAAAATGCTAACACCTATCTTAATAGGAGTTTATAAGCTCATTTCTTAAAAAATTTAATAAATATTTTATAATGTTTTATAAACTCTTAAACGTTTATAAGATATTTTGAGCAGCTTTTATAAAACCACCCAAACATCGTCGAAGTGTTCTTTGATAGTATCAAATTTCTTGATGTATTATGATCAGTTAAGAAGAAAGATCAATGAAATTTAGAACTCCAAGAGATAAGTATTTAAAGGTAATATTTTCTATATAGCGGAAGTAGAATAAATTGAGCGAACTTAAACTCTTATTTGACTCAATATATACATAAGAAGAAAAAACGGTCATGAGGATGAGATCATGATAAGCCCTTTGCACAGCCTAAGAATATATATTGTTGACTAATAAGGTGTTTTAGAAAGTTTACATTCTTTAAAAGATTGTTTGAATATTATTTTCGAGAAAGTTGATTATAACGAAATGTTAAGTTCTAATAATTCTCTTTTCATAAATAAAAAATTCCATCTTATTTTTGAAATTCTAATGAGCTTCCACTACAAGAAAATATGTTTTTTTCTATAATATTCTTTACTTCACTAAAAATAATGTAGTAAAAAAGGATTATTAGCTATGATTTTACTATTGTAGAATAAAATTCCAAACGGGTGGTAAAAGTTATATTAAATACTACACTTCATCTTATAGTAGCAAAAAATATACTTATTTACTACTATTTTTATATGAGGTGAATAATATTGTACATTTACTACAATTTTACATAAACTGTAGCAAAATGTTAATGAATTAACCATATTTTTCCATTAGTGAAGTAAAAAAAAAAAGAAAAGAAACTTGTGAAAATTTGAAAGCAAAGATTAAGATCTTAAATCAAAATTTTTTCACTAGAAAAGAAGAAAAATATGTTTGAAGTAATGCTTAATAAATAATATTCAAGGTGAGTTAAAAAACTACTTCCAATTTTTATATGAAAATATTAATTAATTAATTAATCAATTAAATTCTAAATTAACAAATAAAACCCCTAAAAAATTCCTAACTACTCATGGTTTTAATTAATAAAAGTAGAGTTAAAATAAAAAACTCCCTCTAATTTTTATTATTAAAAAATATTTGATTAATTAATCAAATACTTAATTTAACTAACTAGTAAAGTTCCTCAAAACAGTAAGAAAACCCCAAATTTGGAGGCAAAATAAATATTTATCTCCAATAACTTTTATTATTAAAAAAAAAAGCTGGTAAGTAATAATCAAATATATTTAAATTAGCCAATCAATAACAAAGTGATCATTGGCCTAGGAGCATCACTTTTCACACACATAAGAACAAGGATAAGAGTTCGAATCTTGATAAACTCCTACTGTCCGTGTGTATATAACTAAAAAAATGAACTCCCCAAATTAATTGGTTTTTACTACATTTAATTGTGGTGAAAAATAATTTAAGTATTTACTACACTTTTCAAAGTGTGGCAATTAACTAATATATACTACACTTTTTTACTGTAGTAAAAGATAGTGATGTATTTGACAACTTTTACCAAACATTAAATTTGTAGTAATTGAAGATAATTTCATAGCAAAAGTCAATTACCACGATTAAAAAAGTATAGTGAAGCTTTTACCTTGCTTGCAATGCCTACAGCTAGAAAAGTGTAGCACAAGTGTAGTTAATAATTTTTTGTTACACTTAATAACTATTTACTACACATAATTAAAAATAGTAAAAAGCATATTTCTTTGTAGTGTTCTTTAACTTTGATTATATCATCACAATGTTAACATTATTAATATCCTATAAACTAATATTGAAATAAGACCATAAGAGTTAAAAAACTAAAAGATAAATAAAATGCTTCATTAAATAAACAAAGGACCAATGAGCCTAAGATGGACATCCCAAACTCAGGTGGATTGAAGCTTACAAAGAACTTAATGAATACAAATACCAACTTTTAAAGTCAAAAAGACATCTAAGAAATCATTAGCAAACTTGAGCTCTAACTCCATGCAAGCACGTTCCAAAAGTCAAAGCTCAACTCAACTTCCTGATTTTTGAGAAGAACCCTAGTCCATTTATGTGCAGCATTATGTTAGTACGAATGGGAAACTCCCTTTTGAAGTAAGAAATGTTAAGGATGCCAACAAGATTCAAAACTCAAGACTCAAACACCAGAGTGGCACCACGAGGCAAGAACATAGACAACAACCCACAAGAAGCACAATAAAATCTAACAATGCAGCCAGCGCATGACGATATTGTTGGAATAGTGCCCCGCAGCCAATTAGATTTGCATGTAACATATTTCACTTATGATACAATCTTGATTGAATGATATTCATATAAAATGGCCATCTTCATCTTATGCTTATTTTTCTTCACTAGCATTTGGTTGAAACCCCTAGATTACACAAGACTACGGGACCTGGTCATGCACTGGGTGGTGATCATGAAATAACTCTTACACGGTTGTGATCTTAAAATATTCCAAGTCATAGAATCTTGAGAGACGGGGCATCTAAGATTCAGATAGCTTGCACTAATGATGCATAAATCCAAGGAGTTCGATATTGCTCCATTTCTTGAGCAATCCATGTTAGATATGGGTGCATGCCAGTAGATGCTTGTTAGAGAACAAGTTCACTGAAGACCCGCCCAGAGAATCCATTAGATCTGAGGATCCATTGTAATCTTGTGTTTAGGACATCATACCTTGACTCTTCTCCAACCATGTAGCAGGTCATCTGGGTTGCGATTGGGTATGAGCTATTTAGACATGGAGGTTTGTGAGATCCAAGATGGAATCCATCTCTTCATCATTGTCAAGGGCGAGTACATCTTCTATGTATACTATAATGATCAATTCCAAGAAATTCTCGTGCAAGGTAGTATGACAATTTGGAAAAGGAGATTTCCAAAGATGAGGTCATAAAGGGGAATCAAATATTGGAAACATAGTTATTGAGGTTATTGGGGAGCTGACAAATATCTTACCCTGGGCCTCTTTTGGGATATAGGAGATGGAAGGATGGTATTTGTATGGCAAGCGTAGAGCTATAATGGTTCATCGAGAGCATATTTATTTCATCCAATTAGTTGGGCTCCATGAACTTGTTGCTAGACACTGACCATGGAGATTAGGTATTCTTCAAGTAATGGATATTCCTTGAAAGAGTTATTAGTTTAAATGACTTTAAACTAATGCGAATATTTCAATATTCAGAATATCACAATTAATTGTGTGCCATGTCTAATGAATGGGTGAACCAAGTGGGTCACACACAAAATCCTAAAGAAAGTTCTACTTGATAGGAGGAATTTTCTAAAGAGTTAGAAAATTCACCTTGGTGGTTTTGGAGAAGAATTTAGTTGACTAATTTTTGGTCATCTTAGCTTGATTAATTTAATTGTTAAATTAATCAAAATAATTTAAGAAGTTAAATAAGACCAATTAGATTAAAGGGTTAATTTAATTGGTACCACGTGACAATTAATTAGTCAAGTTAACTTAAAAAGTTAAGTTGACACCATTTAACTTAAAGAGTTAAGTTAATTGACTTAAAGAGTTAAGTCAAACCAATTAATTAAATTAAAGAGTTAATTTAATTAAAATGAGATCTTGGTTTTGGAGAAAAATTCAAGGAGTTCATTTGAAATTAATTTAGAATTAATTTGTGTTACATTTCTTGAGATGAAATGTAGATACAAATTAAATCTAAATGCATGTGATGGTCACATGCAAGCAAGTTGGCAAGTTGACAAGTTGGTTGCCAATTAGTCGGCAACTACCTCATGGGAGGTGTGATGCCAACTAGGATCACACCATCCTCTCTATAAATAGAGGTGGTTGGCCATAAGGGGAAAAAGCTAAGCTAGATTCCCATTTTTTCCTCCAAAAGTGTGATTCACTCATATGTTAAAGTTTCATACTCTATATACCAAATTCCTCTCATCTTCTCCTAAAATTGCCCCTTCCTTCCTCCTCCTCCTCTCATTTTCTAGCATATTTGAGGTGGATTGGAGCTCTCCTTGGGTGTGTGGATTATTACATTAGAGGCTCAACATTTGGGGGCTTGTGCTCTCGTATATCCATAGTTGTCCTCTATCTTTCGAAGCTGATTTGGAGGACTTCCGGAGATTTGATCAGGCTGAAATTTTGACATCAACTTTCTATATGTTTTGAGGTGTTCTCGGTAAATTTTCAGCCAATTTAGAGTTGAGGAAGGCGGTCAAGTGTTGATGTTTCACTGTTGTGCGCTGATTGCTCCTTTTGAAGAGTTCATAGGAGTTTTCTTGTTCTACCTTTGGATTTAGCATTCAAGGTACTTTTTTGATTTAAATCCTCATTAAATTCATGATTAGAACCTTGGAGTGGAGTTGGAAAGTTAATTTTTAGCCTTCTTATGGTTTTATTTTTAGATCCTTATCCTACTTTTACCTTCATGTGGTATTGGAGCCTAATTCATGCTTTAATTTGAATTTTTGGTGAATGGATTCAAATCTCGAAATACTTGATTCAATTGATGAATTTGAGTGTTTGAATGATTTTGTATGTGAATCCCTCGTTGATGAATTGAGATATGCTAATATGTGTTTTAATTGTTGATTCATGTGTTGTCATGATTTGATTCATGGATGATTATGTTAAATATTGATTTAGCATTTATTTATGTTATATGTTGATACAACATGATTTATTTTGGCCTTAAGATATTTTGATCATTTTTGGATCCAATTGGATTGGAGTTAATTGGAGATTTTGAAGAATATTGATTCTTACTTGCACTTGAATTTTGAAGCATGTTTGAACACTTGAATTTCTATTTTTGAAAGGTATTTTAAATCTAAAAATTCATCTAAATTGTGTAAAAATGAGTTATGGAAGTGTCTATAAGGGTTTGGAGTACAAAAAACATAAAAGGGGGCCAAAAACTTGACCACAAGGTGGCTAGGCAGGGCTGCTGCCCTGCTACCCAACCTGGCCGGCAGCGTGTGCTCCTGCCGCAGGCTAGGCAAGGCAGCTGTGGGCAGCAACCTAGCCAAGGCTGCCTCATGGTTGCTTTTGGTGGATTTTTGTGTTACTTTGTGTCTCTAACTTATTTTTAAACATTTTTGGATGCACAAGAGTTGTGTAAGTGTCTCAAAATAATGTTTGACATTTTTGAATGCTTTTAAAATTTTGTTAAGTTAGTCTTCAATTTAGTGCAAAAATGATATGCATAATTGTCATGTTTATTTTTGCTTGTTAATTAATTGTTTATGAGATAAACATTTAATTTGTTGAATTGAATGTCAATTCTTATTTATTGTTCATTTAATTGTTGAATGGATGATGAATGTATAGGGATGATCATGAGCCTTTAAATTGGTTTTATTTGTTTCAAGTTGTTGAAAAGAGTTGTATTACATAGTGGCTTGCATACCTCTTAATTTCTATCTTGTAAATGTTATGAGAGTAGAATCACTAGGAGTGAGGATTTCTTTTCTCTTGTAATTGTTGCAAGGAGACAAGAAGGTCAAGGGAATCAAGGAGGCATGAAAACCCATGAATGTATGAGATACATTTATGTAATAACTAGATTTAATCAACCCGCTTAAAATTTAAGTAATGCACCTATGGCTCTAAGTGCACTACTTGGTTAAGGCTCATGGTCATCCCACCCTAGGAGCATGCTAGGCGCATTTACTTATTTATGCTTTCTTTATCCTATTGATGTATGAGATGCATGGTTAGGATATAGAAAACATAAATAAAAGAAGATAAAATTGATGATATCTTTCAAAGTAAGAAAATCATTCTATTTAGAAGAGTCTACGTGCTTTCAAAATATTAAATCAAAATAGGTACAAATTAAAGGAGTTTTAATTAATCCATATCTTCTACCAATATTATATTACATTAGTTCCTACCACATATGTGTGATGTCTCACGAGTCGTGGGTCACGTTTATGGAGGAAATCCATGCCCACATACTTAGCATATGATGCAACTTTAATTTGAAACTTCTTATGCATTATCTCACAAGTCGTGGAATGACAGAGTGCGATTTTGAGTCGAAGATTGATTAGTAGGTCTGACTTAAACACCAGTAGCGTAGATGTCATACAAGTCATGGGTCTATATGAAGAGTGAGGCAAAACATATCAAGGATTGCATAGAGATGCAATTAGCAAAAGTTGCTTACCTTAGGATTGTTGTGGATGTCTCACAAGTCGTGGGTCCACTACAATTGTCGGACACTATTGGTGATGATGCTGATGATGAGGCACGTGAAACATTCACAAAGTGGGTAGATGATGACCTACAAACACGATGATTTATGATGTCTTCTATGTACAACGAGCTCCAAAAGTCTTACGAGCACATAAAATTGGTTCATGAGATATATTTGCACCTACAAGAGTTGTATGACGTGCAAACTAGACATGCGTGCTTCTAATTATCTAAGAAATGTTTCTGGACTAGAATGAATGAAGGCTCAAGTGTCTATGGTCATAGCCTTAAGATGATTGGTCACATTGAGAAACTTGCTCAATTGGACGTAGTTATGAACAATGAGTTTTATGTGGATTTGATCCTTCAATCATTGCCTAGCTCCTTTAACCAATTTGTTATGAACTTCAACATGTCAAACAAGAGGTAAAGATTAACGAATTGGTCAATATGTTGGTGATCACCGGGGCAACTATGAAAAAAGACAAACTTTTAATGCTTGTTTCTTCTCTAAGTCTAAGGACGCTAAGGGTGCTAAAAAGGGAGGTAAGAGGAAGAAAAGTTCTTTCTCAAAGGGAAAGCAACCCTTGAACCCTCGAGCAGAGTTAAGAAAAAGAAAGAGGCAAAAGCCGATGCAACTTGTTTCTATTATGGCGAGAAAGGCCATTGGAAGAGAAATTACAAGGAATACCTTGCAACCTTTGGGAAGGGTATGTACTTTATTGAAATACATTTAACGATAAATTCTTCCTTATAGGTATTTGATATCCCGTGTGGTTCTCACATTTGTAATTCGTTACAGGGAATGGAAAGAAGGAGTCCGAATAATGGGGATATGATCCTACGCTAGGCAATGGAGCAAAAGTTGTGGCCAAAGTCGAAGGTGTAATGAAGTTAGACTTAGTGAGCTCCTTACTTGTATTAGATCTATGTTATTTTGTACCTAATCTTGTTAAGAACGTCATATCAATTCCAGTTTTGGATACTGAAGGATTTAATTTTTTTTTATATCAAATGGGAATTTGAAAGCAATAAAGAATGGTCTTTAGTTGCTCAAGGTACATTAAACAATGGATTATACATTTTGGATTCTCAACCATCATTAATGCACATTTAACAAAGTAAAAGAAAATTAGATAACCAAGATGATGCTATGTTGTGGCATGCTAGACTTGGGTATATTTCTAAGAATAGGATGAACAAGTTAGAAGCCTTCAAAGTACTAAACGTTAGTCGCATAGAGGATCTTCCTATTTGTGAATCTTGTTTAAAAGGAAAAATGACCAAAAATCCTTTTATAGGACAATCAGAGCGAACCATAAGTCCTTTAGATTTGACCTATACAGATGTTTGTGGACCATTAAGAGTTAGTGCGAGAGCTGTTTTTTCATACTTCATTACCTTCACTGATGATCATACTCGATTCGGACATGTGTATCTTATGAAGTACAAGTTCGAAACTTTTGAAAAGTTCAAAGAGTATAGGAATGAAGTAGAAAAGCAATTAGGATTAAGTATTAAAGTTCTTCAATTGGATCGAGGAGGGGAATACTTGAATATCGAATTATTGAATTAGTATTAAAGTTCTTCAATTGGACCGAGGAGGGGAATACTTGAATATCGAATTCTTGAATTATCTTAAAAAGAATGGAATTCTCTATCAACCCAAAACAATAGAGTAGCCGAGAGGTGAAACTGTACCTTATTAGACATGGTACATTCCATGATGAGTTTTACTGATGTGCCTATATCCTTTTAGGGATATGCATTAGATATGGCGGCGAGGCTACTAAATGTAATACCCTCAAAGTCAGTGCCAAAAACACCACATGAGATGTGGTATTGCAAAACACCTTCTTACTCTCTTCTAAGAGTTTGGGGGTCTCCCGTATACGTCAAGCAGTTAGTGGGAGACAAGTTAGATGCAAGATCCACCTTGTGCAAGTTTGTGGGATACCCAAGAGAGTCTTTAGGTTATTATTTCTATGATCCCTTAGAACAAAAGGTGTATGTTTCAAGGAATGCTACCTTTTTGAAAAAAGAATCTCTATTAGATAGAAACGACGTTGTTCTTGATAAAGTTCAAGACGATCATAAAATCCTACAAGCAATATAAACAAGTAAACATCAAGAGCCTAATACACAACCTCTGAGAAGATCAGACTAGATCAAGAAGCAACCCAAAAGGTTTAGATTCCTTTATGAGACGAGGCAAGCAGATAGTGAATTGAAGACCTACGAGGAAGCCATGTTAGACATAGATTCGGGACATTGGCAAGAGGCCATGAAATTTGAAATGGACTTAATGTAATCAAATAAAGTATGAACTTTAGTAGATCTACTAGAGGGTATAGTATCCGTTGGTTGCAAATGGATATATAAGCAAAAGCTAGGAATTGATTGAGAGGTTACAACCTTTAAGGTGCGACTAGTGGCAAAAGGTTATACTCAAAGACCCAGTACTGATTTCAAGAAAACCTTTTCACCAGTCGCTATGCCTAAGTCCATTAGGATTATGCTTGCCATAATCATATATTATGACTATGAGATATGGCAAATGTATGTGAAAACTGCTTTTCTCAATGGAAACATTGAAGAAGAAATTTACATGGAGCAACCACAAGGTTTTACATCAAAGAGAGTGAGCAAAAGGTTTGCAAACTCAAAAGGTTTATTTATGTACTAAACAAGCATCCCGAAGTTGGAGCATACATTTTGGACAAGACAGTTAAATTGTTTGGCTTTATCAAAAATATGTATAAACCTTATGTGTACAAGAAGGCTTGTGGGAGTAGTGTACATTTTATTATACTTTATGTCGATGACATTCTTCTCATTGGGAATGAGGGAGACATGTTAGAGTGCACTAATGCATGGTTATTTTCACAATTCTCTATGCACGATTTGGGATGAACATCCTACGTATTGGGAATATGGTTCTATAGAGATAGATCAAAGAGGATGTTGGGGCTTTCCCAAACACTATATATTGCCAAGATACTAAAGAGGTTTACTATGGAAGAATCTAAGAAGGGATTCATTCCTATGGGACATGGTCTTCGTCTCTCTAAGTTTATGGCCCCTAAGACTGACGACGAGAGAGAAAGAATGTCGCACATACCTTATGCGCCCGCTATAGGGATCATAAGGTATGCCGTTCAATGTACATGGTTGGATTTAGCACACACTCTAAGCGTTATGAGCCACTTTCAATCCAACCCCAGTGATAGCCACTGGACGGCTGTAAAAGCAATCCTAAAGTACTTGAGAAGAACTAAGGATTTATTTTTAGTATACGGCAATGGAGAATTGAAACTCTAGGGGTTTTTAGATTCTAGTTTTCAATCCAATATAGATGACCTAAAATCCACTTTTAGAGTTATATTTTGCCTTAATGGTGGTGTGGTGAGTTGGAAAAGTTCCAAACAAGACACCACTAGGGCTGATTCAACCATCGAGGCAGAATATATTGTGGCTTCAGAAGCTGTAAATGAGGGTGTTTGGATGTAGTGCCTAGCATTGTTGAGCCTGTAGTTGTCTTCTGAGACAACAATGAAGTGGTTGCACAAGCAAAAGAGCCAAGATCTCATCAGCAATCCAAGCACATTTTGAGGTGTTATCATTTGACCTAGGAGATCATTGATAGAGGTCACATCCGAGTGGAGAGGTTAGCCTTAGAAGAGAATATAACAGATCCACTAACTAAACCCCTAATGCAAAAGGTCTTTGAATGACATCTTGAGAAGATGGGTCTTAAGACTATGGGGAATTGGCTTTAGGGAAAGTGGGAGATTGTTGGAATAGTGCCCCACAGCTACTTAGATTGGCATGTAAACTATTTCACTTGTGATACAATCTTGATTGAATGATATTTATATAAAATGGCCATCTTGATCTTGTGCTCATTTTTCTTCACTAGCATTTGGTTGAAGCCCCTAGATCACACAAGACTACGGGACTCGATTATGCACTAGGTGGTGATCATGAAATAACTCTTACACGGTCTTGATCTTAAAATATTCCAACGGGGCATCTAAGATTCAGATAGATTTGCACTAACAATGCATAAATCCAAAGAGTTCAATATTGCATCGTTTCATGAGCAATCCATGTTAGACATGGGTGCATGTTAGTGTGTGCTTGATAGAGAACAAGTTCACTGAAGACTCACCTAGAGAATCCACTAGATAGCCGAAGTGGCAAGTCAATAGTGGCAAGTCCTCTAGCTTACACTAGTACATATAATTAATCCTTAGACCTGTGAATCATTGGTAACCTTGTGTTTAGGACCTCATCCCTTGACTATTCTTGGACCACGTAATAGGTCATCTTAGGTTGAGATTGAGTATAAGCTACTTAAACATGGAGTTTTGTGAGATCCAAGATGGGATCGTCTCCTCACCGTTGTGAAGGGTGAGTGTATCTCCTATGTATTCTATACTGATCGATTCCAAGAAATCTTTGTTCAAGATAGTATAACAATTTGGAAAAAGAGTTTTTCAAAGATGAGGTCATACAGGGGAATCAAACATTGAGATTAGAAACAAAATTATCGAGGCTATTGAGGAGTAGACAAATATCCCGCCTTAGGTCTCTTTCAGGAGATAGAAGATTGAAAGACCGTATTTTGTGGCAAGAGTATAGCTAGAATGGTTCATCGAGCACATATCCATTTCACCCAATTAGTTAGGTTCCACGGGCTTGTTGTTTCACATCGACCATGGAGATTGGGTACTCTTCAATTAATGGAGATTAATTGAAAGAGTTATTAGTTTAAAGGAGTTTAAACTAATGTGAATATTTCAATATTCAATATATCATAATTAATTGTGAGCCCATGTCCAATGAATGGGTGAATCTAATGGGTCACACATAAAAGCATAAAGGAAGTTCTACTTGATGGGAGGAATTTTCTAGAGAGTTAGAAAGTTCACCTTATGGAGAAGAATTCGGTTGACTAATTTTTGGTCATCTTAGCTTGATTAAATTAATTATTAAATTGATCAAAATAATTTAAGGAGTTAAATTAGACCAATTAAATTAAAGGGTTAATTTAATTGGTGCCATGTAACAATTAATTAGTCAACTTAAAGAGTTAAATTGACACCATTTAACTTAAATAGTTAAGTTAATTGACTTAAAAAGTTAAGTCAAACCAATTAGTTAAATTAAAGAGTTAATTTAATTAAAATGAGATTTTGAATATGGAGGGAAATTAAAATGAAGGATTTCATTTGAAATTAATTTAGGAGTAATTTGCATTACATTTCATGAGATGAAATGTAGATACAAATTAAGTCTAAATGCATGTGATATTCACATACAAGCAAGTTGGCAAGTTGGCAAGTTGACAAGTTGGTTGCCAAGTTGGAAACTACCTCATGGGAGGTGTGATGCCAACTAGCATCGCACCATCGTCTCCATAAATAGAGGTGGTCGGCCATGAGGGAAAAAAGTTAAGCTAGATTCCCATTTTTCCCTCCAAATGTGTGATTTACTCATGTCTTGAAGTTTCACACTCTCTATACCAAATTCCTCTCATCTTCTCTTAAAATTGCCCCCTCCTTCCTCCTCTCATTTTCTATCAGATTTGAGGTGGATTGGAGCTCTCTTTGGGTGTGTGGATTATTACATTAGAGGCTCAACATTTAGGGGGCTTGTGATCTTGTAGATCCATTGTTGTCTCCTATTTTTTGAAGCTGATTTGGAGGACTTTGGAGATCTGATCGGGCTAAAATTTTTACAACAACTTTCTATATGTGTTTATTTGTTCTCTGTAAAGTTTCAGCCAATTTGGAGTTGAGGAAGGCGGTCAAGGGATGGCGTTTCTCTGTTGTGCGCTGATTGCTCCTTTTGAAGAGTTCATAGGAGTTTTCTTGTTCTACCTTTGGATTTAGCATTCAAGATAATTTTTTGTTTTAAATTCTCATTAAATGCATGATTAGATCCTTGGAGTGGAGTAGGAAAGTTACTTTTAGCCTTCTTATGGTTTTATTTTTGATCAGTATCCTACTTCTACCTTCAAATACGAACTTGCCATCAGCGAAGACGCTCGGCACAGCTAGCTTTGCTTTCGAAAGGTTCAATGCTGTAGCCATTAGGGGTATGCATGTGATTAAAATTAGCTCTGTCGGATAAACCTTTTTCAAAGTGGAAAATAAAAAATTGAACCTAACAATTTGGTTTGGTTAAGTTTTTAATCACTTTTTCCTAGTACAATTTTGGTTAAAACCAAAACTGAACGGTCAAGATCCGTTCACTTTCTACTTGTATTTTTTCTTGTACCAGAAAAATTTCCTTGAGGCGGATAATGGAAGTGGTGATGATGGCAAAAATGAAAATTTAACTAATAATGGAGATCCAAATGCAGAGAAGAGGTATGATTCATTTTTAGTTTAGTTTTTGACATACTAGCTAATCTTCTTTTAATTTTTTTCTTTTTCTGTAAAAATAACCAATGATCATGTTGCTTTGCCTTCTAACTTTATGAGTATGGGGATTCAGTATCTGGATTTAGTATTTGCTTCGTGGTGGTATTTTAGTATCATTTACTAAATTTTGCAAATTATTTGTTTAAACTCTATGTAAACCATAACACCAATTTTCAATTTTGATTTTCAATATGATTTTGGTTAGATGATGATGATGATGATAAAAAAATAGAATCAAAAATTGAATTTTTTTAAATGTATAATCAAAAACCTAATCAAACACTTTGGTTTGGTTTGGTTTATTCGATTTGTGGCAATAATAATAATAATAATAATAGAATCAAAAATTGAATTTTTTTAAATGTATAATCAAAAACCTAATTGAACACTTTGGTTTGGTTTGGTTTATTCGATTTGTGGCTGGTTTGATTGGTTTTGATTTTTTTGCACAACCGTAGCAGGAATTACTGGCTTGGTGGAGGATGCGTAGTACATAGATTAATACTACACTTAGGAGCAACATAGTTCTCTTACAAAAGAAGAAAAGTCTCTTCATCCCTGAAGAGGATAGAAAGAATTAGAAAGAATAATGGATGAGGAATGAGGCAGTACCCTTCCTTTACGTCAGTATGTAGCCATCAGTCTTCCCTTCGAGTTCATCAATTACACCAATTGCTTACTACAACTAGAGTTCCAACTTATTCAATCATCCCTCAACCTTAGGAGGATCATGAAGATGCATTAGTTTTGTACACGATTATGACAACAACTATGTTTGCTGGTGTTTTGAAGGACAGATTAATTTGACGTGTATTGTAATATATAAATATTTCAATAATTTAGGCAATGGGATTCTAGAATTAGTGGTGTTTTGTACTGTATAAATGTGCTTTTGGCTAATGATATTATGGATAAAAATTACTAAATGATAACCTTGTTACTGGATGATAAATATGAATAGTTAATATGTTTTTTATTTATTGAGCATTTGTCTAGAAAACTCATTATCAAGTTATATGTTACATATTGCTAAACAATATAAGCTATGTTTGGACACAGTCTGGAGGAACAAAATTGTTCTGCCAGATCATATCCAAACATGCACCCCCATTCTCTAGAAAACGCACCCCCCCAAATGACTAGAAATCCCTTGCTTTTCAATTGGATTTTCACCAAAATGACCCCACCACATCTCTCAGTAGAAGTGTAGATCTTGTCTTCTTTCTCACTCTCTCTCCCCATTTCCTTCAACCCCATTTTTGCCTCCCTTCTTCCTCTTCCCTTTCCTTAGTAGATTTTTGACGCTATTTTTTTGGTATTGCAGGAACCGAGTTAACCCAAAATTTTCCCTCATCTTGGGGAGTTGAATGAGTTTCAATTCATGCTAAAAAAGAGTTTGGCATCCGATCCAAAATTTTCTTCCATCTAGATAGAGTGAGTCCCGTTTCTTTGTATGTGAATAAGTTTCTACTCTAACTCATCCTCTTCTCAGTTCTTTATGGGTCTTAGTGGGATAAAAAATAATAAAAGGAGTTTATATCTTTTGGGTCCTTGGAAAAACTATTAGATCTACATCTGGGTATGCGTTTTCCTTGGTTTATATTGGTATTTCATAGAAAATTTGTGGATAAGGTTTTTGGTTTTGTGTGGTACTTTACATTAAATTATATATGTTGCTTCTTGTTTCGGCATTTTGCAAGTTTTTCTTCGAAGAATCGAAGCAAAGGTTTATTCTATGGCGTACGGTGGACATCCTTGCATGTAATTTGAATGTTTGATATGTAGGGTTAAGTTAACAGTAAGTTTAAAGGCTGGGATCCATGGTTAATTTGATATATTTTGCTATTCCTTTTTTGTTTGTGAGATTCCAGATTATGGATTTGGGTTGTAACATAACCAATTAATCGATTGGTTATATTATCTGGATTCACCGGTTTTCCTGCTTCAATTTTTAGGAGATTTTTTATTACTACAGTACATTACTGGGGACTTTTTCTTTGAATCTTTAGACCCATATGCACAGGTTCATATTGTGTTTCATTTACCTAATTCTTTAAAATTTGGAGTTACCTGCTGAAAATTGCAATTTCTATGATTATCTAGTATGTGAAATTGAAGTTACAGTTGTGCATCCTTGTGCTTGGCATCCCTTTTTTTCCTTTTCAGTATTGAATATGAGTACAGAGCGTGCTTCTCTGTGGTTTTTGTGCTGTAAGCTGAAAAAATAGTGTCTTTTGTCATGTCATACTGGTTTGTAATTTAGATGAAATAAATTTATAGTACTAATTTGTTTTTTCCCTATACTTAATCAGAAAAAACATATGCGTATGTTGCTTATATGCTAGCTTTTTTCCTAGTTTTTTTAGTTGAGATAAAGCTATATGAAGCATGCTTGCCTGTGTAGATTCTTTTGTGAGCTGCATCAATTACCTCTTTTGTCATGTCATGTGTAGTTGGAAAGTAGTTCTGTACTATTTCTTGACTGCATTTTTTCTCATGTGCATGCACTGTATTACTTTAATATTCACTCCACTTTGCACTATTCCACCTACCTCCTATGTGTCCTTACCTCAAGGACATTTATATGTGTATATACATGGGCAACTTCTTTGAGTAAAACCATCCCAAACTAAGTAAGCTTTCATCTTCTTCCCTGCTCATTCTCCTATTCAGTCACATTTCTCTCCCACTGCAATTAGAACACTAAATCATATTTTTAGACACGGCTATCACTACATCCTCCTCGGCTGATAATTGGACCAATCTTGAGGATTCAGTCCCAATTTCTTCTTCACATCCAACATACTCTAACTCCTCAACCAGCTTTAGTTCATCAGTAAGGCTCTACTTTCATGCTAAGTGCACGTTATTTTTCCTTTATTACTTGGAATATTGAATAAATAGTTTGACATGTTGATATCATGAGGTTATTTTATGTTGGAATTATATGCTTGAATGAAATGTGCGACTTACCTGTTGTATTTGCATATTATGTGTACCTTAGTTCTTCATTACCTACTGTATGATGTTTGTACATATTTAGATGATATTTTAGTTGAAATGTGGCATCACGCTTGGGGTTTCTCCATCCATGAATTGGAGAAGTAAGTCATTCCCCCGTGATGACTATTTAAGTTGATTACATAATGCTATCTACGTGTGTTGTACTTCACTGAATTGTTGTGAAGTTTAGCATAAAGTGTACTATTATCCTTTGACATGAAGGGTTCTATGTAATGGCCCTTGTGATTGTTATTTTTCTCTCTTCCTCATCTAGTGTTGTTGGTTGGCTACTGTTGTCTTTAGGGGTCGGTTGAGGTTAATGTTATCACTCCCTATTCCGAATATTTGTCACCTCTCCATTCAATTTTTTTTCCATTTTTCGTTGACATTATCACTCCATTTTAGGTCTAGTTATGTGTCCATAAAAGTCTGCCACTTTTCTTGCTTTAGGCGTGTGTCCAATTATGTATTTAAGTTGCTGTCCATATTTTCAATGTACTCAATTTTCACTTTATGTTGCCTAAAGTCTGTTTCCAATTTTTTTTGGCCAACTTGACACCAATTACTTCCATGATTTCAGCCTTCATTTTACATAAGGAAAGTCTATTTTCCTCAAAATTATTGTCCACACATTTAATGTACTCAATTTGTTTTTTTTTTTTTTGTTGCTTCAAATCTGGTTCCAGTGATTTTTGGCCAAGTTGACAACAATTAGTTCATGATTTCAGCCTTCATTTTACATAAGGACAGTCTCATTTCCCCAAAATTACATATTTGGAGTCATAGTTGTCTGCAATCCAATTTTATGCTCTTCAGGTTGGGTTGTTTGGAGTGATAACAAAAGAGAAAATATTTTGATGGCATGAATTGTAGGGTGACATATTTATTGGCTGTGCCACCATTGTGAATGTCGATCAAACATTTTGCTAATCCCATTTTCGTGGTGTTATACTTGCAGATCACGTATGAGGATGTAATGCAATCTAGTTATCTTTATTTATGTTCACTTCATTGTTCCAACTGTCATGAATATGGCTAGGGAGTGTTTGTACTAGTTTAGGAGATTTATGTATCTTATTTCTTGTACGAATTAGTTTCTATTTATGTATGAGTAACGTAATAGTCTCATTTTCATATTGATTCTTTATTTCCAATTCCTTGTTATTACTTTACTTTGCATCAAACAATTCCTGTAATTAATCATTTACAATTCATTGTTATTACTTTAATTTTCATTTCCTTGTTATTACTTTAACATAATTACGTTTATTAACAAAATTGAAGCAGTGAAATATTTTGGGCCAATCTTGAGCCTTAATTCTTGCTTCTTGCAAATGGCACACAGTTTTAGTGATACATATGACATGCATCTTTGATCTTGTAAAATGATATTATTACAACATAGATGAATATGGATTAATTTAAGTAGGTGTTGGTTTTTGATGAATTGTACAAGGTGAAAACTCAATTAAATACATTTATAAAATGAGATTTAGGAGACACATCACATATCTATGAACAAGCGTTTTTTCTCCAAAAAACATTCTAATATGGTGAAATAATAATTAAAAGGACATTGTTAATTTGAAATATTAATTATTAATATAATATTTAATGGAATTAACTTACCAAAATTTTCCAAATAGCACATTATTCGTTCAGTCAAGTTTAACTAGTAATAAAATGAGGATATTAAATATAATTAACTCACTAGTGATTTAAAACATCTTTTATGTGCTATTAACTTGAACTAGTAATATAAAATAGAATATTCTTTGGAACTAATTTTGCTAGTATTGTAAGACTGACATTAGTGGTTATTAAGTTTTATTAGTAATGAAAAATAGACTATTAAATTGAATACACACACACACACACCTATATATATATATTGTAATGGAAAATATGATATTAAATCTAATTATTCCACTAGTTATTTAAGTTTAACTATTAACAAAATGAGGATATTAAATATAATTAACTCACTAGTGATTTAAAACATCTTTTATGTGCTATTAACTTGAACTAGTAATATAAAATAGAATATTCTTTGGAACTAATTTTGCTAGTATTGTAAGACTGACATTAGTGGTTATTAAGTTTTATTAGTAATGAAAAATAGACTATTAAATAGAATATATACACACACACATATATATATATATATATTTTGTAATGGAAAATATGATATTAAATCTAATTATTCCACTAGTTATTTAAGTTTAACTATTAACAAAATGAGGATATTAAATATAATTAACTCACTAGTGATTTAAAACAACTATGTGCTATTAACTTGAACTAGTAATATAAAATAGAATATTCTTTGGAATTAATTTTGCTGGTATTGTAAGACTGACATTAGTGGTTACTAAGTTTTATTAGTAATGAAAAATAGCTATTAAATAGAATATATATTTTTTTTTTGTAATGAAAAATATGATGTTAAATCTAATTATTCCACTAGTTATTTAAGTTCAACTAGTAATAAAATGAGGATATTAAATATAATTAACTCACTAGTGATTTAAAACACCTTTTATGTGCTATTAACTTGAACTAGTAATATAAAATAGAATATTCTTTGGAACTAATTTTGCTAGTATTGTAAGACTGACATTAGTGGTTATTAAGTTTTATTAGTAATGAAAATAGACTTTTAAATAGAATATATATATATATATTTTTTTTTGTAATAAAAAATATGATGTTAAATCTAATTATTCCACTAGTTATTTAAGTTTAACTAGTAATAAAATGAGGATATTAAATATAATTAACTCACTAGTGATTTAAAACACCTTTTATGTGCTGTTAACTTGAACTAGTAATATAAAATAGAATATTCTTTGGAATTAATTTTGCTAGTATTGTAAGACCGACATTAGTGGTTATTAAGTTTTATTAGTAATGAAAAATAAACTATTAAATAGAATATATATTTATATATTTGTAATGAAAAATATGATATTAAATCTAATTATTGCCATTAGTTATTTAAGTTTAACTAGTAATAAAATGAGGATATTAAATATAATTAACTTACTAGTGATTTAAAACACCTTTTATGTGCTATTTGAAGGCTAGAGTAGCATTAGGATCCATAAATCAAAACTTCATAGGCTTGAAATTAACTAAGCTACTCGAGCTCTCAAAGATCTAGACATGCTATAGATCTGGATTAGAATGAAGAATTACCTCTTGTAGCTCAAAATCAAGGAGAAGATCAACTATCTCTCACGAGTCCTGAAGCTGTTTGGAACTGGCACAGCGGAAAGATGACAACACTTTCCTAGGCTAAACTACTCCAAAATTCACAAACTTAAATATTGAACACCATCACACACAGGGGAATCTACTGTAAAAAATTGGATCCAAAAAGCCTTCTTTATAGCTCCAGAAAAATTCGCCAACCGGAAGCTGCTCTAGATGGATCTCCAAAACTGAGCAAGTCAATCGCCTTGCCTCTATTGAAACGATCCACACACCAAACATTCTTCCAATTTCCCCTCACTAGATGCTGGAGTTAGAGAGGAGAAAATGAGGTAGAGGAGGCCGATTTTCAGGTTGAGAAGAAGAAGGAATGCAAAGCTTCAACTCATGATGCAATGCATGGAGAGAGAGATTTTGGAGGGAATGCAATAATCTAATTCTCACATTTTCAGCAATGCTTATTCGAATTTTGCACACTCTCTATATCTATATATAAAGGGTGTAAGGTGTGATGCTAGATGGCATCACACCTTCCTCAAGGTGACCGCCCAAGTGGCATGCCAAGTTGGCAAAATTCAAATTCAAGTCTTACTTGAATTTCAAGTGCATTTCAATTTCATTTGGAATCCAATTCCAAATTAATTAAGATGCTAATTTAAATGAAAAATTCATTTACATTTTCCCTCCAAAAATTATTCTTCCCATTAATTAAATTAAACCCTTTAATTTAATTAATCAACCTTTGATTTAACTCTTAAATCAAACAAGCTTAACTCTTAAGCTTAAGTTAATCAACTTAACTCTTTAGGTCAACTTGTCTAATTGATGGTCAACATGGTACCAAATAATTAACACCTTAATTATTGGTCTAATTTAACTCTTAAATTAATTGATTATTTTAACACTTAAATTAATCAAATCAAAATTGACCGTTGGATTGGAACCTTGAAAAATCGGTCACCAAAGGGTGAATTTTCTAACACTTAGAAAAATTGCTCTACAATTTTGGAAGCTATTTGGCTTTTGTGTGTGACCCAATAGGTTCTACCATTCATTGGACATGGGCTCACAACTCTTTGTGACTTTTGAATATCTTATATTCATTTCAGTTTAAAACTCCTTTTAAGCTAATCGACTCGATTAAATTAATTTCATTAATTGAAGAGTACCCAATCTCTATGGTCGATGTCCAACCTCAAGCCCATGGAGCCCAACTAATTGGCCAAAATGAATGTTTTGGAGAACCATCATAGCTCTACACATTTCATGCAAATACGATCCTTCCGTCTCCATGAAAGAGGCCTAGGGCAAGATATTTGTCGGCTCCCTAATAGCCTCAATAATATGTCTCTATTCTCAATGTTCGATTCCCTTATGTGACCTCACCTTTGGAAAACTACTTTTCCAAATTGTCACACCACCTTGCGCAAGGATTTCTTGGAATTGATCATTATAGAACACATAGGGGATGCACTCGCTCTTCACAAAAGCGAAGAGTCGGATTCTATCTTGGATCTCACAAACCTCCATGCCAAGTAGCTCATACCCAACCTCAACTCGAAAGACCCGTTAAGTGGTTAAGGAAGAGTCAAAGCATGAAGATCGAACATAAGGTTATCATGGATCCTCAGGTCAGAGGACAAATAATATACACCAGCACAAATGGGAGAATTGACCACTGTCGACTTGTTACTACGACTATCTAGTGGATTCTATAGAGGGTCTTCAGTGCCTTGTTCTCTAACAAGCACCCACTAACATGCACCCGTATCTCAGACAGATTGCTCATGGAATGGAGCAATATCCAACTCTTGGATTTATGCATTGTTAGTGCAATCCGGATCTTAGATGCCCCGTTTCCAAAGATCCTATGACTTGGAAGATTTAAGATCACGACCGTATAAGACTTATTCCATGGTCATCAAACCAAGTCCCATAGTCATGTGTGATCTAACGGCTTTCTCCAAATGCAAGTGAAGTAATATGAAACATAAGATGAAGGTGGCCATATAAAGAATATCATTCAATCAAGATTGTTTCACAAGGAAATAGCTTTTACAAGGCCAATCTGATTGGCTTGCCGGGCACTATTCCAACACTATTAACTTGAACTAGTGATATAAAATAGAATATTCTTTGGAATTAATTTTGCTAGTATTGTAAGACTGACATTAGTGGTTATTAAGTTTTATTAGTAATGAAAAATAGACTATTAAACAGAATATATATATACATATATATTTGTAATGAAAAATATGATATTAAATCTAATTATTCCACTAGTTATTTAAGTTTAACTAGTAATAAAATGAGGATATTAAATATAATTAACTCACTAGTGATTTAAAACACCTTTTATGTGCTATTAACTTGAACTAGTAATATAAAATAGAATATTCTTTGGAATTAATTTTGCTAGTATTGTAAGACCGACATTAGTGCTTATTAAGTTTTATTAGTAATGAAAAATAGAAAATGGATCATAAATCTTGTAGAATAAAGTTTCCTATCAGACACAAATTTTTTGGTTTTGATCTGTAACTAGTAATTAAAAAGATAATATTATATGTAATTACTTCACAATTGGATTTAAGATACATATGGTTGGTTATTAAGGTTATTAAAGTTAACATTTGTAATATTTCTGCTAATTAATTTAACTAGTGATGTCAATAACAAATTGTCGGTTAGTAAGGTGAAGTATTAAAGAATTTTTTTCCCTAGATACACTAGGTTGTAATTGAAGCTATGCATTAAGAGATAGTAAAGGTCAACTAGTAATTAAATTTTTCTCTAATTAAAGTTAATTAATTTGTTATATATTCCACTCATTAGGAGATACTCATGTCAACTGCTAATTCATAATAGATTATTTAACGGAATGATGCAATCATCTGGTTTAGAATGAAAACATTTTATTTTGATAAAATTGAAGTGGCATTTATAGTTTAATAATTTATTCTTTAGGTTTAGTTGCTTCTATAGGATATCTAATCTGACACTATAGTAGTCATCGAATTATTATACTAGTAAGGTAGATTATTCAATTTGTAATCTATGAATATTATTAGATGAACCGACACGAGTATGAGCCTTCACAAGGAAGCCAAGGCAAGTCACGTCAGGGCACGAAACAATAGCTAGCCATTTGCAAATGAAAAATTGAGATTGCCTATGAGGAATTCCAAGTAGGCCAGTTGTTTTCCATGATTTTCTCACAATATACATGGAATAAGATTTGCAATAAGCTTAATGCAGAGGTCCAACCTACATATATGTATAGTGTGAGGCACCTGAAGATGAAATGGAATAAGATGCGACAATCTTAGTGTATGTTTCATACATTAATAACATGTGGTATAGGGTACGGTTGGGATTATGATCACAACATAGTAACTGGAAGCCCTGATCGAATCGTCGAGTGGATCTCGGTATAGTAAATGGCATTTCACTTGTGTAATTCTAATGCTTACTCGCTAAATGTTTCGTGTTCTCGTTTGTTAGGAAAACCCGAACCATGCATATTTGTTGGAGAGAGGACTACCTTGCTATGATTATTGTATGGAGATGTTCTCCACGAACGTTGCTATAGGGTCACATGCATGGTCATCTAGCCAACCCCTATCTAGCCACCGACAATAATCCTGTCTTAAGTGATAACATGACAGGAGGCAGTAGTGGGGGTTCCAAACGATTGGCTTCTTCACGTGATGATTTTACAGACACAGCCGGTAGTTATAGAGAGGGGTGCTCGAGAGGGAATAAGGGCAAAGAGAGAAAGTACTATGCTAGGGAAAAACAATCTCGATTAGAGAAAGCTATAGATAAGTTGGATGGCATGATGGATGCAAAGTCCGTGAGGATCGGGCCAAAAGCCGAACAATCCATTGTTGATTGTGTAGATACACTGCGTCGCATGGATGGCCTTCCAGATCATCTATTTAGAAGGGCTATAAATTCTCTTCAGAGTACGATAATGCGAATATTTTCCTATAGTTGGATGACAGAGAGAAAAGAATATGTGTCCAGTCCCTAGGCAATTAGGCCCTCAAAATCTTTGCTTAATCTACCGTTCTTCTAACTTGTCCATGTTTTCCTTTGTGTATGTTGTTTGTTTACTTGTGATGTTATTTGAATTAATGCTTTGGTATGTATGAACTATCCAACACCTATTTATGTTGGCTTTTGACACTATTTTTAAATGCCTCACTCATACTAGTTTATAATATTATTGCATTATCACCCCTATAGACTGAAATACTTGTCACATAGATGGCCAGTAGTTTGAGCTCACAACCGCTGAATAATGATGAGTTGGAGTACAACCCTGGGTCCCCTGGCACGCCCGGCAGTAACACATCGGATGGAGCTAATGATGTCTTCTTTGTTACAAATATAGTGCTGCAATTTATATATTGATAGAATGCCATGTAACACGTCTATGCTGCGAGGGGTGGACTGGGTTGGAGAGATAATGGATGGTCACCCTAAATGATTCTATGACAACTTGCGTATGAATAAGTTGGCATTTATGCTCTTGGTCCATGAATTAACAAGTCATGGACTCCTACCACAAACGCGTCAGTGCTGAGTTTCGCCCACTAAGGAACTTGCCATGTTTATGTAGACAGTGGGAGTGCATCAAAGACAAAGGTATACTATGGAACATTTCCAACACTCTCTCGAGATGGTGAATTGTCACATTCGTCGGGTAATTAGGGCTCTTAATATTCTAGCTCTGGAGTTAATTACACATCCCAATTTTAATGAGGTTCCGCATCACATTCAATCAAACCCAAGCTTTTTTTTCCATATTTTCAGGTACGATGTACTTGAAAATTACATTGATTGGTTATACTATTGTTGTTAATTTAAAAATTATAACAAGATAGTGTGCTTGTCAAATAGGGTGCAGTCGGAGCGATTGACAGTACATTGGTCCATGCTTGGGTACCTGCTCGTACGCAGAACGCATATCGTTCATGAAAAGGCATGTATCTCAAAATGTTCTAGCCATAGTAGACATTGACCAGATGTTTACTTATGTATATGCCAGATGGAAGGGCAGTGCCAATGATGCAAGAGTATTACTTAACGCCATACAAAGTGATCCAACATTTCCCTTCCCCCTACCAGGTGTTAATTTTACTTTTAACTTGCACAACTCATATAACCTTATAAATTCCCTTCAGCTTAGGCTTGCTCGAATTCTACGGCCATGATGCTAATCGAGTCTTATTGTGTAGGGAAGTATTACCTTGTAGATGTTGGCTTCACCAACTACATGTGCTTCTTATCCCCTTATAGGCAGTCATGGTACAATCTCCAACAATTCGAGGGTGCCACTATGTATAGTAGACTGAGAGAGATGTTCAACCATTGGCACTCACGATTGAGGAATACCATTGAATGCACGTTTGGGATTTTGAAGAAGCGATTCCCAATTCTTTCATGGGGCATGCCGAGCTACGTCGTCGCCAGGCAGACAGATATTCTCATTGCATGCTATGCCGTGCACAATTTCATATGTAAGTTTAGTTAGGATGATGATATATTTGCGACACTGGATCCTGAACTTGAGCTTGACAGAGAAACCTTTTATCATCGGGGTCACCCGAGTCAGCGAGACATCCAGGCATAGGCTGAATTCCGTGATGCTCTAGCAGATTGGATGTGGGTTGTAACATCCCAAAATTTTATGGTTATAGAATTTAAAATTTTATTATTTTCAATATTTGATGAAATTTAATTATTCTTTCATATTATTATTTTATTTAAATTTCTTGGGGCTAATTTGTAATTTTTAAAGACTTAATTGAATAAATTAGAAAAGCTCAGGGGCTTGAATGGTATGTTTCTAGTCAACTAGGACCTATATGCTATTTTAATTAATTGAGGACTTAAGTGAATTAACTTAATTAGATTAAGGACTTAATTGCATTTTACAAAAGTTGATTTTACAAAAATAGTTTTGTTCTTTCATTCTTCTCATTTCTTCACTATTCACTTTCTTCTCTTCACCGCAACCACCAACCCTTCTACGGCGAGCTTCCATCGGCAGCCAATTTCACCAACCAAACCAAACATCTTCTTCTCATCCTCACCAGCTCCACAGCAACACCGCCATACCTAATTGAAAAACTTCTGGTGAGTTACCGCGAGAGAGAGAGATAGAGAGTTCATGATGGGTTAGTGCGTTCGTGATTTTTCGGCGGGCAAATTCAATTTTGAGGCTATAGTTGGGAAAAGCTGAGAAAGGAAATCACGGTGGTGGGTTTGCATGATAGATCGAAGCAGCAACGGCGTGGAAACCTATTTGGTGGCTGTTGAGCTTGATTGAGGGTGGTCTAGGCTGGTGATCTAGAAACTGATTATGAGGTTGGATTCAGGAGCTCGAGAGGAACATTTTGGTGGTGATCGCAAGATTTTTCGACGGCGGCAGATGGCGGCCGGCGGCAGCGCTTCGACGACCCCCGACCAGTTTCTTTTGCACATTCCGACGATCGCAGTGGTGTTCTTGGTTTGTGATTCTGAGGCCTAGATAAGCAATTTGGGTAATAGAGGGTTACGAGTTAATCTTTAGTTGGTTGTACCTTGATATATATATATATACATATGTTGTACTTTCCATTTTAAGCCATGTATTTATGGCAAGAATGAGAATGTTAGGATGATTGGTACATATATGTGTGTGTATAATTCCTATGCAAGGAGAAATATTAAATTTGTGGACCCAGGCATGTTATGCTAAATGCCAAAATTGAGAATGAATAAATATTGACTAAGGATTTTGTAATGTGAGACTAAGTGTCATTTGATTAGGGTTAATTTTGCAGGAATTGGACTATTTTGTATGGATTAAGATTATGTTATTATGACCTTGTAATTTAGATTAAGATCATGCTATTTTGGAATTGATATAGACTATTGTGACTAATTCAGGAATAGTTGATATAAGGATGAGTGTGTAGATAGCACCTATTGACCTTATATCGTCGTGTTGATTAATAAATTAAAAATGTTAGAATGCTTGATGCAATTCTGGAGGCTTAGTGTTGAATAGAAATTTTAACTATGGGATTATTCCTCTGATTAGGTGAAGAATAAGTGCGTCTTGGCGATTAGTAGATTGCGAGCTGAGATTTGTTTTGCTGAAACTACAAGAGGTGAGGGTCTGCCAATCTGAAATCTTTTGTACCTATCGTTTTGTTAATAAACCCCTATGAGGTATTGCTTTCCCCTGTGTGAGATCTATCGATTGGTTCTTGCTTGTATGTGTTATTCAATGATATCGTTGAGCCCGTTAAGTTCTGCAGGTTTGATATCTATTCAAATTGTTGTTATCATTGTTAATTGTCGAACCCTATGAGGTTTTTCTAATTTGAAACTACCTGATATGTTACCGTTTTTCAAAAATGATCTTCATATTTATGAAAATGATATTTGAAATGCTCTGGTAGACCTAATTTTGTCAAAAGCCTTCTTAATCTGTTCATATGCTTTGTTTATTGAAATAGACCTTGGTGGCCGTTGTTGAAAAGTGTTTATGTCACTACTTTAAAAGTTAAATTGTTATCTGTTGGCATTAAACCATTCAACCCATAAGGAAGCCCTTGGGAAGTTCAACCCAGAGGGACGCCACAGGAAATTGGGCCCGGGGCTAGGTCCGGAAAGACGGTCAGGGCGGTACAGATCGACAGTGATAGATCTCTCGGCTAGTACCCACATATGATTCTGACTTACAAGTAGCTGGAGGAAGCAAATTGTGAGTGGCGGCATCGGGCATGCAGTCGACCATGCCATAAAAGCAAGTTGTTACACGCCGAGCTGTGTTCTTGAGCAAATGGAGAGATAAGGAGAAATTTTTCATGTTCAAGTTAAATGCTATTGTAAAGTTATAGACAAAGAGAAAAGTTCTCATGCTCAAGTTAAGTGATATTGAAAAAGTTATCTTGTATTCATCAAGGAGTAATAAGGAAGGATGCCAACAGGCCAACTAAATGTTTACATGTTCCAAGTTTTTATGAGTATAAATTCTGATTTTCGTCAATCATAAACTGATTATCTGATTACTATCAATAACCTTGTTCATTGCTATTGAAATTTAATAACTTTTCCTCTATCTCCTATTATGTGTTTCCCTCACTGAGTCCTTAAGACTCACCCTCTTTGTTATTCCTTATTTTTTTCTAGACATGCCTAAGTAAGAAGCAGGAGCTAGGCTTTGGTTGGACAGTTTATTTTGTAATAGATTAGGTGTTGCGATTGTGCATATAGTTTACACCTGATCGAGGCAGTGATATAAGAAATGTTATGTAAATGTTTATATTGAACTTAAGACGCTGGATTGTACATATTTCGTTCAGAGAAGCGATCTTTTGGGTTATTGTGAATGTTTGCTCTTTTATTGATTGTATGTCAAGCATGAACAGAGTAGCGCTTCGGCTTAGGTCCTGTCCCGAGCAGGGGTGCTACATGGGCAGAGATGGAGGATTGAATGTGCATTTTAGTGTATTTGTTTGCGTTCATTTTTCATAAGTTTCATAGGACATGATACATGTTTGTAACCCTTGATAATGTTGTAACCCTTTGTAATGTTGTTTCACCCGACTATATTAACCATATGTCTGTTTGCCGTTTATGTTAGATTAATTTTCTTTAAGCTTTGCTAAATACCATGTTTTTTCTATATTACATGCTTTTCGAATGATGCTTTATTACTCCTACACTCATATAATATGATTTTGAGTACATATATTCACTAATAATGTGATTGTTATTTTTGGTAAGGTATGACTACATACGACCCCCCTTTATGCGCATGTAGGGCTGGGCCCATGCGCTTGTTAATGGCTAGGATAGAATTGAACTACGGCCGTTACTTTTTTTAGGTGTCCAGTTGGAGCAGAGCACCCTAGATGCTTCATATGAGAGGACACTATGGGAGGACAGCATGCAGGCACGTATAAGCAGCATCGAGATATCGACGTTACTACTTCACATGGTACATATAGCACCTATACATCCATAGGGTACTTCTTCAGGAGTTGAATCTACGGTTGGTGGCTGTGTCGATGAGCAGAGCTCTGTGCGTAGTAGTCAGGGCACACCACTGCATGTACCACATTGTGCCGATCATATGTTGTTGTTGCCCATATGTGGATGTTGTATTTGTATTTTACTCTCTATTGTGATGCTATGACTCGTTGTTTTACTAAATATATTATTCGTCTGATGTATATAGAGTCTCATACTAAGCAATATGCTACTGTACCAAAGTAGATGTAATTTGCTTTTCGTCTCTTGGTTGTCTTACGTTAATGTGAAGTTAACTATTTATGAATGTAATTGTGTAAATAGAATTAGTACTTTAGCATATTCATGTATATACTATGCAGGGGCAAGTCGTCCTATACCAGTTGACGATGCAGGGCAGCCCTTTCCAAATCAATGGGGCTTCGATGTCGATGAGCGTTTCATTCATATGCTTCTCTATGCAGCCTCCATTATGTCACTTTCAAATGACATATGTGTAGACCTATGCATGCCTAAGATAGCCACAAAACTAGAACATCAGTTTCGTCGCCCGTTCACCGAGGATTTTGTTACTCAAAAATTTCATAGGCTAAAGGAGCACCATGATACTATGAAAGCGATTATCACCGATCCAAACGTCTTCTATGATCCATCCACTGGTGATATCCACGTCTCGAGAGGCATGCGAACGGAGTTAACTATGGTAAGAGTTAGGTGTGATGATGAATTTCATTTATAATGTGGTATGTATGTTCATGTTCCATACATAATACTATCGTTCATTGATGTGCAGGCATACCTACTTGCCGATCGGTACTTTGCAGTGGGGGAGGCTAGGTATGATCTATTATCTGAGATCTTTAAAGAGCCACCAGAACAACCACCACCACATTGCTATAATCGAGAGCTATCCCCAGGCAGACGTGATGATTAGTTGTTGGGTGGGCAACATAACCCTAATTTTACTATCTGATTCCAGCTCCGGCATGGCACGCAGTTCTCTGTTCTATTAGGGGTCCTCAAGGCCTGAGATTCCATGTTCTCATTCCACCCGAGTTACGAAAAGTATGCCTGGCTGCATTTGAGGGCGAGAACTATAGGGGTTTGGGTGTTGGGACTATTTCATCATGGAGCTTAGTTGTACGTCCAATTGGCACGAGGATATCCAAACGACATGGTTCGTCCCACACGAGCCAATCCAGTAGTGCTCGAACCACACAATGACCACCGACATGATACTAAATATGTTATAATATTGTTACTTACCCTTTCTATCCCATTAGCCATAGCACTCCTATTAATTACCATTTCTATCCCACTATGTTTGTCTAAACCTAATTTTCACTATGTTAAATGTGTGATTGTAAATGCTCTTCTGAGTATGACAGTGAGGACATTTTTCCTACCATATATCAAATATTATACCAACAAATTAATCAATTATATTTAACAATAATATATTATATATAATATAAATATTATATATATTATTTAAGAACAATATATATTATATATATATTAAACTCCATCATCATTCAACCAATAATTTGAAAATTACATCACAGTCATTACCAATCATCACATATACATATATTTACATATCACAATATTTTATTACTATTATCATAATAAAAAATGCTACTAAAATTCATTTACACCCTCAAAACCCAACAAAAAGACATTGATTTGATTGTTACAGTATAATTTGTCTCCTCCCAAAACATAAACAAACATACCAAATTTTTCAAAATAATTTTCCTACTATTCCCAAATCATAAACAAACATACATCACATTTCCTAATACAAATTTCACATTCTCCAATCCCACTCCTAAAACTCATACTCCCAAAACATATAATCCAAAACACATAATTTGTAAACAAACATAGCCATAGTATTTTTTAAGATATATGCCATATCCAGAGTTACATATACAATACTAATCATGAAGAATCCAATACTAAAAACTATTTACATATTGTATTTTATACTCCATGTGTTCTCTAGACATGGCAATAGCTTCGAGTAAACCAATCCCCGCCCCAGACTTGCCCCATTTGGAGTTAATAACTGGATTTTGTGGCGAGCAACAGGTCCTAATTTTATGGATCCGACTAGGTCCGGGATGGGTTTAGGCAAACTCGTCCCGAACCCAAACCTGCTCTGCATAGTAAATATATATAAAATATTTTATATACTATAAATAATATATATACATAAAATATCAAAGTTAGGTTATATCATAGCATACATACATTTCAATGAGGAAATGACAATTTTTTCACTCATTTAGTGGATATTTTTTATTTTAAATTTAAGGAAAGAGTATTAGAAACCTATATATTGAATTTCACTTTTTCTCGTTATGTATAAATATCCTTATGTTTGTTTATTTCAATCAATTTTGAGAGATTATGAGTTGCAAAATTTATATATTTTAGAAAAACGGGTTGGGTGAATTAGGCCTACTGGGTTAGGAGTCTAAAAGTGGGATGGGGCAGGGTGGGTTCATAGGTAAGAGCGGGATGGGGCAGATTTCAAGTCCAAATAGAAGTAGGCTGAGTAGGTTTCGCATGATGCTAAAACCACCCTTTTCCCACCCCGTTGCCATCCCTAGTGTTCTCCTTGCTATTTTAACTTTATACTGGGTAGATAACATTTAAAACATAGAAGACATATGTTATTTGTTTTGATACTAATCATTTAGATGAAATATATAAACTAATGGTTAGTCTATTAATAAAATAATTTTGAAACTAATAAGTTCATATTAAGAAAGTCGATTGAGGATTTAAAGGAGTCAAATTCTAAATATTTTCAATAATAAAAAATTATAACATATTTAACTCATCAGTAACCTTTTTTTTTTTTTTTCAAAACATGCACTTGATTTGCTTAAATTTAGTACCTCCATACTAATGTAGAGCAGTTTTGTAGATGCTAAATATATCATTTTAACATCAAAAATGGAAAACAAACAACATTTCATGACTATATCCATTCTATGATTAAAAATTCATATTATGTTAGTCAAACAACAAGAACTAAAATAGTTAAATTTAACATAATTTGAAACATATTAAAATAATACCACATTTCAAGAAACTAATACCTCAACTTTGGCTATTAGTACATTCAAATGTTTTATATTTATTTGTTGAGTGGCATAATTTATCTCAATTTATTGGTATAACAACAGTTAATACCACTACTACATTTAACAAATCAGCATCTGAAAACCAATACTTGACTTTAGATAAATAACAATTTATCTCTAAAAAGCAGTATTGCAGGCGAGCATTTTCATACTCACTTGTTGTATGGTCTAATTTGCCATAATTTATTGAGAAAACAACATATTAGAAGAAGATCACAGTTGACAAAAATAGTCCCTCACTTTTGAAGAACAATACTTGACTTTAGGTAAAAATACATCATCTATGAAAATCATCACTGTAATTTAGTATTTTTATATTCACTTATCATATGGCATGTTTCCACAATTAATTGGGAAAACAATGAGTAGAACCAATACTATATTTGACAAAAACAATACCGCATATTTCTAAATAGGTATTTGATATTAAAAATAATACTTTAATCTTTGAGAAAAGATTACTATAGTAGAGTGGTTATACTAGCTTCTCATATTGCCTAACCTACCACAATTTATTGGGAAAATAGAATGTAAGATCAATACCACATTTGATAAAAAGAGTACCTTGTTTTTAAAATAATATGTTTACAATTAAAGAAATGATGCTTGAGCTCAGAAGAAAAATACTCCAGTAGAGTGTCTTTATATTATGGCTTGATTTACCTTAATTTGTGAAGACAGCATAAAAAACCATCTCGAATAATGAAATCAGGTTTTATTCAAGTAATTGTGGGGATACTTGTTTGTTCAAATGGTTAAGAAGAAAACTAGTGTAAGTATCATTGTACGTGGAAAATATTTCATTTTGACATCAATATTGTCGCTAAAATAGATTTTTGTGGTTATACTAATATGACAAGGATTAAAATATTTAAAATTGAGCGATATTTTAAATGTATAAAACTGATATGACAATCAAAAAGAGAACACCTTATTTCAGAAAAATAGTATTTTATTTTTATATATGCGTACTTGATAATAAAAAAGAACTACTTTGTTTTAGAAAAATAGTACTATATTGGAGTGTTTTAACACTCACTTGTTGAATGACCTAATTTACCTCAGTTTTATTGGTGAAACAACATAATAACCATCCCAAACATTCAAAATACATTTTTGTCTAGTAATGGTTGGAATATGCACGTGTTCAAATGGTTAGGAAGACAACTACTCACATTTAACCATTTATGTTCTTCAAACTAATGCAAAACATCACTACAGATGGTTAATGTATCATTTTGGCATCAATGTTGAAGCATAAATATTAATGTGTCATGATTATATTGTAATTTGACTAAGAAATCATGCTCTTTATAGTCAAATAATGGTTTAAACAATTAAATTTAATATAATTTCTAATGTATTGAAAACTACCATATTTGTCCAAAATAATACATATTTTGTCAATACAAATACTTGATTATGGCCACATAATACTTTATTTTTTGAAAGTAGTGATGCATTGGATATAGTCACTTTTTGAATAGCCTAATTTACCTTAATTTTATGTATGAAAAAGCATACTAAATCATCCCAAATATTCAAAACATTTTTTTTTCTAGTGATGGTTGGGATACATATTGTTGAAATTTCTGTGAAGATAAACTACTTACAACCAATTGCTTATGTTCTCCTCCAAACTAGTGTAAAAGCATCACTATAGGTTTGACATCAACATTGACGCACAAACAATCTCATAATTATATTTGTCCATTGATTAAGAAATCATGCTTCCATAGTCAAATAATGGCATAAGTAATTAAATTTGACATAATTTCCAATGTATTAAAAACTATACCACATTTATCTAAAACAATACATAATTCGTCAATACAAATACTTGATTAGGAAAACATAAGACTTAATTTTCTGAACCTAGTATTGCGTTAGAATGTTTTGACGCTCATTTACTGAATAGCCTAATTTACCTCAATTTTGTGGGGGCAACAAAATACTAGACCATATCAAACTTTCAAAATGTAATTTCTTCTAGTAATGGTTGGAATACTTTGTGTTGAAACTTTTATAAAGACAACTACTCATATCCAACCACATTAATTCTCCTTCAGACTAGTGTAATAAGGGTTAACGTAATATTATGATGTCAACATTAAAGCATGAACAATGTTTCATGGCTATATTAATCTTTTAACTAATAAATCATTCTTTAATAATCAAATAATGACTTCAACAATTAAATTTAACACAATTTCTAATGTTTTAAAAACTATACTACTATTGTCAAAAAGAATGCATAATTTGTGTATGCGAATACTTGATTAGGAAAGCATAATACTTTATTTTCTGAACCTAATATTGCATTAGAGTGTTTCTAAACTCACTTGTTGAATAGCCTAATGTAACTCAATTTTATGGGTGGAATAACATACTAGACCATCCCAAACATTCAAAAACATGTTTTTTTGGCTAGTAATGGTTAGGATACACACATGTTGAAATTGCTGTGAAGATAATTGTTCACATTCGACCAATTATGATCTTCTTTAGACTAGTGTAAAGCATCACTATATATAGTTTGAAGCTCAAATGATGTCTCATTTTGTCATTCTTTCAATAACATGTTTCAATAATCAATAAAATGAAACAAAATAAGCATAAATACCATCTCCAATAAGCTTCGAACCTATTTTTTTTCAAAATAATAATAATAAATAAATGAGGCAATTCTCAGTTATGGGCTACGCGTCTTTACCCAATGCAACGTGGAAACTTATAATCATGGTGTTATGGATATAATTTATATAATTAATGTATTTAGTTTATATTTTTTTATTACATATAATGTATGAATTTTGAATACAATAATTACTTTTATTTTATAAATTTATAATTTAATATAATAATTAAATATATTTAATGCTTCCATATCAGAAAATCCCAAGCCACAATGATTAAAAAATATTGAATAGTTACCTATGAGGAAGTCTAAATTATGAGCACAAATCCTAGTCAAATAAGGAAAATATCTCTGGGATAAGATAAGTATAGATTGTAATCAATATCTCAACAAATTAAACAAAACACTCTTATTTGGTAATGGTTGAAGATTACATTTATAAATATAAATAACCATACTTCTTTTCAAGAACCCTAAAACTTCCTTCCCTCCCACCAAACCCTCTTAACCCTATTATATTCATATTTTGCAATAGATTACTCTGAACCTTCAGATGATTACCACGAAGTCTTACAGGCTAGAAATCTTGAAATCCCTAAAATTATTCCCTCTACCAATGGTCTTGATTATTTTTTCATAGTACTTAAAGTGGAAGGAACCATTTCTTTAACATATGATGATGATGACATCGAATGATGAAGCAAGAGATTAGTTTGTAAAAACTGAGGGTAAAGATTTGTTGAAGTTCTGGAAGCCATATCCAAGACTTGAGCACAAAAACTTGCCAAATGAGAGGATTTCAGGCATGCATTCTAGGGCTGGAGTTCCTCTCCACAAGCAAGTGTTCATAGTGGATAAAATATCAGCCCGAGCCAATGAGATTGCTGCTAACAACTATAATAAAGGCAAGAAGGATTTGATTATGCTTGTCTCAATCAGCATCATCATTTGTTTGTCTTATGGAAAGAAAAATTAGGGTTGAATTAAACTTTTCTTAAGGGTTGTTGGATTTGTGTTTAATTTTACACTAGAGTGTTCAATTTTATGGAAGACGCATTAGTTTGTGCATGCAATTATGATAGCACCTACATTTGTTGTGTTGGAAGAACATATTAGTTTGAAGTATTTGCACTATAATATATTAATATTTTGATAATTTGGGTAATTTAATTTTGGATCATGTGGTATTTTGTACTGTATGAATGATTTTTTTATTGGCTAGTAATATTCTAGATAAATATTACTGAATGATGACCTTGTTACCAGATGATAAATATAGATAGTTAATATATTTTTGATCTATTGAGCATTTGTGTAGAAACTAATTATTAAGGTATATGTTACATGTTGCTAAGGCATATAGTACTTTTTAAGACATATACAGTACCCAGATTTACATATCCAATACTAATCATGACTAATCTAATACTAAAAACTACAAACATACTGCAATTTACACTCCAAGTGTTCTCCAGACAGGTTTTAGCTTTATATTGAGTAGATAACATTTAAAACATAGTAAATGACATATGTTATGCGTTTTGGTACTATTTATTTGTATGAATGATTTTCTTATTGGTTAGTGATATTCTGGATAAATATTACTGAATGATGACCTTGTTACCTGATGATAAATGTGGATGGTTAATATGTTTTTGATCTATTGAGCATTTGTGTAGAAACCAATTATTAAGGTATATGTTACATGTTGCTATGACATATAGTTTTTTTAAGACATATACAGTATCCAGATTTACATATCAAGTACTAATCAAGACTAATCTAACACTAAAAACTACAAACATATTGCAATTTACACTCCAAGTGTTCTTCAAGCGATTTTAGTTTTATATTGAGTAGATAACATTTAAAACATAGTAAATGACATATTTTTTGTGTTTTTGTACTAATTATTTGTGTGAATGATTTTATTATAGGCTAGTGATATTCTGGAAAAATATTGCTGAACGATGACCTTGTTACTAGATGATAAATATGGATGGTCAATATATTTTTGATCTATTGAGCATTTGTGTGAAAACTAATTATTAAGGTATATGTTACATGTTGCTAAGACATATAGTACTTTTTAAGACATATACGGTACCTAGATTTACATATCCAGTACTAATCATGACTAATCTAATATTAAAAACTACAAACATACTGCAATTTACACTCCAAGTGTTCTCCAGACGATTTTAGCTTTATATTGAGTAGATAACATTTAAAACATAGTAAATGACATATGTTATGCGTTTTGGTACTATTTATTTGTATGAATGATTTTCTTAAAGGTTAGTGATATTCTGGATAAATATTACTGAATGATGACCTTGTTACTAGATGATAAATATGGATGGTTAATATGTTTTTGATCTATTGAGCATTTGTGTAGAAACTAATTATTAAGGTATATGTTACATGTTGCTAAGACATATAGTATTTTTTAAGACACATACGGTATCCAGATTTACATATCCAGTACTAATCATGACTAATCCAATACTAAAAACTACAAGCATACTGCAATTTACATTCCAATGTTCTTCAGGCGATTTTAGCTTTATATTGAGTAGATAACATTTAAAACATAGTAAATGACATATGTTATGCATTTTGGTACTATTTATTTATATGAATTATATTCTTATTGGTTAGTGATATTCTGAATATGGATGGTTAATATGTTTTTGGTCTATTGAGCATTTGTGTAGAAAGTAATTATTAAGGTATATGTTACATGTTGCTAAGATGTATAGTATTTTTTAAGACACATATGGTACCCTGATTTACATATCCAGTACTAATCATGACTAATCCAATACTGAAAATGACAAACATATTGCGATTTACACTCCAAGTGTTCTCCTAGCGATTTTAGCTTTATATTATGTTGATAACATTTAAAACATAGTAAATGACATATGCTATGTTTTTTTGGTACTAATTATTTAGATGAAATATTTATACTAATCGTTATTCCAATAATAAAATAATTTTAAAACTAAAAGGTTGATTGAAGACTAAGGACTCATTTACTTTTATAGATGGGATAAATGACTGATTGATAAAAATGTATAATTAAATGAAGGATGTGTTAATTTTAATCCAAATAATCTTATGTCTACTATGCATGATTAATTGGAGGATGTCAAATCATATTTCCATACCATGTTTATTTTGATGGATTACATAAAAGGATTAAAATTATATTGACCAAAACACCATTATTCATAAACTTTTTTTCCTTTTTTTTCTGTTCTCTCTTTCGTCGTTCTCTTTTATCTCTCTTCATTTCATGGAAAAAAGTTTCTTCAATCTGTTTCTTTGTCTCTCTTTCTCCTTGCCCTTTTCCTCTCTTGTTTTTTTTATTAAGTTTCTTGTTTAATTATTTCCTTTCAATTACGCCCCCTCTCTTTTTTTCTTCATTTTTTCTCTTCTGCTTTTAATTTTTTGTAGTTTTCTTTTTTTCTCCTAGTTGTCCTTACCTTCTTCAGCCTCTCTTCTTTTTTTGTTTGGTTTCTTCTTGAGGTCTTCCTATTATTTTCTTCTTCAATTCTCTTCTTTATTTTTTTTAGTTTTAAGTGTTAATCCTTTTTTAATTTAAAATTATGTTCTTCACTATGCTTGCAACCTCACCACAAGCACCTCCCTACCGCATCACCACCATTGCCATTACCATACTGAGCCAGTTTTTCGTAGAATTGAGCAATAAAAATTTCAGCAAAAAAATGCAAAGTTTTTGTGTAATAGTGTCCTTCTTGCTTTAATATGTTGGTAATAGTGTTGCATGTTTCTGTTTCAATGAAGCTCGAGCTATTATGTTGTGTGGAAGTAGAAGGTGCAAATGAAGGTTGGGTCAATGCATCTGAGAAATATCAAAGGGCAATTCAATAGTTTGCATCAAGTTTTTAGGAATACTTTTGACATTTTAAAAACTGCAAATACACATGGCATGATGAGATTGTTGTATCACACCCCCTAAGGTGTGATATGTTATCAAGCAAAAATGCAAATTAGTGCCAGGCTGACTATTGCTCATGGGTAGCTTGTCATGCAAAGTAAATGACTTATTAGGTCGAATAAAATAGTCAATCTAACCTACTCACTCAATGTAAACATGCCCTAAAAAGAGTCAAATTTTAAATGTTTTCAATAATAAGAAATTATAGCACATTCACCCTATTTTTTTTCCAAAAAGTTGTACTTGATTTGCTTCAATTTAGCATCTCCATACTAATGTGAGGCACCATTGTAGATGGTAAATGCATCATTTAGACATCAAAATTGAAAAATAACAACATTTCATGACTATATCCATTCTATGACTAAGAATTCATACTATGAAAATAAAACAAGGACTAAAATAGTTAAATTTAATATAATTAAAAACATATTAAAATAATACCACATTTCAAGAAACTAATACCTCAATTTTGGCAATCCGTAGTTTAGAATGTTTTTTATATTCACTTGTTGAATGGCCTAATTTGTCTAAATTTGTTGGTGGAACAACTTTTTAATACAAATACTACATTTGACAAAATCATGACTTTATATCTAAACACTAGTGTTTAACTTTAGTAAATAACACCATCTCTGAAAAGTATTGCAGTCAAGTATTTTTACACTCACTTGTTGTATAGCCTAAATTGTCATAATTTATTGGGAAAACAACTTATAAGGCAAAGACTACACTTGACAAAAACTATCCTTTATTTTTGAAAAACAATACTTGAGTTTAAGTAAAAAATATAACACCCCCGAAAATCATTATTGTAATGTAGTATTTTTATATTCACTCATCATATGACATATTTTATTACAATTAATTGCGGAAACAATGATTCAAACTAATACTACATCGGGCAAATATCGTATCTTTGCAAATAGGTACTTGATATTAAAAAAACAATAATTTATCTTAAAAAAAATGTAATGCAATAGAGTGGTTTTATACTCGCTTGTCATACCACCTAATCACCACAATTTATTGGAAAACAAAATTTAAGACCAATACCACATTTGGTAAAATAGTACCTTTTTTAAAAATAATATACTTGAAATTAAATAAATCATGGTTCAACTCAGAAAAAATATTGTTGTTGAGTGTTTTTTTATTTGCTTGTTGGATGGCGTAATTTACATCAATTTGTTGAAGAAAGCAACATAAAAGACCATCTAAAATAATGAAATCATATTTTATTCAAGTAATGTTGGGGATACTTGCATGTTCAAATAGTTGGGAAGACAATTACTAGCGTAAAGTATCATTGTATGTGGTAAATGTTTTATTTTGACATTAACATTGTAGCTAAAATAGGTTTTCAAGGTTATATCAATATAAAAAAGACTATAATAGTTAAATTGAATAATATTTAAATCATATAAAATTGATACAATATATCAAAAAGAGAATACCTTATTTCAGAAAAATAACACTTTATTTTTATATATACTTGATAACAAAAAATAATTGCTTCATTTTACGAAAGAGTGTTTGTATATTCACTTATTGAATGGTCTGATTTACCTTCTTTTGATAAGTGAAACAACATACTGGACAATCCTTGCGATATGCACGGTTGAAATGGTTAGGAAGACAACTACTTGCATATAACTACTTATATTCTCCCTCAGACTAAGATAAAGAATCATTATAGATGGTTAATGTATCATTTCGACATCATTCTTAAAGCACAACTAGTGTCTCATTACTGTTTTAGTTCGTTGACTAAAAAAATTGTGCTTTCATAGTCAAACAATGATTTAAACAATTAAATTTTGGCATAATTTCGATTGTATTAAAAATATACCACATTTGTCCAAAACAATATGTATTTTGTCAATACAAATACTTGATTATGAACATGTCATACTTTATTTTCTAAACCTACTATTGCATAGGATATACTCACTTGTTTAATAGCGTAATTTACCACATGTTTATGCTTAAAATAGTATACTTGATCATCCCAAACATACGAAATATTCCTTTTCTAGTAATGGTTGGGATACATAGGTATTAAAATTTTTGTGAAGACAGTTACTCACATCCAACCACTTATGCTCTCTTTTAAACTAATGTAAAGCATCATTGTGGATTTGAATCAACATTGAAGCACAAACAATATCTCATAACTATATTGATCCTTTGATTAAGAAATCATGCTTTCATAATGAAATAATGATTTAAGCAATTAAATTTTAAAAAAAATTCTAATATATTAAAATGGATAATTTCAATTTTTGTTCCTCGAGTTTATCACTAATTCAATTTACATCCCCATGGTTCAAGTCATTTCACATTGTGTTACTGATATTTTTTAATTTCATCTAATCCTATTCCTTCTGTCAATTTGCTCATTAAATGCTAATGGCTAAGAATTAGATAGGCCTCCAATTTAACCAAAATTTGTCACTCTCTCTCCAAAATACGCTCTTTCCTCTCCAAGAAACAAAACAGAGGTGACAAGGGGCTTCTATATCTTCTTAATGAGTTTTTCTTCTTCTTCTTCTTCTTCTTCTTCTTTTCAAGGTCTTTCAATGAAGTTGCTCCAAGAGAGCAAGTTTATTGTGCGGTGGAATAGAACAATTCACAATAAGTTCTCATGTATAAAGTCCCAACAATATTGATAAAGAATGTTGAAAATCCATCCAGCCTCCTGACGCTACCTAGATGAATGCCAAACACTACTTGCTTGACCTTTTCCACTATGGGTGCTTGCCTTCTTCCACTGTGAGAGCTTGGTAGAGAAAATGTTTAAAAAAATTCTCTAGTAGAACCTGCCACATAATTAAACCATGATTCCTAGCTTGAAAAAAAAATCATTATATAATTGTAATATTGAGTATGTTTGGCTAGGTAGAAATCACGCAACTTGTTGACATGTTATTATTTCAGTGCCTAATTTTTCTTGATTATTTTGTTCATTATCATCAACATGTGTTGCACACCCTAGAAAAAGGTGTACACAGAAGTGCATATCTCAAGGCCTTACAAAGAAAAAGTAAGAACACCATATCAAAGAAGAGTATTTCTTTAAATTTTTTTATTAGAATTTGTGGATTTCCAAGAGAATAAATTGGACTATTGAAAACCATCTAGATAATCACTTTGTTCTTTATCACTTAATATTATCTATCCATTTACATGGAACAAATAGGGATGTCTATTAAGGTATTCTTTTACTACCTGGAAAGAGACTTCTCATATGTAGTTTGTTGTTGAGGTCTAGTATCAAGCAATGTTTCTCAACTAGTCCTTATTAACATGTTAACCATTAAAGAATTCTGTTGTATTATTTATCATTTTCAAAGTGCAATTTTATTTTCCAAAAATTTTCTTTAAGTTGTACTTCGTTGCTATTACATATTACATTTTGTAGGACTATAGAAATGAACTCTATGTCTATGTACATTACTTTGAATTTCTTCTCTATTTGATTGGTGAATGTATTCCTTGGTAGGAATTAGTCTATCATACTATCGAGGTGAGCGTACAATAGGAAGGACTTGCTTCTATTAATCACAACTTCAACACGTCTCTTGGGATCCTTTGAATAATGAACTGTAGGAGTATCTTCATCCCTTGGGGCCCGAGGAGTTGTAGTCCTTTTTTTTTTTTTCTTTTTAGGGTGAAACTTGAGGCTTTACCACCACCTCTCTTCTTAACCACCACCCCACCACCACCACTATTGTTCGTTTCCTTGTACATGTCTTCCACTTCAAAGACCACATAGATAAGTTAATCTATTGAGGCTCTTTGATGGTATGAATAGATGAAGTATAGGGTGAAATGCCATAACTTGTTGCATAATAAGCATGGTGATGGTTTCCACTTAATACATTAAGTTACTTTTCCCTGATTTGGTTCATCCATAAACTTCTTGCTTCTATTTCCCATGAGCAAGGTTAGTTGTGGGTTTGTTGAGTGCACAAAAGATTAGGAGGGGGTTACATTCTCTATTCATAAAATTTGTATCATGTCCATACCTCATAGAGAAGCTAGCATTGTTGGTAATCCCATAATAGTTCCACAAACTTGATCAAATTACTTTCTTGGCCCAACTTCATTGAAAGACCTACTTGAAGAAAAAGAAGAACTAATTCAAAGAAAAAGAGAAACCCTCCACTTTGTTTCTTGGAGAGGAGAGAGAATCGATTTTAGAGAGAGATTGATGTAATCTAGTAAAAGAAGAGTGCATGTGTTCCCTCCAATTCTCAGCTGTTAGCATTTAATGGGCAAATTAATAGAATGGTAGAATTAGATAAAATTAGAAAGCATTGGTGACACAATGTGAAACAACTTGAACCAGGGGGACATAAATTGAATTAGTGACAAACTTGAGAGATGAAAATCAAAATTATCCCTATTAAAAACTATACCGCATTTGTCAATACGAATACTTGATTAGGAAAACATAATACTTTATTTTCTAAACATAGTACTTCATTAGAGTAATTTTACACTTACTTATTGAATAGACTAATTTCCCTCAATTTTATCTGTGAAACAACATACTAGACCATTCCAAATGTTTAAAATATATTTTTTTTCTTGTAAAGATTAGGATATGCATGTGATGAAATTTTTGTAAAGATAACTACTCACATTCAACCACTACTGTTCTTCATCAAACTAGTGTAGTAGATGGTTCATATATCATTTTGACATCAACGCTGATGCACCATTAATGTCTTGTGACTATATGTGTCCTTTAACTAAGATATCATGCTTTCATATTCAAGCAATGAGTTAAATTATTAAACTTAATATAATTTCTAATATATTAAAAACTATACCACATTTGTCTAAAACAACATGTAATTTGTCAATGCAAATACTTGATTAAAATATAATATTTTATTTCTAATGCCTTAGAATTTATTAATTATTTTATCCTATGTTACAAATAATTTTGTTAATTTTATTTATTATTGTTATATCAGTTAGAAGATGATATATATATATCTTATATTTATTTTATTAAAAAAATATATAATAATAATACTAATAATAAGTTATAATTTTCTTATAATAATATTATATTATTACCAGGAATTAGTAATTGAAACCTTAGGAATTTATAATAAAGATGTCAGATTTATTGTAGGGTTATTCTATTCCTAGGAGATAAATAACTAGAGTTTTAATTGAAGTAAAAACTTATCCTATACATATAGTCCCCACCATCTAAAACCTTAGCCACTCAATCAAAATACAAAAAGAAAAAAAAATGGAGGAATGAAAGAAAGTTAGAGAGAGAGAGAGAGAGTGAACGAGGAAAGGAAGCCGGTCAGTTTTTCTTCCTCTATTTTTCATTTTTCTGCTGCAATATTTTGTTAATTGCTTCAATTTCAGCATTTCAGATTAGTTTCTATCCTCATACAATTTCTATTTCTTACTCTTTTGTTCCTTTAGACTAGAATTTTCTTTTAGCCCTGAATATATTTCCTTGTTCTTAGTCTCGGAAATTCTCAAAATATAGCTTAAAAATTGGTTCTTTGCTCTTCTATTAGATAATAGGGATGAGCCGCAAATGTTGACCATATTAGGCCAATTTTGAAATTTCAATCAACACATTTTCAACCGCAACTATTGACTTTGCTATTTGGTGTGTTTGTGTTATATATGTATATATGTATATAATGAACAAAGAATGGAAAAGGAAGAGAAAAGAGGAGCCGCAATTGTTGACTTTGCTAGTTGGTGTGTTTGTGTTATATATGTATATATGTATATAATGAACCAAGAATGGAAAAGGAAGAGAATGGGCATTCTTATTGTAACCTTTAAGATAGAAAAGAAAGGAGCATGCTTGTAATGAATGTAGTAGTCGGTTAGGATAGGGGAACAATGTGTGTTTCTGCTCAAGATTTTTTTCCTTGCTTCATGAAATTGCATATTAAGATATCACTTGCAGTGGAATGTATTATCTAAGTGGGCCTGGCTAGATTTGTTAATGACGTGTGGCTTTTATTATATAGATGGAAATTTTAGAATTTTTGGGTTTAAGGTACTACAGGCTTATGATACCCATAAGGGTAGTCCTAGTAAGTTTTGTCTTGTTAGTCAGTTAAATTGGTGATTGAGGTGCTTATTAAATGAATTAGGTGACTCAACTATTGATTCAATTGACTCTGAGATAGGTGATTGATCTTAAAGGTGAGTGCCTAAACTTATAACTATTATATGATATTACCTTGCAAAGCCAGAATGATATATGTATAGTATCACATGCTACGAAACTTCTTTTCAATATACATTGCACTTTATATATATTCCACTACGCACAAAAAGAAATATTTTTCTTGTTTTATTTTTGAAAAAAAAAAAAAAAAGAAAACCTATGCCTTTATGACTTTTTTTATGCTTCTAGATTAGCAAAATTAAACTCGATGATCAACTAAATACTGTTACCGTTACTTGTATTGTTACTGTTAATTGGATCTAACTTGGTCTGGGTGTGCGAGGGTCTTCACTAGGCAGCAGTGAGCTAGCCGGTTGAACCCCAAGCCCCCATGACCTAATCACCCCTAGCGCACAACAAAAGTCGTTTGTGGTTGAGGTGGTTGTAGAAATGTTTGGGGATGCTCGGGCACTGCACTATTTTTGGTAAGGTCGCGTCTTGCCTGGAGCAATAAGGGATGTTATGATGGGAGTCATAAGGTTGACTGGCTACAGAAAACATTATCTGATCTTCGTATTTAAGTTGTTAGTCTAGGAAATTGGTTGTTAACTTCTTGACTATTACTGCTAGACTGTTTTACGATTTTCACCTATGTTTTCTCAAATAATTTTTAATTCAAGAACTCAATTTGCACACACTTGGCACTCATTGAGTCTTTTACTCACACTTGTTTTCTTCTTTAACTTATTTCTGGCAGACATAGATCCTAGCCTTAGTGAGGATCCTGCATATGATGAGAATCAAGAGTGAAGGCGTAGTTTTGGATTTTACAGTAGACTAGTATATTTCTCTTAAGTTTATTAGTTTTGTTTATTATGACTTTATTGTATTTTAGTTCTGAAAAGGTTTTAATACTTTGAGTTCTGTATAATGAGTCTAGCTTGGATTGGTTGAATACTTGTTTAACCTTATAATTTTGGATTGTTAGTATTATTTATTTGGGATAAGTTTCACGCTTCTAGTATACATAGTTTTATTTAATTCTTTTGGGGGTATCAAAGCCTGGGTTTTGAACTTAGGCTATGTCGGACAGGATCCTCGGACTATGGAATTTGGGCTTAGAACTTTTATGAATTGATGTTTTTCTCTTCTTATGCTCTTTTTATTTCTTTATTCATATAGGTTCTTTTGGTTTTGAAGGATAAGATGGTAAGTCGGAGCCCACGTAAGTTAGTTCATCATTTAGATGCTACCCCTCACGTGATTAAAGTTAGAGGAAGTGAGCGGTACAACCCTAGATGCAAGCAATCCATTTCTAAGAAATACACTGCACCTCGAAAGGACTACCAAAACTTAATTGTGCATCAGCTTGAGGATGATAGGGACCACCATAAAAGAGAACACCTTTGTTATAAGGATAGATGTGAAGTGTTAGAATAACAGCTAGAAGTCTACCGACATGAGTTGGATCACTGAAACAATGAGATACAGGAGCAACATTGTTGAGATTATGACGGGTTCAAGATAGCCATGAGAGGCATTGAGGAAACCCAACATAGGTTAGTTTGTTTTATCAATGAACCGAAAGAAGATCCAACTGAGGAAGAGTCCAATAAGGAAAATGAAGAAGACCCTGAGGAAGATCTAGAAGAAGTAGGCTTGAATAAGGATACTAAAGAGATAGATCAAATTGAAGGAAATGACAAAGATTAGAGCAAGAGTTTTATTTTTAAAGTTTGATAGAGTTCTTAGTTTTAAATTTCCATTTGCACTATTTGAGTAGATTAGGTTGCCTATTTAGTAGTTGATATGAATAAAATAAATTTCTAGTTGGTATTAAACATTTTAGTTTAGATGAAGGATGATTGCGTATAAAACCTTAGTAGAGTTATTAAAAAAATAATTTTTTTATTTCCTCCTTTACCACATGAACCTCTGGAGTCTTTGAGATTTTCGAAAAAAGTATGCAAGCTACTATTAGAAAAGAGCCATAATAGTAATAATTAAATTGAAAGTTAATCAAATCAATTTAGTAACTGATAAATAAAGGATATATGTATTGTCCATGTTAAGAAATCATAATATATGATAAATATTTTCGCTTTACCTTATTTCACACTTTATTTCATATTTCAACTAAGTATAGACTACTAATAGCAATCACTTTACTATAGAATGGATCATAACCGTGGAGTTTGTCGAGGAAGACGCCCGGTGAATGTTTCACAAATTCGATCAAAGGAGGAGCTCGAAACCTCGAGACACGTTCCTGCCAATCCTCCAGACGTAGAATGCAGAAAAGCTCCACCCTAACTGCCACCGACAAGTGATGATCCCTTAAGTCAAATGGTAGCGCCAACGCAACAATTGACGTAAGCTCTTCAGAACCATCAACAACCAGGAGGACCCCAACCTCCTGATATGGCACTTGATTGATTCCTTCATTTTTTACCTCAACGTTTCAATGGGGGGCCTGATGATCGAAAAGCTGAACTTTGGATTGAGAGTATTGGAAACATCTATAGCGTGCTAAACTATAGTGATGAGTAAAAGGTTAATCTAGATGTATTCCTTTTTTAGGGCTTGGCACGCCATTGGTGGAACTTAGTAGAGGCGAGATGGAGACAACAACAAACTGCTAGAACTTGGGAAAATTTCCTTGATGAGTTTGAGAACAAGTACATGCCGAAGTTGGTTCACGAACAAAGGGAAAATGAGTTCAACCAACTACAGCAAGGAAACCTCATGGTTGCCCAGTATAAGGCTGACATGACTAATCAAGTATGTGTCGTACGTGCTGGATGATGAACTAAGAAGAATTAAGAAGTTTTTGAAGGGGCTTCGCCCTAACATACAAAGAGCACTCCTTCCCATATATATACCCAACTACACGACCGCAGTGGAGAAAGATTTGAAGATAGAATGGGACTAGCTGAGTTAGAAACTTTGAATAAAGTTAAAAAGAAGTCCTATCCAGTTGAAACCAATTAGCAAAGAGGGAGGACCTAAAGCCAATGAGTGAAACAACTACGGCAATAGTTCAACAACCCCATTCGCAAATCAATTGAAACCTTTGTATCGGTCAATGCTAGGAAAAGGGACACAATGTGCAACCACTGTGGATACTCAGGACATGATGAATCTCAGTGTTGGAGAAAGGCAGACCGTTATTTAGCATATGGTAGTGATCAACACTACCTTCGCGACTCTCTAAGGAAGAGGCAACAACTGGTGAATTAGAGTTTAGCTAAGGGAAATCAATGTGGTCTAGGAAACTCAAACAATGCCAAGCCAAAAGTCTCAGCTAGAGTATTTGCACTCGATGATGAAGAAGTCCCAGTTCCAATTGCTGTGGTTGAAAGTACTGTTCTCATATCCCAACATTCTAGAAAAGCTCTATTTGACCCTGGGGCAACTCACTCCTTTATTTCTATACATTTTGTGTATTCCATAAACTTGCATTTGGAGGATTTATCATATGACTTAGAAGTGAATGCTCCTATGGCTTCTAGTATGCTGACGAATAGATATTGTAAGGCTTATAATAGATACATAGGTCATAGAGATTTCTCTACAGACTTAGTCTTACTACCTATAGAAGGTTATGATGTTATTTTGGGGATGGATTGGTTGTCTAAATACCACGCTTATCTTGATTGTCATTCTAAGGTGGTTAGTTTTTGCGAGCCTGGAACATTGGTAATAGAGCTGATAGGGGATCGAAAGTAAACTAAGATGACATTGATTTCGGAAACTCAGGTTAGAAAAACACTAAGAAGGGGTGAGATATGATACTTAGATTACTTGATCAACAAACCAAAGGACAAGGCAAAGATTGATGAGGTTCCAATAGTTGTGAATTTTTTGGATGTGTTCCCCAAAAAGTTAACATCATTGGCCCCAGATCGCGAAGTTGAATTTTCCATTGAGGTTCTTCCAGAGATAAACCCGATATCTAAAGCACTATATAGGATGGCACCAGTAGAACTTAAGGTGCAATTACAAGAATTGCTAGAAAGTGGGTTCATTCGGCCAAGTTCATCTCCTTGGGGAGCGCCAGTACTTTTTGTAAAGAAAAAGGATGGGACTTTGAGAATGTGCATAGACTATCGAGGCTTGAACAATGTCACGATTAAGAATAAGTATCCCTTGCCTAGAATTGAGGAGGGCTATTACATGAGGTTTATTTAGGATTTTTCAAAAATAGCTGCCTCATTATCTAGTTTGACTCAGAAAAAGACTCCATTTAATTGAACTGACAAGTGCGAGCTTAGTTTTCGAGAGCTTAAGAAAATGTTAACCTTAGCACTAGTATTAGCTCTACCTGAGGGTACTGAGGATTTTATAGTGTATTCAGATGCTTCGAAAAAAGGCTTAGGATGTGTTTTGATGCAAAATGTTAAGGTAATAGCGTATGCCTCAAGAAAGTTGAAACCTTACAAGCAGAACTACCCTACTCATGACTTAGAGTTAGCGGCAATTGTGTTTGACTAAGGGAAGTGGAGACATTACTTGTATGGGGCAAATTTTATAGTGTACACTGACCATAAGAGCCTAAGTATCTTCTCACATAAAAGGACTTAAACATGAGGCAACGTCGTTGGATGGAGTTCTTAGAAAATTATGACTGCTCAATTCAATATCACTCAGGGAAGGCGAATATAGTAGCTCATGTACTCAATCATAAGGCACAAGTAGCTAATCTTGCTATTTTAGGTTAAGGACTAAAATATATGGTACTGTACGTTAATATTACCTTGAGGTCAAACATTTATCGAAAGATTAGTGAGGCACAAAGGTTTAAGATGAATACAGTGGACGCCCCTAACACCAAGTTTGAAGTAGATCAAGAAGGGACTTTATTATATGGGAGACGGATTTGTGTACCTGCGGATGAGGAATTAAAGTGGGAAATATTAGATGAAGCTCACAAGTCGAAGTATACGATCCATCCTGGTGGTAACAAAATGTATCAAGATTTGAAGAAATACTATTGGTGGATCGATGTGAAATGGGAGATTGCTGACTATGTACATAAGTACCTTACCTGCCAACAAGTCAAAGCAGAGCACTAGAGACCAGCTAGGCTACTACAACACCTAGAAGTGCCCATGTGGAAGTGGGAGATGATTACTATGGACTTCGTCATGAAGTTACCTACAGTAAGAGGAGGCTACGATAGTATTTAGGTAATAGTCGACAGACTAACGAAATCATCTCATTTCCTGCCTATCAAGGTTACCTATACAGTAGAGTTACTAGCGCAAATTTACATTGATCAAATTGCTAGGCTACATGAGGGTACCCATAAGTATAGTATCAGATTGAGATCCTAAGTTCGTCTCTAGACTTTGGAAGCAAGTACAGGAGAGTTTAGGAAAGAAACTATAATTTAGCATGGCCGCACATCCATAGAAAGATGGTCAGTCAGAGTGAACAATTCAGCTTTTAGAAGATATAATCCGAACTAGCATATTAGATTTTAGGGAAGGTTGGATTAAGCATCTTCCACTGATTGAATTTGCCTACAATAATAGCTATCAATCGAGTGTCTAGATGGCACCTTATGAGGCATTATATGGAAGAAAATGTCGATCGCCACTACATTGGGACATGCATGAGTATCGTGTGCCAACTGCACTTGGGCATTGGAGAGCTACTAGGCTAGATATAATACAAGAAGCTATTGATAAGGTTCACTTAATCAAGCAAAGACAGAAGACTGCACAAAGTCGAAAAAAGAGTTACGCTGATAATAGAAGAAGAGATTTGGAATTTAGTGTCGGAGATATGGTCTTTTTTAAAGGTGTCACAAAGAAAAGGGTTTGTGAGGATTAGCAAAAGAGGAAAGTTGAGCCCTTGATGTGTTGGCCCTTTTGAGATAGCGGGAAGGATCGGTGCAGTGGCCTACCAAATTCTTTTACCACCTAACCTTACTGGGATACATAATATCTTCCCCGTTTCACAACTAAAGAAGTATCACTCAGACCCTTCACATATTATTAATTACAAGGATTTGCGGCTTCAGAAGGATTTGACATACGAAGATAGACCAGTTCAAATTTTAGATCAAAAAATTCAGAAGTTGCGCAATAGAGAGATTCCACTAGTAAAGATTCTTTGGATGAACTATAACGTGGAGGAGGCAACGTGGGAAAGCAAAACGGAAACCCAAAAATATCATCCGGGTCTTTTCGTTAATTCAAGTTAGAATTCGAGGATCAAATTCCTTTAAGGGGAGTGGGATGTAATGCCTTAGAATTTATTAATTATTTTATCCTATGTTACCTATAATTTCGTTAATTTTATTTATTATTGTTATATCAGTTAGAAGATGATATTTAAGATATAATAATAATAATAATAATAATAATAATAAGTTATAATTTTCTTATAATAATATTATATTATTACCAGGAATTAGTAATTGAGACCTTAGGAATTTATAACAAAGATGTCAGATTTATTATAGGGTTATCCTATTCCTAGGAGATAAATAACTAGAGTTTTAATTGAAGTAAAAACTTATCCCATACATATAGTCCCCACCATCTAAAAAACCCTTAATAATAATAATAATAATAATAATAATAATAATAATAATAATAATAAGTTATAATTTTCTTATAATAATATTATATTATTACCAGGAATTAGTAATTGAGACCTTAGGAATTTATAACAAATATGTCAGATTTATTATAGGATTATCCTATTCCTAGGAGATAAATAACTAGAGTTTTAATTGAAGTAAAAACTTATCCCGTGCATATAGTCCCCACCATCTAAAAAACCCTAGCCACTCAATCAAAATACAAAACAGAAAAAGAAAAATGGAGGAACAGAAGATTCTATAGATAGAGAGAGAGAACGAGGAAAGGGAAGCGGTCAGTTTTTCTTCCTCTACTGCAATATTTTGTTGATTCCTTCAATTGCAGCATTCCAGATTAGTTTCTATCCTCATAAAATTTCTGTTTCTTTCTCTTTTGTTCCCTTACACCAAAAAATTTTTTAGCCCTGAATATATTTCCTTGTTCTTAATCTCGAAAATTCTCAAAATATAGCTTAAAAATTGGTTCTTTGCTCTTCTATTAGATAATAGGGATGAGCTGCAAATGTTGACCATATTAGGCCAATTTTGAAATTTAAATCAACACATTTTCAATCGCAATTGTTAACTTTGCTATTTGGTGTGTTTGTGTTATATATATATTACTATATTATATAAGCAGTTAAGCGCGTGTGAACAGTGGCTGTGTGCGTGAGCCTTGTTTTCCATTTATTTTTTTTTCATTTTCTCGTGTACAGAAACGGCATCGTTTTTCCTGCTAGGTGCTTCGACTGTTTGTACTTTGGGATGTGTTTCTTGTACATTGGTTTGGCACTTTGTGATTTTTCTTAGGTCCTACACAAATGATCAGAAGAAAATAATATTTTTTTTTTTCCATTTTTCCTGGCATTAGAAGACTCCACTTCCTATGTGATAAACTATGTTGTTTTTTGGGCTGGCTGCTTCATTAGTTTGTGCTTTAGGCTCTTTTTATTGTATGTTAGTTTGGCGTGTTGTGTTTTCTCCTAAATCCACACACAATGGTTAGAATATAAATTTCTATCACATCACGCCAAACTAACATACAATAAAACTCAGTATTCGAGGTATCTCCAGATGAATCTGTAATCCCTGCAAACTTCTCCACTAGTTGTTCCTCGCGCGCCTCATCTAACAGCCTACAACGCATAGAGAGTGCCAAAAAATATGCTAACCGGACAGTGAATTTTCTAGATTTTGAGAAATGCCACACGAGGTGATCTTCATTAGTCATTACTCCTAAAGGGACAGACATAATTATCACTCTTTCTGAAGGCATGAAAATCTCATTAACCAAATGAGAATTCCACATTCCATTTTCGTAGTCAATTAAACTAGAGCGTAGAGACTAATGCATCAGCCGGTAGAACTTTAGGAGGAGAAAAAACTTGGAATGTGGAAGGCCTAGATAACCGTCTGTCATTCCAATTTCCAAATACAAACTCTATTATCATTGCCAATTCGCCATCTAAGTCCCTCCCGAAGTAATGGCAGTGCTTCCTAAATCTCACGCCATGAAAAGGAAGGATTAGAGCCCAGATGAGCACGGAAAATTTCACAATCTGGAAAATACTTTGCTTTATAAACGTTTGTAAACAACAAATGTGGTCTAGTCAACAGTCTCCATGCTTGTTTAACTAACAGAGCCATGTTAAAAGATTGTAGATAACAAGAACCCATCGCTCCTTCACGTTTGCTCCGACCAAGGCATTCCCTTCTTAACCAGTGAATCCTCATGGACTGGTTATTCCCCCACAAAAATGATGCCAACATCGACTTAATATCCTTAATAAAAGAAACTGGCAGCTTAAAACAATCCATGGCATAGGTAGGAGAATTGCCTGAGCAACTGCCTTGATAAGGATCTCTTTCCCAGCTTGAGATAACATCTTCTCAGACCATCCTCTTATACGATTCCAGATCTCAAGAAAATTTGCAGCAATTTTATTTTTTACAATATTTTTTTTTCATGATTAGATTTTTTATTTAAATTTTTTTATAATATAATGAGGTTTTCATTTGAAAACCTAATATATAATTTTTAAAATACTTTTGTGTTGTAATTGGCAATAATTACATGTTTAATTATTTGGATGGATGCCAATTATGGTTGGAATCCAAAGATAATTAAAGGGTAAAATGGAAGATGTGTAAATGGTTAAGTGTTGGATTGTCCCACATTGATAAATTGAGAAAGGGAAGACTTGCTTGTGAATTATAAAACCAAGTGGAGGAGTTGAAGGGTTATTTCAACCCTTCACTTTTCCCACATTGGTTTTATAAACTAGTGTGGACTATTTTATATTGAACTCTAGTAAGAATACTTGATAAAATGTTCTTTAGGATATTCATATGAGTGGACCACACGCGTGCCGCCGCTGCCGCCCGGCCCGGCTCCGCTCCGGATCCGAGTCTAGGTCGCGGGCGCGAGCGCGGGCGTTAGGGCGAATGTCTCAATCTTATCTTTTTGGACGAAATTCAATTAAAAATTTTAAATTTTGAATTTTTAAAATTCAAAATGCTTAACCGGATAAGGGTTGACTTTGTCAAGAACCGTTGGAGATTACCTTGATATTTGGGATTTGATGCAGATTATGGGATGATGCTGGTGGAGACGTGGGACACGTGGCGTGATGCTGTGAACGTGTGTGACGTGTGAAGGCCAAGTGGCAGAACACCATTGGCTGCTGGTGGACATGTGACGTGTGTGGGTGCTGTGGTGGAATGTCATTGGCTGGGGTGACGTGTTAGAGGCCATTAACTGGCAGACTCTAACCCTAATCCCGCCTATAAATAGACTGCCTCTAGCAGTCTTGTAGACACACGGCATTCGCCATAATTCTCTCAGTACACACTATTCACATCTAAGCACACTGCCCACGTTCTTGATCCCGCTCTCAAAAATTCCTTCCCTTCTCATATTCTGATATTCTCTCCATAAACATTCGTTCTCCCGAATCTTGATATACGGCTGTCTCATTCTAATCTGGTAACTAAGTACTGTTCGAGGTGAACGAGACGGAGTGTACCGGATCGTTCTAGACCATCTCATCCTGGGAGGAGCTGCGCTGTACCCGTTGCACTGGTGAGTCGGGGCGCTCATTTCTTCAAGGCAAACAGAATTTCTTTGTAATTTGGTCGTCATATTGATTATGTTACGATACAAAATCCTTAAGATAAGTTTACTTTAAAACTCAGTATTTATATTAGATAAATATGACAGCATTGTTTATTATTTTATTGCCTTGGTTGATATATGAATTTTGGCTTTTCCTGGACTCATATCTGGTTAATTATATGAAATTCTAATTTGCCTTGAATTTGACGTATATTCTGATCACGCATGATGTATGTTTAATTCTAATATCACATGCTTTATTTGGATTTCATATTGATAAAATGCACGTATTGCCATAACTATGATTATCTGTTCTATTCCTGATAATCTGACTTGCAATATTTGTTTATTGCTTTAGATTACTGAATGTTGGCATAAATCCTGGAAACAACAATCTTGAAGAAATGACTTATTTCGTGTGTTTATTATCTATTGAAATTCTGATTAGATATCCTGTCTAGGAATCTTGCCTCATATCCTGCCTAGATATTCTGTTATAGAACTTTCATTATAAAAATCTGTGATGGCTTCAACTTCGCATGCTATTGGTGATATTATGTCAGCGAAAGTTGACCTTTCTGGACTGTTGAAAAAATTCACGGGCCAGTATTTTAGGCATTGGCAATAGCGCATGAAAATCTAGCTGACGATGAAAGGTCTTCTTTCGTTGATTCAGTTGACCATGCCAGAACCAACTGAAACTGATCCCAAAACTAAATAAATAGCTGATTGGAAAACTAAGGATCAGATTGTTCGAGGAGTGATTCTGTCAGCTCTGTCTGATACACTCTTTAATATATATTGTTCTGATTCCTATATGGCTAAATCTTTATGGGATGAACTAGATAGGAAATACAATACTGAAGAGCAAGGGCTCGAATAGTATTCTGTTTCCAAATTCCTAAAGTATCAGATGATTGAGGGCAGGTCTGTATCTGAACAGACACATGAATTGATCAATCTAGAGCATTCCCTAGCTAATGTTGAAATGAAACTTCCTGAAAAATTTATCGTCATGTCGATTGTCGATAAGTTCCCCAAATCTAAGGAAAGTTTCGACATGACTCTGAAACATCAAAAAGGGAAATTGACTTTAGATGATCTGATGATTGCCATAAGTATTGAAGAGGAGCACATAAATCAAACACATATTGTTCCTATTGAATATCATCCTAAGGCGAATGAAATAATAGGAAAGAAGAAAGTCAACATGAACTCAAACTCTAAATCTATCGATAAGGGAAAAACCAAACTGAATAAGAAACTGAAGGCAAACAGGCCATGCTGGAATTGCGGACAAAAAGGGCATTAGGCTAAGGAGTGTCCTTCTAAGAAAGTCAAGGCTAAAGCCCAGTCTGCTGGACCAGTTGTCAACATGGTTGTTGGAGACACCAGTGAGGCTGGAGTTCCTGATGCATCCTTTGACGAGTATGTTTCTTTAAAACCCAAATTATTCTCTATCTATGAACCATATGATTGGCTGATAGACACTGGTGCTAATGTGCATGTTTGTGCTAATAAATCACTGTTTGTGTCTTACCAGCCTGTTAGTGGAAGGACTGTGACGATGGGGAACTTAAGTGTAGCCAATGTGTATGAGATAGGATGTGTGGACCTAAAATTTCCTTCGGGGCGCACATTATCTCTGCAAAGGGTGCATCACGTCCCAACAGTTCGAAGAAATATAATAAGTGGTTCTGTAATAGTTAGGAAGGGTTATGAAATTTCTTTCAAATCAAATGAAGTTGTAATTTTACATTACGGCACCTTTATTTGTAAAGGCTATCTTTCCGATGGTTTGTTTAAGTTGCGAGTTGAAAACATTATTAGTTCTAATAAAGTTGATTTTTCAAATTGTCCTGTTATTAACATTATTGAGAATTCATCTGTTTGGCATAACCGTTTAGGACACTTGAATTATAGTTTGGTCAGATGAATGATGAACTTAAATTTAATTCCTAAACATGAAATTGAACGTGGTCATAAATGTCAAATCTGTGTTGAAGCCAAGCAAGTTAGAAAGCTTTACCACTCTGTTGAAAGGCAAACTGAAATTCTTCACTTAGTGCACACAGATATTTGTGAGTTCAATTGGGTCTTAACAAAAGACAATAAAAGATACTTTATCACCTTCATAGATGATAGTAGTAGGTATTGTTATGTTTATTTACTAAAACATAAATATGAAGCACTAGATAAGTTCATTACGTTCAAAAATGAAGCCGAAACACAAACTGGTAGAAAACTTAAACGGTTAAGGTCAGATAGGGGTGGAGAATATGGGTCCAACCCATTTCATGAATACTATCATAATTTTGGCATAATTCATGAAGAAACTGCTCCTTATTCTCCCTCTTCGAATAGGATAGCTGAGCGAAAGAATATAACCTTTATAGACATGATTAACAGTTTGCTTTTGAATTCTGGATTGCCCAAGTACATGTGAGGGAAAGCTCTGAATACGGCTTACCATATTCTGAATAAAGTTCCCCTAAAACATAAAGAGAGCACTCCATTTGAATTTTGGAAAGGAAGGAAACCTAGTCTAAAATACTTCCGAGTGTGGGGCTGTCTTGCAAAAGTTCTAGTCCCTGAACACAAGAGGAAGAAACTAGGCCCTAAAACTGTTGATGCAGTATTTCTAGGCTATGTGGAAATGTCTTATGCTATGCGATTTTTGGTTATTAAATCAGAAATTCTAGGCATAGATGCGAACACTATAGTCGAATTTCGTGATGCTATGTTCTTTGAGAACGTGTTTCCCATGAAGACTGGGATACCTCAAAATGTTTCTTTAGATTCAACCCTTGAGTCTACATCGATTTCGGATCATGTGGAAAAGATGTCAAATATGGGGGCTGGTCCCAGTAGTACCGATGCAGTTCCTGAAGAACTGGAAGAACCCAGACAGAGTAAAAGGGCTAGAATCACTAAGGACTTTGGAAGTAACTTTGTTACTTACAATGTCGAGGGTGATCCTGTTACCTTCAAGGATGCTATGGCTTTCCCTGAAGCTAAGCATTGGAAAGAAGCCATTAAGAGTGAGATGGATTCTATTATCTCGAATGGGACATGGGAATTAGTCGATCTCCCTCCGGGGTGTACTACTATAGGAAGCAAGTAGATCTTCAAAAAAAAGCTTAAGTCTGATGGGACTGTTGATAAGTTTAAGGCCAGGCTAGTTGCTAAAGGGTTTAGGCAAAATGAGGGAATAGATTACTTCGACACCTATTCCCCATTAGCTCATTTGACTACTATCTGAGTGCTAATAGCACCGGCTTCCATATATGATTTCCCCATTCACCAGATGGATGTGAAAACAACCTTTCTATATGGTGATCTTGAGGAAGAAATTTATATAGATCAGCCTGAGGGATTTGTAGCTTCTGGAAATGAGCGAAAAGTTAGCAAGCTTGTTAAATCACTTTATGGTTTGAAACAAGCACCTAAACAATGGCATGAAAAGTTTGACAAAACCATATTGTCATTTGGTTTCAAAGTTAACGATAATGACAAGTGCATCTACTGCAAAGTTAAAGGTGATAACTGCATTGTGTTATGCCTGTATGTAGATAACATTCTGCTATTTGGATCCAACATTGAGATTATCAATGAGACTAAATGTTTCTTAAAGAACAAGTTTGAAATGAAAGATATGGGTGTTGCGGAAATGATTCTTGGACCTAAGTTGACTCGTTCAACTAAAGGTATAGCAGTCTCTCAGTCTCACTATGTTGAGACGATAATTGAGAAATTTGGCTATAAACAAAGTAGAATCGCAAAAACACCATATGATCCTTCAGTGGCTCTCTTTAAGAATGAAACTGGTGTACTAGTGTCTCAGTTGAGGTATTCTCAAATAATTGGTAGCTTGCAGTATCTTGCAAATGGCTCAAGACCAGATATCTCATTTGCGGTCTCTAAGCTTGCTAGATATACAAGTTGTCCTAATCGAACTCATTGGGAGGCTTTGGATAGGGTACTTAGATATCTAAAGGGCTCAGCATCACTAGCCTTGCACTACAAGAGATTTCCTACAGTGTTGGAAGGGGTTTAGTGACGCTAGCTGGATTGCCAAAAACTCCGGAAGTAATAGGTGTACATGGTATTATTTACCTTGGGTGGAGGCGCTGTCTCCTAGAAGTCTTCTAAACAGACTTTGATAACTCAGTCCACCTTTGAAGCTGAGTTGTGTGCTTTGGACACAACTGGGATAGAGGCAGAATGGTTATATGGGTTGATGGAACAAGTGCCATGGTAACCAAACCTCTTTCGGGAATTGCTGTACATTATGACAATCAAACCACAATTGCAAAGATTAGTAGTTCAAAGTTCAATCAAAAGACTAAGAGACACATCCAAGTTAGATTAAAATCTATAAAGGAGTTAGTGTCTGATAGGGTTATTGCAATTGATTTTGTTGGATCCAAGGACAACATTGCAGACCCTTAACTAAAGGACTTGATTTGTCCTCAGTTCATAAATTTAGGTTGGGGATGGAACTGGAAACCCATCAGTGATATACCTGCAGTGGCAACCCAACCTACTAAGTGGAGATCACACGAGGTAGGTTCAATGTGGTATAAACAAACTGCTGAGCATATTAAGTTGCACCTAAATTTAGATTGATACTTTGTATCTATTGTCTCTCCCTTGATTGCCTGATAGGTGCTGACTACTGCTGGTACAGTAAGAGTGTAACTCTAAATGGGGTCAAGTCATCTTTGACGAAATGCGAGCAGTGCATCCCTGGAGACGCCCAACTAAGTGAATGTAGTCTTTGGCCGGGACTAAAGGAATTGGGTTGTTCCTCGATAAACATTCATGATACAGGATCAGGACACATGGCCTTAATGTGTCAACCCTAAAGATCAGTACATAGCCTTTAGCTCGTTGTTACTGATGGACGCAATTACAATCACGGGTACAAATTCAAGGCTTAGATCCATTCGTCCCGGTGATAGCAAAAGTCGGATAACTTAGGGAGTTGTTCAAACCGGAAGGTACCATCTCTGAAAGCGAGCTATGTTGAATCTGATAGCCATTATCTATGGATTTGTGGGGGATTGTTGTAATTGGCAATAATTACATATTTAATTATTTGGATGGATGCCAATTATGGTTGGAATCCAAAGATAATTAAAGGGTAAAATGGAGGATCTGTAAATGGTTAAGTGTTGGATTGTCCCACATTGATAAATTGAGAAAAGGAAGACTTGCTTGTGAATTATAAAACCAACTCCTCCACTTGGTTTTATAAACTAGTATGGACTAGTTTATATTGAACTCTAGTAAGAATACTTGATAAAGTGTTCTTTATGGGGTTCATATGAGTGGACCACACGCGCGCCGCCGCTGCTGCCCAGCATGGCTCCACTCTGGATCCGGGTCTGGGTCGCGGGCGCGGGCGTTAGGCCAAATGTCTTAGTCTTATCTTTTTAGACGAAATTCAATTAAAAATTTTAAATTTTGAATTTTTAGTCTTATCTTTTTGGACGAAATTCAATTAAAAATTTTAAATTTTGAATTTTTAAAATTCAAAATACTTAACCGGATAGGGCTAATCGGATAAGGGCTGACTTTGTCAAGAACCGTTGGAGATTAACTTGATATCTGGGATTTGATGCAGATCATGGGATGATGCTGGTGGAGACGTGGGACACGTGGCGTGATGCTGTGAACGTGTGTGACGTGTGAAAGCCAAGTGGCAGAACGCCATTAGCTGTTGGTGGACATGTGACGTGTGTGGATGATGTGGCGGAATGTCATTGGCTGGGGTGACGTGTTAGAGGCCATTAACTGGCAGACTCTAACCCTAATCCCGCCTATAAATAGACTGCCTCTGGCAGTCTTGTAGACACACGGCATTCGCCATAATTCTCTTAGTACACACTATTCACGTCTAAGCACACTGCCCACATTCTTGATCCCGCTCTCAAAAATTCCTTCCCTTCTCATATTCTGATATTCTCCCCACAAACATTCCCTCTCCCAAATCTTGATATATGGCTGTCTCATTTTGATCCGGCAACTGAGTACTGTTCAAGGTAAACGAGATGAGGTACACCTGATCGTTCTTGACCATCTCATCCTGGGAGGAGCTGCGTTGTACCTGTTGCACTGGTGAGTCGGGGCGCTCGTTTCTTCAAGGCAAACAGAATTTCTCTATGATTTGGTCGTCATATTGATTCTGTTACGATACAGAATCCTTAAGATAAGTTTACTTTAAAACTCAGTATTTATATTAGATAAATCTGACAGCATGTTTTATTGTTTTATTGCCTTAGTTGATATATATGAATTTTGTCTTTTCCTGGACTCGTATCTGGTTAATTATATGAAATTCTAATATGCCTTGAATTTGATGTATATTCTGATCACGCATGATGTATGTTTAATTCTGATAACGCATGATGTATGTTTAATTCTAATATCGCATGCTTTATTTGGATTTCATATTGATAAAACGCACGTATTGCCATAACTGTGATTATCTGTTCCATTCTTGGTAATCTGACTTGCAATATTTGTTTATTGCTTTGGATTACTGCATGTTGGCATAAATCCTGGAAACAACATTTTGCGCATACCTTTTTCCATTTTCTTTTCTCAAATTTTCTTGCGCTTACATGATCGAGATACAGGAAAAGTTATTAGTTTTAATTTTTATTTTCCATGATAGAATCAATAGAAAATTTTGGGTATGCTGGTGTGCATTGTGTGAAAAGATCTAAATACAACGCTAAGGAAATAAAAAAAGTGTAGCAGTTCAAAAATTTTAGCAAAATTTATAATTTTATTATTATTTTTTAGTTGTTCTCGTATGCCATTTTTCAATTTTATGAATTTATAATTTATAGATATTTTTTTCTCTGAACCTAAATAAATCAATTGTCCAATCAACAAGTTGAATAGATTCTATTATTCCATATCTTATTATTTTCATAGAACCAAGTATGTAAACTTTTTTTTTTTATTTGATTAAATTACAAATTACCAATTTAGTAGTTTCAATATATGTGTTTATGATTCTTTCATGTATTTATTTAATTCCTGCACCTGTGAATAACGTTTTATTATTAAGTTAGATATTTACTTCCTTTATGAACAAATTAATTGCTCGCTGATTATTTATAGTACATGCTATCAAAATATATTTTATAGAGAAAGAAAAAGATTATCCATTAGAATAACAAAAAATAAAAAAAAATAAAAAAAACTCTCTATATTAGTATCTTACATTTTTTTTTTTTGTATTTTAGAAGTAAAAAGATTTAAGTCAATGATGTTTATTTTCATTTTCAGTGTAATAAATTTAATTGATTTATAAACTACATTGTTCTTTTCTTGCTAACTAACAAATATGACTTATAAATGACCATTTTGAAAAAAATAATTTTTTTCAAGCAATATCAACAGTAATACAAAATTTCAAAATAGTTTGTTTTGCATTTCTTTTTTCATGACATTTGTTTACTAATACTATTGTAACTAAAATGTGTATTAGTAATTGAATTATGCATAACCCCATTTATTATAGCTGCTTAAAAATATATAGGTACTTGCATCAATAATAAGAATAATAACCATATTGATCTAAATTGTAAATGCAGCACGATGGAGCATACTATAGATACTATATATAATGGAAAAGTGAAAGTGCAGATGAAAAATCAGTTGCGATAAATTATGGAAACTAATTTTTATTTGAAGACATGGAAAGAAATTAAACAAGTTGAGGAGTAGCTAAAAGAATTTTTTCTTAATAGTTTACTCGGAGATACCAGATACGTTACTCTATTATATATATTTCCTTTATTCTTATTACATTGTCTTTAATAATTTGCTCACTAAAATGTTTTAAGTTTATTTGTGACTTTTTTTTGCTAATTCAATGTTTGAAAAGACACTGAAGAAAACGTATAGAGATTGATGAAGACACCAAGTTAGTCAACATAGACATTAATAAATTTAGTTTTAACTTTTTTTATGTTTTTCTTTTTTTTTATAAAATTAATATCACTGATATATTAACTGTATTTATTTTGCATAATTATTTGGAGAAACAACTGAATATATGGGGCAATATACTGGTGCATAACTTACCATTCTTAATTATATAAACATCAATTTCTTTATAAAAAAGTATATTATATAATTAAATAAACTGAATTCTACTTTAAAAACTTTTTCAGGAGTGAGTTTGTGTTTGTTGCACTACAAGTATGACTATTATGAAGTAACTGGTATTGTTTTGCTTAATGATTAATTAAGTATATGATATATATATATATATATATTTTTTTTTTTCCTATATGATTTGCCAATGGCATCATCTTTAACATGATCTGTAGATAGCGAAGTACGCATTAGATGAGGCAACAAAGCTTGGGTAGCATTCTTGGTAACTGGAGAATTATTAATGGATGGAATAACATTGTCAAGATGCACCAATTAAAGCAGGGATTCTAGCTTTTGGTCCATCACGCAAGAAAGAACATAATGAATTTAAGAATTTTTTATAAGAATGGTAAAGAAGTTCATCATCCTTGGACAAAAGTGTCTTACAGAAAATATCTCATTGAAGCAATTCAGGATGCCATCTAAAGCATACAGGTATACTATTTAAATTATATAAATTGCATAAAAAAACTTTTTTGTTGGCTTTATATTGAATTAGAAAATTATTTTTGTTGTAGCATACATGTTTAGACCAATTATGGATTTTTATGGAGCAAGTAGACAGACAAGTGCAATTGATTTCTACACAATATCGTTGATACGGGCAAAATACACAATCAACAGTTGGATAAGGTATGAATTCCTAAATCAAGTATTTTAACTAATATAGTTTTGATTTCCTTCATAAATATTTGGGACAATGATTAATTTCTGGTACCTATTGAAGTGAAGAAACAAGGTGGAGTTGATGTTTCAGTGGATTTACAAATCAGCTATAGTTTTGTTGGGGGGGGGGGGGGGGGGGATATCATTGCTGAAGTTCATTTGATGATAGAATTTGGAAGCCAAAATTTGAGCATATTTTCTATGAAGTGCCTGCCCCCCCCCCCCCACCCCAAAAAAAAAAAAACACACACACACACACACAAAAAGGGTATTATAGGAAGATGAAGGTTTCAAGCAGACAACATATATATGTTTGATTCAAGTGGGACGAAAACAAAATATAATTGTTGCCTTGTTGTTTCTTGGAGCATAGCTCAAGTTTATGACTAAAAAAGGAAAAGCACTTTCATTCAAGACATGGCTTAGAATATTTTACCTTATGTATTCTGAAACAAAGCTTTGACTATTTGCATATGGTTAACATTTCATTTAATAGTTTGTATGTACAATATATTTTTCAAGATTTGAAATTTTATATTGCTATATTCTGTTGCATGATAGTAATTTTATTTTTATGTTGCTTTGTTTCTTATGATTCAAGTATTGCCTATAATTAGTTAGATTTTGCTCTTACATTGTTTTGTTTATAATGTTGCATTTCATATTTTCAAACTTTTCTTTTTCTATTTTATATTTCTACTTTTTATTTTTTATATAAAATATTTATGTAAATACATTATATTAATTTTGAATTTTAAATTTAATATTATTTTATATTTAATGTATATCTTAAAATATATATATATATATAATGTAAAAGGATGCATTTAATTGTTTGAAATTCACTTGGTCACATGATCATTGATCTTATTAAGAATGTTGTTTTATTTTATTAGTATACTTTTCAACTATGGCCAGAGGAAAGTTCCAAGCACGGGACGGATTAAATATGTAGCAATGGCTCCCAAAGTCATGATGTTCTCGGCTTTTATGTTGTTCTCTAAGAGGCACTGAGGCATAGAGAGTTGAGAGGGGGTTTCCTTTTCTTTTTTTTCTTTTTTTTTTTGGGGGGGGGGGGGGGGGTGTATACAGAGCTGCCTGTTTGGCCCTTGGAAAAGAAAAACATAATTAGATTTAGTGTACTCTAATTCTTTGTATTTTTTTTTTTCTTTCTTTTTAATTTTTTCTTTTTGACATAATTAGTGTACTCTAATTCTTTTTAACACTAAGTACCCATTTGGTTTTGTTTTCAAAGCTTCTTTTTATTTTCACTTGAACATGAAAACAGAAAGCTATCAACTTCTTCTTTATATTTATAGACATTTTCATTTTCAAGATATTTTTCCAAATACACTATTATACTCTCTATCCATGTTCACTTTTCATTTTCTCCTACTCACATTGCACGACTTTTAATACAAAAATACTATATTTTCGAAATACAACTCGTTTTCAACCTACATAATCAATACATTTTAAATAAAACCTCCAACCAACATCTCATTTTCAAAAATATATTTATAACTAACTTTTTACTATTCATTTTCACCATAAAATGAAAATACCTCCAGAAAACAAAACCAAATGGCCTTAAAAATAATTGGTCAATGCCTACTTTGTAATTTCCTATGATTTGTTAGGTTGTGTTTTTAGATGTTTTGGAGAAAATATTTTGGAAAAATATGTTTTTCGGTCGATGTTTGTTTGTTTGTGTTTTGAGAAAATAATTAAGAGGAAATGTTTGCGAGTAAGTATATTGGAGGAAATAATTTTTACTGTAAATGTCACATTAGTCAATTTTTATTGGGTAAGTAGGATGAAATTTCATTTTTTATAGTAATTATTTATGCGTATGTATAATTGTACAATTGATGTTTATAAAATGTATAATGATTAATAATGATGAATAAAGTTTATTTTGGTAGTATTTTGAATATAATACTACACATTTCACAATTTATTATTGTAGAATATGAGTGTTTGTTTGAATATATTTTTCCAATTGAAAAATGCTTTGGGAAAACACAAGCAAACAAGTCTTTAATATTTGTGTTTCAAGAAAAGAAGAAGAAGAAGAAGAAGAAGAAGAAGAAATAGTACAAATTTTTGATGCCATTTTAGAATGATTTTGAAAAAGGTAATTTGTGAAACGTTTTTTATAGTTATAAAATGTTTCTGGTGATTACAAGACATTTTTTCAACCAACGGGCGGTTACTAGACATTCTTTTAATTGACAAGTGGTTATGAAATGTTTCTGTAATTGCTAAATAACCTCACTTATAAATAGTCCACCCCTCCTTTAGTTGAAATCATATTTACACAAAAAATCTCTCTATACTTTCAAGTGAATTGCTATCATTTGAAACTTTTCTTTGAGGCTTGACATACATCCTAGAGGTGTATTGCCTGAAACCCTTAGCAAATTCATTGTAGTGGACTGGGGGCAATATAAACCTTAAGGATATGGAGGACAGAGAACACCTATGTCACTCCTTGCTCTTTTTCTGTTTTCATTAGACAATTTTCTTAACATTAATTGGACATGTATTAGTACCCAAATGGGTGTTGACCATATGCTTTTTAATATGAACTGAATCCAATTCGAAAAGAAAGTTTTTAACTTTGAGTAATTAGGCACTAGCATAGAATTAGATCATTAACAAACGTAATGTTTCATTTTTTTTTTTTTAGTTTTTTGTGATTATTGGTATGAGTGCGATACCAGATGAGTATGTCATGTATGGCTTATATAAGTGATTACTTTGTATATAATTTTGAGCCACAATACTACACTATATACGTTTTAATGATAATTTTATACATCTTGAAGTTTATAATTTTCTTATGAAATTACATGATAGGATTGCACATCCAAAAATAAATTCTGTGTAAAAATTTGCCATGCTACGATTTTATTTCAATGTCTTAAATTAAAAATAAATTTATTTATTTAATGAAACGGGCACGGCTTTGCATGGTGTATCCTACACTAGTATATGTATACAATGAACTGAGAATGGAAAAGGAAGAGAAAAAGGGAGCCGTAATTGTTGACTTTGCTATTTGGTGTGTTTGTGTTATATATGTATATATGTATATAATGAACTGAGGATGGAAAAGGAAGAGAATGGGCATTCTTATTGTAACTGTTAAGATAGAAAAGAAAGGAGCATGCTTGTAATGAATATAGAAGTGTGTTAGGATAGGGGAACAATGTGTGTTTCTGCTTGAGATTTTTTTCCTTGTTTCATGAAATTGCATGTTAAGATATCACTTGTTGTGGAATGTCTTATCCAAGTGGGCCTGGCTAGATTTGTTAATGACGTGTGGCTTTTATTATATTGATGGAAATTTTAGAATTGTTGGGTTTAAGGTACTACAGGCTTATGATACCCATAAGGCTAGTCCTAGTAAGTTTTATCTTGTTAGTCAGTTAAATTGGTGATTGATGTGCTTATTAATTGAATCAGGTGACTCAACTATTGATTTGATTGACTCTGAGATAGGTGATTAATCTTAAAGGTGATTGCCTAAACTTATAACTATTATATGATATTACCTTGCAAAATTAGAAGGATATATGTACAGTATCGCATGCTATGAAACTTCTTCAATATATATTGCACTCTATATATATTCCACTGCGCACAAAAAGAAATTTTTTCTTGTTTTGTTTCTGAAGAAAAAAATGAAAACCTATACTTTTATAATTTTTTTTTTATGCTTTTAGACTAGCAAATTAAACTCGATGATCAACTGATTACTATTGCTATTACTTGTACTATTACTGTTAGTTGGATCCAACTTGGTCTGAGTATACAAGGGTCTTCATTGGGCAGCAACGGGCTAGCCAGTTGAACCCCTAGTCCCCATGGCCTAACGAGGGTCTTCATTGGGCACTCGGCCCAAGTACAATCTCCAAACAAGTACAACAAGTGCAACAAGTACCAATCCAGTACATACAAGCCAACTGGCTAGATATTAAGGTACAACAAACGAATATGCCGGCAAGGCATCTGATAACAATTCAAACAGGAACAAGCAAGTACGATCAAGACAAGTACCAGACACGACAGATAGGAGTTCTAGGCGCCAAAACGAACAAGAATGATTGAAACAAGTGCGAACCCTCATAGGGGTATACAAGTCAATAACAAGTAACGAGTAAGTACGAGTCAACAATTTACAAACAAGTACAATCAAGCAAATTAAACCCTCACAGGGGTTATGCCACAAGAACAGATAGATATATCAAGGCCAAAATGGCAGACCCGCACAGGGGTTTCCAACAAATAATGAGAAGCTTGTACAAAGCAATAACCCAAAGTGGGAGAACGTCACAGGGTTCAACAATTAATGAATAGCTGTAACCAAAGCAATAACCTAAAGTGGGAGACCCTCACGTCTTGTAATCCCAGATGATACAAGTTTTGCAGATTGTCTATTAGTCCTCGTGACCAACTTCATCACCTAACCATAATGATATATATTTAGTCAGAACCCACTTTAAATACCTAATACATCTTTATCATATTTGTTCTTAACTCCAAAATTTTCTATTCATCCCATTAACATGATAACTTAAACTGATAACATTGATAAAATTCCAAGAATGGCTATAAACTAGTCTTGCCTTAATAATCTTAATTCTCATATTGTTTCTCCTATCAATAAAGTCAAGTTTCTTAACTACATGACCTACATATTGTCACTTAAATTAAGGTCCAAGTCCACTATACAATCATCCATAGCATGGGAGAGTTCAATACATATATATACATGGCATATCATAATTCTCAAGTTCTATTCTTAGCATGGATACAACATTAAATAGGAATATACATATGCATATACATACATATACGTATATATGAATTTCTTCAATTTTTTACCACAACTATGCAACGGGACCTCGAATTCACGAACCAACTACGCAAATGCATTCATCTCGACGAAAGAAAGACTCTATCTTCCCGTCGCTGCCGCCTCTCGCCATCACCGAAAAAGTGAGAAACCACCATTGTTCTGCTCCTTTCGACGAGAGCTTCCCAACAATGCCTTTGGTTTCAAGTTTCGCTGCCCGTATCTCCATCAACGGAGCTCAACAGTCCTCAACAAAAATCCCACCACCGTGCTCCGATTGCTGGTTTTCTCCTCCTCCGCCGCGCTCAAGCCACATGCAACCAGCTAATCCGCTTCTCTTCGCCAAAAGCTACCAGAAACTTCCCTCAACCGTCCAAGCTGTCGCTGAAAAAGCTGAAACCCATTTCACCCGCCGTGGATGGTTCTCGGTCCTTCAACTCCCACGGTGGCTCGTCGGTTTCCAGCCATGCATGGGTAGAGAAAGGTGGTCAGAGGGTGGAGGGGAGTTGTTTGAGGGGTTTAGGGTGGCGGTTGATGGTCGCCGGTGGTTGGTGGTTCGCGGTGAAGGAGAAAAGGAAAAATGAAGAAGAGAAAAGGAGAAAAAAAAGGAAGAATGAAAGAAAATGTTTTTGCCTGGTAGGTTTTTAAAATTAGACTTTCCAAATTTGCAATTTAGTCCCCAAGGTTTAGACAAAATTTCCATTCAGCCCTTAAGTTAGAGAAAATTACACTTCTGATCCTATTGACTTAGGCCCTTCTATGCAAACCTCGAAATTTCCCATATGTGCAATCAAGTCCTTATAATTTGTAGTTTAGCCCCAAAAGCTTTAGAATGTGATCGAATTAAGTCTTGCCTAATTGCATTTTGACCCCAAAACTTCCAACTTCCTTGCAATTAAGCCTTTGTTTCATTATTTTTGAAATATCGAATTTCAGGGGTGTTACAGACTCCCCCTCTTAAAAGAATCTGGCCCCCAGATTCTCATCCAAGTACTATTCTGACTGATAGAAAATGAGTAGATTCAGTCTGTCGATCTACATTCTTTCTCCATTAAATTCTGCCAGGATTGTTTTTTCAACTCTCAATACCTCTTCGTGTCTCTCAGATGCATCGTATCTTGACTTGCGTGCCTCATCTAGCAATCTTTCTTCCGGCACACATAATCTTCTTACTGAACAGAAAAACACCCTGATCTCGGTATTAAACTCGAATCTTTAGAACCTCCCAAAATTTCCATTCATTACGTTGTCTCATATTCAAGTCCTTATTGCCCTAATGGCAGGTCAACTCAATACTTAAATTCCATTTCAGTTATGATAAAGTGCATGCTCTTATCTAAAAGACCATAAAACCATTATAGTGACAAACAATTAACAATATCACAAGTTCATACTTATATATTATTTACATTAAAAAGTAGTCAAGTTCAAACTTAACATGCTAGAGGTCATAACTTATCATACATTCCAAAGCAACTAAATACAAATTCATAAAAACTTAAACATACTAAGTATATACATAACCCATATGCCTACTATTCCTCAAACTCTGTCTAGGTTATGAGGCGAAAATAGGTCGCATCCGACTTTTCTTTGACATCCAAGAACTCAGCTAGAACCTTCAGCCAATTGTTTCCCTTTTCCCGCTGATGCTGGACCTTTCCTATTGGGGAAAATTTTCAAGTAGCGTTGATCACTACCATAGTCCCAGCATCTGCCTTGTTTTCTCCAGCATCCTGATTCCTCATGGCTATGTGATCCATAGAATTCACATTTCTTTCGTGGCCTTTCTTGAGTCGGAATTGTTGTCTCATCAATCTGATGGGCTATGTAACCTTGGTTGTTTTTCTCCAGTGCTGTTTTGCTCCTCAAGGCGTGATCTTCCTTTTTGCCCCTTGTCCTCAATTGTTCTAATCTCATAAAGCTCTGCTTCTAGCTGTAATGCCTTGCTTACAGCCAGGTTGAAATTCTGTAGGTCCCATGTGGCCAAATCCCACCTTAGTTCTGGTTGTAGCCCCTGAATGAACCGTCGAGTTTGCAAGACCTCATTTTACTGTACATAGGGGGCATATTGTAGGAGTCTGCTAAAGATAGCCTCATATTCACTAATAGACCTGTTTCCTTGAACCAGATCCATAAACTCTCTTTCTCTTGCTTGCTTAGCTACTAGGGGCATGTATTTATCCTTAAACTCCCGAGTAAAGTTCTCCCAGGTTATGGGGGTTGCTGCAGCTGTCCATCTACGGTCGATCATTCTCCACCAATTCCTTGCAGACTTCATTAAGAGGAATATAGCAAAACGCACCTTTTGCTCATCCGGGTAACGCAAGGTCCTGAATATGTTCTCTAAGTCTTCCACTCATTCCTCTGCTTTATGGTCATCTGGCTCACCATAGAATTTCGAGGGCTAAAATCGCAGAAACCGCTCTAGGGCTCAGTCTTCTGTAACTGCTTCTACCACCCCTGCTGTATCTGTCGGTTGTGGTCAGCCTGCATGTGCCTCTGTCTTTCTCGATGAACAGGTCCTACCAGAGGATCTATAACAGGTTGATTCATCGGAGGAATTTCTAAAACATTCTCGTCAGGTATCGATTGTGGATGGGCAGGTGCTTCCCGCCTAGGAGCCTGTCGACCGATGGCCCGTCTACCCCGTGGCCTCCCTCTACAACTTGTTTCTGATTGAGAGGTTATGTCATCACTTCCATATGAGGCCATCGCACGTCTGATATCTTCCAAGTATTCTTAAGTCTGAGCTCACTGATAGAAAAAGAAACTAATACCTAAATTATCTCTAATTCTTTCGAACTTCTTAAGCTTTCAAACTAAGAGAAGAATAAATAATCATATGAGATTAAATCAAACTTATAGATATGCAAATCTTAATCATTCTATGATAAGCAAAAGGATTCCATAGATTTCCTTTGAATATTCTACACTTTTTCATATTCTAGTTCCACCCTTCCTATACTCGTCAATCATCTTGCCGTATACAACTCATCTCACTAATCTCAACCCGTCAACTTCAACTTAATATTCCAAAACCACATAGAGGCTTCCGAAACTACCTAAAATACTCAGAATTCTGGCTCAATCTAAAGTTCATCGACAAACCTAGGCTTTGATAGAAGAAATGTATCAAAACGAATTCTCTGTTCAATCTTATCTGAAGCAATCCCAAGTCAAGCTTAACATCTACTATCGATAATTTCATATCCAAGGATCATGTCCTAGTGTCGTTCAGGCTTTCCTTAACCCAAGTACTTACCACCTTGATATCTCCTAATTCAAGTTAAATCTCTAGCAGGCCAATCAAATTCAGTTAGAACAATTATTCATTCCCATGTGAACCTAGGTCATCACAACCTAGGCTCTGATACCACCTGTAGCGCCCTATCTCGGGATAACACATAAAGTGAGGCTCCACTCCAATTCAAACTTAAATCTCAATTCATCATACAATCAATAGGCCCAAAATATTTCAACTTCCTTGCAATTAAGCCTTTGTTTCATTATTTTCAAAATATCGAATTTCAAGGGTGTTACAATTTATTTGGGATTAGTGTCATGCTTCTAGTATACATGGTTTTATTTGATTCTTTTAGGGCATGACATTATTTTTTGAACCTAGTATTGTATTGGAGTATTTTTTACACTCATTTGTTGAATAACCTAATTTATCACAATTTATGAGTAAAACAACATACTAGACCATCCTAAACATTCAAAACATGTTTTTTTTTCTTGTAATAGCTGGATACACACATGTTGAAATTATTGTGAAGACAATTACTCACATTCAACCATTTATATTTTCCTTCAAACTAGTGTAATGCATCACTATAGGTAGCTAATATATCATTTTGACATCAATATTGAAACACAAGCGATGTCTAATGACTATGTCCATCCTTCTTTCAATATCACGTTTCAGCAATTAAAATAAAATAAAAGATAAACATAAACATCATCTCCCAAAAGGCTTCAAACCTAGTTTTTCACAAATAATAACAATGAATAAATAAGGAAGCATATTCCAATTATGGGCTACGCGCTTTTACCCCAATGTTAGGTCGAGACTTATAATCATGAAGTCATGGGTTTAATTTGTAGAAATTAATGTATTTATATAATATTTTGATAGTATGTATAATGTATTAATTATGAATACAATAACTGCTTTTCTTTTATAAATTTAAAATATTAATATAATATTTAAAATATATTGAATGCTTTAGTATTAAAAAATCCTAATGTAGCACCCCACTGAGGGTAACCCCAAGCATGAGACACTACATAGTTCAGTCTGAAAATATCAAACTCATTCATCAGATAAAGCCCATAACAACAATACAAAACCTATCATAATAAACATCAACAGATTTAACTTAACAGGTTAACAATCTCTTAAGTATATGCCATAAGTTGCCTCAAATCATAATTCATACTATTTATATAGTCGAGATCACCATTCAAACTTACATATCACCAACATTCTAAGTTAAGAAACCTTGAGTTCAAAGGAGATCTAGGCATATATACATATCTAAATGCTATATAAAATACATCTTTACGCTTCTAGCTCAGAATGCTTTTTCCATCACCTAAACCAATCTGAACAGATAGTATAATGCAGGAGGGTACGTTCAATAGACTTAGTGAGGGATAATAATAAGATAATAGTAGAGTTCTATCAAGGAAATATCAACTCAATAGATCAAAATTCACAGTCAGATCAATTAAACATGCAGAACAAGATAGAGTCAGAAACAGATAGTATCAATAGCAAAACAGGAAACTCTCCTGCCTTATTGCTCCATGAACAGATTCCAGACAAACAGAAGACAATCAGATAAAGCAAACTCGAAGGCTATACATTCTAACAGAATATAACTAGTCATGCATAGTAGATTATCCTTATACCAGACAATCAGACAGTAACGCCAAAGCATAGCAGCTTGGCGAATGGTCGTGCCCATACGGAGCGTACGGCGCACAGCGATACCCATGGGGAAATCCCTAGTGCACCGCCCGATACCTAGGGGGAAATCCCTAGCGTACCGTTGATACTAAGGGAGAAATCCCTTGCGTATCCTATGCCCTGCGATGCCCAGGGGGAAATCCCTAGCGTAACGCCAATACCCAAGGGGAAATCCCTAGCGTACCATTGATACCAAGGGGGAAATCCCTCGCGTACCAGTCAAGCCCTTGGCTATTCAGTTCTTCATTCAGTAACAGATCAATAACAGTGGCAGATGCCCATGGAGAAGTCCCTAGCGCACCGCTAATACCAGATAACAATAATGCCGACAAGGCAAATAGAAATAATATAGAACTGTACAAATATCAGAACAGAAAGTATAGCAGAACAATCGAATAACAGGACAGTCGGATATCAGAACAGTACAAATAACAAAACAGATAATAGAACGAACAGATAACATATGTCAGAAAAATGTTCTGGGCGCCAGAACAAACAGGAATCAGAATCATAACAGAAATAACCCTTATAAGGGTGTTCGAATAAGATAATAGAATATCAAAGATATCTTAACATATCATGGATTTCAATAAAAGTACAGTTAGTTCAGAAATAGTAACCTTCACAGGGGTTTATCACAAATACTGAAAAGTGAAAAGAAGTGCCAGATTGGCAGACTCTCACCTCCAGTATCCCAAAAAGAAGTTGTCGCCCCCTACTGCTCTACGGGACCCACGTCGTCACCTATTCAAAATAATATTCCATAGTCAAATTTCTCGTTCAACCCTAATGAACTTCTAGAATTTACATTACTAGCCTTCTAATGTCATTAACTTGTCTACTAGCACGATGATATAGATATATTAGCATCTTTTACAAAATCCTTCAATAAATCAGCATTACTAAATTTAACCACTACTGTCCATATCGATTTCAAAATAATATGATATCTCGTTCTTTATTCACAAGGTCCTGGTCACGTCATATCATTATCCTAAATCACACGATTATGATTAAATTCCTTACATAATCAACCCTAATTCACATATCCCTTAATCTCATAATATAATCCTTAATACCATTATTAAATCCAATTTTGGCATTTTGCATTATGTGTCTGGGTCCACTATTCAATAATCCTTAGCATGGGAATCAACACACTTATATATATATATATATAGGCATATCATCATCACAACTTCCTATTCTTGGAATGGATACAAACTTAATAGGAAAGTATAATTATGCATGTACATGTATATATACACAACAAAGCTTTCTTCCAATCCTTTACCACGAACCACTCAACAAGACCTCGAATTCATGAACCAAACATACGATTGTGTTCGTCGCGTCGAGAGGAGAAAACTATCCTCCCGCCGCCGCCGTCGGAAAGTTGCTAAACCACCATCATTTTTCGTCTTTTCTCTTCCTGAGTCCAACAGTCCAAGTGTTTTTCAGTTTTGAGACTTGGATAACCTTCAACCGAAGCTAAAATCATCAATACCACCCTTCCTCCGCCACTGTCCGCCGTGCTAAACCTCAATGCAAGGTTACCGCGTACTCCCATGCTACAGACTCCCAAAAAAATTACCCAGAAACTACTTTGTTGTAGCCTCATTGTGGAACACCATGACCTACTTCTCGGTCCCAAAATAGTGGTGGCCCGTGGGGTTTTATGTGTGCATGCAATGGTGGTGATAGGGTGCTAGGGGTGAAGAGAGGTGGTTGGTGAGGTTGGGTATGGAAGAAAATTGCTGGAAAGGGGTCACCGGTGAGAGAGGGAAGAGAGGTGAAGGAGTGACGCGATGATGGTGAAGAAGAGATGAAATGAAGGTAGCAAGAAGAAAGAAAGAAAAAAATGTTTTTTATTAAATCCAACTTTTTGAAATTGCAATTTAATCCCTCAGCTGATTTGGTCCTTCAATTGGGCCCTATCAATATGTCAATTAACGCCTTGACCCTAGTTGACTAGGAGTCTTCCATGCAAACCCCTGAAGTCCAAAAAATGTGCTAATTAAATTCTTCAAAATCGTAATTTTGACCCCCAAAACTTTATAAATTAATTAAATAAAATAAAATTTCATAAATCAAGAATAAAATAAAATAACAATTAATATAAATCACAAAATATTAATTTACATAAATAATGAAATAATTAGGGGTGTTACACCTAAGGCATAATAATTAAAAATATCAAGCAATCACACATGAGAAAGTCTAAATTATGAGTCCTAATCAAATAAGGTAAATATAATCTGGATAGAATAAATGCAAATTGCAATTAATACTCAACAAATTAAACAAATTACTCTTATTTGATAATAGTTTTAGATTATTTTTATAAATATAAATAACCACACTCATTTTCAAAAACCCTAGAACTTCTTGCTTCCCATAGAACCTTCTTAATCCTATTAGATTTGTACTTTTCAATGAATTGCCCCAAACTTGTTGATGATCACTGTGATGCCTAGCAGATTGAAAATCACGAAATCCCAAAAATTATTCATTCTAGCAATGATTTTGCCAAATTTTCATAGTATTTAAAGTTGAAAGAATTATTCATTCAATCTACAATAACGATGATTGTGAAGATGATGAAGCAAAAGATCAGTTTGTAAAAATTGAAGGTAAAGATTTGTTGAAATTTTGGGCACTATGTCAAAGACTCGAGCATGAAAACTTGCCAAAGGAGAAGATTTCAAGAGTGCTTTCTAAGGATGGAGTTCCTCTCCACAAGCAAGAATTCATGGTGGATCAAATATCGGCCCAGGTTGATGAGATTGCCACTTACAACTCCAATAAAGGCACGAAGGTTCTGCTTATGTTCATCTCAATCAACATCATCACTACTATGTGTTATGGAAAGATGAATTAGGGTTAATTTAACTTTTTCTCTTTTAAGGGTTGTTGACAATTGTGTTTAACTTTACATTGAAGCGTTCAATTTAATGGAAGATGCATTACCTTGTGTGCATAATTATGATAGTGGCTACGTTTGCTTGTGTTTGAAGGACATATTAGTTTGAAGTATTTGATTGTAATGTATTAATACTTCAATAATTTGGGCAATGTAATTCCAAAGTTGTTGGTATTCTATGTTGTACAAATGATTTATTTTGCTAGTGATATTCTGGATGTAATCTTGTTACTAGATGATTAATATGGATGGTTTTATGTTTTTAATCTATTGACCATTTGTGTAGAAACTAATTATCACGGTATATATTACATGTTGCTAAAATAAATAGTATTTTTTAAGACATATGTGGTACACATATTTCCATATCTAGTACTAATCATGAAGATCCAGTACTAAATTATGAAGAATCCTATACTAAAAACTACTTACATTCTTCAATTTATATTATATATGTTCTCCAAACTATTTTGGGTTTACACTTGGTAGATAACGTTTAAAACATAGTAAAAGACATATATTATGTGTTTTGGTACTAATTATTTAGACGAAACATATAAACTAATGGTTAGTCCAACAACAAAATAATTTTAAAACTAATAAGTTCATACTAAGAAAGTCAATTGGGGGCTAAAACGAGTCAAATTCTATATGTTTTCACTAAACAAAAATTATAACACATTCAACCTATTTAGTTTCTTTTTTCAAAAAGTAGTATGTGATTTGCTTCAATTTAGTACCTCCATGCTAATGTGAAGCACCATTGTAGATGGTAAATGTATCATTTTGACATCAAAATCAAAAAACAAACAACATTTCATGACTATATTCACACCATCACTAAGAATTCATATTATGATAGTCAAACAACAAGGACTAAAATATTAAATTTAACCTAATTTGAAACGTATTAAAATAATATTACATTTCAAAATGCTAATAACTCAATTTTGGCTATTAGTACTTAAGAACTTTTTTATACCCACGTATTGAATTGCCTAATTTGTCTTAATTTATTAGCAACATTTTACACGAATACTACATTTAACAAAATCAATACTTTATATCTAAAAACTAGACTCGAATTTAGATATATAACACTTCATTTCTGGAAAACAATATTGTAATTGAGCATTTTTATACTCATTTATTGTATGGTCTAATTTGCCATAATTTATTGACAAAACAACATATAAGGTGAAGACCATATTTGCCAAAAATAACCCTTATTTTTCAATGATACCACACTTTAGAGAAAAAAATATATCATCTCTGAAATCATCATTGTAGTATAGTATTTGTATGTTCACTTTTCATACGACGCATTTTACCATAATTAATTGTGAAAACAATGACTAGTACCGATACTACATTTGACAAAGACAATATCATGTCTTTGCAAATAGGTACTTAATATTAAAAAACAATACTTTATCTTTGGAAAAAGAGTACTGGAATAGAGTGTCTTTATACTTACTTATCGTATCGTCTAATCTGTCACAACTTATTGGAAAACTAAAATTTAGGACCAATACCACATTTGATAAAAATAATATGTTTTTCTAAAATAATGCACTTGAATTTAAAGAAATGATGCTTCAACTCAAAAAAGAAAAACAAAACAAAACAAAACACTTCAGTAGAGTGCTTTATATTACTTATCCAATGACCTAATTTACCTCAACTTATTGGTCAAAACAACATAAAGACATCTCAAAGAATGAAAGCATATTTTCTTCAAGTAATTGAGGGGATACTTACATCTTCAAATAGTTGGGAAGACAACTACTAGCGTAAAGTACCATTATATATGGTAAATATTTTATTTTAACATCAACATTGTAACTAAAATAGGTTTTCATAATTATAACAATATAACAATGACTAAAATAGTTAAATTGAATGATATTTGAAACATATAAAATTGATACTACATATTAGAAACAGAGGACCTTATTTTAGAAAAATAATACTTCATTTTTGTTTATACACTTGATGAGGGAAAAAAAAAAAGCTACTTTGTTTTATAAAAATAGTATTGTGTTGGAGTGATTTTATAATTACTTGTTAAATGGCCTAATTTACCTCAACTTTATAGATGAAACAACATATTAAACCATCTCAAACATTCAAAACATATTTTCATCAAGTAATGGTTGGGACATGCACGTGTTGAAATGATTAGGAAGATGACTACTCACATTCAACTACTTGTGTTCTTCGTCAAACTAATGTAAAGATCAATGTATCATTTTGACATCAATGTTTAAGCACAAATAATATCTAATGGATGTATATGTCCTTTGATGTAGAAATCATGCTTTAATCAAACAATGGCTTAAATAATTAAATTTAACATGATTTCTAATGTATTAAAAATTATACCAAATTTGTCCAAAATTATACATATTTTGTCAATACATATACTTGATTATGAACATGTAATACTTTATTTTCTGAACCTAGTATTACATTGGATATACTCACTTGTTGAATAGTCTAATTTACCTTAATTTTATGCATGAAACAACATACGAACCATCCCAAAGATTCGAAACATGTTTTCTTCTAGTAATGGTTGGGATACATATATGTTTAAATTTTTGTACGTATGATTGCCCACATCCAACCACTTATGTTCTCCTTCAAACTAGTTTCAAGCATCACTATAGGTTCGACATCAACATTGAAACACAAACAATATCTCATAACCGCATTTGTCCTTTGACTAAGAAACATGCTTTCGTTGTCAAATAATAACTTAACTAGTTCAATTTAATATAATTTTTAATGTATTAAAAATTATACTATATTTATCTAAAACCATACGTAATTTGTGGATACGAATACTTGAACATTTATCTAAAATAATACGTAATTTGTGGATACAAATACTTGATTAGGAAACATAATATTTTTTTTTTCTGAATCTAGTACTGTATTAGAGTGTTTTTATACTCATTTATTGAATAGCCTAATCTATCTCAATTTTATGGGTGAAATAACATACTAGATCATCCCGAACATTCAAAATGCATTTGCTTCTAGTAATGGTTGGGATACATATATGTTGAAATTGTTGTAAAGACAATTACTTACATCCAACCATTTATGTGCTCCTTCATACTAGTGTAATATATGGTTAATATATCATTTTGACACCAACGTTGAAGCAAAAACAATGTTCCATGACTATATCTATCCTTTAACTAAGAAATCATTCTTTTATAGTCAAACAATGACTTAAATAATTAAATTTAACATAATATCTAATGTATTAAAAACTATACCACATTTCTCCAAAACAATATGTAATTTGTGGATACGAATACATAATTAGAAAAATATAATACTTTATGTTTTGAACCTTGTATTGCATTAGAGTATTTTCATACTCACTTGTTGAATAGACTAATTTATCTTAATTCGATGGGTGTAATAGTATACTAGCCCATCCCAAACATTCAAAACATATTTTTTTCTAGTAACGGTCAGGATACACACATTTTGAAATTGTTGTTAATGCAATTATTCACATCTAACCACTTATGTTCTTTTTCAAACTAGTGTGAAACATCATTGTGGATGATTAATATATCATTTTGACATTAACATGAAGCACAAATAATGTCTCATGACTATATCCATCCTTTGACTAATAAATCATGTTTTCATAGTCAAATAGTGACTTAAATAATTAAATTTAATACAATTTTTAATGTATTAAGAACACTATCATATTTAAGGGAATTAATACCTTACTTTTCAAATTCAATACTTGAGTATAGAAACCTAATATTTTATTTATAGTATCTAGTATTGTATTAGAATGTTTTATATTCACTTATCAGATGGCTTAATTTACCTCAATTTATTGGCGAGACAACGTGCTAGTCCATCCAAAATAATAAAATCATATTATTTGTGCTATGAATTTAAAGTCAAACGACAGATTTACCATTTGAATGAATAATTAAAAATGATTAAATATAACTTTCACCCTTAATAGAGACCATAATTCGAATAGTATTCCTCAAATAGTTCAATAAATAACTAATATCTATTATACTTTAAATCAGGTATATAATTATTAAAATCATATACTTAATAATTGAATCAAAATATTAAAACAAACAATGAAGAACAAAATACCTTTGTTGGATATAGTGAAAACTTAATTCAGTGTTCATCTTAAATTCCAAATATGGGAGAAATCGAGTATATAATAACCAAATCATATGTACAATAAACAAAATCAAGAATATTAACTAGAACAAGAGTATCACAAAATAAGTTAAGGAAATTCTTCAAGCATTTTAACATGAAATTAAATAATAGTTGTGTAATTTTAAAAAATTATCATGAAAAAAATGAAAGCCTTCTTTTTTGGGCAACACAACAATAGTGGATGGTGGGAGAGAGAGAGAGCAACACATAGTGGGTTGGAAAAGAAAGCAACGCGTAGCGGGTTGCAAGAGAGAGAAATGAAGGAAATGAAAAATAGAGATTAGTTACAAAATGGGCAAATTGCAGAATGCCCCCCTGTGATATTCGCAATTAGTTCATAACCCCCTATGAAATAGAAATTGGCAAGAAACCCCCCTGTATTTTCTAAAATCATGCAATGAGCATCCCTCGAAATGTTGGTGTCATTCACGCGCGGGTGTGCGCGATTTGGTATGCATTTTTATGTTTAAAAAGATGATATTGCCCTCACTTATCAGCCGTTAGATTTTTTTTAAAGAAATCAACGGTTCAAATTAAATAATATAATATTTATAAAAATAGATAATATATTATTATATATATAATATAATAGATATATATATAATATTATTATTCCCAACCCCAAACCCACCCCCATCCCCCCGACGGCCGTGGCAGCATAAGACGCAGCTGCCATGGCCTCCGTGCAACAGCCATGGCAGCATCAGATGCAGCGGCCATGGCCACCGCCGCATGCATAGGGCCCGGATTGGTGGGATGGTCGCCATGGCTATCGTGCTGCCGGCAGCTGACAGCCGTGGCAGCCATGCCCGACAACTTGGCAGGCTCGGCTGCCGGAGCAAAAAAAAAAAAATAGAAAAGAAAAAAGTGTCCTGAGCCCGCCGAGCTACGGGAGCCAAAAACAAAAAAAGAAAAAAGTGGCCGGATCTGGCTGGGCCTGGCCAGATCTGGCCACTATGCACTGCTGCCATGGCAGCCTATTGAGGTTGAGGGAAGAGGGGCGGGGTGGGTAGGATATTATATTATATATATGTTATATAATTATTTATATATATGTATATTATATATATAAATATAAATAAAAAATATATCATATATTTTTACAGAATAAGTATTATTTAATTTGAAATGAAGAAAATTTATATATATATATATATTTTTTTTTTTTTGGTGAAAAAAATATATGTTTGTATTTATAGATGTACATATTTATATATTATGTATAAATAAAAAATATATGTTTTTTTTTTTGGTAAAATATATATATTTATATTTAAAGATGTACATATATTTTATATGTAACTATAAATAAAAATATATTATATTTTTATAAATATTATATATTCTTTAATTTTAAAAGAATTAAAAAAAATTATATATGGATATATATGATATGTATAAATAAATAATATATAATATATTTATAGATAAATTTATACATGTACATATATTCTATAAGTGTAACAAAACTATTTTATATATACTTTTTAAAAATTATTATGCAAAAACTTATATATGTATACATATTATATATATATAAGCATAAATAGAAACATATTATATATATCCTTTTTTTAAAATATTAAATATTGTTTAATTTTAAAATAATTAAAAAATTATATATATGGATATACATGATATGTATAAATAAATAATATATAATATATTTATAGATAAATTTATATATGTATATTATATAAGTGTAAATAAAAATTATATTATATACTATTTTAAATATTAGACATTATTTAATTTGGAATAAATAAAATAATTTATATATTATATATAAATAAAAAATACATATGTATATATTTATACATAAACTTATACATGTATACATATTATATATTTAAGTATAAATATAAACATATTATATATCCTTTTTATAAATATTAAATATTATTTAAGTTGAAATGGACAAAAAATAATTAAAAAATTATATAAATAATACATAAGATAAAAGTAAATATTATTTGAATTTCAGTTTTAGTTAAGGATAATTTTGTCTTTTTACTACTCAATATACATCAAACAAGAAACAAAAGCTTGTTGGGTCAAGTGAGCAACTTTCAATTAAACACATGGGGGTTTCTTGCCAATTTCTATTTCACATGGGATTATGAACCAATTGCGAATATCACAGGGGGGCGCTGTGCAATTTACCCGTTACAAAATTGATGAAAAATAGAAAAGAAAAGACATGGAAATGAGCATGAAGTCAAGAGACACATGCTTGGAAGGGTTTTTTGTGGTTCCAAATTAAAGCTACGGGCATTTTGGTATTTTTCCCATAAATAGGGAGCAAATCCAAACTTACATTTTGAATCGGGGAGTGCAGACTAAAATAATTCAAATGGGAACTAAACTTAAAATTAAAATTAAGATTTAGTAATTATCTCTAATTTACCATTATACAAAGTCATCGCATAGGTTATGCTTATTCGATTTACTGTAAAAACAAAATATTCTACAATTATTTTTATTTAAAATTATTTAATTAGTTAATTTAGGAAAAAATATGTTAGGTAATCGGCTATCTAGTATCTCATTGTCAGTTTTTCTTTTGAACATAACTTATAAAGTAGTGCTAATCAAAAATTATTTTAGGTCAATCGCATCCACCTCCCCTGATGTTTGGTGTAATTACCTAAAAACCCCTATTGTTTTGAAAATTACATATACCCCTTGAACTTTGTCGCCGTCCAACAACTCACCCCAGCCGTTAGTTGCCGTTAGGGTTTTGCTAAACGACCATTTAAAAAATTTGAGTGAAATTCCAAAAATGCCCTTAGGGTTACTGACTCCATTTTTTACCTGGTTTGACTTTTTCTAGTGGACAAAAAGACCTTCAGTGTAATGGCCCATCTCAGGATAGCACATAAGTTGAGGCACCACTTGGTTCAATCTTAAATTGAACCCACAATACAATCAATAGGCCCACAACAAACTTTCTTAAAATCCATCAGAGATAGCAGCAAACTTCAATTTAAACAAACTTCATCGAAACACTAAGTACGTACCATCGGAGGTCCCATAACTTTCAATATAACATACATACTGCATATACTAGATTCAAAATTGACATGACAAAATATCTCTTAGTCGAACGTAACATGTAATTAAACCCATGTATATACATAAAACACTTGTTCTATTACAAAACATAATTTTCTCCAGTTCAAACCAGAAGTCCACATCCATCAGTTAACCCTATCTGAGAAAATCAAAGTGATATCGAGGGGAGTGGTAAGTCTAAAGACTTAGTGAGGGATAAACTTAAGAACAATAGGAATCTAGGAATCTGTCGAGGAAGAATCAACCCAATAGACTGTAAATTAACGTTCAATACGGAAATGTATCAAGATATAGTCAATAACAAGTTTGATAAACAGGCATTAATATATTCAAGACTTCAAGTAAGTACTAGCTCAGGGGTTGTAATTGTCGGCTCGAAAGGCCCGATATCATCTCAACTGATTCTGCTTGGAAGGTATAGAATATCTCAACCGATCACAGTTTGGAAGGAAATGCAAACAGCTCGTTTGGCATGGACAATAGCCCGACCTAAACTAAGAAGCTACATCGTGCTTATTTCTCCATGAGCAGGATGCAAACAATCGGGTACAATCAAAACAAAATGAGCCCAAATCATATACAGCCCAATAGGTCAGAACGAAACATGCATATCGGATTCTTCTCATACCAATCAAACAAGTACTTTACCAAAACGTGATAGCTTGGTATACAATAGGTTACCGATGCCCAGGGAAATGCCCCTGACTCATCGCTGAATGCAAATGCCCATGAAAAAGCCTCTGACTCATTGCTAGGTACAGATGCTCAGGGAAAAGCCCCTGACTTACTGCTGATACCCAAGGAAACGTCGCTAACGTACCGCTAACATGTACAAGTATATCCAAGCATACTGCTGGAATTGACATTCGGCCCAAACATATCTCCGTACATATAACAAATATCAATCAAACAATACATTTTTCCCCAGCATGTATCTAGATAACAGAACAATAACAGATAACAAGACAATAACAAGTACTGATCAGGAACAAGTACAACAACAGATAACAATTGGAAGTTTTGGGCGCCAGAACGAACAAGTACAAACTCATAGGAAAGTATAAGCAAGAAAAACCATCATAGGGTACACGTGTCAATTAACCGATAACAAGTGAGGTCACAAGCAAGTACGATTCCAATAACAAGAGCAAGTACAATACACAATTATGTTGAACCCTCACAGGGTCAATCCACAAGAACATATAAGAATAAAAAGTACCAGGTTAGCAGACCCTCACCTCCACTGTTTTAGAAAACTACAGTCATCGACTACTGGTCCACGGGACCCACTTCTTCGTTACCTAACCAAGAGAATAAATCCACGATCAAAATCCTCATGTGGCCTTAATAACCTCCAATAATTACAATCTTGCTATTAAAAATCTAAAATCAATAGCTATTCGCTTAAGATGGTAGTTTTAGGGTTTGTTCGGCATTCTTGATAAAGAATGCTAAATAAACCGGTCTCAATAGGGATATAATCAGGTTCTTAATGTCATAATTAATTTTGCAGTAGTATACTAAATCAATAATGACAGTCTAGTTATCCTTAATAATCCAATTTTTTTCACCTAGGTCTCAAGCCTATAAAATCCACAAGTTAGGGTTTTAGATTCTTCAATTAACTCAATTACCCAGAAAAATCATCACATTTTAATTCGAATCCAGGCCTACTAAGCTATACTTTGATCCATGCATGGGAATATATATATATATATATATATATGTTAATCATATCTCAAATCCTCATCCTTGGCATAGTACAAGAGTTATGGAAATAATGGTACAATATATGTAAATATATAATCATAATTCCATTCCAACTCCTTTACCCACGATTCGGCTATAGAAGCGATGGAATCACAAACCGAGAATACCATCATGATCCTTGTGATGAGAGGAAGCTACTGTCATATCATTACCGCTGGAAAAGAGCAATACCACCATCAAAATGTGCTTTTTAGCTCCCAAACAAAATGCCTAGGTCAATTTTACCAAACTCCATCGAATTGAGCTCCAATTTCAACTCTGATCACCCAGTGCCACCACTTACCGCCGTGCAATTTTCTTTCAATTTCATCGTTGCCAGTGGTTCGTTTGAGAAGCTAAAGCTACCTACGTGATCCTTGAGCTGAGCCCATCAAATTGCACCCCTTGGTCGCCTCCAGAAGTCGCTGCAAAATGGAAACCCATCACCTCCACCGTGGCCAAATTTTTGAGCTCAATTTTTAGCCGTTCCACTAGTGGGTTTAGGAATAAATTAGTATATTCGTGTTCTACACGAAAAAAGGAAGAAAATGGTACCAAATTTGCTAAGGTTTGGTTTCCGGGGGAGGAAACTCACCGGATGAGAGAATGGTGGTCACGATGGAGAAGAAGATGGAAATGAGGGGTGAAATTGCAAATCCACTATTTATAGAATTGAACTTTCCTTATTCGCATATTGACCCCCAAATTATATGGTCAGTTTCAATTAGGTCCTCCAAGGTTTCCACCAACAACAATTTAGCCCCTAACTAAGTGAATGCCTTACTTTGACCCTTTTGACCCAAAATATTAGCCATGCAACCCCAAAACTTTGAAAATGTGATCCAATCAAGTCTTGCTTATTTGCACTTTAACCCAAAAACTTCCAATTTTTTTGTAATTGAGTCCTTTTGTTAATTTTTTGAGCCTTAAAATCTGATCAACTAATTTCTTGATTTCTAAATCCTTATTTTTCAAAAATACCGAATTTCAAAGGTGTTACACTCAACGGTGGTATTGTAATATTTTTTAATTTGATAACGGTATATTTGTTATTATTATTTTGTTTGAGGACTTAATTGTAATAAAATAGAGAAATGAATAGCCTAGCCGTTTATATTCATTGCTTATGTTGCCTATATACACACACTTAATTTTCTTTGATTTCCTTGCCAAATAATATGGCTTCATCATGGAGCACATCATCTAGTAAATTGGGGGCATTGAAATACAAAAAAGAGAGATGCAAAAGGCAAAATTGTGATAAGAGGACATCAATTATGGTGTTCGAGACTAGCAATAATTCGGGAAGCCTTTTTCATTGTTGTGTGGAGCATGGTTTCTCACATTGGTGTCTACCAACTGAAGAAGATGAAAAACGAGGTTGTGGTCATGGTCCGGAAAGAGTTCATGAAGATTTTGAAGCTACTAGTTCATTGCAAAGGCAATCTACTAATCATTTAGGTTTGAAAAATGAAAATCTATTTTATAAGCATGTTGTAGTAAATATGCTACTTTTTTAGCTTGTTCTTGGTAGGCCAAATTACCAAAATGTTAATGAATTAGGTATCAAATGTATGTCAATTGTCTTTCAAAATGTTATTGAATAGGATATGCATTTTATTTCAATTGTAATGTTATGCTTTGCTTCATTTGCATCAAGTAAAACCAACTATTCTAAAAAATAAGCCAACAAGTTGAACCAATATATAATTGTAAATCATCCAAATAATGAATCATGCTTCCATTAAAAACAAAAAAAAAAAATAGCTTACATAATTTGTTCACCTAATAATAAAAAATAATCCATTCAGGCCAACCAATATCCATCCAATGAAAACGCACCTAATATCCATCCATCCAATATCTAATCAAGCATGATCCATCCAATCACCAAAAGATGATTCAAAAGTAAGCCAACAACCTTCCAGAATCTATTCGTTCATCAAAATACATTAATCAGAAAACAAAAAGTCAATGCAATTGTATCTGTTATGGTCAGAAATGAGCAACATCACATTTGACGGCATTGATACTCCCACTCCAAATCTTCATTTGCAGGTATGCTTGATTATGTTGTTGCTTTAGTTGGACAAATCTTGGAGGATGCAGCAGGGGTTGCTTCCACATGTTTTGTTTGAGCAAATATAGCTTCCATATGTTCTGTTTGAATTGGTGCAACTTCCACATGTTTTGTTTAAGCAGGTGCAACCTCCCTGGTGTTGTTGTTCTTTCTTGTTCCCTCATTTGTTTTCTTTTTTTGTTTTTTTGGCAGTGCAGGGGGTGACAGAGAAGCAGCTTTTTTTTGTCTTTCCTTTTTCTTAACTGGAACATGAGTTTGAGATGCTGCTTCAAGCACAAGTTGGCCACAGGTTGTTGTGCTTGTGATGCAGCACCTTCAACAGGTTCAACAACTTCAAGAATAAAGCCAACAACCTCTTCACCAACTTCTGATGCAGCAATAGGTTCAGGAACATCGTCAGAAGGTTTAAGGAAATGGTCAGCAAGTTCAAGAACATAGTTAGCAAATTCAACACCTTTTTTAGCCTTATCTTCAGCACCTTTAGCTTCAATTTCAGCCTCAACTTCAGCATGTTTACCTGCAGTCTTGCTAATTTGTTGAGAAAAATAAATGAAAGAAAGTAAAGAAATGTATAATGAGAGCAATGTAAATATTTTTGAAACTAATAAAATGTTTTGCCAAACCTCATTTCTTCTTTTACTCCTTATTTCCCTTTCTAGACTACTTGCAACAGTGTTTTGGCCCTGGCTCCTGCCTTTCCTCCCCCCTGCCCCTTTGAGAAGCATCTAAAACTGGCTCAAGTTCATCAAGTTGATTGACCTATGAAAATTTCAATTGGATACATTATGTAAATTTTAACTTTGAATTAGGAAAAAGTGAAAAATAAAATTGAAGTTTGTTACCTTACTCATGTTCTGGCTTTTACTCCCCCTTTCCTTCACTCTTTTGCTTTGGCTAGTTCCGTTCTTCACTTTTCCACTAACCTAAAACATCAAATAGAGCAACAATAAGTCAAATAATTATAGATAGCTAAACACATTATCATACGTAGTAAATTACATATAGAATTGAAAATATATAAATCAGCTCACCTTACTCTGTGGTTGCATTTTGCAAGTCCTACTATTATGATCTTGTCTATTGCACTTCTTACATCTCAAAATGCTTGACCTCTTCACAACAACTAGTTCACCTAGCTCTTTCCTCATACTTTTCTTTGGTCTTCTTGGCAACCTTTTTTTCAAAGGTCATAGATCTTTATGGGTGACATCTATATCTTTAGGCCAAAAGCTAGGGTTAGTAATGGGATGAATCATATATCTATAAGCTTTCATGTACTTCTCCTTTGAAAACCTATTGTCAACATAATTATTTATCCTTCCTCTACTAGAAGCTATGGCAAGTGCACCATGCTTGTATGGTATGCTACTAATCTCCCACCTTTTACAATCACAAGTCCTATTTTGCAAATTAACTATATAGTGTATGTTTTCGTCCTACACTTCATACTCCCACTGCCAGCCATAAGCGAAGTACATCTTTTGGACTCATCCATCACCTCATTCAGTATTTTAATATCATTAGGAACTATATCACCCCTCTAGCTTAATCCCTTTTCATACATCTTATGTAGTCTGCTCATAAGTTTTGCCCTCAACCTATCCAAAAAAGTAAGAATAGGTTTCCCCCTAAGATCTCTAACCTAATGATTAAAGGATTCTGAAATGCCGTTGGTCACATAATCATTCTTAATTATAGTATCAAAGGCATATCTAGACCACTACTCAGAGGGAATTTTCAAAAGCCAATCATATAAAGCAGGCTTTAATTCTTTCAACTTGTACATTACAAAGTTGAAGCCTGCTGCATTATATGATTTGTTAGCTTGCCAAAAATACCTTTTTAAAGCAGCACTTGCAAATTGGCTTCTAAAATTCGCATATTTATGCCTTGCACGCCTTCTATTGATAGCATGAGGGACAAGCTCATCTATTGTCTCAACCAGTCCTTAAAAAAAATGAATATATAATATTAGTTAAAACTTCTATATGTTATTCTTTTACATAATATATAGTGTACGAAATGAAGTGCATAAACCTTACTTTTACAGCCTTTAACATGCCATGCATTACATTTGACCCCTTAACAAATTATTAAAATAACAAATACACACTTTCATATGCATACCAACAACATAGTTTACATGTATGGAGCACCCAAATATTTTTCAAAGTACAAAGACTTTCCTAACCTACAGTGCACCCCACAATGATTGCGTCATAAGGAAAATGACTTCAAATAAGGACATGAAACAATGAAATTAAGTATATAAAAAATATAGTATTAAACTTCACACATTTTGCCTATTACTCGTGAATGTCCATGGCAAATCATGTGAGAATCCTCCAAGCATAATTGATAAATGTTCAAAAAACAAATATCTAGCTTTCCTTACATTCTGTCTCAGGTACAACAAATGCTACTAGGAATAATCTATTATTACTATCTAAACCAATGGAAGCCAACAAGACACCACCAAATGGACCTTTTATGTGGCATCCATCAAAGCCTAAAAATGGGCTACAGCCTTACATGAAACCATTTCTAAAAGCATCCAAGCCAATGAATATTTTTTTGAATGAAGATGAAGCTGGTAAAGCTGGTATGCTAGGGAGCCTCCATCTTCATCTTCATGAAGATCACATTGCAACCTAACTACACTTCCTACATTTTTTAAACACAACATCTTACAATATGATGGTATAAGGGCATAGGACTCAGAATGACTACCCTCTATCTCCTCAAGAGCTTTCTTGTTTTCCCTATATATCTGCGTGTATGGAGGATTCACTCCGTACTTTTGCATTTCACTACTAATTCCCCTAGTCTTCATACAAGGGTTCTCTTTCAAAATTGAAACTAGTTTTGCAACTATCCATTTAGCAGAACCCTCCTTAGTACAATCAAACCTTACACATATGTGTGTACTATTATATGTTTTATATTTGAAAACTCACCCCACCACCCATCAAAGATGCATGTATTCTCCAAGGACAATTTTCTTCAGCACAGTGACAAGTATTCTTAAAGGTTTCATTTTTCACTCTCACTATCTTAAACCCTTCTTGAATTACAAAACCCTTTAAAATATCCCTAAAAGCATGCACATCAGTAAACACCATTCTTTTTTCTAAAACAATTTTTTGACCACAATCTTAAGGAAATTGTATAGCATCTCTAGTCAAACACCCTTTCATTGGATCATCTACAGACTCCTCATCACGTGAATGATGAGTTTCACAATGGTCATCTGAGCTATAGCCAGAAAGCTCATCACTATCACTACCTTCTGATACTAAACTTATGTATCCTCATCTCCGTCTTCACTGTTAAGTGTATATAATGACTCTGAGCAACTTTTATTCCCTACTACAGCCTTTTCTCCCATAGTTTCAATCTCAATCCCATGCCTACCTTTCTCTGCTACCTCACCTTCACTCTTACTGTCACTTCCCTCACCCCCTCACTCTTCTTACCTTCACTCTCACCCTCCTCACTAACACCATCTTCCTCAACCTCACTAAGACCATAATTAGCATAATCAACATAAACATCAATTTTATTTGAATTGATATTCCTCAAAAACATATTTCTAACATCTTGATCATCTAAGACTTGCATAACATCACCACTGCCACTTACACTACAACTAATTGTTAAAGGGACCTTTCTAATTTGATGTGCCTCATTTATATCATCTATGAGATCAAAGAAGCTGCATCTATCAGGATCAACATCCCTAATCCTTTTTTTCTTGCCCATGTAGTGTATAATAAGTGTATACACTTGCTCAGCCATTTGATTTCAACATAAACTACATAAAATAAGCAAAGGCATTTAATAATACAAATATTACAGTAACATATTAATTTACTTGAGCCAAAACTTTTTCTGATTGCACGAGAAAGCCCCCTATATGGTTTTAGAATCAGTTACTGACTCTAGGAGGCTTTTAACAAACTGACAATCCTGGAAAAAAAAATTGTCGGATAAATTGTAGGTTGTTGGAGGGTTTTTCTCACATAAATTTTAGATTTTTACAATACATCATCACAAAAACATCAAACACAGTGGAATTATAGAAACTGAAAGTTAGGGGTTTTTAACAAAACTGTAAGCATTCCTTAAAAAATACATAAATCAACGATATTAACACCTAAAACATATATAAACTACGATCATGCACTAAACATAATATAATCACAAAATGCAAACACATACAACCTATTCCACATACCAGAAGCACAAAAAGTTTTATTTTGCACTATCTCCGACAAAATGCACTAAGAAAATTGAAAGAATAGAACACTTTTTCTATTTTCACACAACCCACTACAAAGAGCTTTGGTTTCTTACCTTTTATGAACCAAATTGCATTGTATTTTTAAAGCCGCACAACCAACAGTAGCTTTAGGACGTGAAAACACCACAATCGCCGACTTGTATGGATGAAAATTATCAGATTTTGCAAGGGAGAAAAACGGTTTGCTTCATGGTCCAAGGTGTTCTTTTCGACTTCTTAGAGAAAAGAATGTGAATGTGAAAATTGAAATGAAACTTTTTTTTGTTTTTTTTTGTTTATTTGTTTCATTCACCCGCCAAGAACAAGGGCAAATTTGTCCTCACATATTTTGCATTTTTTTCATTTTTTCTTTTTTTTAAAATTTTTTTTGATGTCTGGGCATTTTGGTCATTTCGCAAATTACGTCTATATTATATTTTAGTTTGAAAGTTTAGGGGGTTAAATATAATTTTCAAAACAACGGAAATCTTTTGGTAATTACACCAAACCTTAAGGGGTGGATATAATTGACCCAATTAGTTTTTGACAGTTATAATATAATTTTTTTTAAAAACAACTATATATTCATATCAGTTAATAAAATATGATTACATGAACAAGTCGTTGTATTTGAAAATGATATTTTTTTCAGTTAAATCTTCTCTATTGATGTCATTATAATTTTGCCTTTTTATTTTTTTATTTTTGTTAATGCCATTATAATTTCTCAAACAATAGGGGTAGTATTTATAATATGAAGAAGTATGGAAGTGCGCATAAATTTGTTTGTTAAACTTGTAAGCGGTCAGCGTCTCACAGCAGTCTATTTTTGCTTTCTTCTCAAAGCACTTTGACTCCGGGAGTTTCAGATTAATTTGTTTCTGTACAAGGTATCTAAGTCCGCTCCCTCTCTGTTACAACTCAATGTTCTTCATCATTTCTAAAGCTTTTATATTTGTATTTACTGAAAGAATACTTTACTCAATCGGCTATGTATGGAGTTGTTCTTAACTGAAAATTTAATAATTTTCAGATTAGTTTTAGTACTGTTCAGTTACTTTCTTACTTAGTCAGGTCAGACCAATCTTCTGAGCTTACTTTTCCCTTTCGCTCTTCCTTAACTTTCCTTTTTTATTTTTCTCATTATTTAATTATATAATGTTTTAATTTTCAGATTAACCCAAGTAATTCCAGTTAAATTAGCTATGGAAGTCTAAGTAGATGTTGAATATATATACCAAACATTATTAATTTGTTGAAACGAAAGAAGCTAAAAGAATTATTATTCAGTTATTAAGAAATGGAAGGGAAAGGAATCAACATTTCAATGTGATTTAGGTAAGGACCAAGGATGGAGAGAATACATGGGATTAGTAATCTGCCTTGAACTACAGTTGTTGTTGATGTGATTCTATTATTTTCCTGCCTGACATCAGTACCATAATGTAGGATTAAACATAAAAAGATGGTGTCTTTGTTTCCTCCAACTACCTTATTTAACAATATGAATCTTTAATTAATTTGATGTACCTATGATGAACAAATCATTTTTTTCAGTAGCCCAAAATTGAAAATGGTTGCTTTCTTGGCAATAAATCATGGTTTTATTCTTTAGCAGTTGATTTAACAATGTTTGGGAGATCTGCGTCAAAAACAAAGTATTAAGGCCAAAGGGATGGTCGTCAAAGAGCTCAATAAGAGAGTGGTTATCATTGTAGCTTTCCTCTACATCGGAATGAATTTTTGTAGGAGATTCACCTGCTTTTTCTTATTTTTTTTTTGTCTTTTTAAAGGTGAAGACTGATAAGTCTGTTGATCACAAAATTGTCATTTCAATTTCTAGACTTTTTTGGATGGTAAGTTAAATGGTTAAAAGCATTGTTGCTCTGGAAATTTCTTCTGTGTGAGTGTATTGGGATTCTATAAAGTTCTTATAGACCATTTTTGTAAGGAACATATCTAAAATGTCATTTTTCTTGGTAATATCTTCTCTACTGCATATGTTTTATAGATGTATAGATGAATATGTTGATTGATCAAACCAGTCTGCCAAATGCTACTATTTGATCAAGATGAATTATTTCTGCACATTATATTGAAGCTTGTAGATTTTATTTACCATTCCTCTTCCTGTCAGAATGCTTCTTTCACGCATTTCTTTGTTCAAGTGTACAAAAGTTGATGTATTCTGGAGCCAAAATTTCTTCTGCTGTCTAAATTTCTTTGCTCCAAGATATTCCATTGTATTATATAATTATGGATTGTATCACCAACACAATATCCTTCATTGAATCCTGCAGATATATAATTCACAAATGGACCCTAAGGCTGAGGCTGTGGTGCATAGTGGTGGATGTCACTGCAGAAGAGTAAGATGGAAAGTACGAGCTCCACCTAGTGTTGTTGCCTGGCAATGCAGCTGCTCAGACTGCTCCATGAGAGGAAACACTCACTTCATTGTCCCATCTCGAGACTTTGAGCTTAATGAAGATTCCAAACAGTTCCTAACAACTTACACGTTTGGCACACACACAGCAAAGCACATTTTCTGTAAAGTTTGTGGCATAACTTCCTACTATATTCCAAGGTCAAATCCAGATGGTGTAGCTGTGACATTTAGATGCGTAGACCCTGGAACATTGAAACATGTTGAGATTAGGCATTTTGATGGACAGAATTGGGAAAGCTCGTTCAATCAGACTGGCATCTCCTCATATTCAGAGATGGATTCTGAGGAGCCAAAATGATTAGCTGATTTTATGATGGGATCAATTGCTGTCATTACTTATTTGTGTCGACCAATAAGGTGGCCAAGTTTGGCTCTTAGATTATACTTTAAGCTGGTTATTAATCTGCTTGTTATGTATCTAACAGCTACTTTAACCTGCCAAATTGGCTACAAGCTCTTTGTGTGGTTTGTGCTCCTTCCTTGTGACCAACTTTTAACTATTGACATCGTTTATTTACTTTTACATTTTGAGGGAAGCTTTGTTTTACTCTCTCCCTCTGTATTTATTTCAATCTTTAAACCTTTATAGCATGGTGGTGTTAGTGTTTGTGATAATGCTATACTACTGATAGAGGGTATTCGCATGAACCTATGATCAAATATCTTAGACTTTAATAGCTTACTTAGATAAGAAATTGTATCATAATAATCAAATTTCACAAATAGTTCAACTGCATATCATTCAAGTTTTTGCATATATCCACAAGCTCTTGTTTGTCCTCGGGGAGAAACAGGCAAAGCCAGCTCCTCAACTTTTTTATATGTATCATTTAGTTGAAAGATGGATGCTTCTTTCTTGTCTTGACCAGTAAAAATGCACATATGTATTTTTAATAAGTGCAGCCTTTCAATATCTCATCCTCCCACTTGTTAAATAGTTACCATCCAGGAGTTGCGGGGACCGTATTCTGCCCCCTTCAAACTTCTACTGAACTGCAATGCGACCTAAATTTCCAAGGGAACTGGCTTCTCTTCAATTTTCGTGTATGATGAGCCAGAAAGTTGCAAGGTACCTTGAATCTTCTGATGGGTGTTAGTCTGTTAACATCCAATTCCAGAATTGGTAGTCTCCCAAAAAGAAGGAAGGAAAGAAAAGAAAAGAAAAGCATCCAAGAATACCTCTTCCAGAGTGAAGGAGAGAGGGAGGGAGAACAAGAACCTGTTTGTCAACAATTAATAAGTCTAAAAATTATCTTAAATGAGGGCTTACATGAGTGTGTAATAATACTGTTTTTTCAGCCATCCACTTACAATCCAAGATATGAATTCATTGATCCTATGTTCTCAGATAAAGAATGAAATCTCAACTAATCAAATATAAACAAATAGCACTGGGGCTTTTGATCTGACAACAGCATACCATAGTACTGGTTAAGTTACAAAATGGTATCACAATACTATGGCACTGCATTACAAAGGTACAATTTTAATCCCCTTCTTCATTCTCTGGCCTCAACAATGACTTCTAGAATGTGCACCCAAGAAAAAAGTAAAATGGCACCTCATTGGAAAAAAATATCAAAACCCAGTTCTCACTTCTTCAACAACAATGCACTGCATTGTGCCATGATCTTTGACGCCCTAGTAATTGAGTCAGTCATGTAGAAGTTCTCAACAGCAATTTCAAAAGGAGCCTTATCCATCTTCTCCTTGACCTCGGGTCTCAAAGAAGAAGTTGAAAATGTAGCTGGTTCTCTCTCTCACCAGCATATAAAAGGTTTGGTGCCACAGTCCTCATTCGGGATCTGATAGCACTCAGGGTATTATATGGTAGCCCAGCACCAGCTACCTCAGACAACGCTCTAATTATTTTCCAATCATCCCCTGCATTTCTAACTGTTGGGACGGCAGGTACAGTAGTTTGAGCACATCCTTCTATATTTGCGTACGTACCCTCTTTCTCACTGAAAGCTGATGCTGGTAAAATTACATTGGCACGATAAACACTCCAATCACCATGGTGACCTTGGTAAACCACGAAGGCATCATCCGGAAGTTTTTCGAAGTACACATCATCAGCACCCATCAAATAGAGAAACTTGGCTGATTCAATGCTTTTGTCAGATTCTGGTACAAGTCCAAGGTCAAGGGCTGCAGCCTGGGCAGCATTAAGCAGCAGCGTGTTAAGCCCATTCCTATTAGGTCTAACAGCATTTATATTTTTTGCAATTGTCTCAACAACAGTGAAAATTGCATCCTTATCCTTCCGCTAAAAGATCCCAGTCCCAACAGTTATGCCAGGGTTCTTAGCATTTGACAGGGAAGAGCAAAAATGATGGCGTCCCTCAGCGAGTTCAGGTAGTGTTTCAGGGCCTGTACCTAGATGTTCATGATCATAGTTGAAATCAGCTGAAGGGCCTATATACCTAGATGTTAATGGTCACTGTTGCAGCTTCTACCCTTGGTTGACAATTCGTAGTAATCAGCACAGGTGAAAAATAAAGAAGACCAAGAGAAAATATTTATTTATGAGAATAAATAGAACAAAAAAACGGTTAACCATGATGGAGTTGACCAAGAATACTAAAAATAAGCTAAAGGAATAAGATGAGTGAAAACTCCATCCCACATTGCAAATTGAGTAAAAAAGTGGATTTGAATATAAGATTCAAGTGTGAAGGTAAGGGTCGGGTCCCTTGGGGGTACCACAAGTGTTTAGAGGGGAGAGGACCAATATGGTTGTGAGTTCAATCTAGATCCCACGTGCGCCGCCGCTAGCCGGCTCGGCCTGCTGGCTCTTGGGCTTGGATTAAATCCAATTGGGCCTTCAACCCAATATTATTTTTTTGGCCATAAATATTAACTTTTGGACTAGACTTTATCTGACCAACGAAAATAAATTTATTTCGGCCCAAACCTTCAAACTTCTACTGATAAGTTTCCCGCATCATCCTGATAAGTCTGAAACAGGATAAGTAAGTCCCTTCAGTCTCAGCATCTTGGAAAGCAAGAAATGAACCTAGATAGCAACCTTCGAATTGGTTGCACAGAATTCTACAGCAACATTGATGCTGCATTTACCACCTTCAGCCATCTCATTAGTTATATGTATCCTCAATCCCGGATTACAATTCATTCAGAAAATGATATACTACATTCTCTACGAAAATAGTAAATAAAAACAGTGAGAGTTCATTACACTTAAAGTTCAAGAAATAAGACAATTTGTAGTACTGCTACCATCTTAAATCAATCGTTATATCTTGGGAGACGATAGCCATAGTTCCGTTAGCACCAGTGCAAGGCTAATTTTTCTTAAAGATAGAGAGCTCCACTCTCGCCTCGACCAATTGATTACAGAAATTCCATATACAGCATTAACAATTTTAAGATGAATTAATCAATTTCAGTGATCATGACGTCAAACCAAGTCTCTGTTCCGCCAACCACCGCTGCTCAAGTCACTGCACCACTCACTGCCCATGTTCCTTCTCACGGTGAAAGACCAGCGAAATTCACAAGACTCGACTTTAAGAGATGGCAGCAAAAAATATTGTTCTACTTAACAACTCTGAGCCTGGTCAAATTTCAGAAAGAAGATGCTCCTACCTGTACCCGAAGATGACACTGATGTCCAAAAATGGGCAGCTTTGGATGCCTAGAGCTAGAGCGATTTCCTGTGCCGAAACTAGAATATGAATAGGCTGGATAACTCACTATACAATGCATACAACCCTCTTAAGATAGCTAAGGAGTTGTGGGACTCAGTCGATAAGAAATACAGGGCAGAAGATGCCGGTTTGAAGAAATTTGTGGTGGCCAAATTTCTAGACTACAAGATGGTGGATTTTAAATCCGTCATAAGTCAAGTCCAAGAACTACAGATTATTCTACACGAAATTCACGCTAAGAATATGACTTTGAGCGAATCCTTCCAAGTAGCCGCAATTATTGAAAAGCTACTGCCATATTGGAAGGATTTCAAGAACTATCTCGAACATAAACGAAAGGAGATAACTCTGGAAAATCTGATTGTGAAGCTGAAAATTGAAGAGGACAATCGGATGTCTGATATTAAAATAGGCAAAATAAAAATGGAGGCCAAGGTCAATCTAGTTGAGCCAAGCAAAAAGAGAAAGCACCAAGGAGTTGGCTCAAACAACAAAGGCAAGAAACCGATGAAGTTTCAAGGAAACTACTACAACTGTGGAAAATCGAATCACAAGGCTAAAAATTGTCGGTTTCCTAAAAAGAACAAACTGAATCAAGCCCAAGTGACTGAGGAAAATTCTATGCCACTGGATCTATCTGAACTAAACCTCTCAGTTGTAGTTTTTGAAGCCAATATTGTTGATAATTCGAGAGAGTGGTGGGTTGATACTAGTGCCACTCGGCATATATGTTTTGAAAAGTATATATTTTCAACTTATACTCCTATTACTGAAAAGAAACTATACATGGAAAATTCAACTACTTCTGATATTGCTAGAATGGGCAAGGTTGTTCTGAAGATAACTTCTGGTAAAGAGCTGATGCTGAAAGAAGTTCTTCATGTGCCAGACATTCGCAAGAACTTAGTGTTAATGTCACTATTAGTGAAAAATGGTTTCAAACTTGTATTTAAGTATAATAAATTTGAGCTTTCTAAGAACGGCCTGTTCAAGTTCAATGTAATGCTTGTGATCAAAATTGTTCAAGTGAGTAATAATAATAACGTCTCTGGTTCTGCTTACTTGATTGAGTATTGTGAATTAAGGCATGTTGGATTAAGACATGTTAATTTCAATACTTTGCGTAGATTAGCAAATTTGGAATTGTTGCATCCATTTCAAATTGACACAACTCATAAGTGTGAAATTTGTGTTGAAGCCAAAATGGCCGAAGCTCTTTTTCACTCGATTGAAAGAAACACGATGCCTCTTGAATTAATTCACAGCGTGTGACTTAAAGTTTGTGCAAACTAGAGGCGAAAAAAAGTATTTCATCATTTTTATTGATGATTGCACAAAATTCTGCTATGTATTTCTGTTACGAAGCAAAGATGAAGTACGGAAGCATTCAAGTGCAATAAAACTGAGGTTGAAAATTAACTTAGCAAACAAATTAAAGCCATCAAAAGTGATAGAGGCAGTGAATATAGAGCATCGTTTGAAGAATTTTGCTCAACTTCTGGCATTATTCATCAAACGACGGCTCCTTACTTACCACAGTACAATAGAGTTGCTGAACGTTAAAATCAAACTCTTAAGGAAATGATGAATGCTATGTTGATTAACTCTGGGTTACCCTAGAACATGTGGGGGAAAGATATTCTTTCAACTAACCACATTTTGAACAAGATACCCCACAAAGAAAAATATGAAACCCTATATGAATTGTGGAAAGGTCACAAACCTTCTTACAAATATGTAAAAGCATGGGGGCTATTTGGCCAAAGTGGAAGTACCTAAGCCAAAACAAGTAAAAATAGGACAAAAAACTGTTACCTGCATTTTCATTGGATATGCACACAACAGTAGTGCCTATAGATTCTTTGTAACGTCCCTAAAATTCAGTATTTTAGAAATCAGGATTTAAAAATTGAGATTTTGGCTAAACGGATTTTAAGACTCGGAAAAGATATACATAAGGACTCAACTGCAAGATTTTTGAAGTTTTAGGGTTAGATCGTAATTTTAAAAGGATTAAGTTGATCATTTTCTTGACTTAAGGGGTGTGCATGGAAGAAAACTAGTCAACGGGGGCTTAGGAGAAATTTTTGGGACTTCATGGACTCAATTGAGGAGAGCTCATCATTTTAGGGACTAAATTGCAAAATTTGAAAAGTTGAATTTTAAATAGAATTTCTCCTGACTTCTTCTTCATTTTTCTCCCGATTTCCTTTCCTTTCTTTTTCTTCCTTTTTCTCTGCCGCGGTCAACTCCAGATTGCTCCATCTCCGGCAGCCATCTTGAATAATAAAACCAACCCTATTCCTCTCTTCTTCACCAGCTTCCCGAAAGTGCCACATGCACGGCCGAACAACCACTGGCAAGCCACTGTGAAGGAAGAGACCGAGGAGTGTCCTGGTGGGTGGTGATGGGTTTTCAATTTTCCGGTGCACTACAAGCAAAAATGGTTTTAGTGACCAAATTCTCAGTGACCATGATAAAATAGTTGCTAAATATATAGTTTTAGCAGCCAAAAGTAATTTAGTTGCTGAAATCAAGTTATGTAAATACTTTTGCGACCAACCAATATTTTGTAGCTATAAATGGTCGCTATAATTTGATCGATCTTAGCTAGTGGTATAGCGATCAAAATTGAGATTTTTAGCGAGAATTTTTTATGGTTACTGAATGTGAACATTAATTGCGACCGATTTAGCAATAAAATATTTAATGGTTACTGTAAGTCTTTTAATCTAATGATTAACCAGTTAAATGGTTGCTAAAGATAAACTTATAGCAACCAACATTTTATGGTCACTAAGAAAAATATTTACAATAAGCAATTTTAAACGGTCACTAAAAAAGTACCCATATCAACCCAATGGACTTTGTTTCTAATTAGTTCTTGAAAAATACCACACAAAAAAAACTTTAAAATCTAGTTTAAAGAACAAATTGATTTTGAGGTAAATTTTGCTAAAAAAAATTAATTTAAGTATACAAAAAGTGATTTATTAAATGATTAAATAATATTTTACTTCAAATTGTGTGTTAAAGTACAACTCCTAAATGAAAATCTTGATATGGAAATCGTAAGAAATTGAAAAAAAAAAAGTATACATTTTCAGAAAATAAATTCTTATAAAAAAATGATGAATTACAAGTCGAATTTGAGTAAAGTTAAAATGAAGGTACCAACTTCCCTTATAATATTTCCATAGTTTAGGAAAATTACAATTCATAAATAAAATAAAAATAAGTGAACAAACATCCAAGTTCAGCAAAAAGACATGTATGGTATGCAAAATATGAAAATGAATAACTAGTGTAGGGGAATACTGATCTAATATCGACTTGCTCAAAAAACTTTAACCACCTTCATGCCTTAATAGATGATTAGTCCAAAGAGCTCCAAATTTCCACCTTTTGTGTCCTTTAATGCCTTGACATTGCCAAAATTAGAAACAAAATCATCAATGGGATTTTAGAGAGAGAGAGAGAAACCATTATTATATCATTGCAACTAACAACAGTGACTACAAACAACAAAGTCAATGGATGTTCAAGCATCAAACCTCCAGCAACATTAAAAATCATTCCCTCTTCAATCTAATTAAGCATATTTGATACAATTAGTTAGTTAGGCCAGTAAAAAGAAATCAGTAGTACTTGGCTCTCTTTCTTAAAAGTAATTTTGGCAGGCTATAATGATTTCATCTAGTAGGAAATAAACCTGCATTAAAAGTAAAATCTAAAATTAATTAAAGAGGATTATCAGTCAAGAGAATTCAAAGCTATAGATTATCCCTTTATAGATAAAAGAAATTACATAACAATTGTGTTTAGAGGGATTGCTACGGAAGTACTTACTTTATAAAATCAAAAGAAAAGTCTATATCTAAAATACGTGTGTGATTAAAGCTAATACACAATCTGAACATTCTATGGATTCTATACAGGAGCTATGTGCATAAAAAAACTGTCTGAGAGAAGCAAAACAGAAAATCGAAGTCCCCCACGCAATCTGGAGTACCCTGGATATGCACCTGACTATTTGACAAGGAAAAACTTGATCTGTGCTCCTGAAAGGATTCTGTCCCAGCAACAGACTGGACCAACATTTCCTTAGTCATACAATACCTCCTACTGGGCTGAACAAAGAGTAGAAGAGACAAAAAAAAAAAAAAAAGAGTCAAGAAACCAGAAACTAGCAGCAATTGAGCAAGTCTGAAACAGTAGCAACTTCACAAAATCTGTGCATTTGAAATGAATCTATCCCAGCAGCAAATTAATTAATCATCTCCTTAGACAAATAATATTTCCTGCTAGGCCGAGCAATAAGCATAAAAAACAAGCAAACCAACTAGCCAAGAAACCAGAAACTGGCAGCAAAAACTAAACATGAAGAACAGATCTACTTTATGAACAACTGATAGATACTTCTGAACCCTCCAGATGACTTTTTCAGTTAAACATTTGAGACCTTTATGATTTAAGTCATTCTTCAATGACCATAAGAACCAGCATACTACAATCAGATGATTTACTCTTATAGAAAGTTGACATAATATGGGATAGAAACAGTTAATGCATTAAGAACAGATGAATAAGGCACAAGCATACCCACAGATGTTTAGAATTGATTAATACAAACATGTTATAAGTACCACTCTTCCATTATGGGAACGATTTGTTAAAATAGTAAGAGACATGATCCAATGAAAATTTAAGAAACTCTGTGCTGCATCAAAAATAATACCTAGTGCACTATAATATGTGAAATTGTTGTCTCAAGAGATGGACTTCTCAACTCTCCAGCAACATTGATGCATGCTAGCAAACATTGAAAGGATCTTCTGCATTCAACCACTAGTGCATTCCTTCAAGTGGTCTATCTGCAGAATCAAATATTCATCCAAGGAATTCTCAGTAAAAGCTATTTGACTCTCATGAGATAACTTGTCCACACCATTAGCAAATATATTTACCAAATGTATCTTAAGCAAGCAGAAGCCTAATTTTCTAAGAGCTCATCCCTCAAAAAATTCTAGGATTCCTCTACAAATGTCGATGCCCTTATGGTTTAGGTACGGGTGCATGGGGTATGCACAACCTCAAAAATCAAGATTGGCAAAAGAAACCTTCTTTAACTTTCATTTTCTACGGAACCTAACCAATAGTGAGAAGCCATTGAATTCTCTATGCCAAATATAATGCAGATATAAGTTGAGAATAATGAAAATGGATCTTACAACCCTTTAAGCTTTGTTTCACAACAGTGCAAATACCTTTCACTGTTTTCTTTCATGATAGACTTAACTTTCCATTTTCGTTTCTTGAGTAATGTTTCATCTTCTGTATGTGGTTGTTCTGGTAAAGGGATATGTGGGATACAGGAAAATTCAGAACATTAGTTGTTATAGTGAACCAAAATAACCTCAGCAGGTTACTCAACAAAGATACACCAAATAAACTTAGTGGGGTCCAAAGGAAAGAATAAACATATATAATTACAGTCAACTAAATCTGCACGAAGACCGCTACTAGCCCATATTCAGTCAATGATGCTACATAATCTCTTATTCACCCTCTATCTAGTACTTCCTGAGTAGTATTCAATGCTTGGCAAGAAGAGGTGAAATTTAAAATTCAAACAATAATCATCCCTTCATCCCATTTCAGGCACACAGTCTGTATAGGAAACCAAAAAGAAAAATTTCCATCCAAGAAACTGTATATAACAATTTTGTACAACTTCCCAATGTACCATACACAACCACGTTAGGATTCTTTTCACTCAAAATTCCCATAGTAGTATCTAGCAGTTTAGTGATAGAAATCAAATGAAGCAATAAGGGAAATCCAACTATATTCAACAAGCAGCAACTAGTAAAAGATTACAAAGCTCAAAATTACCAGAAAATGAATAGAATGAAGATTCAACCTCAAAATCCATTGCTTCAGTTGTGAGGTTAAATTCATCTCAAACCAGAGAGACAAACTAAGCTTCTATTTTCATAAAAGAGGCATAACAGATCGCTGAATTTGCATCTCTATTATGAGGTGTAATAACATAGTTTATCATGTCAGATTTCGTAGACAAATTAAAGGAAAAGTTTGAACTAAGAAATTTCTAATACCCACATTCTTCAACCATCATGGCATCTAAAAGATTTATAAATCACAATAGATATGTTGAAGTAATACTTTTATATGATATTCCACGTCAATTTCTAGTTTGATTACGAGAAAAAGTTATATATACAACTCTCATGTCTGCGGTTTTTGAAAAGAATGACCACTACTTAATGGAGTACCAAAATGTACAATCAATTTATGAAAATAGATTAAAGCTTCACAACTACCACACTATTAGAATAAAAGCAAGGGATATTCATTGGGTAAACCATTGAAAACTCGAATCTTATAGTATTATAAATAATCACACCAAATTACAAATTGAATGGTAGTAAAGAGATCACCTTACAGCCCTTCTACGTCTCTACACTCCTTTTGTCAAATCTGCATAGAAAACACGTTTCAAAATAGAGATTAAAAGAAAAGTAGAATTAGAAGAAGAGACTAAGCAAGCACACGGGAAGAGATAGATGCCCAGAAATTTATACCTGGCAAAAAAGAAAAAGCTCAAATAAACAATTGAAAATAGATTAGAGTGGGAAAAGAAAATTTATGCAAGGAATCCCTATATAGCCATGATTAACATCCACGATTTCTTCTTGCTCCCCACATAGCCACGATTTACCGCCAAAAAAAATATTTGGCGAAAAAGACATCGCTTACCGCGAAATACAGAGTTTACATTATTTTCATGTCTTCTTTTGGTTTGCTGCATATGAATTTGAGAAGGCTCTTAATATTTTCTAATTCTTAATAACCTATGTGATTTTTTATATAAATACTTTCATAATAATAAACATATTTCTAGTTAAATTTTCAAGTTAAATTTTTTTTTTCACTTAATTACTCTTCACTTCTTACATTAAATTTGATGTGTTGAAGTTTTTAATAGAAATAATTTTTTAGGTTGTTTAAATTGATTTTTATCAATAATATTTTAATTTTATTAAGTAAAACTTTAGAGAACAATATTGTCTAAATTTTTTATATACATAAATTGTAGTATTAGGTACACTTTAATTTTCAAACTAAATGAACTAAACAAGAAAATTAAATTTTGTAAAGTTTCATAATTTAATCTTAATAAAAATACTTACTACCAATAAATAAATACAATTCAAAGAAAATAATTTTTACAATTGACTATTAATAGATGAAAAGTTTTATGACAAAAAAGTTCAAGGGCAATTTCTTCCAATAATTGGGTAAAAGATAAAGGTGGAATTTTTGGGAATGAAAAGTTAAGGGGATATATATATTTTTTCCAACTAAAATACATTTCTTGAATCTTTTGATATACAAATTTATCCAAATAGATTTTTAATAATTTTTCCTATTTACTATCATAACTTGAATTTCATTTTCTAACTTATGTTGAAATGGTATGCTGATAAATGTTGTTTTCTAACTGTATAGTGTAAAAATATAGTATGTGCAACTTCGCAAGATAATGCACTTAACATAAACAATTAGATTAGACATATTCATATTGTATAATATGGTTAATTCCACTATATTGCCACTCAATAATTATGTGTATAAACTCAAATGTTCAATAGCATTAATGTATAAGTGGCTATATTTATTTTTCAATATTAATTGCTTCATTGCTTCTTATTATTTGTCTTTTATTATCTTCTTTTTTTTAATGCCAAATATAGCCTTTTTATATTAACTCACACTATAAACATATTGTTTATTGTCATGCATCTTTTCTTTGCTCCACTTTTGCATAAATGTAAGAAAAAGTGCCATATACTTATTTTAAAGTAAAAATTTACATATAATTAGGATTACTAATGAGACTAACTTGGCTGATACTTCAGGAATTAGATTAATAATTTTAGCTTTGCTTAATTAATTTCAAATCACAGCTGGGTTGAACAACTTAATTTCATGTTTAAATTGACATTAGTGAAGATAAGAGAGACAAAGTAGGCCTGTAAATGGGTACGGGTGATACCCTACCCACAGCCATACCTTAAAATACCCAAAGAAAAATACTATATATTCTACCCTATCCTAAAATACCTAAAAGGATGAGACCCTAACCCTACTCTATCCTATCTAACCCAAGACCCATTGGGTTTAGTTTATTGGACTTATGTTTTTAATGCATATATTAATTTTCTCAATATATACTAAAAATATTATTTGGCATACTATAACAAAAAATAATTTTTTTATATTTAATTTAATTTAATCATGAAATTTAAATTAGTTAATTTTAAACTTTTTGCTAATTAAATTAACTATTTTATTGATGTAATTGTTAAACTTTATTAACATAATTTACAGTTAAACTTTTTGCAAATTAAATTAATATAATTAAAAAAAAACTAATAAAAACAGTTTAAAAGCAAAAACTTTTTTCTTTATTTAATTTTATAAAAACAGTTAATTTCTATAATAATAAACTTTATTCATTAACAAAATTAATTTTATTAACTATTTTTATAAAAATTATTTATTCCAATATTAATTTTAATATTATTAATTTTATTAATGAAAAATGTTCAACTATTGCTACTGCTATTCCAATTTAGAAAAAAAAAATTGCTATCCTAATATATTAATTTAGTTTAATTTTTAATGAAGAAAATTATTTAGTTGTTACTGTTCATTCACATCTTTGTAATTTTTATATATAAAAAATTTATCATTAATATAAATTTGATTTGGGTATAAATAATTTTTAGGCTCATAAATTATATTTAAATATAAAGTAATGGGTAATTTATGGATATGGGTACATGGGTAATTTATGGGTACAAACCCTACCCATATCCATTACATTATTTTTAATAAGTATGAGTATGGGTAGGATATAAGTATTAATATTTTGGGCTTGGATAGGGTAACACCCTACCCATTTATAGACCTAGATAGACTTGGAACAATTTTAGCTATGCTTAATTTGTTAAAGATCATGGCAGACCTCCTCGAAGATTATGATTTAAATTTCAAAATCAAGTTGAAATAAGTGAAACTAAGCTTTGCTTGAATTAAAGTGTAAAAAGTTTGTATATATTTGCTACACTATATGTGAATTACATAAAAGATGATATGCCAAGTTATGTACAAGTTACTAATAAAATCAAACTTTACCAAATAATATACCACATGTCTCTATCCAATATCCTAACTCCATAATTCTATTTAATGACGGATCAAGGGGGAAATTTTGTATACATATTTTAGTTTTTTTAACATTTCTATATATTTTTAACATTATAGCGATGATTTCCCCAATATTTTTATATATTTTTTATTTTTTTAATTATTTCTAGTTTTTATATATATTTCAAATTTTAGTAATAAATTTTATTAATTCTTTACCTATTTTAGTTTTGTAAAGTATAAACCAAAGTTTTAGGCGTCATAATTGTAACTCTCCATTTTAAATAATATAACTAGATGATACTTAGTCTTAAATATATATATATATATATATATTTTTATTATAGTAGGTCCAGCATAATATTAAGTTTTGCATTATTTTAAAATTTTGAAAAATAAAATTTGCATTCATTTAAATTTATTAATGTTACACGAACATAGTTTATCATAGATGTCATTCCTTTCACAGAAGATATTTATAATGAAGGCATATTTGTATTAAAAACAAAAATACTATATTTCAAAAGAAAAAAATAATAGTAAAATATTGATGTATTTTGAAAACTTGACTTCTAGCTAAAGGACTTAAAGAGCCAGCATCATTTCTTCTCGGAGACATTATGGAAAGTGAATGTTCAAAAATTTCTATTTTGAACGTAATGCCCTTTGAGAAAGAAGAGTCAAAATTCATGAATTTTTCTCTTCATAATTCATGACATGTTTTTATTAGGGCTGTAAATGGGTCGAGTTCGACAAAAAATTGCAAGCTCGAGCTCGAACTAAGAAAAAAGAGTTTGAGCTCAAGCTCAGGAGTTTGATATATACCAGTCAAGCTCGAGTTTAACTCACCAAAAAATTATAAATCAAATAAAAATATTAAATTATTAATATATAATAATTATTTAATAATAATTCATAAAATAATTTAAATATAATTATTAATAAAATATAAATTAAATTATAATATATATTATAATAGTCACTATAATTATTTAAATTATAACATAATATAACTTACAATAAAATATTAAATTATTAATATATTATAATTATTTAACAAAATACAATAAATATTTAAAATTAGAAAAAGTAAATTATAAATATATATTAATTATTTAATTAATATATAAAAAATATTTAAAAATCATAAAGGGCTCATGAGCTTTTGAACAACTAAAGTAAAAATCAAACTCGGGAAAACCATAAGCTTGAGTGGAGCTACAATCGAGCCGACTTAACTCATCTTACACCCTTAGTTTTTATCACAATAATATTCTTGAGTCAAAGTTTTGTTATTCAATATATTTAATCAAATTTAAACTTTAAAAAGTTTTGCTAAGAGAGTACAACTTTTTGTTGGGCATATTTGGCAACAATTTATACTGTTAAAACTTACAATTCTAGTTAAATATATTATTTTAATACAAAAATTTTATTATTAGAACTTGATAGATTAAAAAAATGCATACATATGAAAAGTCACATTATCTAAAATATATTTAATATGAATAACTTATTATCTCTCATCCCAATTAGAAAAAACTTGCTATAAAGGTTAAACCGTGTTTTAATATTTTTTCCCTTTAAATGATCAAAAACAGTGAATCAATGAGAGAGTGGGAATTATACCTTTAGGTGTGGGCACATGGGTTGCAAATAATTGCACGTCTGAATATTTTTTCACTCAATCCCTAGTTTGGTACTTCATCCGAAATCTGATTACTCACCCCTCATCTAAAGACTTCTTTCCTAATCTGACTGTATTCTTCCCTCATCCCTCTTTATCCTCTATTCCTTATCCTTTATTCTCGACTTTTTTATAAAAAAATTGTAAAAAAAAAAAAAATTACAAAAATACGGCACTATTCACGACTTTTACGTTTTTGTAGACTGCAACTTTCAACAGTATTACTGTTCATTGCTACATTAATGAACAGTGATACTGTTCAAAAAAAATTTTAATTTTAATTTTTTTTTTTGTGTGCATAAATTATTTTAGGGTTTGTTCTCCTATATTTTGAAAAAATATTTTTTAGCCCCCCAAAATATTTTAAAATGTACTTACATTCTTCAATTTTTTTTTCAAAATACTCTGATTTTTTATCAAAAAAATTCTATTATAATGCATCCAAAAATCCTACACCCTAAAAAGCACACCTATCATCTCATTTTCTGATTACATCTTTCATATCAACCATTCATTTCTTCACTTATATATACATATATATACACACACACATATATTTTACATATATAAAAATATTAAAATTTTTCCTTTTAAATGATGGTGGTTTATCTATGTTGTTTGGTCCACAGCGCCAACTTGATAATGTGGAAATATATGTTGAGACAGAAGCAATAAGTCAGACTGGTGTTGATAATACTGTTGGAGTGGGGTCTTACATGGGGCTTTTGATGCAACCTGAAGGTCAATTTGTCTCTCACCAAGATTTTGAATGGGATCAACAATACCCAACTCAAACAGAAATAAATGTTCCTGTGGTCACGCAAGGGTTTGAAAATATTGGGATTCATGATTTTGGTGAAGGCCGTTCTACCTCTCATCAAGTTTTTGAAGGAGAGCAAGATAACCCAACGCATGACATTCATGATGATGAACCAGAGCCACGAGTAGATAGTTTTCGTGATGAAGAGTTAAGGGATTCAGAACTAGATGAAAATGATAGTGATGATGATTTCAGTGGTAGTGACGATGATGAGGTAGATATTGATACAATGGAAGAGTTGTTGCCTTCACACGGCGAGGGAACATCTTCTCAACAACTACCACATGAGACGAGAAGGCACACATCCATGACTACGCAACCAAGTATGTATCCCGTATATCCATTTTTCTCTGCAATAGATGATAATGATATATTTATACCAGCAGATTCTGTGGATATTCCAACTCGTGGTTGGACTGAGTTTTACGACTCAAGTAAAGAAGTACTCCACGTGGGAATGGTATTCAAGAGTAAGGAGCATCTTATCACTTCTGTGAAAGATTATTCAGTGCGAGTGTCGAGACGAGAATATCGGGTTCTTGAGAGCACACCAAAGTTATGGAAAGTGGTGTGCAAACATTATAACAGAGGACAACCTTCTTGTTCGTGGAGTGTGAGGGGGATATTTAAAGAGAAAAAGGGATTATGGAGAATAACCAAGTATGGAGGTCCTCACACATGCCTTATGGATGAGGTTTCAATGGATCATCGAAATTTAAGCAGAAATATGATTGCTTTAGACCTATTGGACACTGTTCGAGGTAATCCAAGTTATGGGGTTGCCAGTGTGCAAATGATGGTAAAAGAAAAGTATGGTTATGAAATCTCTTATGCTAAGGCATGGAATAGCATGAAATGCGCGAGGGAAAAACTTTATGGGACTTGGGAGACCTCGGTAAGAAAATTACCGAAATATATGGGAGCTCTCCAGAAATCGAATTCAGGAACAGTTGTCGAATGGAGTCATCTTGAAACAGGCATACCAGGACAAAAAATGTTGAAATATGTCTTTTGGGCATTCCGACCATGTATTGAAGGGTTCCAACATTGCCGCAAACTTATCAGTGTAGATGGAACTCATTTATACACTAAGTATAAACATAAAATGCTTGTTGCCGTAGCCATGGATGCAAATCAGAATGTGATGCCTATAGCTTTTGCCATAGTAGATGAGGAAACTTTGATGTCTTGGAAATGGTTCCTTCAGATGTTGGCGAAACACATTATCAGAGGACAAGATGGCAATTGTTTACTCTCTGACCGTCACCGTAGTATTTTGGCTGCTGTAGAGAGCATACCTGAATTCATGGCCCCTCGTGGAGTACATCGATTTTGCTTGAGGCATGTGTGTTCAAATTTCAATAAACATTTTAAGAATGTTCAATTGAAGGACATGTGTTGGAAAGCCGGTGCTGCAATTCAAATCCGAAAATTTGAAAAATTGATGGAGGACATAAAGAGTATTAATGACCGTACTCCTACTTGGAGCGGATAGACAAGAGCCAATGGACATTATCTCATGATGGAGGATGGCGGTTTGGTATTTTGACTACAAACATGTCCGAATGTATAAATGGGGTGTTAAAAGGTGATCGCCGACTACCAATTACAACTATTGTGCAAACAACATTTGATCGTTGCGTGAAATATTTTCTTCGCCGGATCACTAATGGCCGGAGGATGAGGCAAAATGATCAATTATGGGCTGATTATGCTTTTCACATATACACAAAATGGCAGCATCATTCTGTTAATCACTTCGTCCAGAAGGTTGATTACGCTCAACAATCAGCTTCTGTCATTACTAGGATGGACACATCACGTGGGAATCGTACTCATGTTGTGAAGCTTCGGACACGAGAGTGCTCATGTGGGAAATGGGCTGAATATGGAATTCCTTGCTCACATGCAATGCAAGTATGCCGATCATTTGGGGTCAACTGTGCATCACTTGTGAAGGAATATTATAAAGTGGAACATTATATTGCAACTTATAAAGGGAGATTTCAACCATTGTGGTCGGAGGATTATTGGGATGATCCTAATTTTGAGCTAGTTCATAACCCTACACGCCGAGAGCGACGTAATGTAGGCAGAGATCGTACCAATCGAATTGAAAATGAAATGGATTGGCCGCAAGCAAGAGCAAGACAACGAGCACGTCGCATTGATGAAATTCGAAATGCACAATAAGGCCCATGAAGACTTAATCCCTAGTGTTTTTTATGATGTCTTTGTAATTTATGTGTCTCCTGTTTATTACTTATTATTGTGCACGGACCTTGTTACATTGGAGTTATGTTTTTATTTGAATTACAAATTTTGTTAAAATTGTTATTAAGTTAAATTTTGGATGTATCTAATTATATTTTTTGAATTTATTTTTTCAGCAACTATTTTAAGATGGATATAAGAGATATATATGGTCCACGTGATCCCAGTGTCTTATACATGCAAGATGGCCATCGATCAGAGAGTGTATTAGCTGGAGATATAGATGATACTTTACTTGTTAGACGAGGAGATAGAAGATTTTGGAGAATTATAGGACGCCAAGCTCTACACCCTCGTGTATTATCTTTATTAAATGAGATGGGATTCTATGGTGTCTACAGTTGTAGAAATATTGAGACTGATGTTCATGTGATCACGGCTCTGGTCGAGAGGTGGCGCTCAGAGACTCACACATTTCATTTACGTGTAGGAGAGGCTACAGTTACGTTGCAAGACATAGCAATTATTTGGGCATTACCGATAGATGGTATTGCTGTTACCGGTGTAGACTATATTCGCAACCTCACGCAGTGGCAAGATTATTGTCATCGTTATCTTGGATTTATTCCGAATGAGCAAGACCTTAGGGGGTCACAGCTTCATCTTACTGCTCTTACAAACCATGTACATAATAATAGAATTACGGATCATAGCACAATTTTGGAGGTCCAACAATACGCACGTGTTTGTGCATTGATACTTCTTGGAGGTCTTATGTGCCCAAGCTCATCAGGTTCTGCAATATCATTGGTTTACTTACAACATATGGAGCAAATCTATGAAGTCCGTAACTTTAGTTGGGGTAGCGCAGTTTTATCGTTCATGTATCGTGAGCTCTGCACTGCATCACGTAGAGGAAGATCAAATATTGGTGGAGCGATGCAGTTGTTACAGGTGAAGTAGTATTATTTTGCCTTTATGTTAATTCTAGCAATTAGGTATGACTCTTAAAAAATTATTAATTGTAGATTTGGGCGTGGTCACGCATTACAACATCGACACCTATAAGATTAAGTTCCCGTGTCGATAACAATGAAGCTCCATAAGTAGTTGATGGACTGCCAATTCCTCCATATGGTGCTCGGTAAGATAATATATGTTATAGTTTATTAACATTTTCATGCAACATTTTTCTGTGTATATGGATAATATAAATTGTTATATTAACACCCCACATAATGGATTTTTAGGTGGTGGCATTATAATTCCTTCACGCAAACAGCAAGTCACTCTGTACGAATCATAAGAGATATGCTTGATAGAATGTCGGCAAATGAGGTAAAAAATTGTGTATGAATAATACTTGTTACATCAAATATTCTGATACGTTATTTATCTATGTAAATATGACTCAATACATTTGTATGCAGTTTATATGGAAACCATATGATCCGATCCAAGACATTCAAACCGTTGCCAGTCCAGTGTGCCCCGAGGCTTTGGACTGCATCGTGTCCATTAATCAACTTTGCTATAATTGAGATGCATCATCCAGAACGAGTGCTTAGGCAATTTGGTATGCGACAACATATTCCTCCACCACCGGCTGAAAGAGGTTCAACATTACATGACATATCACGTAGAGGTCATCCTGGACAAGATTGGTCTATTTATCACATGAATTATGTTGGTCAATGGGGTAACAGAGAGCAGCTTATTGTGCATGGGCCTCCTATTGTCGGATCAATCACTATGGAAAGTGGATATATGTTATGGTATGATCGAATTACACGTCGACTAATAGGTCCATCATATGAGAACACACGAACGGGGTACCATCCAGAGGATCCACGCGCTTGGCAATATGTGGTATGTATAGTAATCATAGAATACACCCTTCATCTGTTTAAATGATACTTAACATTATGATGCGCTTATATTTTTTCTAGACAGATCAAATGCACAATTTGATTATCAGTTGTGATTCTGTTGCCGATGATGCTGAGGTTATGGACTTCATTCAGATGAGGAATGATCATCGATTAATTGCTGATAACGTTCATCAGTTGGCATCTAGACAATGCTTTCCCAGCCAAGTCCCTCAACAACAAGAACTCAGTGGTAGTACACATACGAGAAGGAGGAGACGCAGCATTAGATCCAACAACACGACTGATGATGATGCTCATTCTTTTAGGTCAAGTGGTGTTAGTGACGTGGGAGGTCCTGTTCATAGGCTGCATAACTTGTTTGCCGACAGAGACGATTTTCAACCCCTAGGAGATCCGGAATTAACGCCTATACCACTATATATGTCAACAAGAAGACAGTCTGTATCCGAACTAGTAGCTACTGATCTTGGTTTAGGATGGGGAACAACGGAGTATGATTATTCAACACCAGCACGCCACTCATTTCATATCTCGCCATTACCTTTTATAGATAGTACGGATCATCGTGATGACCATGAGGCTGGTCCGAGCCATCGTGAGTCACATGATGATACACATGATGAAAGGCCACGACGGCCAAGAAGGCATCGGCAACGCCGAGCATGTGGCACTGGAGGACATTATTAGGAATACCTTTTAGAATATTGTATATCAGTATTATTGATTCATAAAATACAAATTATAAAATTATATTTCTATGCTTTGAATTAGGATCATGATAACGACAGTAAATAATGGTTCCACAAAATAAGTAACAAAGCATGCAAAATATGTAACAATGAACTTGCACAATAATAAGTACTAAAAAATAGACACATAAATTACAAAGACATCATACAAAAGCGCTAGGTATTGAGTCTTCCAGGGCCTTGTTGTGCATTTCAAACTTCATCAATGCGACGTGCTCGTTGTCTTCTCGTCTCATATGGTTGTTGTTGAGAAGATAGTTTTAGTTAGTAAGATAGCTTTATTAGTTAGTGAGATAGCTTTATTGGTTAGTGAGATAGCTTTATTAGTTAGTGATATCTTTACTTAGTGAGATAGCTTTATTAGTTAGTGATATAGCTTTATTAGCTAGTGAGATAGCTTTATTAATTAGTGAGATAGCTTCATTACTTAGTGAGATAAATTTATTAATTAGTGAGATGGCTTTATTAGTTAGTGAGATAGCTTTGTTAGTTAGTGAGTTAGCTTTATTAATTAGTGATATAACTTTATTCGTTAGTGAGATAGCTTTATTAGTTAGTGAGATAGCTTTATTAGTTAGTGAGGTACCTTTATAAAAATTTAGAATAACTATTTAAAAAAATTAATAAGGCATTTAATATTTTTAATTAATTATTACATTAAATATTTTTTCGGTAAATATAAGTCTTAGAATTTTTTAAAAGGCAAAATTTTAATATTTTTATATATGTAAAATATATGTGTGTGTGTATATATATGTATATATAAGTGAAGAAATGAATGGTTGATATGAAAGATGTAATCATAAAATGAGATGATAGGTGTGCTTTTTAAGGTGTAGGATTTTTGGATGCATTATAATAGAATTTTTTTGATAAAAAATCAGAGTATTTTGGAAAAAAAATTGAAGAATGTAAGTGCATTTTAAAATATTTTGGGGGGCTAAAAAATATTTTTTCAAAATATAGGAGAACAAACCCTAAAATAATTTATGCACACAAAAAAAAAAAAAAATTAAAATTTTTTTTTGAACAGTATCACTGTTCATTACTGTAGCAATTAACAGTGATACTATTGAAAGTTGCAGTTACAGACTGCAACTTTCAACAGTAACTGTTTATTACTGTTGAAAGTTGCAGTTTGTGACTGCAACTTACTACAAAAACGTAAAAGTCGTGAATAGTACCGTATTTTTGTAATTTTTTTTTTTTTTTACAATTTTTTTATAAAAAAGTCTCCTATTTTCTCACGCAAATATTACCATTTTCCACCAGGCTGAGAAATTTATGGTGTGAGGATTTGATAGCATAAGAGAAAACACTTGCTCTCTGTAACAAAATTTGCAGAAGAAAAGGTAATTTAGTATCCATGATTGTGCAGATTATTTATGTTAAAGATGTAGTTGCTAGACAAATTTTATGTTATCCTCTTTATGATGTTCTCAAAGCTTAGGGTTTCCATGTGGGTGAATATATTTTGTACTTTTTGATTGAATTTTAATTTTTTTCCTAAATTGAATTAGATTGAGAAACATTTTACAGAAACCTGGTAAGCGAGATTCATATTTGGTTTGCGTATATATCTTCTGCAAGAAATCTTTTTCCTTTTTTCTTTTCTGTGCCCCTGTTTATTTTTTTTAGCTGAAGCTAAAGGAAATTACAGGCCACATTCTGACAACTTTGGGGCTTAATTTTTGCTGGCAATGATTGATTAATTGCCTAAGCAAACATACTAGTTGCGTATTCTTTTTTTTTTTTTAATTTCTTTTTACTTTTTTCTAGTCATTGGCAACCTACAATTCGGGTCCATGAACTAAATCATTATGCCGTGGCTTGAACTGTTTGTCGGCATTATTGAGACGTTGAATGATTGGCATCGTTTAGGGAAAAATTGTGTATATCTATTTGTGCTAATTTTTGGGGAAAAAATTAATATTAGAACTCAAGAGGAGCAGAGAAGGTGTATGGCCTGTATGGGGGTTTGCAAATAGAATAGGACAAGTATATGATTTGAAAATACGTAGAATGTATGAAATGGATTATCTGGTTGCTGCTTCTAAGTTCTAATTAATTTGTGCTTGTTACGTCATCCATTTTGGTAAGCTTTATTACTTTCTTAGCAGCTTAATACAAATGGCTTGAGCTTGTGTCATAACTGAAGAGATTATACACATGAAAATGATTCAGAACTTAGAACTTTGCCTCTCTGCCAATTGTGAAAATAGTGTAGTGGGATCTCTAGCACTCTACCACCTATATATAAAGTTGTTCTTGTTTACATGGAAAAAGTTCAGTCAGTAGGCAGATTGATCGCTTTTGCACTGCTTTCAATGCTCTTATTTGGAAATCCTGAAGTTTGAGTTCTTCATCACTAAGAATATAGTATGGTTTAAATAATTCTATAGTATTACTTTTAAGTCTTTGACAACTAGAGAATAAATCAATATTCTGATTAAATCATTCTTCCACTGTTGCCTAACTAATTTTTTTTTTCTTGATAAAGACTTCTTTGGAATCAAACAAGGTAACATTGTCTCAAAAATAGGGATCTCAAAAGCTTGTACATGCATAAGAACCAAAGTTGAGGTAATTCCTTATGTTTAATATATCTAGAGTTCATTAAATAACACCGTTTTATGAGGTCATTGTGCAACAATAAACGTAGTGCTATGTGTGTGTATGTATATATATATGAGAATGAAAAATTGACATTTGATCATTATATTCATATTTTTCTAGGAATGCTCAATCTTATTGTGCTCCGTTTACATTTAGTCATTCCCTTTGTACTAAAGCATGTATCAATTTATATATTTTAAGATAGAGAGCATCCTTTCTACTTTATACTCAATTTGATTTTAGGATCAATGTTTTCTTGGTGTGAGAAAATATGCATTTGTCATTTCTCTTTATCAATTCATTTTCATAACTTAATATACATAAATCATTTTTGTTTGTATTTGATGCTAGATTCTAATCCTATAACTTGCATCTTTGATTGATTTTCATAGTTTAATTATTCAGCATAATTCATTTTGTACCAAATGTCAACCTTTTACCAATGTTTGACAAAAAGTCAACCATTGTATAGTGCTTGCATTCAGATTTTGATCACTAGGTTGCAGCTCTTCCCAATTCCCATCACAACACTACTATTCAGTTTCGTCATCCCAGCAAACAAATACTTCAACAAGTTGTCTAATAATTTAACTCCAATAAGTTCTCCACCAGCTCCAACCATTAATATCCTTCCAACAAGTTTTGAAGAAGAAGAGATTGTATGTCATTATGTACAACAACAAAAAATCTGTAACAACACTAACTACATTCTCAGTAAATGTAGTGGGTGCATAGTAGAAGGAGTAAAGTACTTAACTAGTAAGAGAGATAGTAGACGAGTCACACAAAATAGTGGAGTATGTGCAGAATCTGCACATAAGGGAAAATGATCAAGTTATATGGAGTTCTAGAAGATGTAATTGAGTTAAGCTATGCAAATGGCTTCCAATGTGTATTATTTAGTTGTAAATGGTTTGATTTAGGTCAACATAAACCATTAAAGGTAGATGGTGATTTTATTAGCATCAATGTGGGCAAGTTTTGGTATGAAAGTAAACCTTATGTGTTGGCAAATCAAGTAACTCAAGTATTCTATGTTAATGATACAAAACTGGGGTGGGGGCGGGGGGGAACTAGAAATTGGTACAAAGTGTAGAACATCGACATCTATTTGATCCATTTGTTGTTCAATTTACTAATGTAGATGAAACCGATGGGAGTGATGCATATCAACAAGAGAATTGTCTCATACTCAAGTTCAAGATAGTGTGCAAGAGGTTGGATCAGTAGTCTACATTATGAAGCTCCACTAGAGATTAAAATTGTTGAAAAAACAATCCATCCACGTATCAACTACAAGGATGATGTTGAAGATGATGAGGAAGATGAAGATGACACCCTAGCTGAATATTAGAGTAGTGACGATGAAATAGTATCTCAGGCTTATGTGGATAGTGACTTAGAATAATGAGTAGATGGAGGTATGAATAATCATTCCACCCTTTAGCTAGTTAATTTTCATCCATTTTTATCAGTTCATATGGCTTTGATAAAGTACAGATAGTATTTTTTTTAGTCTTGTTTCTTGTTCCTTTATGTTTTTCTTTTCTCCTCTTGGTAGTTGTTGCTGCATGCAATTGATATATTGAATGCCTCTGTTATTTTGGTTTTGGTTCAGGTATCCAGTTGTTTTGGCTCACTCTGTATATTGTTTAATGACTATGATCTAAATGCAAGTGATGAGAACTCTCACATGAATGATTAAGTTTTGCTTTGAACATGTTCTTTATTAGTTATATTGGACTGTCAGAGAAGGTCACAAAGATTATTTCTGTTATCTATGTATTTCAAAGCATAATGAGAAATATTAATCTTGAAGGTCTTCTTACTTCGTTAAACACTTGAATATTTTGTAGGAAAATCTTTGGAGCATGCTTAAAGAAGTTCCAGAAAACAAAGCTAATATATGTGGTAAAACTTTGTCTAGTGGTTAATCAATGAAGATATTTTAATCAGGTTCTGTGCATTTTTCAGATTTTGTGCATTCATCTGGACCTATTTACTTTTCAAGTTTTGAACCTCCAGCATAGTTTTTGAGAATCTGATGGAAAACCTAAGCCTCACAAGAAGGAATCTGGTTCGACAGTTTGAATTCCCATACTTCCATACTATGTCTCTCTTTCATTTGGATTTGTGCTTAGACCTCAAACATTTTGATCCCCTTGTGCTTACAGAGTTCTTCCTTTTGCAGCTGGACTCATCCCCAGATTTTGTTCTCTTTGGGATCCTAGGCCCTTCATCATCAGTGGACTGAAGTGCAAAGATCGATGTTTTGTGATCTTCCTCCTTTGAATTGGTCTCACTGAGCTCTTTTAGCAGCTTCTCTAGAAGAAAATCTGTCCTTTACATTTTTTGTGCATCCTAAAAGATTCCTCTGTGGTAAGAGATATGGATGCTCAAAGTCTTCAAGGTCAGTGTGCACAGTTACATTATGATCTGTAAACTGATATGGTTCGTTTTCTTTGTCGCCTTCCATGCATACATATAGAGTTGATAACATCAAAAGCAGTAGCCAGACCTTCCTCAATAATGACTCCCTCTTCATTCATCATGTATATGCGTTGCCTTGATATCACTTCAGAGTTCCGAAGAGGCTACATGCAACTTGGCAAACTAGAGTTTTTAGGTGTAAATTTAGCAAATGGTAGTTTTTGCATTAGCTCCATATTTTCATTCACATCCTCTCCGAAAAGAACCAGCTGTATGTTTAGGGATGTGGCATGTTGAGGCTTCTGATCCAGGGCAGGGTAAATAGATTTGTTCTAAGGTTTGAATTTTTGGTTGGCTAAGTGAGGAGATCGGTTGTGAGGTTTGGGGAATAGGGAGGAATGGTTTTAGTTCACTGGAACCTGAATTAAAATCAGATTCTGCCACAAAATCAGCACTAGGTCTGGAATCAACCAAGTTTCTATCAAGATGATTCCCAGCTCCACCATTATCCAAATTACTACTTACATTAACCAAAACAAAATTTTCAGCAACATCATGCCATAGTTAACAACAAAAGAATCTCAATTTCCAATAAGGCCAACATTTTCATTAAAACTATCATGCCTCTTTTCAGCAATATTCTCAACAGGGGCATTACAACAGTTAAATTCTCATTCACAACACGGGCAGCAATATTTACAATAGTTGAGTTTTTATTCTTAACAGAAACTGTTAAAGCAATTTGAACTGACACAGACTTCATATTTTTTGCCGGATTCAAATCACCAGAATTATCAATAGAGCTAGCATAATTAGAAGAGCCATTATGTAAAGCACCATCTACACTCACATCATTCATGCAGGTATGATCCTCAATATGTACATGTTGTGTTTTGTTGCAGAATTGGATAGAATTTAGATGTTGTTTTATGCAACAACGTATGATCAGTTATTTTTACTGTTGCGCATTATGGATGCACATAATGTTACTGCTTTCTTTTGTAGCAGATCTTGCTGTTCATATATAGTTTGGGCATGAAGGTCCTCAATGGATAAGGAGCTGAAAATTGAAGGTAGATTTGTTACAAGGAGGATTCGGTCCACATTCTTTTTGAAGGGTCAAAGGATTTGGCTGGAATTTTTTCTTTTTGCTTGAATGGAGATTTGTTCTTGGTCTCTGTGGGCGTATCTTGCAAGTGCTTGAGGAGGGTCTCAATCTCATGTAATTTAATCTCTTTTCATTTTTTGTTTTTCTTCTTATTTTCCTCTAAGGAAGATAAGTTAGCAATATTTCAAAAATATTGTAAGGGAAGTAAGTACTTCTTTTCTTTTATTTGGCACAAGTACTGTGATCACTTGTAATCCCATTTTGGTTTATAATATATCCTAAATCTATTGCAACTCAAAATTGTGTGGAAATTATTTATTAGCTTAAAATATATATTAGCAATCATTTCAAGCTACTTTTGCAGCCAATATTTGGTTGCTAAAATATACACGTTAGCAACTAATTGAAATTATTTCTCCAATCAACATTTGGTTTCTAATAAGTAATATATTAGTGGCTAGTAGCTACATACTTGGTCACTGAATCATAAAAAATGCAATAAGTCTTACGACAGTATTAAAATTATTGCAACCAATTATTTTATCACTAAAACATACTCTTTAGCAATTATGTTTTATCATCGCAATGTGGTTGCTAAAATATGTTAAATATCACAAGTATTGCAACCATCTAAAAATCATTGCAACCACTAATTTGGTTGCTAAAGAATTAATTTTTACCAACCAAAAGATGTGGTCATTGTATGCATATCTATAGCAACCATGTCAATGTTATAGTGACCACAAACTTTTACATTAGCGAGTAAAAAAATTGTCGCTGATTATTCCATCTTTACTAACCATTATTGGATGGTTGTTAAACATGTATTTTCAGTGTCCAAGTTAAGAATTCGTCACTGAGCACTTTTAGTAACTACTCTGTTGTGACCACCTGTGACCATCGTTATTTTGGTCACTATAAGTCTTAGCCACCATTTTTTCACTTTTAGCGATCAATAACAATGATCGCTAAAACCATTTTTTCTTGTAGTGGTGGCTAAGCTTGATTCTGGGGTGTGGGTTAGGTAGAGCTCAACTGGAGGATCATTTTGGTACCCTTACCTGGAAGTTTGGTGCGGCGAAGGAGGCGGAATTCGGCGAAAACCGCGAGGTGGAGCAAGGTAGTGTTAGGACTTTGGGGTGGTGTTTGAGGTATTTCCCAGTAGCAAAACTCAAATTTGGTTGTGGCATTGGATTTAAAAGGCTGAAAGGCTTCTAGTGGTGGTGAGTTTGTGTTTTCCAGCGACGGCATTCCGGCGGTGCTCCGGTGACCTTAGGACAGTTTTACCTCCTCGACGCGACGATCGCAACCGTGTAATTAGTTTGTGGTTTTGGTTCTCCGGTGGCAAGCTTTGGCATTTGGATTTAGTTGTACCTTTAATATATATATGTTGCATGTGTTGTACCTTTCCTAATTTAGCATTGTACCTTGCCAAGAATAGGAATTGGGAAGAGATGATATGCTTATATATATGTGTGTTGACCCCTATGCAAGGAATATGGATTAAGTGGACCTGGACTGATGCAAAATGCCAAAACTTGGATTTAAATAGTATTAAGGATTATATTATAAAATTAAATGGCATTTGATTAGGAATTGATCATGTAAAGATTATCCCTATTGTGTGATTTATGATTATGACAATGACCTTGGAATAAGAATGAGATACCGTATTAATCGATAAATTAGTGATTCTGGATTATTAATAGTATAATTTTGATTAATAGGATTAAGTATGGATTTTGATTTTAGATATTACTCTCTTGGTTAGGTGACGGATAAGTGGGTACCACAGATCAGTAGACGGCAGATTTTAGTAGCTTTTTCTGAGACTGCGGAGGTGAGGGTCTGCCAACCTGACACTCCTTTCAATTATCTGTTATTGGAATAAACTCCTATGTGAGTTTTTTGTTTCTGTATCGTACTCTGTCTGTTTGAAATCTGAAATGTGTTGGAATTCTGATTTGCTATCTGTTATCAGATTTGAACACCCATGTGAGGGTTATCGTCGATATCGATTCTATTTCTATCTGTTCTAGCACCCAAAACTCCTATCCGGTGTCTGTACCGTTCTATTATCTGTTCCATTTGTTCTATTATTTGTGGCCTTGTTGGCATTTCCGTATTGTTCTGAACTGTCAGTACTTGTATACCCATGTGAGGGTTAACCTTCGATTGATATTTGTTATCTATCCGTTATGGCGCCCATAACCTTCTACTGTTACTTGTTTTCTATCCGTACTGTTATCTGTTGATCTGATATCCGACTGTCTGTTATCTATTACTGATCTGATACGTTGTTCCCAATTGTTAAGCTTGGGATGAGCCGATACGTTGTTCCCAGCTGTTAAGCTCGGGACGAGCCGATATGTTGTTCCTAGCTGTAAAGCAGGGCGTGCCAATATGTTGTTCCCAGCTGTAAAGCGGGGCGAGCCGTTAAGCAACTGATATGATCTGTTAGATTGATTCGATTGATCTGATCTGTTTATTGATTGATTTTGATTATTTTTGACTAATTGACTGCCTGCCTGCCTGCCTGACTGTCAGTCCGTATTCTGATCTGTTCGATTGACTGTTGATTTACAGTTTGTTGAGTTGATTTTTCCTCGACAGATTTTTTCTAATATGTTTACAGTTATCCCTCACTAAGTCCTCTACCCCCCCCCATTTATTTTGATCCACTCAGACAGGGACTAAGGGAAGGATTTGGACTCCAAGATGGTTATAAGTATATTTTGTAATAGATTAGGTGTTGAATATATATATGGCATCATCTGATAGCTAAGTATGGACGCGAGATGTCGTGATATGTCATGTTGATATGGATGACTTGTGGGATGTAAATATTTTGTTATATTAGAACATGAATCGTGGCATTTACTTAATGGTTTATTAAGTTAGTTAAGTTTGAATTCCGCTGCTTCTGATAAGTTGACTTTAAGATTTTGTGGTAGGTACCATAGTATTATGTGTTATATGTTACAGGTTATTTAAGTTGGAATCCGCTGCCATTTCTGATGAGCTTGAAATGTTCGATTATGGGCATATTGAATTGTATTTTGGGTTCAGAATTATTGAATGGAATGTTTGATATCTCAGCTTTGGGTTACCCAGAGTGGGGTGTCACATTCTTGGTGCAAAATCAGCAGTTCCTGATATAAATGAATGAATGATTATTGAATTTATGAATGTTGTGTTTTTCAAAAATATCTTTCCTTGTAAAGATAAGGAAGCATCAAACTCTCGTAAAAGATCCTTGGAATCAACTAGTGGTTCTCAAACGAACAAAGAACCAAGATGAAGCAAAAGGGTTAGAATGGAAAAGAGGTTTAGTCCAGACTTTCTAACTTATTTGCTAGGAAATGAACCATGGACAATTGGTGAAGCATTGTCCAGTCCAGAAGCACCTCTCTGGAAAGAACCTATCAATAGCAAAATAGAATCATTATGCATAAACACACTTGGGAGCTCGTTGATCTCCCAATAGGCCACAAACTATTGGGCGGCAAGTGGATTCTTTGACGGAAATACAAGGCAGATGACTCTATAAACAAATACAAAGATAGGTTGGTAGCAAAAGGGTTCAAACAAAAGGAAGGACTTGATTTCTTTTATACTTACTTACTAGTGACAAGAATAACGTCCATCACGATGCTTATTGCAATAGCAGCCCTGAATAACCTTGAAATACATCAAATAAATCTAAAAACTGCATTTTTGAATGGTGAGTTATATGAAGAAATATATATGGAACAACCTAGAGGATTTATTGTTCTCGGGCAAGAAAGGAAAGTTTGCAGGCTTGTTAAGTCATTATATGGACTCAAACAAGCTCCGAAACAATGGCATGGAAATTTTGACAAAGTAATGTTGTCAAATGGTTTTAAGATAAATGAATGTGACAAATGTGTGTACCTAAAAAGCACTCAGAGTGAATTTTTCATAGTTTGCCTGTATGTTGACAACATGTTGATAATGGGTAGCACTCAAGATGTTATCTTGACTACGAAGAAAATGCTTCAGAAGCATTTTGACATGAAAGACATGGGTATAGCGGATGTCATACTGGGGATTAAGATTATTAACATGTTTGATGGACTAATTCTGACTCAATCCCATTATGTTGAGATAATTCTCAAGAAATTTAATGTGTATGACAACTTTCCTGTAAAAATGCCCTTGGACCCCAGTCAACATCTGAGCAAAAATTATGGTGAACCCATATCTCAAGTAGAATATTCGAGAATAATAAGCAGTTTGATATTTCTAACAAACTATACTCGCCCTGACATTGTGTGCTAAGTAAATAACTTGAGTAGATTTACGAGCAATCCTAACAATAAACATAGGAAAGCACTGACCAGGGTACTTAGATTTCTTAAGTATACAATGGATTATAGGTTACACTACATTAGATACCTATCTGTATCACAAGGCTACAACGATGCTAACTAGACATCTGATACAAAAGACACCAAGTCCACAAGTGGTTATGTGTTCACCCTAGGTGGAGCTGCTGTGTCTTGGAAATCCTCTAAACAAGCGTGCATGGCTCGTTCTACGATGGAGTCTGAATTCATAGCTTTAGACAAAGTCGGAGAAGAAGTAGAATAACTTTGAAATTTTCTGGAGGATATTCTTTGTTGGCCTAAATTGATTTTGGCCATCACAATTCATTATGATAGTCAATCGGCAATTTGTAGAGCTTAAAGCAGCATGTACAATGATAAATCTCATCACATCAGATGACGACATAATACCATAAGGCAATTGATCTCAAATGGGATAATTTCACTTGACTATGTGAAATCCAAGGAAAATTTAGTAGATCTGTTAACCAAAGGCCTACCCAGACATCAAGTGAAACGCCTATCGGGAGAAATGGGATTAAAACCCATAAGCTAAAGAATTAACATAGCAGACACCCAACTATGATGATTGGAGATTCCAAGAACTTAGTTCAATGGGACAACTAAGTTATGAAGGTTCACGTGAGCACTCCAACCCATTCCTATGACATAGAAGTGCTGCATGCTAAATAGGTACAAGGCTGAGTCTCGACTTTTAATGATTCCCAGAACTAGAATAGTGGAGTATGGCAGGATACTCTTCGTGGGAGATCACCTATGTAAGTGTGGAGATGGGCCGCTTCATGGTAAACACTTATGAATCCAAGATCGATGCCTATGGCCAAAACAGACACAACCGAAAAGAACTAAAAGTGTAAGGATAACTATTGTGTGCGTATTGTTGTCTTGGTTTACACTAGTGGCTGAATAGTTCAAGCCATCACGTTCACTGATTAGCCAAGTAAGCCCGATAGTGCTTTACTAAGGAAGTTTCAAAGCCACAAGCTACCTATCCTGATCTAATAGTTGTTCGTCTGAACTCTCTCGTGTCTGTACACTCATTTGCATCATCAGTTGCATTAATTTCCATTCATGTGGGGGAATGTTGGAAATTGGTTTTCTTTGACCAAAATTTTAAGTATGCTCAAAGTATTAATTTCTAAGAAATTGGGGATCGTCGTAAACTACGCTGCGGGTAGATGACAATAATGCGTTTAATTGGCAAAAATCAATTTCGAGTGAATGAGAAAATAATAGTCAAAATGAGCCACTTAAAGATTGACTAAGAAGACTAAAAATAAGCTAAAGGAATACGAGGAGTGAAAACTCCATCCCATATTGCAAATTGAGTAAAAGGTGGACTTGAATATAAGTCTCAAGTGTTAAAGTAAGGGTGGGCCCCATAGGGGTGCCACAAGTGTTTGGAGGGGAGATGACTTACATGGTTGTGGGTTCAATCCAGCCCACGCACATGTGCTGCCGCAGCCCGCTCGTCCGGTCGGCTCGGCTGGGCCTGGACTTAGCTAGCATGGTGTGGTATTGGGCTTGGGCTTGGATTAAATCCAATTGGGCCTTCAACCTAATATTATTTTTTAGGCCAGAAAAATTAACTTTTGGACCAGACTTTGTCTGACCCAACGGAAATAAATTTATTTTGGCCCAAACCCTTCAAACTTCTGTTGATAAGTTTCCAGCATCATCCTGATAAGTCTGAAATAAGATAAGTAAACCCTTTCAGTCTCAGCATCTTGGAAAGCAAGAAATGAACCTGGACAACAACCTTTGGACTGGTTGCACAGAATTCTGCAGCAACATTGATGCTGCATTTACCACCTCCAGCCATCTCATTAGCTATATGTATCCTCAGTCTCGAATTACAATTCATTCAGAAAATGATACACTGCATTCTCTACGAAAATGGTAAATAAAAACAGTGAGAGCTCAATACACTTAAAGTTCGAGAAATAAGACGATTTGTAGTGCTGCTATCATCTTCAATCAGTCGTTGTATCTTGGTAGACGATAGCCATAGTTCCGTTAGCACCAGTGCAGCGCTAATTCATTTTAAAGACAGAGAGCTCCACTCTCGCCTCAACCAGTTGATTACAGAAATTCCATACACAGCATTAACAGATTCTGCATAAGATAGCTTACCAGCAACCCCAACAATTTCCTCCGGTTTAACCTGGCTGGATGACCTCTGCAACCACAGCAAGTGCATCCCACCAGCTCACAGCCTTAAAGTGTCCATTTGCACCACGAATCATGGGATCATTTAGCCTTTGCCTCTTCAGACCATCATAGAAGAAACGTGTCTTATCTGATATCCACTCTTCATTGATGTCCTGTACAAGTGTACCAACCAGACAAACTCATGTTTCAGAAAGATGCAATCAAATTGTAATGGTAAAAGAGCTTTAGAGCTAAACCTATGGTCAACATGCATTACAATGACTTAGTATAGGAAGTTGATTGGAAAAACAGTTACGAAGTTGTCAGCAGATCATCACTCGGAAAATTAAATGTGGGTCATTGTTATCACACAGAGAGAAACAAGATAAGATTGCAACATGTAAGTATGGGCAGACACTTTTCTAATGTCTATGTCCACCTCAAGCAAAAGTCCATTTTGCCAAAGTTCAGAGACAGTTAAATCCTATATAGTTGAGACATGAAACAATTGTTGCATTGGAAGAAAGACGCTACCTTGGGACAACTAAGAACAAATTTTCGACAGTAGGAATTGATACACATGTAATACTTCTTAAACAATGAGCAACAATTGCGAATTGACAACTTAAAATTATCAAATACTTGATTAAGCCAACTTAAAATTTTAAGGTTCCATTTATTCAAAGCACTTATCCAACAAATTATCTGACTAAGCAGTAACTAATAACAAAAATTAAAAGGAAAATAGAACCTAGAAAGGCTGAAAGCAAAGGAAGACTAAATCTTTTAATATGCCTGCAAAATAGAACAATGATGAGCTGAAAATAAAGGATAAAAATCGAATTATTTATCTCACATTCAATACCTCATTCAATGGTGGCAGAATACTCATGACCTCAGGACCTCGCCTATCAATGCGAATATTTGAACCAACTGCATCTCTGACGTCAATGCTCTCAGTTCCCTTCAGCTCCCAGTTGCGGGCTTTAAAGGCGAAAGGTTTTGAAGTCCAATGTCTATTACATTCCCTGACAATTCACTTTTCATAAATTTAACTAAATATTAATAAACGTATGTGTGTGTGTGTGTATAAAAAAAAATTCATAACATTACAACATAAATAACGTGAATAAAATACAAGATCATATATAAACAATTTAGTTTAACAAAATAATCTCATTTTAATTCAACTCATATTTTAATTGAAAAGAAATGAATAAATATATTATGGAAGATAAAGAATTAAAAAAATAATCCCAAAAAAAGTGAGCATAATTTACAATTTTATATTAGATTCTTAACTTGACCTGAGATTTTTGAAAAATATCAAAAAGTATCTTGCCATCTCCTAAGGGCCCGTTTATTTGGGCTGCTAAAGTGGGATGTTGAGCTATATCCCACTTCATCCAATGTTTACTTTGTATATTTGGAGCCCGATAAATAATGTTCAGCCTGCTACTGTTTGTACTAATTGTAAGATAGCCCATCCAGCCCATAGCTTGTGACAGATTCATCCTTCAAATTGGGCCATGCAGGATGAGGAGTGTAATGACCATTGAGGCCTTACTGTTTATACATCCAATTACCATTTTATCCACCATTAATTTCCAACCACCAAAATCCTAACTAGCAACAACAATAATAATAATAATAATAGTTAATATTATTGTTATAATTAATTAATTAATTAATTAATTAATTATTATTATTAATAATAATTAATTATTATTACTATTAATTATTAATAATTGAAAAATGAAAATAAGAAATTGTGAAATAAAATAAATATACCCAACATTTTATGTCAAATAGTTGGATGAAGAAGAAATAATCGTTTTGGGAACTTTCGGGAGAAGATCAATTAGTTTGATATTGTGTTGGAGAGGAAAAATAAATTATTTATATTAATAAACAAGTTTTTTGGCATAAATTGTGTTGGAGAGGAATAATAAATAATTTTATACTTAAGGATATTTTAGTTTTTTAAAGTTTATCCCAATATTATCATTTATCAAAGTAAGCATTCAATACAATTATCTATCTTTATCATTCATATTATTCCACCAAGTAAATACAATTTAAAAAATATAAAATTATTCTAATCCCAATCTTGATCCCTCATTTCATCTTATTGCCCCACATCCCATATCACAAAGTTAACGGGGCATAAAGGTACACACACTCTTATTTTTGTATCTAGAATACCACATCCACAATTTTCTTTTCTTCTCTTATTTTTGGATACTACGACTAATGAATCGAACGTGTGTCCACCACATATCTCACACACATCCATATGGGGGAGTATTCGATACCACATAGAACAAAGAGTTTTCCCATCTATGAGATATCAAACGTGAACAGAAGAGGTTATCTTTAAAAATAAAGCAATCCCAGAACAAAATTTCAATTATGAAATAAACAATGTCATCAACTTGAACAACTATTGACCAACCTCACGACAATATCCCTCAATTAAAAATTAAAGGTCAGGTGATGGGTCTCTTAATACAGACATTGAAAGTAGCTATATGACACAAAGATATCAGCTAGAGTCAGGTATCGTAGAGTTCAAGCGGAAAAACTAATCCAAGAAAAATACTGATCAGCTCAGTCCCTCCCTTCCAGGATCCTATAGGTTCACGCTAATAAATATGATAAAACATCACCCCAAATATATACTTGCACTTATATCTTCAGTCTAGTTCAAACAAGGTCTTTATCATCATCATCATCATCATTTTCTAGATATTTATTTCAGGAGTATGATAAAAACATTTGGCTGCAGAGCTCGAAACTGTCATACTGACATTTTACAACTAATGTTGATAAATGCATCTGCAGCTCAAAACAATAATTGGAATTGAAAGGCAAAGCACAAAAAATAGATTTGTACCTTAATTGTGCACTGAATACATCAAGTCATCTCCGTCTTGACCAAAGGGCCGAGGTACTTATCAACCACCGATCTCTTCATTTCAGTAAAACGACCTCGATCAGAACCAAAAGCCATAGACTGATCCTGGAGATCACAAATTGGGCAGTCCAGCGGGTGATTCATGATTCATCAAAAGAAACTCCATCACCCTTTCTCTTACCTTCTTGGCAAGAGGTGTATCAGTCGTCTTAATTTTCATTCCTGGTGACAGTCTGACAGATTCACAAAAAGCGCAACAAAAGTCAAAAAGAAAGAACAACATTAGAGAATGTGCATGAATCCAATGAATAAGGTTAACATTAGAAACCCCAAATCAAAAACCTTTCGTTTTCATGATAAAAATTTACAAAAGAAACAGCAGGCAGGCCAGGGTTTTCAAATGATCTCCAGGATTAGTTCCCAAAGAATGTAGTGGCGAGCAGACAATCATACCTTTCTTTCCGTTTTACACGAATTCATACCATAACGGTGGAGAATGCATTTAATAACAAGTACCTCAAATTGAGTTTAGAAATAGAACATGAATTATAAATTATGGTCAACGACCAAATTACAAAGGTCACCTAAATACCTAAAGCATAAGAACCTAGAATTGATTTTAGAGCATATTGTTACCGACCAAAGAGAACTGATAAAATTGACAATCCAGCTTCATGACATTTCTTCAACCAGAAAGAGATTATTTGCAAACCTCGTTTCCATACCCCAAAAGAATCCTTTTCCTACCCTACCAGGGGAGTGCACGCAATTGTCAGACACATAAAGGGGCAGGACAATACACAAACCAGTAAAACTACATAGAAAAAGTTGCATACTTCATCACTGACTTCCAAATGAACCAAAATCCAAAATTTTGAACTTCCTATTCCTATGATGTGCAAATCTTGATTCGTAGAAGCATTAACGTTCGAAGCATAATACCATTTTTTCAGTCCCAGAAAGATCTTTCTCTACAAAAATTCAAGACATGTAGGTCTGATCGTGATAATCGATCACAACCTAATACACGTAAATTCAGGAACTCAATATATAAACATAAGGGAGGATGAGATGTTGTCATCTGTCTACCTATCCCTCTTCATTCAAACCCATTATCTCCTGTTAACTACGTAAAGGTTATAAATTAACCTTGCAAAAATAATTCTCATGCAACAATGGAAGACCAATCACTTTATTGAGAAGAAAACAAAAAGAAAAAGTCTTTTTCCTTGCAAAAGTAACAGCAAGCACTAAAACTATCCAACATCTGAACTTATTATCCAAATAAATCTGCAAAAACTAAAACCTAGATCAATGACAACAGCAAAGTCCTAATTTCTAATTTCTTTAGATAACCAACAAAAAAAGGGTTAATTGGCTTCAAATCCCCAAACCAACTTTCATTTTAGGATTCAGTCCCCATCCACCCTTTTCTTAGTTTAATTTCCTATTTTTAATTTAGTTTTGAGTTAACTCCTAAAAAAAACAAAAAAAAAAAAAAACCCTTACTTAAATTGAAAATGACAAAAATCTCTCCACTTTCCTACTAACAAAAACATTACTCACATAACTCTCCCCCACAACTCATGTTTTCTCTTTTCATTCCCTCCATATGTGCAAACCTGACGTATAGTGCTGCAACGATGCTCAACCATGGTTTCCCAGATCGTCGCTTTATCGGCTGGAATGGCCGGATTAGAATCGAATCGGCCATGGGGGTTCCGTCGTATCGGCGTGGAACGCCATTGTGGTTGGGACAACGTTATGCGGCCGATTTATGGGGAGATTAGCGTTCTAGATCGAAAAATCGGTCCGAAAAGCTGGAATGGCACTGCAACAGAACGGAACGGAATGGAGCTATGGTGGTAGTGAAAGAGAAAGGAATTATGAGATGTGGGGTGGCATTTAGGGTAATGGCAGATGTGGTGATGTGGGGTGGGGTACTTGGGAAATAGCAGACTTAGGAAATAGCAAAGTGGTGATGTGTGGTGGAACGTTACTGTGCAAGCTTTCAGAGGGAAAAAAATATAGAAGGAATCGAAATTATTGTACTTGGCAAAATACCAATTGGCATGTGAAACAAAAGAATCTTCAATCAAGCTATAAATTATTGGGCCCCCATTATTTTTCCTCAATAATTTTATTTTTATTAAAAAAAATATTATTTTCAATTATTGAAATTGGAGGTGCTATGCCTATAAATTCAATTCATCACACAACCATTCTTCTACAAGCTCTAGCATAAAAGTTTGGTTCCTTCACAATAAATATATATTGTGTTTATAATTATACAAAAATATTAATTGTCTAAGGCTTCTTATCTTGATGTCCTGAAAGGTGATAGATATGCTTATTTAATTACTTATTTTTTTATTTCAAATTTTAAATATTATTAGATTTATAATTATTCAAATGAGATTGTTAGACGTATTTAATTAGATGTTATATTTATGTCTTTATTTTGTCTTTATTTAGTTAGACATAAATATTTATGTCTTTATTTTGTTAGATTTATAAATATTTATGTCTTTATTTAGTTAGATGTTTTATTTTGTGTATATTTTAGGATGCTCCAAAACGAGATGTTGGTTGGGATTCTGGTGATCCTATAGGTGATGGTCGAAAAACTATGAAATGCTAATATTGCAGCAAAGTTATTAATGGCAGAATAATAAGATTAAAACAACATATTGCACATGCGTCGGGAAATGTGGAGCCATGTATAAAAGCCCCTAAAGACATCACAAATGATCCGAAAGCATCTTCAAGAATCTAAAATTGCTAGAGATGTAATGAAAAAGAAGAAAGAAGCAGCTCTAAGTGCAATTTGAGAAGAAACCATGAATAGATATGCACTTGATAGCGAAAATAGTAGTGGAGATGAAGATGAATTTTGCAGTGGCAATGTGAATGAAGAAGGTTTATCACAAATGGAAATAAAGCAATTGAGGAATGCTATGAGAGAAAGTCATAAAATGGCTAGTTATGAAGAAGAGATGCACCATCGCTATGGTTATGGTATGTCCAATTTCAATTTATAATATATCATTACATATTTATATAACACTTATATGAACTTCATTTTTTGTAATTATAGGGCAGTCTGGTGCTGGTTCATCTCAAGGGCCAACAATAGGTACAAAAAGAGAAATGCCGCATAGTTTTAGCATGAAGGAGAGAGCCAATAAGCCTTCAGGTGGGATTAATCCTTCTATGTTCCCATCAAAAACAAAAAAGTAATAAAAATTGGTTTGCGCCCCAAAAAGTAAAAGAAGTTGGTAAGTCTATTTCGAAGTGGTTTTTATTCAATGTTATCCCATTTCATTCGGCTGATAGAGGTCCTTATTATCAATTCATGATTAATATTATTGCTAAGGCAAGGCCAAGAATAAAAAGGCCTTCGGGATGATAAATTGGTGGATTTATTTAGATGAGGAAGTGGAAGAAATTGATGGATATATAAATACCTTAAAAATGAAATGGCTATAGTATGGGTGCACAATTATGTCTATGGTTAGAGCACTCGTAATAAATATCACATCATAAATTTCATGATATATTGTGATCTTCAAATGATTTTTCATTCCTCAGTAGACTATACCAATAAAAGAAAGTCAGTTGACTATATCCTCTCTCTTTTGAATAAAATAATTGATGAGGTAGAGGAGAAAAATGTTGTACAATTAGTTACAGATAGTGAAAGTGAAAATAAAGCAGTTGGTGAAGCTCTAATATTGGAAAGGCCACATCTATTTTGGTTACCGTGCGTAGCACATTTTATTGACCTGATGTTAGAAGATATTGGGAAGATGACCAAAGTAAAAAGAATATATGGAAAAAGCAAAACAGATCACATGTTTTATCTATAATAGTGATAAACTTGTGAATATAATGAAAATATATACAAATAATAGAGAATTATTGAGGCCAGGGATCACAAGATTTGTTAATGAATTTATCGCCATTAAGAGTCTTATCAGAAACCAATCAAATTTTAAAAAAAATGTGCACCGCATTAGAGTGGGAAGAGTATAATTTTTGAGGATGAAAAGATGCAGATAAGGTGTACAAAATTATAATGGATCTAAAATTTTGGAAAGAGGTATGAGAAATCCAATCTGTTATGGAGTCACTTGTGAGAGTTCTAAAACTTGTAGATCAAGATACAAAACCCACATTGGCTATTATATATGAAGGTATGGACAGAGCGAAGCTCGCAATAAAAGAGGCAACTAAGGATTGAAAAAATTATTGGGATATTATTGACGAGTGGTGGTACAGATAATTGCACCAGCACTTGTATGTTGCAGGTAAATAGCATCTATCATTTAATATTTTTTTTTATTTAGTTATAGTTATATATAACTAATAACTATACATAAATATGTACTTTAGCATATTTTTTAAACCCCACACTTTAATATTCTAGAACTTATGTGTATACTGATGAGGTGAGATAACGGCTTAAAGTTGTAATCAAAAAGCTTGAACCTAACCTAGAAGCATAAGCTCATGCTCTTAATGAGGTAAGCACAATTATTTGACATTTTTGTAAATATTTACTTTGTTAAGTATAACAATTTGTTTATTATGTTTGTTATTAGATTAAGTTATTTTGTGACAAGATAGGAGAGTATAGGTCTCCTCTTGTGAGGAGAGCAGTAAAAAGCACTTTACTAGCTATTATCTATTGTTTATTAAGTGTTATCATAATCATAATCTTTTCTGCATCATAAAAATTATTGTTTTGATTTTTTTTTTTTAATATTCTGCATGAGCTGAATGGTGGATTAATTATGGTGATGAAGCTCCTCACCTTAGAAAAATTGCTATCAAAGTCCTAAGCCAAACATGCACATCTATTGGTTGTGAAAGGAATTGGAGCACATGGTCATTAATACACACAAAACTTCGCAATCGTTTGGCTATGGCAAAGCTGTACAAGTTAGTCTATATCCACTATAATATGCGACTCAGGATGCGAAATATTCAACATAAGAAAGAGGATAATGATTATGATCTTCCTATTGATCTTAATCAAATATTCCATGATGATGACATTTTGGATGAGTGGACCCGAGAGAATGAGGTACCTCTACTACCAGATGATACAGAGTGGTTAGATACAGAACTGGAGAAAGAAAATGATAATTTGACAATTAATGCTCTAAGGGGTGCCAAAAAGAAAACAGTCGATGTACTGTTAAGACAAGAAAGGGGAAAAAATGTTCAAGTAAATCATGAATGTGATGATAGTGATGAAACCAGTGACAATGATGAAACTAATGATAGTGATGATAGGAATGATGATCAAGAACCAAATGATGGTGGTGGTGGTAAAAGACATGCTGATATAGGTGGTAAGACTATCATCATAGTCAATACAATACTGGGATGTCGTAATCACAAGGAATGAAAATTATTATGCAACTCAAGACACTGACCATGGTTATCATCTAGGAATATAGGAGAAACGTTGGTTTTTGGCTGACTTGTTAAGTGTTGATGATCATTCCCATCTTGGTAGGACATCTAGAAGAGGATATAGAAGTGTTAATGAGCATATGCAAAGTTTGGGCCAAGGAGAATACCAACAAAGTTGGCGTAGGGAGTATTTTGATAATCTACAGAGCAACTATGGCACTAATTTGTCCTCTCACACCCACTCTCGTCGCTATGATGATAGAAGCCATAACAATTCACCTGGAAGGCAAAATAAATTCTATGATTCTTCGTCCTTCAATAGCATTGACTATGGATATCATGAATTTGATCATGGATCGAGTAGACATAGTCAGTTGGAAGGACACTCTGAATATGCACACGATAAATATCATGATCATTTTTCTTCCAGAAGCATTGGATATTGTGGACATGATTACGGATCTTCTTCGAGTAATAGTAGCAGCATTCATGGTGATGAGCCACTGCCATATGCACAACCATCTTATAATATTTTCTCATCACATTATTTTGGTTATGATTTATCTAACCAATCTACAATCCTCGACCTGGACCTTCTGGTATCTATTCTTCATTTTATCCCCACATGGAAGGTTACTCGTCGAGCCAACTTCATAATCCTTCTGAAACAGATAATTATGATTTTTACCCCCTCGTCACTCCACATGGTACTAATATTAAATTAATTTTATTATAATTATTTTTATCTTTATTATATTGTACAATAGTTTTCTAATATTTATGAGCTTCACTAAGCTAATGTAGTCTATAACATTGATTTGTGATATCGAAAATTATGCTAATTACTTTTTATAAGCAAGAAATAGAGTTTTAAATGTTTTCATATTTTTCATAATTTATTTGAATTTTTTGAATAATTTAACAACAAAAATATGCGGAACCCTCACGACCATTCCACGATATTGCAATGGAACTGGAACCTCACTCTCTGTTTTGGTCCCTGCAACCGTTCCTACGAACCATGTGCTCTACTTGCCATTTTCATGCTAGTGTTGTAACAAAATCTTCATCTCTTCCACTTTCTTGTTTGGGGCCCGACTTTTCTGTATTCTTTTTGTGGCCATAGCTAGAAGGGTTTCTATTTTTACCCCTCAATCGCATAGCCTACGAGATAAGTTGTGTAATTTTCTATCCTATTATTTTTGTATCGAAATACAGAAAGGAATGCAATATATTACTCTGTTTGCTTCTTGTTTGAAGTTTGTTTTAATTATTTTAGGCATTTTGATATATTCTATTCACCACGGTTGGTCTTTTCTTTTATTAAAAAAACCCCTAATATAAGTTTTTTGGTACTTAAATATTGTTAATTTATACTTCAACTGTTGTTTTAATTGTGTGCTTCAAATATCAGTTATCTGAATTTAGTAATTATATAATTCATATAAGGTATAGTGTATATGAGTTGTTTGCAACTGAATTTTAGGGATATTATCTGATTTGGTGTATACGATATTTATACATCTTGCTTAAACATTTCTTGGGCATCCATTCATGAAACTCATGATTAATATGATTAGTATTATTTTCAAATAATATGGTATCAAAATTCAAATTTTTAATATTTAAATTGTGACTTGTAGTATACATCTCCAATTCAGTATTATGTTCCAGTTTTTTTGGTAGCAAAACTCAAGTTTTCAGTATTTTAATTCTGACTTTGAAGTACACCAAACCTCTAAATCAGTATGCTGTGCAGTTTTTTTTGTACAAAAATTGAAACTTTTAATATTTAAATTGTGAGTTGCAGCACACAAAACCTCCAATTTAGTATTATGTGGAAGTCTTTTTGGTACAAAAATTCAAACTTTCAGTATTTAAATAGTGACTTTTTATTCCAAAACCTCCAATGTAGTATTTATGTAGTTATGTATGTCTTTGTTCTCTATAGAAATAATGGCTAAAACTCAGGGACCTGCACACCAAACTACCAAAGGTAACAGAGAGTCCGAGATATTTTCTTGGTGCTCTCCAAGGTACTTTAAAATTATTATGACATAGCTAGATGGTAAGATGAGCTTTAGACACACTAAAGCAATAAAGCGAACCCCATTTTCTACGTACCTTAAAATGACTGACTTGAGTAAATTGAGTACTATTAGTGTTATTAGAGTTGAAGCTCTCTTAAGGAGGTCTGACATTAGCTCTTATTCTTTTATTTTTGGTAATGCTATTGGGCTTCCGTTTATTGTGAGGGACTTTTCTATTGTTGTGGGGTTGTAGTGTGTGAGGCAACCTATGAATTTTGATATAAAAATAGAGCCAGAAACTGTTAAACAATTATTCGAAGGAAAAAATAAGAATGTAACTCGAGTCGAGATTTGTAAAAGATTGAAAGAGTTGGTAGAAAAACATAGTGATCAGGATATAGATGATTTTGTTATGTAAATACTACTAGTTTTTAATTGTATTTCCTTTCCAACTAGTAACTATTCGATGCCTAGATTCCTTCTGCCGTACGTGAATGATTTATATTCCATTGGCCTTTATGCATGGGGAGTTGGTGCATTTAAGTTTTTGCATGATGAGATTTTGGTGCATCTAGGAGGTGAAACGGGGAAAGGTCCAAAAAAGAAATACTTTGATGGAAGCAATATTGGCCTGATGGTAAATTAATGGCATTGTTCCTATTAATTTTTTTTATTACTACTACTGAGTAACTATAATATTGCATAATTCTTCTTTTCAATGATAGGCTTGAATTTATGAACGTATTCATTGCTTGGGAACAACAAATTTATTACGTTCATTTCCACGATTCCTTCGATGGTATGAGAGTAAGATCCCCAATAAAGTTGCTGATGCAGAACAAAAATTCAAGACGATTACTAAAAATGTGGTAATAACTTATATTCCTTATCTTTGTTGTTATAATAGTTTTATGTACATATAAAATTACAAACTAAGCTGTATAATTATGTTTGAACAAGTTCTGGATATTTATCTATTCCCTAATGAGGAGAAATTGTTGTTACCAATAAATCCTAGAGCACTAACTGCTGATATGTATGGCTTGCAGGAAATATTGAATGAGAAAAAGAAAGAGATAGAATTATGGAAAGAAAGACTTTTCTTTCTTGAGAATAAAGGACTTGCTATTGGAGTTGAGGCCGAGAAGGAGAAAGACAAGGGGAAATCAAAAGAAAAAGAGCCAAAAGAAGAGGAAGATATTGAGGAAGAAGATGAGGAAAAAGAGGCGGAAGATAATAAGGAAGAAAAGGAAGAAAAAGAAGAGGAAGAGAAAGAGAGAGAAGAGGAGGAAGATAATGAGGAAAAAGAGGAGGAAAAGGAAGAGGAAGAGGAAGAGGAAGATGAAGAGAAAGATGAAAAAGAGGAGCAAAAGAAAAAGTAAGAGAAAGGTGATGATGGTGGAATTCACCCGAAAAGTCCTAAATTAGGGATGCTCTACCCTTGGAAGTGACCATAGCTTCTGTCATGAAAAGTATGCGAGATCGAGGTGAGATGACCCAAAAAAGAAAAGAAATAGACATTGGTTCACCTAGCACCACACTACGAAGGACAAGAGTGAAGCAGATTGCTCATAAGGACCGTGGCAAGAAGAAGAAGGTATGTGTATACAAGTTTTAAATACTGTATTTTGGAGTTTTTATACTTGATGTAAGTGAGACAAATACTGAATTGCATTAGAAAATATACTACATAGCTAGACTGAAGTATTGGATATGCGTATTGCATTTTTAATATGAGAAGATGAAGGATGTCCAAAATATTGAATTGATAGAGATAGGATCTGCATAGTCCAATTTATCAAATAATGAGGACTTCTTTAATCAATTTCGAGTACAAGCATATTATAGAGGGAGTTTTGAGATATCTGATAAAGATAGAGAAATTATTAACTCGTATTTGCAACGAGATAAAATAGAGTAATTATAGTGAATGCACATTATTCTTTTTATAATAAATTTATAATTTGAGTAACATGATGATTTATTATTGTAGTGTTATTGTTTGGGAGGGGCCTAATCTTCAAATTGGAGGATATGTGTTTTGCAATCTGTTGTTCGAGAAAGAGTTGAGGTCAGATTTAATTGATTGCTACATGAAGATCTTGTGCATCCCTTCATTCAAAAAAAAAAGTGATCATAATATTTGGTGTTTGACTTCATACGTGCATGTATGTAGTATTCATTTTGTATTTTCAACTACAAATAACTTGATTTAACAAGTTCTAACATTAATAGTTGATAGGAGGAAATTCTGAGACAACTTGAGAAAGCAAATAAGAGGCGTGCTATAAAACAAGATGAAATTCCAAAATTTATTGGTCAATTGAGCACGCACAAGTTCCTAGAAGAGCTGAATTTAGATGTGCTGAACAAGTGCCAATTTATTATATTCCCCATTAACAGCCATTTTCACTAAGAAAAAGTTCATACAGATAAACCCATCTTGGTCTCCCCAGGAGAAAGCAACGACAAAAGCTTTATAAGTTCACTTGCATTTGTGATACATTCATTCAAGTATTTAAATAAATACTAACAAATACTTTTGCAAGCTAAGTTTTTAACTGGATAACTAAAATACTACTTGGGTGTATTGTGCCACAAAAAGAAGTGCAAATACATTTTAGTCACCAACAAAATGGTGACTTGGATTGTGGAGTTTATGTATGTCTTTGAGCTGAGTTCTCTGCAAAAAACACGAAGGATTTCTGGTAATATAGCAATGATCTATGGATGCATATCGAGTACATATTATTGTAAAAATTTTGACTAATGAGCATGGTTTAATGTATTCCATGGGAGAATGATATGTTTGGATAGTTATTATCTGGATGAATTGACTATTGTTATTTTGTATTTCATTATTTCTAACATTCTTACTGGATAACATTTATAATTTATGTATTTGGATTATTAGAATGGATGGTGTTTACAATTTACAGTATGTGTTAGAAATTTATTTATAAATAGATGCTAGTAAAGACATATATGTTAAAGCTTAGCTTAAAATAAGTACACAAGCAGTAGAACTCAGCACACATGAAGGCAATTTCGAAGTACATAAACACGGAAAATAAGTTCACAATATTGGCAAACTAAGTATATAAATGCAGTTTTGGAGTACATAACTTTTAATACTGGGTACTTTTTTGCCGATTTTCGATATCATTCTCAGCACATAAGAGATCAAGTTCAATTCGGCCTAATCTAGCCATTGCATGATTATAAGATCATGGCATATTAGTCCTAGGACTCATATAGTCATGATAGGTTCACTAATTTTCCTTGATGGTGTCAGGAGGATTCATTTAGCTCACGCATATATGGTTTATATTACTCTGAATGAGAGCACAAGTAGTTGGATATGGGTGTTTGAGTTTCCAACCATTTGAATGCGTAATGTTCACGACCATTTCTTCAACAAATCATGATTTTGTCATATCGAGGTATCTCATGTGTTGTTGCACGCATCAAATTGAGCTTCATCTCGGCCTTTGAAAAAGCAAATACATAAACACAAAACATAAGTACAAAATATTGGAAAACTGAATACATAAACGTAGTTCTGAAGTACATAATTGCCAATACTGGGTACTTTTTTGCCGATTTTTGGTATCATTCTCAATGCATAAGAGATCAAGTTCAATTCGAACTAATCCGGCCATTGCATGATCATAAGATCATGGCATATCAATCCTCGAACTCATATAGTCATGATAAATTCACTAATTTTCCATGGTGGTGTTAGAAGGATTCATTTAGCTCATACATCAATAGTTTATACTACTTTGAATGAGAGCGCAAGTAGTTGAATATGGGTGTTTGAGTTCCCAACCATTTCAACACGTACTATCCGACCATTTCTTCAACAAACCATAGTTTTATCACGTGGGGGTATCTTATGTGTTCGGTCTTTGGAAAATTCAAGTACATAAATACAAAAAATAAGTACACAATATTGGCAAACTGAGTACATAAATGCAGTTCTGGAATACATAACTGCCAAAGTAGGTATTTCTCACCCATTTTCGGTATCATTTTCATCACATAAGGGATCGAGTTCAATTCGGCCTAGTCTAGCTATTGCATGATCATAAGACCGTGGCGTCTTATTATCAGCACATTATGGATTTCTAGTACCATTCATGAACAGTTTCACACTACTATGAATGAAAGCGCAAGTGTTTGAATATAGGTGTTTGTGTTCCACACCATTTCAACATGTGCATATCCAAACTATTTCTTCAACAAACCACATTTTTATCACGTCGGGTTGTCTTATGTGTTGTTGCACGCATTGAATTGAGCTTTATCTCGGCCTTTTGAAAAGGAAGTACATAAACACAAAAATTAAGTACACAGTATTGGCAAATTGAGTACATAAACGTAGTTTTTGAGTACATAACTTCCAAAACTGAGTCTTTTTTGTAGATTTTCAGTATCATTCTCAACACATAAGGGATCGAGCTCAATTTGGCCTAATCTGGCCATTGTGTGATCATAAGACCATGGCGTGTCATTATCAGCACATTAGGGATTTCTAGTACTATCCATGAGTGGTTTCGCACTACCATGAATGAAAGTATAAGTGTTTGGATGTAGGTGTTTGTGTTCCAAATCATTTCAACATCTGCGTATCCAAATATTTCTTGAACAAACCATGGTTTTGTCCCGTCGAGGTATCTTATGCATTGCTCCATACGTCAAGTTGAGCCCCATCTCGGCCTTTTGAGAAGCAAGTACATAAACACAAAAAATAAGTACACCACATTAGCAAAATGAGTACATAAACGCAGTTCTTGAGTACATAATTGTAAAGGCAAAATAACAAAATTCGTCCTGTAATTTTACCCCATTTGGTTTTTCGTCCTATAACTTGTATAATATCAATTCTAGTCCTATCACTACAACAATTTGCACTTCACGTAACAAAAAAATTGGTAACAAGGTAAAATTCATTACATGTGTTAGATTTATTGTAACAAAATTAATTTTTTGTTACAAATAACATTTTCTTTAGTAACAAAGTACAAGTCTTGTTACCTTTAACTCAAATTTGTTACCTTAAATTTTTTATGTTCGTAACTAAATAATTATTCATTACAAAAAATGTTATTTTGTTACATATAACATTTTCCGTCATATAAGAAGATATATTTGTAACAAAATTTCGTACCTTTTGTAACAACAAAATATTTGTTACAAATAAAATATATTGTAACAAAGTTTTTAGTTACTATATTTTAATTAACTTCCCTCTAAAATTCATTCCCTCCAAATATCAATTGTGTACATATGGTAACAATGATTTTCATTACTAATTATAAATGAATATTAAATTAAATTTTTACTAATACTTGTGGGTTGGGCTTAACCAATTTTTTAGTGAATTATTATTGAACTAGGTTTTATTTTAAAGATTGAGCTTGAAGAAATTTGAAGTGAATAATCCATTAGTTGGGCCAATTTCTTTAAAATATTGGGCTTTATAACTTTTTTGTGAATTATTCAATGAATTGGGAGTTTTCATTTAGAGGAAAAATGCAAAATTGGTCCCATAACTATACCCTACTGGCAAATTTTGACTTTATATTTTTGGTACACTAACTTTTGAATTTTGGCAATTTGAGGATAAATCTAGCCCAAATTCATTTGCAGCAGGCCAGATCCACATGGCGCCATGTCACATCCTCTCTCCTACGTGGCATGTGGTGTGGAAACCCCTTCTTGCCATGTATTTTACTAGACAAAAAAAAAGGATATTTGCATAAAAAATTAAAAATAGGTACATAAAAATTGAAAAAAGTAAAAAGATAAAAAAAAATGATAAATCTTGAAAAATATTTATATACTTATATATATTTATATATATATATATATATTCACATATATAAACACACATTAGAATTTAAAATATCAAATATCCTTCAAATTTATAAAATTTTAATTCCTACGAATTTACCATCTAAATTTTTTTAAAAATCTAATTTATCACTTTAGGCCATATAATTTTAATAATATTAAGTTAAAATATCTAATAATGTTAAAATAGTAAAATATCTAAAAATTTAAATAAATTTTGTTGACTTTATATATTAAGTTAAATATGAAATAAAAATTTAACAATAAAAATTTAAGTCTATCCTATTATCTATATAATTCAAAATTACATAAGAATATTAAAATGATTAATACATCTAAAATAATTCTGTTAAATATAAATATATTTTATTTATTAATTCAAATATGAAAAAAAAAACTTAAACAATAAAATTTTAAGTCTGTCATCCTAACTATATAATTATAAATTACATAATAATATTAAAATAAAAAATATTCTAAACATTAGAATTTAAAATATCAAATATCCTTCAAATTTATTCAATTTTATTTCATACGAATTTATAATCTAAATTTTTTTAAAAATCTAACTTATAACTTTAGGCCATATAATTTTAATAATATTAAGTTAAAATATTTAATAATGTTAAAATAGTAAAATATCTAATAATTTAAATAAATTTTGTTGACTTTATTTGTTAAGTTAAAAATGAAATAAAAATTAAACAATAAAAATTTAAGTCTATCCTATTATCTATATAATTCAAAATTACATAATAGCATTAAAATGATAAATACATCTAAAATAATTCTATTAAATATAAATATATTTTATTTATTAATTCAGATATAATAAAATAAAACTTAAACAATAAAATTTTGAGTCTATCATCTTAACTATATAATTGTAGATTACATAATAAAATTAAAATAAAAAATATTCTAAAATTACTCAATTAATATAAATAAAGAATTCAATAATAATAATAATAATAATAAGAAGAAGAAGAAGAAGAAGAAGAAGAAGAAGAATCCCTACCCTTCCCCTCCAGCACTTCATATATTTCTCATTTCTTTTCTTTTTTCTTCATTCTTTTCTTTTCTTTTTATTCTCATTATTCTCATTTCTCTCTTCTTCCTTTATTTCATATATTTCTCATTTTATACATATATGTATAAATTTATCATTGTTTCTCATTTCTCATTATTTCATATACTCTCATTTTATACATATATATATATATATATTTATCTATAAAATTTTAAATAATTTTTATTTTTATCTTTTTTCTTTCTATTTATTCATACATGTATACTTATTTTTTCTATTTATACTTATTCACAGATATATAATATAAATATATATAAATTTATCAATAAAATTTAAATTACTTTTATTTTTTCTATATTTTTATATATTCATTCCAAATTAAATAATATTTAATATTTATAAAAACATATATATAATATAATTTTTTATTCATACTTATATGCATATATAGTATATATATATATAAATTTCAATAAAATTTAAAGAAGATTCATCATATATTTCTCATTTTATACATATATAAATTTATCATTATTTATCATTTCTTTTTATTTCATATATTCTTATTTTATACCTATGTATAAATTTATTTAATGAATTTGGATGGCAATGCAATTTTGTTTCCCTCCAACTTTGTATTCCCTCCAAAATTTGGCCCATAAAAAATATTAACAACTGTTTTTATTATTAGTTTGACATAATAATTTAACTTGATTTCTTCCAAAAAATTGATTCCCTCTAACAATAATGAATTTTTTTCATCTTTTCGATTCCTCTAAATTTTAGCTCCTCCATTTTTTTTTGTATAAATAATCTATAGCAAAATTAATTTCTTTTATCTTAGTTTTATATGATGAATTGACATATAATTTTTTAAATTATTAAATGATTTTCTATTATAGTTAAAATAGTTAAATAACATATACTTTGGACTTATAAATTTTGGTGCTTAACAATTTAAATTTTTATTATAATTTATTACAATATTTATTTAGAAAAATTCTAAAAACTCCTTAAAATAAATAGTTAAACCTGAATAACAAAAGAAAACAAAGAAATCTAGTTTGCCACAATATTTAATGAAAAGAAAACGGTCCCTGAAGTTAGGCCTGTCAATTTTACATTTCGTATTTTAATCGTTGTATTGGTCAATTAAAGATTTTTATAACTTATAGATATCTATATGCTAATTGTGTGTATGTTTTACTATATAAATTGTTAAAATGAAGATAACTTTCGTGGTTTAATATAGTGTAAAAAAAGTATTAACTTAAAGTATATTATTAAATATAAGATTATTAACTTTCATAGACTTGAACAAATTGTTCTTAAGAATTAGTTGGTCTATATATTATGTTTTCTTAAAAAAATAAGTTTCCCTCCAAAACTGAATTCCCTTATTATTTTTTTATTCCCTCCAAATTTTTGCTCCTCCCTCCATTTTGTGTATAAATAGTATGTACAAAAATTATTTATTTTATCTTATATTATAAGATGAATTATGATGTATTATTATGGAGGTTAAAATTTTAATTCTATTTTTTGTTATTATTTATTAGGACATTGTTTTTGAACAAAAAGATTTTAGAAAAATTGTTTATAAATTCTAAAAACTTTAGTCTTTACGTGTAATTAATTTCATTTTAAAAATTAAAATATTCTATACTAATAATATATTGATATGGAAAATTTGAACATGCATTTATTGAAAATTTTCTATACTTAATTAATGCAAATTGTTTTAAAATTGATCAACTTGTATAACTTTAATATAGTTGGAAATTTTGAAATTATTTTGAAATACTCACGACATTATAATATAAACTTAGTAATATAGTTATAAGTTTAATAAAGTTATTTTTTATCCCCATATATTTAATTAAATATTTGAAGAACTGTTAGCATCCTTAACAAATTTGTAGACGTCAGTTGAAAATTTATATTAAAATTTAAAAATATCCTTCAAAAGCTGTTTTGATTATCTTTAAGACAAAAATACCCTTGGACTTATTTGTAACTTTAACATGGGGGTTTAACATTAATATTATTTAAATTTCTCAAAATAAATGTAAATAATTTTATTAATAACTTTTTTAAATATTAAATAATCTTTTAATTAAAGTTGGATTAAACAAAATAAAAATTTAAAATCATCAACATATGTAAAGTAATTTAATCAAATTTAATTAAACATATTTATTAATTATAAAATAAAAATAAAAATCAAATCCATCTCCTAATTAAATATGATTTTATTTTTAAATTACATCTCAATAATATTAAAAAATAATCATATCTAAAATAATTTATTTATATTAAGTTAAATATATTTATTAAATATAAAAAAATATTTGTTAATGAAAATAAATAATTTAAAAATAAAAATAAGATCTAAAAATATCATACTAACACTAGTAATTTTAAAATGTCTATTTCACCCTATCAACACAATAAAAAAATTATTGATATAATATGTTGTTCCCTTCTAAAACATAAATAAATAAATAATTTTCTGTCAATTCATTTTTCACCTACCACTCAAAATACAAACAAACAACTATCACATTCTCCAACCCCACTTCCAAAAAACCATATGCTAAAATATTTTGACAAAATGCTCCAATTCATAAACAAACAAGCCTAATTTAAACTAATTTCATTAAATTTATTAATTAATAAAAATTAAATAAGTCAAAATGTGGGAGATATAGAGTTGGAACCCTGTGAGACCTCGATGTGTGTGTGTATATAAATAAAAAAATTAAATTTATTTATTAATCAAAATAAATAATTTAAATAAAAATAAAATCTAAAACTTTATCTTAACAATATAATTTTAATAATTTTAAATAAATAAATATTTTTATTTATTTTGAACAAAGTAATGTAATGATTTTGAATAAATAACATAAGTAAAAAAAAATAATTTAAGTTAATTTAATTAAAATTTATTAATTAACAATAAATAAATAAGTAAATATATATATAGATATATATATTTCCTTCCTTCTTCCACATCCCCCCCCCCCTACGCACCCCTGCCTCTTCCAACCAGCACCCCACACCCCGCCAACCCTACCCCAGGCCTGGCCATGGCCGGCCAGTGACCAGATCTGCCCACTGGCTGCTGGCCATTTTTCCATGGCCAGCCGCTAGCCATGGCCAAACCCAGCAGTGAGGGATTGGGGGAGAGGGGGATGTGTATTATATATATATATATATATATGATATTTATATTGAGATATAAATTTTTTTATGAGGATTTTGTTATATATTTTTAAATTTTATTATTATTTTCTTAAAATTTTTTAATGAAGGTTGATTGGGCAATTCAAATTTTGTGAAATTTTCTGTTGGGTAATTAATTTTTTTTAATTTAACAGTTTTGCTGGAATACTAATGGAAGTTGATGTGCTATTTCAAATGTATTAAAAAATTTAGAGTTTTGGTCCTCTAAGTGTCAACTTAATTACCAAAAGTGCAAACCCCCCATCCAATGAGACCAAAAATATAAATTTTCCAATATTACCAAACACTACATTAGCAACAAAAAGAAAACTAAGGGCTCCATTGAAATGGTAATAATTTTATTGGGCTAGTTGCAATTTACCCTAATGTGATTTGTGAAATAAGTGTCAAACCCTTATGTGAATATATATATATATATATATATACAAAACAACTTCTTTATGTTTTATAAAACCACGCACACCGCCTCCCCCTCCAAATTTATTGCCCATTTAATGTAATTGTAATATAAAAAGATCAATTTACCCTTAATCATTTCACATATATACAATTCAATTTAAATAACTTTTTATTATCATATTTTATTTATTTTTTCTTTTTTTCATTCTTTTCTTTTCTTTTCTTTTCTTTTTATTCTCATTTCTCTCTTCTATTATTTCATATATTTCTCATTTTATACATATATATAAATTTATCATTGTTTCTCATTTCTCATTATTTCATATATTCTCATTTTACACACACACACACACACACATATATATATATAAATTTATCTATAAAATTTTAAATAATTTTTATTTTTATCTTTTTTCTTTCTAATTATTCATACATGTATACTTATTTTTTCTATTTATACTTATTCACATAAATATAATATACATATTTATAAATTTATCAATAAAATTTAAATTACTTTTATTTTTATCTATTTTTCTATTTATTCATTCCGAATTAAATAATATTTAATATTTATAAATATGTATAATATAATTTTTTATTCGTACTTATTTACATATATATTGTGTATATATATACGCCACAAGAAAATAGGTTAATCGCGTCATATACTTTGCGCTGGTTTTTCTAAACTACCGCAATTAATAATATTATCTCTTTTACTTGTTAGATTGCTCTTTGTTTTTAACTTTAAAGGGTTTTGTCCACTATTTTTTAATATATATATATATATATGTATATGTAATGCCAATTATTTTTTAAAAACAATCTTATTTAATTTTAATTTTTGATTAAAAATCAATTTAGTTAAGACCAAACTATGATAGTAAAGATAAAAAAAAGTAAAATAAATCAAAATAAATATATAAAATAATTATAAAGTTAAAATCAATATTAGTATATAAGTTAACAGAAATCTTTTAATTTGACTCATAACTTAGTTATCAAATAATTAAGTGAAGAAAAGAGTTTGGCATTAGTCATATAAAGTTAAAACTATAGTAAATTGATAAAATAATTATAAACTTAAAATTGATTTTAAAATATGAATTAGTGACAAAATATGAGGATGAAATTATAATGTAAAATAAAATATAGAAAAAACAAATTATTGTATTCATTCTCAAATTTTTTTATAAATATAATTGGATATTCATATTACATTTTGCAAATAACAAAAAAATAGTGAATAAAAAAATAAGTTGTTAACCTTTCAAATAATCAAAATCAAAATTTCTCATTATTTCATATATTCTCATTTTATACACACACACACACACACACACACACACATATATATATATATAAATTTATCTATAAAATTTTAAATAATTTTTATCTTTATCTTTTTTCTTTCGAATTATTCATACATGTATACTTATTTTTTCCATTTATACTTATTGACATATATATAATATACATATATATAAATTTATCAATAAAATTTAAATTACTTTTATTTTTATCTATTTTTTCTATTTATTCATTTTGAATTAAATAATATTTAATATTTATAACTATGTATATAATATAATTTTTCATTCAAACTTATATACATATATAGTATACATATATATACACACACACACTACAAGAAAATAGGTTAATCGCGGCATATATTTTTTGATGGTTTGTCTCAACCACCACAAAATATTAATTTGACGGTAGTTAAGCAATGATTTATCCAAACCACTGCTGAATTAGCCATTTAGTGGTGGTTTTTTGAAACTGCTGCGGAATTCATAATAAATGGCGGCGGTTAGTATAACATTCCCTGAATGAATAACTTCGTGTTGATTTTTTAAACTGCCGGAATTAATAATATTGTTACTTTTACTTGTTAGATTGACCTTTGTTTTTTACTTTAAAGGGTTTTGTTCACAGTTTTTTAATATTTATATATATGTAATGCCAATTATTTTTTATAAATATTTTTTTTATAAATTTCTAAAATAAAGTATTTTATATTATAAGCTCTTCTACAAAAATATTAAGCCTTTACCTAACAATTTATATATACATATTTGTAATAAAATTTCTTTGCTTCATGCAGCTATGTTATATAATTATCTCACACTTTTTATTTATTTATTTTAATTCACTATTTGATACTCTTATTTTATTTATTCAAATGACAATTATTATTTTGTTTTTAAAAATAAAATAATATTTGCTTGATAACATGTGAAACTGTTTGAGAGCTTTATATGGAAGAGATGAATAAGTAATTAAGCAAATGCAAATATTAACTTTTGGACATGCATTCAAGATGGTTAGGTGCTTACTTGAGGTGGGCATGGTGCGGGATCGAATCCTACTGCCAGCAAGTTGGGATGAATTTGCGCTGGGCCTTTGCTCCTGTGGGCCTAAGCCTGCCTACATTCGAGCGGGCCTGCGTGCGGCCGGGGGTTAGGGCCTGATGGGCTAGTGTGGGCGCTGGACATTACGGGTGGGCTGGTGTGTGAGTTGGAGTGGGCTTGTGCTGGTGGCTGGGGGGCAGGGCTTGGTGGGCCAGTGTGAGTGTTGGGCCTGAGCTCTAGTGGCCCGAGGCGCTTGTTCCTACTGCCTTCTTGCGGGTGGGCTGGTTTGTGGTGCTCTTGCTAGTGGGCCGTGGGCTGGTGGGCGATGGCCCAGGTCTAGCCTAGAGTTCGGCAGCCCAGCAGGCATAGGCCTGATGTCAAATGGCCCATCCATATAAAATAACCCAATCAGGAGCCCATGCGCACATTTAGTAACAAAACTCTTGGTTATTTATTCCATTAGTAAAGAAATATTTATTTTTGAATTAAAATTTTATTTAACTATTTGTAACCAAATATTTTGTTACATAAAAAATTAGTAACTATACTTAATTAAATAAATAATATCATTATATTATGCATTAGTAACGAAAAAATAAAATGCAACAAAATTGCCAAAGTTTTAGTAACTAAATATTTCGTTACGCTATAAAAATCTATTGTAACTACTATACTTTTTTCTTACTAATATCATATTTTGGTAACGGTACATTTCGTCGCCATAAGTCCATCATTCGTAACGAACCATAAATTTCGTTACTAAAACCTTTTGCGACGGGCATTAGGGCACTAAACTTAAGTAACAAAAAATTCGTTACCAATATTTTGGGTAACAAATTTCAGCTTTATGGTAACAAAATTATTCGTTACTAAAAGTGTAATTTGTTGTAGTGTATAAGTATTAAAAAATTATCATTTTTCGTCCATTTTTCGCCAGAGCCGGCGAAACTCGCCGAAAAATGTGACGTGGCATTCCTGGCGTGTGACATTTCTTGTTTCTGCCTCGTTAGTAGCTGACATGGCTTGATAAATTAAAAATAAAAAAATAAAAAATGTCAACTAGATATACAATAATATATATGATATATATTTATATATACACATATATATCTAAATATATGTATTTATATATACATACACATACATATGTATAAATTCGCCCACCACCACCCCACCCACCCACCCGGTGGGTGGCTGGCTGGTCGAGCTCACCATGGCCAGCCACTTCGCCTGGCCAGATCTTGCCAGGCTAGGTTCAACCATGGTCGTCGCTTGGCCAGATCTGGCCAGGCGAGGTTCAGCCATGGCCGCCGCCTGGCCAACCGATGGCCATAGCAGCACCTCGCCTAGTGCTGGGCACCATGGCCACGGGCTGGCCATGGTGAGCTCGCCTGTAGCTATAGTAGCTGCCTACACGGGCCGGCCACGGCCGGCCCGTCATGGTTGGTGGGTGGCGATGCGGGGGTTGGGTGGGGTGGGGTTATGAATTTTAATTTATATTTAAATTTAATTAAATTATTTTAAATATGTGAGTTAAAATAATATTGTTAATGGTAAATTAGGGGAATGTTTGTCACATTTTTTGTGTGATTTTATTATGTGTTTTGGGAGAATAAATTATTGGAGAATGTGAAAATTGTGTTGGGGAATGTGATTAATTTTTGGTTATGTTTCGGAAAATAGTTAAAAATTGAATTTGGAGAATTTTGGTATGTTTGTTTAGGGGAGACATTTTTTTTACTGTAACAGTTAAATCAATGTTTTTTTGTTAAATTTTTGGGGTGAAAATAAAATTGAGTGATTTTATTATTATTATTATTATAATAATAATATATATGATGTATATATAATATATGTATGTATATATTAAAAAATGGAAAAGTTTTGAGGATAATGAAGGATATTCAGGGGAAAAAAAGTGTTTTAGAGGAAAAATGATGATATGTAATATATAAATATATATATATATAAATAGATGTGTGTATATATATATGTGTGTGTATATATAAATTATATAATATATTTGAAATTTAAAAAAAAAAAGAAAGGAAAAGACATGTATGCTGCCAACTAAGCAAGAAAAAGACAAAAAATGCCTACTAGGCAGTCCAATGAGGCAGAAACAAGAAATGTCCACACGCTCGGCGTGCCACGTCACATTTTCCGGCGACTTTCACCGGCTCCGGCTAAAAAAGGACAAAAAATGATAATTTTTAATACTTATAGGACTAGAATTGATATTATGCAAGTTATAGGACGAAAAACCAAATGGGGTAAAATTACATGACAATTTTTTTTTATTTTGCCTAACTGTAAAAGTGGGTACTTTTTTGTCGATTTTCTATATCATTCTCATTACATAAGGGATTGAGTTCAATTCGGTCTAATTTGGCCATTATGTGATCATGAGACCATGGCATGTCATTATCAGTACATTAGGGATTTTCGGTACCATCCATGAACTGTTTCACACTACTGTGAATGGAAGCGCAAGTGTTTGGATGTAGGTGTTTATGTTCCATACTATTTCAACATGTGCATATCCAAACCATTTCTTCAACAAGCCAAGATTTTGTTGCGTCGGGGTGTCTTATGTGTTGTTGCACACATTGAATTGAGCCTCATTTCGACCTTTGGAAATGCAAGTACACAAACACGAATAATAAGTACACAACATTGGCAAACTAAGTAGATAAACACAATTATGGAGTACATAACCATCAAAACTGGGTATTTTTCTTGCCGATTTCTGGTATCATTCCAAGCATATAAGGGATTGAGTTCAATTCAACCTAATCTAGCCGTTGCGTGATCATAAGAACATGGCATATCATTATCAGCACATTAGAGATTTTCAGTATCATCCATGAATGGTTTCACACTATTATGAAGGAGAGCGCAAGTGGTTGGATGTAGGTGTTTGTGTTTCAAACCATTTCAACATGTGTGTATCCAAATCATTTCTTGAACAAACCACGATTTTGTCCCGTCAGGGTGTCTTATGTGTTGTTTCAAACATTAAATTGAGCTTCATCATCACCTTTCAAAAAGCAAGTACATAAACATGAAGAATAAATACACAACATTGGCAAACTAAGTACATAAACATAGTTATGGAGTACATAACTGCCAAAACTGGGTACTTTTTCCGATAAAATGAAAAATAAATCTAGACAATAGCTCCAACGTAAACCTTCCCAATAGTTAAAAGGAATACTCATTCATGATTTTTTTCACATTAAAATGATAGTATAATATGTCCATATTTTACAAAGTATACAACACAAATAATTCTATAAAAATTCTTTGATTAAAATACAATATAGTACAAATACTACAACTTAATATGTCCTCTAGAAAATGACGAATTTAGCAGCTACCATAAGCATGTGTGCACTGTCAATTTCAAATCCATCTTTTTTTTTAAATCTTTGTCTTCTTTGCATCCTCTTTTTCCCAATTCAAGAGAAACAAAATCAATCAATATTATTAAAAAGCAATGACAATGGTAATACAAGTACAAATATATAATAAAACGGTGAACAAATCTATTGTCGTATCAATTTGCACTAAATGGTAGGAAAGTGACTTTTACTCAATAGAAGCACAAGCTTGCTTCCAAAACATTGTATCATTTTGCAGTGTGTTCTATCATCTTGTTTACAATATACACAATTCATGTAAATCCACAACACACAATTTATTATGATCTATCATCTCAAAACTCCATCAACTACTAATGGGCAGATTGAGAAGAAATATTGAAGTATCACAGTAGAAGTACTAAATTGTACTAATCTAGTATTAATTAGTGGACTACTAAGTATGATAATGTATAAATAAAGTACTTTATCAAGGAGGAAGAACATATAACAATTAGGTACTAATCGAAACACACTGGAAGTATGACGAAGGATTAATGCAATACTAATATGAAAATATGAAGAAACTTACCAATACATATAATAGATTTCCTTCCACATCTTTCTGTTTCATATTTTTGGACAACCATCATATCAATGATGGCCATTTTAAGCAAAATATATAATCAAATCATATTCAAAATATCATTATCAGTTTCCAAAATGACATATATCTTCTAATGTGGAGCAAAATATTGCAATTTATTGAGCTCAAAACTAATTCCAAGCCATTTTTTCCCAATATGAAACAATAACTCTATCAAACTCATACCTTTATAAATTGATAGAATATAGAGTTCTCCATTGTACACAAAACTTCCTAATAGTTCAGTTTTAGCATTTGGGTCATTTGAAGACATTCTTATTAAGCTCAAATTCACGTATTCTTACCTTCTTCTACCTACTGTTGCATGATTAATAAACTCCAGCTTAAAATAAAGCGGTGATAAGTGGGCTAAAGATATTCCCGAACCAATTTGACAATGGTAAAAGCAAAAAAAAAAATAAAAAAAAATCTTACCTGTTGTTTGCAGGAGAAAGTCATAGGAGAGAAGAAAGCATGAAGAAAGAGAAAGAATTCTTATGTCACATAAACAAAAACAAAATGAAGAGAAAATAAGGTTTTTGGGGGTATTTTGGTCAAAACAAGTGCATGGGTAGTCAACTCAAAACATAAAGTTGAATTGGGGAGTTAAAACTAAGATAAGGGTGGATAGGGACTGATTCCTATGGTGAAATCTGATTTAGATATTTATAAATAAGATGCCCATAGAAAAAAGAAAAACTAAGTTCAATCAATTTCATCAAAGTTTAAGCCTATTGCTTCATATCTGAAGCATAAATCATTAAACTCCATTATTTAATCATCAAGACACTGTCCCAATCGTATTTATAAATTAAAAAAAGAACCCTAATTCAATACCACTAAACAAGCCAACGTCAAATTGTCAGAAATCTTAAACCTCAAAAAATGTTCTAATCATGTAGGAAAAAAGATCCCTAGACTCAATACTAATAAACATGCCAATGTCGAAAATTTTTATATGTCCCAAATTCTTAAAATCTACATCAACACTCAAAAACCAAATAAAAGTCAGCAGTATACCTGGTAGTGCAGGCATAGTGTAGGATGCCACTGGCTTAGGCAATTTCTCTGTCTCCATGAGGCACATGTAGCAATTTCTGGCGATTGAAAAGGCGACTGTGATAGCAAAATCTCGAGACGTTTATGCCGGCATTCTCGCAAGCCTATAGCACTATCATTCCCTTAGGAATTTTGACTAGGTACCTATTAACAAACACCTCAATGGCGTCATTCGAGTTGGGAAATGGACACAGTTGCCGGCTATAGGGGGGAAATGCAATTTTAGTCCTTTAACTATTTCCAACTTTTTAAATAGTCTATTTTCTATTACACCTTTCATATTTAGTCCATTATCTTAAATTTGTCATCACATTTAGTCCATTTAATTGTAAATTTAGTCCTTTGGGCCGCTTAATTTGAAATCGAGCCCTAAACATATCCAATCACCTTTCATTAGACCAAAATTTGGGGTTTTTTGGACACGTGTGCTCAGATGCCATTTCTTTGCCATATCAGCTTATAATTTAACTAAAATCTTGAATTTGAAGATGTGATTTAGGAAACAATTGCTATAGTTATTTTTTAATATGAAGGAAACAAAAGTTAAAAAACCTATTAAGAAAGATAGTTATTTAAAATATAATTTAGGAAAGTACATACATATGAAAAATTGAAAATAAAAATGAATATTTATAGGTGAAAATTGTAGCTGGATTTTTTTATTTTTTATCTTTTTTAATCTAAAAAAATATAATTGCGGTGATTATTTCTTAAATTACATATTTAAATTTAAGATTTAGTTAAATTTTTAAGCTAATCCGGCAAAGATCTGGCACTTGAATCAAAAAATCCTAAATTTTGGCCTAATGAAAGGTGATTGGACATGTTTCGGGCTTGATTTCAAATTAAGCGGTCCGAAGGACTAAATTTGCAAATAAATGGACTAATGTGATGCCAAATTTTAGATAATGGACTAAATGCTCAAGTTGCAATAGAAAATGGACCATTTAAAAATTTGGCAATAGTTAAAGGACCAAAATACAATTTTCCCCCAGCTATGGTATTCTGCTTCGGAAGATCTATTTTAGGTTGCACCGCTGTAGCAACAGCTTCTACATTGTGGAGGTCCGGCATGGAGACAATGGTGTGCCGTGCTAGGTCGGCGGGGTTTGGAAGTGGTGAGTCAGGTGGATCGAATAAGAGCTCGTGAAGAGAGTTGATCCAGCCTTATTTTACAGTCTTCACCATCTTGCTCCCTGAGTTTTGTTATTTATTCGAGTTTTTTTGAGATGCAAACAAGTTCCAGCTCCAGCATTGTGTGGCCTTCATGTATACAAAAAAGGGTTCAGCGAATATGGGTAGTTGGTTTACCCAGATTGTTGTTTTGATTTAGAAGACTGAATAATGAAGTCGTGTTTTTCTTTTATTTTGTTCTTTTTTGCTTGTAAAATAAGGTGACATTGTTTCATTTAAAGGGGTGCCGCTTCCTCTTAATTAGGATTTCCATCTAAATAATTAGGGTCTCAGGGTTAGTTGAGAATAAAGGAAGAATTAAGCTAGGACTATCGTTTAAATTAGTAGTAGCGACACCATTTAAGCCAAGACTGCCAAAACTAATTAGAGAGGGGGAGGACATGTGTCACCACCCAGAGTCATCATTTTTATGCAAATAGCATATAGTTAGGGTTTTTATGAGATTAGTTGTAAAAACCTTTTTATATATGGAAATGGAAATAGAAAATGTTGAGTTTGTTGTTAAGCACTAAAACCTATCTCTCTTTGTTTTATGTCGTTCTTCTATTCTTCCAATTTTTTCAATTTCTCTTCTCAATTAATTTCCATCCAATTCACATGGGCTTCGTCTTGAATTTGGCAACTCTTATCAGAATCATGGTCAATTACAATATGTGCTATCGGAGCTACCATCATGTGGTTGCGCAACCCAAATAGCGACAAATAACAATCATACGGAGGTATTGGAACAATAGGTGTTGAAATTGAAGGAAACCAACCAGCCCTTACTGATAAGCCAGTGAGAGCTCAAACAACAGTTGGAGTTGATCTAGAAAAGATGATGGAGAATAAGGGAAAGGAACTCACAGGTTACCCATCCCAATTCCTCAAACCCCAACTAGCAGCCTTTTGCTCACTCCCAGCTAGAAAAGTCATGAAAACCCCAATTTTACCCTCAAAACACCTAAGGTTGACTTCCCAAAGTTCACTGGTGACATTCCCTAAAATAGCTCAAGAAGTGTTACATGTTCTTTTTATTCAACCACATGAGTGATTACGAGAATATTCTGCTGGCCACCATGTACGTAGAGGACCAAACTGATAGTTGGTACTTGGGTTATGTGGAAGGTAAGGAATGGTTAGGATGTGATATGTTTTTTGAGTTAGTATTGCAACGATTCTCTTTTCAAAAGGGAAAAAAACCTTGTTAACTAGTTCAATACGCTTAAACAGACCACCACCATTAGTGAATATGCCACTAGGCTTGAGGAGCTTAGGGCTTTCATGATTAGTATGAACATGACCTTATTTGAAGAATATTTCACTAATAGCTTTCTTAGTGGCCTCAAGGATGAAATCAGCCAAATGGTGGAGATGTCCAATCCCACATCATTGGCTGGCGCCATTCACTTGGCCAAAGAACAAGAGACCTTGGTAGAACTCCTTGGCAAAGGGTCTCAGAATGTCAAGAACTATGTATAGGGCAATTTTAAAAACCAGAAAACCACTAATACAAACCCTAAACAACATGAGAAAATTCCCCCTATCAGAAGACTATCCCTTGAAAAAATGGAGAGTAGAAAGATATGAGGTTTATACTTTAACTCTAATGACCTTATCATCAAGGCCATAAATGTAAGAGACTGTTTGTGATCTTGGGTGAAGAAAATGAGAGCTTAGAGTTTGAAGAAGAAGAGTGTAAACCAATTCGTGTTTCAATTAGCACATTGGCTGGGCAGGTACATCCTGATATTATTAAGCTAATAGTACATGTCGGGAATAGAATTGTCACCATTCTCATAGACATCGGGAGCACACACAGCTTTCTAGACTTTAACACTACTTGGGAACTTGGTTGTGACGTTGAGTATACCCAGACAGTGTTGGTCACTGTAGATGATGGAGGAAAAATTCAATGCAATGCCAAGTGTCCTAGTTTCACATAGGAAATTGGGGGCCATCAATTTACTATTGAAATAAGGCTAGTAGGATTAGGAAGATGTGACGTGTTTATATAGGAAGACACTTTTAGAAACTTGAGGCTTATTACATTTGATGTTGAGAAACAAACTATTAAGATCAAGAAAGGATTTAAGAAAATAACCTTACAAGGGGCTCAACTTAAAGTTAGATTAAGTATGATCACAGGTAAGAACCTCCTTAAGATGATTAAGAAAAATCCTCTTGTAAGCTACCTATGCTTGATCTCAACCGTTATATAGGAGAAAGAACTCCTCACCATGCAGTATTTCAACCCTTATTAGATAGGTACTAACACTTATTCCTTGAGCCAACTACTCTACCTCTTCCCCAGTGTTATGATCACAAAATCCCCTTGAAAGAAGGAGTAAAGCCCTTTAAACAGTTACCCTATAGGTACCTATAAACCCAGAGAGAAGAGATTGAGAAGCTCATTACTGAAATGCTAAAAAATAATGTGATACAACTTAGTAACAACCCATTATCTTCTCTAGTTTTACTAGTTAAGAAGAAGAATGGGTTGTGGAGGTTCTGTGTGGACTATAGAAAGTAGGGTGTTCGCGGATTGGATTGGATCAATTTTGGGGTAAAAAACTAACCGATCCAAATTATATAATATTTTTTGGATCGGTTTGGTTCTTATTGTAAATCCAATCCAATCCAATCCAATCCATTTTAAATCAGTTTGGATTGGATCGATTATTCAGTTTTTCAATTTATTTATTTATTCTTTTTGAAAATTAAGCAGAAATAATATCATTTGGCAACAAAATTGAACTAAATTAAGTAAGAACACTTAAATTATAAAATTATATAAGTGCACAAGAAGTCAACAATAAACATAATTCATAAATTCATCAAGTTTCAAATTTGACTTCCAAAAGAGCAATTACAAAAGTAATTGGCCAACAACAGTAGAAGAAGCTGGGACAAAATTGCAGCCTCCAGTACAACATATGTTCAAATCTCCAGTTCAACAAAAAAATAAATAAATAAAAGTAGCCAAGGTAATTCCAGCAGAGACTATCCTCATTAAGAATCACAATGGCAGCAACAAATACATCCAATACCTTCATCAACCTTCAAACATAATCAGTTTTCGAGGGTTGATGCACTAATTGGACATGTCCAAAATTTATATAAAGAACAATTAAATCTAAACAGAATAAGTGGAAATTAAGTTTAGGGTTTACACTTTACACTTATAGGTTTAGTTTTATTTAAATATATTTATATATTTTTATAATTAAAATATATTTTTTTATTTTATTAGTATATAAATTGGTTCGGTTTTTTAGGCTCAAACCAAAAATCGAACCAAACCGATCAGTTATAAAAAAATAAATCTAATTTAAACCAAAAAAAATCAATTTTAATCGATTTTCAATTTTTTGGATCGGTTTGTCGATTTTTTTTTGTTTGGATTGGATTGGATTTGAACACCCCTAATAGAAAGTTGAATTATCTTACAATTAAGGATAACTTTCCTATACCTTTGATAGATGACATCCTAAATGAGCTAGGGAAGGCAGTCATCTTCTCAAAGAAAGACTTGAGGGCAGGCTACCACCATACTAGGATGAACACCCAAGACATACCCAAAATAGCCTTTGTGAGTTCCTTAGGGATTTATGAGCTCAAGGTGATGCCATTTGGGCTCACCAATACCCCAACCACCTTCTCGTGTCTCATGAATCAGGTTTTCGAGGAATATCTTAGAAATTTTGTGTTAGACTTTTTTTGTGTATAGCCAAACCTTAGAAGAACATAAACAACATTTAGAACTGTTCTTTGAGAAGTTTTGTAAGAATTAGCTTTTTTTCAAATCCTCTAAATGCATCTTTGGACAAGAGAAAATAGAATACCTTGGGCATAACATAAGTGGAAATAGGGTAAAGGATGTGTTAAGTCCCTATTAGTATTAATTTTAATATCATCTTTAGGACTTAACAAATAATTTTCTTGTTCAAAAAATTATGATCCCCTTTTTAATTGATGAAAATTTGGGATTACAAGAATACAAGTGGAGAAATTATGAAAAAGGGACAAATTGACACAAGTTGGTAAGAATGCTGATTGGATGACCTTTCATTATCTAATCAAATATGGACAGAAGAGCCTTTATTTATTTGAGTCCTATTTTAATTATAAGACTCTTTTAATCAGTTATAAATAAGCATCTCAGATACTTAGGTTAGGAGGAGATTTGAATTTTCTATTTTGGGGATTAGAAGTTTTGCAAGAATTTAGGATTCGGAAGACTATGACGTAGAGATTAGATTCATTAAGAACAGAGTTTCCTCTTCTCCCTTTGATTTTTTTTTTCAATTCTGGATTTGAGACGATGTTTCATTTTGTTCATGCTTTGTTTGACAATTCAATCATGAATTAATTCATTATTCTAGGATTATGATGATTCTTTTGAATAAATTGATGCATAATTTTCTTCCATTAAATTATTAGCACTTAAAGCTATTTCTTCTATTATGTGATTTTTCTATTTGATTGTCTGATCAACAGTCAAGTGCATCTTTAAACCTTAGAGGAGTCTTGGAAAAGAAAATCTAGGGATTGATTGACAATAAAAGATCTTAGGATTAATTGTTCAAATTGATGAATTAATTAATTTGTGAGTATGATAGGAATATACCTGATTGCCCTAGGGAGTTATTTGAGTGGTACAACCTTATCATTAATTTAGTTAATTTACATAGGAATATAGTGAATTGAATAAATTAGGGATTTGATTGCAGATAATTCGAAAGAACTCCATAATTGCATAAGATTAAAGACTAATAACTTGTTCTTAATTTCATAGGGAGACAATTACGTAATCAACTCATTTGATTGATGAAATCATAATTCTATGCTTCTATATCATAGCAGAAATTTTAATTAATACAAATTTTCTTATTTTCATTAGTCTAGTTTTATTTCCTACATAATTGATTTTTGTTTGAAACAAAGTGTGTGATAAATTAGTAATTACTAGCGAATAATTTAGTTCCTCATGGGATTGACACTCTTCTTATCATTTTATTAATTATTGGGACGGGTGCACTTGCATAATTGTTTGCATTATTTGTTTTGCACATCAACAAGTTTTTGATGCCATTGCCGGGGAACTAAAATTATTTTTCTTATGCTAATATTAGTTTTAAGCATAAAGTTTTAATTCAGACTTTTTTTCTTTATTTTATTTTATTTTTATTTAAAAATCCTTTCAATTATATGCAGGATTATTAGGAGCCAGAATTAGTACCGTTTGATCCAGAAATTGAGAGAACTTTCTGGAGACACAGATAAGCACTTCACCGAGCAAACAAGGATACTACAAAAATGGCAGAAGAAGATGGATATATGGGAGATTATGTTATCCCACAAATTTAGGGCTTTTAGACATGAATCGCTAGACCATATGTTCAAGCCAATAATTTTGAGATCAAGCCCACTATCATTCAGATGATATAGAGTTCAGTACAGTTGGGAGGGGTCTCCAACAGAAGATTCGAATGCTTATTTAGCTAATTTTTTGGAGATTGTGAAACCTTCAAGTGTAATGAAGTTTTTTGATGATGCAATTCAATCAAGGTTATTTCCATTTTCACTAAAGGATAAAGCAAAGAGATGGTTGTCATCCTTACCATCGGGATCCATTGCCACTTGGGATGATCTAGCGCAGAGATTCTTGGCTAAGTTTTTCCCACCATCACGAATAATCAAGTTGAGGAATGAAATCACTTCCTTTGTCCAATTTGATCAGGAAACATTTTATGAGACATGGGAAAGATACAAGGAGATGCTCAGAAAATGCCCTCATAATGGATTGAGAAAGTAGCTTCAAGTGCTGACATTCTACAACGGATTATCCACACAAATAAGAGGAATAGTTGATGTTGCTGCAGGAGGTACACTTATGCGGAAAAATATTGGGGAAATATTTAAGTTATTTGAAGAGATGGCAGAAAATAGTTATCAGTGGTCAATTGATAGATTAACTCACATAGAAAGCTGTAGGAATTTATGAGATGAATGCTACTACATCTTTAACTGCACAAATAGAAGCCTTAACGAAGAAGTTTGACATGTTTGCGAGTCTTGTAACTCAGCCAGTACAGCAAGTTCAAGCAGTAGAGAGCCAATTTATTACTTGTGATATTTGCAGGGATGCACATTCGAGTGATCAGTGCCAGCATACTTTGGAATTAGTGTAGTTTGTTGGGAACCTCAACAGAAATCAAAATAATCTATACTCAAATACTTACAATCTTGGATGGAGACAACACCTCAATTTTTCATGGAGTAACAACCAAGGACCGCCTCCACTAGGCTTCCAGCAACAAACAAAACCACCAACTCAAGAAAAGAAGCCATCATTAGAGGAGATGTTTATGCAATTCATGACAAAAACTAAGGTAGCAATCCAGAGTCAATCAGCTTCAATCAAAACACTAGAAATACAAGTAGGGTAATTAGCCACTGCATTAAGTATAAGACAGCAAGGAACTTTGCTAAGTGATACTGAGACAAATCCTAAACAAGGAGGAAAAGAACATTGCAAGACAGTTACTCTAAGGAATGGAAGGGCGGTGCATGAAATTCAAAAGATACCTCAAGTATCAGAAGAAATAGAAGAACCACTAATAGTTGAGAAAGAAAAGGGGTTAGAGCAGAAGTCTGAGTCTAAAATCATCACACCACCACCTCATTTTCCTCAAAGGCTTAGGAAACAAAAATTGTTTAAACAATTTCAGCAATTTATGGAAGTTTTCAAGAAAGACCAACTTAACATTCCTTTTGCTGAGGCTTTAGAACAAATGCCAAGTTATGTGAAGTTTATGGATGATATTTTATCCAAGAAAAGGTGTTTTGGTGAGTTTGAAACAATGGCTTTAGCAGAGGAATATAGTGCAATTATCTAAAAGAAGTTACAACCGAAACTTAAAGATCCATGAAGTTTCACAACTCAATGTACCATTAGAACTCGCTTTTCTGATTTGGGAGCAAGCATAAATTTGATATCATTCTTCATTTATCAAAGACTTAGACTTGGAGAAGTCAAACCCACCAATGTGACCTTGCAATTGGTGGATAGATCACTCACATATCCAAAGGAAGTAATTGAAGATATTTTAGTTAAAGTTGATAAATTTATTTTTCTAGCAAATTTCATTGTTCTGGATATGGGGAAAGATCGTGAAGTTCCTATTATTCTTGGGAGGCTATTTTTAGCCATAGGTAGAGCTCTTATTGATGTACAAAAAGGTGAGTTGATCATGAGAGTTCAAGACCAAGAGGTAAAATTTAATGTTCTTAAGGCTATTAAATATCCCAATGCTTCTAATGATTGTTTTGCAGTTAGTGTTGTAAATAGTCTTGCAGGAAATATTTTTCAAAATACCAACACATTGATCCCCTTGTAGCAACTTTACTTGCCTTGGCAGATGTAGACGATGTTGTAATATAGAAATTCCTAAATTTCCTAGAAGCCACGCCAAAAATTACTAATCACCTAAAATTTGAAGCGTTGGATATGTCCACTTCCTCAGGAATTTTGAAGCCATCTATTGAACAACCACCTACTTTAGAATTGAAATCTCTTTCTGTTCATTTGCCATATTCATATTTAGGAAATGCTTCTACATTACCTATTATTATTTCATCTTTGTTGTCTAATGAACAGGAAGATATGTTGTTGGGAGTATTAAGGGAGTATAAAAAAGCACTTAGATGGATAATTGTAGATATTAAAGGAATTAGCCCTTTATTTTGCATGCACAAAACCCTACTAGAAGACAATCATAAAGGTTCCATTGAACATCAAAGGAGATTGAACCCTATAATGAAAGAAGTAATGAAAAAGGAAATTATTAAGTGGCTTAAGGCAGGTATTATTTATCTTATCTCAAATAGTTCATGGGAAAGTCCAGTACAATGTGCACCAAAGAAAGGAGCAATGACAATGGTGAAGAATGACAATAACGGACTTATTCCAATAAGGACAATTAATGGATGGTGAGTGTGCATGGATTGTAGGGAGTTAAACAAAGCCACGAGAAAGGATCACTTCCCTTGACTTCTTTTAATCGGATGCTAGGTAGATTAACAGGAAAGGAATATTATTACTTCTTAGATGGTTATTCGAGATACAATCAGATTGCCATAGCTCCGAAAGATTAGAAAAAGACAACATTCACTTGTCAAAATGGTACTTTCGCTTTTCGGAGGATGCATTTTGGCCTCTGCAATGCACTAGCTACTTCCCAAAGATGTATGATGGCAATTTTCACTAATATGGCAGAAAATTTTCTTGAGGCATTTATGGATTATTATTGTTTTGATAAATGTTTGAATAATCTTGCACTTATTTTAAAAAGATGTGAAGAAATTAACCTTTTTCTAAATTGAAAGAAATGTCACTTTATAGTACCAGAAGGAATAGTTCTTAGACATAGGGTCTCTAGCAAAGGAGTTGAAGTGGACAAGGAAAAAATTGAAACAATTGAAAAACTTCCACCTCCATCATCGGTGAAAGGTATTCATAGTTTTTTTGGGACATGCAGGTTTCTATAGGCATTTAATTAAATATTTTTCTAAAATTTCTAAACCACTATGTAATTTGCTAGAAAAAGATATGCCTTCAATTTTGATGATGAATGTCTTAAAGCTTTCTTGTATCTGCACTATTATTGTAGTACTTGATTGGAATTTACCTTATTAACTAATGTGTGTTGCTGATGACTTTACTGTTCGTGTTATTTTAGGCCAGCGCGGGAAGAAGATCTTTCATTGAATATATTATGCTAGCAAAATACTATTAGACATGCAAGTAAACTATAACACCACAGAGGATGGGCTATTGGCTGTAGTATTTGCCTTTGACAAGTTTTGTGCATATTTAGTAGGAACCAAGGTAATAGTATACACAAACCATTCAGCTATCAGATATTTAGTAGAAAAGAAAAATGCCAAGCTAAGATTAAATAGATGGGTGTTGCTGCTACAAGAATTTGATTTGGAAATTCGAGTTAGAAAAGGTTCAGGAAATCAAATTGTTGATCACTTGTCAAGGTTAGAAAGTACATAAATTATAGATGAAAAGATAATGATCAATGAAACATTCCCAGATGAGCAGTTATTTGCAGTAGAGAAGAATGAGGTGTCATGGTAAGCAGAGTTGGTCAATTATGTAGTTAGTGGAATCTTCCCTCCACAAATTAACTCTCAGCAAAAGAAGAAATTTCTCTTAGAAGTTAGAAAATATGACTGGGACGAGCTATTCCTTTTTAGAATTTGTCCAAATCAAATACTTAAGTGTTGTATCTCAGAAGAAGTAGTAAGGAGCATATTTGAGCATTGCCGTTTATCCCCATATGGAGGTCATTATCAACGTGATCGCACTGTAGCAAAGATTCTCCAGTCAGGTTCTTATTAGCTTACTTTATTTAAATATGCTTATACTTTTGTTGCATGTTGTGATATGTGTCAAAGAGTAGGAAATATTTCTAGGAAAAATGAGATGTCTCTAAATGCAATATTAAAAGTTGAGTTATTTGATGTGTGGGGTATTGATTTTATGGGTCCTTTTGTACCATCTTTTGGGAATCTCTACATTCTTGTAGCAGTTGATTATATCTCCAAATGGGTGGAAGTTGTTGCTCTACCAACTAATGACTAAGCTTGTAACAAACTTTTTGAAAAATAATATTTTTACTCATTTTGGTACACCTAGAGCTATTATTTGTGATGGGGGAAGGCATTTTTGTAATAGATATTTTGATGCACTATTAGCCAAATGTAGAGTAAGGCACAAAATTGGCACAACTTATCATTCATAGACAAGCGGTCCAGTCGAAATATCAAATAGAAAAATAAAAAGAATTTTAGAGAAAACAGTTAGTGATACTAGAAAAGATTGATCTAAGCAGCTAGATGATGCATTGTGGGCATATTAAACAACTTATAAAACTCCCATTAGATTGTCACCTCACAAATTAGTAGTTGGGAAAGCATGCCATCTACCAATAGAATTGGAACATAATGCTTATTGGGCTATAAAGAAATTGAATTTTGATTCTTGAGATGTAGGAGAGAAAGGTTATTACAATTAAATGAATTAGATGAATTTAGAATGCAAACCTATGAGAATACTAAATTGTATAAGGAAAAGACAAATTAAAGAAATGGCATGATAGAAACTATTCAAAGCGTCATTTTGAATTAGGGCAATATGTTTTGTTGTTTAATTCTCATTGAAGTTGTTTCCAGGAAAACTCAAATCACGTTGGTCATGGCCATTTCGTATCACTGAAGTATTTCCATATGGAGCAGTGGAGTTAGAAGAAGAAGAAGAAAATAGAAAGTTTAAGGTGAACTGACAACAAATCAAGCACTATTGGGGAGGCAATTTTGATTGCCAATGATCCACACTCACCTTGGTTGATGGTAAATGAAGCCTGAAAAAATCAAGCCGATGAATATAAACCAGACACTTGTTGGGAGGCAACCTAAGATAGAGAACCTTGTGCTAGGGCACAAAATTTTCGCGCCCCAGCTCAAGGTGTAGCCTGCTGAAAGCATTGTACCTTATGCCAGTGTGCAAACATCCTATGCCCTAGCGCGGGTCGAAACTCACTAAAAAAAATTATAAATAAATAGAAGAAAAAAAGGAAGGGTTTTAAGCCTGCGATTGCTTATGAGAAAAAAGCTCATTTCCCTAGCTCTAAAACACGGGACACACATGGAAATTTGCTTGGATGTAAGATATTTCTTCATTTTAAAATTTAGAGACATCTTAGGTTCTGTGCTTGAAATAAGGTAAGGAGGGTAGGCTGGTGTGTTGGAATAATGCCCTACAAGCTAATTAGATTGGCCTTGTAAATGCTATTTTCTTGTAAAATAATCTTGATTGAATGGTATTCTTTATACGGCTATCTTTATCTTATGCTCTTTAATACTTCACTTACATTTGGATGAAGTCCTTAGATAACTCTTAACTGTAGGACTTGGTTTGATGTCTCACATGGTCGTGATCTTAAATCTTTTAGGTCATAGGATCTTATGAGACGGGGGCATCTAAGATCCTGATGGACTTGCACTAACGATACATAAATCTAAGAGTTAGATATTGCTCTATTCCATGAGTAACCATATGAGATATAGGTGCATGTTAGTGGGTGTTTGTTAGAAAATAAGGTATTAAAGGCCCACTGGAGAATCCACTAGATAGCCGTAGAGGCAAGTCGGTAGTGGCAAATTCTCCAGCTTATGCTAGTGTATATTATTAGTCCTTTAACTTGAGGATCCATGGTAACCTCATGTCTGGTCCTCATGTTTGACTCTTCCTTGACCACTTAGCGGGTCTTTTATGTTGAGGTTGGGTATGAGCTACTTGGCATGCAGGTTTGTGAGATCCAAGATGGAATCCGACTCCTCGCTTTTGTGAAGGGCTAGTATATCTCCTATGTATTTTATAATGATCGATTCTAAGAAATCCTTGCGCAAGGTGGTGTGAAAATTTGGAAAAGGAGTTTTTCAAAGATGAAGTCACACAAGAGAATTGAACATTGGGAATAGAAACATAGTATCGAGGCTATTAGAGAGCTAACATATATCTTGTCCTATGCCTCTTTCGGGAGATAGGAGACAGAAGGACCGTATTTGTATGGTAAGCGTAGAGCTATAATGGTTCTCCAAAACATTCATTTTGGCCAATTAGTTGGTCTCCATGGGCTTGAGGTTGAACATCGACCATGGAGATTAGGTACTCTTCAATTAATGAGGTTAATTGAATTGAGTTGATTAGTTTAAAAGTGTTTTAAACTTTTAAACTAAAATGAATATATGATATTCAAAAATCACGAACCCATGTCCAATTAATGGTAGAACCTATTGGGTCACACACAAAAGTCAATTAGCTTCCTAGTTGATGGAGCAATTTTCTAAGAGTTAGAGAATTTCTCCTAGTGGACCCATTTTTTAGGTATCCAATTTAAAGGTCAATTTTAGCTTGATTAATATAAGTGTTAAATTAATCAATTAATTTAAAAGGTTAAATTAGACCAATAATTAAGGAGTTAATTATTTGATGCTAAAGTGACGATCAATTGGTCAAGTTAATTTAAAGAGTTAAGTTAACAAAAATTAAGCTTAAGAGTTAAGCTTGTTTGACTTAAGAGTTAAGTCAAAGGTTAATTAATTAAATTAAAGTGTTTAATTTAATTAATGGGAAGAACACATTTTGGAGGAAAAATTCAAATGAAATGTTCATTTGAATTAGCATCTTAATTAGATTTAAATTAGATTTCAAATGTAATTAAAATGCAAATAAAATTCAAATTGGATTAGAATTTGCATTTACCACCATGGCAATGCAAGTTGGCTGCCCACCTTGAGGAAGTTGTGATGCCAACTTGGCATCACACCAACCTCATCCTATATATAGATATAGTGGGTGTGATGATAGGTAATTGCTGAAAGTGTGAAAGAATTCGATTCTTTTCACAATTCCCTCCAAAACTCCTTGCAAGCATTACATTCATATGTTGAAAGCTTTGCTCTCTTCTTCTTCTTCGCTACCTCAAATCAGCCTCCACCATTGTCATTCTCCTCCCTTATTCCAGCTTGTAGTGAGGAGAGTTTGGAAGTTTCAATCGGTATGTGGATCATATCAATAGAGGCAAACAAGTTAGTTTACTACGGTTTGGAGGTCTACTTGAGCAGAGCACCAATTTGGTGAATTTTTCCTGGGAGATCCAGAAATATTTTTGATCCAAATTTTTAATTTTTTTTCCATCAAGGTGTTAAGAAGTTGCAATATTTTTTTCGTGAATTTTAGAGGAGTTTTAATGAGGTTAAAAATTGATCCCTTCCTACTACACGGTTTCTGGCATATTCTAGATTGGTGAAAGGCTCACCACTTTCTCTTTGGATATAAGCATTTCAAGGTAACACTCTATCTAAATCTGAATTTTAGGCATGATTTGATCCTTGTATGCTTGTGAGCACTAGTTTATTTAAGCTTTTGAAATTTTATAATTGGATCCTAGTGCCTTACTTGTTTTCATGGTGAAGCTTCTGACCACTTTGTTTTCTCTTTCTTTTTTGTTTCCCTTTTGTTTGGTTTTTTTGTTGTTTATTTGTTTGTTTCATTTTGTGATTTTTTAAAATATTTTTTATACTTTATTTAATATTAATATATTACTTTACAATTTTTTTGATTTAAAATTGTATGAAGATGTGTATTTTTAATTTTTAAATATAAACGTTATTAAGAACTAGATATTTATTTAAGCTTATTGTATATAATTTGAATATTATTGTATTAGTTTAAAAAATATTAAGGTTGATTATGGTAGGATCTATTTGGTGGTATACTGGGCTCTGGCCCAATGTGATCGACCATAATAGAAGTCTGAAGAGAGTGTTTAGGTGTAGTCGGGTCAAGTCCTGCAACTAATAACAAACGTTAGGTGTGTTGAAGAGCCCTCGGCTAAGGTACTCCGATGCTCAAGTCAGTACTTAATCGACCAAAAAAAAGAGCGATAAGTGACTGCTTTGGTGATAATGAACATACCTTTATGAAAGGTGGTAATAGGTATTTATAGTCTCTCTTGAGAGGTTAAGATATCCATGATGCCTTTACTTATGCAGAGAGGGCCTTTGTCCTTACTTGAGGACCTTTAGGTCTTCTTCCTTTTGTGTACTTCTCCAGGTAGCATTTTCTCCTACTTTTCAGGACACAGTATAATGGAGGCATGCACCATTAATGCGGAGACACATCGCCTGTCAGAGCATGTAATGCTGCAAAGTGGTAGTTATAGTGCATTCAATGCAATTGTGACCAGTGGCGTGGGATTGCTCTAGTTTACTTCGATTGACCTCCGAGGGTCGAGATGTTTCCTTACTTGCAAGTCATCTATCCATACTCTGGTCAAGATGATGGAACTCTCTTGGATCCGAAAGCTTTTTTGGTTGAAGGTCGAATGGTCATTCTTGAGCTGATTGGCCACACTTTGGTCGACTAGAAGGGTATTAGTAATTAAGCTGGCGAAATGGCCCCATGAGGATTTAGGCCTGTTCAATTAACTAGTCAACTGTTAGTAGGTTGGGCCTATTGGGCTATCCAATATCATGAGTCCCTCTACTCTCGAATCCTGATCGAGCTGCTCGGTGAAAAGGAGTGGGGAGTAGCCAACTTGGAAAACTGGAATACATTTGACCAGGGATTCAACATATTAATGATCTTTAAATTTCAAATTTTGACTAGGGTTTCAGCACATTTAATGTATCAATTACATTGCACAGCACAGTTCTTCAACCGACAGATGCGCAGTAATTGCCCGGTAGTTAGTTAGTTTAACTGATTGACTTACCTTGTGGATGGAGACTATAAATAGAGGGTGAAAATTTTCATTTTACACTTTCACTGTAGTCTTGAGAGGTTGAGCTCTCCAATTTTACCGCAATCTTTTGTTCTATTCTTCCGCATTATAAGTTCCCTTCGATCTTCCTAGCTTTACTCTTTTATTTTTGGTCACTTATTGATAGAAAAAAGAATGCATAGAGTTTTTGGGGAAGGTAGTGGTAGAGGGAGCGATTTCGAAGAAACCCGATCGGATATGGATTCGACCAGAAGTGTAGGTGACTCAACTAGTAGGACTAACAAGTCTTCTTGTGATAGTCCTAGCTCTTCTGACAGTTGGAGTGGTACTTGGGTTGATGCCCGGGTAGGGTTGGGCCAAGTTGACCTCATGTGTCTTGCAGTAGGTTATTCACCCTTGACTACTATAGCGACATTATATTTGAGATAAAAGATAGGGATATTGAGTTGATTAGGAACTTATACAATATTCCTCTGGAGTTTGAGCTAATCGTTCCTAGGCCTAATGCTAGGATGCATCGACCTTCGGCTGACTGTATAGTTGTCTTTGAGGATGCCCTTAAGTGTGGGCTTAGATTCCCAATAGCACAACCTATAGTTGACTTGCTCAGGGGTCTTCAGGTTTGCCTTACTGATCAACTACTCCCAAACTTTTTCTCAACCCTTTATAGCTTTGTTGTTCTGATGTTGATACATAACTAACCCCCATCTTTCATAAATTTTAGCAACCTCTTCTACCTCCCAATATCTCAAAAATTACTAGTATCGAAGAGTCGGGCTTTTATTACCTTAATACCCGCTCTCATCAAAAACTGCTGGTGACTCCCTCTTCTTTACATGTTTAAGCCTAGAAAAAACGTTATTTTTTTGTTCGAGGTCCGTGTAGGGTTGGGTTTAATATCCCTAGAGAGTGTTTGAGGGAATAAGTTGAGATGCTTGAGAGTGAAAACCCTACCTAGAACATATTTCTTCGATATTTAGTCGATTTTGGAGAAATGGAGGCGTCTGGGTACACCGAGGAAAGGAATTTGGTGTTAGAAGGCTTGTCACCTACTCAGTTGGATTTACCAACTAATGCTCGACTAGGTAGGCACTTTATTTTATTTTTTTTATCTTTGGTTTTATACTTCCTAGTCGATAGTAATGTATATGCTTTTATGTTTTTTCAGATTAGTCAGTGATTATGAATCACTCTCAACAATTTGCGATGGCTCGCCAATAAAAGGCCCAAGAGCATTAGGAAAGGGTAGCTCGATGCGAAGCTACCTCTCAAATCGCTCCTGTACAACAGGCACCATCGCATGCATATCCTGCTGTTAGACTAGCTCCGGTCGAGGCCAACAACTCGATACCTCGACAAAAACGAACGGTTGTCGAAGAGCCAGCCACTCCTCCGAAGAGAACTACAGTTGAAAAAGGGAAAGGAAAGGCTGGCGAGCTTTCGCTCTTGGGCCCTCGACCAAACGATGATCTATTCCCTTAATATCTTTTCCATATCCAAGATTCAGGCCTAACATTAGGGTTCAGAATACGACGTCAATGCTGGGGTGAGGTCGATTGAATCAAGCCCCCTAAAAGTACTGATGGCTGGGCTATTCATGTTTGACCATAAGAAGTTGCTGGAGATGGGATAGTTGGAGGCTTTAAAGGCATTCGCATACCATGCGACATGGTAAGTGTCTAGTCGAGTTTTACTTATTTTTTCGGGTTTACGTTTGAATTTTTGACCAAACTTGCACTTGTTGCAGGTCGTCCAACTCGGCTACCAGTTTTATGAAAGGTCAAGATGGCCTTAGGTGATCATGAGGAGCTCCAAAAGGGACAGAGAAGACTGAGATGACGAAGACTCAGCTCGAGCCTTTACAGTCAAAGATCACTGAACTGACCTAATACGTTAAGGAAAAAGATGCAGAGCTGGTGGCCGCAGTGACTGAGAAGAGTCAATTGGAAGAGCTACTGAGAAAGGCTAGGTTGGAGGCAGAAGCGGCTCATAATTTTAGTTAGGTATTAGGATATAATAACGCCACTTGATATACATAAGATGAGTTATTTAGGGCACTGTCAGGCATCTACAAAGAAGTAATTCAATAATTTTTGCTATGCCATGCTTTCCAAGATGCCAGCATTTTCTTTGCGGTCAATGATGTGAATGAGGCTTTTTAGAAGGTCATGAAGCAATTAGAGGTTTTGGGCTACTAGTTCTAACCATAAGATAAAGCCCATTTGAATATGTTGTAAAACGAACAGCTCGAGGACTATCCTGAGGCAATGTATATCAATAAGAATACACCTACTGAGGTGGATAAGGCTCCAATCCACCCAAGGACAGCCGAAGTGGCCAAAGAGTTTGCCTTCATGAGTAACTTTGCCTTCGACGTCAAAGAGGGCAAAGTTGATGTCGCAACCTACTTTCCTACTGCTGCTAGAACATTTCTTACTGAGGAGGTTGATCCTTCTCGACCTGTAGTCACTATGCAGCCAATGACGGAGTAGGAGGTCGAAGGTCCTCCCACTATCGTGCAAGTAAACTCTGATAATAAATTGGACTGCATTGTCGATGACGTGGCAGCTGCTCGAATCGGTGGAGGAAAGGGGGCAGGATCAAGTTGAAGTTGTTATGTTTTTTGTTTATTTCATTTGTATTTGAATTGATTCGCCCTGCGAGGCATGATGGTCAACCTAATGCGATCTGATGTAATTTGAGATTACTTTATAATATCAACTTTTGTTCATTCCTTGTCGACTTGCTATTTTTATTGCTCTTCTTTCAATTTAATTCTTTAAATTTGATTGTGAGAATGAATGAAGAAATGAACTTTTCTTCCAACTAACTCGTCAAATAGTAGAGTCCTTCAATGAAGAAGTGAGTAATATTTAATTAGTTCTAAACCTATGTTAATGGTCGATTATAAAATTGATCTTGAAAGAAATAATAGAATAGATCTAATAATTTTCATATCGATATGATCCATTCAAAATTTGTTTTGAGATAGTCCTTATAGTTGACTGCTGGGTCAACTTAAAATATTTTTGTTGTAATAACATGAATAGGCTTGAAGTTGTCGTCAATCATGGGTTGACTTTATTGAGTTGATTTCAAGTTGTGTGCGATCTTTACATTGTGACACATATGTCCATCGGGCAACTATAAGATTGAGTATAACTGATTTTCACATTTATTGATTGAGTGGGCTATACACCGTTATTGTGGTTTGAAACCAAATTGTGGTTGACTACTGGGTCAACTTTAAATAATTTTCTCATTTATATGATTGAGTGGGCTATACACTGTGATCGTGGTTTGAAACCAAATTGTGGTCCATTACTAGGTCAACTTCAAATGATTTTCTTATTTATATGATTCAGCGGGCTATACGCCATGATTGTGGTTTGAAACCAAATTATGGTCGACTACTGCATTGGCTTTAAATGATTTTATCATTTATATGAATGGGCTAGAAGTCCTGATTGTAATTGAGAACAAGTAGTTGTTCGAATTTAAACTACTTTATTGGTTTGGAACCAAATTACAGAAAAGTTGAATGGAGACCTAGTCTCTTCATACATAGAATGTTTTCAAGTTTACTGCATTCCACGATTGAGGGAGCTTGTTTCTGTCCATATTTGCTAGTCAATAAGAATTGTGCTTTGCCGCTTTAACTATGGAGTAGGGGCCCTTCCATTTTAGGTTGATTTTTCCCATATTTTTGGAAACTTCAACTTTCTTGAGGACAAAGCTTTCCACCTTCAAACTTCTTGGTCGAACTCCTTTGTTATAGTGTTAGGCCATCTTTGACCTATACCTCTGCATTATTGTGTGTGCCTGCTGATACAACTCATCGATTATCTCAAGGTCGAACTCTCTTTCGAATTTATTCCTGATCGGGTTGTAATGAATTACCAAAGCTATATGTTGTGTCAAATCTGCTAAGACTATTGCTTCTGATCCGTAGACTAGACTATAAGGACTATAGCCCATGGTAGTCCTAAGAGTGGTTTTGTAGGCCCATATGACCCTAGAGATGTTGTCTGCCCAACTTGATCTAGATCCTTCAAGTCGAGTATTGATGTAGTCCAAAATAGTACTTTTTGTGACTTCAGTTTGTCCAATAGCTAGGGGGTTTCCAACCGAGGTGAAATGTTGTTGAATTCTCAAACTTTCATACTAGTTTCTCATGCTTTCGCTTTGGAATTACATCCCATTGTCAGATAGCAGTACTTTTGGCAAATCAAAACAGTAGATGATATTTTTCCATAAGAAATTTCTAATGGCTGTGTCAGTTATTTTTGAGACAACTTCTGCTTTAACCTATTTCATGAAGTACTCGACCGCAACAATTATGTACTTTCTTTAACCTGTAGTTTTTGGAAAAGAACCAACTATGTCTATCCCTCACTAATGAAATAGCCATGTGATTTAAACTGGCACTAGCATTGATGTAGGTTGGTGAGGAATGTTGGACCTGGCAGAAAGGGTATTTTTTGGAAAAGTCGACTGCATCTTTTAGTAAGATCCGCCAAAAATATTCGTATCTCATGATCTTGTAGGCCAATACTCGTCCTCCAGAGTGATTACCACAGATACCCAAATGGATCTTTTGTAGGACCTCCAGGGCCTGCTCTGATGTTAGGCGCCTCAATGGTGGTTTGAAAAGGCATCTCCTATACAACTCATTATACTTGTTGAGGGAAAATTTTTGTCATTTGTCTGAGCCTTCGTGCTCCTACTTTATCCTCAGGCACTCTACTTTCCCTTATGTACGCTTTGATTTCACTATGCCAGGAGGGAGCTGATCTTGAATTTTCCAAATCAAGTTCTGGTCGAGACCACCTATAGTGGGTTTTTCGAAGACTAGAAATGTAATGGTTCTATCTCTGGGCCCTTTCATCAAGCTGGCAAACTTGGATAGGGCATCTGACCTTTCATTCTCTGATCTCGGGACTTAGCTGAGCGTGAACCTCTTGAACTGTTGCTGTAATTTTTTGACATCGGCCAAATACCAATTAGGAATTTGTTATGGCTGCTAGGTGCTCGACTCCGCTATCGACAACCATCCTTATACCAGCAATAAGGGCCTCGTACTCAGCTTCTTTATTAGTGATGGGGTAGTCGAGTTTAATGGCAAAGTCATGCCCTTCAGCCTAGGGGGAACACAGGGAAATGCCTAATCCTCTTCTTGTAGAAGTTGCTGAGCCATCGACATGTAGGGTCCAGGTACGTGAGTCTTAATTGATTTCTCCTAGTAGGTCGAGACATTCTACTACAAAGTCTACTTCTTAGAGACTGGAAAGTGATGTCTAATTTTCCCAGCTCAATAGCCCATTAGGTTAGTCTTCCCTATGTGTCTAGTTTTGATAGTACCTGCTTCAACTATTGGTTCGTCAGGATGAGAATAAAGTGAGATTGAAAATAGGGCCTCATTTTCCTGGCTGTTGTGACTAAAGCTAGAGTAAACTTTTCAATCTCCATGTAATTGTGTTTGGGCATTGCAACGCTTTGCTACTATAATATATTGGCATATGTATGCCATACCTAATCGAGACCAGAACTGAGTTAATTGCTGTCGATGAGATAACCAAGTAAATATTCAGGATCTCTCCAACCTCTGGCTTTGCAAGCATCGGTGGTGTTGACAAGTATTGCTTTAATTTGACTAGAGCCTGGTCACATTGCTCCATCCACTAGAACTTCCTTGCATTCCTAAGGATTTTGAAAAATAGTAAGCTTTTATCAACTAGTAGGGTAATGAATCGACCTAGAGCTATGATCCTTCCAACCAACTGCTGCACGTCTCTAACTATTCGAGGTGGGGAGATGTCCAGGATTGCTTGGATCTTTTGTGGGTTTGCTTCTATCCCCTTTTGGCCAACCATATATTCCAAAAATTTCCCCCCCTTCACCCCAAACATGCATTTGTTAGGATTGAGCTTTCTGCCAAATGTTCTAAGTATTGAGAAGGTATGGTTGAGGTTAGCTAAATAGTTTTCTTCTTTTTTTATCTTGACAATCATGTCATCGACGTAGACTTCCATGGTCCACTTGATCTCGTCCTAAAACATAAAGTTCACTAGTCTTTGATAAGTTGCACCTGTATTCTTGAGGCTAAAAGACATTACCAAAAAATAGTATAAACCATTGGGGACCACAAAGAAGGTCTTATCCTTATCTTCAGAGGCCATAAAAATTTGATAATAGCCCTAAAATGCATCCATCATGCTCAAAAGATCACAACTTATTGTTGAATCAACTAATAAATCTAGTCGAGGCAGTAGGTAAAGGTCTTTAGGACAAGCTTTTTCAAATCAATAAAATTATTCCACATCCTCCACTTGCCCTCATTCTCATAGACAAGAATTACATTACAAAGATAACTAGGATATTGAATTTCTACAATGTAGCCCATCTCTAAGAGTTTGTTCACCTATTCCTCAATGATCTGGCATCTTTCAGCATTAAAGGTCCTGGTCTTCTGCCATAAAGGTCCTGGTCTTTTGCTTGATTGGCTTAAACAAAGGGTCCACATTCAGGTGGTGGACAATAATGTTGGGGTTGATTCCCTGGAGGTCAGCAGCTTTCCGACAAAGACATCAATTATCTTCTTGAGGAAGTCGACCATTAGACAATCCCTGCTTCTTCTCAGGTCGGTCCCTATCTTCATAGTCTTGTCGGGATTCCTAAGTTCGAGCTTTATGGTCTTTAATTCTCTGATCGGTTAGACCCTGGTTTTTTCTAGCTTTCTTTTTTTTCTCTGTTGTCCCTATTCGGGTTTCATTACTGGGACATCCTCTGAAGGTTTCAGTTTGGGTTGAGTCTTCTAATGACTTACCTCGACAGAGATGGTGTAGCATCGCCAAACCTTCTTTATATTACAAAGTAACTCTCATATTCTAGTAGCTTTTCGGAACTTGACCTTCATATGGTACATCAAGATAATTGCCCTGAAGTTGTTTAGTACTGGTTGCCCAACTATGATATTGTAGGTAAAGGGTGCGTCAACCACCAAATAGTTGACCATGAGTGTCCTCTGTTTGGGAACTTTACCGAATAAGGTAGAAAAATTGATGGATCCTTTAGGAATGATCTTGGATCCTCCAAATCCGACTAAGGGGTGCAAACTGGCTCAAACTTCAGCTTTCCCATATTCATCTTCTTCAATGTTGATAAGAAAATTATTATTGTCAACCAAAACCTTTCTAACCCCAGAGTTCGCAATCTCAACTAACACGACGAGTGGGCAAACCAGCTTCCCATCAGTTCCTTAGTGCTCGATGTGCAAGAGGTCAAAATTAAAAAAAGAGATGGGTTCTGCACTAGTTGAGAGTTGGAAAACGGTTTCAATTGAGGAAGATTTAGTCGATTCCAATCTCCTTTGGTTATCTTCTGGCTAATTTGGAGTCTCCACCCATCAGTCCTCTAGAGATAGTTTCAATCACGTCCCTAAAGGGCGGGCACGGATCATTAGCTAGTTTCTTTCCCTTATCTCTCTTTCTCGGGCAGACCGACCTTTCTCTACAAAGAGTTTGGTCGGTTGAGCCCGTCTCATGCCTAGCTTTCTCATCAACAAACTTCTTTAAATGTTCTTGTTGAATAAGCCTCTCAATCTCATCATGCAGATTGAAGTAATCTTCAGTATCATGCCCTTTCTATCTGTAGAAGTGACAATATTTTTTAGATCTCTTCATGGCCTCAGTTTCAGTTAACTTTCTGGGCTTTTTTAGGAGGTTATCATGTTGGATGGCAAACTGAACCTTCTTCCTTGCAGTATTCAATGGGGTGTAATTATAGAACCTCATGATAGGAGATTGATTACCATCCTTATGCTACCTATCATTTTTCTCCTTAGCTTTCTTCTTCTCATTGTCAGGGTTCCCATACTTCAGTTTGTTCATGTCTTCCTGGGTCATATACCTCTAAGTGAGGTCGAATATCTCTTCCATTGATCTTAGTCTCTCTTTGACTAGTGCATTGGCATACTCCTTGCATCTACCACCCAGGCATAACACATCAATCAAGAATTCGATCCAAGGACTAATAATTTTCAACACTCGGTGTTCAATCTGGTGAAGAAATCCTAAAGAGATTCTCCCTCGCTCTGTTTCACTATATGCAAATGACTGTAGGGGAGTTTTGCTTTCCTCTTACCAGCAAACTGATGGAGAAATTTGTTACTGAGCCAGTCAAAAAATAAAATAGACGCGAGCTCCAACTTAACAAAACAATCAAGTGTTATGCCCTAGAATGTAGTGACCAACATCTTTGCATGAATGTACTCATTGTGGCCATGGAGTTGCAGCATGGGCTCAAACTGGAGCAAGTGCTGATTCAGATTGGTTGAATCGTCATACCGAGGCAAACCCAACGTAACTTTCACATCGATGGCTATGCACTCGTAGATTATCTCTGGGATAAATGGTAATTCTTTCTTGTGGCAAAGTTGGGGGGTGCTGTCATATTGAAGGTTCCTTTCTATGTTTCTCCTCGAAATCTCCTCGAGGCGTCTGTTCAGTTGTAGCACCTGGGGTGACACTTCTTTTCATTCCTCTAGATCAGATTACGACATATTTCTATTCGGTGGAGGTCTCTATTTCTTGAGCCTATCCTGCTACTGGGCTCAAATAGGTCGAGCCAAGTGATCCATGGAATCAACCACTTCTTCAAGAGGATGTAGGTGGGTTTCTTCCAATGGAAGCCGACCTGGATTATCCCCACGTCGAATAGAGAGGCATCTTATCTCTTGTCTCACTCTATCTTCCTTCAGGGGCCTATCCTCATGCTGTGAAGCTTGGGGGTAGCACAAGCAGTTGGTCTAGACTAGTTATGCTTATTAAGGGCAGCTGACAACTGAGCTAAAATCTAAGTTGATACATGTTCACTGATTAACTGCATAAGTTGGGGCATGGTCAAAGTTACCACTTGTTCTGGCTGGGAACTTGGTCCAGCCATATCTTGTTCTTGCTGGGGACTAAGAGAAAGGGTTGGGGACCTTCTGGTCTCCTCTCTTTCTGAAACGGCTTGCCTTTTGTTTACCATTTTTTGTAGTTATAGACTCTAGAACCCACAAATAGCACCAAATAATGATGGTAGGATTTGTTTGGTGGTATACTGGGCTTTGGCCCAATGTGGTCAACCAGAATAGAAGTCTAAAATGAGTGTTTAGGTGTAGTCGGGTTGAATCCTACAACCAATAACAAACGCCAGGCTTACCAAGGAGTACTCGGCTAAGGCACTCCGATACTCAAGTCAGTACCTAATCGACCAGAAAATAGAGCGACAGAGTGAGGGCTTTAGTTATAATGAACATATTTTTTTTGAAGAGTAGTAATGGGGTATTTATAGTTTTTCTTGAGAGGCTAAGATGTCCATGATGCCCTTGCTCATGCAGAGAGGGCCTTTGTCCTTACTTGAGGACCTTTAAGCTTTTTTCCTTTAGTATAGTACTCTAGGTGGCGCTTTTTCCCACGTTTCAGGACATGGTAGTATAGTGGAGGCATACACCATTCCGTCTCTGCAGAATGGTGGTATAGTGGAGGTATGCACCATTTATGCAGAGGCATGCTGCCTGTCAGAGAATTTAATGCGGTAGAGTTATGGTTATGGCACATTCAACGCGCCTATGATCAGTAGCATGGGACTGCTCTAGGTTGCTCCGATCAACACCCTAGAGTCGAGATGTTTACTTGCCTTCACGTCATCCATCCACACTCTGGTTAGGATAATGAACTCTCTTGGATCCAAAGGCCTTTCTGGTTGAAGGCCGAATGGTCATTCTCAAACTGATCGTCCATACTTTGGTCTACCGAAAGGGTGTTGGTAATTGAGCTAGCGAGATGGCCCAATGAAGATTTGGGCCTGTTCGATTACCTGGTCAACTATTAGTAGGCTGGGCCTGTTAGGTTATCCCATATCAAGTTTGTATTTCTATGTAATAATTTTAAATATTATATATTTAATTATATCTAAATTTTATTTTTAAATTTATAATGGAGAAGCATAAAACTCTATGAATTAATTAATATGTTTTATTTTTGTTTGAATTTAAAATGTACATATCTTATTAGAAAAAATATAAGATTTCAAAATTAAATTATATACTAATATAATAGATGAATAGAAAATTTTTTACTATTACATTCCAAAATTTGGTCTTGTATCATTTTCAATTATAGGAGTATAAATGTTCCTAAAGTAATTTTTCAGTTCCCGTAACGAGAAATGTGATTAAAAAAAATTCAATATTGAAACCCAATTGGCCAAATAAAATTTTGAATTATTTGAAAATAATTAACATTGTCATTTCAAGAAAATGTAAATTTATTATTTTTACGAAATAAAAATAAAATAAAAATTCTATTTATATATACAAGTATGTGTTTGAAACAATAAACTGATCGTAATATTAATTAATAAAATATTTTATCTTGCAACTTTATTGTTTCATTTAAATATTTAATTATGTGATAAAAACAAACAATACCATTTTTTAATATTTTAAGAAAGAAAATTTATTATTAAATATAAAATAGATATTTTATTTAAAAGTCATAAATTTGAAGAAAAGTTTATATTTGAATAAGTTGTAGATTATAAAAAATTATCAAATCTAGATTTATAAAGTATACAAAAATTTTAAGTTAGTAAATTTTTAAGAAAATAAAAAATAAAAATAAGAAATATAGAGGCGTATTTTTATTTAATACTTTTTTAAATTAGATATATCATATATCAATATATATGATAAATAAGCAAACCACATTTTTTTCTTCAAATATAACGTTTTCAAGTATTATCTCTGAATAATGTCAAGTCATAGTTATAATTTTCATGACACTTGAAGTTGTAAAAATATTAATTATTAATTAATAAAGTAAATATATAATCTTTTAGTATCCCATCTGTAAAATTAACTTAATTTTATTTTTTATTAACATTCTCAATCCAAAACAAATCAATAAATTAAAACTCATAAAACGTATCTCACAACCAATCATAATTTTACATCACATCAACCCATCATATCACCATAATCATTACACTTTATCTAACAACCAATCACAATCTTATCTCCCATTCTCGTATCTTTAAAATACCAAAACAATCCCAAAATCTTAACAACATGGAAAATGGGGTCATGTCTCACAAGCAATCACAGCCTAAAATTCTTTCTTCCTACCCAAAACCTCCATTCCCTTTTCCCTCAATTTCTTTTTCTTTATCTTCAAAAACTCATTCATCTTACCCATCCTCTATACCATCACCCACCACCAACCATCACCATATCCACCAACCGATGACTGCTATTCACTGCTAGTGACCATTCCCGCCGGCGAAATCACCATTGTCCTTATTCCTTGGGTTCCTCTTTTTGGTAGTCTAACATCATAATAAACGAGTTATTTGCATAGGTGCTTTAATAAACTTTATTTGGATTTTGGGAAAGGGATGATTGATTGAACTTTGTTGAATATGATTGATTGTTAGGTAAAAAGTGATTTATGAAAATCTTGTGGATTTCTATGAGGTTGCCACCATATTGTTTGATTGGGCTAAAAATTAGGATGCATTAATCTAATATTTGGGAATTCTTTAAGTTTCATCTTGCCATGTTTTGAATTGTTGAATGTTTAGATGTTGATTTTTGATATTTTTTTGGGCATTGCTTAAAAGTACTCATTGAATATTATCATATAGCAGTGATTATAATTTGGTTACTACACTGTTGGCATATTGAGCGAAGCATTGAATATAATTAAATGTGGAATTGAATTGTTGAATATTTTGCTACTAATAGTTCTTGACAAAATTGAAATTTAGTTGGGTAGATTTATTTAGTAGAACTAATAATTTTTTTTTTTTTTTAGATTTTGGATTAAGGCTTTAGTGATATTATTATTGAAAATTTGGAATGATGTTGTTTGATGTTTTTTTGGCAATAGTTGTGAGTTGAAATAGCAGTTGATATGGCACCTAAAACAAGTAGAAAAAGAAATAAGACGAATGCCTCTAGTAGTAGAAGACCAACTTTTGATTCTACTCGGTTTGTTTCAACTAAGGCAAACACACTTTATTCAAAAGTCACCATGCATCGACCTTTTGGTAAGGAAAGAGGATTAAGAGAGTACTAATGATGTGATCTTACTAGAAGTTCAATTATGGTAAGAAGGGGTTGGCAAAGGTTTGTTAGCACACCAAATGCAGTAGTTATACCATTAGTGAGGTAGTTCTACAGTAATCTAGTATCCCCTATGGAAGATAAGGTATTTATGCGAGGCAAACAAGTGTCCTTTTCTTGGGAAGCTATCAATGCAGTTTTTGAGACACCTAACGTTGATGGTGATGATGAGTTTCAGTAATTTCTAAAAACAGACATAGATATGGAAAGAGTAAAAAATCATCTCAGTAATCACACTATCGAGTGGAAGACGGGAGCTAATAATTAGTATAGACACTTCTCGAGAGCAAGTTTAGCCCCAGAGATCCTCCATTGGCTCAAATTCATTTGTGCCCATCTATTACCAGTTTCCCATTACAATGATGTCACCAGGGAACAAGCTATTTTGTTATATGCTATACATCAGACGATCCCTATTGATATTGGACTAATTACTAACCCTGCTATTTGGAAGGCATCATCTGATGGCATATGAGATAGCCTAGCATGTCCATATTTGATTTCAGAATTATGCGATGTAGGAGGGGTTCAATGGGATCCGAGTGAGCAACGACTACCTTCCAAGTAGATAATTGCTGATGATCAATTGAGAAGATTTCCATAGCCCTAACAAGAGGATCCATCTCTTTAGAACCACCATCGGACCATACCACAACGCCTAGATGTATTAGAAAATTTAATGAAATAATTATTATCAAATTAGCAAGCTGCTGAGGAGCACCACCAGGTATGTCTTGATACTCAACAATAGTAGTATACGATGTTGGCGTGATTTTATAACATCCCACCTGAGGATTATCCTACCTTTCCACAACCATCACACTTTGATTTTCCTACTACTGTAGTTCCACCCCCAGAGGCTGAGGAGGACGATGACGCCGATGATTAACCAAGGTGTATTTTCTTTCTTTTTCTTCTTCTTCGCTTTAATTTTTTTTATTTTCATTACACTTTATCATTATCTATATTAGTGTCTCTTATTTTCTTACTTTCTCTATCATGATAGTATTAGTACTTCGAGGGCAAAGTACCTCTCAAGTTTGGGGGGATGTTCAGCGAGTCAATTCTTAGTCCATTATTTTCCATTATTTTCTATTATTTTGGTTATGATTAGGGTTTAGTAATTGAGTTGATGTGCTACATGTATAGAAATTAATCTTCTTGAATCAATAAAGATATTACTCCTTTAATTTTGTGTTTCGTGGAAAATTAGAATTGTGATGATGGAACTATGCACTTTGAGTAGAAGCAATGCTAGGATGACATCCCCTATTTTTGAACACTCATTTTCTCACTTCTAGTTATTGGTTTGATTTAGAAGACATTTATGCACGAGTAACATAGGTAATACTTTAAACTCTAGAATTTGTTTGATTTACTATCGAGGCGAAATCCTATAAAGTACTCAAATAAGGGAAATGACTTAGGTCATTTTTGACCCATTTGAGCCATTCAAGCCTACCAAATGATATTATATCCCTAGGTCCCCTATTGAGCCTATTTTAAATTATCCTTTTTATTTGGCAACTAACTAACAGCCAGCCTAAACACATGAACCCCCTAAGTAAATCCCACGATTACTTGTTATATCTATTTGAAGCTCTTATGAAGATGGGAACAAACAATGTAGTGCCCATGAGCTTGATTTTCCTTCCCTTTCTTCCAAAAAATTAAAAAAAAAAGGGTGCATAGTGGCATGAGCACGAAGAAAAAAAAAATCTAAAAAGGGGGAAGAAAGAAAGAAATTGAGAATTATTGTTCAATAAGTTTGGGAGAGTATTGAAAGATGATGACGAACAAGTGTTGTGGTTATCGAGTCAGTATTATCCCTATCTTTTCTACCTTTACCTAAGCTTACCTTAGAAGCTCTAAAAGTCCTAAACGATCCTTTATTGAGTGTATTCTACATTAGTGGAGATAGAGATGAAAAACAAATCTATAGACTATTAGAGCAGAGTCTTGTACTTGTACATAAATTAATCTGAATTGCCAGTAACTACTTGTAGAGAAATCACACACATACACGGGTGATTCAGTTGAACATTGTACCTGCTTATATGTGAATAGTGAAATCAGATCACAATTGTGGTTGAATACGAGCATAACTTTGAAGTAGTTCTAAGAGTAAAAAAAATAAGTGATGTTTTTGTACATGCATTTTAGTATTGATTTGTTTTTCTTAGAGTGTCTTTGAGTCATTTCTTTGTGTTGCTCGAGGGTGAGCAACGTATTAAGTTTGGGGATGTTTGTTAAGTCCTTATTATTATTAATTTTAATATCATATTTAGAACTTAACAAATAATTTTCTTGTTTAAAAAATTATAATTCTCTTGTAATTGATGAAAATTTGGAATTGCAGGAATACAAGTGGAGAAATTACAAAAAAGGGACAAATTAACACAAGTTGGTGAGAATGCTGATTGAATGACACCTCATTATCAAATGAAAGATGGATAGAAGAGTCTTTATTTATTTGAGTCATATTGTAATTAGAAGATTCTTTTAATAAATTATAAATAGGCTTCTCAAATACTTAGTTTAGGAAGAGATTTGCATTTTCTATTTTGGAGATTAGAAGTTTCGCGAGAATTTGGAATTTGAAGGAGGACAAAATGGAAATAAGATACGTCTAGGAATAGAGTTTCCTCTTCTCCCTTTGATTTTTTTTTTTAATTCTGGATTTAGGATCATGTTTCATTTTGTTCATGTTTTGTTTGATAATTCAATCATGAACTAAATCGTTATTCTGGGATTATGAAAGATTCTTTTGAATAAATTGATGTATAATTTTCTTCCATGAAAATACTAGTGCTTAAAGTTATTTATTCTATTGTGTGCCTTTTCTATTTGATTGTTTGATTAACAGTTAAGTGCATCTTTAAACCTTAGAGGAGTGTTGGAAAAGAAAATCTAGGGATTGATTTATAGTAGAAGACCTTAGGATTAATTGTTCAAATTGATGAATTAATTAATTTGTGAGTTCTTGCTTGCCCTAGGGAGCTATTTGAGTGGTACAACTTTATCCATAATTTAGTTAATTCACATAAGAATATAGTGAATTGAATAAATATGTGAAATAACTAAATTGGGTTTGATTGCGAATAATTCGGATAAACCCCGTAATTGCATAAGACTCATAACTAATAGCTTGTTCTTAATTTCATAGAGAGAAAATTACATAATCAACTCATTTGATTGATGAAACCATAATTTTAGGCTTCCATATCCTGGTAGAAGTCTTAATCAATGCACTTTTTTTTTCTTATTTTTATTAGTTTAGTTTTAATTCCTACATAATTGATTTTTGTTTGAATAAAACAACTGATTGATAAATTAGTAATTAGTAGAGAATAATTTAGTTCCTCATGGGATCGACACTCTTCTCATCATTTTATTACTTGTTGCGACACGTGCACTTGCATAATTATTTGCATTATTTGTTTTGCACATCAACAGGCTGATCCTAGCAAGGTCCAATCTATGTTTGAGCATCCAGCCCCTATGTCAGTGAAGAGCCTGAGAGGGTTTCTAGTCTTACTAGGTACTATAGAAAGTTTGAAAGATATTATGGGGTAATTGCAAAACCACTAACTGAGCTCACCAAGAGGGAAAGTTCCAATGGACTGAGGGTTCTTAGCAAACTTTTCAAGCTCTAAAGATACCATGTGCTCTACAGCAGCTTCCTGATTTCACAAAAAGATTCATGTTGGAGACTGATGCATACTATTTAGGGTTGGGGGCTATTTTGATGTTAGATAAGCACCCTCCAGCTTATTTCAATAAGGCTCTAGGGCCAAAAGGCACTAGGACTATATATTTATGAAAAGGAGCTACTTGCAATTATCTCAGCCATGGAGAAGAGAAGACCATATCTTCTTCAAAACCCATTCATTATCAGGACTGACTAGCAAAGTCTGAAATATCTTCTTGAGCAGAAGATTTCTATCCTTCTCTAACATAAATACGTGAACTAGGGGGTAAACGAGCCAAGCCGAGCCTGAATCATGTAGGTTCAAGCTCAGCTTGTTTATTAGTTCACAAACTCGAGCTCGAGCCGAGCTTGATCGAGCCTAAAAAGCCAAGCTCAAGCTCAGCTCGTCGGAATAGACGAAGGCTCAGCGAGCCTTATTGAACTTGACTTGATAAGGCTCTTCATAGAGAAATAGAAAAGCTCGATTCATATAAGCTCGGATGAGATCAAGCTTGTATAAGTTTGGATTAACTCGAGCTCATTTACACTCAAAACAAAATCTATATTGATAAATTTTTTAAATAATTTTGTTATATATTTTCCTAAAAATGAAAAACTGAATTATTATTATTATTATCTTTATAAATTTTATCAGATGGGCCTAGATTATAATTATGTATGTGTGTGTGTGTATATATATATATATAATAAAAAGGCTCATTTAAGTTCACGAGCTTTTCTAGTCGAACATTATTGAGCTCGGCTCGACTCGTTTGATTGACAAACTCAAGCTTGGCTTAGCTCGGGCTCGAAAAGATTGAGCCGAATACGAACTTTCATCGAGCTAAGCCCAAATCGTTCGCGAATCATCTCATATCATTTACACCACCAATGTGAACAAGTTACTAAAGCTTCAAGTCACCATTGAATATAAGAAAGGGAGGGAGAATAAGGTGGCAGATGCTTTATCAAGGCAGATGCAAAAGGAAGGCAACTGTCTAGCCATAACTGCACCTATAGTTAGAGGAGGTCAATGAGAGTTACAAAACTGGCCCCATGATTCAAGAAGTTCTTGTTGAGAAAATGATATCTCCATACAACTTGTCAGTGTACCACTATCAGGATAGGATTATCAAGTGTAAAGGGAAGTTGTATGTGGGAATATATATTGATCTTAGGATAAAAGTGGTTCAATTTATTCAAAGCTCTAGTGTTAGGGGTCATTGTGGCATACAAAGGAAACTATAGAGGGTTATTAACATCTTTATATGGCCTAAGTTAGCTGAGACCGTTCAACTAGTAGTGGCATAGTGCATGTGTGCCAAATAGATAAGTATTAAGGGGCCAAGCCCTCTGGATTGTTGCAGCTACTATCGTTACCCGACCAAGCTTGGAAGCATTTGACCATTGATTTTACATAGTAGTTGCCAACTTCAGGAGCGAAAGGTGTGATTTTGGTGGTGGTTGGTAGATTTACAGAATACGCACACTTCTTTTCACTCTCACACCCTTTCACCACATTACGCATGGAAAAATATATTTTTAGCCCTCTCGAAAAAACTATTTTGGTGGTTTACCCCCCTGTGATAAAGAAAAAAAAAAGGTTGAAATACCCCCTTATGTTTTTAAAAATGGGTGAAAAACTCCCCTGAGACCATAAGTGTATTGCATGCGCCAACAAATACGAGTTGTTGTGATTTTTTTATATATAAAATGACTATTATGCCCTCAGTATATCAACCATTGGATCTTCTTGTTTAAATGAGTGGCCCAAATTGAATATTACTTAATATTTATGAAATATATATATAATTATTTATAAATTTATATACATATATACACAACATATTATAATATAATATATTACAATATATTTATCAATATTATATAATATATATTATAAACATAATATAGTATTATAATATATATATATATATGTATAGGCTGCCATGGTAGCCAATGCCAACCAGATCTGGCTGGATATGGCCGGCCATATCTAGTAGCGGCCGCCGTGTATTAAAAAAAAGAGAGAGAAAAAAAAAGCTTGGCTTAAGGCTGCCATGGCAACTTTAAACCAACCAAATCTGGTCGGATATGTCCAGCTAGATTTAGCAGAAGCCGCCGACGGCCGTAGTCCCCCACGGTCGTCATGTATTTAAAAAAAAAAAAAAAAATTTGGCATTAGGCAGCCGATTCCAGTGGCCGGGGGGTTGGGGTGGGGGTGGAGAATGGTGGAAGTTATATATATATATTATATATATGTATGAATATAAATATGTTATAAATATAAATAACTATATATATAATTATATATATATAAACATATGTAATTTCTTATAAATATTGTATAGTATTTGATTTATATAAATATGTTATGTATTTGATAAATATAAAATTATTTAACTTTAGATTAAACAAAAGAAAAAAAAGATATTTTATATATATGCATATAGATATGTTATAGATAATTTTATATACTTATATGTATTTATATAATTTTTATATGTATATAATTATATATGTATGTATGTATATATAATTTTATAAATAATAAATACTATTTAATATATATATAAATATGTTATGATAATTTCATGCATATATGTATATATATAATTTTATATACATGTGATTTTATATATATGTATGTATATAATTTTTTATAACTATTATATAGTATTTGATTCATCTAAATATGTTATATATTTCATAAATATGAAATAATTTAGTTTTGATAATTATATATGTGGATGTATATATAATTTTATAAATATTGGCATTTAATTTATATAAAGTTATATATTTCATAAATATAAAATTATTTAATTTTAGATTAAACAAAAGAAAAAAATATATTTCATATATATGTTATAAATAATTTTATATACATATATGTATTTATATAATTTCTTATATGTTTATAATTTTATATATATGCACGTATATATAATTCTATAAATAATAAATATTATTTAGTTTATATAAATATCTTATGTATTTTAAAACTATAAAATTATCTAATTTAGATTAAATAAAAGAAAAAGAAAAACATAAGGATAGAAAGTAATTTTATATATATATATGAGGGTATTTGAGTTGAATTTTACAATCAAAGGACGAAAATACATGCAAGGGGGCAATGAGCCACAATTTAAAAATATAAAGTGGTATTTTAATCTTTTTTTTTTTTTTATCATAAAGAGGTAAATCGCTCATTTTGCATTTCATAGGGGGTAAAAAGATTTTAATCCCATTATGCATTGCATATATTTTTACAGAAAACATATACAAATTACATGGTTTGCCTTGTAGAGTCATTTCTGATAGGGAAAGGATTTTTACAAGCTTTTTTTGGAAGGGCTCCTTAGCATAGTAGGTATTCAACAAAACCTAAGTATAGCCTACCACCCGCAGATCGATGGCCAAACCGAGGGAGTGAATCAATGCCTAGAAAAGCACTTGAGGTGTATGTGTGGCTCTCCCGAAGAAGTGGAATCATTGGCTGGCTATGGGCGAGCGGTGGTACAACACCAACCACCACTCCTCCATAGCTATGACTCTGTTCGAAGCGTTTTATGGCTAGAAACCATCAAACATGGATTTGGATCCCTACTTAAAAACCATGACCATGGAATAGAGAAACCTTTATCTCATAGGCAACAGATCATTCAACAGCCCAAGAATCACCTTACCAAGGCCCAGGAAAGAATGATGCGCATAGCTAATAAGCATTGGAGGGAGGTTGAGCTGTCAATGAGGGACTACGTTTATCTCTGGCTGGAACCTTACAGGCAACGCTCCATAAAAAAGAGCAAGCTTTGGAGTCAGCGAAGTAGTATACAGGCTCGCACTACCAGTTAAAGCAAAACTTCACCCAGTCTTTCATGTCTCGCCACTGAAAAGAAGTATTGGCCCCTCAAGCAATGTCAACAGCTCACTACCACACTTTGATGAGGAGAGAAAAGTGATACTACAGCCAGTAGCTATCTTAGCCCGGGAACTGTCAAAGAAGAACAGCTCCCCAGTTCCCCAAATCCTGATTAAGTTGGTGCATCTACCTAAGGAGGAGGCAACCTGGGAACACTACCACGTCATTGTCCACTAGTTTCCCAACATTAAGTCTTGTGGGCAAGCAAAAGAAAAGGGTGGAGTGATGTTGCGAGTTCGAAGATTGAAGAATGAAGTCGTGTTTTTCTTTCATTTCGTTCTTTTTTGCTTGTAAAATAAGGAGACATTGTTTCATTTAAAGCAGCACCATTTCCTGTTAATTAGAATTTCCATCTAAGTAATTAGTAGGGTTTTAGGGTTAATTAGGAATAAAGGAAGAATTAATCCAGGACGACTTCGTTTCAATCAGTGGCAGCGATGCCATCTGAACCAAGATTATGCAAAAACTAATTAGAAAGAGGACACGTGTTGCCACCCAAAGTCATCATTTTCATGCAAATAGCGTATAGTTAAGGTTAATGCCAGATTAGTTGTAAAAACCTTTTTAATATATGGAAATGGAAACATGAAATGCTCAGTCAATTGTTGAGCACCAAAACCTGTCTCTTTCTCTGTTTTCTGTACTTCTCTTTTTTTTCATTTTTCCAATTTCTCTTTCCTTTTTGTTAATTTCTACTCAATTCAGGTGGACTCCGTCTTGAATTTGGCGACTCTCACCGGAGTCATGGTCAGTTGCAACAATTATCGACGTATACTGATGGGCTTGCAAGAAAAGTTGAGCCCAGTGTGACCCAGATCAATTCCTAACATGGGAATATTTGGTTGTATTTTATGGATGCTTTTATTATATGTTTTAAGGGCATGCACTCGGGGAATGCAGTTGGAGAATGTGAAAATAGTTTTGGGGAATGCGATGGATTTTTGTTTATATTTTGAAGAATAATTAGAAAATATTTTGGAGAATATTTGTATGTTTATTTATATTTTGAGATGTGATCATTTTTACTATTGAGTCAAATTGATTGATTTTTTGTCTAGTTAGTAGGAAGAAATTGGAACTAAATATTAAATTTAAAATATATAAAATAATTAAAATATATAGGTATGTAAGTAATGACGATTGGACATAATTTTAAAATATTATGGTAATGATTGATTAAATAATAATGTATTGATGCTGAAGATGAGGATTGAGGATTTTTATAATTATCTTTTCAAATGAGGTTAATTTTATCAATTCCTAAAACATCACACCAAGTGAATTACTACATTACTCACATTTCATATATAATTAGCAATTTGGGCACATTTGATGCATATGCTAAAACTTTTAAGTATAGAATAAAGTAAATAAATATTTGTCTTTATATAATGTTATTTTTTAATAATTTTAATACTTTATCTAAAATTTTACATAAATAATAATTATATGAAATAAAACTGTCTGGGTTGTAAATAATAATTATGACATAAATTGTAGTTATAATGATTTAAAAAAAATTAGAGCATTTTAAGTACATCATTCAAAAACATACTAAAAAAAAGATAGGTGCTTTATTAATATATACATATATATACACACACTATTAATATATACATATGTATACACACACTATATCAATAAGTGCCGATGCACGTTTCCGTACTACATGGGCGCGTCGGTTCTTTTTCCATTTTTTTTCCTTGTGATTTGGTTGAAACGATGCCGAGCTCCAAAAATGGTTGGAGTTTGGTGGTGGGGCCCACATAAATGGTTAAAAGAAATTAGTTGATTTTGCTTTTTGGGACTCATAATTAATGATGGATTGATTCGACATTTTTTTATGGGGTGGGATGCGGGAAGGGGAGGAAGGCGCTCTATTGTGAAACCACGGCATTTTGAGCCTCGTGTTGTTGGGCTTGTATGTTATGCATTAAAGGTTGGTTGCTTTTTTTACTTTTTCTTTTTTATTGATGGACATTTGGACTAATATGTAAGTCTAGATGCGCATGGTTACAGTGCCACCGTGCGTGTCCAATGATTTCATTTTTTTTTATTTGGCAGGTTCCACTCCAAACGACGTCGTTTTCTGATGTGGGTGCTATGTGGAATTGTACCCCTTGCTTAATTAGTTGGCCGCGCACAATAGAGTAAGAAGAAACGTGTTTACTTTTTTGTGTATTGAAAGAAACATGGTTTTGTTGAGATAAATGACAGATCTTTGGTAGGTTTAGATTTTCCTTTTTCTTTGAGATGGTACAAAGATAGCACAGGGACGGATGAAGCTGATTTGCCGAGTTAGGAAGAAGGATGTACGGTTTGCTGTGACGAGGGGTTAGGCTATGCTTTTGGTGTTTCTTTTTTTTTTTTTTTTTCTTTCCTCTCCCTATTATATACTACTTTTTCTATCTATAGAGTAAAGTTTTGCAGTAGTGGTTGAAACTAGGGTTCGTGGTATAGGAAGCTGCGAGATTTTAGGGATTTTTCTTTTTGGCTTTCGCGATATTTGCTCAGAAATAAAAAATAAAATATAGGGGAAAAAAATGGTTGTCCAGTTGTTTAAGTTGTTGCATGGTACAGGATGCTGAAATTATGGCCCGTACTATGCAGAAGAATTGGTGGCCATTCTTATTTTCCTCTCGTTTACTTATTTGTTTAGCTTTTTTTTTTTTTGCTATTTTATACTATTGTTTGGTAATCTTGTGTTGCTCTACTTTGGTTTAATTTTCAAGGTGGAAAAGGTTAGTATAGAACTTTTTCTTCATCTTTGTGTTGCTGTACTTTGGTTTAACTTTCAAGTTGGACAATGTTAGTGTGGAATTTGGCAAAATTACAAAATTGATCCTATAGTTATACCTTATTGGCAAAAATCAACTTTAACTTTTCAGGCCGCAAAATTGATATACTATCTTTAATTTTTTTGCAATTTGAAGACAAATTAGCCCGAATTACATTTGCAAGCGCCCTGCGTCTATGTGGCAGTTGATTCGGCGCTACGTGTCACTCTGTCAATTTAGGTATATGCTTCTCTCCTATGTGGCAAATGACTTGGCAACTCTTGTTGCCACATAACACTACAAAAAAATATACTTTTTACTATGGTTAATTATGTGTAGTATATAGTTATTAAGTATAGTAAAAAGTTATTAACTACACTTGTGCCACACTTTTCTAGCTGTAGGCATTGTGAGCGAGGTAAAAGCTTCACTACACTTTTTTAAACGTGGTAATTGGCTTTTGCTACGAAATTATCTTCAATTACTACAAATTTAATGTGTAGTAAAAGCTATCAAATGCACTACTATCTTTTACTACAATAAAAAGAGTGGAGTATATAGTAGTTAATTGCTACACTTTGAAAATTGTAGTAAATACTTAAATTATTTTTCCCCACAATTAAATGTAGTAAAAACCAATTAATTTGGGGAACTTACTTTTTTTATTTATATACACACAGATAGAAGGAGCTTATCAGGATTCGAACTCTTAACCTTATTCTTGTATGTGTGAAAGTAATGCCACTACGCCAATGATCACTTTGTTATTAATTTAGCTAAATTAATATATTTGATTACTTAATCAACTTTTTTTAATAATAAAAATTATTGGAGACAAATATTTATTTTGCCTCAAAATTTAGATTTTCTTACTGTTTTGGGGAACTTTGCTACTTAGGAAAATTAAGTATTTGATTAATTAATCAAATATTTTTTAATAATAAAAGTTAGAGAAATTTTTTTATTTTACCTCTACTTTTATTAATTAAACCATGAGTAGTTAGGAAATTTTTAGGAGTTTTATTTGTTAATTAGAATTTAATTAATTAATTAATATTTTAATAATAAAAATTGGAAGCAATTTTTTAATTTACCTTGAATATTATTTATTAAGCATTACTTCCAACATATTTTTCTTGTTTACTGGTGAATTTTTTTTTTTTTAATTTAAGAACTTAATCTTTGCCTTCAAATTTTCACAAGTGTCATTGTTTTTACTTCACTAATGAAAAAGTATGGTTAATTCATTAACTTTTTGCTACATTTTATGTAAAATTATAGTAAATGTACAATATTATTCACCTCATATAAAAATTGTAGTAAATAAGTATATTTTTTACTACGATAAGATGAAGTGTAGCATTTAATATAACTTTTACCACACATTTGAAATTTTATACTACAATAGTAAAATCATAGCAAATAATCCTTTTTCACTACATTATTTTTAGTGAAGTAAAAAATATTATAGCAAAAAGCATATTTTTTTGTAGTGTAACCAATAAATTTACACCTACGCACATACAAAAAAGGAAAAATTACACCTCAACAATTTAGAAAATAAAAAATAACAAAAATTAAAAATACAATTTTAAACCAAATTAAAAAAAAAGAATAAAAGATTAAACACATTTGTTAGGAAGGAATAAAAAGAGGCCCACAAATTTTTGATCTTATAGAAATCAAAAAATCTAGTAATATGAAAATAAAAAAGATATTTATAATAATTTCATTAAATTTAGTTGAATTTAATTAAGATATAAAATAAATAAATAATTAAAAATATAAAATTTAAATCTATCATTTTGAATAATATAATTTTAATAATTTTAAATTATATACTCAATAATATTAAAATAATAAACATATCTAAAATAATTTAATTAAATTTAGTTAATTTTTCTAATTAGAATAAAATAAATTAAAATTTTAAAAATTTATGCTCTCAACTATATTATATAAATTACTTAATAATATTAAATTTATAAATAAGTCAAAATATAATTTAACTCAATTTATATAAATTTATTTGTTAATAATAATAATAATAATAATAACTAATATATACACACACACACACACACACACACACACACCCTTTCTCCACCCGCACCCCTACCCCCACCAAATATGGCTGTCTGGGTAGGACGACCTTTAAGGTGGCCGCACGGGCTAGCGATCAAACCTAGCAGAACCCTCCCTCCCTTTCCCCCAAACCACCCACCTACCTAGTCCCTTCGGCTAGCGGCCAGATTTGCCATGGCAACCATGGGCAGGCGGCCGTGGCCACGACCACTTGCCCATGGCTGCCGAGGCCAAGGCGAGCTAGCCATGGCAGGCCGATGGATAAGAATGGGGTATGGAGGAGTTGGGGTGGTGTATAGATGTTTGTATTTACATATTAGATATATATGTATTTAAAATATATTTGCGTTTAAAATGTATTTGGATACGTATATTTACATTTATATACTGTACATATGTACTTAAAATAAGGGGTGGATGTATATTTAATTTTTTATATATATAATTTAATTTTTTATTTTTTTTGCATTTTTATTATCATATTTCAAGTTTTATGCATTATTATTATTATTATTATTATTATTATTATTATTATTATTATTATTATTTTTCCTTATCTTGTTCTTTTGGTTTTTATATGTAAGTTTATTTTTATTTTTATTTTTGCTTTTTTTGTTTTAGTTTTTTGTTGAAGTGGCAAATTGAATTGCCAGACCATATGCCACACATGAAAGCAAGAATATATTTGATGATGAGGCACCACGTGGTACCAAATTCATTACTACGAAGACACAGGGCGCTCACAAATGTAATTAGGGTCAATTTATCCTCAAATTGTCAAATTTTTAAAAATAGTGTACCAATTTTGCTGTCCGAAAAGTTAAAATCGATTTTTGCCAGTAGAGTTACAAGACCAATTTCAATTTTGCTGTGGAAAATCTTCTTCATCTTTTATCTCTCGATGCCTTCTTTTTTTTTGGGAGACATTCTTTGTTTTGGCCTCAGTGTGCTTGGTGTTTATAGTTTTGAAATTGATGGATTTATGGAGCTTCTTTTTTCCATTTGAAATATTTATTTTTCCACTAAGTTTGCTGGTTGTATCTTTTAAATGGTAGTTGCTAGTGTGTTTTATGTATTTTATGTATTGTCATGTGGTTCCTTTGTTTCTCTGTGGTGTTGTAGTCTTTTGTTGTGATTTTTTTTATTAAGCGATTTCTTGTGTTGTTAGTTATGGCGATTGAGCTATTAATTGGATTTTCACCATGTTACTTTGCTTTTTTCTTTCTTCATCTTCTTCATAGATGCTTTCTTGTGTGCTTTGGGCGTCTTGGTTTTTCACGGTGATATTTCTTTTTTAATATATATTTTTTTTTTGGTTTTTTTCCTTATGTGAGAGTTTTTGTGTTTCATTTTTTCTACTTTCACTCATTTGCTTCTTCTTTCATTTGAATTAATAGCTTGTTTTCAGCTTTGGACCTTGATGAAGGTAATCAAACACTTGAAGCACAATGGCATTAAGGTAACTCTTCCATATGAAGAAACTTTCAAGAAAGCAATTTTGACTTTCAGGTAGGCCTGTAAATAGATGGAGTATTACACTATCAACACCCATATTCTAAAATACCCGAACAAAAATATCTTATATTCTACCATATCCTAAATATTCAAAAGGATGAGACCCTAACTCTATCTTATCCTATCTAACTCAAGATCCATTGGGTCTAGTTTTTGGACTTATATTTTTAATGTATATACTAATTTTCTCAATTTATACTAAAAATATTATTGAGCATAAATAACAAAAAAAAAAAAAAAAAACTTTTTCTATATTTAATTTAATTTAATTATTGAATTTAAATTAGTTAATCTTTATTTTTAATTTTTCATTCATTAATAAAAATTTTATTAACAAAGTTTATTCATTAGCAAAATTAATTTTATTAACTATTTTTTATAAAAATATTTATTCCACTATTAAATTTAATATTATTAATTTTATTAATAAAAAATGTTCAACCATTACTATTGCTATTCCAATTTAAAAAAAAAATTGCTATCCCAATATAATAACTTTATTAATTTTATTAATTTAGTTTAATTTTTAATGAAAAATATTAGTTAGTTGTTGTTGTTCATTAGGGATGGAAATAGGCTAGGCCGTCAGTCAGGAGCCTATGATCTGGCCTATTTGAGGCCTAGCCCGGCCTAGCCTATTTAGTAAATAGATCAGGTTTAGGATTTTAAAAAAGTTTATATAGTTAAAAATGCTAGGTATAAGCTTTTAAAAAAGCCTATCTGACCAGCCTATATAATTTAATTATATTATAATATATATTTAATTATTTATAATACTTATATAATTGCTTTTATATTTATATTAATTAATTTTATTAATTTCATATAATTATATATTATGTCCTTAATTAATGCACAACTGTTTTATTTCAAATTTTTTGTTTAACTTATAATAATATTTGGTTATGCTTTTCTCTTTGTTAAGATAAATGTATTATAATCGTCAATTATTTTTGCTTAATATAAATTATAGAATTTTTAGGCTTATTAAAGTCTATCAGCGTCTAAAGCCTGTTAAAAGCTTTAAACTATATAAAATTTAAGCCTAACTAAAATCTTAATTAAAATAGGTTTTTTTAGGCCAGGCCTAGGCTTTGGAAAAGTTTAAGAAGGCTAGGCCAGGTCTTAAAAAAAAAAAAAAATAAATAAAATAAAAGCCTATGTCAGGTAATAGGCTAGGTTTAGGCTTATAAAATATGCAACAGGCTTGGCCTATTTATAGCAAAGCCTAGCTTATTCTTGCCCCTACTATTCATTCACATATTTGTAATTTTTATATACAAAATGTTTATCATTAATATAAATTTGATTTTGGTATAGGCAATTTTAGGTTCATAGATTAAATTTAAGTATAAAGTAATAGGTAATTTATGGGTAAGGGTACATGGATAATTAATGGATATAGATCCTACCCTTACCCATTACATTACCATTAGTAAGTATGGGTATGGGTATAACATTTTGGGCCTAGGTAGGGTAATACCCTGCCTATTTATAGATTCAGGCATCAATGAGTTAAGGATCCTATTAGTGAGGATATTGTGCATCTATCTAAGCCAACAGATGTTGACAATGAAAACTTGGGGGTCTGTTCTTTTGGCTTTTGGGTGTTTTGTAGAAAATGTTTTGGCAGAATGAGTTTTTAGGAAAATTTTTGGAGAATATGCCATGTGTTTTTTTTTTTTTTTTGAAAACATGGAAAATGAATTGAGAATGAGTTGTTTGTTCTTTTTTTTTTTTTTTTGGTTGGGGTGGGGGGCAAACTTTACTGATGATATCAAATTAGTTGCTTTTTAGTAGGGTTTATAGGGGTGAAAATAATTTTGTAATGTAATATATATATATATTTTTTATTGGATGATGTATATCTATGTAAGTATATATATTTGTAATGGTTGAAATATTATTGTAATGAAATGATGTATAATTAATTTACTTGAAAATTTTAATTTAATAATTTATTTTTTCTTTATTATAAAATTAATATATGTTGTATGACATTGGAACAATTATTCATTAATTCAAATTAGAATAATTATTAGAAAGCAAATTAAGTATTAAAAATTATCTGTTACATTAATACAAAATGCATAGTGAATTACGTATAGGAAATAGATTAATAAATGAAAAAAATATTATCAGTAATATCTGTATATGTACCAAAAAAATATTTTTAATAGACTAAATATCGAAATAAAAATAATGTTATATATATTTTTAATTACACTACTATATAATATATAATTTAGGAATAAACTGGATTTTATTTGACTTGCAAATTATTAAATTATTCTATTATTAGATAATTCATATATAATTATATAAACATACTAGAGTATAATAGAGATGTATTATTACATTTAATCATTCGTAATATAGATAAATTATACATATATATTAAATAAAATTATATTAATAGAATTATATTGCGTGAATTTATTTTCATTTAATGTAATGAATTTTTTAGATAAATAAACGAATTAATCTAAATAAAAAAACCAATCAATTTAATGTTTGTAATATTAATTAGCACATAGAGCTATTTATGGTTTAATAATGTTACTTGATAAGTCGCAAAGTAATGTTTAATTGATACAATGATTAATACATTTTCATGAGTAATAAGAGTTTACTTTAAAAATACGATAAAGTGAAGGCGATTCATAGTTCACCGTAGATAACATGAACACAGTCGAAACATATGCATCTAGATAAATCCTACGGTGTTGGTAGATTGCGTGGCCTACACCGTGCGATGCTTACCTTGCTTGTACTAGTGGAACCAGATGCACGTCGCCTCATCATATGTCGCATGAGTCCACGACTTGTGTGGCTCACCTGACTATCCAGTGATGCCCTATCACTATCATTATGTTCTTCTTCATGTGGTGGAGGTACATACCGAGGTGCAGGATTCGGATCTCTCTCCACCCCTAATCGTACTAGCGACCACATGGGTGTTTGCAGCCCATAATAAGGAGAATGTGTACGAGATGCATCATAATCGACAACAACAATCGAGTGAAGGTAATCCCCACCCATCTATCATCCAGCACGAACTTCGTCCTCCTTATTATCATTTGGGTCAACATGTCTGGTGTCAGCAAAAATCTCCCGTAACAAATCATATCGGGGCTCCCCTCGCTCAAAATATCGGGCAAAAGAAGGCTTGATTTGTATGTGAAAATCATTTCAAAAATTATTAAAATTATTTTACAAGTGGAAGAGGAATGAAAAAATTTCAATAGTTAAAGAAATTAGTGGAATATATTCTTACACGACTAAGCCTGTCATGCAAATCAGGTGGCACATACATCTCCCCCGTATGTTCATTATACCGCACATTTGGATGCTGCCTGATTATGGTGACTATTTCATACATATCCTTCAAGTCGTAAAACTAATCAGTAATGAACTCTGTGGTGAAAGACTGCTTGAAATGATGTCTCAACTTGTATGCCAACTCTGGCATACATAGCTCAACATACATGTTGTTTGTCAAGGAGGAAATTGTGTTAGCATCTAGCAACTTGTGGATAAATCTCTCATTCGCATCTGACCCCAAACATTAGGGATATGTGAAGTAAGAGTATTTATTGATCAACGTCGGCTCATAGCAACACCTACAGTTGCATAAACAATTAATATTATGATGTATACTTCCATACATATAAATTTTGAAATTATACATATTATATGATGCATGGCTAATAGAATATATAGAAAATTATGCATAAAAAGAAATATATTCGAGTTTATAGTAGTGCTAAATTTAAAATTGAAATATTAGACAAACGTCAGTCAAACATCAGTCACATGCTTGTCCTTTTGAAACTAACTAAAAGATCACAGTCATAGTAGCTTAATCAGTACAGCAACAAGAAGGATCAAAATCACAAGTATGACAAACATAATACATCCACATAATGGGAAAAGTAGTGATGATCCGGTGAAGCCAGAGAAAAAATCATACATCATCCCAAGTGCGTATCACCACTGAAACCCCCACTCCTAGCTCTCTGCATAAGTATGCCCGCTGACGAAGGTCGCTCGGAATGAGACTATGCTCCAGTAAAGGTAGTGCTACTATGTTGTCTGCAAGATTGACCACTCTGCGTCCATGAGTCCACCCATATGAAAGAACCAGTATGATCCCCCTCCCACGGGACATCTAAAGAAAAATCATCCATAATTCATAGGTGTCTCGGCCATAAATACCTTCATCGGTCCTGCCCCGCGAGCACATAAATGAGGGTTGTGTGAAGCCATTCTTATACGGATTGTAATAGGAAGCTTAATAAAGCGGAAGATTTGAACACGGGGGAATCTATTGTGTTAAACTAGTTATGTTGCATACTAACATTTCTACAATATTGTTACTTTCCCAAAGAAAAAAACAAAAAAAAAAAAGACCCCTACTACGAGTGTTCATGAAGAGAAATTAGTTTGTGGCAAATTAAATTTTAAAGGCAATCCTTAAATGAGTAATTTTCAAATATTCAAGGTAATGTTTAAATTAGTAATTTTCAATATATTTAATTCAACTTTCTCCAAACAAACAGAAGTTGAAGAAACTTGTTCAAAAAACACAATTTCTCATCACATTCCAACATTCTAATGAAATAAATTTAAAAGGCCATGTTTCAAAATCTTTTAAAAAAAATAACATAAATATTTCAATATTTTTAAGATGAATTCACTTGTAGCCATTTGATTTGTGGCAATTTCACATACCCATATTTGTTAACATGCAACACCTTGAAATAAGTTTACCCAAAAAAAAATTTAGTCTATTGTGAAAATAATAAACTATAAAAATTTTAAAATGCAAGGTAATTTGTTGACTTTATATACAACTTTATTTTTCGGATGTGTTTCAAAACAAAAAAATATTTTGCAAAACATTTTAATCTTCAGTTAAACCCTTTTTTTTTTTAATTCCTCTTGTGCCAAAATGAAGAAATTAGAGTATATAGTAAATAAAAGGTCATTATTTGACTTCATATTCAAATTTAATGTACATATGACCTAGTATCCTAGCCAACTGGAGGTAGTTGTCTAGGAACTGGTAGAGGCATGCGGCTAGCCATGCCCGACGTTTGTTTGTTTGTCCGAGCCGATCACTCAGAAATTGGAGGAATAAGGATTTTTATGTTTTCAAAAGTGGAGCGACAAGGTAGGAGAATCACCAACAGCTTCTTCTTGAAATTGTTTGCTAAATTGTAATTAGATCATTTCTCAGCTTGATGTTTACGCTTTGAAACTCAAATATTTGTGAAGTCTCATCACTAGTATGGGAAGGTGGTGATATGGATCATCTAAAATTTTGGCTAAAACCTTCTCTCACAACTTTTGGAAATTTTAATGCTTCTATTTGTCCTCTATATAATATTTGAGAAATTGTCACTCTATTGTTATTGCTAGAATATCTCACTAAGTCATTCCGACTTACGTTGTTTCATTGTTATTTTTTGTTCTTTACCCCAGATGAGAATGAGTGATGAAGATAGACTAACCCAGGTGGTGCCTAAGGTAATGACGATGATAGAAGTGCTAAGGGTGACTCATAATATTTTGGTCTATAATTGTACCTTAGTTGGAGGTTTGTTGTAGAAATTAAATACTTTGAATTTTTCAGAAACGTATTTTCTATTATTCAAAAGACTTATGGTATAGAATAGATAGCACCTCATACGGGAGCAAGCACCTCTTGGCCAAGGCATTACAGTTTGGCTTGGATGATTTAAATGCGCATATTAAAATGAGAAATGGACAAAGAGATTTATGTGGATCATCCAACAAATTCAAGTATTACGATTGAAATACTAAGATTATTACTTGAAAGCTTGATTTGGAGCTTGAATTAGTCACAGTAATATTTCTATCTATTGCCTTAAGCTATAACTTTGATTGGTTTAATGATGATCGAATAAGATCACTAATGGTATGTCAAATACATAAAAAGATTTATCTTATGGGTGATAATATGGGCTATAAATGACATGAAGATTTCACCACCTGATAGTGGTTGTCCTTTAGAGATAGACATTGGAGAAATTAGATGCATACTCAGTGCATAAATATCAGGATAGTTTGCCCTAAGAGTGACATTGTATGCATCACACTAATCCTATTGCCACTCCATGGTCATGTTATATTCTTAGTTAAAAGAAATACCTTAAATTGGAAGAAGAAAGAAATGCTAGCTAGTATTGTTTAAGTAATAACTATTGTCAGTTTGAAATATGCTATCTGTATACTCCACTAGTCTTGTCCATAGCAATTAACATGGTGAGTGGATATCAAAGTGATCCTTACATAAATATCGAGGTACAGTCATGTGACGGTTTTTTAGATAGAGTGGTAGGAGATTATTGAAGGCTATTTGGTTAAATGACACTTTTTCAAATGATGGCCATTATGGTGCACATTTATAAGGTTTTCGTTAACTTTATGATGAAAAGTAAGTATACTCATTATTGAACCATTAAAGTATACTTGCACTAGATATTGTTGCTTTACTTATAAGAATATTGTGCAATGGTCAAATTGTTCTCAGACATATTTCTACAAATGAGGTGATCTTATCACTTTTTCTAAACCTTTGAATAGAGGATTTTTTTTTTTTTTTTTAACCCCAAAAACATTTGTATAGAGTTGTGGTCTAAAGGCATATTGTAGCAAAGGATTGTGTTGAAATTGATTTATGGCTTGTGACTACATATTATAACTAATGAATATATTTGCATTCTCATTATGCGGTTGGTACTTTATTTGTGAGATCTGAATGTCACTAGGCTTTGGTTGACTCACTCATACAAGCATTACCTTTGCACTCTGATAGCAAATAGTATGACAATTAAAGACTTTCTTGCATTGTTGAGATATATCGAATGATTATTTTCATGCTTGGAGCAACATGGAAGGTCAAAATATATATAAAACTTAAAGTCGCCTTAGCTTAGAGGCTAAGATGAGATCATATTTAATCAATTATAAAGTATATCTAAACATCATAAAAGCTTGTTTGCAACAAACTTGAGAACCACTAGAAGGCAATTAGGATAGTGATTTTCTAGTATTATGTAGGTCAGTCGCTTGGATAGCGATTGGACTAAGGTTTTTATGGTGTTAAGAATGTGACATGCCCAAATCAAGTGGGAGCTCCATCATAGCATATATTCATACTATATGTATTTTAGATGACCTTTGAAGAAGCGTTACTAAATGGGTCCATGCTTCATTGCTGTATGAGCCCATATTGTTTATTGTATCCTCTAGGACTATGAATGATGCAATAAAATGTAAGTTGGATGATGCTACTTTAACATGTTTCCAATTACCTTGGTTAATCCGATATATCAAATCATGACTAGAAAAGCTATCAAGAACAATCAATTGGCATGAGGGGCTAAGGAAAACCTAAGTTGATAACGCACTCTATTTTGTGGTTCATAGGCTAACCTATTAAGTAAAACATGTTCAGTATAGTCATGAGTATAACTACATAGTAGAGAGAGTCCAATAGGTTCTACTTATTATCGATGGATCACAAATGCTTGATCTAGTACAACCACATATTTTGATGTACATAGTGAGTTTTTGAGTTGTATTGTTTTGTCTGTTTGGTGATGACATAATAGAACTCATGTTGTTTGTTATCTTCTCACTTGGCTACACATCTTATTCCTTGTATAAAAGAAAGGATGTGAGATTGAGAGCTCTTGTGAGTATGATATATTGAGTATGAGCCAGAGATATTATAAATTGGGTTGGGTTTTAGGCTCATAAGCCAATAGGCATCCATCTTATATGAATCTTATTATTAAATGAAATTACAATTGTTCTTGGATTAGAACACTTCTCGATGTAAGGAGATCATATCCATTTCTAGATGGATAGCACTCCTTGTTGGATTAGAAGTTTTCCTTGTGTGGAGATTATTTATCTATATTTAAATAAATAACTTTCCCATGTGGAATAGTCATTATCCATATCTCTATTAATACTCCTAGTTGGGTTAGGCTCTTGGAAGACTTACCTTTAAAAGATTCCTCTCCCTAAAAGTTAAGAACACACATAATTTGAGTATTTACTCTTTACGTATGCGTTCCATATTCATTAGTCTCTCTTTTTCTCTATTCTTCTTGGAGTATCACTAAATTGCCTCCAAGAATTTAAAGTATGTAAATTAGTGGAAGCTCTAGTATCTAGTCCACAAGTCGAGTAGGGAATGCTTCAGAGTTGTTCGAGTTAAAGAACTTGGAATTCATGTATGTTTAAAGGTTTCATTACAACAAATTACACTTTTAGTAACGACAAGAATTGTTACCTTAACTCTTGAATTTGTTACCTTAAGTTATTGGTAACCAATATTTCATTACCAAAACTCTGTTTGTTAAAGCTCGTTGCGAAGAGTATTTATAATGAATATTTAATATTTGATTTGCTACAAATGATGACCTAATTGTGATGAAATATTTCTTTACAAAGTATTATTAACAAAATAGTGTTAGTTACAATAGACTTGTAAAAGGTAATGTAATATTTAGTTATCAAAATGGTGGTAGTTTTGTTGCCTTTTATTTTACCAGAGTATAATACAATAATAAAAATTTTTATTGTCTTTACAAATTGTTTATGTAATAAAATATTTGGTTACCAATATTTAAGTAGTGTTTTAATTCAAAAATAATTATCTTCCTGCCAATTGAATACATGACTAAAAATTTCAATACTAAAGTGATCTAGAGTTTTGTTACATTTAATATACATAACTAAATATTTTGTTATCCATGACATATAGGAAAATAATATATTCGTTACAAATAACTAATTTGTTCATTACGAACTAATTTCATGATTAAGAATAAATAATTAATTTGTTATGAATCAATAAATAATTCATTACAAATAAGTAAGTTCGTTATGAGTAAGTAAATTAGTTTGTTACAAATAAGTTAATTAGTTTGCTACGAATAAAAAAAGTGACAAAAAATTTTGTTACTAATAAATTGCTTTTGTGGCAGTACAAATTTCAAGTGTTTATTTTTCCTTGTTCAGTGGCTTAATCTATATATCAAATAGCTGAAGAAATAATAATACGCATAATCCAAATTTGAAGTACGCCAACAACATTCTAACTTCTAAACATAAATAACCCATAGTCATCTTTCAATAAGAAATAAAGTAAGCGTAGATATGCATCCATATACATAACATATCATATTCTTTTATAAATAGACATAATATAAATTCAAGACATCAATCTCAAATTTAAAATACCAACTAAACATCATAACAACATCCCATATAGTAGTATCAATAAAAAAGAAGCATTAAACTAACGAAATTCAAGGCTTCAAGTAGTGTTATAATTCAGCTAACGGAACAGATCTCCAAAACATGTTCTCCACTTTATGTAACTTTGAAAACCATCTTGTGTACATCATAATAGAAAGGACCACTTTCAATAATCTGCAAAAAATGATTCCACCACATTGTAATCATGAAGAAAAACTGTAAACAAAGAAAACAAATAAAATAACAATGTGTAGATTTATATATCGAGGAAAAAAGAAGGTTATATCCTAATAAACTAATGTAAGATGATGGATATTAAATATGTCTAACATATGCAACTCATCTTGAAATTTGAACAAATTCTTAACAAGTTACACTTGTGAAAATGCAATTGTTTTGAAAGCATAAATATGGGGGAGAGGGGGGGGGGGGAAGGAGCCAGATATACCAATAGAATTGGAATTATTGAAATTCCAACAATAAGTACAAGGACAATCGTATTATGACAAGAATAAAGAAGTTGCAATCAAAATCAAAATGTCGAATATCATAACCAAACAGTTGCATGATTCAAATTAAAATCATAATACAATTCCACACAAGAACATTGACAAAATTCTATACAAGCAAAATTCCAATCGAAATCATAAGCACATCATAATCAAAACCTAATCGTAGCTCTAATTTTTTTTAATCTTAGTTTTGAATATGATAGGTCACAGAATTCCATATAAGCAAAATCCAACTAAAAAATGATATTGCACTGTAAGCAATATCATAAGCGCATACGTTTAGGTGAGTTTATCTTGCAATGCCATCATGAGTTGCTTTAACTGGGTTTGATCATATTTCAGACTTATTATTTCCACATTTTGCTCTGAATTTGTTGTTCTTATGTCTTGATGAGATCCAATGTATTTTGTAAGTCATTTTCAACTTTTCTTTTACTGCCTCAAGTTGGATAACTTGAAGTCACATCTTCTCGCTACCTTTAGATGGCACAACTCCATGGCTCATTCCTCTCTCGTACCCTGTGCTTGTGTTAAGTGACTCCCTAATGATCTTTATTTCAGAAATTTCGTCTAGTTCCTTTTTGACTGCTTCATCCCTCTTCCTTTCTATTTCATTCTATTATTAGTACAAATATGTAAAAGTACATATGTAAGTAAAGAGGACATATTTATTTTAAAAAAATAACTCACACGCTTGTTTGCAGGTGCAACATTCACATGCTCTCTGGTGTCTTTCTTCCTATGAGTGAGTCCAAAGTTATACACTACTCTTTGATTTTCCTTTGCAACTAAAAGTAGAAGTTTAAGTATTGACTTTCATATAGTTAAAACAGAAAATGTAGATAATAAAATTTAGAATGTTGTCTTACCATTTCCATTAATTGTGCAATGAATCAGTTTGAACCAAGATCATACAAATAGACAATCATAATAAAAACAAGATTATAATTGGCAACCAAAGAAACATCAAAAGACAAAAACAAAAAAAATCATAATTGGTAGAGTGGGACTTGAGCTTAACATTGCACCTACTTTGTTGTATTAAAAGCAAAAAAGGATGAGATTATTTACCTATTCCCGTAGACTGGTGTAGTGCACTAGTACTAGTCTAGTTGGTACAGAAGGATCAACTCCACAATCAATGAAGTATTTGACAGTGGTAGTATGTCCTTATTGAGCAGTGTGGGTAAGATGAGTCTCTCTAATGCTTGCTCAAACAAAAGTTGAGCACATTTTGTGCTCTTTGCAATCCTACTTATAAGAAATGAACAAGAAATGAGTATTTTGGAGAAAAAAAAAAAAAAAGATATAGCTCTATCAGCGACTTCCAGAATACCTCATTGAAGTAGCATAGAGTTACAAATAGTCTGGTGAAAGCCATGGTTTGCTATTCAAAGTGGCAATTCAATTTCTATTATGATTAAATCTCTTTTGAAATTCAAGTAACAAGATATAGTGATAGAATTAAAGAGAAGGTGAGAAAGGTTACATAATTTTGGTCAAATGAATTTAGCCCATTGAGAAAAAATTGGCAGAAAATCATAGACAATATCTATGCGTCGATTGTGCCAAAATTACTAGCATGTTATTACATTTATATTACAAAATTGTTAGTATTTCAAAAAAAATTTAAAACTTCTAACTATATTAATGTTATTAAAGTTGATTAGCTTCGCACCAATTATAATCAAGTCACTATAGGAAAATTTTAAATAGGTACATGATCAAGATCTCCACAATAATAAGATTTTGCATTAGATATTTTTTCCAATTCATTTTCTATTTAGCCTCTCCATGGCTATCAATATGCCATATTTTAGTCTAAATCCATTCATATTTTATTCGATCTATCGAATTCTTAACCAATTAAAATATCCAATAATTTTTTATGGAATTTTGGATATCAATCAAACTAAATATGATCATACCTAACATATATCCTATAGGATACAACATCAATTTTGATAATAGATATCGATTATTAGATTTAGATTTGGATAACACTCTCTAATTTTAACCAAATCCAACCCGTTTCCATCCTAGATCTCTCATCCAACTTGGGTAGTTAATTAATTATTGGTATATGGGTTCCCATGCGCATACAAATACTTTTTGACTAATTATGTTATTTGTGCAATTAAAAGCATTATGTTTCTCATTTTCAATATAAATTTAATATCATTGTTATGGAAATATCATATGTTCATCTTATGCATGCATTCAATTTAATTAGACAATATATCAATAATGATTGTAATCATATGAAAAATTTAATTGTGGGCATCTTAAAGATTAGTTAGTTCTAGAAAATTAATGAAAATTAAATATACGATAAAAATATTGTGAGTTTTTTTAGTACATGTGTGGTTATAGAACAAATAATGTAGTTTTTTAGCACATGCATGAGTGGTTTTAGGAGAAATAAAATAATATTTTAATATATTAGTGGTTGTAAGAAAATAATGATAACTATTAAATCGATGCATACTCGTTTGAACATCATATTACAATTATAACTTGATTTAATTGAATATATATGATAAGTGAAAAGGGAAAATTTGATACATTCAGAAATTGATATCACAAATATTTTTAGTATACATGATTTTTAATTTTATCCTTAATATGATATAATTGGATTTATTCTATAGAAAATTAAAACTTGAAATTTGTAATTTTGGAGGAGTTAAAATTTAGAGGGAATAAAAATTTGGGAGAATTCATTTTCGGAGAGAATTATATTAATTTGTTATGTAGAATTAGTAGCAAATAAAATTGTTACCATTTCAATGGAGCCATTACTTTTCTTTCTTTTTGCTAAAAAGTTTTAGACAATTAGATATTTATACATAAAAAAAAAAAAGCATGAAAAATAAATCATATAACATAAATATAAATACATAAAAAAGAGAAATATCCCCACCAATGTGGCAATTGAGCTTTCCGTTGAGCTATGTGTGGATGGTGTGGGTGGTTTTGGTTGTGGGGGGTGGGGGGTAGGATATTTGAGTTTTCTTAATATTTGTACTTTATTTAATTGTAAAGTTTATTAAACTAATTAATGGTTAGACATGTAAATGTAAGTCAATCCAAATAAAGAATAATTTTATCTTTTACTTTTTAGATATTTAATTTTATTTTTAACTTTTTTAACTATAGTGAAGGATGAAATCGGCATATAGGGAGGTGCTAAATTTTGGAGGAAAATATTGTTTTGGAGGAAATTATTTTTAATAGTGATGTAATATTAGTAATTAAAATATTTTTTACACTTGAATTTAATTAATTTATGGAGGGAACAAACTTTTGAAGGAAGAATCTTTGGAGCAAATTTGGAGGGAATACATTAGGTGGGACTTAATTTAATTGTGATTTAAAATTAATAACAAAAATATTTATTACCATTTTCATATAACAAAAGCTTGGAGGGAACAGATTTTTGGAGGGTAAAAGGTAGTAACAAACATATTTGTTACTATAAAATTTAATTGTAACAAATTTTTCGGCATTACAAAAAATGGAAACTATTGTTATAAATATGTCTTCCTAAAGGAAGGGAAAAATTATTTGTAACAAAACTTCAGTTTCAGTAACAAATCTTTCTTTAGTTACAAAAGAATAAAAATTTAGGGTAACAAATATTTATTAAAGGTAACAAATATTTTTCTTGGTTACCAAAGTGTGCACTTAGGTAATGAAATATCAATCTCGTTATGAGAAATAATGATTTTGTAACAATTTTTTTATTCGTTAGTAAAATTTTTGTTACATGAAATGCAATTTATTGTAGCCTTTGTAGGCAAATTTTGATTTGAATGGTATTTGAGAAATTAATTTTCACTGAACAAATGGTAACAAACTTGCCCATCTCGATATTATTTTATATGAATCTTAATTGTTCTATATACAATTATTTACAACAATATCAAAGGTTAATTCCAAGGCAAATTATAAAAAAAAGTAGATGAAAACATATATAAATCAAGTTGATTAATTATATGATTAGGAGTGTAATAATGAACGCCACAATTAAAGCACTCGCAAAAGACATAAAAAGGGTTCCAGAAAAAGTCATGGGCTAGGATTGTGTTGCCTCCCCCTCCTTTCCATGAAAGCAAGATTGTAACATCAATCCCCCCGAATAGCTAAGGAGAATAATGAAACAAATGAAAACAAGAAACAAGTGATAAGACACATTTAGGTGACCAAGAAATTCTTATCTCCACCCCCGCTAAGGTGGTTCTCTACTTCCATTTTCCAAAAGAGGGTCAATTTCTTGGAGCTTATTGGACACTCAAAAGACTAATGAAAATAGGCCTTTTTTTTCAAAAGCATGGCAAGAAAGAATTGCCGCAATTTACTCAATTAGGTCCCACCTCTCCACATCCACATCCACATTCACTATAAGTTGAGCCTCAATTTTCAATCACCTTCTCAGGCCATGGATCAAAACCAGTCTGCATTTAAGATTTCTTCCATTCCCTTGTTAGGATGCATTTGGGAGACTCTACTAAGTATATGTCGTGGTGGAAATGAAAGTGCGTTGGAGGACAAGGCCGAGAACGTTGCAGCGGCTCAGAAGCATTTTCGACAGCTTCAACATATTAAGTTACCTTGATAAGTTTCTTTAATTTCTCTCAACATGTGTTCATTTATACAAACTTTCTACCGCTGCAGCAGTAGTTGCCAACTGAGGCTGTTTCTCTTCATCCCCTTAATTCAGTTTCTAATTTATGTATGGCCCTTCCTTCAATATCTGGACCAAAGTTTAAAGGCAACTTTTGACTCGTTATATGGGGTTGGCTACAGTCCGATACCTATGGTTTTAACCTAACATCCTACACTCCTTAAAAAATTGACACGTGTACAAATACATTTGCTAAATCAATAGTAATTAAGTTAATTTACTATACTAACATTTTCTAACTAATTAAAAATAAAATAATTTTTAATATAAAGTACCTTAAATATCCTTATACAAATATCACAAATATAATACTTAAGAGATTTAAGAATTTTATTAAATATAGTATAATTGATGATGTAAATGAGACATAACAATATTTTATATGAATATGATTTATGTTTCATCAAATTAAATTCCATACACTTTTTTTTAGGAAAATTTAATTTAACCCTCCTGTGAAATGTAATATGAGCGATTTACCTCCCTTTGATAAAAAAAAAAAAAAGGTTGAAATGCCACCTTATGTTTTTAAAAATAAGTAAAAAAAACCCCCTTGAGATCATAAGTGGAGTGCACGCGCCAAAAATGCGAGTGATTGTGATTTTTTATATATAAAATAAGTATTATGCCATTAATATATCAATCGTTAGATCTTTTTGTTTAAATGAATAGCCTAAATTGAATAGTACTTATTATTTATAAAAAAATAAAATAAAATACTATTTATACATTTATATACATATATACGACATATTTTATATATTTATCAATATTATATAACATATGTTACAAATATTAATATAGTATTATATATATATGTATATATATAGAGGGTGCCATGGCAGTAATGGCAATCGGATCTAGACAGATCTGATCAGCAGCCGCCGACGGCCACAATTCCCGGCGGCTACCGTGTATAAAAAAAAAAAGAAAAAAAAAACTTGGCTTATGCTACCATGGAAGCCATGCCAATCAGATCTGGCCTGCTAGATTTGGCCAGCGGCCACTATGTATAAAAAAACAAGGAACAAAAAAAAGACTCATAACTTAATTACTGAATAATTAAGTGAAGAAAAGACTTTAACATTGATAATATAAAGTTAAAATAATAGTAAATTGATAAAGTAATTATAAATTCAAAATTAATTTTAAAATAGGAATCAGTGACAGGATATAAGGATGAAATTAGAATGCAAAATAAAATATTAAAAAAATAAAATTTTATTTTTATTCTCGAATTTTTTGTATAAATATAGTTGGATCTTCATATTATATTTCGCAAATAGCAGAAAAAAGTGAATAACAAAAAAGTTGTTAACCTTTCAAACAATGAAAATTTAAAAAAAATTATAAAAAAAAATTGGTTATATATTTTGATGGATTAAATAATGTTCAGTGTTTTAGACTTAAAAAAATTAATGGTGTATTTTCTATTAAAATAACCATCTCATAATTTTTTCAAATAGATTAGAAAAGATCTAAGAATATATATATTGATGAAGAAGTATATAAATTTTTTAAAAAGAGTCCAAATTATACATGCATAATTACACATATATGAATAAAAAATTAAAAATAAATGACATACTTTTAAAATTATAAATATTCAAGAAGTAAAATAAATTTTAAAAATATTAAAATCAAAGAATAGATCTCATCCTACAAAATTATAAACTTAGATGAAAAAAAAAGAAGAGAATTTAAAAGTGATTGATAAAATTTAACAAATAAATTAATAACTTGATTCAAAGAATGAGTAAAAGGATATTAAATGTATAATAATTTAAATAAATAAGAATTAAATGACAAATAAATTATTGAAGAGAAAAATATAACTAATAAAAATGAAACAAAATTAAAAAATATTAAGAGAAATTAATTTAGCTCATCTCGTAAAATTATAAAATTAAACGAACAAAAAGAGAATTTAAAAATTAACAAAATTAAATAAATGAATTGATAACTTAAACTAAATAATAAATGAAAAAGATATAAAAGTTTACAAATTTAATAACGATAAAAGTTAAATGGTAAATTTTATTTATGGTTGAAAAGAAAATTATAGCATTAAAATCCAAAAAATCTCTTCCATCATGTACATACCTAAAATTAAAAAAGAAATGAAAAAAAAAAGTGAACAATAAAATCAAACTAACAATAAACAATTTGAAGAATTAAAAAAAAAGGCACATAAAGAGATAGAAGGAAAAAATGCTAGAAAATAAAGAGGCACACAAAAAATATAGGTAAAAAAGCTAGAAATTGAGAATATTAATGAAATGACTTTTGAAACACTCAGTATACAGTGGTATAGATATAAATTATTTATTAAGAGTAAGAAAAAATTATGAAAACCTTATCAAACTATAGAGTTCAAATGATCAAGGAATCTTCCACATGTTAAGTGTAGAGATACAAAAGAGATTTTTTAGATAAAATGATATCATCTTTTGGTATTAGAGACAAATAAAGAATAATTTGTTTTAATCAAGAAAATAATTTTAAAAATCTGGATATCTTTAAAGGAATAAATACTGTCAAATTTAATAATCAAGAACTAATTTTAAAAAATTTAATTAAAAAACTCAAAATTCTAAAAATTCAAAAATTGGCCAAAATTGTATAATTATGGGTCCCATGCCATTGTGCTATATATAATAGTACATGTGTATAATTCGGTTATTTTATGAAATGGATTCATTCATATGGTAGTGAAAAAAAAAAAAAAAAACACAGAGAAATTAAAATAGAGAAAGTGAAAGATAAGTGAGAAGGAAACGGAAAAAATGATAGGACCAAAAGGGAAAAAGGGGAAGGAGAAAAATGACAGATGTTTCAATTTAAAGAGGGAAAACAATTGTCTCTATATTTTTTAAATCAAAGATGGATGTAGAGAGATTTAATTTCATCAAAATTTAATAAAAAGTAAATTATAAGTTAGAGACTAATTCAAAGATGGAGCCAAATTGTTTTAAGTTTAGTAAAATAAGATTAGAGATAACAAACTTGTGACAAAATAGAGAAATATTTAGCTATAGTTTTTCATACGTAAAAATTGTAATAAAATTTGGTCAAAGAGGTTAATAGCAGGCACTTGTAAATTTGGGGGTTCAATTGAGAGTTTGGGAAAATTTTGGGGTTTAATTGTGAATTCTGGAAATTGCCTATAAATAGCAGAAAACCCCCGCTCATTTTACTTAATTCTCACATGCACCCCTCATCCATCGCACCGGCGATTCTCCACTGGCGCCGGCAAACTCCCCAAACCACACCAACTACTAGCACCCACTTGTCACGATGAACACACCCATACCCAAAACACCTGAAACTGGTCGGCGGGACGCCAAAAATTTAATAAACCGAAGCGGGCTACAGTGGAGGTGGCAAGCGCAGCGGTTTCAGTGGTGGAAGCTAGGATCTGAGCGGTGGGTCTTGACGGGCTCAGCTCGACGAATGTGGTGGTGGCCTCAATTTCACAAATCGATCATCGGTGAAGGAAAATCGGGCACGGCGACACACGGCGCCATTGGGTGGCCCAGCTCCATTTTTCGAAAAATTGAATGACAATTCGGCGGCGGAGTTAAAAACTAACTTGGGGGCTTTAACTGAGCTCGACGAGGCATGCCAATTGGTGGTGGCCACATACAACTCCTGCGGCGACTGCGGCGGCTGCTTCAGTGGTCTAAGAACAACAACTTCGGCTTGTCCACATGGTTGCATGCGTGGTGGTCCCGCGTTGTGATTAGGCTTCGGCATTGAGCAATTTGGTTAAAATACGGTTAAACAATTAAATTAATTCCTGACCAAATCTGATTAATGCACTGAATTGAATTTTCCTATCCTATAAGTTGATTGGAGTGTAGAAATATGATATAAGTTGTGTGTAGTGACACATGGGCCCAAGTTGTTAATTGAGACCAAATTGTCGTTGATTAAGTTGATCCGTGTAATTATAGGCATGATTTTGTATAATATTGCAAAAATTGATTATTAATTGAAGATATGAATTCTTGTGATTTAACTAAATTGTTAAGCATGGGCTTGGACTATTAATTTAAAAAGTGACTAGTGGCCCGAAACTAATAAATCCTTAGTTAATACTAGGCCCAAAACTAATAAATTCTTAGTTAATACTATTTAGCGACGTTAACATGTTTAGCAAACTAAAAATATGTTACTCCCTGTAATCAAGAAAACATTTGTTATATTAAGGTGCTAGTACTTTAATTATTGTTAAGAAAATACTGAGTAAGCATATTGACATTTAGCTATGTTCCATTGCAATGGCTAACGAGGATCCCAGTTCTCCGGGGCAAAGATAGTAGGATATTGATCACATTGCTGTTAGGATGCAAGGTGAGGTTATGACCTATCTTTCTTTTGGGAAATGAGTTACTTTCGTTTGTTGAAATTCCTTGTTTATATACTCGTTTGTGTTTGTTTATGATCGTTCTACTGTTCAGAGCTTCCTTTTATGCCATTAGTCTCATTCCCTTGTACTCTACAACCTTCTCAGCTTCCCCTGTATGTGTTGATGTTTCGGTCTTGCCGACCAACTCTGAATCATGCTTTTGGTTGTACCATTTTGCATGTTATTCTTACGGCCTTGTTGGCCTATCTATTTTATGGATTATACCATTCGTTCAGTATGGCAACATGTCTTCGATCAGTTATTTGAATCCTATTTTCTTTACTGTTGGCATTATGTTATGTTACACTTAGGGATGCCCTTGGGAAGTTTGTTACCCATAGGGACATAATGGGAAGTTGGACCCAAGGCTAGGTCCGAAAAGACGACTGGGCGGAATGGACCGTCGAAGATTGGCCTCTTTGCTAGCACCCACTCATGATCCTAACCCACAGGTAGTTGGAGGTAACTATCTGTGAGTGGCGGAATCCGGCATGCGGCTGACCATGCCACATGTCAGTTATTTCATGTCGAGCTAAGTGCTTGAGCAATGGAGAAATAAGGAAGGTTACATGACATATTGGTTTCTATTATGCTTGTTATAATTTGTTCCGAGAGCAATAAGGCTAGATTTTGCCAATAGTCAGCTATGATTTGAAAATAGTTTTGATAAGACATGTTTTGATACGTCGCGTCTTAATTATTGTGTCATGTTCACTCGAGTCTGTACTTGGTCATTACATGGTTATTGTTTTCAAATCTTTATCTTTTCCATTTTCTGTTTCAATTGAGCATTGATTTTATTAGAATTATGTCATCGGCTTCCCCTTATCCCCCTCTGGTATCCCCTTACTAAGTCCTTAGGACTTACTCCTCCTACTGTTTCTTATTTCTTTCCCAGACAAGATCTAATGGATAGAGGGATTGATAAACATAGGTTTGTAATAGATTAGGCTCTTATGTATTTATTGACTGGACTAGGTTGCACTTGATTCTTTTGCTTCGACCTTTGGGTACGTTGTGTAAATGGTTATGTAAGCTTGATGTTATCTTCTCCTATGTAATTATCTGCATGCTTTGGGTTCTGTCACTTTGTTTTATCTCAGTCATTATCTTTTGGTGTTATGCATTAGGTTTGATTAAGTAGCACCTTAGGCCAGGTCTTCTTTCCTTGACTAGGGTGCTACAATGAGCTTATAAAGTCCTAAAATAAAATGTTATGATCTTATAAACTCTTTTAGAAAAAGTAATAAAATCCTAACTTATTTTCAAGATCTAAAGCTCCTTTAATTTTAACCTTTTTGTTGCAACTAAGAGATTGATCATTGGGAAAAGTATGTGAAGCTCATCTCATTGACTTCCAATTTTTATATATAGAGGCATCAACTAAAAATGAGCTGGAGAAGAGATACAGAAAAAATTTGCTAACGAACTAACTAGCTGAACTAATTAAAAAAATAACTGAAGTTAGCAACAACATATTAGAATTCTAATATGCCTCCTCATGATGGACAATGTATGTCTTTGATGGCCATCTTGGAGAGTAGTAAAGATATAGAAGGTGTGGTTTAGGGCTGTAAATAGATATTTAAAAATTCGTTTACCATTCGCGTTTGTATTCATTTATATAAAATTTATCTGCATCCATTTAAAGTGGATATTATTCATATTCGATTATTAGATATTCAATTATAAATGGATACGGACATGATAAATGTGTATTCGATCTGTTTAATATTCGCTCCAAATATATATTTATTAAATAATATATTATTCATTTTTTTTTAATAAAAATCTCATAATCCATATATGTATATATATAAATTATAATTGAAGAATTGTGAAGAAAAAAGAATAAATTTAAAAAATTATTGTAATATGGAGAAAAAAATTGAAGAATAAAGTTAATAAACATAATTATTGTTGGTTGACTTTATAATTAATATACTTATTATTATTATTATTATTATTATTATTATTATTATTATTATTATAAAAAAATAATTTGAATACGGATAAGTTTAATAAAATATGAATAAATATTAATTATTATAATTGAATATGGATATATCCGCATTCGACCAATATCCGACGGATACAAATTCGGATATCACTTTTAAATATCCTTCAAATCCGTATCTGTATCCGAATATTTGAAAAGTTAAACGGATACGAATATAAAAACAGTGTATCTGATAAGTTTAATATCCGTTTACATCCCTAGTGCGGTTAGAGCTTTGGTGAACAAATCTGCAAGTTGACGGTGAGACCATATAGGCAGTAGGCGTATGAGATCAGTTGTGAGTTTGTCACGAACAAAGTGGCAATCCACTTCAATGTGCTTGGTTCTTTCATGAAAAGTAGGGTTGGATGCAATTTGTATGGTAGTTTGATTGTCGCAAAATAGAAGAGCCAGAGTGAAGTCTTGAACACCAAGGTCCTCTAGTAAGTATGTAAGCCACACTAGTTCGCCTACAGTGGTGGCTAGCGCACCGTACTCAGATTCTGCTAATGAATGTGAAATATTGTTTTTGGCTTCTTGGATTTTCAGGAGATGAGGAAGCCTGCCAAAAACACATAAAACTCTAACAGATTTCCTAATGTCACTACAGGAAGTCCAATCAGTATTTGAGAACCCTTTAAACTGTAGCAAGGAAGCGGAAGAAAAAACAAGCGAATGAGAGCTTAAAGGTATCTTAGAAGATAGTGAACAGCTTGGAAGTGAGGATCTCTAGGATTGGCAATAAATTGACTAAGTCTGTGTACTGCAAGGACTAATTTGGTTGGGATGACAAGATGGGATAAAATGTTTTTTTTTAACCTTATCATTCGTTTGGTTCAAGTGGTAATAACCATTCAAGTCCACATGAATACCAAAAGCCCGTGTTTATATGTTCAACTTCCATAATAAATTAACTTGCCATTTCCATGGGTTTATTTATCATGCTAATCAAACTATATCACAATGATAAAAAATTACATAAATTATCATACAATAAATAATCATGAGATAACTTAAAAATCCAACCAAACTAACCCTAAATGTAATATCAAGCCTAGAGAATTTGGGATATGGTAACCAGTCAATTATCCTTCTATACTAGGATGCATCGGTAAAGGATCACCATCTGTAGCATTGAGTTGGAGCTTTGGGTCCATCGGAATAGTTCCAGGTTCATAAGCTAAAAATCTAGTTTCCTCAGAAGTTTTAGAGTGTAATGTCTCTGCGATATCACAATGCCTTTGTGTGAGCTTGCCATTTCCATCCTAAGGAAATATTTGAGTTGGCCTAAGTCTTTGAGTTTAAAGAGCTGTTGGAGAGATGTTTTGAGTGATTCAATGATCGAGAGTAAAAGGCCAGAAATAACAATATCGTCCACGTAAACTAGTAGTGCGACAAATGAAGCTCCAGTCCCTTTAGTGAAAAGAGAGTAATCTAACTTTGTTTGTTTGTAACCAAACTAAAGAAGAGCATTAGAGAACTTAGTATACCACTGTCTAAATGCTTGTTTTAGCCCATAGAAAGACTTATGCAAAACTTGCAGACTAACTGTTGACCTTGAGAATTTGTCCTTGATACTGTAGCCTAAAGGAAGCTCTATATACACATCCTCAAAGAGAATGCATTATTCACATTAAGCTATATCAAATTCCAATTCTTAATGGCAGAAAGAGCAAGCAAAAGTTTGACAGCACCCATCTTAGCAACCAGCAAGAAAGTATATAAGAAATCAACACCTTCCTCCTGAGTATATCCTTTAGCAACCAACCTTGATTTGTGCCTTTCTATAGAGCCTTCTAACTTACATTTGATTTTGTAGAGCCATTTGCAACCAATTGTATGCTATTCCTAAGGTAAAGGCATGATTGTCCATGGGTTACTTACTTCCAAAGCATCCAATTCAGCATGCATGGCCTCTCTCCATGAAGGAATTTTTATAGATTGATGGTAGTACTTTGAGTAACAATGAGCAGAAATATTTAGGACAAGAGCTTTGATGATGGAGATAGGTGGTCATATGGTAAATGGTTGGAAATTAGATACAATGATGTGTAAGGGGAGGCGTAAGATGGGAGATCAGATTATAGTGGTAATCTCTGAGATATGATGGGGTTCTATGAGGTCTAGATGACCTTTTAAGGGTGACAATATCATTGGTACTAAGAGGAAGAGATATTTAAGAGGAGTTAAGCTGTGAGCTAGGGACTGATCTTGTAGAATCTGGCATAAGCACAGGCAGAATAATGTCTAGAAACGGATCAATGAGAATGTTTATAGGGTGAATATGTTGGAATGGAAATATATCTTCTTGAAAAATGACATCTCTCGATATGAATATGTTTGGCTTATCTGTTATAGAGTTTATATCCCTTTATACTAGTGAGATATCCAAGGAAAATACATGATTTTGCTCTCAGTTCGAATTTGGTTCTTTTTTATGTGAATGTGAATGTACAAGCTAGGCAGCCAAAGACCTTGAAATAGAGATAGTCTATGCCTTTCTTGTAGAGGTATTCATATGGATTTTTGTTTTCCAAATGATTCTATTTATTAATAATGTAGTTGTGGTAAAAGTATATCGGAATGCTAGATTAGAAGAATAATGCTCTAGCTACATTAAGAATGTGTCGGTGTTTCCTTTCTACCACTAAATTTTGATGTGGCCCTTCAACACAAAAAAATTGGTGGAGTATGCCCTGTTCATGGAAGAAATCAGTAAAGGTGAGTTCCTTGGCATTATCTATTATGAAAGCTTTGATTTTAGAGTTAAAATGAGTAGCTATCATAGTAAAGAACTTGGGATTATGCTGATGACATCAGACTTATGTTTGAGACGAGACACCTAAGTGAATCTTGTGCAATTGTCAACCAAAGTTAAAAAATATTGATGACCATTATATGATGTCTGTGGTATGGACCCCATATGTCAACATGTATGAGATAAAAGGGAGATTGAGATAGATTGTTATGGCATATAAAAAGCAAATGACGTTGTTTAGAAAGAGGACATACATGATATGGTTGTGTTTTATTAAGATGAGTGGTTTCACAGCCCAATTTATTTTTCAAAGTGCTAGGTTTCTAAAAGGAGATGTGTCCAAGTCAAATGTGCCAAGTGGCAAGAGATACAACATTGATGGCGAGTGTAGATTTGTAGTGTAAGGAGAAAAGATCAAGGAGTACTTGCGGACCTGCTGAGTTGCTACCCTTGCCTATTATCATCCTGGAGCGAAGTTCCAGAATATAGAATTGATCAGCAAAGAAGATAACAGTGAGGTGAGAGTTAGTTGTAAGAGCACTGACAGAGATCAAGTTAAATTTGAACTTAGGGATAAACATGACATCCTTGAGTATTAAGGTAGTGTTGAGTTGCACATTGCTTATGGAATTGACAAGAATGGTGGTCTTATTTGGTAATGTGATGGTGGAGCTTAGGACGGGGTTCATGGGTGTGAAAGCAGCAGCATTACAACATACGTGTCTGAAGGTCCCTAATCAATTAGCTACCACTGATCAACTGAATGACTTTGAGTTGAAGATAATGTTAACTAGGTACTTGTTAAGTCAGAGGTGGCTGGAGGATTTTGATCAGCAGCCTTAACTGTAGAAGCCATGTGGTTTGACAGCATATTCATAAGTTGTTGGTATTGGTTTGTGCTCAAATGTTGGATGAAATCACTAATACCAGTAGCAGTGTCATCAACCTGAGTATTAGAAGCAAGCTGACTTGAGACCTGATTGACTATGCTTGGTTGCGTATTAGGTGGATTGGTTTTCTGCTTATGTTGGAATCCAGGAGGATAATCATGAAGTTTGTACACTTCTCAATTGTGTGACCATAGTAGTTGCAATGATAGCAAAAAAGCCTCTCCTTCTGATATCTGTATCCAGTTGTTGAGGATTGGGTTCTTGTCATTCTCAACTGCAAATACCAGGTTGTGGGTGAGATCAAGTCCAGGCTGACTGTGATTGCTAAATTTCTCTGTCTTTCTTCTTGAAGAATGAGTGAGAACACCTTATTGATAGGGGGAAGAGGATCTGTAAGAAGCAACTTATTTTGAACGTGATTATAAGAATCATTCAGTCCCATGAGGAATGCCATAATGTATTCAAATTGATAGTAGAAAGAAAGCTCCTTAACTCCACCGCAAGTGCATTTTCCACAAGTACAAATAGGTTTGTAGTTACTCAGTTCTTCCTAAATCTATTGCAATTTGGTGAAGTAAAAACTTACAAAATTCTGGTTCTAGTGGCGAGTGATGAGTTCTCTTTGAAGTTCAAATGTGCGAGGTCCACTGCTTTGTTGAAATCAATCTTGAAGATCAATCCAGATCTTCTGTGCAGTTTTGGCGAAGATAATGCTGGCTGATATCTCTTTTGAAACTGAATTGAGGATCCATAATATAACAATGTTGTTATTTCGGGTCCAGGATTGAAGGAAGTGTTGCTCAATTCCTTGTGGATCTGTCAACAAATCCAATTTTGTTTTTGAGGGAGAGTGTGAATGGCATTGCTTTGCTCCAAGAAGAATAGTTGTTGCCTGTAAGTTGTTGTGATGTGACATCAATACAAGGCTTAGGGAATCAGAATGATGGAAGGAAGGAATGCGGCCTCATTGGATCATCAATGAGCACTGAAGCTCACTAGGGGGAATTTCTATGGCGGCACTGAGAACAAAGAATCAAAAGCTTGATAGGAGAATAACACTAGAGAAGGTGCAGAGAGTGGATAAAAAAGGTGCAGTAGAAGTTTTGGAATTCTACTGATACCATGTTACAACTAAGAGACTGATAATTGGGAAAAGAACGTGAAGCTCATCATCTCATCTCATTGACATCTAGTGTTTATATACAAAGGCATCAACCTAAAATGAGCTGGAAAAGAGATACAGAAAAAATCTGCTAACAAACTAACTAACTGACTGAACTAATTAAATAACTAACTGAAGTTAGTAACAACAGATTAGAGTTCTAATACTTATGAATTATAAAAATGCCATTACTAATATTTTATAAACTCTAAAATCGTATTTTATCCAAATATTTTAATAATTTATTTAAAAATAAGATGTAGCATCTTATTAATTGCAAAACCATTTTATAAGATGTAAAAGTAAGAGTTAAGCCAAACTCCATTTTATTAAAGTATATTACAAGTCAGCACAAATTCAGACAGTGAACTTTTATTGCATAGTAAAGTTCATTTACACAAAAACCTTGTTCTATATAGATTGTGTAATTCTTTTCTTCGAAAAAAGATTCTCTGCTAACATTTATCTGTATGATTTTTCCTGAAAACTCCTAATCTTCTTCAATTTGAGGCATATACGTAAACTAGTTATATATCTTTAGTTATCCACCACTTCAAAAAATGGTAAATCCATGATTGGACTTTTGTGGATAGCTTTAGGTAATATTAATTTATAATTTAACTTTTTTGTTTGTGTAAGAGAAACTATTTTCTTCGTGTAAAGAAAATAAGTAAATAAATTCTTTTGTGGCAATGAAGGATCCTATGTACTTTATTTATTCTATTCAATGCCGCGATCCAAAGTTCACGGAATTTTAATGAAACAACCAATATCTGTTGAATTAATTTCTTCAGGCGCTTGACAAAATTGCATACAAATTACCTGGAAAACCAATTGATCAGTAACCATGTTTGGTCAAAAAGATTGAAATAATCCTTATAAGGAAATAATTGATGCGCACTATGCCTTGAAATTCCATGTTTACTAAATGTACAATTAATTTAAAAACCTCTACTTTTTGTTTTTCTTTGTGATAAATTACATGAAATATAAACAAAGAATAAGTTTAGATACATACTAGTGGAAAATGAGAAATCTTGGTGTGCTATAGGGGTATAAATAGAAATTAAACGGATCGAATACATTATTTCTATATTCGTATTCGATTAACTTTTTGAATATTCGGATACGGATACAAAACGGATATGGATTCGATGAATATTTAAATATGGTATCTGAATTCGTATCCGTTGGATATTGGTCGAATTTGGATATATCCATATTCGATTACAATTATTCAGATGCATCTATATTTGATTAAACTTATCTGTACGTGAATTATTTTTTTGATATCCATATTCGATAATAATTATTTAGATATCCATTTACGAATATCCAAATATGTGAATCTATTAACCTATAACAAATACATATTTTTAATTAATAGAAGGAATTATACAATTTCATTAAAAATAAAGCAATCAAACAAATAACATAATTTCTAATTAATAATTGACTTTATAATTAGTTATTAGCACTAATTAATACTGTAATGACATTGAAGTATATTAATTATAAAGTCAACCAACGATAATTATGCTGATTAACTTCATTCGTCAATTTTTTCTCTATAATATAATAATTTTTTTAAATTTATTCTTTCTCTTCCCAAATTTTCAATTATAATTTATATATACATATATGGATTATGAGATTTTTATTGAAAAATATAAATAATATATTATTTAAAAAATGCATATTTGGAGTGAAAATTAAACTAATCAGATACATATTTATCATATCCGTATTTATGTATAATCAAATATTTATTAATCGAATATAAATACTATCCATTTTAAATGGATGCGGATAAATTTTATATAAATAAATGCAAACGAAAACGGTAAAAACATTTTCGAATAACTATTTACAACGTTAGTGGCTGCTTCAAGGTTGTTAATTCATAGAGAAAAGGAAGTGAGACCTCTTCCATGAAGGAATATGTGTCTAGACAGCAAAAAGTTGAATACGATATATACGTCCTAGCCGCAATTGAAGGAATTATATAAGCAATACATAAAATGTTCATTTCCTTATCAGAAACACGCAACCAAGATTGCTTTCAACCTGCGGGTAATGTTCACGCTAATCAACATCGCCATTATATAGTGAACTTCTTTTATTGTACTGATAAATTTTTATATGCTAACAAGTGACAAGAAGTAAACTAGTTTAATTTATATTTTACTGTATTCATAATTATGCTAACAAGGGCCGCAAAGTTGTCTAGTTTATATTAATTTTTTCAAAGATATTGAACACTTTAAAGTATATTTTATTTTTTTAGAGTGAATCTTTTTTATAAGTGGTGCTATTTAATGTTCTGTAGCATTACACATCTGACTACTACCTATCTAGACCTTTCAATACAATCAAATATTACTTTCTACATCATCCTGATAATTTTGATTTATCTTAAGGAAGCACATTTTGATAGTCTTCCTTCGCTCTCTCCCTATGTTTCATTTTCCTTCCTTCTGTAGAATCCATCGAACAAGAAATATGCTTTGTAATTATTCAATAATATAAAAAAAATTATTATTAAATGTGCAAATATCATAAACTAGCTGCAAAATAAAAAGACAAAATTGCAAGGAAAAAAATAACAAAACAAAACAAAACAACACAAAAAGATACAACTACATAAGTCCTAAAAACATAAAACAAAATAATTGATGCATGCTTCACTCTATTAATAAGACTATAAAAACAGACAATAACAATGAACTATTATAATTATTTTAAAAAGAATAAAGAATATGCATAAAAAGGGAATAATAAACAATCAACAAAGCTTACTTGATATTTTGGAGTGAGAGAAGATGAATTTCTTCTCCAATTCTTCAACTAAACATCAACACTACGACATAGAGCACAACAATAAACAAATTACAAAAACAAATTAGAAAAGCTTGTTGGAAATCTATAACAGCAGGTTATAAACAATAGATTCAAAGCAGTAAAGCAATTCAGTTTATAATCAGAGGGCAGTGTTTGAAAAACAATATAAGAGATATTTCATAAATGACCAGAATACATATATTCCAAAATTGCATCCAAATTGCAATTTAGTTTAACAAAAAAATCATAAACCAAAAGCAAACAACCCAGTATGGAATATAACAACAGCATTACAAAAATTAGTATTGTAAAGCGTAAACATCTCAAAGTTCTATATAGTAATAGAACTTAGATTGAATCACAGTGTATGGTCTGCGTTAAAGGAATTATTGCCCCTACCAGTGCAGAGAGTGCAACAAAACTTCTCCCAAGATGAGTTAGTCCAGAAGCCTTTTGGTGCACTCCAAAAAGCTTCACTTCGAACACCACTTAGTCGCCAGAGAATGATAAGCAACATGTATGTGAGAGGAATATCACAGAGATAGAAGAGAAGTTTTTGTTCTTGCTTCTGTATTGTTCTGCCTGTAGCAGCAAGTATATATAGGTGAAGGGGAGGAGCCAACAGGAGGTTCAGGCTAATTCTGGTTCAGATGCATTCTAAAATAGATATACAAACAAGTCCAGATACATTCTGGACCAAGTTCAATGAACTAGTAACTCTAGAAACATCATAAACATTTCTGGCAGTTACAGGTAACTGCAGAAGTGTCTCTGTAATAGCCTTTGACTTTTGAATTTAAAATTTAAAATTCAAAATTCAAGATAAAAGTTGGAATTTTCAGCAAAAACATTAGCTTGAGACCCAAGATAATTCGCCCGAGGCCTGGGCCCGATGGTGGGGGGGGGGGGGGGGAGGGGCGGCGGCACGCGCGCGTGTGTGGGCACACCCTCATGAGTCCCTTAATTGATACTTTATCAAGCATCAATACTTGAACCACATATATGGTGTATTCCCATTGCATAAATTTCCAATGTGGGATAAGTGGTTTTGGATCAGACTGAAAGCCTTTTATATTCTCATTTATTCCCCCATACTTGATCTCATAATCAATGTGGGATTTCCCCCACATGCATAATCTTTGCCTTTTTGTCTCCCTCCTTATATATACACAACACTTATGGCTTCCAATCAAATTGGTATATATCCGTAAGATTTAATCCCTTCTTAAACATGTAATTAAACATAAATCCCAATTAATTTGATGCCAATTACAACAAAGCTACCATGTCCATAAATCTACTTCATTAAATAATAAAAAGAAAGAAATAAGTCAAAAGAACTATAAATAAAAACAAAAGCTTTACCAGTAGTCAACGAAAGAACCAAAACAACAAATGCTTGAAACCCAAGACCACAAAAGCTGCAATGTGACAAAAGAAAACCCATATTAATTGAAGGATGAAAATCCGCCTAACAGACAATGTCATTGTTTGCATTTTCACCTAATATGCACAAAAATCATACTAAAGTCTAAAAAACATAAACTAACTGAAAGAGTACATATATTTAATTATTTGTATGATACAAAAACATAACATACAAAACACCAAAAATAGAGCATGAAGCGACAAAATTAAATAACACAAAGAAATACAATCACGTAAATCTTAAAAACACAAAATAGAAATAATGGATATGTGCTATATTCCATCTAATGAGACTCTTAAAACACAGAATAACAATAAAGTACCATGTTGTAACCCAGAAAGACTAAATAATATGATTCAGAAATAAAAATAAAGTAATTCAATAAGAAAGACAATAAGATTTAACTTGGTTTGATGATGTGCCTAGTCTACTCGACAAAGAAATGAATGTATTGTGTCAAGTACAATTTAACTCTCACAAATCTTATGAGAACACCCAACTCCCTTGTTCTAAATTCCATTATGAGATCCTATCTCTAAAACAGTATGTAATCTAGTTTCTAGGGTCCATCTCAATTCAAACTGAAAGAAAATGGGGTTTAAATACCCAAAGAAAACCACAAAAAAGGCCCATGGGACTGCATGCTGCGCCGGGGTGCGCAATACTTGCGCCTCAGCGTGCGAAACTCCTCTAACAGCATTCTCGCCATTCCAAGGGGCGCGGAACTTGTGCCTGGCATGGTATTGTAGTGTACCATGCGCTTGAGCATGCAGAACTTGCACTTTGGCTCGCGGTTCCAGATTGGGCCGTACCAGGGCGAGGCTTCCTCGCGTCGAGAGGTGTGTCGTGAGTAGATTTGCCTAGTTTTCACTCTCGAGCACTGCCTTCTTCGTGCCCTGGCGTGCGACGTCCTGCCAACACGTGCTGTGGCGTGCTCCAATGCGCGTCTCATCCGCTATATGCCATTTCACACCATTTTTTCCATTTATTGCTACTTGTAGCTTAAATTTCATGGCATAGTCAACAATTCTCTAGCTTGACTTGAAATTCTCCATCCATCATCTTTGTCCCTGCCCCTAAAAGGGCCATCATCTGAGTCTGCAAATATTTATCACATCCAAGTAATGCTCGGATTTGATTCCTAAACTATTCGTAGTCAACATATCTACCGGATTATCCTTAGTCCCAAACTTGTCAACCAAAATGACACCTTAAGACACCATATCCTAGACAAAGTGATACCTCACATCAATGTGCTTTGTTTTTTCATGAAAAGCTTGATTCTTTGACAAATGTATGACACTCTAACTATCACAAAATACTGAAGTAATATCAGAACTCATACCGATATCGTCAATTAGCCCCTTTAGCCAAATGCCTTCAGCTAAAGCCATGTACTTAGCCTCTGTTGTGGACAACGCAACTGATGACTGCAAAGTCGTCTTCCAGCTAATAGTATAATTTGAAACAAAAAGCACATAGCCCGTCATAAACCTTCTACTGTCCAAATCTCTTGCACAATTCGCATCCACATAGCGAATAATTCTAGCAGTAGAATTCAATTGACTATACTTCAAACATCTATCCACAGAGTCTCTCAAATACCTCATAATCCACTTTACTGCCTGCCAATGTGTCTTTCCTGGTTTGTGCATGTACCTACTCACAACATTGACTGCATATGAAATATCCAACTTAGTGCACACCATGACGTACATCAAACTACCAACTGTACTAGCATATAGCATATTTGATATGTGTTTCACCTCTTCTTCAGTACTTGGTGATAGATCTGATGAGAAACTAAAATAAGTTGCAAGTGGCTTACTAACTACCTTGGACTTATCCATCCCAAAACGCTCAAGTACTTTCTCAATATAATTTTGTTGAGACAAGTACAATAGCCTTAAATGTTTATCTCGGGTTATCTCCATGCCCAATATCCTCTTCACACTACCAAATTCCTTCATCTCGAATTCTTCACTTAACTGAACTTTTAAAATGTTGATCTCATATATATTTCTAGAGGTAATCAACATATCATCAACATACAACAACAAATATACGACAAGGCCATCACTACATTTCTTATGATATATGCATCGATCATAAATGCTTATAGTATATCTAATCTTGGTAATAAAAGCACCAAATAAAGCTATCATGGCAAGTACCACACGAATGGAAGTATGCTTTACAATTGGGGAAATACCTCATAAACGTCAACTCCCTTTCTCTGAGTAAAACCGTTAGCAACTAATCGTGTCTTGTATCTAGCATCCTCAACTCTAGGAATCTCTTCTTTTCTCTTGTAGATCCAATTGCAACCTACAATTTTTTGCCCTTTAGGTACATCAACCAGCTCTCATGTGTTATTCTTATGTAGAGACTCTATCTCTTCACTCATAGAAGTTACCCATTTACCAGAATCTGGACAAGAAATGGCCTCTTTATATGTAACTGGATCATCACCCATAAACTCATTGGCCGAACTCAAATCATAAATAACTAGATCTGAATATGCAAACTGTTGTGGTAGTTTGATCTACCTCTTCTCTTTATTGCGAGCCAAACGATAGTTCTGTAGTGTATCATTTTCTTGTTGTTGATTAGGTGATATTGAGCTCTCAACAGCTTCATCTACCACATTCTATTTTCCCTTTGAAACTTGTGAAGTGTCCATTTCAAACTCCACATTCTCCTTGATGCCATATTGACTAGTTTTACCCTGCTCCACCTTCTTCATCATAGCAGACTCATCGAATGTCATCAGTACGCCAAAAACGATAACCTTTGACTCTATCTACATAGCCTAGGAATATGCATTTCCTAGCCCTTAGCTATAGCTTCCCATCGTGGACATGAGCATAGGCTAGATGCCCAAATACTCTCAGATTCGAGTAATCAGTGGGAGACTCGGACTAAGTTTCCATTGGTATCTTGTAGTCCAAAGTAGTCAATGGTGACCTGTTCACCTAATAGCAAGTAGTATTAATAGCTTCAACATAAAAATCCTTGGACAATCAGGCATTAAAGAGCATGCATCTAGTTCTCTCCAAAATAGTCTTGTTCATCAGTTCTGCAACACCATTATGTTGTTATGTATGTACAATTGTGCGATGCCTCATAATTCTTTCCTTATCGTAGAATTCCTAAAATTTGTTGTTGCAGAACTACAATCCATAGTCAGTCCTCAAGCGTTTGATCCCTTTTCTTGTCTGCTTCTCCATCAAAGTCTTCCATTACATAAAGTTGACAAATACCTTATCCTTATGCTTCAACATATACATCTATACTCTCCGTGAGAAGTCATCAATGAATGTCAACATATACCTAGCACTAACCTTTGAGAGAACTTGAGAAGGCCCTCAAAGATCTGAGTCAATGTAATCTAAAGTGCCCTTGGACCTGTGAACTGCAGTGCTGAACTTCACTCTGTGTTGCTTGCCAAGAACACACTGTTCATAGAAATCCAGCTCCTTAGTCTTCTCTCCATAAAGCAAACCCTATTTGCTCAATTCTGACATCCCCCTCTCACTCATATGCCAAAGCCGCATATGTCACAATCTTATAATATCATTGATTGATGAAGAAACTACTGCAGTACCAGAAACTGTACTACCTTGCAATATGTAAAGACCATTCCTCTTGTCCACCTTCATAATTAGCAGTGCACCTTTGGAAACCCACAAAACTCCATCTCAAGCTTTGTAATCACAACAATTTTTATCTAGAATACCTAGTGAAATTAAACTTTTCTTCAGATCAAGAACATGACGTACATTTGTCAGCGTCCTCACAATATTATCGTGCATTCTGATACTTACTTTTCCAATCCCTACAACTCTGTAAGAATCATCGTTTCCCATTAGCACTTTACCACCATCGTATTTCTGATAAGTGGTAAACTAATCCTCTCATGGGCACATATGGTAGGGACAATCACTATCTAAAATCCACTTCGAACTTAAAAGACTCTCAGTAACATTGAGAGCAAGCCCACCATCAGACTCATCCTTAATAATTCCTACAACATTATCTCATTTCTGATCAGAATATTCACATGAATCCTTCACCTTTCCACATTTTGGACAATTTTGTTTCCAATGCACCATTCTTCCATACCTAAAATATTTATCATTTGTTCTAGGCTCGCTTCGGGGACTTAGATCGGCCTCTACTCTTTCCCCTTTCTTTTGGTCTCCCATTCCCAACCAATTCTTCCCCACTTTCACTATCATTACTGCCCAAGACATATTTTCTCAATTCATTCGAATTCAATGAAGCCTTCACATCCTCCATTGAAATTGTATCTCTCTCATACTGCAAAGTAGTAACCAAGTGCTCAAAAGATTTAGGTAGAGAACACAAAAGAATTAAAGCTTGATCTTTATCTTCAAGTTGTACATCTATACTAGCGAGATCCAATATCACCTTATTGAAATGATCAATATGCTGAGTAATAGATGTACTTTCCTTCATTCTCAATGTGTATAATCATTGTTTCAAATACATTCGATTTGTGAAGGACTTCGTCATATAGAGACTCTGCAGCTTTGACCATAATCCTACTGGTATACTTTCCGTGGTGACCTTTCTTAGTATGTTATCTGCCAATGATAACACCAGTGTTCTATAAGGCTTTGCCATAAATTCATCATTCTCCTCATTTGACAGTATCTCTGGTAAGAAATCTTTGCTCTTTAACATTCTCTTTAAACCTTGTTTCCATAAAAAGGCATGCACCTTTATCTTCCATAGCCCAAAATTGTTCTTCCCATCAAATTTCTCTACCTCGTACTTCATGGCTAATATTTGGTCAATCCTGGCTCTTGATACCAGTTTGTTGTGACCTAAGACGACCAAGTAATATGATTGATAAATAAAAGTAAAGTAATTCAACAAGAGAGACAACAAGATTTAATGTGGTTCGGCGATGTACCTAGTCCACTCGACAAAGAAATGAATTTATTGATTCCAAATAAAAGTGCAAAGTATATTTAAGTCCCACAAATCTCATGAGAACACCCTACTCACTTATTCTATACTCCGTTCTGAGATACCATCTCTAAAGCAGTATAGAATCTAGTTTTTAGGGTTCGCCTCAATTCAAATTGGAAGAAAATGAGGTTTAAATACCCAAAGAAAATAAAAAAAAGGCACATGGGCCTGCACGCTGCACCGAGGCGTGCAAGACTTGCACCCTGGCATGCAAAACTCCTCTAGCAACATTCTTGCCGAGCCAGGGCACAGCCTCCTTGCACCAGGGCATGCGTCGCGGGTAGATTTTCCTAGTTTTCGCACCCGACCATGGCCTTCATCGCGCCTTAGCCTCCTTGCATTGAGGTATGTTCCAACACCCATCTCGTTTGCTCCACACTATTTTGCATCGGTTTCTTCCATTTCTTATCACTTGTAGCTTAAATTTGAAGGCATAATCAACATACTATATACATGAACAAAAAATAACAAAATAAACATACAAAAAATAGTAACAAACAACTAACAAAATTCACAAGTTTTCCCAGTAAAAGAGATGATGAATTTTTCTCCAATACTTCAGCTAAGCAATACCACAAAAATACAAATCACAAAAGCACTTACACAAGGAGCAAACCTAAAAAGAAGTATGGAAATAGTAATCTAATTACAATCAAACAAGATTAAAGAGAAACAGAAATACATGAACAAATAAAAATTATATATACACACACAAAATCACAGAAGGAAAACTACCTCATTCAAAAAATGACCTCATCGAAAGATACAAGAGCAGGTACATTTCAAACAAGTATATAGACAAACTCTATCAATAATCAAAAAAAGAACTAACCTAGTAAAATAACAATATACAACAATAACAGAAAAACTTAACAGCTTCAATATAACAAAAAGAAACACAAATTAATGCTTTTATGCTTTTAATCTCCAATGTTAATTTTAACTAAGTTTACTAAAAGAAACACAGATTCATCTAAAATGTACCATAATAACAAATAACAAAAAACCCAACCTAGTAAAATAACCCAACCCAACTCATAATTATCAAGCTCAGTCACTTAAGCAAATAGTTAATTAGAAGAAATAAAATACAAAACGCAATAAAGAAATGATTTAGGAAAACCAAAACCGTGGTGACACACACACACACACTAAATATAAAAATAGCAAAACACGATGTAACACCCTAACCGGGAGGCGTTTGCTCTTGACCAGGATGCTACTCCAACCTGTACCACAAGTCTTCCAAACAATAAAAAATACATTTTTGAAAAATTCAAAGTATTTAATTTCTACCAGAAATCTGCAACAAAGGTACAATTATAGATCAAAATATCATGAGTCACCCTTAGCATTTCTATCACCCTCATTACCTTAGGTACCACTTGGGTTAGTCTATTTTCATCACTCGTTCTCATCTGGGGTAAAGAACGAAAAATAATAATGAAGTAATGTAAGATCGAATGACTTAGTGAGAGAGTATAGCAATAACAACAGAGTGATAATTTCTCAAATATTACATAGAGGACAAATAGAAGCATTAAAATTTTTAGAAGTTGTGAGATAAGGTTTTAGCCAAAATTTTAGGTGATCCATCTCACCACCGTCCCATACCAGTGATGAGACTTCACAAATATTTGAGTTTCAAAGCATAAACATTAAGCTGAGAAATGAACTAATTACAATTTAGTGAACAATTTCAAGTAGAAGTTGTTGGTGTTTCTTCTACCTTGTCGCCCTACTTTTGAAAACATAAAAATCCTTATTTCTCCAGTTTTTGAGTGATCGGCTAGGACAAACAAACAAACAATGGGCATGGCAAGCTGCATGCCTCTACCAGTTCGTAGACAACTACCTCCAATTGGCTAGGATACAGGGTCATTTGTACTTCGTGTACGGGTATCAGCCAAAAGATCAGTCACTGTCTGTACGTTTCACATGGTCGTCTTTCATAACCGATCTTAGGGCCCACCCCCATGGGTATTAATCATATTCATATATATCATATAGTGTGTCCAACAACATTTCAAATAACATATCAAGTCGCTATGCTAACATACAAACTAATTCAGCACCAAGCTAGTTCCCAAAAAGACATGGCGATATTTTGAAATTACCTTTCAGCTTCCTCAACACACTCGTCAATTTAAATAAAGCGATATTAATCAATATCAATAGAAGCACTCAATATAAAGGGTAATGTGAAGTACTATTTTCAGCACATAGATTGAAAGGAATCAAGGGATCAAAGTATATTAACAAGTATATATATTCTTTCCCCAACAAAGAAATCTCATACCATTGAGTATAAACTCACATGGTAAATGTAGAGGAATTACTAGTCATATAGTCGTTCAAGTCCTGGCTTCCTAGTTAAACTGAGCATTGTCATAAGATAACTCAGGTTATCATTCTGTCAATTCTCTGAATCTTAATTACAAATATAATTAACATCTTTAACAAACTCAGGGTTATTCTAATACAATTCTGGTGATTAGACTTCATGTCCGGATGTTTAAGGCAGTTGAATTTGGTAATCTTTAGTTGTTTGGAGAGTATATGTCCTTGGTTCTAACTCAATTCAAAGTTCAAAATAATTAACCTAAACTAATATTGTTTAGATTTCTGAATCAAAATTCTTAATGCAGTTAAATGTCCTTGTCAAGTTCCATGTTCACTTAGATGTTTAAGATAATCACATATTATTGTCCTTAACTTGACCAGTCGGTAAACAAGTCGTTAAAATCTTACTTAAGTTTATGACGGTATCCATCTAAGTCGACTACGTTCAACATTATAATAATTATAATATTAACTCATAACTTGGACCAGCTTATGGTTTAATATTCTTAGTTCATATTAGGATTAGGTTTGAATTCAAAATTTCAATCACATTTGGTAAATTAATTGAATTAAAATTCGATTATAAAATTTACCCAAATTGGATCGAATCGAGATCCAATTTCAAGCTGAGAATAGTCTAGACGAGCCCTGAATCTCAATCTGAGCAAACTGGCCAAAGACTATCCTACATGCTGCCGTTGGATATGAAGGACCACCACCAGCATTAGATGCACCTCACTAGGGTGAGCAAACCCCCCCCCCCCAAAATAATTTCTTGATTGGCCATTGTTTGGCTGGCCAATTTGGCCAAAAACCACCATGGAACCCTAACCTACCGCTGTCGCACAACCACGTCAATTCCTCCGCCACTAGCCGTCAAAACCCTAAATTAACACCACCACTAGACTGCTCATCCTATTGCGACCAAAATCCACCAACACCCAGTTGTTTTTCGCCTCCGGAAGCAGCAAAACCACCAACCCATCGCCGCCCGCTATCGGTCTTCATTTTTCAGTGTATTCTTTGATTGTTTCTTGGTGTTTTGGTATAGTTTTGCTCGTTGAGCTGGGAGGGAGCAATTTATGGCTTTGGTTGTTGGTTTTGCAGTCAATTTCTGGTGATTCGCCGCCAGGGTGGGTTTGGGGTAATCTTTGGAAATTAGGGAAAGGTCCATCCTTAACTTATATATAAAGGTATTTTCGGGCCTTCTCAGATTGACCCCAAAAATTCTTGGTCGACTCCAATTAAGTGCACAACTTTTAAACCACTTTTATTTTGGTCCCCAAACTTCAATGTAGTCCTCTAGTTTCTATTTCTTACCCTTTGACCCCCAGCCTTTCTATTTCTGGGCAATCAAGTCCAACGTTAATTATTTTGAAGTCTTCAAACTTTCAATTTACTCATATTAATCACCTAAATTTTATAATTTTAAACAATCAAGTCATTCTACTATTTACAATTTAATCCTTTGATCATAATTATTTAATTCTAGATTTTTAACTAATTGCAACCTAAAGTTAATTTAGTCAAGCTTATTGATTTAAAGATTTTAAAATTTGGGGTGTTACAACTCTCCCCCCTTAAGGGAATCTGATCCCCAGATTTCATTCGACTTCCGTGAAAGTTCATAGTAACACCGAGGCATATCATTGCTTAAAGAAGGGATAGATACGGTCTAATCCTTTCTAAAGTTTAGATACTGAGATTGAGAGGGTTGTATAATGCCTAGGTTCTGATTTCAAGATAAAATAGATAGATATAAGGAGGTGAGGCAGTATTCAAAACTATATGTAGTTTCCTTAAATATGATGAACATAAACTATACCTTAGATAACATCACTTGAATTTTGTGTGCTTTTCCAAGTAAGGGCATTGGTGCGATTTTGATTACTTGGTCTTCGACTAAACTCCGTAATTTATTTTCCTGTACAATTTCACGTTCTTTGGACAATTCTTAACGTGGCATTTATCACTACTGCACCTTATGCACTTCTTGCACTTCTTCCAACATATGGGTTCTCTATGTTGGGTGTCGCCACCAAATTCACAAACTATTCTTAAGTTTGGTTGGGTTGGACTAGAATCATTTTCAATCTGAAAGATGTGGCTAGATGTTTTTGTATCTTAAGTTTCCTGTCATTTTCTTCATCTATCCACACTCACTTGAGTCTTTCATTTTTCATCATATGTTTAGCGTTGCTTTCCATATCTTATGTTTGGCAAGATCATCTGTTCCTATGTCCCAAGTCTTTCCAATGTAGGTGAGATCATTCCCTCATGAGTTCATATTCATTTTAGGGCATGGACATATTTGATATTTGCTTCAATTTCCCAAAGAATGATAAAACTAATACCAAGATTAATCTTCAATTTCCCAAAAAATGATAAAACTAATACCAAGATTAATCTATCTTTTTAATTCTTGAAATTCACTACACCTTCATTCATTCAAAGATTAGCCCATTTTCAATTATCTCAATCAAGAGATCTGCGATCATAAGAAGATTATATTTGCCATGAATTGTCAAAGCCTAAGAAGGCTTTTTTTCTTTTTATTCCTGATATTTTCTTCAATCTTCTTCAACTTACAGTGGCCCCAACTTTTGTATGATCAAGTTCTATCTCCTCTCAAGGAATCATGTGCCTCTTAATGTCCAAATTCCAAATAGAACTTCACACTTGCAACGTGGGGTATACAACTTTATTCTTCTCTTTCTTTTGATTCAAATGTCTATACTTAGATAATACACTATAACCCATATTTTTCTAGGAAGTTCTATTGTCTTACAAGAGAGACCTTGTTTTAGTGAGGCAACCCAGTGCAATAAGTTATATAGTCTTAAGGGAATAATTCTACTTTCAGGATTTAAGTTTTCTTGGGGTAACTATAATCCTTTTCTTGTAATCTAATCTTTGGTAAGGGCGTAGACACATAGAACAATTCGGTACATTCTATAAGTGAAATAATAACAAGCACAAGCTAATCCTCTTCCTCATTTCATAGGGTTTCTTTCTATCTTTCCTTATGTATTAATGTCACCAATCTTCCTTATTCAAGTGAATCAACATACCCATCTTCTAGCAAAATCCTAAATACACCTGTGATATTAACAAGCATAACTTAAAGGACTTTGTATTTCTAACATATCTCCAGTCCATCTTCTATCGTCTAAAAATCTTGGTTTTAGTTAGGTCACTTTGCTATTTCTGATTGACTATAACTTTGATCTTGGCAAGATTATCTTGATGTTCCTTAATGGTGTTACACACATTTTAATATACCTTTTTCCTAATTGATATTCAATTCATTAGCTTGGCACATAATTTGTATTCTGACAATTATTTTAATTCACGGTACCCATATCGTAAGATATGAGGTAATCCTCAACATATCTCTTGTTCGAACTTTGAATTACAGGTATCCTTAGCTTAACTTTGAATAGACTATAGACCCTTACAATGAGCTAAGTAGTTATGAGCAAGGTGTTTTAGTTGACAATTAATCCAAATCGGTATCAATAATTTCACGGTCCTTTCTTGATACTCAGAGGTTCATTCACACTTTTAATGTAGGCCTTTATATTCCAATTATCAGCCTCCTCATAATCTTTGGTGAATAGATTCCAATTACCTCTGGTATCCTTAAAAGGTCTTTTATGATACTTTTAGAATTACTGGTTCAAATAATGTTTATCACTAACCCACAAATATATCATTTTCTTACAATCAGATTTTATCTTCTGCCTCCTTTCTGTAGGTATGTATAACGCCAAGTGTAAATGTAGTATAAATTTTCTCTCGATTCCAAATGTCCATAATAGGTTCATCAAAAATTGACCTAATAAATCAAAACATTCTGTATATCATGTCCATAATGTTGTAAGAGCCTGATCACCTAAATAACATTATTTTAGTCCATAGTACCTAAATTATGAATAAAAAGTAATTCCCAGTATACTTTTTCAACCAACTACTAACTAAGTGCATTCTCCACTCAGTTCAACCTTATATAAACTTACACCTTTATACTAAGTCAAGTAGTGTGTGGGGCAAGGTATTGTGATCCCATATTTAATGAGGCTCATTTAGTTTCTACTCTTGTCCTACAAGTCCTTATTAATGATACTTGATCCTTTCCTGATACTCTAAGGACTCTTTCTCATTTCAATCAGTGTCTTTATTCCTAATTGCTAACTTTCTCGTAAATTTGGGTGAATGAACTCAAGAAATCCCGCAAGGTGTTTCCCGTAAGGCCTTTATAATACTTATATAGTAATGTGGCCTATTCTTGTTTATTAATAAACCACATAGGCATCATTTACCACAACTAGAATCTTATCCTACATTGTCTTGCTTTATAACCTATTCATTAGATTGTTGTGAGGGAGTGGCATTGCTATCTATCTTTTCCCGAATGTCTTTGTTCACAATGGTCGCATTATGGTATTCGAACAGCCGAGTTGATTAATTGGCAATTATCCACGGTAGTGCAGTTGATCTATGTCTGTGTCTCATAGCGTAGCAATTTTTTGGACTTTCGAAGCTAATCCTGGAGTAAATGAGTCTCCTTTGTTCAACCCGAGACATCCTAAATAGTACTAAAGTTGCTATGTTGTAGCAAAGCGTAAGATACTGGAATACTTGATAGGGTTTCTAGAAAAATTTGTGCATACAATCGCACTTGTACAAAGGCTGTTGAAAATATATATGTATATAAGTTTATCTAGTTCTTAAGAGTATTGGAATTTTCTTTATTAAACAAATTAATGGTTACATCAACATTAGAGTCGCTATTTCATTTATGAAGCTATGAGATATCAAAATGGGGTTTAAGACTTCACGGAGCTCAGTCATTATGTCTATTTATAGTTATACACGAGCCTTACCTGCAATTATATTGGCAGGTGTATACGAATCTCATTCTTTAGAGGTATTAAGGTTTTAAATCACAGTTGAAAATGTTTCTTCCTTCTTCTCATGTTAATAAGGAGTTTCCACGAAGCTTCATATCCTATGGATAGTCATACATCTTTTTTATTTCTTATCATCCTATGACCCTTTTGATTAACTCTCTTATGATTATTACTCAAGTTTCCCAAGTAGTCATACCATTCATGTTATGACCATACGTACAGGTCAAACACCATTAATCTCGATTGCCATCTCCAGTATCGAATTCAACTTTATTTAAAACAATTGTCTCCCTAACAACTAGAATCTTATCCTACATTGTCTTGCTTTATAACCTATTCATTAGATTGTCGTGAGGGAGTGGCATTGCTATCTATCTTTTTCCAAATGTCTTTGTTCACAATGGTCACATTATGGTATTCGAACGACCGAGTTGATTAATTGGCAATTGTCCACGGCAATGCAGTCGATCTATGTCTGTGTCTCCTAGCGTAGCAATTTTTTGGACTTTCAAAGCTAATCCTGGAGTAAAGGAGTCTCCTTTGTTCAACCCGAGACATCCTAAATAGTACTAAAGTTGCTATGTTGTGGCAAAGCGTAAGATACTGGAATATTTGATAGGGTTTCTAGAAAAATTTGTGCATACAATCATATTTGTACATAGGCTACTGAAAATATATATGTATATAAGTTTATCTAGTTCTTAAGAGTACTGGAATTTTCTTTATTAAACAAATTAATGGTTAAATCAACATTAGAGTCGTTATTTCATTTATGAAGCTATGAGATATCAAAATGGGGTTTAAGACTTCATGGAGCTCAGTCATTATGTCCATTTATAGTTATACACGAGCCTTACCTGCAATTATATTGGCAGGTGTATATGAATCTCATTCTTTAGAGGTATTAAGGTTTTTAATCACAGTTGAAAATGTTTATTCCTTCTTCTCGGGTTAATAAGGAGTTTCCACGAAGCTTCATATCCTATGGATAGTCATACATCTTTTTTTTTTCTTATCATCCTATGACCCTTTTGATTAACTCTCTTATGATTATTACTCAAGTTTCCCAAGTAGTCATAGTATTCATGTTATGACCATACGTACAGGTCAAACACCATTAATCTCGATTGTCATCTCCAGTATCGAATTCAACTTTATTTAAAACAACCGTCTCCCTGACAACTAGAATTTCCCAAGCACATATACATGATACACCTATATATTCTCAAATATTTTCCTCCAAATATTTCTTCATTGATTCCTACATCCCAACCTAATATTCCCTTTTACGACTCCACTACTAACTCTAGATGTCTTTCTACATTTTTCAACAAATATTATCCCCTTGACCTCAAATCACAATGTTTTCTTTACAACTTCATTCTTATGGGAAACTTTTCTTTCATTTGGTTTGCTGTCATCTTGTGCTCGTACTAGCAAGCTTTCTTACTATTTATAAACTAACTTTCTGAACATTTAAGTCATAACCATGCACACTTATCGGTCATATTTTTCTCAAAAGATTTCCTCATGGGAAATATTCCTTATTCCCCTTCAAATACCATAGTGCACTTATACCAATCAACTTCGTAGTTGAAGTATTGATTTCCTTGAAACAACAATACCTTATGGGCCTATGGCCTCAACCATATGTAGAAGCCAAAAATATGTATTATTCCCAAATGATCCTTAGCTTCCCAAGTTCCATTATCACCAACACACCAACACCACAATATGGTACCAAGAATATTATCCCACCGGATATCACTAGATTCATATGTTTGATATCTCAAAAGTAGTGGATTAAATATTGGTTGGCCATCTCAATACCAATCCCTTCCCCTTTTGACATCAAGCAATATCCCATAAGTTCACGTCTTAGCTAAATTTTCATGTCAATCTTAGTCCCCTTTAATCCCAATGTTCCATATTCCAGAGAGGTCCAAGTTATCGGCAAATTATTCCTTAATTAGTCATACCATTTAAATCACAATATTATCTTATGTCCAAGGTATGGATCTAAAAGATCTTTACTCAGCCAAGTCAACTCTATCTAAAATGGTCACTAGCTCACATATCGACTAAAGTGTTCTCAAACTAGTTCACATCTAATACAAGTCCCCAAGTATTTTATTCCTTCCAAATATAAGAAGTCACATGCTCGATACCTTAGGAGTTACGGATTATACATTAGTCCCTCTCCCAAGCATAACCATTCACGTCCTTCAAATCAAACGTTATCCCAAAAGTTCATGTCCTAATCAGATTTCGGAGTCATGCTTAATCTCCACTAGCCAAAACTTTCATGCCTCGTTCAAATCTTAGAATTAAACTCACTTTCCACCAACCAAACTATTCACATTTTGAGGATCATATCCTAACATAGCTCAGGTTTCCAAACCCAAGCTCTGATACCACCTCTATTAACGCCCCGACCAGGAGGTGCCTGTTCCCGACCGAGATACTACTCCAATCTGTACCACAAGTCTTCCGAATAATAGAAAACAAATTTCTAAAAAATTCAAAGTATTTAATTTCTACAATAAACCTCCAATAAAGGTACAATTATAAACCAAAATATCATGAGTCACCCTTAGCACTTCTATCACCCTCATTACCTTAGGTACCACCTGGGTTAGCCTATCTTCTTCGCTCATTCTCATCTGGGGTAAAGAACGAAAAATAACATGAAACAATGTAAGTGCGAATAACTTAGTGAGATAGTTTAGCAATAATAATAGGGTCACAATTTCTCAAATATTATATAGAGGACAAATAGAAGCATTAAATTTTTCAAAAGTTGTGAGAAAAGGTTTTAGCCAAAATTTTAGGTGATCCATCTCATCACTGTCCTATACTAGTTATGAGACTTCACAATTATATGAGTTTCAAAGCATAAACATCAAGTTGAGAGATGAACTAATTACAATTTAGCAAACAATTTCAAGTAGAAGTTGTTGTTGGTTCTCCTACCTTGTCACTCCATTTTCGAAAACATAAAAATCCTTATTCCTCCAGTTTTTGAGTGATCGGCTCGGACAAACAAACAAACGTCGGGCATGGCTAGCCACATGCCTCCACCAGTTCATAGACAACTAACTCCAGCTAGCTAGGATACTGGGTCATATGTACATTATGTATAGGTATCAGTCGAAAGATCAGTCATTGTTGATCCGTTCTGCCGAGTGGTCTTTCGTAACCGATCCCAGGGCCCACCCCTAAGGGTATTAATATATTCATATATATCATTTAATATGTCCAATAGTATTTCAAATAACATATCAAGTCGCCATATTAACATACAAACTAATTTAGCACCAGGCTAGTTTCCAAAAAGACATGGCAATATTTCAAAATTACCTTTCAACTTCCTCAACACACTCGCCAATTTTAAGTAATCAATATCAAAAGAAGTATTATTTTCAACACATAGATTGAAAGGAATTAAGTGATTGAAGTATATTAACAAGTATATATATTCTTTCCCTAGCAAAGAAATCTCATACTACTAAGTATAAACTCACTTGGTAAATGTAGAGGAATTCCTAGTCGTATAGTCGTTAAGGTCTTTGCTTCCTAGTCAAATCAAGCACTGTCATAAGATAACTAAGGTTATCATTCTGTTGACTCTCTGAATCTTAATTATAAATATAGTTAACATTTTTATCAAACTCAGGGTTATTCTGATATAATTCTAGTGATTGGACTTCATGCCCTGATACTTAAGACAGTTGAATATGGTAATCCTTAGTTGGTTGGAGAGTCTTTCTCCTAGGTTCTGACTTAATTCAAAGTTAGAATAATTAATCTAAATCAATATTATTTTGACTTCTAAATCAAAATTCTTAATGCACTTAAATGTCCTTATCAAGTTCCATGTTCAATCAGATGTTTAAGATAATCACATATTACTGTCCTTAACTCAACAAGCCAGCAAACAAGACGTTAAAATCTTACTTAAGGTTATGACGATATCCATCCGAGTCGATTAGGTTCAACATTATAATAATTATAAGATTAACTCATAACTTAGGCCAACTTATGGTTTAATATTCTTAGTTCATATTAGGATTATGTTTGAATTCAAAATTGCAATCACATTCAGTAAATTAATCGAATTAAAATTTGATTATAAAATTTCCCCAAATTGGATCGAATTGAGATCTAATTTCAAGATGGGAATAATCTAGACCAACTAGGAATCTCAATCTAAACATATTGCCCAAAGATTGTCCCACGCGATGCCACCAAACTGCTATGCACCATTGCCAGATGTGGAGGAACACCACTACCATTAGATAGCCTCACTGAGGCGAGCAAAACCCCAAAAATAATATCTTAATTGGCCGTCATTTGGCAAGCCAATTTGGCCAAAATCCACAGCGGAACCCTGACTCGCCGCCATCACACCACCGCTTAATTCCCCCGCCACCAACTGTCGAAACCCCAAATTAACACCACCACCAGACTGCCCATGCTGCTGCGACCAAAACCCACCAACACCCAGTTGTTTTCTGCCACCGGAAGCAGCAGAACCACCAACTCATCGCCGCTCGCCTTGGTCTTTATTTTCCAGTGTATTGTTCGATTGTTTCTTGGTGTTTTTGGTATAGTTTTGCCCGTTAAGCTGACAGGGAACGAACTATGACGTTGGTTGTTGGTTTTTCGGTCAATTTCCAGTGATTTGCTGTCGGGTTGGGTTTGGAGTAATTTTTGGAAATTAGGGAAAATTACATTCTTAACTTATATATATAAAGATATTTTCGAGCCTTCTCAAATTGACCCCAAAACTTCCTGGTCAACTCCAATTAAGTCCACAACTTTTAAACTGCCTTTATTTTGATTCCCATACTTCAATTTAGTCCTCTAGTTTCTATTTCTTACACTTTGACCCCGAACCTTTCTGTTTTTGGGCAATCAAGTTCAAATTTAATTATTTTGAAATCCTCAGACTTTCAATTTATCATATTGACCACCTAAAATTTATAATTTTAAACAATCAAGTCATTCTCCTAGTTACAATTTAATCCTTCAATTATAATTATTTAATTCAATATTTTTAACTAGCTGTAACCCAAAGTTACTTTAGTTAAGCTTATTGATTTCACATTTTATTATGTTTCATGATTTCGAAATTCGGGGTGTTACATACAAAAAATAAACTTACCGCAAAAAAAGAAAAGAACATATCCTATGACTGAAAATCTCTAAATACCGTATCTATCAGTATGACCAACAACACCCTTTAAGCTAAACGTGAAGCCATTTTTTTCACCTTCCAAAGATTTCATGAGAAAAAAGATGTTCTCTCTCTCACCCAAAAACCATCAATCCAAATAAAAGAACAAAGTTATACAAAGCTAAAAAAAAATAAAAACACATATATAAGAAAGAACAAAGTATATTTTTTCTGGCCAAAAGTGCGGAACAAGCCACACAGAGTAAAAAGCATGGTCATATCAATACAAGATGAAGAGGAAAATGCAAAAGCTAGGAAAAAATGCAGGAAAAAAACAATAAATGAATAAATGATTTGTAAGAAAAATAATAATTAAAAAGTATAAAAAAAGCCCAAGCAAGAATCATATATATATATATATATATATATACTAGAAAGCGCAAAATGTGGAATTATATGTCTATATTTTTTATATTTGTATATTTTTTTTAAATATTACATATTGATAAATAGACATATAAGTAAATAAATTTACCATAAATTTCCATGTAAGAAATTTGCAACCATGAGTTAAATTAATACACAAGATGGAGTAACACATTCATAATTTGAACATTATTGCTAAATTTGAATTAAAAAATCTAAATATAAAAATATCCAAAAAAAAGACGTGAATAAATAAAAAGATTCTTCCATTTATTTATGAGTACTAATCAATAAAATAAAGCAACTCATTGATACAAATTTTCTCTCCAATCATCTCAAGACTATTAAAAGAAAGAAGCTTTTTCTCTTTCTCTCACCTTCATATCAACTGCCATGTAACTGATTCCCTTTTGAAACTCATTGAGAATATCATATAAGAGCATATAACTACTACTATCTTGTAAAATGATGGGTTAAGTTCATCTATTGGAATAAATTGATATCAAACAGGTAAAAAAAATATTAGATAGATGAACATACCTAGGCATTCTCTGATCGAAAAGAACACTAACTGAAATTTCTATTTTAACTCTTATAGAGAGAAGACTTTTCACCTACATAACAAGAAGCAAAAGCATAAAAATGAATATTTCAAATGATAAAAGAAGCTTCATAAATCCATCATTCTCAACACCATAAATACCATGCAAACAAAGGCCAAATTAATAAAATTTATCAAAATATTAAAAATAATGATGCTTCACGAAAATGAAACATATTCCTATTAAAAAAAATAAAAATAAACCAATTAAAAAATTGTACTCAAAACTTCACCAAATCAAACACATGAAAACTTTTGGCCAAATGAATTATAGTAGTAATTTATTCATTCACATTACAAGTACCCTTCAAAACCCCATCATAATTATTGTTCCAACAAACTTAATTACAACATCAATTATCCAGGAAACAGCAAAATTGGTTAGTCAAAATAAAATCATCACAGCAAATGCCATAAGCATATCTAAGGTTATAACAATCTCTGTCACGGGTTTTGTTGTCCTTACACTCTCCTATTGCCAAAACTTGCAACTTCATTCTCCCAGTAAATCTAAATTAATATGTATGAAATATTTAGCATTTCTAATTATAAGCCAATCATAACAAGAAAGATCTTTAGAAAGAAAAAAATTACAACTTTATCACGATAGATTTGAAGATAAATTGAGTACTTGTACTTGTTTCGATTAAAACGAGGCATGAGAAGAATGTTATACACACACACATATGAGATTAACAGAGATTTTCAGAGGTTAAAAGTCATTTTTGAGAATTAGGAATTTTGTGGTGTCAGATTATAAGTTCAATAAAGAATATTAAGATAATTAAATAAAATAGATAAGTTATATATTAACTGTAACACCCCTAGTTTTCTTAAATTATACTATTATAATTGCTAGATAATTCATTTTAATGTGTTTTATGAATTTCCATGATTATTTGGTATTTTAGAAATTTTGTAATTAACATATATATTGCCATAAACTTGATTTCTTGATTAATTAAAAATTTGGGGCCAAATTGTAATTTTTCAAAACTTGCGAATTGAATGGAAATTTTCTAAGTGTTGAGGACTAAATTGTAATAAATGAAAAATCAATTTAAAAAAAACCAAACGGGCAGCATACTTTTTCATTTTTTCCTTCTTCTTTTTTCTTTCTTTCTCCTTCATTTTCTTTCTTCATCGAGAACCACCACCACCGCGGCTTCTCACCGGCGACCACCAACCACCATCCTAAACCTCTCAAACTACTCTTCTCCACCTCCTGACCACCTTTCTTCATCCTTGCACAGCCTAGGATTGGCGAGCCACCGTGAAGGTTGAGGAATCTAGAAAATGGGTGAAGTGGGTTTGCATCTTTCCAATGATGTTTTGGACGGTTGAAGGGTGTTTTAGGTAGCTCTTAGTGAGGAGAAGAGGAGTAAGTGGTTGCATGTAGGTTTGGCGAGGCAGAGAGGAAGAAACCCGGTGATCGGAGCTTGGCGGAGGAAAATAGAATTGAGGATTGTTAAGCTGTTTTCTGGTGGCTACAAACCTCGAAACGGAAACCAAAAGCGGCATTAGATTCAGGAGCTCGAGAGGAGCAAGACTGTGGTGGTTTCGAGTTTTTTCAGCGGCATCGGCAAGAAGGCAGAAACTTCCTTTCGTCAAGACGATCGTATTGGCGTAGTTGGTTCGTAGATCCAAGCCCTCGTTGCGTATTTATGGTAAAATATTAGAGGAGTTACATATATGTATATGTATGTACATGCATGTGTGTATATCCCTAATTGATGTTGTACCTATGATAACAATAGCTTGAGGATGATGATGTATTGTGTATTTATATGTGTATGTGTTGAGCTCTCCCATGCTAAGGATGAGATTATAGTGGATTTGGACCTTATATTAAGTTATGAATTGGAAATTATGAATTTATAAGAAAATTGAACTTGAGAATTTAGATTGAGGACCTAAATTAGAGAGTAATGGAAATTATTGGGACCCTAAACAATTGATGATTTAAGTAACAATATGTAAATCTTGTGGTTAAAAGAATTGATTTTATTGATGGGGGAACAAAATGAGAATTAAGATTATTGTAGCAAAACTAGTGTTATAGCCATTCTTGGAATTTATCAATGTTGTTATTTAAGTTATCATGGATGAATAGAAAATTTGGAGTTAAGAATCAATATGACAACGTTGTATTAGGAATTTAAAAATAGGTTCTGACTATATATATATATATCATTATGGTTAGGTGATGAAGAAGTGGGTCACGAGGACCAATAGACAGTCTGCAGAACTTATACCATCAGAGATTTTTGGAGGTGAGGGTTTCCCACTCTAGGTTATTATTTTGACTACAGCTATTCATTAATTGTTGAACCCTGTAAAATGGGTTCTTGTGGCATAACCCCTGTGAGGGTTTTATTTGCTTGATTGTACCTGCTCGTAAATTGTTTGATTGTACTTGCTCGTAATTGTTTGACTCGTACTTGCTCGTTACTTGTTATTGACTTGTATACCCCTGTGAGGGTTCGCACTTGTTCAATCGTATTGGTTCAATCATTCTTGCTCGTTCTTGTTCGTTCTGGCGCCCAGAACTCCTGTCTGTCGTGTCTGGTACTTGCTTGTTCCTACTTGAATCGTTATCAGATGCCTTGCTGGCATACTCGCTTATTGCATCTTGATATCAAGCCAGTTCGCTTGTATGTGCTTGATTGTTGTACTTGATTGGTGCTTGTTGTACTTGTTTGAGATTGTACTTGGGCCGAGTGTCAATCCTACGCGGAATGCTGGGATACTTGGGATACGCCTTGCAACCCGCATGGGTGTCCAGGGTACGCTATGCGGTCTGCATAGGTATCCGCGATACACTAAGCAATCCACTTAGGTATCTGCTATGCGCCATACAGTCTGTATGGGCACACTAATTGTATACCAAGCTATCACACTATGAAAGTACTTGTTTGATTGGTATAAGGTGATCTTATATGCATGTCTTACTCGTTTCATTGAAATGCATATTCTTTAAGGGTTTGTTTGCTCGTACTCGTTTCTGCTTGCTTGTGAAATGTTCTTGGAGCAATAAAGCAGGAGAGTTTCCTGTTGCTTCATTTGTTCTTGCTAAAATTGTAATTGTACTGGTATTGCTATTGATTCTAGATCTATTGAGATGTCTTTTCCTTGACAGGTTCTATTATTGCTTGATATTTATCCCTCACTAAGTCCATTGGACTTACCCCCTTGTTTTCATTACTTTTGCAGATAGGGTGGCCTAAGAATGAAACGTTCTGACTTGAAGTATAGAAATGCTTCTTTTGTAATAGTTTAGTGTCTCTCTTTTGCTTATGGATCACTAGATGGATAGGTGGTACATAGAGAAGTTGTGATATGTCAGAATAGACTGAGGCACCTTAGTTTTGTATATATTTTGCTATACTTAAGAATTGAATATTGGTTTGAATGTTATAGTTAATGATATGATCTAAATCGAAGTTTTTCCGTTGCTTTTGAATTATTGTTTGTATTAGAAGGTTCAGAAATTAAGTTTGAATTGAATTGATATCTCAGCTTGGGGTTACCCAAAGTAGGGTGTCATAGGTGTGGTATCAGAGCCTAGGTTGCAACTGACCTAGGCAAATATTATTATTGGAATATTTATTGGTAGTTTTCACTAAGTTGAGAGGTGTATGAACTTTAGGACCTAGATCTTCTAGGAATAGTGAGCTCCTTAGAAGACCAGGACCAATTTATGTTATCTTTTACTACTGATTGAATCTTGTGACTTGTATTATAGGATGGCAAGATCATCTAGTAAAGGCAATGAACCGATGGATGAAAACAGCCCGGAAATAGAAGGACTTAGGAAGGACAAGGAACGTCTATCTCAAACATGCCAGCAACTTGAAGAGAAACTCTATGACATGCATGGAGCTTTGCAGGATGAAAAAATGAAGTTATGCCATCTTAGGTCGTTAATTGGAGCGAGAGACTACATGATAGACCGAATGATGGAAAGCATTGAGCAGGAAGAAGTTCGGGTTGGAATCACTGCTACTCAAATTGAGGAACTACGGGTAACATGACTTCACATGGAGGAAACATTCCAGGCCTTAGATGCCGACTATAGAAGGACTGTAGACGTGCCTCACCCGATCATGGAAGAGATTCATCGAATGATGACACACTACCGCACAACCATCGATCAAGTTATTGGAGTCAGTATTGGTATCGACACCGATGCAGGACCTGCACGAGTTCATCCACCTTTTGGTTATGGTCATCAGATGGGTATATATATAGAGGAGCGACCAGTGGAGAACCAAGAAAGAGCACCTGTAGAGGACCCTGCCGAAGAGCCTGAAGAAGATCCCGAGGAAGAAGAAGTTCCTAAGGCTCCTGCAGCAGATCCGATGGCAATGGAAGGTGATGGAGAAGATGAGCTCATAGCTGGAGGTATTAACGTAGCTTTCTTGAGAGACGAACTGAATCCAGAGGAGTCCGATGAAGAAGCCATGGAAGATGATGAATCTGATGTCACCGATGTTGAAGACTCGGATTAGGCAGTAGTCAGGTTAGGTGATGTTTATACAGCAGTAGTGTTTGACCATTGACATGGCGTTGATAATTTTCTCTCGGACATAAGTATTTCATGATCTTGCCCTATCATTTTGAATTCAGATTGGGCATTCGGCTAGTTGATATATTAATTCACTTGTATGACTCTTAACGGCTTTAATGACTGTATGTTGTAATGGATTTTGCTTTTGCTGATTATCTATCCATTTTATTTCACGATATTAAACTTTGTAAGTTTATATTTTTCAATTTATATTAGTTGACGATATGGAGAATTATGTTTACCAGCCATGCTGATAAGTTAAACCCTGTCAGATTTTAAGAATATATGGCATCTAGAGGAAGTGCTGATACTCATATACCTGCAATAACAGGGGTGAGGGGTAGACTTCCAGGTTGACGGCCTAATGTGCCTCGAGCTCCTAGAACAAAAGCACATGTTCTTCCCAGACATATGCCAGAGGAGGAAGTTTCCCAAACCCCTCCAATTAATCAGCCAGCGATGGATCCTCCGGTTGAGTCTAATCCTAGGGAAAGACAGAGGCCTAGACAACTGGAGCCCCAACCAGCAGACAGAACGGGAGTGGCAGAGGTACTCATAGAAGACAGAGCCTTGGAAAGGTTCTTGAGGTTTCAACCCCCAAAATTCTTTGGCGAACCAGATGATCACAGAGCTGAAGATTGGTTGGAAGATTTGGAAAACATATTCGGGACATTACGTTACTCGGATGAGCAGAGAGTACATTTTGCTACTTTCCTTTTAGCAAAATCTGCACGAAGTTGGTGGCGGATGATAGAGCATAGGTGGATAGCTGTGGATACCCTCAGAACTTGGGAAAACTTCATCCGAGAGTTTAAGGACAAATATATGCCACTAGTAGCCAAACAAGCTAGAGAAAGGGAATTTCTGGATTTGATATAAGGGAATCAGTCGGTCAACCAGTACAAGGCCACTTTCAGTCGGCTGGTACAATATGCTCCCTATGTCCAAGGAGATGAAACTTTACAGACCAGATGATTCTTGCAAAGACTAAAACCAGAACTGAGAAGAGGTTTGGCCACCTGGGATTTGTAAAATTTCAATTTAGCCGTGAGTAAGACTTTACAACTTGAATCAGAGTTGCAAGAAATTCGAAAGATTGAGGACAGAGCCAGAAAAAGAAGGCCAATCTTGGGAGCGCACAGTGGAATTAACAGAAAGCAACCAAGACTTCAGGTCGGTAGTACTTCTCAAAGAGTTCATCAAAATAATCAGATGATAGATCTGAATCAAGACAAAGCACCGATGCGGTGTGGGTTTTGTGGAGCTCCAGGCCATGAAGAAATAGAATGCTAGAAGAAGCAGGGCAAATGCTTGAGATGTGGAAGTGACCAATACTTCATAAGAGATTGTCCTAGACTGAAAGGTCCACTACCAATCGGAAAAGGAAAACAAGCAGTCGGAACTGGTGGAAAGCAAAGAGTTCGGGCCCGTGCATATGCTATTGCTGGCGAAGATTCACCAGATCCTAATGAAGTGGTAGAAGGTACTGTTTCTATTTTTGAAATTTCTGGTAAAGCATTATATGACCCTGGTGCCTCGCTTTCTTTTATATCTATTGCATTATCTGAAAAATTGAGTATATTACCTAAGACCATGAATTATCAAATTGAGGTTCAGATACCCTTAGGGGCAGAGATGATCACAGACACCATATATCGAGATTGCCCAGTAGTAATTAGAGATCGAGAATATTCTACTAACCTCATTCAATTGCCAATTCAAGGATATGACTTAATATTAGGAATGGATTGGCTATATCACCATCAAGCACAGGTGAACTGTTTTACCAAAAGTGTGACGCTTGGGGAAGTAACACTGGTATCAAAACACCATTCAGCAGACAACTCATCTCCAATAGCAGTCATCTTGGCTGTGGAGGCTCGACAGATCTTAAACAAAGACGAGCAAGGATTCTTGGCTTGCCTTATAAATAAGCCTCAGGACACTGTTCATCTAGAAAGCGTGGAAGTAGTAGCTGAATACCCAGAAGTGTTCCCTGAAGAACTAAACTCGTTACCTCCTGAGAGAGATAGAATTCATTATTCATACTCTGCCAGGGGTTACACCTTTTTCCAAGACTCCTTATAGAATGGCGCCAGCCGAACTTAAGGAACTAAAGAATCAACTTCAAGAACTTTTGGAAAAAGGATTTATCAGACAAAGCACATCGCCTTGGGGAGCTCTAGTGTTGTTCATCAAAAAGAAAGATGGATCCTTAAGAATGTGCATTGATTATCGGGAACTGAATAAAATCACTGTTATGAACAAATATCCCCTACCTCATGTTGAGGAACTTATCGGGAACTGAATAAAATCACTATTATGAACAAATATCCCCTACCTCATGTTGAGAAACTGTTAGATTTGCTGCAAGGGTCGAGGATATTTTCAAAATTGGATTTGAAACAGGGATATTATCAGTTAAAGGTCAAGGAAGAAGACATTCCAAAGATCGTTTTCAATTCCTAGTATGGTCATTTTGAGTTTGTGGTGATGCCATGTGGCTTGACCAATGCACCGGCAGCATTTATGGATTTAATGCATCGGATTTTCAGACCTTATTTAGACTAGTTTGTGGTTATATTTATTGATGACATTCTGGTATTTTCAAAGTCCAAATAAGAACACGTAAAGAATTTACATGTAGTTCTCCAAACTCTGAAGAAACATTAGTTGTACGCTAAATTCAGCAAATGTGAGTTTTGGATGGAAAGAATAGCTTTTTTAGGACATGTTATCACTCATAGAGGAATAGAAGTTGATCCCTCCAAGGTAGATGTGATAACCTATGGAAGAAACCCAAAAATGTTACTGAAATTCAGAGTTTTCTAAGCCTAGCTGGTTATTATCGAAGATTTGTTCAAGATTTTTCCAAAATAGCTGGTCCCTTAACTAGGTTAACCCAGAAAGGGCAACCTTTTATCTGGAATAAGGATTGTGAGCAGAGTTTTCAGGAATTGAAAAGTCGGTTGACGACAACTCCTATTCTAGCTCTTCCAGATGGCCTAGAAGGATTTGCGGTCTATACAGATGCTTCCAAGAAAGGGTTGGGATGTGTATTGATGTAAATATGGCGTGTTATCGCTAATGCATCTAGAAAACTAAAGTCACATGAAGAGAACTACCCAACTCATGACCTGGAATTAATAGTGGTCATTTTTGCATTATCTAAGTGGAGACATTATCTCTATGGGGCTACCTTTGAGATATATACCGACCACAAAAGCCTCAAATATTTACAGTCACAAAAGGATTTAAATATGAGGCAACGAAGATGGATGGAGCTTTTGGGTGGTTATGATTTTACCATCTCTTATCACTCTGGAAAAGCTAATGTGGTGGCCGATGCTTTAAGCTGAAAAGCAGGATTAGCTCACTTACAAAGAACAGAAATGCTTGGAAGCCAAGAAGCAAGGGTTGTGATGAAACTTAGATAGCGAGTTTGGGTTGCAGGGATAAGTATACAACCTGAGCTGTATGATGAGATCAGGCGAGCTCAAGCTGAAGATGAATGGATAGTGAAACATAAAGAAATGAGTAGGAGTGCGACAGATACCGAATTCAGAATTGATCACCAATACACTCTTTTATTTCAGAACAGAATATGTGTGCCAAGAGACATCGAGAAAAGACTTCTGGATGAGGCACACAAGACCAAGTTTGCAGTACATCCCGGAGGTGCCAAGATGTATCAGGATCAAAAACGACAGTTCTGGTGGAAAGGAATAAAGAGAGATATTTCAGATTATGTGCAAAAGTGTCTAACCTGTCAGTTGATAAAAGCAGTGCATCAAAGACCATCAGGTTTGCTACAGCCGCTTTTAATCCCAGATTGGAAATGGGAACAGGTGACCATGGATTTTGTAACTGGTCTACCTACAGTTCGAGGAGGGTATGATAGTATATGGGTGATTGTGGACCGATTGACTAAATCCGCACATTTTTTGCCAGTTGGAACGCAATATAAAGTTGAGAAGTTAGCATAATTATATGTTAAGGAAATCGTTCGACTACATGGCATTCCCACCAGTATAATGTCAGATCGTGATCCAAAATTTACATCAAGACTCTGGAAAAGATTGCAAGAACATTTGGGAACAAAACTAAAATTTAGCTTTACTGCTCACCCACAAACGGACGGGCAATCAGAAAGAGTAATACAGATTTTAGAAGATATTTTACGAGCCTGTGTTATGGATTTTAGTAGAAGTTGGGATCGACATCTTCCTTTGATAGAATTTGCATACAACAAAAGTTACCAGGCTACTATCAAAATGGCACCATATGAAGCCATGTACGGTAGAAAGTGTCGATCGCCGATACACTGGGATCTAGAAGAGCACAGAGGCAAGATGGGAGAATCAACAAGTACTATAAGACCAGAGTTGATTCAAGAAACTGTCCAGCAAGTACAAGTGATTAAGCAGAGAATGAAAGCAGCACAAGATCGACTGAACATCTATGCCGATAAGAGGAGAAAGGAATTAGAGTTCAAAGTTGGTGATAAAGTTTTTTTGAAGGTATTCCCGAGAAAAGGGGTGAAATGAATAGGAAAATGAGGAAAGCTGGGTCCGAGGTATGTAGGACCGTATGCAATATGCAAGAAAGTTGGACCTGTACCTTATAGATTAGTACTACCTCAGAATTTGACGGGAATACATGCGTTTTTCACGTTTCACAGCTTCGAAAATACTATCCTGATCCCTTTCATATCATATCACTGGAGAATGTGCAAGTTAAGAGTGATTTGTCATATGAAGACACTCCAGTACGCATTTTGGATCAGAGATTTTGGGAACTCAGGAACCGGAAAATCTCCCAAGTAAAAGTATTATGGCGTAATCATAATGTGGAAAAAGCCACGTGGGAGTCAGAAGATCTCATGCGACGTCAATATCCTGAACTTTTCTGATTTTCAGGTGAGAATTTGGGGCCCAGATTCTTTTAAGGGGGGAGTCTGTAACACCCCTAATTTTCTTAAATTATACTATTATAATTGCTAGATAATTCATTTTAATGTGTTTTATGAATTTCGATGATTATTTGGTATTTTAGAAATTTTGTAATTAATATATATATTGCCATAAACTTGATTTCTTGATTAATTAAAAATTTGAAGCCAAAGTGTAATTTTTCAAAACTTGCGGGTTGAATGGAAATTTTCTAAGTGTTGAGGACTAAATCGCAATAAATGTAAAATCAATTCTAAGAAAACCAAACGGGCAGCACACTGTTTCATTTTTTCCTTCTTCTTTTTTCCTTCTTTCTCCTTCATTTTCTTTCTTCACCGAGAACCACTACCACCGCGGCTTCTCACCGGCAACCACCAACTACCACCCTAAACCTCTCAAACTACTCTTCCCTACCTCCTGACCACCTTTCTTCAGCCATACAAGCCCAGGACCGGCGAGCCGCCATGAAGGTTGAGGAACCGAGAAAACGGGTGAAGTGGGTTTGCATCTTTCCAGCGACGTTTTGGACGGTTGAAGGGTGTTTTGGGTAACTCTTAGTGAGGAGAAGAGGAGTAAGTGGTTGCATGTAGGTTTGGCGCGGTGGAGAGGAAGAAACCCGGTGATCGGAGCTTGGCAGAGGAAAATAGAATTGAGGACTGTTAAGCTATTTTCCAGTGGCTACGGACCTCAAAACAGAAAACCAAAACTGGCATTGGATTCAGGAGCTCGAGAGGAGCAAGACTGTGGTGGTTTCGAGTTTTTTCAGCGGCAGCGGCAAGAAGGCAGAAACTTCCTTTCGTCAAGACGATCGTATTGGCGTAGTTGGTTCGTATATCCAAGCCCTCGTTGTGTATTTGTGGTAAAAGATTGGAGGAGTTACATATATGTATATGTATGTACATGCATGTGTGTATATCCCTAATTGATGTTGTACCTATGATAACAATAGCTTGAGGATGATGATGTATTGTGTATTTATATGTGTATGTGTTGAGCTCTCCCATGCTAAGGATGAGATTATAGTGGATTTGGACCTTATATTAAGTTATGAATTGGAAATTATGAATTTATAAGAAAATTGAACTTGAGAATTTGGATTGAGAACCTAAATGAGAGAGTAATGGAAATTATTGGGACCCTGAACAATTGATGATTTAAGTAACAATATGTAAATCTTGTGGTTAAAAGATTTGATTTTATTGATGGGGGAACAAAATGAGAATTAAGATTATTGTAGCAAAACTAGTGTTATAGCCATTCTTGGAATTTATCATTGTTGTCATTTAAGTTATCATGGATTAATAGCAAATTTGGAGTTAAGAATCAATATGATAACATTGTATTAGGAATTTAAAAATGGGTTCTGACTATATATATATCATTATGGTTAGGTGACGAAAAAGTGGGTCACAAGGACCAATAGATAGTCTGTTGAACTTATACCATCAGAGATTTTTGGAGATGAAGGTTTCCCACTCTGGGTTATTGTTTTGAGTACAACTATTCGTTAATTGTTGAACCCTATGAGGTTATGCCATTTTGGCCTTGAGATATCTATTTGTTCTTGTGGCATAACCCCTGTGAGGGTTTAATTTGCTTTGTTGTACCTGCTCGTAAATTGCTTGATTGTACTTGTTTGTAATTGTTTGACTCGTACTTGCTCGTTACTTGTTATTGACTTGTATACCCCTATGAGGGTTCGCACTTGTTCAATCATATTGGTTCAATCGTTCTTGTTTGTTCTGGCGCCCAGAACTTCTGTCTGTCGTGTCTGGTACTTGCTTGATCGTACTTGCTTGTTCCTGCTTGAATCGTTATCAGATGCCTTGCCGGCATACTCGCTTGTTGTATCCTAATATCTAGCCAGTTGGCTTGTATGTACTTGATTGTTATACTTGATTGGTACTTGTTGTACTTGTTTGGAGATTGTACTTGGGCCGAGTGCCAATCCTACGCGGAATGCTGGGATACTTGGGACACGCCTTGCAGCCCGCCTGGGTGTCCAGGGTACGCTATGCGGTCCACATAGGTATCCGTAATACGCTAAGCAGTCCACTTAGGTATCTGCTATGCGCCATACAGTCCGTATGGGCAGTGCGCCATACAGTCTATATGGGCACACCAATTATATACCAAGCTATCACGCTATGAAAGTATTTGTTTGATTGGTATAAGGTGATCTGATATGCATGTCTTACTCATTTCGTTGGAATGCATATTCTGTAAGGGTTTGCTTGCTCGTACTCGTTTCTGCTTGCTTGTGAAATGTTCTTGGAGCAATAAGGCAGGAGAGTTTCCTGTTGCTACATTTGTTCTTGCCAAAATTGTAATTGTACTGGTATTGCTATTGATTCTAGATCTGTTGAGATGTTGTTTCCTTGACAAGTTCTACTATTGCTTGATATTTATCCCTCACTAAGTCCATTAGACTTACCCCCCTCGTTTTCATTACTTCTACATACATGGTGGCCTAAGAATGAAACGTTCTGACTTGAAGTATAGAAATGCTTCTTTTGTAATAGTTTAGTATCTCTCTTTTGCCTATGGATCACTAGATGGATAGGTGGTACATAGAGATGTTGTGATATGTCAGAATAGACTGAGGCACCTTGGTTTTGTATATATTTTGCTATACTTAAGAATTGAATCTTGGTTCGAATGTTATAGTTAATGATATGATCTAAATCGAAGTTTTTCCGCTGCTTTTGAATTATTGTTTGTATTATAAGGTTCAGAAATTAAGTTTGAATTGAGTTGATATCTCAGCTTTGGGTTACCCGAAGTGGGGTGTCACATTAACCCTATGTGATTACTATAATCATAATCAAATTCTAAATTCTTTGAATTTAGAATATATAATTATTTTAAAAAAATTATTTGTTTAATATTAATCAATTGTGTATGTAACTATTTTTTAAATCATCATAATATTTGACCTAATCAAATTTAAAATTTTAACATATTCCTTAAATAGGTCAACTAACCATTATATAGGTTCACTAAATTTACTCTCATGCTATGTACAAATGGAGATTACAATTAGTTTTTTTTTAGTATAAAAGTATAAATTTAGGCCATTTTATGATACTTTGCATCTAGTGAGATGGCAGTTATATGAATATATTTACTTGTTTACAAATTTTATTATTTTAAGTTTTGAATATATAAATAAGACTACAGTAATATAGTATACTATAATATTTGTTATATAGTAAGCAACTCTGCTATATAATTTCATAAAAAAGTATTGAGATATTCAATAAAAATTCAATATATAAGTGGAAATATGTACATATAATGTGTATAGAAATTTAGTTTAACAGAAAAAAGTTTCTCTCTTATCCTTATTTTACAAAATATATCCTTCAATTTTTATAAATTCTTAGAACACCTTCTAAGCTAAAATCTTACCCTTAAGCGGATGTCTGCTCAGAGTAGGCTTAGCAGAGACTCTATTTAATACATGCATTTTTGGAAAGATCTCCAACATAAAATAACTAAGAAATTATTTTACAAAAACATTAAATAGCAGCTAGAAAATGATGTCTTCAATTTTAGACATGGTAAGTGTTAAGCCCTATTTATATTAATTTTAATATCATATTTAGGACTTAACAAATAATTTTCTTGTTTAAAAAATAATAATTCCCTTGCTTATTGATGAAAATTTGGAATTGCAGGAATACAATTGGAAAAATTACAAAAAGGGACAAATTAACACAAGTTGGTGGGAATACTAGTAAGATGACACCTCATAATCTGATCAAGGATGGGTAGAAGAGTCTTTTTATTTATTTGAGTCTTATTCTAATTAGAAGACTCTTGTACTCAGTTATAAATAGGCCTTTCAAACACTTAGTTTTGGAGACCAGATTTGGATTTTTTTTTCTTCTGGAGATTAAAAGTATCGTGAGAATTCGAGATTCGGAGGAGAACAAAATGGAGATCAAATTCGTCTAGGAATAAAGTTTCTTCTTCTTCCTTTGATTTTCTTTTTAATTGTGGACTTGAGACGATGTTTTGTTTTATTTATGTATTGTTTCACAATTCAATCATGAACTAATTCGTTAGTCTAGGATTATAATGGATTCTTTTGAATAAATTGATGCATGATTTTCTTCCATGAAATCAGTAGCACTTAAGGTTATTTCTTCTATTGTGTGCTTTTTTTATTTGATTGTCTGATCAACAGTCAAGTGCATATTTAAACCCTAGAGAAGTTTTGTAAAAGAAAAGCTAAAGATTGATTGACAATAGAAGACCTTAGGATTAATTGTTCAAATTGATAAAGTAATCTATTTGTGAGTAGGATAGGAATATACCTGCTTGCCCTAGGAAGTTATCTGAATGGTACAACCTTATCCATAATTTAGTTAATTCATATAGGAATATAGTGAATTGAATAAATTAGGGATTTGATTGCAGGTAATTCGGAAGAACCCCATAATTGCATAAGACTCAAGATTAATAACATGTTATTAATTTCATAGGGAGAATATTATCTAATCAACTCATTCAATTGATGAAATCATAATTCTAGGCTTCTTTATCCTGGTAGAAATCTTATTTAGTATACTTTTTTTTTTCATTAGTTTAGTTTTAATTCCAACATAATTGATTTACATTTGAATAAAACAAGTGTGTGATACATTAGTAATTAGTAGCGAATAATTTAGTTCCTCGTGGGATCGACACTTTGCTCATCGCTTTATTACTTGTTGCGACACATGAACTTGCGTAATTTTTGCATTATTTATTTTGCACAAGTAACAAGTTTTTGGTGCCATTCTTGGGGAACTAAAATTATTTCGTTTCTGCTAATATTAATTTTAACGCCAAGTTTTAGTTCAAAACTTTTTTTTTTACTGATTTATTTATTTATTTTTGTTTATTTTGAGCAAATGAGGATACTGCAGAATGGTAGAAGAAGATGGATATCTGAGGGATTATGTTATCCCACAAATTTAGGGCTTTCAAATAGGAATCGCTAAACCATCTGTTCAGGCCATTAATTTTCAGATCAAGCCTGCTATCATTCAGATGATATAGAGTCTAATACAGTTTGGGGGGTCTCCAACATAAGATTCGAATGCTTATCTAGCTAATTTTTGGAAATTTGTGATACCTTCAAATATAATAGAGTTTCTGATGATGCAATCCGATTGAGGTTATTTTCATTTTCACTAAGGACAAAGCAAAGAGTTGGCTATCATATTTGCCATCGGGATCCATTGCCACTTACGAGGATTTAGCACAAAGATTCTTGGCTAAGTTTTTCCCACCATTACGAATAGTCAAGTTGAGGAATGAGATTACTTCCTTTGTTCAATTTGATCAGGAAACATTTTATGAGGCATGGGAAAGATATAAGGAGATATTCAGAAAATACCCTCATCATGGATTGAGAAAGTATCTTCAAATGTAGACGTTCTACAATGGATTATTTGCACAAACAAGAGGAATAGTTGATGCTGCTGCAGGAGGTACACTTATGTGGAAAAAAAATTAGGGAAATATTTGAGTTGTTTGAAGAGATGGCGAAAAGCAGTTATCAGTGGCCAACTGAGAGATTAACTCAACCAAAGAAAGCTGCTGGAATTTATGAGGTAAATGCTACTATATCTTTGAATACACAGTTATAAGCTTTAACAAAGAAAGTGACAGGCTTACAAGTATTATAACCCAACTAGTGCAGCAAGTTCAAGCAGTAGAGAGCCAATTTATTACTTGTGATATTTGTGGGGATGCACATTCGAGTGATTAGTGTCAACATACTTTAGAATCAGTGTAGTTTGTTGGGAATTCAACAGAAATCAAAATAATCCATACTCAAATACTTATAATCCTTAATGGAGACAGCACCCCAATTTTTCATGGAGCAACAACCAAGGACAAACATTAGCTCCTAAGCCACCACCACCGCCACCACCTCCAGGCTTCCAACGACAAACTAAGCCTCAGAATCAAGAACAGAAGCCATCATTAGAAGAGATGTTTATGCAGTTCATGGTAAAAATCGAGGCAGTAATTTAGAGTCAATCAGCTTCATTCAAAACATTAGAAACACAAATCGGCCAGCTAGCCAATGCATTGAGTATGAGACTGCGAGAAACTTTGCCAAGTGATACTGAGATAAATCCTAAACGAGAAGGCAAGGAACATTGCAATTCTGTTTCTTTGAGGAATGGTAGAGAGTTGCAAGAATTTCAGAAGGTCCCTCCATCTTCAGAGGAATTTAACGAAGAATCACCAGTTGAGAAGAGAAATGACGAGAAGAAGAAAACTGAAAAAGCTAATCCTATCAGGCCACCTCCACCCTTTCCTCAGATGTTTAAGAAAAAAAAGTTGGACAAGCAATTTCATTGTGACATATGCTATAAAACAACATTATGACATATGCTATAAAATGAAATTCCAGTGATGATTGTTAATGGGAAATGCTAATAAAATCTCATTAAATAAATTTTTATACCAAAAAATTTCTTGAAATTGTTATTAGTCAAAAAAATCTACCTTTAATTTTCAATTCCAAAGAATCCCCCATTAAATTTTTACCCAATTTTTGGATGGAGTTAGTCTTCAATCTTTTAGTTATGGAACTTTTATTAGTGTTTAATTGTAGATATTTTTTTCTTTCAAGTGCTTTTATTTACTATAAAAAAGTTACCACAATTTATTTTATGAACTTTGAAAATTTAATATCCTTAATTAATTTATTTATTATTAATATATACTACTATAATTTATATATCTAAAAAATCTAGAAAATATCTTTATCTAAAGATTATTTATTAAAATTAAAATTATATTTATATTTTTCTTTAAAGATTTATTTATTAAACTTAAAAATTCTATTAAACTTCATACTTCAAATTTATTATTGTAACAAGTTAAGAGTCAGAACAAAAAAAAAGTTGGCTTTTGTGACCACCAAATCGGTCACAAATTCAACAAAAAATCAGTCACTAACACTGTCAGTGCCCGCATTTGTGACCTCTGGACCATGAGGTCACAAATTAGTGACCGCCAACACAGTCACAAACGATTTAAATTCGGTCACTAATTTATTGTATAAAATAGTGAATAAGCGGTCACTGATTAGTGACCGCAGTGTAGGTCACTGATAGTTGGCCATGTGACCAAGTACTCCATTTGTTACTGATTTGTGACAGCCTTGAGGTCATTAATCGGTCACAAATTTGTGACCGCAAGCGGGGTTCACAAATTTTAACAAATGATGAGTGTATTTCCTTCATTTAGTGATTGCCTTTGGAGTCACTAATCGGTCACAGATTTGTGACTGCTACTTGCGGTAATAGATTTTTTGTATTTCCTCCATTTAGTGACTGCTTTTGGGTCACTAATAAGTCACTGATTCCTTAAAAAAAATTATTTATAATGTTTAATTTAATATATTTATCGAACATATTTTTTGTCCTTATTAATAACAATTTAAAACCACATCATTTAAAACACAATTCATATTTCAAATAACACCAAATAATAATAGAAATTCAATAGCATTGTATCCAAATCCATAAACAAAACAAAGATTCTAAAACATGAGCAAGTTCATGAGTTGCTTCCATGAGTGCCTAATACCGGCTTCATGCTCAGGAAGCTACATGAAGTGTTCCTACACCAAATACACAAAGAAAAGAAAAAATTGATATTAGAAAGGCTAATTGCATCATTTAATATTGTTATTATGCAAAACATTATATACTAAAAAAAATAATTTACTCTAAATTTTTCATAAAGAAATTTCTTCCTATCTCGTGGAACTTGCTCTCAAGTTGGTCATGGACCCATGTATATTTTCAAGATATCCATGATGTTGCCCGATGAATTTCAGTCCAAATTACATATAACACAATATTATCAACTCAAGAAGTTAAAAAAAATGAACAAGGATCGTGCTATTAGGAGAAAACAAAGGAAAATCATATAATACTTTTAAGCTTAATCACATATTGGCTATATTTCAATTTGAAAAGGCTGAAGGAGACCAGGAAGATAGTTCTCTTACATGCATGGTGTGAGTCTTCCCACTACTAGTAACACCATATGCAAAGATTGTACCTATAATTGAAAGAAAAGGAAAGAATGAGAATGGCTACAAGGAAAGTAATATGCTACTCTAGGAAGAGTCTCCAAAAACACAAAAAGGAAACATAACTATGGACATTCAAGACAGGCCATTATTTCTTTGTAACACCCCTAATTATTTTATTAATTATGTTCATTATTATTTGGGGGATTTTGTTAAATTGTTATTTTATTTATTCTTGGTTTATGAAATTTTATTTAATTTAATTAGTTTATAAAGTTTGGGGGTTAGAATTAAAATTTTTAAGGATTGAATTGAAACATTTTCTTAACTTGAGGGGCTTGCATGGAAACCCTAAGTCAACTAGGGTTTTAACATTATTTTTCTAAAGTTTTGGACTCAATTGCATGACTCTAACTTCTTGGCGACTAAATTGCAAAAACATGAAAATTTAATTAAAAACAGGCAGCATAATGTTTTTTTCTTCTTTTTCCTTTCCTTTTTTTTCTTTCTTTCTTCTCCTTTTTCTTTCACTTCTTCACCGTGGCTAAAGCTTCCCTAACGACCCTCTCACCGATGACGACTCACACCATCTCACCATCCAAACATCTTTCCTCACCCTTCGGCCACACTTACACACACCTGCATCGTTCTCCATCGGTGGCAAGGTGGAAGAAAACCCACCTCACGTGTTTCATGGTAGCCGGTGGTAGGGTGGTCTGACCGGAGTTCTGGGCGAACGATTGGAGTGTTCTCAGCACGGAGAACACGTTGATGGTTTTGCATAGGAGTTTGGCACGGCGGCAGAGGCTGAAATGGTGATGGGAGAAGACGGCGAAGAGACCCATTTGGTGGCTGTTGAGCTCGATTGAAGGTGGTCTAGGCTGAGGAACTGGAAACTGATTATGGGGTTCGATTTAGGAGACCGATATGGACATTTTGGTAGTAATCGCAAGATTTTTTGAAAATAGCAGACGGCGGCGCTCCAGCGATCCCAAACCAGTTTCTTCTCCTTATTCCAACGATCGCAGTGGTGTTCTTGGTTTGTGATTCCGAGGCCTAGATAAGCAATTTGAGTAATAAGGAGTGTAAAGATTAAGCTTTAATTGGTTGTACCTTGATATATATGCATATGTTGTACTTTCCTAATTTAGATTGTATCTATGCCAAGAATGAGAATGTTGGGAAGATTGGCATATATATATGTGTATGTACAATTCCCATGCAAGGAGGAATATTCAATTGTGGACCTGGACATGTCATTGCTAAATGCCAAAATTGGGAATTAATAACTATTGACTAAGAATTATGTAATGTGAGACTAAGTGGCATTTGATTAGGATTAATTGTGAACAATTAAGCAATTATTATGACTTTAGGTTAAAATTATGAAAAGATTATGTATTTGAGGACTAGTCTATTTTCTGATAAGTGAAATCGATATGAAAATCGAGATATTAGTAATTTTGGATTAATGATAAGCATAATAGCAATTATTACGGGTTATTAGGGTTGTACAAGGATTCTGATTCTGAACCTATTCTTTTAGATTAGGTAATGTGGAATTGGAACCCACTGACTCATAGGCTATAGATCTTGATTTGCATTTTGAAACTACGAGGTGAGGGTCTGCCAATCCAGCACTTTTTTCTCATTGTTTGTTATTCGTGATAAGCCCCTCTGTAGGTTTTTCTATTTATGTACTGTATTCTAATGGTTTGAAATCTGATTTGTTATCTGTTATCTAATTTAAACACCCATGTGAGGGTCTACCAAGTGGTACTTGCCTTGTTTAAGCTTAATCAATATTTGTTGCACCTTGTGAGGATCACCAATCTGGCACCTTTTGTACCTATCATCTTGTTAATAAACCCCTGTGAGGGTTGAAATTGTTTGCTTACCATACTCTATAAGTTATTGCTTTCCCCTGTGTGGGATCTACCGATCGGTTCTTGCTTGTATGCATTAATCCATGATATCGTTGAACCTGTCAAGTTCTGCCGATGTGATATTTGTTCAAATTGTCATTATCGTGTTTAATTGTCGAACCCTGTGAGGTTCTTCTGATTTGAAATTGTCTGATATATTCCCGTTTCTTGAAAATGATATTTGGAATGGTTTGGTAGACCTATTTATGTCAAAAGCTCCCTTAAATTATTCATGTACCTTGTTTACTGTAATAGGCCTTGCCAGCCGTTATTGGAAAATGTTTTGCCTTGTGTATAGCAGGTCATGTAAAGTTTCGAAATATTCATGTTATTGCTTGAAAAGTTGAATTGATATATGTTGGCATTATATCGTGCAACCCATGGGGACACTTGGGAAGTTCAACCCGGACGGACGCCATGGGAAGTTGGGCCTGGGGCTAGGTCCAAAAAGACAGCTGGGCGGAACGGACCGACGGTGACAGGTCTGCTGGCTAGTACCCACCTACGATCCTGACTCAACAGGGAACTGGAGGTAACGAACTGTGAATGGCAGGATCTGGCATGCGATCGACCATGCCAATAACAGAAAGTTATTACCTGCCGAGCTGAGTGCTCGAGCAATGGAGCAATAAGGAAATCTTGTTTATACTGTACCGACGTCCGATACTAGTAACTATACATTGATCTGGAAGTAATAAGGATGGAATGACCAACAGCCTAAAATAGTTGATATCATGTGTACTTTGCAAAATGTTGACTCACGTTGAAACTTTTATTGTTATCGAACTATCTTTGATCGTTGTCTATCATTTTCCTTCTTGTTGTTTTTAAGTTGATGATCGATAGTTATACCTCATTGACTTTCCTTTTAAATCTCATTATTTTCTTTTCCCTTACTAAGTCCTTAGAACTTACCCCCTTGTTGTTATTTGTCTTCAGACAGGTCAAACTGAGAAGCAGAGGCATGTTTTAGATGAGAGTGATTTTGTATTAGATTAGGTTTTGTTGTTGTTCATATAAGTCACCTGATCAAGACAACTACTTAAAGAGTGTTATGAGAATGTTTGTATGGAGCTTAAGATACTAGATATGCACGTATTTTATGTTATGAAGTGATCTTTTAAGATAAATGAATTATTTTCCACTGAGTTGGATTCTGAGAGTTGGGTTGTATATATTACGCTTTATGGAATGATCTTTGGATTAGTGTGACTGTTTTACCTTTGAGATGGTTAAATTACAGGTTTCCTAGTTATTATTTGAACTGTATTTAAGATTGAATTGGTGGCGCCTCAACTTGTGTGTTGTCCCGAGAGGGGGTGCTACATTCTTCATGCAAACATTTCTTTTTTGCTATGAACTATTTCAAGGTATGTTCCTAACTAGCTTGCTCACGCGATTATCATGTGCACTCTGATATTTAAGGGAATAACAAAATTACAAAATGACATAGTTTAACATAAATTTACAAATAGCTTAGCAAATAAACCTTTGGCATTCAGCCAATCCACACTATTAGAGTTAGGCGTCAGGATACCCAGCTCCCCAGGTTCACTTTTATTGTACTTAATTAGTTCTTATCTGGTGGAAATTATATTTATAAATTAAAAATATGAAACTTAGTATCACAATAATTTTGTAGAAACGATATGAAACACATAAAAAGCTATTTTAATTTGAATTTCAATTCTCAGCTAGTTCAAATGACAAATCTTGGACTCTTTTGGATAAGGTAATGCATAAATATACTAGTTCCAGTATATTTCCAATTCTAAAAATATATTTTTGCAAAACTGCAGTTAGGTTGTTCATAAACAAGCACACACAAAATGTTGCCATCAATCAAGGCATCAAGATATCAATTATCAGTTTACAACTTGATCCTATTATATTGACCTTGAGGATAAAATATTATATTTGAGTCAATATAGTTTGCCATGCAAGTTAATTTTTACTTGTTTTATGGTGGTCGTTTTATTTTTTATGTATATTAGCTAGTTTCAACCAAGTAGCTTCTGCAAGTATATCTAAGTCAAAATCAATAATTTTGAATTTCGTGTAAGTGCAAAGCTTCTTTTCAAGAACCATTCGAGACCTCATATTAATGTGGATTGGCATCAATTACATCAGCCTTACCTAACAAACTGGCTATATCACAACCTACTCCATAAGAAATCTTATGCTCTTACCAAACTTCATTGTTCAAGGACCTCCCTCATCAAGAAAAGGTTTTCATACCAGTATTCACTCTAGAAGGGGCATAAAACGTGCAGCTGAGCATACATAATGCCTGAAAGTTTTGCTATCAACCTTTCTAAGAAACTTCAATATAAGAAAATAGGTTCTAAAGTGACAATTATCTTTCCTAAAAACATCTATCTAGCCAGTTGTTTCCTGAAGCTTGAGTTTAGTCAATCTTATCTCAATTAGCTCAATTCATTTATTCATAAGCAATCTCAACTAAAGGATCTCACAGTTTTCTTCTAGTAAACGATCTTATTATTCTTTTCCCATTTCTCGCAATTACCATAAACAACCTTTGTGCCCATTTGTCATCAAACTTTACAAGCATCCCCAAAAATTTCACAGTGCATGTTTATTATATTATACCTATCAGGAATAAATGCATGGACCAAAGACTAAAAATAATAAGGAGTAAAATAGTTATTAATTGCAGACAGCTCACTTTCTTGAAGCCTGTTATTAACTTAATAGAAACCCATCCCCCATATTTTGGTGCAAGAATGTGTCCTTTACTAAGTTCTCGTTACTGCAAGGCATAAATTAGAACAATGAATCAGAGTCTTTACATAGCAATACAGCAGTACAAATCCATAAAACAAAAGGCTAAATCATAAAACAAAGCCATAACTTAACACTAAAATAATTTACCTTTTACAATTCACTAAAATGCAAAATTTCAAACCTTCACAATTAAATAAAAAGTCACTATAATTAAAATAAAAAAAGGGTGGGGATGCTGCTGGCCTCCCGCAGGGAGACCCAGCAGCAGCTAGGTGAGTCTAGCTGCTACTGGATCTCTCGACGGGAGGCCAGCAGCATCTGGATCTCCCCCGTTGCAGCTGGCTCTTGGCGACGAGCATCTCGCTGGCAACAGTGCCAACAAAAGCGTTACAGTCAAAGGAAAAAAAAAAGGAAGAAGATGAGAAATGGGTAGGAATAAGAAAGGAAGAAGAGAGAGTACCTGGGAAATGGGTGGGAAGGATTGAAATTGAAATGTAAATCGAGTTAGGGTTTAATAATTTGGTGGAAGGAAATTGAAATTGAAATGTAGTTCCATAGTAATTTGGTCACTCTTGTTTTTTTACATTTTTTATTGTTTTATATCTTATTTTGACAATTTTTATTTAATTATAGTAATTAATTTTTTAAATTTTTAAATTTAAAATTTAATTATTCACTAATTTGTTATATATGATTCTGATTCATACTTTGATATTTAGTAATTTTACATATTATATTTTAATATAACTTTAAAAAATTAGATTTTACAATGACTGTTGAATAATAATGTTAATTAATAAAAATATTCTCTATAATTAATATTTTGGGGTTTAAAATTTATAGAAGTTGTGAGATTTTAGGATTTAGTGTTTAAGTTTTATATTTAGATAAATTTTATTAGTTTTCTAAATTAATAATAATACAAATCTACAAAATAAAATTATGAAATGATATAGTCATCTTATATTATATGTATAGAGTATAGTTCGATATTTTAAAACATTTAAAAGTTGTTTGGGTGGGTTTATAAGCTTCTCAAAATATTTTATAAGATGTTTAATAGTTGATAAGATGTAAAAAGTGTTTCATAATCTTTTTAAGAAAAGATCTTGTAAATATTCTAAAATAAGATGTTAGAAACTTATAAGCTCTTTTTAAAAAGGTAAGGAGTTCTTAACTTATTTTTAAGATATTAACAAGCTCCTTGAAGTTTAATCATATTAATTATAAAATTGTTATTACTAATACCTTATAAGCTCCAAGATCTTACTATCAAAACACTTTGAGAACTTATTTTTAGAAAAAAGATTTAGCATCTTATAAGATTGAAAAATATAAGATGCAAGAGCTCTAAAAATATCTTATAACATGTAGAAGCTTACAATAAGGGTGGTAATTTTCAACACGACACGATAATATGATACAAATCGATATGATATTATTGGATTTGGATTAGGAGTTATTAGGTTGAGTCGATATCGGGTTGACATGATAAGCAACACTAAAATTTTGGGTTGGTTCGGGTTGGGTTTCGGGTTACTCGATAAAACACAATAATTTTATCGGGTAATCCACCAACCTAATACAAATACATAAGATAGGAAAAAAAGGTATATATGTATGCATATGTTTTTTTATACACTGTGGTCGCCGGGAACTACGGCCGCTGGCTAGATCTAGTTGGCATGGCAGCCTAAGCAAAGTTTTTTCTTTTTCTTATTTTTTTAAACACGGCAGCCGCTGGTGACCTCTGGTCAAATCTAGCACGCCAGCTTCGGTTGGCATGGCTACCATGGCAGCCAATCCATCTATATATTATCATACTATATCATATTATATAATATTGATAAATATATTATAATATATATATAATATGATGTATTTATGTATATAAATGTATAAATAATTATTTATATATATTTTTTATAAATATTAAGTACTATTCAATTTGGGATGTTCATTTAAATAAAAAGATTATATACTAGGGGTATGATAGTCATTTTATATATAAAAAATCACAACCACTCGTATTTTTTGGTGTGTGTACTCCACTTATGGTCTCAAGTGGGTTTTCACTCATTTTTAAAAAAATAAGGCAATACTTCAACATTTTCTTTATCACAAAGAGGTCAATCGCTTATTTCACATTTCACAGGGAGGTTAAATTAAAATTTTCCATTTGTTAATGTTTTGGTGGATGGACAAATTTTACTATAGATGTCAAATCAATTACTTTTTGTTGGGTTTGTAGGAAAAAATTAATTTATTATGTAATATATGTATATATATTTATAGTTTGATGATGTGTATATATATGTATATATATGTAAAGATTTTAATGAAATGATGTGTAGTTAATTTAATTAATAATTTACTTTGATATTTTATATTTTTTTAGAATTATAAATAACAAATGATGTATTACTTTAAAGAAAGTATTCATTAATTAAAATTAGATATATATGAAATCATAATTATATGTTAATATTATTAATATCGACTTACATTAAAAAAATTATTAAACTATAACATAATTCCAATTTTATTTAAAAGAACTATTTTAACAATTTATTATTCCAGATATATGTGTATATAAAACTTAATTAATTATTTAATAAAAATAATTATTTTATAGATGAATATTTAGTGATAAACAAAATAATTATTTAAAATTAATTTATTATTGAATTTAATTTTATATGTAGTCAATTATTAAATTAAACAAATTATTAATTAATATATCATATTAAATAGATTAGTAAAATATATTATTAGAATATTAAATTATTATGTAATTATTTATTTGTATAAATATAATTTATATAAATACAATAATTCATTTAGTTAATTAGACAAATTAATTTTATTAAAATAATAATTTATCTAATTAACTTAAAATATTATATAATTAATATGTTATTTGTTAGAAAAATTATTTACTAATAAACAAAATAATTATTTAAAGCTATTTTATTAAATTAAATAGATGATTATGCCAATATAAGATGATATTTGTAACACCCTCAATATTTCATGTTTAAATGTTAATTTTCTTATTGTTAATTTTAATTATTTTTATTTAAGTTGATTATTTTAGACAATTTCATGGTCAATTTATAATTTTAGAGAACTTGATTTAATTTTATTTAAATCTATTGGGGCTAATTTGTAAATTATTAGACTTGATTGCACAAATTGGAAAGCTTAGGGGCTTGCATAAGGACTTAATTGATTTAACTTAATTAGACTAAGGACTCAATTGCAATTTTTAAAAGATGGATTTTACAAAACAGATTGTTTCCTTCATTTTCCTCATTTTCTTCAATATTCATCATCTTCTTCATCTCTATTTTACTTCCTTCACCCACGCCATCTCTCTCACCTTTACCATCTCTGGCCACCAACACCATCAACCTCACCACCACCTATCTCTTTCCCACCCAGTCACCCCAACACACTCACACACACAAACCCAGCACCAGGCAGCTTCACAGTTTTCAAGCAAAAACAGGACAAGGCGGAGGAGCGGGACTACCGGCGAGGTGACTCGAAGGAGTTTTCTAGGCAGTAAAAATTGAAGCCCTCAACTCGGTGGTCACTGTGGAAACATTGCATGGCAGTGAAACACGGGGGCGATGACTAAAAACAACGAGAAACGACAGTGGTGATTTGAGGTGATAGCAACTTCAAGGCGGTTTTTGGAGGACTTTCAGGTAGCCATTACTAAAACTAATAGTACCATTGGAAAGCTTGCTATGAGGCATAGCTCTTCGAGGTGACGGACAACTTTCCGGCGGTGGCGGTCGACGACAGCGGCAGGAAGACAGTTTATTCTCCTCGTTCCGACAATCGCATTGGTACTCTTGGTTGGTGATTCTGGCGACTCAATAACAATATTTTGGGTATAAGAGTTGGGCAAGGGTTTTGTTTACATAAATATATACACTTGTGGTACTGTTATTTTGTTAAGACTTTGCATTATGCAAGAATGAAGATTAGAATGCAATTAGTATGTATATTTTCCCATGCATGGAGTATTGTGTAGTTTATGGACCCGAATATGTCTTGTTATGTGCCTACATATGGACTAATGAGTTTATTAACCAATTAAACCTTAATTTATGGATTAAGACCTAATAGCAATTGTTTGGACTAATTATGAAGAGTTAAGCCATTATTATGGTTTTAGGACGATATTATGAGAAGATTGAGTAATTGAGGACTAGTTTATGTTATGTTATTGGAATTGATATGAAAATTGGGATTATTTTAGCAATAATTGACCTTATTAGCCATTTTGGCCAATAGTTACGATTAAGTCCTAAAACTATCGTGTTAATCGAGGTATTAGTAATTTTGGATTAATGATAAGCATGATAGTAATTATTACGGGTTATTAGGGTTGTATGGGGATTCTGAATCTAAAACTATTCTTTTGGATTAGCTAACGTGGAATTGGAACCTACTAACTCATAGGCTGTAGATCGTGATTTGCATTTTGAGACTACGAGGTGATGGTCTGCCAATCTGACACCTTTTTCTCACTATCTATTATTCATAATAAGCCCTGTGAGGGTTTTTTCTGTTTCTGTGCCATATTATGATTTTTTGAAATCTAATCTGTTATCTATTACCTGATATGAACAACCCTGTGAGGGGCTACCAACCGGTACTTGCCTTATTTAAGCTTAATCGACATTTGTTGCACCCTGTGATGTTCTGCTACTTTGGCCTTGAATATAATTAGCTTTGTTGTTGTAAAACTCTGTGAAGGTATGCTTCGTAAATTCCTATTTTTGTTAAGTATAAACTGCTTGCTTCTGTTCTAGTGTCTAGAACTCTTATTATATTATTCTATTTCTATCCCTTGTACCCTACAGCCTTGGCGGCTAACCCCATATTACTTGCTAATTTATTTTGTAATTAGTATTGGCCTTGTCGGCCTATATGGTGTATATTAATTGTTCCAAACTTGTACCTTGTTGTATTCTTGATTCTTTAAATGACCTGTTCGGTCAGTATTGTAAAACATGTGCTGGGCAGAGCAAAGAGCCACACTAGTTGACAGGGCATGTCCAGTGGGGGCTCTTCTTGAGTCTGTTCCCCGTTAGCACCGCTGGATTTCAGTACTAGACCACTTCTAGACTTTATTTAGCTATATTCATGTTGATTGTTAAATTCTATCTGCTAGTATTATATCTTTTCAACACATGGGACGCCATGGGCGGTATGGGCCCGAGAACTAAGTCCGAAAGACGGCCAGGCGGAACGGACCAACGGACATAGGTCTTTCCAGCTAGAACCTACCAAAAATCTTGACTTACAGGTAGCTAACTGTGAATATTGGGATTTGGCATGCTATCGACCATACCATAAGACAAGTTAATTACCTGCCCAAGCTGAGTGCTCGAGCAATGGAGCGATAAGGAAGTATTATTCCTACTGTACTGACGTCCGGTACTAGTATCTATACAGTCTGTTAAACTGATATCATGTATACCCAGTACAATGTTGATTTATGTTGGAACTCTTGTTGTTACCGAACTGTCTTTGATTGTTGTCTATCATTTTCCTTTTTGTTGTTATTAAGTTGTTCATCGATATTTGCACCTCATTAACTTTCCTTTTAAATCTTATTATTTTCTTTTCCCTCACTAAGTCCTTAGGACTTACCCTCCCTTGTTGTTATTTGTTTTCCAGACAGGACTGAGTGAGAAGCTAGAGTTCATGCCTTGGGTTTGGATGTTATCTTGTAATAGATTAGGTGTCATGGTTGTGTATATAGTCAACACCTGATCGAGACAATTACCTGAAGAATGTTATAGGGATGTATGTATGGAACTTAAGTCACTTGATATGTATATATTTTGTTCTATGAAATGTTCTTTTGGGCTAGGATGACTTGTTCTCCTTTGAGGTGGTTAAATTGAAGGTTTCATAGCTATCATTTGAGTTGTATTTTAAGCATTAAGCTGGTTTTGAGATGTTGGGATATGTCATGAATGATCCTGAAAAGTTTGATTCATATTTTAAGATTGAATTGATGGCGCCTCAGCTTGGGTGCTGTCCCGAGAGAGGGTGCTACAATATTAAATTTTTTCAAATTTTATTTAAGAATTTGTGACGGATTTATGACTACTCTGTACATGGTCCTAGTTTAACGAAATTGGAGAATTTAATGACCAATGTTGTAATCCAAGAAAAATCGGTCACTAAGTTAGTGACCGCTTTTGTGACCCAAGAAATATCAGTGACCACTTTTGTGACCCAAGAAAAATCAGTGACCACTTTTGTGACCCAAGAAAAATTGGTTACTAATTTAGTGATCGCTCTTGTGACCCAAGAAAAATCGGTCATTAATTTAATGACCGATTAGTGACCGCCATGTTTGGGGTCACAAATTGGTCACTAATCCGTTACTTTTTTCTTAAAAGTTTCAAATAAATCAGTCACAAAAGCGGTCACTGTTTAGCGGTCACTAAAGCCAATTTTTTTTGTAGTGAGTGATTTAGTCGAAAAAAAATCTAACTTTAAAAATCATAAAAAGTATTATTTCAATCTATGTTGTGTGAAATTATAAATTTTTAAGATGTGACGATGGTTAAGAAATGTGGATGAAAGCAATTATTTGGTTCAAACTCTTCCTTTAATTTCTTTGAAAAATGTGGCATGACAGTATTGATATGAGACTGAATTGGCCTCATAATAGGGACATGGATTCATACTTTTATGCCTTTGTTATGAAGATAGAAGCTGAATTTGTGTCTGTATTATGTGGGAAATTCCATCATTTAATTGAGTTTATGATTCCACATTATAATATAATTTTGCTAGCTCTAGGCATGAGGCTAAATTCGCCTCATAATACAGGCACAAATAGTTTGTAGAGGAATAACATAACAAACTTTTAAGTCGCACCTCTTTTATGAGATTAAATTAGTCTCATAATAGTGTTATGACGTAAAAATATTACGAGGCGAATCAATTTATCTTTTGCTATGCTAAATTCATCCTAAAAGAATTAGGTTATATATTTTTCTAGCTTTTTAGATATCCATATGAAATTTTTGGATTGCATGTTCATGCACAATAAAGTGGTTCCAACGGTAAAAATTTATTTTATGTTTTATTTGCATATTATGTTCGATTTTGAATCTAAACTTTGGCAGTTTTTTTTATAATTATGAACGCATGATTCTATTTAGATAATAAGCCAATAATGAGTACCACTTGTAAGCGTAAAATGTAGTTGTTAAGAGCAATGACTATTGTCAATCAATAACATAAGTCATTTAAAGTGTAAAATAGAGTTGTCTAATGCCTTGGCTGCAGGAAACGACATGATTGACAAACCATTGGAGCATTCTTTATCTCATAGCTTTAGTAATAATACTTATATTTTTATTTTATTTTCATTCAATTGTATGTATACCAATTTAAATTAATATGTTGCACTTTGAATATTGCAGCTTCAAGAGAAAACGAGAGTAGCTTTTCTCTAACAAAAATGTTTAACTGCTCAAATATTTCAAGTTCCTTAAGTTGAGAAATAATGATGCATATATGTCAATGCTAGAGGTGCATGTAACACACACACACACACACACACACACATATCCAGATATTTCCACTATTCCTCTCTAATCTCTTTAGGTCGTGTTTGATTTGTGTTAATATACACTACAAGAAAAATTACATTTACTGGCATTAGAAAGTGCAACTTAAATAGTATTATAGTGGCAATTTTATATTTAATGACATTTTCTAAAAGTTCTGTAACGTCCCGGAATTTTTTATTTTTATTTTTTTCGTATTTAATCGAGTAATATACCTTATTTTATTTTATTTAATATTTCAATTAAAATTGTAGTAAGGCATGTACTATGCTTTCAGAATAATATACTTATATATATAATATATAGATAATACTAACTTATCTTTTGATCAAATAATGATAATTAATATTGTAGATATTCTATATTTTGGGGAGTATAAGTTATAATTTTACTTGAATTAATGTTATATTAATACAAGGAGTTGAATTATCGAATTCTAGGAATTAATGATAAAGACTTTAGATTTATAGTAGGATAAATATCCTAGTCCTAGTAGAGTTATTAGAGTCCTACTTGGACTAAACCACCTCTTTCATATGAGTATAGTCCCTAAAACCAAAACCCTAATTACATTTAATAGTAAATGAAAGAGGAAAAAGGGAAAGAAGGAAAAAGGACAGCAACTGTGGCAGAGGGGAAAGGAAAAGGAGACGGCATTTGTTGGAAGTGCATTAGAAATTACACGAGGTAATTCATGAGTTTGTAGACTTCATATTTGATAAATTCAAAATTCAATGATGCTGTTAGGTTTTTATTTTCTCGAAAACAGATATTGTGACAGTTTTAGTACTTCTCATCCGAATTAAGTAAAATCATCAATGCAAAAATTTTAGATCTGTGTCTTAGGTTTCTAATGCCTCCTAAATTACCACAATCTGATTTAAATGAAGTAAGTTATGTGCAAAATACTAAGATGTGTCCAGTCAGAAGATATAGGACTTTGATTTTTCCGAAAAGGGATATTGGTGACGCTTTTAATACTTCTTCCCGATAGAATCAAGTAAAATAATCAACATAATATTTTTACATATGTTTCTTAGGTTTCTATTCCCGCCTGAATCACTTCAATCCAATACTTAGTGAGTAAGTTATGAGTAAAATACAAAGGTGTGGCATGACAGAAAATACAGGGCTTCGATTTTCCTAGAACAGAGTATTGTGATGCCTTTTACTACATTATTTAGATTTAATTGGGAAATATATTCAACATATGAATTTTATATATTTCTCTTAGGTTTCTAATTCTGAATAAATCACCTCAATCCAAGTTATATAGAGAAATTTACGATCAAAATACAAAGATGTGTCAAGTCTGGAAATACAGGACTTCGATTTTCTTAGAACAGAATATTGTGACACCTTTTACTACTTGATTTCAATAGAATCTGGAATAATGTTCAACATAAGAACTGAATATTTATATCTTAGGTTTTTACATACATTTAAATCACTTTAATCCGATGCATAGGGAGAAATTTACGGCTAAAACACTATGGTGTGGCAATATAAAAAATACAGGACTTTGATTTTCCTAGAACAAAATATTGTGACAACTTTTACTACTCGATTCGGTTTAATGGGGTAATAAGGTCAACATATGAATCGTAGATCTATATTCTAGGTTTTTACAGGATATTGAATCACCTTCATCCGAGGCCTGTAGTAAAAGTTATATCTTAGATACAATCAAGTGTCACATCAAAAAATTTCCTAAACATTAGAAATCTGCTTTCGCACCACTGCTGCCTCTTGAACTCGATTTTCCTCTCTCATATTAGCCAATTTAGACTGTATCATCAACATAATAGTTTTAGCACTCGTTCTTAGCTTTGTAATTCCATAAGAATCGAGTCAAACGGATATCTAGAAAGAGTGTTATGAGTGAATCAACAAAGTACGTACGAAAGGATAAATTCTTAATAAGTTTTGTGAGTATGTATGTACTAGACTAGTCCCATGTAAATTTTGTCTTGTTAGTCAGTTAAATTGGTGATTGATTTGTTTATTAAATGAATCAGGTGACTCAACAATTGAGTTAATTGACACTGAGATATGATTGACTTCTAGGATCAATCTTGAAGGTGAGTGCCTAAACCTATAACTACTATATAATATTACTTTTCAAAACCCTGAGGATATATGTATAGTAATGCATGATATGAAACATTTTTTTCAATATACACTGCACCATATATGTACTCCACTGTGCACAAAAAGAACTCTTTTTCTCGTTTTCATTCTGCACAAAAGAAATCTTTTTCTTGTTTTATTTCCGCACAAAAAGAAATATTTTTTCTTGTTTTAATTCTAGAAAAAGAAATCTATGCTTTATGATTTTAATGCTTCTAGACTACCAATTAAATTCGATGATCAACTGATTACTGTTACTGCTACTGTTACTGTTAGTTGGATCCAACTTGGTCCGGGTGTGCGAGGGACTTCACTGGGCAGCAGCGGGCTAGCCGGTTGAACCCCAAGCCCCCATGGCCTAACCCCCCCCCCCCAGCGCACAACAGAAACCGTTTGTGGCTGAGGTGGGTTGTAGGAATTCCCGGGGACGCTCGGGCACTGTTTTGGTAAGATCGCACCTTGCCCAGAGTGATAAGGGACTGTTGCGGTGGGAGCCATAAGGTTGACTGGCTACAACAAATACTGTCTGATCATCGCATTTAAGTTGTTAGTCTAAGAAAATCATTTATTAAACTCTTAACTTGATACTGCTTGACTGTTTATAAAATTATTGACTTGTTACTGCTTGACTGTTTATAAACTGTTCGAATTCTTGAACAGTTTATAACTTGATACTGCTTGACTGTTACTGCTAAACTGTTCTATGAATTCCACTTATGTTTTTTTTTTCCTCAAATAATTTCACTGTTCGAATTCTTGAACATTTTCACTGTACAAATGATTTTTATTTCGAAACTCACATTGCACATACTTGGCACTCACTGAGTCTTTTACTCACACTCGTTTTCCTCTTTAACTTCCTTCTGGCAGAGCTGTATCCTATCCCTAGTAAGGATGTTGAACCTGCTTCTGACGAGAACAGGAATTGAAGAATTTCTTTTGAAATGAGGACTTTCTAGTAGGTTTAGCATTATTGCTATGTTGGTAAATTAGTTCTTCTCCTTTAATGATTTTCTAGTTGGGAGAGGAATTTTGGACATTTTGAGTTTTATGTTGTAAGAATTATTTAAGTTATTATGAATTTTTGGAGTTTTCTTATTTAAGATTATCATTTTTGGATAGATGATACTAATTATTTGGGATCGAGTTTCACACCTCAAGACTAGATTGTAGGAATTAATTTTGGGGCATGACAAGTTCACTTGTAGCGGTGTAGCCAAACATATAAATGTCATTAATTTACCTCTGTTGTCTCATTAATAAAATGTAAGAAAAAATGTATTAGATGGCACATTAAGATGTCACAAAAAATGCATTACATATCATGCCAAAGTGCCATTAAAGAAAATTTTAAATGGCATGCCAATATGCCACTAAAAATGTATGTAGTGACATATTAAAACGCCACCGAAATTTCTTTAAATGACAAGATAATACGCCAAAAAAAGTATAATAAATGACATGTTAAAATGTCAAAAAAGTAATTTTAAATAACATGCCATAAAAAATGCATATAGTGATGTTAAAATGCCACAAAAAATTCCTTTAGATGACACAATAGCATGCCATAAAAATTAATTAAATAACATGCTAAATTAAATGGTAAAAAAGATTCCTTTGAATGACATCTTAATCTACCATCAATAGCCATACTATGAGACTCCAACATGCTCCAATTGCTCTGTATAAGAATGGAACCTACGATATTTTACTTTGAAAGATATGATACTTTGAAAGATATGAGTTTATCATCAAGCTACCCACCAAATGTTCGTTATAAATATTAAAAAATATTGTTATATTCTTCTACTTTAAAAGCATATTTTCTTAATTATTTAAATGTATGCTCGAAATTATTATATTAAATAATACACTTGAAAAAGTTTGAGACATTAAATTTAGAGATAGAAAATATTCAAAAATATAATTTGTAGGTGAGGAGAAAAAATTGGGCAAAAACTTATTTTTTTGTACTTCTTGAAAAATATGATTAATTTAGTCGATACATTAAAATTATATTGAAGTAGTTATTTAATCAATGTATTATGATAAGATATAAAATTGCATATTTTACAATTATTAATAACTATATATACTTTATCTATTTCTGTGTGATATTTATTTTATGTTATACCATAACTAAACTATGAGTTATGTTTTTCTCCTTTTTTTTCAGAAAAAAAGTAGTATTGCTAGTTAAATGCTCTTAACATATAATTATGTTAGTAATTTCAATAAAATTACACTTTTATAATATTTATTAATCAATTACTACAAAGTAACACTATATTGTAAAACGGCATTAAATTAGTGCTATTAAATAATTTACAGTACTTTTTTATAAATGACACCATAAATAAATATGAATAGCATTTTTTTTTAAAAATTAGTAGCACTACTTAAATGCCTTGCAAATATATTTATGTTGGCATTTTCAATTAAATGTCACTATTTCTTTGTTACTTATTAATCAAATGTCACTAAATATTGTATAACAGTGACATTTTTCAACAATTATTACCATATTACTCTTATGTGTCATTACACTATCGAATATCACTAAGTTAGTGCCACTAAATATTTGGTGGCATTTTTTTTAGGTGCCACCATAAATAAATATGAGTGACATCTATTTTGTATGTCATTTAATAATCAAATGTCACTAAATATTTTATTATAGTGACATTTTTTTTTATGACTATCACTATTTTATTTTTGCATGTCATAAACTATAAATGCCACTTAGTGCCACTAAATAATTTATGACATTTTTCTTCAAACAACACTATAACTACATATTAGTGACATTTTTTTAAAAAAAATTGGTGACACTAGCTAAATGCCTTTGAAATACATTTATCTTGGCATTTTTAATCAAATGTCACTATTTTATTTGTCATTTAATAATTTTATCCCACCAGACATTAAATTTAGTGGCATTCTTTTATAACTATCACTATAATACCTTTTCGTGTCATTATATTATAAAATGTCACCAAGTTAATGCCACTAAATGTGAATTTTCTTGTAGTGATAGTATATTAAGTTTTTCTATAGCATGTAATGTTATGGTTGATTTACAAGATTATGGTGATGGGTTTGGAGCAAATTAGCTCCGAGCCTATGTTGAACCTGCACTGTAGATTATATTAGGGCTAAATTAGATCTCACCCTTTTAGGTGAGATTGCTACTATAGTTGAGTATGTTAAGATGTGATAAGATGAATGTATATATCCTTCAATTATGATAACAAATTACCATAAAAATCAATTCAAATTTTATCATAGAGTCTGCATATATTGGAGCGCACCTAGTTGTCATATTATAATATAATGCTTAGGCTCTAATATTGCATAGATTTGCGCAAATGGATGTTGTATTCCCTATGTTGACGGCTCGTCTTCTCCCTTTCATTCCTCATCCCTGAACCCGAAAAGGCATCTTTTTCAAGCTAATCACCTCCTTTCCTTTGATTGTAACATGCCTAGACCGCATTAATGACACTAGTAAAATATGCACCCACACAGCATTGATGGTAGTAAAATATGTGCAACTTTAGCCCTATGCTCCATTTTTTAGCGTTATGAGCAAATTTTGCGCATTTGCGTCCAAACCTATTGCCAAGTGCCATTGATGGTAGTAAAATATGTATATATAATGTTGGTGCCTATGCTTTGTTTTTCTAAGCGTAGGCACAAATATTACACACACTAAGTATTTCATAATCTATTGTCCTATATCATATATCAAATGAGATATGGATATTAATATCTTATGATACATCTATAATAATCTAATAAATCAAACCAAACATTACATTTGAAAAAGTTAGGACAATCTCTTCTAATTTACTACGAATCAGGATTAGATGAGGTTATCAATGTCAGATATCAAAAGCGGCCTTAGTGCAATAGTGTTTTATAATCACATTGTTTCTCAATGATGACTTTTTTATATATATGATCTAAACCAAACCTGATAAAATGATGTTAAAAAGAAAAATCCCTACTATTAAAAAGTCGCTTATACCGCCTACCTCCATAGATCACAGTCTTGTAGATTCTACAAGCCACAGCAGCCAACACATGCAAAGGAATGCAATTTCTTTAAACGCAACCCCTCAATTCACCCCGAATTCCCATCTTCATAATCAACCGTGCCATGTAGTTAATTTAACTGAAATTTGAAAATCGAAACTCTCTTGCGCCTAACTTCAACTCCTAAGTAACTGCTAAACCCTCAACCATAAATCCGTCTTGCCTTCTCTCAAACCATAACGAAGACCCTTCTCAAGAAATGGCACCAAAATTTTACGGCTTCCACACGTTTGCAGAGCCCGCCTTCCCCATCTCACTCTCCGGCGCATTTCGCGATAACATTCGCCAGTTTCTTGAACAATGCGCGGAGCCTGAGGATTACGAATTGGAGAGCATGCCCGTTTGGTGCACTTTTTTGGTGTATGAGAGCAGAGGAACAGTAGTTCCCTTATACACCATTGAAGAACATGTAAAGCATTCTGATACGCCCTTCTGCGATTACTGCCGGTGCGCTGGTGAGTGTAAAAATGGAAACTCTTTTTCTTTGTTTTGTTGAATTTTGAGAAATTTGATATGGGGTTTGAGATTTTTTTTAATCCATTATGTTTCTTGACTAGGGATTTTTGATACATATTTGTATGTATTTATTTTCATGGGTGCAGGATGGAGCAATCATTTCGTGTCGAAAAGGAAGTATCATTTGATCATTCCTGTGAATGATGAGTGGAATAAGCCTCTTGATGAGGGTGCTTTTGATCTGCAAACGCATCTCTTGCATGGTTTGATACACTGCAATGGGTTTGGACATCTGATCTGTATTAATGGGATTGAAGGGGGTTCTAAGTACATATGTGGCAGAGAAATCATGGATCTCTGGGATCGTATTTGCGAAATTCTGCGTGTGCGGTAACTGGAAATGAAAAACTGGAATCATGCATTCTTTTATTTCTTTGATGGGAATAGATTAGGAAGAAAATAATGATGCCAAAGAATTGTTGTATTATCTAAGTAATCATTATTCTTGATAGATTTCTGAGCTATCTAGTGCATGTTGTGTAGCAGTTCGTCAACAAAATTTCTTGTTCATCATCAGTGATTATATGATGAATTCAAAGTGGCATCGGTTTGTTAAATTATATTAAAATTTTCTGAGATCTTAAAAAATAATTTCGTATTTTTGGTATTTGAAACTTCAAATATGAGATAGATATGTTAACAGGATGTGACCAGACTAGGATGAACGCACTGAATCTCAGGAATCGTATTACGTGAATGTCATAATATCTAAGCTGCACAGCGGATGTTTAGAGCGGCTGATTAATAGAAATTTCTGATTGACTTGTGTAATGAACTGTAGGATGTTGATCTGCTTATAAAATGATATTGACAGTATTTGAATATTCTTCAAAAGAAGTCAGATTTTATTTGAATCTTCTAAGATATATGATGCCTATATTAATATTGATTGGATGAGTAAAGGATGAAATTTCTCACCTAAATAATTATAGTGTTAGAATAAGAATTTCCCTATCAGAGTTTCTTAGTAGATTTCATAGTTACCGCTTCAGTGTTCATAAAAATAAAACTATGTTGGTTTTTTTTGAGGAAACATTTGATATTTCGCTATTTGTTCCTTTTTGTAGGCAAATTACAGTGGAAGATTTGTCAAGGAAGCATATGATGGATCTCCGGTTGCTTTATGGAGTTGCTTATGGGCACTCCTGGTTTGGTAAATGGGGCTATCGATTCTGCTGTGGGAGCTTTGGAGTGAAGGAGCATAACTATGAAAGAGCATTGGATATTCTCAGCTCATTGGAGCTTGATCAAATAATTGAGGATTTCAGTCTCACAAATGGAAGCACAAATGTCAAGCAGATGATTCACCATTACAGAGTTATGAGTGAGACCAATTTGGTTACAATTAGAGACTTATTCAGATTTATGCTTACTCTCAAATTCACAGCTCCAACTGAAAGATATTCTGCCACTTCTGCAATGATTCCATCATTGTCAGTTAAAAAAGTAGCCTTTGCTACCCCTATTAAGAGATGCTCTCTGAAACTTTCCACAAGACTTGCATTGAGGAACAGTCCATTTGGAAAAGAAAAATTCACCAAATGTAGAAAATTTTCCAACCTTGCTGCTAATATGGATAGTAGATGGCCGGTAAGAAGACTTGAGCATGTTGCAGAAGTCATTGTCGAAGCGTTGAAAGAAAAGAGAGCAGCACACAATATCAGCAGCTGTGGAATGACTAGACAGGAGGCCCGTGATGCAGCACGCCTCCATATTGGTGATACAGGATTAATAGACCATGTGCTGAAAGTGATGAACAATGTAATTGTTGGAAATTACGTTGTTCGGCGTGCAGTGAACAGATCCACTAAGGTTCTAGAATATGCTATTCAAGATTTGAAGGCCAGCAAAGAGGATTATCTCTCAAAAGTTCCAGAATCCATTGGGGGACTTCCTATGGGTCCTGGAAGAAGTGTTTTAAATGATGTCGCCTATTTGTATAGAAACGTGCTCCTGGGCTATCCGGAATCTGATTCAGTGAATTTGGCTGTTGAAACGACTCTTTACAGCAAACATTTTGTAAAGGAATGGCCTTTTAGAGACGAGGAGGATGACTTGCTGAGGTTCATTTGCAGACTAACAGTGAGTTCCATTGATATAAATGATGTTGTTTCTTGTGACTTTCCACCTAGAGAATATGTAGTTGTTCCAGTTTATGCTACAATCAGTGATCTGAAAGAAGCAGTGCAGAATGCAATGCGGGACACTTACTGTGTGATGGATAGATTGGTAGTGACGGAGATTTTAGAGATGGAGGGAATGGAAGACGAAGAAGTTCTTTTTGGCATGATCGAGCCAGGCAGGGAAATTTGGGTGAGAGGTTCTGGATTGGATATGGAAAATGAATTGAGATATGAAGGGGGAGATGAAAAGTGGACGGTGAGATGCAAGTGTGGGGCAAGAGACGACGATGGGGAAAGAATGGTGGCGTGTGATATTTGTGAGACGTGGCAGCACACACGGTGCAGTGGTATTGAAGACGCTGAAGCAGTGCCAACATTGTTTGTCTGCGACGGCTGCTGCAGCTCACTAGCACCGGTGCAAACACAGGGCGATTCTGATTACCTGCAGGCTCCTCCTCCTACCATGCTGCTGCTGCCTGAGGTTGATGACATGAGGCTACTCTACTGTAACTAATGGGAATGCTGCTGCTTGGCATCAATTCTGTAAGTAGGATGCAATAATGCAGTTGATGTAATAATGCAAAATGTATCTTTTTACCACAAAACAGTAGAAAACCGATTTCTTGTCAAGATATGTTCGAACTGCATGCAGGGTTCTGGGCGCAGCTTATGAATTGAACTATAATGTTCTTCTAAGTATAATCCGCTCCCAAGTACGCACCAACATTTGGGGTTGTTCAGCGGCATATAAGACATGCTTGAGTCAAAAATGACAGGTTAACTAAATAATTAAATGTATAAGTTATTACATTCACATATTATTATTGTAAACAATTGATAATTTATAAAGCTCAAATATTAATAATTAATTGATTATTATGAAAGTAAATAAATGCTTACACATGGGGTGAAATTTGAAACTCAGACCTTATAATTTTAAGGTTTCAACTAACTTAGTAGTAAAGTTAGGTTTTTTCGACTGCTAATTATGCATTTGAATAGAAAAACTAAGTAGTACAACATGGTGTGAAGTATTATTCACAAAGAATAGAAAGAATCAAACTCAGATGAGTGAATATTTCTGTACTGGCCCAATTACAAAAATTAATTCTAGTCCTAAATTACAAATCAATTTGACCTTTTAATATACTTAAATCCCATAGATGAATCAAAACAATCTACCTTATCTCTATACAAATTCATCAATTTTAATAACTCGGTCACCTTCACCTTTGTTCTTTCTTCGCTACCAATTTGTAGCACTACCAAGAGCTTCTGAAAAGCCCCAAGTTGGAGTGCCTCTACCAGAGCCACGGCGGCTTTCTCATTTTCTCCCAAACAAAGCTTCCAAAGACTCGAAATAGAGAATTCTGTGGCCGCGTTTGAGACGCGCAGAATCTTCTTTACGAGTAATGGAATCGTTAGGGCGTTGGCATACGCGCTTTCCCTTCCTTGTTCCCAACTGCAAATACTGTGCAAGACAGCTAAAGCCTTTTCACAAATGCTTTTGTCGCCATCCACAAGAATTTCAAGAATCAAAGGGATTAGCCCCATTTGGACAAATCTCAATGCCACTATGCCACTACTCTCTTCTGTAAATGATGAAATCATTTGGTGAATAATCATTAAGCTTGCCTTGGTAGCTTTAGGGCAAATTGGGACTTTCACAATCTGAAATAGTGTTTCTTCTATGCCCTCAATTTGCATTAGTTCATCAGCACAGCCTCCTTGATCAGCACAAATCACCTCTTTCAACACGCAAACGGCGTTTTGTCTTGAGGAAAGATCTTGCTCGTTTTTCAAAAGTAAAGCCATGCAACGTAGAGAAACCGAGGATTTCAAATTGGCAATACCTTGTTGACCAATTGGGAATGTCCATGTCAGTGCCGACAAGGTTTCTTTCAACAAATTCAGGTCCGATGAAAAATGGGCCAACGACTCGAACAAATCTGCCAATGCAGAGCCAATCCCGTTTTCCACAATGCACCGCTTGTTACGTTCGCTTTCCTTAGCCAATTTTTTTATCTTCCCAAGCAATTCTTGGCACTTTTTTCCATCACCACGTCGTGTGGCTGACTCCATTTTTGAACAAATCTCGGAAACCTCATAAGGTGTGATTGGAATTCGAGGGGTCGGAATCCTCTCAACCCCACAAGATTTGTTCTCAACGCACCAATCTTGGATCATCTTTCTTATAGAATGATTTGGGATTTGATCAAAGTTTCTCAAGACTTGATTGGTGACGGGGCATGTTAGGTTCCCGGACTCCATCCACTTCTCGATGCTCTCCCGATCGTAGGTGATGCCGGTCGACAACGTGACCGGATCTTTCATCAAATCAAGGGATATTGGGCACCTAAAATGAGTAGGAATTGTGAGCTCCATATCTGGATTATTGTTCCCTTTAGAAGCTTCACTTTTCCTGGCACCTCTCCTCCGCCTCCATGAGAAAGTCATCATGAAAAACCTCAATGTGTATATGTAAATGTCTGTGTTGGAGATAATTCGATGGGATTTTTTTTGTTAAAAGTAGAACTTATATTGTATGATGAAATTTCTTGAACTATAAATTGTTTGTGTGATATATATATATATATATAGAGAGAGAGAGAGAGAGAGAGAGAGAGAGAGGGTTGGCACATAGAAGGTAGGAGTTAGGGGAAAAGAGAAATGTGGAATAAGGAAAAGTTCAAATGGGAGGAATACTGGAATAGGTTTGAATTGAATGTTTTGACCGTTGAAATTTTGAAAATTGAAAGTCTATTTGTTTTGCTGAGCAGAGGGGAGTCGGCTGAGTTTTGACTTGCTGACCGAGTAGAGGGTCAGCGTCGCTGGTCGGTGGCTGAGGCTGACCCGATGGCAATTGAAGCCACTCCACCGCCTGATCCAAAGTGGCAAGTATGAACCGTCACAATGGTGCCACGTCTCCCGAATGCATTGGATCTTCTAATTTGTTATTTATGAATGATCTTCACGCGTTTATCTGAATCAATTTATATATATTCAATAATAAAAACAAGAATTCCTTAACTCTGCCATGAAAAGTTTGTGTTATACCCAGAGATGGAGCTGACAGGGCAGTCCACGTCTCAAAATATTAAAATTTCATTTGTTATATTAAAATTTTTTAAATATTATAATTTTGTCATTTTTAAATTATAAATTTGTCTCTATTCTTATTAAAAACATCATTTTGTCCCATTGTACTTGTTTGTATATATAAGAAATAAAAAAAATATATCATATGTTTAGTAATTCAAAATTTCACTCCTCATAAAAAAAATTCTGCTTTCGTCCCTGCTTATACCTATACGTAAGATACACATAAGGGGAAAAAAAATTAAAAATATTTTAATTTTCTGTACGTTTTGAACTCTTTTTTTTTTATTTTTTTTTTTATCAAGTGTTCGTTTTGAACTCAACAATGAATACTTCAGATGTGGAACATTTGATAAATACATTGTTTGTATTACTTTATGTTGACATCTTTCCGCTTATTTACGAGTGTCCTGTTGCAACTTGCAACTTGCAACTTGCAACTTGGTAAAACATCATTTATATAATTAGTGGTTCAATTAGTCCAATAAATTTATGTTTAGTACAATAGAGAGTTGGGCCCTTGAGGCCCATAAGAAGCCCTAACATTAACTCTACTACAGATAGATTATCACATCTCAATTCCCTACACATAGCCTCATTACATTCATATATTCACTGATTCGATTTAGAATAATAAAAGCAGCCTTTATTTTTCTCTTATTTTAATTTATTGTGTTGAGGATGAAACTCTTTATATTTAATATTTTCCTAAAGGAATCATATTATTTTGACAATGTCTATCAGAATATCACTAAATTCAGTTTTGTTTTGCTTTAGAGTGTAGAGGATATTGTATAGATTATATAGTTATGTAATACTTAAGTGAAGTGCCATAGGAGTTCGATTTTGGATTGAATTATAAGATCGAATATATTTTATTTTATCATTGAGACTAATCGCAATCCCTAATATGTACTAAGTGATAAGGGTAAAAAATAATTATTAAGAAAAATGGTACTTGCAGCACACCTCTGCAAGTCAATAAATATTGATAAATTTAAAGTCATTTATAGCATAGTCGGAGTTTCGTACATGGACATAATTCAATTAAATTCTAACAATCTTACTTGAAATCTAGCTAAGTTTAATTTGTAGTGACCGACGAATTTTCCCAATTCCAAATATGGCACAATAAATACTCAACCCATGGTTGAAAATTGGGGAAATTGCAAGCACCCCCCCCCCCCCCAGGGATAAGAGGAATGGGCAAAAAGGCCCCCTGTGAAAAAAAAAAAGTACAAAATACCTCCCTAAGTTTTCATAAATCATGCAACGCGACCCTTTTGAGCGTTGTTGTATACGCTCGTCTGGATGCGACTGGTTATCCTTTTGAATGTGTGAAAAGCCTGTTTTATCCGCTTCCCCAAATAAGTGAAAACCCATTTCCTCCTTGTGGACCTGAACATCAAATGTATTTTCTCCACCCCTAAATTTAATTTTTTCTGCTTCAACCAAGATTAGTTTGTAGAATGGCGACTTCTTCTTCCAATAGTGCAAGGAACAGATTCAGACCCACCGGGCCTTTACTTGACCTGAGGTATGGGAGGCCTCCAGTGTGTAGATGCTTGGCAGACGCTGCTCTTCGAGTGGTTATGAATGAGAGGAAAAGCTCGTTTGGTAGGCTTTATTACTGTTGTGCTATCCAATGATGCAATTTCTTCGAATGGTGTCTGCCACTTCGAGCAACATAGTCTCCAAGTGGTTTTCTAGTTATTTGTCCCCAGGACTTTGGCATAGATGCAAGCTATGGTGGTGAGGAAGACGAATTGGCAGATGGTGAAGAAGTGGTTTTTGGGCTGTCATGGGTAGCGGCATCTAGGAAAGAGGAGAATTCTTCAAATGTTGTTCTGTTTATTGGCTTTTAATAGCTGTTTTAGTAACATTTTGGTTGTTGTAGTAGTAATGAAGTAACAAAATGAAAAGTGTTAGTTTTGCTTGTCTAGTTTCTGCAATGTTAAGGAAGTTCATCTTCCTATGTTTCCTTTCTTGGTTCTATATTGCCGATTGTTAATTAGGGGGGGTAAATTGCTATTATATACCTTATGATTGAAATCAGAGGGGGGTAAGTTGCTTATTTCTAGAAGAAAAAAATTGCAAGAGTTGAAGGAGTATAATAACTTATCCAATCAAAAACCAACAAAACTAAATGAACAAGAAACCAACAAAACCATACAAAAAAAATGTTAAAAGTAGTCCAAAGATTAACAATCTCCAAATTGGTCAAAAGAAGACAAGCTACTATATTCAATAAAGTGCAATTGACATTGTTTAATACATTCCAACCACTCACCAAAATAATTAAAGCTGTCAAATATGTTTAAATATTCCAAACCCTTCAAAAGGTAAACAAGGCATATTTTCCCTAGAATCAAATGCCCACAGTTACATACATACAGAATAGACAATTGTTTGAGAAATGAAATGTCATTAACAATCTATCACACCACATCTATAGATGTTGTGCTCTCCTCTCAACTGCCCTTTTTTTCATATTCTGCAGCACCTCAAGAACAGTTGGTTTTTTCTTTCTGTTGGATGGGGTGGGATCACTTGCAGCCACACCATTCGAAGCATCAGATCTATTTTGAGGTGAGATAGAAGGCCTACTTTTTCTTGGTGCACCTTTTCTTCCTTGGCTTGTTTTCCCCAATAAAGCAAAGCTACATTTCTAAGGCCCTGGTAAGTTTCACCTTTTCCTCCATAAGTGGATTGTTTCTGTAGCCAGGAAAAAAAAAAATCAAGCATAATAAATCAAACTGAAAATATTGACCATATATTTTTTAGCTAAACCAACAAGGCAACAAACCTATTTTAGAGCAACAACCAAATCAACAAGCATCAAGTTTCATTCTTATTAGCTGCAACAACCCAAATGATGATTTCAAACCTAAGATTTGCAACAAGGAGACCAGCATATCAAAGATATTTACTAATTTAAAAAATAGCTTACTGATCTGGAAGGCTGTGTTGGGTGTTCAACAGTGGAACTTTGCCGTGCATCATTCTGGCTAAGATGAGGGACTTGAGAATCTTGGTTCATCATCTCTGAGGAGCTTGTGCAGTATGTGGGATAACAGTAGCCTGTAAAATGAATGTAAATTGATCAAACCAAATAGTCATTAGGAATATATACAATTGTTAATTTAAGTCTAATATCTTAACCTTAAAGAGTCTAGCCTTTGGATAAGTGGGGTTTTTGCAAGAAGTTTTGTTGTGACCTCTTTGTAGACAATTTTTGCATGTATGTGTAAGCTTCTTCCTTATTGAAGTAGTCCTATGCATTTCATCAGGACCTCTTCTTCTTAGCTTAGCTAGTCTCCCAACTTTAGCTTTGATTTTAGGTGGTTTTAGAGGTAGAAAGTTAGTTTTAATGTAGCCCTTAAGCCCAGGAACCCCATGGATCATGTGTTCATATACCTTCATGTAAGTCTTCTTTTTGTAGCGATCATCCACATAATCTTCTAATTTCAACCTTCTATCTGAAATTGCAGCAGAAGCATGGCAATAAGGACAAGCATTCAGCTAAAACATCCCACATGTGCAATCTTTTTTCTCCAAGTCCACAATATATCTATCTTCTGGAATGTCAACTTCAAACTCTTTGCCTCCACACCATCTAGCAATGCAATGCCTAGTTATAATGTGCTGCTTATTGATCTTCTTAAGTATGTTTGGGCATATGCATCCAGCATATTTTTCCATCCTTGCTCTCTTGGTCTGAATCCTAGTCATCAGCTTGCTTCTGATAATTTCAAACATGCTAATGATAGGTTTGTCCCTTGCATCAATGATATAGCTGTTAAAAGATTCAGAAAGATTGTTAACTAGAATATCACATTTGCAGTAAGATGAAAAATATGACCTAGCCCAATGTTCAGCTGGAACTTTCCTAAGCCACTCCACTCTCAATATTCTCATTCACTTTAGGATCTTTTGCTTCCAACAAATTCATGTAATGCTCAAACTCTATTTTCCTACCAACAGATGCTGCCTTCCTGAATAATTCCTTGGGCTTAGGTCCACTAAACTTCTTCTTGAAGTTTTCATACATGTGTCTCAAGCAGTATCTGTGTTCACTATCTGGAGCCACATCTCTCAAGGCTTCAACAAGTCCTTTTTGTCTATTAGATATGAAAGTACATCTCCTGTCCCCAAGATCCTCAAGCATTTCCTTCAAAAACCAACTCCATGTCCCTTTGTTCTCCACTGGAACCACTGTCATGGCAATAGGCACCATGTTATCATTGCCATCCCTTCCTATAGCAACCAAAAGCTGCCCACCATATGCAGTTTTCAAAAAGTAGCCATCTAGACCAATAATTGGTCTACACCCTTGAAAAGACTTCGTCATGGCATCCAGTGAGAAATACATCATCTCAAAGATAGTGTCTTCAACCTTCCTCAACAAAATCTTGCTGCCAGGATTCTTCTTTCTAACTATGGCACAATAATCCCACAGCCTTTGAAATTGTTGACCATCCACCCCTCTAATTTACTGTAACGCATGTCTTTTGACTCTAATCACTTTCCATGTACTCACATTCAAATACACATTTCTTTGAATGGTGTTTTTCAGCTTCTCAATTGAAATATTGGGATCATCCTTAATAGTATTCTCCAGTCTCTTTGCCAAATATCTTGCTTTTGCAAGGCTGTTATGATCTACTCTGGGACATGTATGTGTTCCTTTGACTGTTTTCACTTGAAAAGTTGCACCTTGCATAACTGGGGAGGCATGGATCCTCCAAGTGCATGAGCTATTCTTGCACTTAGCTGCTATTCTGGCCTTTTCATTTCTAATACATTCAAGCTCAAAGCCCTGTCTCATAGGCCCAATCTCTCAAAGCCACTCAAATACCTTTGCATTAGCAAATTTCATCCCCACCACCATATTAAAGTCTTTCATCTCTTACCCCTCTCTGAAATATGGATGCTTTGGATCTTCTTCATCTGAACCATCCAAACTGATGAGTTCATCATTTGCCCAGGGTCACTGTACCACTCTTCATCCTCAACCTGATTAGCTCTTTGGGGCCTCTTCCTCTTGGGATTCTTTGATTTCATTACTTTTCTCAACTTTCTGAGTAGCTCTCTTTTACTCATATTCTTTTCCAAGAAGATATCATCATCACTTGACCCCTCCAAATCTTCAAGCACAAGGCTTGGTGTATCTGAATCAAGGTCAATGTCTTCCTCTGAATCATCTGGCTCATAGTCCTTATCCTCTGAATCTGAAGGAGTAGTAGCTTGCTTCCTTTTATGACTTTTTTTTCTCTAGGGTTGTGCATTCTCTGATTCTTTATCAAACTGCTCTTCAAGTTGTTCACTACCTGAATCAACCGTGTATGTGCATCTGGTGAGACATCACCAGGTTCATCATGGTCTACATCTTCTTCTTCTTCAGTATGAGATAATGAAGTCTCTTCATCTCTATGCATCTGTTCCTCATCAATCTGAAAATCATGTAGAAATTGATCTGCATAATGTTCTGCTTCAACATGAATATCCTGATCAAAATAAGCTCCTTCTGCAGGGTGATCAAAATGAGCTCCTTCCTCATGCTGGACTGTAGATGCTTCTTCTTCATGCTGGATTGCAGTTTCTTCCTCATGATGATCAAAATTAGCTCTCTCTAAATCATTTGCTACAGGTGCTTCTTCCTCATTTGCTGCAGGTGCTTTTTCCTCATGCTGGACTGAAGGTGTTTCTGAATGTTCATTTTGTTTTGTTATTGGTTGTTTAGTTGCAACTGCTTCTTCTTCATGATGCACTGTAGCAACATGCTCTTCTTCCTCTTCTGGCTGAGGTGGTTGTTTACTGAAACCCCCAAACTCCATCTCTTCTGGCTGTGTACTGCAAAAATCATCTTCAAAATCCACCCCTTGTGTTAATAATCTGAACTTGTCATCCCTATTAGTTTCTTCTTCTCTATAGTTCATTTTCTGAAGTTCATCCAAGGTAATCAAATTCCCATGTTCATCCATGATTTGGATTGGATCTACTACCTCCTCTACATACAACAAAACTGGAAAATCTGTAAGGCCTCTGTGCACCCTTTGTAAGTAAGTTATACTGTAATTTGGGGACTCATTTGTTATTTTCCTCAACCCAAGTTCAAGTGAATATCTAGGCTCTCTATAGTAGAAAGTGACTATGCCTTTCTTACACCCATGCTTCACATACAACTCCCACAGAGTATCCAAGTTCAAGAAGTCAAAATAAAATTTTGGAATGTGTATTAATTTTCCTCCTGTATATATTAGTTTTGGAGTACGCATAAATTCCCCTCGACTCCACATTTCTAATTCATGATATTCAGTCATCTGCATTCATCAACAAATAAAATATTCAACTACCTAGTGCCATAATGCATACCAATTAGCCTAAGTAGTGACAGTTAACATTGATATAGTCCATAACTAAATGGACATTATATATATGATACTTAAATAGGAAGAACTGTGCGCTCTGTCAATATAAGTCTTTTTTCAGGTTTGACTCCTACTGGGACCACTGACATAAGAGTTCTATTGGGACCACTAACATTGAAACACTACATTGACAAGTACGGACAAATAGAACCAATCACGCCATCACATAACACCTAAATAACATCCACATAAGAGACAAAACTCATGTTGGGCTGCAAAGTATATTTCACCACTTCACACATAACGGACAAATAATACATCTATAAACAATATTCTATACATATATAAACAAATTTCACAAAGAAAAGCCCAAACAAGTACCCTAAGCAACATATGTGAAGGAGAAAACAAATGCGTACCGTGCACTCGAGTTAAAACACCAAATCTAGTCCCTTCGCCTTCAATCACGTCTCCACACCGGTCTTCACCACCAATCTTCTGTAAATCCACTTTGGATTGAAACAAAAAATTCATTGTGATGGGGGAGACATGAAAATTCAAGCTAAGGGTTTTGAGAATTTTAATTTTACGATTTTCGCTCTTGTTTCTTTCGCTATTTGATTTCAAAATGATCTGAAAAATGAGAGGTGAAAGGTGTTTAAACTTATGTAAGGTCATTTTGGTCCTTTCAATATTAAAATCTCTGAAAATCTTTCCTAATAGTTCACAGGATGCGGTGAGCATGATTTTTCAAATCTCGGGGAGGTTTTTTGTACATTGTGTTTATGCAGGGGGGTATTTTGCCTATTTTGAATAACACAGGGGGGTAAATTGCTATTAGCCCGTTGAAAATTATACACTGTAGTGATGCAAAAATTCACATAATTACTCAAGCAAGATTGAAATGAAATGTGCAAATTACAATAAATAAATAAATAAACAATTTTTTAGTGAATTGTGTCTCCCCCGAGGTCTAATGTTAATACAGGCGAGCCAGCTAATGTGTACCCACCCCTTTGATTTGACTTTGGATGACATTTTTCAGAGGTCCATGACTGGTAAACTCTGGTGCATAAAAGACTGAGCAAGTTATGGAACAAAAAACCAGTTGTTTATGATCAACGCCGTATTGACTGTTCAGGTTGGAAGTTTTTATATGCACAACATAAAAATTAACAGAGTCTTAACAAATAAATATTCCCACTATAGTGTTGGAAGACTTGGGGCTTGTTTGTTTGTAAATTATCAAAATATTTTTCAACTCCCAAAATACAAACATACAACTTATTATATTCACCAATTCCACTATCCAGAATACACCCAAAAAGGCCCAAAATACCATCACAATTCATTTTCTACTAATTCCCCAATATCTAACTATCTCATTTATTGTCCCCCTATCCAATCTATATATACATATACATAAATAATTTTAAAATATCAATCTCATTCTACCAACTCAACAAAAAAGTTATTAATGTGACATCTTATCCTATGCCAAAACACAAACAAATAAATAATTTTCTTCCAATTTATTTTTCATATACCACCCAAAATACGAACAAACAACCATCATATTCTCCAACCCCACTTCCAAAAAACTATTTTGCCAAAATATTTTGACAAAATACTCCAATAAATAAACAAACAAGCCCTCGGGATGTGAAATACTTCCTCTGTTCAGACCATAAGTATTGCTGTCATTTTTAGAATGGTTTTCTTTTTCTTTCTTTCTTTCTATTATTATGATTTTGTTGGAAAATGTCATAGCATATAAATAAATAGCACATATCTCCACCTCTCAACTTACTAAAAATTCGTATAATGGAAAAATTATTTAAAAAACTTTTCTAACTACAATTTTCAATTTTGTATCTCTCAAATAATGTTTAAATTGGAAAGTAGAGATTAGGAATGTTGAACATATTTAAGGCTCAATCAACCTACACCAAACTGCTGCTGACCAAATGTGATTCTTCGTTTAATTGTAGTTGGTACGTCAATATAGGCAAACACTTTGCTTCCTTAAATTATGAAATACGATTAATAAACTGTCTATCTTCTTTTTGATATATATTTAAGTACTTTCTTAAAATGTCCTCATATTTATTTTTTTATCCCTATAATTATAGAATAACTACCAACCATTCCTACTCAACTACTAGCACTTAGTTCCACAATAACTGATGAAAGTTATACATATTTTCATTTCTCTACATTTTTTTTCAATTTTCTGCAATTATGTTTTCTCTCATTTTATATGATTTTATTATTTTTATTTATTAAGAGTTGATTGTGCACAAGCCACTAGTATATCAATTTAAATCTCTTATTCTATTTCGTGTTTCATTTCCTATTCCATTACATAGATATATGACATGTATATTAAATATTTTCTTATAAAAATAATTAATTAAAAATTAGATACACTTGGCATATATACATTAAATTGGAATAGATAATGAAATAGATGATTCAAAGTGATGAACAAAAGACAACTCGTCTTTGATTCTCTATTTAGTTTCTTATATTTTAGCAAGAAATCATTAAGGAAAATATTTTTCTTGCTTTAATAAATCCTTTAATCTTTTGTCTTTCCTTTATCAAAATCCAAGAACCAAATATAATGAAGAATATTCAATAAAATAATCTCTTAATTTATGAAGGAGATGTACGTCTTGTAATAAAAGATCCCAACGATTACATATAAGCAACTATTTGCCAAAAAATATGAACCTTTAAAAGTCTAAATCATGTATGAGTTTAATATTTTTTTATTCTAAAAGGTTAATGGAGTTGGTAATCTACCTTACATTTTGGTTCCCAAGGTTTAAAATTATTTCTTTCATTTCACTTGATTATACAAAAGATGAGTTACTGATACCAACCTTATGCATTAGTTAATGAGCAACTATTTGTATGAATTGAAAATAAAATTGATTTAGGATATAAAAAATATTTTTATACCATAATCTAAATTCAATTACGTTATTTTGCATTGAAATTGATATAGTATATATTTTCATAGTTTGAATGGGCAAAATGTTTCCATGCATAAATAAGCTTGGGGCGGGGCTATGCCCTAGTAGATGGTTCGCAATGTGAACTGGATTTGGCCAGGAGGCAGGAGTACTTCAATTGACAGCTGAGAAAACATTGGAGAAATTCGATACAAATTAAGCGTGAAACCATGTGAGGAGGCGACAGCTACTGCACTGCACGTGCACACCCATGATGCAATTTTATACGATAAAAAAAAATTATAATATTAATAATTAATAAATGATAACATAAAATTTATCGTATTAGTACCGACATATATTAAGTAATAATAATTTTTATAATATCACCAATGATATTTCTTAAATAACAATAATTTTTATATTATCACGATATAATTTGTTTATTTTGTCTTGAAATTTAGACTTCAAATGATGAGAAGCGGAAGCGTGGTGGGTCCTAACTCATATGCCCATGACCTGTTTGGTTATTTTGTTTGGGTATTTAAACCCCGATTTCTTCCTCATTGAGGAGAGGAAATTCTAGGAAATTGAGTTTAAATTGCTTTAGAGATATTCTCTCAGAACGGAGTTTAGAACGAGAGTGTTGGGTGTTCTCGTGAGATTTGTGGGACTTAAATTGTACTTGATACTTTGATTTGAAATCAATAAAATTCATGTCAAATGGATTAGGCACATCGCCACCACATTAAATCTAGTTGTCACTTCATTGAATTACTTTGTCTTTTATTTCTCAATTTTACTATTTGGTCTTTTTGGGTTAGAACATAATTTAATATCAATAAAAATTAGTGTTTATCGCCATTAACAATTAGTAACACATATATATATACTTACAACTTAATTATAATAAAAATTGCCACTTATAATTTGTAACAAAATTTTCATTATTACTAAATAGCATGTATCACTAATTGTCAATATATAATAACAATTTAAATATAATTGTTATCATCATTAAATTTATTAAAATTATTATTATGATAAAATAATTTTTTTATTATTTAATATATATAATTAGTGATGATAATTTTTATATTCTCATCTATTAACCTGTTACTAATTCTTTTATTTTTCTTGCAATTTCAACAAGAGATGCAAACTAGTCGAGTCGAACCAAAGTCGAGCTTGACAAGCTAAGGAAATTATGAGTACGAGCCCTTGTTCGGGCTCGGCTCGGCTCAAACTCATTAACAAATTATAAACTCGAATTCAGACTCGGGTTCAAACTTGAAAAGTTAAATTATTTTATAAAAAATTCTAAAAGTAATATATTTTATTATATTTTTTATATATAAATATTTTATTTTTTTTAAATATAAACTTGCGAGCCAACTTGCGAACTTGCAAACAAAAATTATTTGGCTCGAGTTCGACTCGAAACCTATACAAACTTGGAGGTCGCGCTTGAATTTTTTGAACTTGAGCTCGAATACTTTTTGAGCCAGTTCATCAAGCTTGCAAAGTGGCTCGATTTGTTTACTTCCCTAATTTTAACCGTAAGACTTTTCTTATCAAAATTTGCTATTTTTTGCTCTCGTCATGTCCTTATTAATCCTCAAAAGGATAAACATTTAAAAAGAAAAATAAATATTGTTGTATATAATTGACCCCTTGGTCATTGTTAGAGATAGGAATCTATGTCGGGTTTATCTCGTCTCTACCTGCCGAATGGTGAACTCTAGAAGAGATCACAGCCATCCCACAAATTACTGTACATATTCTAGTTCTGAGGACTTTAGATTATATTAAGATTATATATATCTGCGATAAAGATTATTCTAATTATGAGGACTTTAGGTTATGTGTATCTAATCACAAGTGTTTTATAAAATTAGAATATAACTTGTCATAAGTACCCCAAGAAAACAACAAATATATCAATAAAAAAATGATACATATGTAGCAATATAAAAAATATTACTAATATATAATGCAACTTAATAATAACAAGAATTAATGTTTAAATTATTCCCGCTATTACTAATTATTGACAATTCAGTGGCAAATAAAAATTGTTATTATCATAACTTGTCAGAAGACTCTTATTGTCACTGTACACTTATTATTATTAGTCTCATATTATATTTATTCAATTGGATATATATTCAGTTAGTTCATAAAATATTAGACCACGCAGAATGACCTCAATATTTTATTTTATAATATCATCTTACTTTCGATTAATAATTTACTCTCTACTTGAGTAAATGACATCAAGTTTTGCATAGTAAGGATCTATAGTAAAATTAGTAGGACCAAAAACAATCTTTGACCTCAATATTTTATTTTATAATATCATCTTACTTTCGTTTAATAATTTACTATCTACTTCAGTAAATGACATCAAATTTTACATAGTAAGAATCTATAATGAAATTAATGGGACCAAAAACAATCTTACTTGTGCCTTTGTATTCCAAAAATTCGGGCTTAGCTACAACACACACATACATATATATATATATATATATCAATAATAAAATATTAAATAATAAAATAAAGTTATTATTAATTATATATATGATAATAAATGATAACGTTATTATTTTGATATAATAATAATTTTCACATTCTTAATTGTAATATATATGCACATTATATCACCCTATGATCATTCCAATCTCTCTCTCTTCAAATTACTACTCATTCCAAAGCTTTTTTGGGCTATGTTCCCAGAAAACAAAAGCATTTAAATCTTGAGAATTTTGAGTATTAAAAGTTGAAAATATTATTGATACTCGGTGAGCTATAATCAACGATGATTATTATCTCATCTACCAACTTGACACCCCGCCATGCATCTCTTATATATCCTCCCCAATTGGAAGCCCACATCCACAAAGTAAAAGAGAAGATATTCTTTCGATATATTGGGGATTTGAAGCTAAGGACAGTAGCTCCTTAACACGCTCTGATATGATAGTCTAATGTTTCAACTTCTGCAACTTCTTACAAGCTTATAAACAACGTTATTCTTCGGATAAAAGTATCATGTAAATTCTCTTTTGAAATTCTTCCAAGTATCAATTTTACATAATATATCCCTTCTCTATGTTTGCATGCTTTCAACGTCACCACAAAGTAGCTGCATAAGTGAGATAAAAAGAGTGGCACTATATATACTACGTACCTCTTCGGTTATATTAGGCCTCTCAAAATAGAAATCCATTTGCAGTAACAAGTTTCCAACTTCCTTAGCGTCCCTCTTACAATCGAACCATTTGGTTTTAGGGTAGTCCACCCTTGTGTTTGACACAGTACTTGTATCAGCACCCTGCTAGTTGTGCCCTCTTACATAAGGTAATTAAGTCTCCATGCACCTCCATAATGCTGTCTTGAATGGGCTTGGATGACCTCCATCACCTTAGCCTCCAATTGCACAAGCCATCCCTCTTGCAAAGTATTCGTATCAAGGCAAGTTTGAACATTCTCTTTCATTAAGTCTAGTGGTCTAAGAACATGCAGCATGAATCATCTGTTTCATTCTCTATTCTATCTCTTATTTTAATTTTTTATATTTATACCAAGTATATCTAATTATCAATAAATTATTTTTATAAAAAATTATTTAATACACTTGTCATATTTTTATAAAATAAAATAAAAAATAGAATAGAGAATGAAATAAAGAATTTAAATCGGATAACATGAACCTCCTGTATTTCAACATTGTGCTCAACTCGCTCTAAGTGCTCACGGACATCCCCCACGTGTTCCTCAAAGCTACCCTCACAGGTCTTACTTTGGTCACGTTCCTCATCGCCATCATGATGGCTCACAACACGTATTAAGAGTAATAAATACGAAAGTATTAGTAAACCATATGGGTACAAGATAAGTATATAAGAAATACTGTACACCTCCGTATCTATATTTTATCTATAAAAGTATGAATAAGTATAATAATTTCTTTCATTTTATGTGAGAACAAAAATATTATTTTTCTTTAATAATATTATCACATTTAATACACATGGTTTAATAGTAATTGCAACTATCAAACATCAAATGTATATTCATGGCATTTAGACTCATAGAAAATAATAATTATAATTAATTAAATCAAGTCTTTCATCTTAAATAATGTATATACATCAAATATATATATATAATTGTATTTATTACATTTGCTACAAATTAAATATATTTTTAATTATAATCATACAAAATAATAATTACATTGAAATTAATTAAATAAACTTTCTACTTACCAAATGTAATTACATATATTGAAATTAACATATTTAATACATATAGTTTAATGGTAATTACAACCAAAATAAGTTTATTTTAAATTATGCTCAGTAAAAATAATAACTATAATTAGTTAAATCAAGTTTTTCCTCTTAGCAAATGCATATTAGCAAATATATGTATACACACACACACACACACACATTGTATTTATTACATATATTCCAAATTAAGTGCATTTTTAATTAGACATATAGAAAATAATAATTATATTAAAATTAATTAAATCAAAATTTCATACTTAGCAAATATAATTAAGTATATCGAAATTTAGTCTTCTACCAACATATTTAGTTGGGCTTATAGAAAATAAAAATTAAATTAAACATAAGCTATTATCCCATCTAATAAGACTATTACTATCACATTCAATACATATGGTTGAATGGTAAATTACAACTAAAGTAAATTTATTTTAATTAGACTCATAATAAAAACTGGATTGAAATTAATTAAGAAAAAAAAATCAATTGATGACGAAAAAATGATACTTCATAAATATATTTGTATAGATATTTTTTCTGCACTCTCCATAAAAAATAAGTAAAGAAAATATTTTTATATATCAAAATATATGTTCAATTCAAAAGTAATAGTAAATTTAATATGACAATGAACAAGAATAGATCAAGTCTTACAATCACATATTTAACTGATGAGGAAAAAGAATGATATCTATAAATACATTCGCACAAATATGGGTTCTCCTAAAAAATGAAAAGAGAAAAGTATGTATTATATATCAAAATAGGTGCCAAACTCATATACAATGTTATATTTAATATGATAATAAAAAAAGAATAAATTAAGTTCATTTAATTTATTTATTTATTTATTTGTGTATTTACATATATATTTGAAATATATTTTGGTTAATTTTTATATATAATAATGTGCACATTTTATTTTCTTAAAAACTAATAGCAAAAGTATGGATGAGTATAGTAGTCTCTTGTTTTTTATGTGAGGACAAAAATATCTCTCTCTAATAATACTATCACATTTAAAACACATGATTTAATTAATGGTACTTGCAACTATTAAACATCAAATGTATATACATTGTATTTAGACTCATAGAAAATAATAACTATAATTAATTAAATCTAGTCTTCCATCTTAAATAATGTATATCATTGTATATATTACATTTGTTACAATTAAATATATATTTAATAAGAATTATACCAAATAATAATTGCATTGAAATTAATTAAATAAATTTTCTACTTATCAAATGTAATTACATATATTGAAATTACCATATTTAATACACATAGTTAATGGTAATTACAACCAAATTAAGTTTATTTTTAATTACATTCACAAAAAATAATAACTATAATTAGTTAAATCAAGTTTTTCCACTTGACAAATGTGTGTGTGTATATATATAGATAGATAGATAGATAGAAAATATGTATATCCATTGTATATATTAAATATATTCCAAATTAAGTGCATTTTTAATTAGACATGTAGAAAATAGTAATTATATTAAAATTAATTAAATCAAAATTTCATACTTAGCAAATATAATTACGTATATTGAATTTTTTTCCTTCTATCAACATATTTAGTTGGCTTATAGAAAATAACAATTAAATTAAACCTAAGCAATTAAATTATATCCCCATCTAATGAAACTATTACTATCACATTCAATACCTATGGTTGTATGGTATGGTTGTATGGTAAGTTACAACTAAATTAAATTTATTTTAATTAGACTTATAATAAAAACTGAATTGAAATTAATTCAAAAACAAAAAAAATCAGTTGATGAGGAAGAAATGATCATACTTCATAAATACATTTATATAGATATTCTTTCTACGCTTTCCATAAAAAATAAGAAAAGAAATATTTTTTAAATATCAAAATATGTGTTCAATTCAAATGTAATAGTAAATTTAATATGACTATGAACAAGAATAGGTCAAGTCTTACAATCACAAGTTTAACCGAAAGGAAAAAGAATGATGTTTTATAAATGCATTCATACAATTATGGATTCTTCCTCAAAAAATTAAAAGAGAAAAATATGTATTATATATCCTAATAGGTATCAAACTCATATATAATATTATATTTAATATGATAATGAAAGAGAATAAACTAAGTTCATTTAATTTTTTTATCTTTTCATTTATTTGTGTATTTATATATATTTCTGAAATATATTTTGGTTAATTTTTACATATAATGTTGTGCATATTTTATTTTCTTAAAAAACTGATAGCAAAAAAAATACTTTCATGTTGTATCACAACTTCAAAAAATATTCTTAAACCTATTTATTTAATTTAAAAGATAAAAAATGTGTCAAAAGAAAAATATATAATTGATGGCTCCATTAGAAGCCACAAAAAATTAAGAATTAACTAAAATTTTATTTCTTCGAAGTTTTTAAATAAATTATTTTTCAATTAAAATTATAATGCGACATTACTAGCTTTCAATAATTATTATTAGAAAGCAATAGGATAGAAATATATATATATATATATATATATAATTTATTTTTATCAAATAACCATTGAAGAGTCAAACTAAATTTTTTGTGTGGGGGCATGATGGAGGATAAGGAAGACATTGTCAAGACTAAGTTTGCATGACTTAACTAATCATATGATAAACAATGTTAAAATATACATAAACAACATAACAAGTATAATTCACTCACAATATAATTAACTTGAACTTGATCATATTTAATTAAGATTTGAATTTTTTCAAAAAAGTATGTATTGTTGAATTGATAGTTATGTAATTCAAACTATTAAGCCTAAAAAATATTTATTCGGTTTTAATAATAATATGATATAGTGAAATATTTTCTATCAATATATAAAATAGAATATCAATAACATTTTACTAGATAAAATACCACATTAGCCTATATGTCTCTATTCATACCCTACATAATATATAGCCCCTAGGTGTGAAGTTATATGCCCCATTAAATGCATGGTATCCAACAGTCAAAAGTCCTTATTTTTCATATTGCTAAATATTAGATAATTAATAAAATATAAATATTTATTTCAGACAATGAATTTCATTTAATAATTCAGGTATATACTATATTAATAGCCAGATTAATTCATATTAAACCAACTCTCCCATATTTGTAAATTAACAAACTTTTAAAGAAATAATTTTCGCACTATTTTTAACAAAAAAAATTATAAAATAAGATAATATTTTTATTTTATACAATGATATTTAAAGGTTTAAAATTGACTTAACTTTCTCTATTTTTTGCTTAACTAAGAAGAGACGAAAGTGATAATAGAATCATTATAAATAAATTGATCACATGAGAAAGTTTTTTTTTTTTTAAATAGATTTAAAATAAGTGGTCCATTAAAAATTGAATATTAAATAAGTAATATAAGATTTATTTATTTATCTAAATCTAAAACAAACCAATTTATCAATTTCTCAAAATCATCAGAATCATATTTTTAGCTTTATTTCATAAAATAACAATTGAAATTTATTGTTTGAAAAATCAAAAAGAAATTTTCAATTAATAGAAAATAAAAATAAAATTAAAATTATGGAATAACAATTGGGTCAAATTTAATTCACGAGAATGATAAAAGATAAGTTAAAAAATAAATAGATAATGATTTATAGAACAAATAAATATAAAAAATAAATAAATAAATCACGTGCGATGCAAGTGAGCACCTTCCTAGTTGAGGGAAGAGGAGGAACTTCTTGTTCTAGAATATTTTTTTTGTCTTGCCCCCTCAAACTAAACTTCAAATTGAATGGGAGCGCCATCTGTGTTGTATTGTTTCTGCCCTTGATATGAAAAGCTTATTGGCAAAGAGAAATGCAACAATGACATTCCATTATATCACCCGTTTTCTCTCTAACCAGAAAAGAGCCAAGATAAATAGCATGTGCCATTTTTAGCTTTGAAGGAGATCAATTATATGCAATATATAGATAGATACAAATAAACAAACTAAAATTTGAGACAGACCTTTACAAGGAATTTCTGAATTTTCAACGCCTAAACATGCAATCTTCACATCCAACAAAGACAAAAGTCCAGAAAGAAGGTAGATAAATCAAGACAGCCGAAATTAAGTTAATTGAGGAAGAAGTGCACAGAATGAAGTATGAACATGAAACATGATCACAGCTTCATCTATTCACCTGCCATCAGCAGATGTGAAAGACTCAGCAAATCCGTACGGCCTTGTAGGTATGCTAGTCTGAGTGTTGTCTAAGCTCGGAAGATAGGATGAAGATGACGAGTCCACGTGACTTGTACCTTCAAATGCCTGCCACTTTTTAAGTGCTTGAGGCAATGACATTTCGAGGTCAATGCCATATATGTCCTCAGAATTTTGATCTGTAGGCTTCCATAGTTCTACTAGAGAAGAAAGAACATTTACAGTATGACCCATGTCAGGTCTTTGATATGGCTCCCTCGCGCAGCAGTGGCCTGCCAGTTCAGCAACGGTGCTGATGTTTGCTAGAGTTTCCTCATCAAGGTCAATAGTGGGGTCAATGGCCTTACGGAATGTCTCCTTGTTGAGGTGCATTCTTCGGAACCACGTTACAAGGTGCATGCTCTCTTCAGGCTGGCTCTCGTCAAGGGCCTTTCTTCCCGTTATAAGCTCCATCAGGATAACACCAAAACTGAATACGTCAACTTTGGTAGTTACCCTCCCTGTCACTGTCAGACACATAGGAGGATAAGAGGTTAGTATAAAATATCAGGAATTAAAGCGTGTTCCTTGCTTACGCTTACATTTAATTTTTTTCCATCTCCCATTCAAGAATGAGAAAACAAAAGGGAGGAGAATGAAGGAGCAGATGAGAGAAAAGCACAGAATAACCATTAATGTCCAGGTTAGCAACATTTGTCAATGGGGAGCCAACAAGAGTATCAGGGATCTCAGGTTGAACTTCAACAACAATAACAGATAGTGAGGTGGTCAAGAAAAACAACAATTAGAAACTACTAAACAATGAGTATCAGGAATTTAGTGAAGCATGTATGAAAAGAAATGATTATTAAGGCAGTTCTACTACACAGTGCAATATCAGACTGATATTCTTCAAATGGAATGTAGAAGGTCCTAAATTGCTCCATTCTGATTAATAATTTCTTGGCAGCACTAAGGAGTAAGGATCCAATATAGAGATGCAATGAATCTGAAAATGAGACTAGGAATGATAAAGCAATTTTTGAATGCAACTATAAGGCCTGATTCGATTGAAGATGGGGAACATTTAAGTTATCCCTTTGCAATGAAATGACAGCAAATTTTACAAATAACTCTAGCTGTCTAGTCCCAGTTTCAAATGTATGTTTTGATCATTCACAAAAGTGGCAAGAAACAATTGAATCAGCACCAAAATCATAGTTGAGGAAATAGCTTACCTGCATATTCTGGTGCCAGGTAACCAAACGTCCCAGCTATTCTTGTTTCAATGGAGCCCTTTCCTTCTGGAGCAAGCCGCACAAGACCAAAATCTGCAACCTTAGCCCTCATATCATCCCCAAGTAGAATGTTGGAAGGCTTAAGGTCCCTGTGAACGAAGCTCTGGTGGGCTAATCCATGGAGGTATTCTACACCCCTAGCAACATCCAAGGCTATGGTCAACCTTCTCTTCCATCCCAGTGGTTGCAAACCTTCATCTGCCCAGTTGAAAAGATACCTGCTTAGTGTCCCTTGGGGCATGTATTCATATACAAGAAGTTTTTCATTTCCATCAAGACAGTACCCAAGAAGAGCAACAAGATGCCGATGCCGAACCTTGGTCAAAACAGCAATCTCAGACTTAAACTCAGCAGTTCCTTTTCCAGTGATCACTCCACACTCCATTCTTTTCACAGCAATCTTTGTTCCATCATGTAGTTCTCCTTTGTAGACTGTGCCAAAACCTCCTTGACCCAGTATGTTCTCTTCACTGAAATTATTTGTCACATTTCTTAGCACTTGAATGGAAATCACCATGTTTCTTGCTTCAACCATTTGAATGTCACTTGTTTCACTGGCAGAAACAGTATGAGTCTCACTAACAGCACCAACACTGACACTTGATCCTGCAACTGTGATCTTCACACTCTCGTTGTCTGATCCAGAATGGCGAGGATGAATTACCATAGCATTTGGACTTTGAACTCTGCTAAAACGCTTCTGTTTGCTCTTGTACAAACAGAAAGCAGCCACCCCAATTAAACAAAGGACAAAGAAACCACCAATTACAGAAAAGACAACAACTCCAATCCAATTTTGAGATTTCTTATGATTGTTTCGTGGATTAGTTTTGGAACTAGGACCAGATGTACCTGTAGAAGATGTGCCTGTAGTGTTTGAATCAACTTTATCTTTCCCAATATCAGGATTTCCATTGGTTTTAACAATGATATTACTTCTGAAAGCAGGTACTTTCCCATAAAGGTGGTTGTTAGATACATCAAATTCTGTGAGTCCAGGAAGAGTGGTGAGCTCCCCAGGGATGGTGCCAGTAAAATTATTATTAGCAAGAAGCAATCTCTGCAGAGATTTGAGTGAAGCAAAATCAGGAGAAATGGAACCTGTGAACCCCATGTTCTCAAAGTTAACAATGGTTATATTCCCATTGTTGCAAGTGATCCCAAACCAATCAGCACACGGATCATTTCCCTTCCAATTCTCAGCAAACTTTCTAGGGTAGTCCATCAATTTTATAATTGAAAGCAATGTATTAACTCTAGGATCGCAATCACCATGTTGCGGCAAGCAAAAACTATTTGTATCCTCAGTCATATCAACAGAAACAGATTCCTTAAACTTCGGCATTGGTCCTTGCAGCAAGTTATTAGTCAAATTAACAACTTTCAAGGACCCGAGATTCACCAAAGACATTGGAACCGGACCAGAGAACGAATTGTCCCTTAAACTCAAAGTCTCCAAATTCTTAAAAGCGGAAAAATCAGGCAACGGACCTGAAAACCCATTAGAGTGCAACCAAACCTCCTGCAAGAATGTCATGTTCTGTAAAACATCAATTCCTCCACTGAGTTTTTGTCCATTGACCCACAAAGACTCAATCTGCGACCCCGAGAAAGACAATGGCAGCTCTCCCTCCAAGTTATTAAGAGCCAAATGCAAGTTAGTCAAGCCAGGAAAGGCGTAAGGACTCAGAAAAGATGGAATCTTTCCACTGATATTCGCAGAATTAGCCGAGAAATTCTGAAGGGTTGAAGCATTTCTAAGACTTTCAGGTATTTCCCAAGCAGAAAACGGATTATTGTCAATCTCCACAGATTGCAAAGAAGACATGCCGGAGAAAAAATCAGCAGGCATGGAAGTGAACTGGTTGTTACTAAGCATTAACACTTGCAGTGAACCCAAACCGTTCAAGCTTGGTAAAGGGCCAGAAATATTGTTCCATTGTAGCTCTAAACGCTCAAGCTGAGTCAGAAGAGAGAGATCTTTAGGGAGTGTACCTGCAAGATTTTGGTGCCCGATTTGAATCCTGGTAACCCGGTTCTCTGAGCAAAAGACATGGGCCCAGTTGCATGGATCTGGGTCGGACCACGAAAGTTCATCTGGTGGGTTGAGGCTTTTTTTGAGTGCAAACATGACCGAGGCATCATCCGAACTGGCCTGCGAGTTTGAACACAGAAATGCGGAAAGTAGCAGCAATCCCTGAACGAATGAGGCAAAAGATTGAAACTTAAGCCCTAAATGGGGCTTCATTTTAGTGATAAGGGGATGCTTTCTTTTTTCTTGGGATTCTTTCGGAAGAGGAAGAGGAGAATGGCGTCTCTAGCAGCAACCCCCAAGTGATGGAAAAGATTGAAGCTTTACCCAGAATGTGGCTTCATCAGCAGGGAACTTTCTTTGTTGAGAGTGAAAGATGAGAAAAAGGAGAGCTCTTTTTTCTGGGAAATTTTAGGGAGAGAAAGATGTGAAGAATTTCTGCGCCAGATTTGCATTAGCATTGGATTCTGAAGAGGGGGAAGGGTTGATTGACGGGAAAAGCAAAATAAAAAAAAAAAAACTAGTGATGAGTAGGAATTAGAGCATTGAGAAGAGAGGCGGAGCACATGCAGGGGTGTCCCCACAAGAAGAGAGACAGAGAGATTATATATATATATATATATAAGTTTTTCTGAAAGAGAGGAACTCAAAAGATGACAGTGTTAAAAAGCTGGAAAATGAGTGAGTGGATGATTCTCTGGAACATGGGCCAAAAGCTACAAGCCTGTACACAACACAATACAGCTCCTCTTGTCTTTCTGGTTGGCTTTGTTGAGAGAGAGAGAGAGAGAGAGAGAGAGACAAACATCCAAATATCATTGCAGCCCAAATGAAATGGCCATGTTATAGTTTGGTGATTTGAGGGACACAGAAATGTGGTAAAGATTTTAATTGATCTTTTTAGTATGTGAGAAAGAGCTGTCTTGCAACTGGGCGTCCATTTGTATCTAACACATATTCATTTATGAGATTTATGAATAGCTCTATTTATACATAATTATATATATATATATATGTATAATTTTTTATCAAACACTCTTTAAATAAAATGTTTACTTACATTTTAAACTATGTCATGGAAAATTTACCTACTTCCACATCCAATAAAATTTTGGTTGGTTTTGTTTACTATTGTTTTTTATTTTGTTTTGTTTACTATTATTTTTTATTTTATTTTATTTCGTATTTTTTTCATTTTTTTTCTCCTTTTTCTCCTTCTTTCCCCCTCCAACAGCCTCTTATCCGATCACCTTAAAATTATCTTGCAAAAAATATGAAAAAAGTTAAACATTTTGTTGAAATCCAAAAAGAGTAATATTCATTTGAACTTTTTTCTTTTAAATACTTTAAAAAGTATAAAAAATATTATAACAATGTATTAAAAAATAAATAAATATTTTATTTATCTCATACTATAAAAATTTCAACACAAGCAATACTAAGTTAAATAATAGCAAAATGAATGAGTTGGAACGAGCATTGAACCAGATCATGGATTGCTACAAATCGTTTCCTTCCCTGCGCAGAAGTAACTGAGAAACGAAGGCAAGTTAACTTAACTGGCACAATAACGAAAACTACTAATTTTTTTCGAACAAAGAAAATTAAGAGAAACAATAGGCCGAGAATGTATTTATTATTGTAAACGTGGGCCAGACCCAACTTGGCATTTGCAATGTATGTACGCGTCCCACATATTTAACTTGTACTAAGATCACTTTTAATCATAATTAGAAGTCATGGCACGCCAGTCCTGCATGAATGAATTTATTTTATTATATATAATATAAAATTAATTATAATGATAAACAACATAATATTTTAATTTTACAAATAATACAAATAAATATATAATAATAGAATTTTAATAATAACCATACTAAATAACCTGCAATGTTTATTTTTAAACCAATCAATTTCGAAGAAATTTTATAGTGAAAAATTCATCAAAGAAAAGTAGAAATAAATATAAAGTAATTCTAATGGAAAATAAATTAGAATTATATATGAAGTCAAAAATTCAATACAAAATTAATTAAAATTTGCCGGTTTGAATTAGTAACGCTTGCATCCTTTTTTTTTTTTTTTTTTTTTTTTCCAATCTCATTTTCTTCTTCTTTATAGACCTAGCAAATGGGTACCCGCGGGTAACTCAAGAGCGGGTAAGAATGAGTTGAGTAAATTTACCCATTTTTTCTTGGGTACGAGATAGTGGACCCATTACTCGTGACTATGGGCAATGGGTAACCCATGGGTACCCGTACTTTTTTTTTATATATATATTTTAAGAAAAATTAGTATTTTTTTTTAAATTTACATAATATTATTTAAATGTTAGTTGTTACCTAAATAAAATTAATAAAAGAGGCTACAAATTTCAAATATTATATTGAATAAATATTTTAAAGCATGTTAAATTTTTGGTTTGAAAACTACAACTTAAATATTTAAACATATATTAAGTTTAAGTTATATTACATTTCGAAGTTTAAATTTAAATTTCATTATATGTCAAAAGTTTTTTGAACTAAAAGTTTAAACACTACTTAAATATTGTTGATATCATTAACAAAAAAAAGTGTTACACCTTCCAAAATAGTTGCAAAAATTAGAGAAAAAATAAAAATAAAAATAAAAATAATTATTCACGGGTTACCCATGGGTACCTGCGGGTTGGGACCAAAAAACGGTGGGTAAAATTACCTGCATTTTTTTGGGTACCCGTGGGTTTTGGGTAATTTTTTGCCGGGTTTACTTCTTCATATGGAATAGAAACAAAATCTAAACAATGAAATATTTGTATTTCATTTAAAAAAAAAAAAAAGCACATTATTGAAATATTATTTACGTAGAGAATTGAATATTTATCCTCAATGTTGAGAATTAGAATGTGGCTTATGAAACTTTTCATTTTACTTGCAGTTATTGTTGTAACCCAGAAAGATCAAATCCTAACTTTGAATGTAATAGTAAAGTAATTCGATGAAATTGACAACAAGATTTAATATGGTTTGGTGATGTGCATAATCCACTCGACAAAGATAAGAATTTTATTGATTTCAAATCAAGGTAACAAGTACAAATTGAGTCCTGCAAATCTCACGAGAACACCCAACACCCTCGTTCTAAACTTTATCTCGAGAAACTATTTCAAAAGCAGTATAAAATCTATCATTTAGGGTTCGTCTCTTGTCTGCTCTATTCAACCTGGAAGAAAACAGGGTTTAAATATCCAAACCATAGCTAAATGGGTCATGTGCCTATGCGTGGCGCCGCAGTACCTACAGATGAATGCCTAGCGCCGCTGCGATGGTTTTCTAGCACCGTGGCGACAGTTGCTGAATGCCTGCCAACTTTTCGCTACTATAATTTCGCACCGTTTCTCGCCATTTGTAACTCAAATTTAAAGGCAAAATCAACAATTCTCTACCTTGACTTGAAATTCTCTATCTTTCTTCTTTGTTCCTGCCCCTGAAAGGGCCCTTCATTTGAGTCTGCAAATGTTAATCAAATCTAAGCAATGTTCAAATTTGATTTCTGGAATAGTCTTAGTCAACATGTCTGTCAGATTATCCTTAGTCCCAACCTTGTCAACCGAAAGACACCTTGAGATACCATATCCCGAATAAAGTGATACTTCACATCAATGTGTTTTGTTCTCTAATGGAATGCTTGATTCTTTGACAAATGTATGGCACTTTGACTATCACAAAATTCAATACTAATATCAAAATCCATACCCATATCCTTAATCAGCCCCTTTAGCCAAATGTCTTCATTCACGCCTTCAGCCAAAGCCATGTATTCAGCTTCTGTTGTGGATAATGCAATTGATGACTGCAAAGTCGCCTTCCAGCTAACTGTACAACTCGAAACACAAAAATAGATATTTAGTCATGGACCTTCTATTGTTCAAATCTTCGGTATAATCTGCATCTACAGTGCTAATAATTGTAGCAGTAGAATTCAATTGACTATAATTCAAACATCTATCTGCAGAACCTCTCGGATACCTCATGATCCATTTCATAGCCTGTTGATGAGTCTTTCTAGGCTCGTGCATGTACCTGCTCACAACATTGATTGCATGAGAAATATTTAGCCTAGTACACACCATGGCGTACATCAAGCTACCCACTGCACTAGCATATGGCACATTAGACATGTGCTCTATCCCCTCTTCGGTACTTGGTGATAAATATGATAAGAGACTAAAATGAGCTACAAGTGGTGTAATTGGCTTGGACTTGTCCATCCCAAATCGCTCAAGTACTTTCTCAATGTAATATTTTTGAGACAAGTACAACAATCTTGCGTGTCTGTCTCGGATGATCTCCATGCCTAATATCTTATTTGCACTACCCAAATCCTTCATCTCAAATTCATCACTCAGCTGAGCCTTTAAAACATTGATCTTAGATATGTTTCTAGAGGCAATCAACATACAACAGCAAATATACGAGAAGGCTATCACTACTCTTTTTATGATATACACAACAATCGTAAATGCTTCTAGTATATCTTATCTTGGTAATAAAAGCATCAAATCTTTTATACCACTGCCTAGGGATTGCTTCAAGCCATATAAAGACCTCTTCAATAGATATGCTTGATTTTTTTTCCCAAAAACAACGAATCCCTCTGGTTGGCTCATGTAGATTTGTTCCTCCAACTTACCATGCAGAAATGTTGTTTTCACATCCATCTGCTCAAGCTCCATATCAAACAGAGCCACCATGGCAAGTAACACACAAATGGAAGTATGTTTTACAACTGGGAAGAACACCTCATGAAAGTCAACTCTCTTTCTCTGAACAAAACCCTTAGCAATTAATTGCGCCTTGTATCGAGCATCCTCCACCCCAGGAAGTCCTTCCTTTTTCTTGTAGATCCATTTGCAACCTACAATCTTTTGCCCTTTAGGTACATCAACCAGCTCCCATGTGCTATTCTTGTGTAGAGACTCCATCTCTTCACTCATAGCTGTTGCCTATTTATCAGAATATGGTTGGGAAATGACCTCTTTGTATGAAACTGGATCATCTCCTACAAACTCCTCAATTGAACTCAAAGCATAAGCAATCAGATCTGAATATGCAAACCGCTGTGGTGGGTTGATCTGCCTTGTCTCTCTATCGCGAGCCAAACGATAGTTTTGTAGTGAATTATTTTCCTGCTGCTAATTAGATGATAATGTGCTCCCACCAGCTTTATCTACCACATTCTGTTTCCCCTTTGAAATTTATGGAGTGTTAATTTCAAATTCTACCTTCTTCTTAACGCCTTGTTGACTACTTCTGGCCTGCTCAACCTTCTTCATCATAGGAGACTCATCAAAATGTCACGTCCCTGCTAATAATCACCTTGGAGCCCTTGTCATCATTACACCACAAATGATAACTTTTGACTCTATCTACATAGCCTAGGAATATGCACTTTCTAGCCCTCAGCTCAAGCTTCCCATCACGTACATGAGCATAGACTAGACATCCAAATACTCTCAGATTTGAGTAATTAGCAGGAGACTCGGACCAAATTTCCATTGGTGGCTTGCAGTCCAAAACAATTGATGGTGACCTATTCACCAAATAACAAGCAGTGTTAATTGTTTCTGCCAAAAAATCTATGGACAGTCTGGCATTAAAGAGCATACATCTAGCTTCTCCAAGATAGTCATGTTCATCCATTCTTCAACTCCATTCTACTGTGGTGTATGTACAACTGTGTAATGCTTCACAATTTCTTCTTTATCGCAGAATTCTTGAAATTCCTTGTTGCAGAAATCCAATCCATTGTCAGTCCTCAAGTGCTTGATCACCTTTCGAACCTTTCCTCTCTATTTCTCGATCAAAGTCTTCCATTGCTTGAAGTTGACAAATATTTCATCCTTATGCTTCAGCATATACACCCATACTTTTCATGAGAAGTCATCAATAAATGTCAGCATGTACCTAGCACTTTCCTTTGAAGGAACCTGAGAAGGCCTTCAAAGATCTGAGTGAATGTAATCCAAGGTGCCCTTGGTCCTATGAACTGCAGTACCAAACTTCACCTTGTGTTGCTTGCCAAGCACACAATGCTCGCAGAAATCTAGCTCTCCAATCTTCTCTCTACAAAGCAAACCTCATTTGCTTAGTTTTGACATCCCACTCTCACTCATATGCCCAAGCTGCATATGCCACAATCTCGTAGTATCATTGACTGATGCAGAAACTGCTGCAGTACTAGAAACTGTGATGCCCTGCAATATGTAAAGGTCATTCCGTTTGTCTCCCTTCATGATAAGCAATGCATCTTTGGAAACCCACAAAACTACATCTTGAGCTCTGTATTCACAGCCATTCTTGTCTAGAGTACCCAGTGAAATCAGATTTTTCTTTAGATCTGGAATATAACGCACATATATTAGGGTCCTTACTATGCCGTCTTACATTCTGATACTAACTGAGCCAATTCCTACAACCCTGTATGAAGTATTATTTCCCATAAGCACTTTATCACCATCATATTTTTGATAAGTGGTAAACCAATCTTCTCGTGGGCACATGTGGTAGGAGCAACCATTATCCAAAATCCACTCCAAACTTAGTAAACTCTCATTAACGGTGAGAACAAGCCCACCACCAGACCCATCCTCAACAATTCCAAAAACATCATCCTATTTCAGACCATAAGTTTCACATGCATTCTTTTCTTTTCCTCATTCTGGACAATTTCATTCCCAGTGCCCCTTTCCACCACACCTAATTATTGCTTGTTCTAGGCTTGGTTCGGGACTTTGATCGGCCTCTACTTCTTCCCCTTTCTCTTGGTCTCCCTTTCGCCACCAATTCTTCATAACTTTCACTATTGTTACTTCCCAGGACATATTTTCTCAATTCGTTGCAATTTAATGAAGCCTTCACATCCTCCATTGAAATCGTATTTCTCCCATACAGTAAAGTAGTAACCAGGTGTTCAAAGGATTTAGGTAGAGAACACAAGATAATTAATGCTTGATCTTCATATTCAATTTTTATATCTATACTAGTGAGATCCAAAATCACCTTATTGAAATAATCAATATGCTGAGTAGTACATGTACCTTTCTCATTCTCAATGTGTATAACTGTTGTTTCAAATACAGTTAATTTGTCAGGGACTTCATCATATAGAGACTCTCCAGCTTCTCCACAATTCAGCTGGCGTACTTTTTATGGCGACCTCTCTTAGTATGTTATCTGCCAATGATAACACTAGAGTATCATAAGCCTTCGCCATAAACTTGTCCTTCTCCTTATTTGACAGTGTCTCTAGCAAGAAATCTCTGCCCTTTAACACTCTCTGTAAACCTTGTTGACATAAGAGGGCATGAACCTTCATCTTCCATAGCCCAATGTCGTTCTTACCATTGAACTTCTCTACCTTGTACTTCATGGCTGACATCTGATCATTCTTGGCTCTGATACCAATTTGTTGTAATCTAAAAAGATCAAATCCTAACTTTGAATGTAATAGTAAAGTAATTCGATGAATTGACAACAAGATTTGACGTGGTTTGGCAATGTGCCTAACCTACTCGACAAAGAAAAGAATTTTATTAATTCCAAATCAAGGTAACAAGTACAAATTGAGTCCCACAAATCTCGCGAGAACACTCAACACCCTCGTTTGAAACTTCATCTCGAGAAACTATCTCAAAAGCAGTACAAAATCTATCATCTAGGGTTCCTCTCTTGTCTGTACTATTAAACCTAGAAGAAAATGGGGTTTAAATACCCAAATAATAGCTAAATGGGCCATAGGCCTGTGTGCGGCACCGTGGTGTTGAATGCCTGCCCAGTTTCCACGCCTATCATTTCGCATCATTTCTCGCCATTTGTAGTTCAAATTTCAAGGCAAAATCAATAGTTATACCCATAATTTTGTTTGAATGTTAATATTACACTTTGGGGGAAATTTTGGATTATTAAAAAGTTGGTATGAGAACTACCCAATTTGAAATTTTTGTCATTTCCACCTTTAACAATAATTGATTATTTCACCAATTCTTTTTAATGTTCAAATGTCTTTTAAGGGTAAAATTTGAAAAAAATAACAAAAATAATAAAGTTACTTCCATTTGTGAGAGAAAAGGCCTTCCCTTTTATAGTATAGATAAGATATTGATTAGTTAAAGGATACAATGTACTTGAATAATCTTAACGTAAGAAATCCTGTTTTTTTTTAAATAACTAACTTAAATAATTATAAATAACACTCATTCTCAACTATAATTTTAAAACTAATAATTTGAAATATATGAAAAAGAATACCTTTTCAAATTTAAATTCAAATGAAATTGGAAAAGATGGAAAGAGTAAGTTTGATTAGTGCAACTTGAAGCTCAAATTAGATTGGATCATTTTGGGGAAGGAGGTGGGAGTACGTGCGGTTGGAAGATGGAACAGGTTATCCAACTTGTGCTCAACAGGTATCTGGTTAAATTTATTTTAAGAAAATTATAATTTTTTTTTTATATTTTGTGAAATAATTTTGAAGTCTACAAAATATTAGATTTGATTATTTTTTTGAAAAATCTAAAGTATCTGAATGAGATCGTAAATCATATATAACATTAGTAATAATAATGATGTAATTAGTGTGTTTAATTGCTAAAATTGTAAAAATAAATTAAAAACTCTATTTTTTTTAAAAACCAACTTATTTTCAATGGTTATCAATTCTACTCTTGAGATTTTCATGTTTCGAAATATTTTTTAAGTTCTCAAATATTTTATAAAATATTTTAAAAATTTATAAGTTGCACAAATATCCTCTAAATCTTCAAACTGAAGAAATATTTTAAAAATTTATAAGCTGCACAAATATCCTCTAAATCTTCAAACTGAAGACAAATATTAAAGTAGACTAACTTACAAAGTCAACCGTGGTACTGTAATTGACATTAAAGTATCATAAACAAAGCATAAGATGCAACAAAAAACAAAGGTTGCATTTACATTTATATATGTTTGGATTTTGTATTTTCATCTCAAAATTCAGTTACGATTATACTGACTTTGTTATTTTATGAGAATTGAGAAATAAATATCTTGATTATGCTTACAAAGCTGTTGTCTATTGTAATTGAAAGTTAGTAATATTACATTATTAATTAAGTAAGAGTATTCATAAAATAGATTTATTTTAGAAATTTTAGTTTTATTTTGAAATATTAAAAGAGAAAATACAAATCATAAATTTGAGGGAAAAAAGATAATTATACTATAACACCAAAATTACAAATTTATGAAAAAGTTTCATCTACGGCAACAAAATTAATTATTAAAAATACTAAAAAATGCCACTTAAATAGCATTATAGTAACTATTTTATATTAAGTGTCAATTTTTAGAAGTGTTACTTGTAGTGACGTAGTAGGAAATTATAATGTTGGTCCTCAATCTTAGCTACTTATTCGGCTTTAGTCCCTAAATAATTTAGAGTTATAATATTGGTCCCTAAAGTGTAGGGGTGAGCATTCAGTTAACCAAACCAAATTCCACTCTGAAAATCGAAGCAAATCATGTTCGGTTCGGATTGATTCGGGTTTTTAATAGGTATTAACCGAGATTGAACCTTTCAAAATCGATTTGGTTTCAGTTCAAGCTCCCTTCCCCTCATAACTACCATTTGAAAACCATGGGAAGACTCATAAAAAATTTAAATTGGATTACTTATTTTTTTGATATCAAAAAGTGTGATAAAATTTTGTTTGATAAAAAATGTTTAGTTTTAGCTAAAAGAATTGAATTGGATTATAATATTTTTTGATACAAAAAAATCTGTAAAACAAATTTGCGTGATGACAAATTTGAATTGGATAAATATTTGGTACCAACATATTTGATAAAATCAAATTTGATATATATTGTAATAAGATGATGAAATCAATTTTATTTTAAAAAGTAATGGCAATTAATTTTATTTTCTCTTCTCTCTTCTCCAATTTTACTTTATTTTTTAAAAATTATTTCATCCTATCAAAAGCTTCTCTTTTTATTTATTTCTAAAATTTAAAAATATATTAACATTTACATTATTTTAAAAATTATATTTATTTTTGAAATTTACTAAAACTACTAGCATATACTAAAAGATATTCTCACACTTATATTAGATGATGTAGGCACTTGAACATAATACTTAAACGGGTTTGCAATTCTATTTAACTAAACTTAATTGATTTTTTGGATTTTCGGTTCAATTTTGATTAACTGAGTAAAAAAAAAAAAAATCAAACTACACCAAAAATCAAATTCTTTTAAGCATAAACTGAAAATCAAACCAAACATACTTCGGTTAAGTTCAATAAGGGCTTTTTTTTTTTTTTTTAATTTTCCATCGGTATGGTCAGTTTTTATTTTTCTTGCACAACCCTTCTAAAATGTCAAAATTTTAACACTTTTTGTCCCTACCATTAGTTCTAGAGGTAAATGTGATGAAAAGTGGTCATGCGCGAGCACATGACCACTCATTGAGGGAAAAAGTTATATCCCTTGGCCCTTTTCCCGTTAAACAGGTTAGTTGTAAGTCATCCTCCCATTTTGCTCTATTTTTAGCAATTTTACACATTAAGCAGCAATAAGCCAAGCAAGAGTGGCAAGAGTAGAACAATACCATAGTAGAGGAAGAAAAATGAGTTTGAGCAACTTATTTAACAGCCATGGAAGAGAGAGTGAAAGCAACATATATTTTTTTCCAAAACCTCTATTAATTTGCAATTGTGGATATAAGCTACCATTATTATCATGAAGTTCAAATAACCCAAAAAGGAGATATCATGCTTGCCCAAATCATGGGCTATGTTTATGCAATTTTCTTTTATTTTAATGTTTACAATATATAATAACTAGAAGTTTTATTGATGAACTTGAAATAGAAGAGAAAATATTGTCTTGCTCACAAAATTCCAGCACACACTGCACTAAAAGCATATTGTCTTGCTCAAAATTCCAACAGTTATTGCATTTTCAACATGCATGCTTGATTGTTCAAAAATTCTCAGCATAGCACAATTCCAAGTTCCACCACATTACCAAGTTAGGCAATACAAATAATCTATACTATTTAAAAAGGAAAGCCTCCTTATACACCTAAAACAGTGGTTACTATGTTGCTACACCAAAATATGTATTTCCTAAAATAACCCTATATCTAACTATACATAACTCCCCACTTATTCTTCAACTCCTCCCCATGTATTTTCCAACTCCTCCCCATTACCTATAACTCATCCCTTACTCATTAACTGATTTTTTTCATTATCCATAACTTCCAATTATTTTCAGAAATAGGTAAGATTTTCTAAGGTATTACTCTCTTGTGTTACTGTGAATATAAAATTTCACTTTATTGATTTATTTTGTTGTGTTTCTCAAATTTATCAAAATTGTCCATCTAATTGTATTTTTTTGATAAAAAAATGACGAGAGTTACTTCTATCAGAGTTTTATGTTTTCACATTCTTTTACTATCCTTATGTTAATAATCCTTTTGTTGCAGAATGTCGTGGAAGGTGTTACCAACATCAACACTCAACTTTTCTCCATTTGCTCGGTTAACATCAAAATAAGAAGGCCAGGCGAGAAATTTAGGAAACCACGTTACAAACTAAAAATTTCCCAACCTCTTCTAGTATGCTTTTCATTAAATTTTGTTTGCTGAGTTTTCTATTTTTTGATTACTTCTAAAACATTTCATGCCAAATTTGATGCTAAGGCTTATTTATAGGCAATCAATAGTCCGACTCTTTTGATAATAAGGAATTTGAGGTTGGTTTCTTCATCTTCACAAAACCAGTTGTTGCATTTGTTTTTTGTTACCCTATATCAGTTAAGATGATTCTTTTTTATTAATTAATTTATTTGTTTTAGAGGGTGGGTTGTTCAATCAGATTTTATCTTTTTCAATGGAGAAGCATGTTCGGATATATTTTAGGGCAATACCAGTACTTCATGGAGCAAATTGAGAGGATGATGAATTGTGGAGTTGTGTGGTGGCTATGGAGGAGTGTGGGATGGATGAAGTGGAGGAGATGGTGAAATTGTTTAACTTTATGTTTGGGTCTTGAATTTTAAAGTAGAAAATAACAGGGAAAATTATTTTCATGTTTCAAATGATGTAACTAATATTTGCACATTTGCATTCTTTTTTTCTTTTTCTTCACTATTTTTCTTGATCCAAATATAGCCTAAGAGATCGGGATTGATTAATGTAAAGAATGTGATTTTGGCTGGGGATATAAGAACTACGATCCTTTAGGAGAGTTAACAATCTCTTTTCCTTTGTTGATGATAATTTATTTTTCTCTTTTTTTTTATTCCTTATGTTGTCTTCAATCATTTTTTTAATCAAAATCTAGAATGAAGTTACATTAGCATGTTCTAGAGAAAATTAATATATGTATTTCTTTGGCATGTTCTACATATGTATTTCTTTGGCATGAAATAAGTTTTCCAAAAATGGAAAACTCAAAAGAAAACACATTTGTCAAGAAAAATGTTAAAAGTAAGATGAGTGTGCATATATTCGAGATGCTGATGATGCCAATATAGAAATGGTACAAACCAAATTTAGAACATGACTGTATCTCACTATTTTTTTAAAAACTAATTTACATTATTCATAATGTTTACTCTCATTTTTAGTTCTTTAAACATCATCATAAAAAGATGGTGCACTTGGATCAATGAATGCAAGTTGTATTGTAAAACAACTACAAGTTAATTTGTTGTTGTCATACTATAATTAATTTACATAAATATGTACAGGATTAAGCTACCTAAACATGGATTACATTTCATCATTGCAGGTACATGCCAAAGGCTTATTGTGTGAAGTAAAGGAGCTATACAAAATACTTTCTTTGTACTTAAATATGTTACCAATCCCCTCTCTTGACAAATGTGTTTTCTATTAGTTTACTTATATAATTCATTTATAGGTTGATTTGGGAACACATAATTCTTTTACTGCTTTATCTTGGATTTATACATGGTTTTGACCTTTCTAGCCAAATAACTAAATTTCATGTATTACCACTTTAAGCAACAAAATTAGATTTTTATTATAACTTAACAGTTAATTTTTACTATACTAGATTATAATTTTTTAAAACAAAAATATGTTACGCTCAAATATTTTTATGCGCGTGGGGACCTCGTGCGATGGCAACTAGTATTAAATATAATATCCAACATAATAGCATCTTTCAAATTGATTCGTTACTCAATCAATAATATCAAATACTACAACAATATTAATTTAAAACAAAATCCAACAAAAGCATCCTTACAAACTAAACAATAAGAATCATCCTTGCAAACATCTCAATAATAATATAACAATACAAAAATAATAATTTAAAATACAAAGACAACAAGATAATAAGACAATATCAATATTCAACAAGACAACACAAAGTAAAACTGAAGACTTGGATACAATTTCCTAAATCATGAATGAGCTCCGCTTCTCTTAGAGGTAGAAGACTTGTTGGCACTACACTTTAGAAAATTTTATTTTATTTTGAAATATTCATAAAGAAAATATAAATCATAAATTTGAAAAAAAAAAAGAGTATTATAATATAACACCAAAAGTACAAATTTATGAAATATTTTCATCCACTATAACAATATTAGACACTAAAAATACTAAAAAAGTATCACTTACATATCATTTAATAGAATTTCTATGGCATTTTAATATGTTACTATGTGCATTTTTAGTGGTATGTTAATTAACATATCATCAAAATATCTTCTGTGGTACTTTAACATGTCAGTGGCATGTTAATTAACGTATCATCAAAATATCTTCTGTGGTACTTTAACATGTCAGTGGCATGTTAATTAACGTATCATCAAAATATCTTCTGTGGTACTTTAACATGTCATTTAATTAATTTTTGTAATATTTTAACATATCATTTAATGTATTTCTTGTTGCATTTTATTAATTCCACAACAAAACTAATTAGTAATATTTATACCTATAGCTACATTACGATAAATTATAATTTTGATACTCAAACTTAGCCATTATTCAATTTTATTCCCTAAATAATTTGGAGTTACAATATTGGTCCCTAAAATGTTATTTTTAATACTTTTCATCCTTGTCATTAGTTTTGGAGTTAAATGTGATGGAAAGTAGTAGCATATGACCGCTCATATGTGGGGTTATGCTGAGTTAGGGTGCAATGAGAAGGGTAGTATTAGGTTTGGCTTAGATGTAGGAAAAAGAAAAGGAAAAAAAAAAAAAAGCTTACACAAACAATAAAAATGCATAGAAAAAGATGTTGATGTCTATGGTTTAAGGAATTACATACCTAAAGCTTAAGAGGTTGAGATATACGCATAGATTGCTTAATGAATTTGTTATGATAGATACGATCAAGTTGGTTTAGAGGCTGTGAATAAGGATAGTAGGGATGGATTGAATGATGGAGATGATTCTAGTGAGGATAAGGATTTGTTTCATGAAAGTGACTATGATACGGAGGAAGATGACAAGTTGTATGAGGTATATATAGATCCTGAGGCTGAATTTGATGGGTCAAACAACGATAAAACCATTAAAGTGAATGAATTTATTAGTGAAGACACTATGCTGCAAGATTTAGAAAGTGAGGAAGATTGCATAGGTATTGATGAAGATTTAGCTAGCAAACATGGTTCTGATGAGGAGATTGGAGGGCAACACCCCATGTTTAAAACGATAGAGAAAATAAAAATCCAAAATTTAAACTGGGTTTGATTTTTATTTCCAAGGATAAGGCCAATTTTCAGTAGAAAGCCACCGCTGTAGGAGATGTATGATGGTCAAATTTCTTAAGAATGACATGATAAGATTGAGAGCTATGTGTAAAAATAAAAAGGAATGTGGATGATTTGTTTTTATATAAAAAATACATAGTAACAATACGTGGTAATTAGAGAACTACAAACCCATCCATAATAAATGCTCATGGAATTGTAGCAACTCAAGCCTCAACTTTGGTTGGTTAGACTAGACTTTCTAATTTTTTTTAAAGAAAATCCAAAGTCAGGAACATCTGAGTTCAATAATGAAATTTGCACAACTATAAAGGCTAATGTCTCAAAATCACAAGCTTATAAAGCAAGAAAAAGCTTTGAAGTTGATAGAGGGAAGCATGGAGGAACAACTTACTAAAAGTTGGAATTGTTGCTTGGAGATTGAAAGAAGTAAGGCTCAACAGTAGTAATAAATCTAGTAGAGACACAAGGAACACATAATAAAAGATTTCAAAGATTTCACATGCACTTTGAAGCATGTAAACTTGAATTCAAAAATGCTTGTAGGTTTGTTATACGAGTGGATGGCTGCTTTCTTAAAGGGAATTATAGGGGTCAATTATTATCAACAGTTAGGCTATATCAAATGATATCTTTTCACTTGCATACATAATAGTTGAGAGTGAAACAAAAGAGAGCTAAAGCTAATTTCTTAGTCTTTTGGATGGTAATATAGAGTTTCAAAATCAACATACTTGACTTTCATGTTAGATAAGAAAAAAAGTATTGTCTGGCCCTATCCTTTGGATATTTGCTATCAAATACTAAAAGTAGATTTTGTGTGAGGCACTTGCATACTACTACAGAAATAGATAGTTTTAATGATCTAGTTATTAAAAATGCATTGTGGGAAACAACTAAAGCAATAAAAAAGAATAGAGGACTTGAAAGAAATAAATGAGGAAGTGAAAGTTTATGTGTGTAATATAGTAAAAGGTGAATAATGAAAACTAAAATATCACAACAATCGAAAGACTTTTGAGAATAAGGTAAAGAGACATAGAAATTTATAGTGGTTCGGCGAGCCTAGTCCACTACCAAAGTGATAACACTTAGGATTTTTAACTTACAATTTTATTAGAAGAAAAGCAGATACAAGATACAAAGTACCAAAAAGCTGGAACTTGCACTGCTACAAAGGCTGACTATATGACACTAATACAAGTACTCACTCAACTATTTGCAAACAACTAAAGGCTTATGAAGTATATTGTGAGTCTTGCTCAACACATAATGTGTTTCTCACTTAAATAGGTTGCTCAACAGAGTTTTCCTTTGACAGCCGAGCTTGTAATATGCTGTTTTCCTTCTCTAATTGACAACCAATCTTTCTTTCTTTGATTCCAAAAATCACTTGTGATATTATCCTTATTCAAACTTTGATATGAACAAAGAAACATTTCTAAATGGTAACTTGCCATGTGAAAGAGGATAAAAGACAAGATAATTGATTTGTCATTGTCAAAACCCATTTAGAGAAGATCCTAACAATCTCCCCATTTTTGATGATGACCAAGCAATTATCATTTCCCCATGTCAAAGATAAACAGTAGCTCATAGTTCAGTTATCACAATATGTAATTATCTCACTCTGTTAAGATCAGTCAAGCATAGTTACATTCTTACAAAAAGTAACATGATGATTCATAATACTTAAAAGGATAATAAAAGTAGTAGATGATAATATCCTACAATAAGAGACTTAAAGAAACAATAGATAAGCATGATGATTCATAATACTTAAAAAAATAAGAGAAGTAGCAGATGGTAATATTCTATAATAAGAGACTTAAAGAAACAATAGATAAGCATTTTGTTTGTTTGAGATAAAAGCAAAACAAATGATCATCAGTTTAAGGAATCCACAAAAGTAGCATCAAGAGTTATAATCTACCAGAACTTTGGTCAGAATGGTAATCTCCCCTTTCATCATCAAAAAGCTAAGTCAATTAATCACTTTGAGATTGCTTACAAAGGCTATGACGAAGTTCTTTGATGTTATGGTGCAAATCTCCAATACCGTGGTGACAATGACGAAAGTGATCATTAAAAGTAGTTAGGAGTTCAGTAACCTGTGTTTTAAGGGATGCAACGGTATTCGCAAGCTTAGAGAGTTGAGTACGCATCTTAATAACTTTGGCAGAGACTGTATCAAGAGTTGTAAAGAGCTGGCCAACTGGTATTTCTGGTGGAAGCCACCCCTGTTTTGAGGTAATGGCACCGAGGCGACTGAGGGGGAATCATGAAAAGAGTCAGGAACTGTGTAAATAGGTGTTTTTCTTTGTTGCGATAGGATTTTCGCTGAGGGACAGAAGGAGCAATAGAAGTATAGGTGCCCTTAAACTAAACACCATCATCCCCACAATGGATTTTCATTTTTTTTAGATTTTGAAAGTCTACAACCTTACATTCATGAGGTTCTTCAATCTAAGGAGAGGGTAAGAAAATATTCTCCATTTTAAAAATATGAGTTAGGAGCATACCATAAAGAAGATTTCAAGAAAGATGATGAAAAACATGATGAATGTAATGAGGAATTAGGTATCCAATGTTCATAGATTGTCCAGTGACTGACATGTATAGTAGAAAAATGGAAAGTCTGTTCATATTGAGTGCCCACTACTATTGGATGTGTGAGATAGAATGGTAAGATTGATCAAACGATGCATAAAGAAGTGATCAATATGAAGTTTGTTAAGAGCCTCACCCTTAGACAGTTTAGGGGGTTTTTCTTCCCAAAACAAAGATTTAGCATGAGATAAATTGAAAGCAATGTCAGTGCACCATTTCCCAAAGGCAAAACTAACCCCAGAGTCAGATAGTCCTAAGTAATGATTTAATTTAGCAACAGTAAGAGTGAAAGAAGTATTGAGAACATTGGAACAAAGAATAAGAGAGTGAGTAACCGAATTATCTTCAAATATGAGATTAGCATAGAAAAATCGAACCAGAAGGGGATACGATGGTTCATTGATGCTTATGAAGTCTTTCCACCCCATTCGATCAACCTATTTGAGCATAGGGAAAGATGGAATTTTGGTGAAATCTATTGAGTGTCCCCAGTTGATATGCTAATTTTGCATGGAGGAGGAGAAGACATCGGAGGCTTTGGCGATAGGAAATTTGATGTTTGGAGGAACAGAGAGAAAGTCCCAGTTGTTAAAACTTGTATTAGTGAAGTTGTTTGGATATGGAGTGTAAGATTTGGAAGAGGGTTTTGACATTGGCAGTTGTGGGGAAGAAGATGGAATAGATCGAATGGAGAGGATCGAAGGAGATGAAGGCAACCTTGTAGAGGGCTGAGTACAGTGAGTGGATGGGGTATGGCAGTGTAATGGTGGAGGTGTTTTGGAATCACTATCGGAGATAATAAGGCGACGACAGTGTGTTGACTCAGTTTCTTTAAGAGAAAAAGGTTAGGGCGGCTTTTTAGAGACGCCGATGGTAAGAAATGAAAGCCATAGAAGATGAGGGTTTGTGAGAATAAGAAAAGGATGAGGGTTTTTTTGGAAAGAAGGTAGATTAGACGGTGTGAAAGGCTTTGTTTTTCATTTTTCATTTTTATTTTTTTCAATGGAGTGAGTGAAGATTTTGTTTCCAAGAAGATAGATAATTTCAAGAAGTAGATTTAGGGATTTAAAAGGACTATAGAATTTTAAATTTTGCAAAGATAGTTTTAGGGATATAATGTGTGTGTGTGTGTGAGAGAGAGAGAGATAGAGAGAGAATGAAGGTTTCCTTTTCTTTTTTTTTTTAAAAATCATACTATATTTTTGCAGGAAAGGAAAAAATGCCTAATTTGGATTTTAGAAAGAAAATCTTTCTTCAGCTAGGGTTTAGTGAAGGTGTCAGCTAGTTGATTTGAAGAGGCCACATAATTTATGCAAACATTCCTATTGGCAACGTGATCTTTAATAAAATGGAGATGAATTTCTATGTGTTTAGTGCGAGAGTGATGAACAGGATTTCGAGTAATATTAATTGCACTAGTGTTATCACAATGAATAGGGACACATGAGAAATTCAAGCCAAAATAAGTCCTTGTTTCATCTATATTAACTGAGTGCAACAACTACCTAGTGCCATGTACTCCGCTTCTATGGTTGAGAGAGCAACGACACTTTATTTTTTGCTACACTAACTAACCAGATTTTCACCAAGAAGTTGACAAGTTTCAGTTGTGCTTTTTTGATCAACTTTGCATCCTACATAGTTAGTATTAGGAAAGCCAACAAGAGAGAAAGAGTTTGATCAAGGATACCATAGGCCCAAATTGATAGATCCTTTTAAGTATCAAAGAATTCGTCTTACAGCATTGAGGTGAGACTCTTTGAGATTAGCTTGAAATCTTGCACATAGACTAGTAGCAAAGAGTATGCCTAGTCGACTCAATACATAGATTCATCAATGTCATTTTTGGATGGGGCAAGTTCCAGTTTGGTATTAGGTGCCATGGGAACTGAAAAATCTTTGCAATTTTCCATACCAAACTTTCATAGTAATTATATGGCATATGTTTCTTGATAGAGAAAAATTCATTTGAGACTTTGTTTAGTTTGCAAACTAAGAAAGAAATTTAGTTGACCCGTGAGACTCATTTCAAACTCCTTCTTCATGCATGAGACAAATTCACTGCAGAGTTCAGATGTAGTTCCTCCAAAAATGATGTCATTTATATAGATTTGTCCTAATAGAAAACCCTTCTCATGATGCTTGGTGAATAGAGTGTTATCAATGGAACCCATGTAAAAAATTTTTGTAATAAGAAAAGTGCTTAGCCTTTCATACCAGGCTCTTGGAGCCTTTTTAAGCTATAAAGAGCTTTTTATAGTTTGAAAACATGATTGGAAAGTCTCCATTTTTAAAACCGGGTAGTTGTTCAACAAAGACTTCTTCTTTAATGAATCTATTCAAAAATGTACTTTTAACATCCATTTGAAATAGGATAAAGTTTTTATGAGATGCATATGCTAAAATCATGCGAATTGACTTAAGTCATGCAATTGGTGCATAAGTTTCATCATAATCAATACCCTCATGTTGAGACTATCCCTTAGCAACAAGTCTAGCTTTATTTTTGATAACATTACCTTTTTCATCAAGCTTCTTGCGGAAGACCCACTTGGTTTTGATTATAGGATGATTGAGTGGTCTTTTTACTAAGTTCCAGACTTTGTTATTATCAAACTGCAATAGTTCCTCCCCCATTGAACAGACCCATGAGTCATCCTTTAAGGCCTCTTTAATACTTCTAGGTTCTGAAAGGGATAAGAACACGACATTAGTAGAATTTGATGCTTCTTTCCTTACCTTAGACCTTGTAGTAATTTCTCTTTGTGGATCTCCAATTACGTTAGTGATAGAATGTCTGGATGCGTGTTTGAATTTCCTCATATTTTGGTCATGTTCCTTAGTGAAACTTCCAATTGTGGTATTTGTGATGAGTTCATTTTCTTGAGGTTCCTATTCAATTTCGTTTTCTTGATGCACAACTTCAATAATTTGATCAATTCCTGAAGATTCAATGCTCAAAGTTTCCTTGGCTATCAGAGGGTTAGTCTCATCAAATACAATATGAATAGTTTCTTGTACAACCCCCTTTTTTTTTTATTATGGACTCGATATGCTTTGCTATGAATTGAGTATCCAACAAAAATGCTATCATCAAATTTTGAGTCAAACTTACCTCGAGGGTCTCTGTCATTGAGAATGTGGTGTTTGCATCCGAAGACTCGAAAATAGGAAACATTTGGAACTTTTCCAGTCCATAGTTCATATGACATTTTCTTGATAAACGTCTTAAGAACACTCTGTTGATGACATAGCAGGCCGTGTTGATTGCTTCAACCTAAAAAGATTTTGGTAGGTTGTATTCATTCAGCATTGATCGTGCCATTTCTTGAAGTACTATATTCTTTCTTTCAACTATCCTATTTTGTTGGGGTGTTGTAGGAACATAAAAGTTATGAGTATAGCCACATTCATCACAAAAATTGCTAAAGTCCATATTATCAAATTCCATATCGTGATCACTTCTTATGTACTTAATACTAAAACCTTTTTATTTTGAATTTTCTTAGTGAGTGGAATGAAGGACCTTAATGCATCATTTTTATATAAAAGAAAATGAACCCAGGTAAAATGAGAAAAATCATCCACGATTACTGAGACATACTTACTTCCACCTAATGACTGAGTTTTCCTTAGACCAAAAAGGTCTAGGTGAAGAAGTTCTAAAGGTTTGTAAGTTCCAACATCATTTATTGGTTTAAAAGAAGTTTTTAATTGCTTCCCTTTTACACATGCATCACATACTTTGTTTTTTGTCAAAACTCAAATTAGGAAATCCTGTTACCGGATTCTTTTTAACAATATGATTTACTAACTTCATGTTTGCATGACCTAGGTGTCTATGCCATGTCCAACCAGGATCTTCAAATGCAACAAGACATTTTACCTTTTGATTTGAGAGATCATTCAGATTTATGTAGTACATGTTTTTGTCCCTAGTAGCAATAAAAAAAGGTTCATCATCTTTTGAAACTATGCAAAGTGAGGTTTTGAACTGTACTTGATATCTGTAGTCACATAGTTGACTTAGGCTTAATAGATTATGTTTTAGTCCTTCTACTAACCAGATATTCTCAATGGAAGTTCCAGTGTTCTTTCTAACGGTTCCTTTTCCAATAATCTTACCTTTGGTGTTATTCGCGAATATTATATTTCCTCTGTTGATTTCTTGCAGATTTGAGAAGAATGACCTATCACCTATCATATGTCTGGAACATCCACTATCTAGTTACCATGTCTCGTTTCCTTTTTTCGCTGTTTCCTGCATCACAGATATTTAGGTTTTTAGGTACCCACATATTACTGGGTCCTAATATGTTAGTTTCCTTAACCCATACATATTTAGTTCCAACGAGTCTTTTTATTGGACACTTGTAAGATAGGTGACCAGCATGATTACAGGAATAACAGGTTCTGGAATTTCTATATTCTCTAACAATTAGGGGCATTTTACCTTTGATTCTCTTTCTCAATGAATAATTCTCATCGAGAAGTTCTCTTATCTTTCTTTCTAACTCTTGATTTTTTTGAATTGTTCTATTTCTTTCTTCAGTCCCTTTCTTAATAATGTTATTGTAAACACGAACTATTTCTAATTTTTCATTTCCAGTTTCTTATAGCTAATTCTTAAGAGAGTTCATTTCAATTTCTAATGCAATTAATTGATTATAGCATTCAACATGCAAATTGAAAGAGTTGGTACTTTCACAATCAAATTCAAAAATTTTAGAATCACTTGTGGAATTAAAAGTTACCTATTTGTCCGCCATTAAATAGTTGTCCTCAACGTCAAATTGATCAGAATCAGAATCGTTCCAAGTAATTATCATGGCTTGCTATTTGAAACTTCAGTCAGGTTTAAGACTTCCTCTTAGTTTCGGGCAATCTGGTCTCTTTCATGACATTCATGGCATATGATTTGTTCTGATTTCTAATATTCATTGTTTTATCTTTTGAAATTAGGTTTTGGATCTTTTTTTAATTTTTCTTTTGCTTGAGTAAGTTGCCTTAACCGTCTTGTGATCATAGCGATTTCCTCATTCAATGTTTCCTTATCAAGATCACCTAACTCTTCATTCCAATCTCCACTTTCTGCACTGAAAGCTATGTTTTTCTTGCTTTTGCTTTCAGAACTTTCTTTCTTGCTTAGAAATGTCATTTCATACGAGGTGAGAGAACCAATAAGTTCACCCATAGTCATCTTTTCCAAATTCTTTGCCTCATGGGTGGCCGTAACTTTTGGATTTCATTCTTTGGGTAAGGAGGGTAATATTTTTCTGACTTGCTCACTTCTGATATGACTTTTCCCTGGGTAAACATTGAATTTACAATATCCATAAATCAATCATATATTTGACTTACTGATTCACATGTTTTCATTGAAAGCATTTCAAATTGATGATTAAAAAGAGCAATTCTTTCTAATCTTACCTAAGAAGTTCCTTCATGGGTGATTTGCAGTATATCCCACATCTCTTTTGCTAAAGAGCAAGTGCTGCTGCGATTATATTCCTCTTTAACAAGGGCACAAGATAGAATATTGTTTGCCTTGGCATTGGTTGAAAGGACTTTCTTATTTTCCACAGTAAGTTCCAGTTTGCCCTTTGGTGTCATGTCTGATTTCGCTAGAATGAGGGGCCCATCAATGAAAACACTCTAGAGATCATAGTTTAAGTGAATGAAAAATTCTTGAATTTTGTTTTTCCATGTGGAATAGTTAGTTCCATCAAACAGATGGGGATGTGTATGAGATTGGCCTTCTGCATAGATACCAAAAGTGGAGGCAACCATAGTAAGGGGTAACCTGACTTGGATGCCAGTTGAAAGTTTATGGGCGTAATATAGTAAACGGTGAATAATGAAAACTGGAATATCACAACAGTTAAAAGACTTTTGAGAATAAGGTAAAGAAACACAGAAATTTATAGTGGTTCGACAAGCCTAGTCCACTACCTAAGTGATAGCACTTAAGAATTTTAACATGCAATTTTATTAGAAGAAAATCAGAGACAAGATACAAAGTACTAAAAGACTGGAACTTGCACTGCTACAAAGGCTGACTATATGACAGCAATATAAAAGTACTCACTCAACCATTTGCAAGTAACTAAAGGCTTATAAAGTATATTATGAGTTGTGTTCAACACGTAATGTGTTTCTCACTTAAATAGGATGCTCAATAGAGCTTTCCTTTGATAGCTGAGCTTGTAATATGTTGTTTTTCTTTTTTGATTGACAACCAATCTTTCCTTCTTTGAGTCCAACAGTCACTTGCCATATTATCCTTATTCAAACTTTGATATGAACAAAGAAATAATTCTAAATGGTAACTTTCCATGTGAAAGAGAATAAAAGACAAGATAATTGATTGGTCATTGTCAAAACACATATAGAGGAGATCCTTACATGAAGCTTATTTGTAGTTGATGAAAAAGCCTCAACAAAACTAGATTGGGTTCCATTCAACCAATATCCAAGTGTTATATACTATCAAATAATATCTATAAGTGTTTCAATGGTTCATGCATGATGCTAGAGAAACATCATTGATTTCTTTGCTTGAGACTATAAGAAACCTCTTAATGACTAGGATGCAAATTAATAGAGAAAAGACTACAAAATGGGATGGACCTATTTGCTCCAAGATTAAAAAAGTTCTTGTCAAAATCACAAAGGAGGTTAGGAATGTATACTAATAAGATCTGATATATGATTGGCATTTTATGGTAGTAGGACTATTTGATTAGCACATAGTAGATGTATGCGAGAGGACATGTAGCTACAAAAAGTAAGATTTGACAAGAATGCCCTACAAACATACAATTTCAGCTATATCATGCAAAAATGAAAGACCTAAAGCATACGTGCACTAGTGTTATAGTGTGGATTCTTACTTAAAATGCCATGAAAATGCTATTTTTTGCATTAACGGACCTAATTTGTGGTCTAAAAGTACAAATAGACATCCTTTGCCACCGTTATACAAAGAAAAGGTTGGTAGGACCCAAATGATGAGAAAGACATAGCCAAATAAGTCCACGATATCTTTTAATTCTAGTAAGATCATAGATGTTAAAAGAACAAATAAGGCAACATCACAGACTGTTCATGAAAATGTGGTAAGAATTCAAGCTTTAGTTTCTAGAAAACTAATATAGAAAATCGCAATTTTGTTGAATTACATTTAGAAATACTGGATTCTAATTACCTTTTAACTAACTATATTGTAATGATTTTTCAAGTTAGAAGGCCACAAAAAAAGTACAAATTAGAGAAAGTCAAATAAAGTTTTCTCAGTAAAGGTTGCTATGCTTCTTTTTATTAAGTGAAAAAAGAGTTAAGTTCAAAAAGAGTTAAGTTCTTTGCACTAACTTAGAGTATTTGTTGTAGATTAATTAATCATCTATAAACCATAAAATGATGATTAAGAAAGGAAGAATGAACTTCATCACAGTTTCCAATTTTAGATTATGTATCTCAAATACATCTAAAGGCGATTCTTCCAAGTTGGAGCTGAATCTAGTATCAAGTCCAGTGCATCCAAGTTTGGTACCAATGAGTCTTCTGCCTCCTAGATAAGTGAAGCTCATTGATGATTTGAAGAAATTGCATCCAAGTCTTCAATTTTAATTTTAGTTCCAGTTTCTTTTGTCTTGTTGAATATCGATATTATCTTGTTATCTTGGTATTCTAGATGATTATATTACATTGCTGAATATTGTTATTGAGATGTTTATAAGGATGACTCTTATTGTCTAGTTTGTAAATATGCCTTTGTTGGATTTTATTTTAAATTGATAATTTTTTTGTATTGGATATTATTAATTTAGGTAAAAAACCAGTTTGAAGGATATTGTTGTTTAATGTTGTTGTGCTGGATGCTATTGCTTTATATTGCTGGATATTGTTGGTATTGCTTAGCTTGGTACAATCAAGCATGCATGCAACACATAGTGCACTAAGTGATGCAAATTTCGGACAAGATACTATGCTCTTAGTGCACTAAGTATGAGAATCTAGTGAACAATACAACATGCATGCATGCAACACATAATGTACTAAGTTCTGGTATTCTTGGAGCACAACAATATGCAGCTTAGTGCACTAATGCTAGAATTTTGTGAGTAGGATAGCCAACATGTGTACGGGTGTGTAGAAAAAATCAAGATCAATTGAATCAACTGACAACTAAAAAAGTTAAACTAAGTCGAACCGAATGAAACCAAACCGAAGTATATTTGTTTCTTTTTTTGATTTTATATTACAGTTTTCAATTTGATTCGATTTTTTTGCCCAATTAACCAAAATCGAATAAAAAAAAAAGTCCAGTCTGTTTTAGTTTTGGTTTAGTTAAGCATAATCGAACCATTAGTTGATGATTGTTTTCGATATTACTTATTGTTTTATTTTTTTATTTCAAAATTCTAAAATTGAATTATTAAAAATTCAAAGTCAAACCCCAATTGCTTCCTAATTCCCACTCATGTGCCCACCGCTCACTATTGTTTGTACTCCTTCTCAAGACTCACGATCAGTCAATCACACCTCAAGTCAGCAATCATTGCTCACCACAACCGAGAGCGAACCAAAACACAAGCAGAGCAGCATTAGGCCACTAGCACTCACCTAACAACTATTTATGCCAGTCGCAAATGGCCCAGTGTGCAATGCACAAGTGTACAACCTTGAGGACCTTCACCAGTGCCCCTGTCCACTAGTTTGCACCCATCCCAAGTAGCCCTGCAGCAGCACCAGGTAGTAGCACCTACCACTCACCGCAAGCATCTACCACCACTCGCCAGCGTACAAGCACAGTTGATTGCCCAGCTTACTCGCGATTTACTAGCCCCGTATAGACCCCAGGCACCCCCTAAAAAAACTTCCAATTGGTAAACCTCACAATCAGAACTAAAATTGAATTGATTTTGATAAGTTTAGTTTTGGTTTGAACCAAAATCAAACTAGTAAAATCAGTTAATAACCTAATCGAACTGAACTATTTTGGGTTCGATTTTTGATTTTGAATTTTGAAAAATTAAAAATTTTGGTGAATTGACCGAACCATTGGGTTTGATAGATTTTTATCTGAATGCATACCCTTAAGCATGTGTGCAACACTTTGTGCACTAAGTTCTGAAAACCTATAAGTAGGATATCATGCATGTAGCTTAGTATGTTATGTGCTACATTTATTTATTAACTTGAGCATGCAATACTTATGCATTGAAATTGAAAACATGCATTGCCAACTAATAAAAGTCATAATAAAGGAAGAATTCTTCTACTTCAATAACCTAACAATGTCATTAAAAAATTAGGATTACAATCTGAAAGCTAAACTAAACATAATTCTACCTAACTTAACAATAAAAATTACAAATTAAATTAATTCTAAACTAGACCCTAAGTCATAGTAATGTAACTCTATCTTCAAGCATTGACACTATCATTTTCATCACAACAATTGGAATCAACAAGACAACAATTGCAAGGGAAAGAAACATCAATTTCATTTTTGTGGTACATTGGAATCAAAATTTTCAAGTTTTTCTTTCTCCTTTTGTCGGCATCTCTCTCTCTCTCTCTCTCTCTCTTCTTATGGTGTACGGTTCCTTCCTCCAAATTATTTATTCTTCTAAGCAATCTAAGAATGACAATCTTTGCTCTGTCACACATTTTTGGATCCCACCATTTGAAGACACCACAACATCCTGTCTTCTTTTCAGGTTCATTAATAAAATTTCAAGTTAATTATATGTTTTAACCATTAAGATAAAGAAAATTACTTAAACATACCTCATAATTTAGGCAAGCACAATATCTTTTATCTAGGTTATTTGGTCCCCATGATGTTAACAATGGTAGCTCATATCCACAATTGCACATTAATGAAGGTTTTAGAGAGAATCTATTACTTGCACACTCTTTCTCTCTTCTACAGATGTTTAATGAGAACTCAATTTTCTTCCTCTATTATGCTATCGCGATGTTGTTGCTTGGTATGTTGTTGCTTAGTGTGTAGAATGGTAAAAAATAGAGCAAAATAGAAGGATAGCGCACAACTAACCTATTCGATAGGAAAATCGTAACCACATTTATACAATCCTGATGGCTCCATGCTGGTAGGTTCTTGCCACTTGAACATCATACTTTTATGAATAAAAGCTAATACTATTGGACCCAACACAACCCTTTCACCTCAAGCAAGGTCACATATTTGAAGAAACTTAAGAGTTTAGGAACAAGCCCTTATATAGTAAACATATTGTTAAGTCCCTATTAGTATTAATTTTAATATCATATTTAGAACTCAACAAATAATTTTCTTATTTAAAATTATAATTTCCTTGCTTATTGGTGCAAAAGATTATTATTATTTTATTTGAGTCATATTCTAATTAGAAGACTCTGTTAATTTTTATAAATTGGCCTTCAGATACTTAGTTAAAGGATCGATTTGGATTTTTTATTTTGGAGATTAGAAGTTTCGCGAGAACTTGGGATTCAAATGAGGACAAAGCGGAGATCAAATTCAACTAGGAATAGAGTTTCCTCTTCTCCTTTTTTTTTTTTTTTTTAATTCTAGATTTGAGACGATGTTTTGTTTGACAATTCAACCATCAATTGATTTGTTATTCTAGAATTGTGATCGATTCTTTCGAATAAATTGATGCATAATTTTCTTCCATGAAATTAGTAGTGCTTTAAGTTATTTCTTCTATTGTGTGCTTTTTTTATTTGATTGTTTGATCAACAGTCAAGTGCATCTTTAAACCTTAAAGGAGTCTTGAAAAAGAAAATCTAGGGATTGATTAAAAATAGAAGAGGTTAGGATTAATTATTCAAATCGATGAATTAATTAAATTGTGAGTAGGATAGGAATATACCTGTTTGCCCTAGCTAGTTAGTTGATTGGTACAACCCTATCCATAATTTAGTTAATTCACATAGCAATATAGTGAGTTGAATAAATTAGGGATTTAATTGCCGATAATTCAGAAGAACCTCATAATTTCATAAGACTCAAGACTAATAACTTATTATTTATTTCATTAGGAGATACTTATGTAATCAACCTATTCGATTGATGAAATCGTAATTCGAAGCTTCTATATCCTGATAGAAAACTTAATCCGTACACTTTTTTTTTGTTTTATTTCCATTATTTTAATGTCAATTCCTACTTAATTGATTTTTATTTGAATAAAATAAGTGTGTGACAAATTAGTAATTAGTAGCAAATAATTTAGTTCCTCATGTGATTGACACTCTTGTCATCATTTTATTACTTGTTGCGATACGTGCACTTGCACGATTGTTTGCATTATTTGTTTTGCACACCAACACGTATCTTAATAGCCACAAAGTTAAAAAGAGATCATATTATTCCATGCTGACAAAACCTAACCTATTAGAGAAATGGCCAATAATATGGCCATAACCCGTTATTGACTTACCCGTCATTAGAAGATGACCAAAATCTTTTCCATCAATGAGGTGGCCATCGCAACATTAAATAGCAAGCCAGTTGCAAAGAACCCAATAATAGCGTACATATATATGCCTAGTAGGGTAGAGGTCCTTAGAATCATAGCAAAGTGAAAATAGTTGTCTGCCATTTTCCAGAGAAAGACAAAAACAAGTTTGCACACTGTGTGACTCGCTTGAATTATCACCAAGATGCTTGGTCTCTGCTAAAGCTTCATGTAAGTCACCTCCTCCCGCTTACTCTAGCTCTAGTGAACCCATTTTGAATAAATGGGGGATATAATTAACCAATTCCAATTCCAAAAGATCACCCTAAATTTGTTTACAGAGCATATTAAAATGTGCTCACTCGAGCTCTTCCAGCAGTTGGTCCTTGGAGGAATTCTAACTAGTGAGTAGGTCTACCATAAAAGTGCTCCAAATGGGATCACAAGTTTTTTTATGATTATAGCCATAGGATGGAAGAATATATGTTAAGTGAGTTAGTTCGTTTTCTTTTTTCTGAGGTTCTTCATTTGAGAGAAAAAGAAGTAAGAGCACAAAAGTAGCGATTGATTGAGAAGTGAGCAGTGAAAGGTAAGAAAGTAGAGAAAATATGTGGTGCACAACATATTGCCTGACACGTGCTATGAATAGATTGACTGTTAAACACATACAAATTAAGAGATACTCATCAGATTAGTTGTGTATTCATATTTTTGCCACCAAATTTAGAAAATAAATGTATGTAGTCATGCTCATTCCAAACTAGCAATGATCAACTAATCTATATCAAATTAGAATTTCAATCAAGTCTAATGGAGAGTATTAGTTGTATCTACAAAAGTAATTAGTTGAGGCCTAGTAATAATTCCCAAGCCCCAGGGAAATTGAAAAGTTAGATCATCAGGGCTCAAGATAAGTTTGCTTATCTGCAACCCAACACATCAGAAAAGCAATAAGAAAAGATATCTTCTGCAAGAGAGGACAAAATCAAAGAGAATCCCTACAAACCTTGGAAAATCTACAAAGAAACCACTAAGTTGGGAATTTCTTATTTTTTTTCCTTTTTTTTTCTTTCTGTATTATTTAAAGCACAATGCAATTCCTGATCAACAAAAGCAATTATTGCTTCAATTTGACTTTCTCAAAATTTCGCATAGTTGCATCTTGATCTTGCACTCAATCTCGATTTTACAATCAAACACTTTGCAGGCAGTATTTATATGTAAATTTTAATTGAATCTTTGTTTCTCATTTAATTTCTCTAGACAATTCAGGTCTCATGTGAAATTAATAGTACATACAAAAATTTGTTCCATTGAAAAATCCTATGGAAACGTAGGCGAAGAACTTTTTGTGTATATATATGTATTTAATCTCTAAGGATAGTATTGGAACTTGAAAGTTAAAAATATCATGTTATTCTTTTAAATGATATTGATCAAATGATACAGTACTTTCGGGGTGAAAAATTTTATTTTAAGAATAGGATATTATTTTAAAATACTTAAAAGCAGAAGAAATTAGTTTGAAATGGTGGTTTTCTTTTTGAATTTGTGAAATTTTTATTTTTATTACTTTCACGTCATACTAATTTGAACTCAAGATTTTTTTTTCTTTTTTCTTTGAAGTTAGAAGCAATATACTGAATATTTTAAAAAGTTTCCAATTTATTTAAGTTAGTATTTTAAAAATCGGACTATACCAGTCGATTGGACTAGTCAAACTAGTGATCGAAGGCCAATCTGATCTGATTGAAGCTTAAAAACTAGGGACTAATTGAATCAATCAAATAGGTCAACAACCGATTCAATCAGTTATGGTTGGACTAGTTGACCACCCATTTATTTATTTTTCTATTTTTTAAAAAAATTTAAAAATTAATTTTTTTAGAAAAATGTAATAATGAAAAAAGGAAATATGAGTTGAAGATGATGACTAAAGATTTTGGACTTGTAGTTTTTTTAAGCATGAATTTATTTCTTTGGAATTTAATGAAGTATTAGTTATATGTGATGCTTATGTTTAATTTGTTGTCTTATTTTAATCTCTCTTAGATATATTGAATATTTAGTATGGAAGAACTTGCTTTTTACTTGGATTTAAAGCATGAAGCGGACGATTACTTAAATTAATGTTGAACATTATTTTTAATTAAATTTATTTATAGTTGACTAATTGTAAAGTAATATTTTTTTAAAAGAATAATTTAAAGGTGAGTTAGAATTGTGATGATGTCTAATTTTGTGAGTGGGGTTTTTCCTATCAACTAGAGATGTTGATCGACCAGAAAGTTAAGCTCAGGGAGTAGCTAAAGGTGCAGGTTAAATCCTGCAACCAAGGAACACATGTTAGGCTAATGAGGGGGTCCTCGGCTAAGACCCTCCGATACTTAAGTCAAAAAGAGCGCGATCAAAAAGTAATTTGGTAGAGTAATAGCTTAGGAGAAGTGGAAAAAACATATCTTTATCTCTGAAAGGAGGGTATTTATAGTATTTGTCGGGGGTCGAAAAGATGGTAATCTCCCTACCATTTGACAATGCTCCTTGCTTCCTTGTAGGGGCATTATATTTCTTTTGGAGTTGGTGGACCGACATCCTCTTTAGCCAATCAAAAATGAGGGGTGGCATTACTGTCATTAATACGGAGTTGATGGGCTAACGGTGTCATTAATGCAGACAAGTGGGTGGTTCGGTCATATTAAATGTGGATGTGACCGGTGACATGCATTGTAATTAATGCGGCAACCACTAGGGACGCTACTGCTATGTATCTGCTCAACCATATTTGGTCAAGAAGGTTGAAACTGTGAGCCTTTGCGAGGTTTTCGTCGATTTTCCTTAAGGTCAACGTGTCTCTATTATGGTTGATACTGGGTGCCTGCACTTGGGATCATTTGGTTAGTTTAGGCTTGATAATGATGTTGAATACTAGGCCATCTATATTGGGTCTACCATAATGGACTCTTTCATTGTGCACATATCATGAGTCCCCTCCACTCTTCAGTTTGATCGACTTGGTGGAAGGAATGATTGAAGAGTAGTGTATTCCGACCTAAAAATTTTAAATTTTGACTAGGTTTTTAATGGTGCCAATTATTGAGCAGTTTTGGGTGGTTACCTTGGGCACTTACACATGGTAACCAGAGGTTATGCAATAAATAGCTGATAGCCGGTCAATTTAACCAGTTGGCTTGCTTGGGTGGGCTATAAATAGTCCATTTGACTGCTCATTTACCACTTTTACTGTGCCCTTGCAAGGTCGAGCTTTGGAAACAACGTTTGAGTGTTACCAAAATTCTAGCTGACTATTTCTTGGCGTTCTTGTTGTGTATAACTTGCGCTTCACTTTTTCATAAGTCTTTTTACCTGACTTAGTTCATTTTTACCAATTTATTTTTCAATATTTCCTACCATAGAATGGTTAGGGCTGTTTAGGGGGATAGAAGTAAGGCGAGTGACTCTAAAACTACTATGTCGTCAGCGGTTTTGACCGATGAAAGCAGCGAATCCTCATTGAATTTCGAGTAGTTTTATTGATTCAGGGAGAGAAAATGGGGATGACCAGGAGATAGAGGTCGAGGAAGTTAGGCAGGCTGGTCTTACAATCAATGAGGCTGGAACGTTGGTTCCAGAGGTTGATAAGCCAGGTCCTTCTTATGAGGCCCTTCGACCTTCGGTGTTAAGGAGAAGGTTATTCACAATAGTGCATTAAAGAGAGATAGTATCAGAGATAACCTTGAATGATTTAAGGTTGATTAGGCAAAAAATCATATTCTTGATGAGTTTGAGTTGATCAGACCTAGGGCGAGGGATAGGATGTACGAACCCCCAGAAGGGTATATTGCTGTGTTCGAGGATTTATTAAAGTGTGGTCTTAGATTCCCACTCGCTCAACATATAGTCGACCTGTTGATAGGTCTCTGAGTTTGTATAACTCAATTGTTACTTATCTATTTCTCGATACTGTATAGTATTGTAGTTCAATGATGATCCATAACCAACCTCCCTCTTTCATAAACCTTAGCAATTTATTCCATCTTTTTGTGTCTCGAAAGTTGGGAAGTATTGAAGAGTTGGGCTTCTAGTATTTAGCCATTTGCCCTCGTCAAAAAATCTTTGTGACCCCCTCATTTTCTTATGGTCAAGCTCAGAAGAAGAGGTATTTCTTTGTGCGTGCTCCCAACGGAGGTGATGTTAACTTCCTCGGGGTTGGTTGGGGGGGTTGAGATGTTTGGGAATGAAAATCAGACCTGCCATAATAGTTTTATTCGAGATCTGATCGATTTTGGAGAGATAGAGGTGGTCGGGTTCACTAAAGAGAGGAATTTGGTATTGGCGGGTTTTTCAACCGCCTTATTGAGGTTGGCTCGTAATGTACGCCTAGGTAGAGTCGATTACATTTTGTTGTTATTTGTTGCTTTGGTAAGTTTCTGATCGATATCATGCTTTCTTAATTTTTATTTTTTAAGCTTGTCGATCATGAACATAGCACGCAAGTTAGCAATGATCAGGCAGCATAACGCTTTAGAGTGGCAGGAGGTAGCAGCTGCACGTCGAGAGACTACTTTTGCTGCTGCTTAATCCGATCATGCGCCTCCAACCACTCCGTCAACTGCCGTTCAAAGTACGGTCGAAACAGCTGGCCTTGTGGTCTGGTAGAACAAGAAGGCCACCACTACAGAAGGGCAAAGTTAACCTAACCCCATAAAGAAAACCACAGTTGAGAAAGGGAAGGGGAAGGCGGTCGGCCCCGATAAGGACGTTTATCGGATGCTGCCCGACAAGGAGTTGTTTGAGCTGTCGGAGTTTCTCAAGTTGCATTTTGGGCATACGGTTGGGTTGTAAAATGCTTCTTCCATGATATCTGTGAGGTCGACATGTGTGACTCCGCTAATAGTGTTGACAATTGGTCTTTTTGTCGAGGAGTAGAGAATGATGCTCAACATGCAGCAGATCAACGCCTTGAAAGTGTTTTCTTATCACGCTAACATGGTAAGTTCTTGCTCAGTCTGTTTTAATATTGAGATTTTTGTGTGTTGTTAAATTGCTTTGCTACTTTTTGCAGGTCTAACAATGGGGCTACAACTTGCATTGGCGATTTAAGCTTTCCCAAGCCTATTACGTGAAGTTGGAGAAAAATTATAAGCGATTGGAGAAAGAGCAGCCTGAACTTTCAAAGACTAAGCTTGAGTCTCTAGAGTTGAGGGTCCAGGAATTAGAGAAATAGGTCGAGGATAAAAATGGAAAGCCGCTAGTTGTTATTGAGGAAAAGAGTTATGTGGATGAGCTATTAAGGAAGTTGAGATCTGAGGTCCATGAGGCCTCTCTTTTTGGTCGGGCACGAGGATATGAGAGCTGCATTTGTCATGCCAAGGTCAAATTCTTCCAGGTACTACCCGACATTCAAAAGGAGGCCATACAACAATTCGTATTGGGTCCCGCCTTCATTGATGCTAGCATGGTGTTTAGCATGGACGATGCCAAGGAGGCATTCGAAAAGGTAGTGCAGTAGCTAAAGTTCCTAGATTATCAAATCTGGGAAGAAGACAAAGCTCGACTGAATGTGCTAAAGAACGAGCAGCTCAAAAGCTATACTGAATATGTGCCCACTAAGGAGGCAGAGGTCCTTGCTCATCCAAAGTCTCTACAAGTGTGGAAAGAGTTCAAGTTTGTTAGTGACTTCACCCTCGACATCAAAAATAAGGAAGTGGACGTTGTGATGTACTTCCCAACTGCTAAACACCCATTTTGGGCGATGAGGTTGTTCATTCTTGTCCTATAAGTGAGTTTCCCTCTAGAGCAGAGTAGAAGGTCGAAGGTCCACCGCTAGTCATGGTAGTTGACACCATTGGTGAGGACGAGCTTGATAAAGCCGTGGATGAGGTTGCGGTGGAGGTTGCTGCTCGAGGTAGCAGGGGTAAGGGGGCCGGATCGAGGTGAAAAAAATTCTTATTGTCTCTGATCATTGTAGTTTTAAACTTTTTGATAGTGTTGTGCCTTGATGGGCTCTTGAACAATTTGAATTTTATTTTTATTGATGTTGGATATTAGGATAAGTTGTACTTGAATTAAAATTATGTTTTTGTCGATTTCATATTTCTACATTAGCTTTCAGTTGTGTGATCATTCTTTTGCAGTATCATAGCATTGTGTTCGTGATTGAATGGTCGACCTTTTGAGGTTGGCATATATATCTTTTGTTAACTAGTTTGAAACCAAATTATCATACAACTCTAGGGTTGACATATATTTTTCATTGATTGGTTTGAAACAAACTTAAAATGCAACTAAGAAGTCGACCAACATTGATTGTGCATATTGAGAAGACTGAATCTCATGCTAATTATGATTGATTTATTGTTACTAGATTATTTGACGAGAAGTCAAGTTCTTATTATGAAAGATGATTACAATTGTGCATGTTTTGAGAAGATTGGATCCTACACGTCTTGAAATAGTTCAGTGAGATTAAGGGATCTCATTTTACACATAGAATTTCTTCAAGTTTGTCGCATTCCAAGGTTGGGGTAGCTCATTCCCATCTATGTCGGCTATTCTGTAAGAGTAATTTTTAGCTACCTTGACAACTAAGTGTGGGCCCTCTTATTTAGGATCTAGTTTTCCAACTGTCTTTGATACTTCAACATTTTTAAGGACAAGGTCATCGACTTGGAAGCTTCTTGGTCTGACCCCCTTATCATAATGTTCGGCCATTATTGATATGCACCTTTGCATTTTCGTGTATGCTTGTTGTCATAGCTCATCGATAGTCTTGAGATTGAGTTGCCTCTCAGCCTCGTTCTTGATCTAATTATAGTGAATTACCTGAGCCATATGTTGTATCAATTCTACTGGGACTACTGCCTCTAAACCATAGACCAGACAGTAAGGGTTGTATCTTGAAGCAGTTATTGGAGTCTCCTGTAGGCACATAGTACTCCTTGGAGGTCATGAAGGTGTGTGTGGCACTAGGATCCAAATATTTTCAAAAAAAACTGAATAAAACTAGCCTACATATATCCATAAGGATCGAGACATGCATAGGACTCAAATTTAGAGAGGGAAACACCTTGATGAAACCGAAAATCAAGGAGCAAGAGAAAACACCCTTCAACTCTTGAAGTTGTCTCCTCACTGGCATAGCAGAAACACCAATTGATTTCCCTAAGTTAAACTCCTCCTTTTGAGCTAAAAATTTTACTGCACTCCCTCAACACCTTGATGATGCTACAGTCAAATTTTTTGCTCAATCAGGACAAAATAAGTCCTCCCAAAACTCAGTACAAGTGGCTTCTAGAGACTGCTTCAACAAGAGCAATAGCAGCCCAAACGTATTACCTCTAATGATATAGTCCACACACCAAATGGATGGACCTTTTCTCTACAAAAATGGCTGAAGATAATTGCAGAGAAATAAAGGAAAGAAGGCCAAGTATGGATGGGGAGAATGAAGGAGGTTGGAGAGATTTGTGGAGATTCTAACTATTAGATACCCACTAACCAAGTTGTTGGGAGAATAATGCACACCTTACACACACAATTACCTAGTGGATGTTCCCGCCTATATCTATATATAGGAGGAGGATGGTGTGTGGTCACACACCATCTTCGAGGAGGGCATGCCACATGTCCATGCCAAGGTGGCCACTAACAATTAATGTTGATGTGAATTTGAAATTTACATTTCATCAAACAAAATGTCTTCCAAATAAATTCTAATTCTATATTAAATGAACCCTTCATTTAATAATACTCTCCAGAATAAACTCTCTAATTTAATTAAATTAAACACTATAATTTAATTAATAATGCTTTGACTTAACTCTTTAAGCTAGTCAAAATTAATTTAACTCTTAAATTAATTTGACCAATTGATAGTCATGTGGCATCAATAAATTGATCTTAAGTTAACTCTTAATAATATGTACTAGCGTAAGCTAGAGAACTTGTCACTACCTACTTGCCACTTCGGCTATTTAGTGGATTCTCCGGGCAGGCCTTCAGTACCTTGTTCTCTAACAAGCACCCAGTAACATGCATCCATATCTCATATGGGATTGCTCGTGGAGCGGAGCAACATCCAACCTTTGGACTTATGCATCGTTAGTGCAAGTCTATCCGGATCTTACATGCCCTGTCTTGTAAGATCATATGATTTGGAAGATTTAAGATTACGACTGTGTAAGACTTATTCCATGATCATCATCTAATACGTAATCAAGTTCCGTAGTCTTGTGTGATCTAAGGGCTTCATCCAAATGTGAGTGAAGTAAACAATGAGCATATGATGAAGATGGCCGAGTTAAAATATGTTTACCCCCTTGTGAAATGCGAAATAGGTTGTTTACCTCTCTGTGATAAAAAAAAGGTTGAAATACCACCTTATGTTTTTAAATTGTGGCTCACTGCCCCCCTTCATATATTTGAGTTGAATTTTACATTGGAAGGGCAAAAACCCTCATATATATATATATATATATAATTACTTTATATCCTTATATTTTTCTTTTTCTTTTATTTAATCTAAATTAAATAATTTTATATTTTTAAAATAAATAAGATATTTATTTAAACTAAATAATATTTATTATTTATAAAATTATATATACATGCATATATAAAAATTTTATACATATAAGAAATTATATAGATGCATATATATAAAATTATTTATAACATATCTATATACATATATATAAAATATATATTTTTTCTTTTGTTTAATCTAAAATAAAATAATTTTATATTTATGAAATATATAACATATTTATATAAATTAAATACCATTTAATATTTATAAAATTATATATACATACATATATATAATTATCAAAACTAAATAATTTCATATTTATAAAATATATAACATATTTAGATAAATCAAATACTATATAATATTTATAAAAAATTATATACATGCATATTTATAAAATCAAATATATACATATATGCAAAAAATTATTCATAACATATTTATATATATATTAAATACTATTTATTATTTATAAAATTATATATACATACATATATATATAATTATATACATATAAGTACATAAAATTATCTATAACATATCTATATACATATATATATGTATATGAAATATATATATTTCTTTTGTTTAATCTGAAGTTAAATAATTTTATATTTATCAAATATATAACACACTTATATAAATTAAATATTATTTAATATTTAAAACAATTATATATACATACATATATATATAATTATCAAAACTAAATAATTTCATATTTATATAAATCAAATACTATATAATATTTATAAAAAATTATATACATGTATATATATAATTATTTATATTTATAACATATTTATATTCAAACACGTATAATATATATATATATAACTTCCACCCTTACCCCTCCCCCATTGGCCACCGAAACCGGCTGCCTGAAGCCAAGGTTTTTTTTTCCCCTTTGTCTTTTGTACACAACGGCCGCTGGGGATTGTAGTTGCCAGCGGCCGCTGGCTAGATCTAGTTGGCATGGTTGCCATGGCAATCATCCCCCCTTCCCTTCCCCCCTCACCCCACGCAATCAGCTGCCATGGCCGACTGCCATAGCACCTTAAGCCAAGCTTTTTTTTCCTTTTTTTAATACACAATGGCCATATCTGGCTAGATATGGTTGTCATGGTTGCCATGGTAGCCTATACATATATATATATATTATAATACTATATTATATTTATAATATATATTATATAATATTGATAAATATGTTGTATATATATATGTATATAAATTTATAAATAATTTTTTCTATATTTTTTTATAAATATTAAGTATTATTCAATTTGAGCTGTTCATTTAAACAAAAAGATCCAATGGTTGATATACTAAGGGTATAATAGTCATTTTATAAAAAATCACAACCACTTGTATTTTTTGGCATGTGCACTACACTTATGGTCTCAAGTGGGATTTTCACCCATTTTTTAAAAACATAAGGCGGTATTTCAACCCCTTTTTTTATTTTTTTTTATCACAGGGGAGTCAATCGCTCGTGTCATATTTCACAGGAGGGTTAAATTAGATTTTCCCAAAGATGGCCATATAGTGAATATCATTCAATCAAGATAGTGTTACAAGAGACCAATCTAATCGACTTGCGAGACACTATTCCAACAAGTCATTTCCCCAATTGCCTTTAAATCCTCCCAGTCGGGTTTTGATATGGTCTAGGATAGTTATATTGGTGACCTCTGTTTGCTCATTTGCTTGTGGGTTGCCTACTGACAAAAAGTGTTGTCGTATCCCATGACTTTCGCACCAATCCCTCGTGTTTTTGCTTTGTAATTGAGTTTCATTATCTGATATGAAAACCTTTGGTAAACCATAATGGCAGGTAAAAGATGTTTTTCTATAAGAAGCTTCTTATTGCCAACTGTTATCTTTGGAATAGCTTCTGCTTTGACCTATTTTGTAAAGTATTCAATTGCAACTATCAAGTACTTTCTTTGACCTGTGGCCTTTGGGAAGGAGCCGACAATGTCTATTTCCTACTGGTTGAATGGCCATATGATTTTGACCGGCAAGAGTTGAAGCTAGCTGATGATAGATATTGGCGTGCACCTAGAAGATGGACACTTTTTGATAAAGTCGACTACATCTTTGAGTAAGGTCAGCCAATAATAACCATGCCTGATAACTTTGTAGGTTAATGATCGTTCGCCAGATTGGTTGCCCTAAATGCTTGCCTGGATCTCTTCCAAGATCTCTTGGGTTGCTCTAACATTAGGCATCTTAATGGGTGGCCAGACAGAGACATCTTGTATAATTTACCAAACGCATCGAGGGCGAATTTGACTGCTCGTCCTCATAATCTCCAAGCCTCTGCTTTATCTTTTAGTGCCTTACCTTCTCTTAAGTAGGCTTTGATGTCATATTGCAAATTGAGTGGTGATTTCTCAATTTCCCATATTTAGTTCTGGTCGAGACCTTTTATGGTAAGTTTCTTTGCGACCAAGAATGTGGTGGTTCTCCCTGTGGTACCTCTAGTCGAATTGGCGAATTTAGACAAGGCATCTGCTCTTTTGTTTTCTGACTTGGGGACTTGACTGAGTATGAACTTTTTTAACTACCGTTATAATTTCTTAACCTTTGAGAGGTACCTGCTCATGGATATTTCCTTAACTTCAAAGTTGCCTTTGAATTGCTCAGCGACCAGTTGGGAATCCATGATAGCCATTAAATACTTGACTCCCCTATCTATGGCCATCCTTATACTCGTAATAAGGGCTTTGTATTCCGCTTCGTTGTTGGTGACTGGGTAGTCAAGTTTGATATCAAAGTCATATTCTTTTGCTTGAGGGGAGCGCAAAGAAATTCCTATTCCACCCATTGAGAATGTTGCTGATCCATTGACATTCAAAGACCAAATAGGTGGCTGTGCTTAGCTACTACGGGGAGGTCGATGCGCTCAGCTACAAAATTGGCCAAAACTTAGGCTTTAATAGCTATTCGGGGTTGAAGTTTGATGTTGAACTCTCCCAACTCAATGGCCCATTTGGTTAGTCTCTTAACTGTGTTTGGTTTCAAGAAACCTACTTTAGGGGCTAATCAGAACAACAGTAGAGTGAGATTGGAAATAAGTTCTCAATTTCCTTGCCGCTGTGATCAAAGTAAAAGCGAATTTTTCGATCTCTAGATAGTTGTGTTCAGGGCTTTGCAAAGCTTTGTGGATGTATTATATTGGTCTGTATGTGTCTTTCTTTGTGGACATGAGAGCTGAACTTACTGTCGCTGTTGAGACTGTAAGATAAAGGTACAGGACTTCCTCGATTGAAAGCTTAGCAAGCATTGGGGATGCAAATAAGTATTGTTTCAACTCGACCAGAGCTCAGTCGCATTCTTCCGTCAATTGGAACTTTCTTGCATTTATGAGAATTCTAAAGAATGGCAAGCTTTTATCCACGAGTTAGGTGATGAATCGACCTCTGGCTATGATCTTTCGGACAAGTTTTTAGACGTCCATGCTCGTCTTTCTCGGTGAGATGTTTTGAATTGCTTGGATCTTTTGTGGGTTTGCTTCAATACCTCTCTGGCTGACCATGTAGCCCAAGAATTTACCTCATTTTACCCCAAACGTGCACTTGTTGGGGTTAAGTTTCATTCTAAAGGCTCTCAATATGAAGAACGTAGGGTCAAGGTGGGCTAAATGGTTAGTCTCCTTCTCTATTTTTACAATCATGTTGTCAACATAGACTTCCATCATCCTATCGATCTCATTTTTGAACATGAAGTTTACCAATCTTTAGTAAGTTGCTCCTATGTTTTGAGGTCGAATGGCATGACTAGAAAATAATATAAGCTATTTGGGACCACAAAAGAGGTTTTGTCCCTATCCTTGGGGGCATGAAAATTTGATAATACCCTTGGAAGGCATTCATTATAATTAAGAGTTCACAACTTGCTGTTGAATCAACTAGCAAATCTATTCCAGAAAGTGGGTAAGGGTCCTTAGGGTATGCTTTATTTAAATCAATTAAATCATTACACATTCTCCATTTGCCCTCATTTTTAAGGACAAGCATTACATTATATAGCCAACTAAGATATTGAATTTCTACGATGTAGCCTGCCTCTAAAAGTTTGTTGACCTCTTTTTGAATGATCTGGCATCTTTCTATGTTGAAGGTTCTAGTCTTCTGCTTCACTGGTTTGTATGAGGGGTCTATATTAAGGTGATGGACAATGATCTGAGGGTCGATTCCTTGGAGGTCAACGACCTTCCAAGAAAAAATATCAACATTTTTTCTAAGGAGGTCAACCAGCATGCACTCCATGTTGTTACCCAGGTTAGTGTCGATCCTTATGGTCTTGTTGGGGTTCCCAAGTTCTAGTTCAATGACTTGGAATTCTTCAACTAGCTCGACCATGGTCACTTCTCTTTTCCTCTTCTTGTTTGTTTGTCCATCATCAGGTTCCATTACGGGATGTCCCCCGAAGGTTTCAGTTTTGGTTGAGGTTTCTACTAAGTTGCTTCCACCGAGATGGCGTAGCATTGCCAAGCTTCCTTTATGTTGCAAAGAAGTTCTTTGATCCCTGCCCGGCGAGCGGGGTACTGATTGGCTCAAACTTGAGCTTGCCCAAACTCTTTCTTTCCAAGGTCGATAAGAAAATTGTGTTGGCCAATCTATCATTGTCGACCAATATTTTTCTGACTTCAAAGTTTGTAATTTCAACGGCTACAACCAGAGGGTAATCTAACTTGTTGTCGGTTCCTTGATGTCCTAAATGTGAAAGGTCAGAATCTAAAAAAGAGATTATGCTGGTCGGCAAAGGTATAGAGTCCCTTCTAGTTGGTCTGCCTACGATAGTATTAATCACACATCACAAAGGGGGGGATCATCCTTGGCTTTCTTTTTCCCTTTGTCATCTTTTCTTGGGCTGATCGATCTTTCTCTATGGGGAGTCTGGTTGGTCATGCCTTTGTCTTGTCTTGCCTTTTGGTCGGCATACTTTTTCAGATGGCCTTGTCAAATGAGTCGCTCAATTTCATCGTGTAGGTTCAAGCAGTCTTTTGTGTCATGACTCTTTTATTTGTGGAAGTGGCAATACTTCTTTAAGTTCTTCATGGCGGTTGTCTCATTAAGCTTTCTTGGATTCTTGAGGAGGTTATCATTTTAGATGGCAAAGACAACCTCCTTCCTGGGTATGTTCAAGCAGTTGTCTTTCCTTTATTCGTTTTACTGTGTGGAGCTGAGTGTGGGGAGAGTTTCCTCCTGGTGGCAAACTGGTGGAGAAACTTATCACATAGCTGGTCATAAGAGTAGAAGGATGCAGGGTCCAACTTGACACAACATTCGAGAGCAATTCCTTGGAATGTAGTAACCAGCATTTTGGCATAAATGTGGTGGAGTTGCATCATGTGTTCGAACTATAGAAGATGTTCATGGAGGTCGGTGGATCCATCATATTTTGGTTGATTAGTTAGGAACTTGGGGTCAATTGCTATGCGCTCCTCTATTATCTCCTAGATGAATGGTTATTTTCTCTCTCTATAGAGTTAGGGAACATTATCGGGTTGCAAATTTCTTTTAGTATTCCACCTCGAGATTTTCTCTAAGTGTCTGTTGAGCTGTTGGACTTGATGTGATACCTCTTCCCATTTTTCTCGATCTTCCTGGGATAATTTTTTTCTTGGTTGAGTTCTTTGTCGTTCGACCCTATCACACTGCTAGGCTCGGTTAGGTCAAGTAAAGTGTTCAATAGAATTTGCGACCTCCTAGTAGGAATGTTGGTGGACCTTATCTTGGGGGAAAATGCCTTAGACTAACATCAAGTTTGTTGTGCCTAGTGTTTACCATTTTCAGTGTTGCAGATTCAATATTCCAGAGATAGCTCCAAATAATGAAATCTAATTCTGTGAGAGGGGTTTGTCCTATCGACCAGAGATGTTGATTGACTAGAAAATTAAGCTTAGGGAGTAGCTAAAGGTGTGGGTCGAATTCTACAACTAAGGAATACACATTAGGCTAGCCGAGAGGGTCCTTGGCTAAGGCCCTCTGATGCTTAAGTTAGTAAGAGCTCGACCAAAAAGTAATTTGGCAAAGTAATGGCTTAGGAGAAGTGGAAAAACATACCTTCGTCTCTAAAAGAAGGGTATTTATAATATTCGATTGGGTTAAAAAGACGATATTCTTCTTACCATTTGATAATGCTCATTGCTTTTTTGTAGAGGTATTATAGTCTTTTGGAGTTAGTAGACCGACATCCTCTTTAACCAACCGAAAATGAGGGGTAGCAATACCCATCATTAATGTGGAGATAATGGGCTGATGGTGTCATTAATGCAGACAGGGTGGTGGTTCGGCTATATTAAATACGGATGTGACCGATAGCAGGCGCTGCAATTAATAAAGCAGCCACTAGGGACGTTGTTGTTGTGCATCCACTCGACCATACCTGGTCAAGAAAGGTTGAAGTTGTGAGCCTTCGTGAGGTTCTTGTTGATATTTCTTGATGTCGACCTGTCTCTCTTATGGTCGATACTAGGTGCCTGCAGTTGGGCTCGTCTAGTTGATTTGGGCCAAATAATAATGTTGAATACTGGGCCGTCCATATTAGGTTGACTATGATGGACTCATTCATTGTACCCATATCAAATTGAAATTTTTTCAAATAATTTTTTCCTATGTTGCTGAAATTTTTATTTTTTTGTTAATATTATAATATTATCTATATTCATAAGATTAAATATAATTAATACATCATTATGACATCATACATATTGAATTAGTGGTCCAACCAATTAAACTGACCAAATCAATAATATTAATAATATCACTAATTCTTTGTTCGGTCTGATTTTATAAACATTGATTTAAGCAATTCTTAATATACATTAAAGATATGAAAACTCTAATCCTGATAGCGAGAAGGATTAAAATACATTTTGATCTATTCATAACCTATAAAAACAAATAAATCTACGAAAATTCTTGGCCCAATCCGAAATCTCGAGGCTGTCCATGTCCGGTCGACGTGCCTAAATTTTAGTACGTATATGAGTGGAAAAAACAAAGGTGGGCCAGCTGAGCTACGGACGGAACAAGAGAAAGCCCATGGACTTTAACCTAATTAAGAATTTTGACTTCTTAATGAATTTAGATAAAGAGGAAGACAAAGATACAAATTTTATGATTATCCTGTTGGATATAATAGTTTTACAAATAGAAGGTGTTGATTTGGTAAAATTGGCCCCCAATTATAATTTCACGTTACAACTTGACATCTTATGTAAAGAATGATTGAATTAGGCTTTCAATTGTTATTAAGAATTGAACTTTTATCATTTTTTTTTCTTGAGTCGGTGAGTTGCGTTTTCTTAAGAAATGAGTTTCCAATTAATACAAATAATTTATAAATTGGATTTGACCAACTTGTTCTTAAAAGCTTGGTTTCAACAAATCATGATTGGTGATACGTTGGGCTTTCAATAAATTTAAAAAATTTGTTAATTGGGCTTCAACAAATTTTTTATCAATTAATTGGTGAGTTTGGCTTTTTTTATGACATGAACTTCACAATAATGTAAAGAATTTATTGATTAGGCTTGATCAATTTCTTTTTAGAATTAGTTTCGACCAAAATTTTAGTGAGTTAATTGGTGAGTTGAGCATTCTTTTAAGGATTAGGCTTAACCAAATTTTTAGTGTACTAATTGATTGGCTGGCTTTCATTTAAGGATTGAGCTTAACCAAACTTTAGTGAATTAATTGGTGTATTGAACTTTCTTTGAACAACTGGGGTTGATTAAATTTTTTGTGAATTGAGCTTCCTTTACCAAATTTTTAGTGAACGGCGAGTTGGATATTTTGTTTAAGAAATTAGCTTCTAATTAATATAAAGAATTCTTAGTTGGGCTTGATCAATTTGTTTTCAGAATTGGGCTTCAACAAATTTTTAGTGAAAGAATTACTGAGTTAGGCTTTCTTTTAATGGGCTTTACAATAACGTAAAGAATTTATTAATCGGGCTTGAGCAACTTTTTTCTAGAATAAATTAATTGGTGAATTCAACTCTTTTCTTTTGAGAATTGGGCTTCAACAACTTCTTTATGATTTCGTAAATTGAGCTTCCTTTAAATTGGGTTTTACAAATATTTTTAATGAACAAGTGAATTGGTCTTTTTCAAGAAAGGAGCTTCAAATTAGTGTAAATGATTTGTTAATTGGGCTTGACTAACTTATTTTAAGAGTGACTTCAACCTATTTTGATTGGTGAGTTAGGCTTTTCCGAGAGATGAGCGTAATGATATGTAAAGAATTTGTTAATTAGAGATGATCATAACTTATTTTAAAAAGGGCTTGAACAAATTTCTAATTACTTTAATTGGTAAGTTGGGCTTGACTAATTGTTCTGACAGTTTTGTGGATCGGTGAAATAGACAACTTAGAGGGTGTTTGGCTAAGCTTATAAGCACTTTTAAAGAGCTTATAAGATGTCAAAGAACTTATAAGCTCTATAAAAGTGTTTGGTTAATTTTTTTTTTAGGAGCTTATAAGATCAAAAGATAAGATGTTTAAGATCTTATAAGCTCCTAAAAAAAAAGGTAAGCTCACCCCATCTTATTTTTTAAGATCTTATCAGCTTCATAGTTTTAACATTTAAAAAGACAAATCTATCCTTTTTTTTTTTTCGAATTCCAATTATATCCTCCACATAACTCTGACTTTTGAAACCCTAAAATCAGTGAATGCTCTCAACTGCACAACGCATGGACTCATCGCAGCTCCTCTCTTTCGCTTTTTTTGATGAAAACAACGCTAAAATCGATCATTTTTCTCTTGATTTCTTAAAGTCTTGGTAAGATCTAAGCTATATTATTCATTTAATCGGTTTATTTTGCCAATTTTTAAAACCTAAGTTGAACAGGAATTGAAAATTCTGTTCTATTTTGCATTCATTTTGTATAATCTTATAGCTTATTACATCTAATTATAGTTTTGGTATGACACTTTTGTACAAGAATATGTCTGTCTGCTGATCTTTGTAATTAGTGTTTTTGTCTTGTTTTTGCCTCTATTGGCTTATTTATGTATTTTCTTGTAATCTATAATTTAATCACATTACGCATGATGCATCAAATTAAGAATGTCAAAGATTAGACTTAGATTTATAGATTTTTTATAATTATAAAATTGCCTTTGGGGTAAAATATGGAAAATGATGGTTGTGACATCCAATTGTTGATATGAATTTGGGGTTTGTTGAGTATATATATATATATAGTCAGAATAAGTTATATGTATGATTTTAGTTGGGAGAAGAGAGTAAGTGCTAGCAGCTACTGAAAATTGATTTAAAAATTTTAGTTTTCACCATTTACTTTAAGTAGGAAAACTTTGATTTATTATAATTAAAATCAATTTTAAATGAATAAAAAAGTAAAGTTAAGAATAAACTATTTGAAAATAAAATGGCTTGTTAAAATGAAATGCCAGGATGTTCTATGCTAGTTGAGAAATAGATAGGAGAAACATGACTGTATATAATAACATAAATGACTCTATGGTAAAATGTGAAAAGATGACTACTTACTAGAAATTCATCCATGAAAACATGTCCCAAATGTTGGGTTCTACTTGGATAGTAAGAATAACAACATGAGATGATTGGGAAGGAAATGGAATTTAGGGGGGAGAAGGAATAATATTCAAATGCATTATGGTGTGCATCTATTCTTGTGCTATTGTTTTTTTTCTTTCTCATTATGTGTACTAGATTTCCTGTTTATAGGTAATTTGAGGTAAATTTCTAGATGGAGAATCAAGAGAAAAGAAATAAAGGAGTGATGTCAAACCCAAATTTTGGTAAGAGTATAAGTAAGGGTGTGCAATTAAAACAAGTGAGTTGACTGAAGGGCGCTCCTCTGCTTGGTGGGATCCTTTTTCGTCTATTAAGTTTGTTGAGTTGTGCGAGGAGGAAATTGGGAAAGGCAACAGGCCAAATAGTCACTTTAATATCAATGGGTGGAAAAATTTAGTTTGGAGGTTTAATGAAATGACTGGTAGAAATTATGTCTATAAGCAACTTAGAAATCATTGGGATACTATGAAAAAAGATTGGATATTATTTAGGAAATTAATGCACAAGGAGGCTGGAGTAGGTTGGGATCCCATGAAGAACTCACTTGATGCTTTTGATGAATGGTGGGAGAGAAAACTAAAAGTAATTTCTCAAACACTAATCTTTTACATAAATTAATATTCTGTTTTACTTATCGAACTAAGTTTAATTCAAGTATAATTGTTTTTGCAGGAAAATAGTGACTATAGCAAGTTTAGGAACAAGGATTTATCTTTGATTTGGTTTCGATATGATAAACCGTTTTCTGATGTTGCTGCCACGGGAGAAAAAACACGGGCACCTAGCCAAATATCTAGGAATGGGATTGATAGTGGAGAAGAAATGTTGGAGGATAATGCTGAATCAAAAGAACATGAAGAGGAACAAGTGCAGATTAGTGATAGTGATGACACTGAGGATATAAGAATAGTTGAGTATATCACAAAATTTGGAGCTAAAAGAGCAAGTGATGTTGGTAATGCTTCTAATGAAGTTATATTCCCATCTTTGGAAAACATTAAAGAAAATTTAGTGGAGAAAAAGGTAAAGGGCAGAATAAGGTTTCAGGGGCAGCTTCATTGAAGGAAGATTCCATTCCCTTTTACAACTAATGGCAAACAAGAGCATTGCTACCTCTATACCATTAACAGAGATAACTATTGGGGCTGCAATCGAGATGTTGAGCAATGTTCCTGGAATAGCACCCCAAAGTGAACTTTGGAATTATTCATGTAACCTATTAACAAAAATGATATGCGAGAAGTGTTTGCTGGTCAACCTTGTCATGAGTCTCGATTATCTTGGCTAGAGTTAACTATAATCAATTTAAGAAAAATAGTTAACTTTGTAGTAACTGAGGTAGTATCTTTTTTATTCTCTTCTGTTACAGAATTGTTGATGTTAGAACTAGCCGAGCTTGTGACTCATTGATGTTTTACCTTATTAGAATTGGCAATGACTTTTCTTTCAACAAATGAGATATGGATGGGAAGTTCATTTAATAGTTGTTTGTAGAATTGGCTGTGACTTTTCTTTTCTTGTTCTGTTACACTGCACATTTGTATATTTTGTTTTTATATTCTTTTCTTGTTTTTAGAGTTGTTTTTCTTTTGTTTTGCAGATTGTGTCTTTGTTTTTCCAAAGAAAATGTGATTCTTTCTTCCAAAGAAAATAAGTGAGCATTTTAATTAGTTAGCATACCTACTATTGCTTTCAATTGTAGAAAAACAGAACAGACAGTTGCTTTTTGCAGCTCTATTGCCACTGTGCTGGATTGATTATGTGCCTATGTCACAAGTTCTGCCTGAAAAGTCTAGGAAGAGAGGTAGAAGTAAAAGAACCCAAAAAAATAGAAGAGTGGGGAGAGTCATGTTTGATTCTGTGTATTCTTATCCTCGAGAAAGAGAATTTGATCTGCAAAGGTGAAATCTTCTTGTTTAGTATTTTCCCTATGTCGGGTTGACTGTGGTGCTTGTTTACTATTTTCCCATCTCTCCTAAAAATCTAACTAGAATTCCTTTCTTCTATTTCCTCTTCGATCCTACTTTATATATATTCTTTTTCCTTAATTTCTCTGCAAAATGAATAAGCTTTGTTTGAAATGGTGGAAATTGAAAGCTGACCACTACCACCCCCTTAGTAGATAGAAAATTAATAAGCAATAATTGTCTTTTATGATGGTCAATGATGCTTTTGGAGTGACAGTGATAAATCCAACTTAACGTTCCTCTCAGATTTTCTTACTTTTCTTCTTTCTCTTGAGCTTTCTGTTTTTGCCTTCTTAGGCTTCTTTCTCCTTTCTTTACTTAACAAATAATGTAAAATATGTCTTTACACTTACCGCTATCAATGGATATTTGAATATTCAAATACCATTCGTATTAATATGTGTCCATATGGAATACAAGTGATTTTTGCCAATGTTGTTGCTTTAGATTATCTTTACAACATGCCTCCCCAGTCCATTATTCCTTTGTTTATAGGAAATTTTATTTAGTGTTGGAGCTGGTGTAGTTGCAATTGTATATAAACAACATTCAAACTATGCAGCTTGAAATATATAGTCAGATTATTTTGTTTATTTACTTGATTTCTCTGTAGACATGAAATGGGAATTATATACCTATAGAGATGTCTAATATTACCAACACAGTTCATTTTTGTGCTTACCTTTGCCAAGTCCCCAAGAACATTGGAAAGTATACTATAGAATCACTACAGTTGATTATAGAGTTTCTTTTGTGTTTTTAATATATCATTGGTTGCTAAAGGCTTCTTTATCTTTGAGATTATGGTTTATTTTTTATTTACTAACAATATATAGTTTTAATTAGATAATAATTTCTTTTTCATGACTTTGCTATAGTTCAATGGAGCCGTGGGATATCAAAGATTGTGCTTTAGTAGAGTCTTGGAAAATCACAAAATTTTCTTTGAGTAGTCCAATCAACTTTGATAATGAGGAAATGAATGAAGATAAACATCAGATTTAAGACTTGGATTGGTGGATTTTGTGTCAAGTAACGACATGTAGTATTTTAACATATTATGAGAACCATATTTTAAAGATTCCATGTCGAACATCTATGCGAACAGGTCATAAATTTCTAGAGGAGATATTAAATGGGCATGGAGTAAGATGTTATCAAGCATTTCGCCTTGAAAATTCCGTGTTCTTAGATTTGTGCCATGAGTTGATCCATAAGTATGATCTTTATCCAACAAGAGGGATGTCTATTCATGAAGAAGTGGGGATATTTTTGATGATATGTGCTCATGGTGTGGATAATAGGTTGATGAGTGGATAATAGGTTGATGCAGGAGATATTTAATCATTCAGGTGAAACTATCTCAAGACATTTTCATAGAGTCTTGAAGGTAGTAGGTAGGCTAGCTAATGATATAATTAGACCTCATCATGAGTCTAATGAGGGAAAAGGATACCATAGGCCCCAACATTATCGATACAAACCATTTTTTGATGTAAGTAATATTTAAATTAGATAATGGATATATTTACTCACATACCCTCATATTAAAATTCTAACACTTCCTTTTTATTTTCATGTTTATAGGATTGCATTTGAGCAATTGATGGCACACATGTGAAGGCTCGACTACCACAAGGAAGAGCGATACCATATATTGGACGCAAAGGGTATGCCACTCAAAATATTCTTGCAGTTGTAGATTGTAATATGTGTATTACATTTGCTTGGGCTGGATGGGAATGAGCTGCTCATGATAATAGGATATTTGGAGAAGCTATTCGTAGATGGGATCTCAACTTTCCTCATCCAAAAGGTAAAAAATATTACTTGGTAGATGTTGGATACTCACATATGCCTGGATATATGGGTCCTTATCGAGGAGAGAATATAAGATATCATCTTGAAGATTTTCGTCGAGCTAGAAGTGGGCAATGTGCAACAAGAAATTTGAAGGAAAAGTTCAATTACTTACATTCTTCATGCATAAATATTATTGAACGAACCTTTGGAGTTTGGAAAGCACATTGGAATATTTTGGCTGATATGGCTTATTTTCACATTGATACACAAAGAGAAATTGTGCTAGCAACTATGGCTATTCACAATTCTATAAGGAAGAAAAATGTTGCCGATGAGGCATTCCAAATAGGTGAGGATGAAAGTTATGAGCCATCCATTGACCATGTTGCAGAAAATAGAGTTGCTAATGTGGAAGATGAAGATAATTTAAGGAGTACTTATTGGATGGCATTGCGTGATTCAATTGCTATTGAAATTGCTCGAAGGGGTTAAAAATTTTACTGATAGGATTTGAAGGCTTTAAATTTCAATGTTACTTTTGAGATATGTTTGGTTAAATTTTTTAGATAAATTTAAAATAGTGAATGGTGGAATGATTTACAACTATCACAATAGTTAAATAGTAATTTTTATGCTTTATTTACTTTTTCTAATGCACAAGAAAAAAAAAGGATTAGATAACTCAATGATGAACATGATAGTTAAACAAGAATATTATTTATGTTAATATCATATTTATTAAAAATTATGGATTAAGGGCATTATAAATTATATGAAACTTATAAGAAATTTATTATTTATAACTCTTTTTAATACATCATAATTCCTATAACAATGTCATTTTTTTATATTTTATAAAATAAGTAAGAAAAAATAGGTAAAAAAAATAGTTAGATATTTAAAAAATGAATTTAATAGAGTATTTTGAACAATATTTAAATATTTTATTTATAATAGAATAAGAATGTTATATAAATAAATACCTATTTACATGACACTAAAAGCTTTATGTCCTTTTTGGTCATTTTCACACTGAAAAGAGCTTATAAGCACTCATTCTCACCAAACATAAAATCATCTTGTAAGCTTGAAGAGCTTATTTTTCCAAACACTTCAAGAGCTTATTTTTAAAATAAGATCTAACATCTTATAAACTCCAAAAATATCTTATAAGATGTAGGAGCTTATAAGATATTTTAAATAAGCTTAGCCAAACATCCTCTTACTCTCTGAATTGGGCTTCACTAAAATTTTAATTAACTGGTGAAATTGGGCTACTGTGAAGAAATAGGCTTCCAATAGCATTAAACTTTGTTACTTGGGCCAAATAAATTTTTGGTGCAAGTTTCGTAATGATTAGTTATGATAGGAAAATTATACACCAATTCGCATTGCATCTATTTTATAATATTATTAAATTTCGATTTAAAATTTCAAAAATCATTTGAAGCATATTTATAAAGAAACTAATTAATATTGTTTAGTCAATTTTTTGGCATTCATCAAATCAGTTCATTTGTTTTCTGAAAGCTCGCCCGTCATATAAAATAGAAAAGAAAACTCAAGCAGAAATGTTAGGTTAAATGAGTATTTTTTTTTATAAAAAAAATTAGAGATAAATGTCAAGTTGAATGAATATATTTGTTAACGTAGGAGAGAAATATTAGGTTGAAGGTACAAAGGAGTTTTATTTTATTAAGATCAATTAACTTATCATCTAATTTTTGATTTTGATTTTACGTTAAATTGATATTTTTTTATTTTACTGACATTTAATGTTTTATATTATGCCATTAATGAATATTTCCGTGACAAATATTTCTTCATATTGAAACAATATCATGAGGAAAGAAATGATGAGTAGAATAGAAAGTGAAAGAAAAATCAAAGAGTACAAATAGTAAATACTTATTTGGTCTCAGTATGGCGTATTTAAATATTATAATCAATAAAAGATAAATGAAGGAAATAAGAAATAAATTATATAGAAATTAAAAAGATAAAATTAAATATGAAGTTTAGAATTTAAGTCGAGATATATGAACTTATTAATTTGGTAAAAGCTCCATAGAGTAATTATCAGATTTAATTGAAATGGATTAATATATAATTCAAATTAAATCAAAGTCAAATTAGTGTGTGAACAGTTAATACTTTGCAAATAAACATCAAATTTGATTGAGTAAAAATAATCTTCATCTTGAATTTATATTTTAAGGAACAAAAAAATTTACACTTGAATTGAATATTGTCTAACTTGAATATTCCATAAAATTAATATTTGGAACATGTCTGTCCAATTAACGAATTTTATAATAATTTTGTAGTTATCATTATTACTCAACCAAACATGATTAAAGATTATTAGCGTATTAATTTTAAATAATTAAATAAATATAAATGACTAATAATATCATAATAAATTTATAATTTTAATAATCACATATAAAAAATATAATAGCTAATTTATTTATTAGTTACATTGAGAAAACAATCAAAAGACCATAAAAATCAACCGGAAATACACACACTGTGGGAAGCATGCAGAAGTACTCCTCAGAAAACTCTTAGAATACTCTCACATTGCGAGAATTATTCAAAAGTCAAAACCATCCTAAACCAAATCACTGTACGATTGCACAAAAAAATCCTCAGAAAACTTTCTGTAATCTTTTTGATATTTTTTGATTGTGTGGTGACTGGACAGAAGCGAACAAAAGTTAAGAAGATAGTCGACTATAAATATTAGGTATAACCGTATAACACTAATTAATATATAAACTATAGACAAATAACTATCATATTATATTTGTATATGAAATTATATGACTGTTTACTGCAGTTATTATAATATATTACCATTAAATGAATGTAATAGTTTAGTGTTATGCATACTGAATATTTAGATAAATTATTTCATGTTAAAATCATATATGCATGTGTGTATCAGTGTGCATATATGAATATGTATTATTACATGTTTTGTAAAAATATCAATAACATTTCAATAAAACTGGATACTACATATGTAGTTAAACATGCATATATAACTTGTATATATGTATATGTGTGTTTATATGTGTTGTATTATATACAATTTTTTATATTTACTTAATGTATCCTAACGTATGTAAACACAAGCCTCATTTATAAGAACTATTATAAATGTTACTTTTGTAATAAAAAAAAAAAAATTAATTCCTCCAACATATTGGGAATAGCCAAATATAGCCAAATTCATGAGGGGTGAAATGACTATATTTTCCTTTTGCCAACTGCGATTTTCTAGAGAATATGGATTAGTTTCAATGGAGATGTTATGCCAAATTAAAACCCTAAAATAGACTAAAGAAATTAACTAAAAAGAGCAACTTGATTAAGCCCATTCAAGGTGGGACCTATAATTTAAATGGGCTCAAACCAACTAAGGATCTAACTAATATAAAAATTAATTTTTACAATAAAAAAAACATCTTAGCAACCATTCTTTACAACTCGAGCATTGACTCTTCATAGGCGTGTTCTAAAAGTAGAAGCTCAATATTCCTTAGTTTATGGAAAGGACCCAAAATCCTATTCCATGCAACATCATCTGACATTGTCTGTCAGAAACTCTTCTCTGATTTACGACAAGGATCTGCAATCTTATTCATGTAACATCATTTGGTGTCATTTGCTGGAACTCTCTTCTCACTTGTGGAAAGCTAAGAATGTAGATAAAATCCAGAAACTCAGCCCCTTGTGGCACTCCGAGGAGAAAATATGGAGAACAATTGGTCGAATGGACAACCTCTCACGACAATTGAACAAGTGTCGTTGTGCTCCATCATTGGAGGTATCACCTAAGCCACAAGATCCGCTACTTGGAAGACCAACGCTACAAAATCACTTAAGACGCCATGATAATTGGTAGGAGATGCCTTAACATTAACCATAGCAAAAACGATAGACCAGTGTGCCACACCACATCACTCGCGGGACAACCGTCCCTAAGCACCTTGAGAAGATAATAGAGACTCAGATCGAAGAAAGGGGCAACCATTGAATTTTGCCACTGCTGCTACCATAAATTCAAGGCGACCAACCTCCTGGAGTTTAATGGAATTGAAGATCCCAGAAAACTCCTAGATAGTGCTCTTGCACTCATGGAGTAATATGACCCAAGCAAGATGGTCTACTGTAAGGTCATCCGGGTGACCCTGATGAAGCATGCCCTCAATTATCTCAATCAATTGCCAGTTGGAACCACCATCAAACTAGAAAGGTTGGTGCGACACCTCTTGCACAACTTCTATGTCAATTGAAGATACCTTAAGACTATAACCTATGCGTTCCCCTTAAAGCAAGAAAAAGCAAGGCACATGAAGGTACTTCATCCATGAAGTATATGAGATTCCCTACCCCACTCTTGAACTCTTGCCTTTCATTATACAATAAAACATGAGATATAGGAAGTTCAAGGTATTTATAGCACCAAGCATTCGGTTCTTTTGGAGGAACTCTTGATTCGAGATGAGAAGTGCACCTTTATCAGAGCAGTGGTGACTCTAATGAGAACCATAAAAGATGATTAACTATCCTAAGAGACAAGGCACATATCCTACGCTATGTGACCCCATTGGTGCTTGGCAGCCCAAAAGATACAAATGATCTAAATAGGTAGAATCCAGAGAAATGTTGGCACTCCCAGTACAATAGAGGACACATTACTGAAGAATGTATCGACGTGATGGTTGAGATCAATAGATTAATCCAGTGAGGATACCTTAAGGAGTTTTTCACCAAGAGATGAAATAGCTCCAAGAAGAAACTTGGATATGGAACGCGGAGGACCATCAGAAGACTCTAGAATAGAGATCAAAGCTCAAAGAGAGTCATAATAACATGGGATCAACAACCTACCCACTATGAGATCATATTGATGATTCCAACAGACCCCACAAAAGGTGAATCTACCGTTACTCGAAAGCTCTACGTAGGAGCCGCAAGGTAGATGTAAGTCCACTCATTGGAATTGGGTTTCTTGCACATGCAAGGAGTACCTCTACTATTCAATGTCACCTTCACAGAAAAAGACTTGGAGACAAAAAGAGACGAACATACTAACACCCTAGTAACTCGGCCTTCTAAGCTCACTCTTGGGTGGATAAGATCCTAGCAGACAGAGATAACCTTGCAGACATTGTGCTATATAATACTTCTCTACAACCAAGCATGGTCGCTACCTAGCTTAGAAGATCAATACCTATGAGAATGAGCAACTGAAAGAAGAAGGTACATGAATGCAAGCTCAAAGCTAGAGAAATGCCCAAAGAGATGAAAGTCACTTCTAGTAGTCCAATAAATATCATTAAGGCTAGAGATAGGAGTCTAAAGGTAGAAGGCACATGAAATGAAATCTCAATTGGTGGAGACGCTCAGGCAAGCTCTCGCCTAGTCAGCCAAATTTAGAAGCGCCTAGATTACCCCAGAAATTGCTATGAAGGAGATACCATTCAACTTGGTTGTTAGCATGAAAGGCAATTGGAATGCGAAGGATCATGAAGATTCACAAAGCTCATAGGAGCCAAAGGCAATCATTAGTGTACCCCCAGAGTTAACCGGAACGACACATATCCAGGAAGAGATGCATGAAACTAGGAGGATGAATATGCACCGTGCTCAAGTGCACATGAGGAATATTCAAGTTGAGGACTTAGTGATGAGGAGAGCAGAACTTTTAGGGGAGGACCTTTACAAGAGTAGATAAACATAAGCACATGTAAGCTGCAAAACACAGAAGGGAAAGGAATGTTCAAGGTTAGGACTGCCCCCATCTTAGAAAGCTCATCCATTTAGGCATAGTGACTTGTTTATGAAGAGTTTGGTCAATTTTAGTTAATTAGATTGGCTTCTTATAGGAAAGTTAGATTTGATTTCTAGTAGCTTTAGTTCAACCATTTCTTGTAATGAAAAAGTTTGTCCAAACTTTTGAGGAAGCCAATGTTATTTTTGAATTCTATAAAACATTTGACTCTTATTAAAACATGTCTTTATTTACTGCAAATTGATTTCTCTTAAGAATAACTTATCTATAGTAAGACCTCAAGGGCCACACAAAAACTGCAACTTCGTGGGAAACCCTAAGGAGTTCCTTCCATAGACTACCAACTCCACGAGATATCTAATATGCTTCCTCCATGGAATATCATCTCCATAAGAGACCTTAAGAGGCTTATTCCACGAAGCAAACAAGATCCCTGTAAGAACCCAAAGAGGTACGAGGCATATAAGACTAATATAAGACCTCTAAAGGGATATACGTCAACCAAAACTACTATAAGACCCCCAAGGGGCTTCCAACAACTAAGACTAGAATAAGACACCCGAGAGGGCTAGCAGAATTAATAAAGATTACTATAAGACCTTTAAGGGAGATCATAGAAATTAGGACTGTTGTAAGGCCCCTAAGGGGGATCATAAAAACCAAGTTTGTTTTAAGACCTTAAGGGGGCTTGCATATAGCAAGTCCGTTTTAAGATCCCCAAAGGGGCTTGTAAAAATCAAGTATACTAAAATACCCTTTAAAGAAGGCTTACCAAAAATCTCTCTACTGTAAGACCCTTAAGGGAGCTTGGGAACAAACTTTCTCGTGGTAAGATCTTAGGAACACTCTGCGGTAAGCCCCTAGGCATGCAAAATAAAATCCCAGCAATAAGACCTTTGGTGCCCTCTGCACTAAGACGTTGTGTATACGAAAACAGTTCACTGGTAAGACCCTAGGCACATTTTTTGGTGAGATCCTAGGCACACAAAATAACACCTCAACAATAAGACCTTGTGCGTGCTCTATAAGACCATAGACTTGTGAAACAACATCCTAATAGTAAGACCCTAGGTGCACACTACGGTAAGACCCTAGGTGCTTGAAAAAAGAAAAACTGCTATAAGATCCCTAAATGCAAGTGCAGATATTAAGACTACTATGAGGCACCTTAGAAATCATATCTATTATAAGACTTTAGGAGGCTTTTAAGCAACATTTATGTGGGAGACCCTAAGATTCTTCTTCGATGGAACAACACCCCAGTGGGGAACCCTAAGAAGCTCCCTCCATTAAATAACATTTCCACTGCAAAACCCTAAGGGGCTCCTTTTACAGAGTGATCCTAAATGGCTCCATCCATAGAGCGATATATCCTCGAGAGACCCCAAGGGATTTTCGGAACTATTTTTCTATGAAAGACCCCGAGTGGTCCTCAGAAGGACAAGACTTGCGTAGAAATCCTAAGGGTCCCAGAGCAACCTAATCCTGCTAGAGATCCAAAGGGGTCCTGAAACAACTTAACCCTACATGAGATCTTAAGGGATCCATTGACTGTAAAGCTCAAAAAATACCTTGAGTTATTCCTAGAGTATAAAATGCCAAAATTATTCCAAGTTATTTACGGAGCATGAGTCTCCTAAAATATTTTAAGTTATTCATAGAGTGTAAAACTCCAAAATATTCTAAGTTATTCACATGGCATAAAGGTAAAGCTTTGAAAAAACTCTAAGTCATTCACGGAGTGTAAAACTCCACCAGACGACCCTACTATGGGATGATCCCTATGCACCTGCACTCAACCAACACTTGGCACGATTGCTTGATGCAACAGGCAACTCGATAGCTTAGCTGCTTAGCTAGGTGGCTATTCCACTACCAACCAGCCATGGGAGTGCTGGCCCTCAATAGAGTGCTTTAAGGGCTGCTTCCCAATAGAGGGTACCCTAAGGGCGACCATCCAAGAGAAGGCGCCCTACTGCTGGTCTCTCCCTAAGCGATTAACCAATAAGAGTAGGTACCCCCACGATCAAACCTAAGAATCGATGGCTGACCAGTCCACCACTGTCGATCGCCATCGCTATTATCTTCAACATCTGCAATAAAGGAGCAACCTACGTAAAAATTCTAAGTTATTTACGGAGCATAAAGCTTTACCACAAATCCTAAGTGATTTTTGCTGCATGATGCTCCACAAACAACCTTAAGTTATTTGTGGAGCGCAAAACTCTGCTAGGAATCCCAAGTAACCCCCAGAGCATAGAGCTCCAAAGAAAAGTCTGAGTTACTTATGGGGCGTAAAACTTCACTAGAGATCCAAGGTGATCTTTGGAGCATGAAGCTTTATTAAAAAATTGTAAGTTATTTTTGGTGCACAAAGCTCTATTATAAATCCTAGATAATTTTTGAATCATAAAGCTCCACACAAGGTTCTAAGTTATCTTAGAACAGCTTAGCTCCTCATGAGATCCTAAGGGACCCTGGGGGCATAAAGCTCTATAGGAGAATTCTAAGTCATATATGGAGTAGTGTAAAGCTCCACTAGAAGAAGCCAAGTGATCTCCAGAGCATGAAGCTTTGCCAAAAATTTTAAAGCATTCGCGGAGCATAAAAATCTTTCAGAGGCCCTAAAAAGCCTCTGGAGCAATGGTCAAATGACCACATCCAGCAAGCGGACACCTCCAAGGGCGACCACACCCAAGCAATCAGCCACTTAGGAATGGCCACCATCCAAGTCGCCTTCTAAGTGGTTGGACATCCCAGTTGACGTCCTGACTAACTGATGCCAAATAATAGTCTCCCATATGCTTTTGTTGCCCTACACTTAGTCTCAATGTGCTACTTTTACTAGACTTGCACTCATTTCTTATTAAAGAAACCTCAAGATAAATTACTAAACAGTTGTTCAATGAGCACTAGAAATGTTAGAAAAAAAGAGAAATGATAGATAACACTAATAACTCGCTCAAATATAATTGGTGAAAAACATCCAAGAGATGAAAAAGACAATATAGCCAAGGCTCAAAAAGAACACGAATTAGATAGTGGAGGGCATGAGTAATGATAGAGAGCATGAATAAAAAGCAAAGCACAACCCTCCGAAATAAAAAAAAATAATAATATAACTAACTAATCAATAAATTAACTTGTTAAAATAAAAAAAATTATTTATCATGGCAAGGTAAAATTAAAAATAATGATTAAGAATAAAAATCATACTTTCAATTCAAAAAGATAATTTTTAATTGAAAGTAGGAGGCTACATGATATGCCGAATTAAGACTCCAAGGACATAAAAGTAAAAATGCAATAAGAAATCAAACTAATTAAACAAAAAAGGCCATTGAGCCAACCTAATTAAGCTCACTCAAGATGGGCCCTATAAACTAAATGGCCTCAAGTCTACTAAGGACCTAACTAGCATAGAAACCAACTTCCACAACCAAAAAGGCATCTGTGTAATTATATTTTGCAATTCGAACACTAACTCTATGCAGCCGCTATCCAAAAGCAGAAGCTAGCCCATTATTCCTTAATTTATGGAAAGAACCTAAAATCCCATTTCGTGTGTAACATCATAATAAATACCAAGTAAAAAATTTAGAATGATCTTAGAATAACTATTTCTTTCTTTATCCATAACAATCGTCCCGTAGAAGTATTTGGGCATATTCATTTTGTATGATATGCTTAGATGTATGATTACATTTGCATTAATCAAATATTCTTTTATCATGATAAATGCCCTCATGCGAAGATATCCCATACAAAATTGCAAAAATGCTGGAAAAAAAAAGGTTCAATGCAAGAGTTATAATATATAATAATCTACATTATATTTTACTCTTTTATATATTTTATTGACCGTGTCACTTTATTTGATTTGAAAAACTAAAACTCAAATAATTATTTAAAAGAATAAAAAAAATTGTGTTGATCGATCAAGTAATTATTAACTAATTATGTTTAATAAAATAATTTAAAATTAATGTATAAAATTGTGCTATATTTATATAGTGAACTTGACTATTTTAAAGTAATTATATGTCTTTTTTTCTTAAAATAGTCTTCTAAAATAAAAATAGTGTCTTTAAAAAATATAAAAGAGGTCCAATAATCTTGATTAGTATATTAGTATTCTTATATTGGATTATTTAACCCACTATTTTTGTAACATTATACCGAATCACTTTTGCATCATATATAGACTGTTATTATTATAAAAGAACACTTGATTAGTCCACATAAGATACTATGTTCAAGCATATTATATAAAGTGAACATGCCTTAAAAAGATCATATTATCCCTTAGTTAATTGAATTACAAGAATTATGCTTATCCTTGTATGTATCTTAAAATTCGATTTAGGTTCTTTATTCCAATATATGTTTCATCTCCTATTCTATTGCATGGATGTACGATACGTGTATTAAATATTTTCTTCTAAAAAGATTAATTGATTGAGAACTAAATACACTTGGCATATATACATCACATTGGAATAGGAGATGAAATATGGAATAGAATATAGGATCCAAGGTGCTTAAAATAACATATTTTAAACAATAAACTATGTCACTCATAAATAATAATAACTAATTAATCAATATAATTTTTATTATCCTTTCAAATAATTATTTGGGCTTTCATTGCTTCAAATAAATCAAATATAACCTTATGTACAATATTTTTTTTTTATTATCCATAATAAAACTACATTTGCTTATAAAATGAAAAAGATTTTTTGAAAAATATTCACATACATAAAAATAATAATGGACCATTACAAACTTGGGGAGTTGTAGCATCAATCACCCATGTAGGTGACTAACGTTAGTCATATTTTAAAATTATGACAAGTGTACTTGTTTTAGCTTTTCTACAATAGGTAACAAGTTGATTGTTATATAATGTAACTTATTGTTATTATTAAAATAAAATATTTTTGTTGGTGCCTTGTCATCAAAAGTGCCGTATCTTTCCTGCATGGCATATGATGTGGCAACATAATTTATACATAAAAAACCAAAACGAAGGACTAACACAAATAAAAATGCCTAAAACTTGAAGAATGAAAATAAACATAAAAAATTAATAAATTAAGTTTACATATAAAAAAACATAAAATATATATCCTCTACATTTTTTTTAAATACATAAAAATATTTTTAATATATAAGTATATATACACCTATAAACATCTACCCTCCACCCGGGCTGCCATGGCTCGCGCAGGGCTGGCCATAGTAGTGATCCGCCGGCCACTGGCAATTTTGCGGGGGGGGGGGCGCACTGGCCATGTGGCTGCCTGGGCTAAATGGCCACTGGCCAGCGGCTATTTAGGGGTGGGGTGGGGTAGAGGGTGTTGTGGGTTTTTTTTTTTAAATAATAATAATTAATATATATAATTTATTATTATTTAAATTAATAAATAAATTTATTTAAATTGAATTACAATATTTTAGATATATTATAGAGTTTAGTATTATTAAGTAATTTGGATTATATAGTTTGGAACATAGATTTTTAATTTTTAATTTAATTAATAAATAAATTTAATTAAAATTAATTAAATTATTTTAGATATTATTGAATGTATAGTTTAAATTATTAAAATTATATTGTGTGAGATGATAGATTTAGAGATTTATATTTTTTATTTTTATTTATTTTATATCTTAATTAAATTAAATATAATGAAATTATTTTATATGTGTTTACTAGTTTAAAATTACTAAATATGTAATCCAAAATTAGTAAGATTATATACTTCAAAGTTATAAATTAAATTTGTTAAAAAAAAAAGTTAAGGCAATTTATTATAAATTTGGAGGACATTTGTTATTTTAATGCCAATGTGTAATTTTTAAATCTTTTAAGCACTCAAATTTTATTTAATTTCATGATGTGGACAAAAAAAAAATAATGAAGAGTATAATTTTAATTATTTATTTATTGATTTCTTAATTAAATTTAATTTAATTTTGATACTTATACTATTTTAAAATTATTAAATATGTAACCGAAAATTATTAAGATAATACAGTTTAAAGTTATAAAGTAGATTGTTAAAAAAAAATTAGATAATAAATTTGTATCAAATAAATTTTTATAAATTTGAGGATAGTTGGTATTGTAATTGTAATATGTAATTTTGAATTTTTCTTTAGCAATTAAGTTTTATTTAATTGCATGATTTGGAAATAAACAATGATAAGTAATTTTCTTATTGTTGAGTTGCATGCTTCACCGCCCTTTTATTTTTTATCCAAGTTTAAATTTTGCAACCACATGGGAAGAGGAGTTGCCAAACCATATGCCGCATAAGAGAGAGTGGACTGACAGGGTACCACGCGGCACCAAATCAATTGCCAAGAAGGCTCGGGCCACTCACTAATGAGTTCTAGGTCCAATTTATCCTAATATTACCAAATTTTTAAAGATGACATAACAATTATGCAACTTGAAAAGTTGAAGTCAAAATTTTGCCAATGGTGTATAATGACGGGGCCAATTTTCAAAATTTACCTAAATTAAGTGTATAGTTAGATATAGAATTGAAAATTTTCATTATTTATATTTTGTAAGGGAAGAGTCCAATTTATTTCCAACTTCTGCATTGTATTGATCTGTAGTGTATAATTTTTTGAAATCAATAAACATGATAGGCATTGGTGGCTTTCTTAGAAAAAAATAAAATAAAAGTAAAAATACCAAAAATTATTAGGGTTATAAAATATTTTAAATAATAAATAAATACTAATAATGAGATGTTATTTTCGTAGTCTCCATTTTCCTCCTTTCATTTTCTCATTTTTGCCCTTTTTCCTTTTTTTCCGTTTTTAACTTTCTGGCCTTGTAAACATATTCCCTATTTATCTCTTTTCCTTTTTAATTTATTGCTATTTGAAACCCTAGAATTGAAGCCTTTTCTCTATACTCCAAATTTTCATTTCAATTACTAGATATCAAACAACCCCAAATTCTCAGTTCTATTAAAATTAACGTAGATATTTAATTTAAGGAACATGACTAAGATTTCATTTTATGAAACTTGCAGAGAATTGATAGGCAACAGAAGGCAACGACATTGAATTGGTTTTAGGTAACTTTTTCTGGTATCTTCTAACACAATCTGTATTATGAGGACAAATATCAGTGCTATTATTGCAGAGAGTTTTCTAGAAATTTTAGCATATTATTTGGTATTGCATCTTTATTGTGATTCAGGTTAGCCACTCTGTTTGAAAAATATAATTTTGATTTGCGAATTTTTGTATAAATTGAAGAGATAAAGACCATAATTTTGGAGTAAAATTCACTGGGACATCTGAGGAACACCAGATTCTAAAGTTTCAGTAAAGGCAACTGTGGCTCCATACTGGTTAGATTATATTACATGAAATAAAATTATATTCTATTTTTTTTTGTTGATCATTGGTGTTTGCATGATTTAAATGTGTTAAATGTCTTGATATGCAGTAGTTGCACAATGTCTATGGTTAATTCTTATTTGGAAGAATGGCATGAATTTGGTGAAGAGGAGCAAGAGAGTTGTATGCCTGCTCCAACTGCCAGCAACGAAGGAAATGACAATTTAAATTTGAATGAAGATGCAAGGAAGGCATTCGACTTTACATCTCACTAGAAAGATCCCCCAACAATCTTACAATTATCTTTTGAAAAAGTAGAGGAGGCCGATAAATTCTACATAAACTATGCTACTGTAGTGGGATTTAATGTTCGAAAATCCCACATGGATAAGAGGGGTAATGGTATTGTGAAAAACAAAGAACTTGTTTGTTCTAGAATAGGATTTCGAGCACCTCCCAAAGAAGGCTAACAACGACTGCGCAAGCCAAAGCCTGAAACAAGATGTGGGTCTGAAGCCCATATTCATTTTGCACATGACATTACTAATGGTCTATATAAAGTCACAAATTTCAATCTGCATCACAACCATCCTCTTGAGACACCAGAGACTACACACGTTTTGAAAGTTAACAAGTATGCTGGCTATACAAATAGCTACAAAATATATTATGCCCTAATTGGAGTTTCTAGAGTATATTATTATGTTCTTTCATGGGAATATTTGTGTGTTATTAATGCTTTCGTTATGATTACATTTCTAAACTACATAGGTGTATTGGAACCCCTACAAAGTCATTCTTGGGTAGTATGACTGAATCTGGTATTAAGGTTGGCAAGGTAATAGATTTTTTGGAGCATCTTGAGGGTAGTCTCAGGAGGCTTCCCTTTAGGATGTCTACAATCACATTAATAAAGAGCGAATGGAAAAGGTTTGATCGGGAGATGTTAATATGGCTTTAACTTGGCTTGAAGCTTTAAAGTCGTGTGTGTGATAATGACTTATTTTATAGCTATATAGTTGATAAAGAAAAAACACTTACAAGGTTGTTTTGGACTGATAGCATGTCTCGTACAGAGTATAGATTGTTTGGTGATGTGTTGGTATTTGATAGCACGTATAAAACAAATACATATCGATTTCCTTTCTTATTATTTTGTGGTGTAAACAACCACCTCAATACTTGTGTATTTGGTGGTGCGTTGTTATTCGATGAGACTATGGATTCTTATCGATAACTTTTGCAGGAGTTTCTTAAAACTATGGGTAGATAGTCCCCTAATTCTATCTAACTGATCAGGATACTTCTATGCGACTAGCTATTGAGTTGGAATTCCCAGATGCTAAACATAGAATATGTGGTTGGCATCTTGAACGTAATGCAATGAACAATGTTAAGATCCCACAATTTGCCTATGATTTTGGTGCATTGCTGAAAACGAATTACTCATTGGAAAAATTTGAGGTTGCTTGGTTGTGTTTGATTGAAAAGCATGGTTTTGCAAACCATCCTTGGGTTATTGACATAAATAGAAAAAAAAGAATTATGGAGTGAGGTGTACTGCCGAGGTTGTTTTATGGGAATGATGAGAACCACTAAGAGGGTTGAGTCATTAAATTCATTGTTTAAATTATCTAGTAATAAGGGATTCAAGATTACAGAGTTGTTGAAGTATTACCACAATACAATTGGCAAATTGAGAACAAAATTCTTTGAGAATCAGGAGGATGCAGAGAGGTCAACACTAGTAATTAAAGGCACTACTCTGCAGAAACTAGAAAGGCAAGCTGCATCTATTTATACAAATAAAGCATTTTCTTTTGTGCTGGAAGAGATTGTTGAAGTGCAAGGACTTGTACTGGAGGAGTCAATTGAAGAGGGGGCTGGTGTTATTCCTTTAGGTTTGGTCACTATGATAAAGTTAAGGCTCGTAGTTGCTTGGTTTCTATTAATTGGTTAGATGGCCAATTTTTATGTGAATGTCGCATGTTGGAGTCCGATAGTTTTCCACGTAGGCATATATTTTCATCATTAAAATATTTGGGTGAGACAATACTTCCTGCAGCATGTGTAAACAAGAGGTGGACCGTATCTATTAGCATAAAGTTGAGTGGCATTTTCCATATACTTTGTCCATAAGAAGAGCCACAACATTTAAGGTTTGTTGGGTTGCATAAGGAGGCCTTACATTTCTGCTTGTGAGCATCTCAATCTAAGATGGCGACTACGAAATATTCTAAGCGATTACGGCTTGCTGCAGAATCTGCTCAAGAAGAGACGGCTATGAGTTCTAAGGTTGTTGTAAGTGCTAAAAACCATGAAAAAGGTATTAGTAATGAACCAAGTAAAGTTATACCATTGTATCACTTGCACGATCCAAAACGAGTTCCATCTTGAAGAACACCTTAAGCACGACATTAGAACTGCAGTTAATGTGGGTAAATGTTTATATAATATGTCGTGGACATATTCATTCGTTGTTCATCTAGAACTTTGTTGTTAGTCATAATGTCGTTAGTTTTGTATATGTGGTTTTTAATTTTGATTTATGAATTCTTTTAATAGTCAATCTGGCCATAAAGCTACTATGTGTTTTTTAATTTTGATTTATGAATTCTTTTAATAGTCAATTTGGCCATAAAGCTACTACGTGTATCAATCCAATCCAAGGAGGAGATAAACGTATGGCAGGAAGATGGAGGAAAAAGGTAGGACATCGTTGGAACGTGCATGCTCAGCTGTTGATGAACATCAAGATAGAAAGATGTCACAAAATGAAGTTGAAAGAGGTGGACCAAGTGATGCACTGGTTGAGAATAATAATGATGGTTCCTCAACCAGTTGATAATGTTGCCACATAGAATCAGTTCGGTTCACTTTGGATATTCATTTGCTTATTGCTTAATGTCATATTCTGTTGGTCCTTGGTGTGAATTGGAATTGCTTGGATTTATTGGAACCTTGCGTATTTGTAAAATTGCACTTTTTTCTAATTGGATTATCCTTAAATCATAAAATCTTGTAACGGTATTAACTTCTTCCTCATTTAATTTTTTCTCAGATAATCTTGACTTGTCATTTTCCTATTTGGTTTGTAATATACTAGGTTCATTAATCATTAATAATGTTGTCTCTCTATGTTAGAAATTCTGTAGTTGTTAAAATTGATCAATTTAGTTCCGTTCCTATAGTTTTTTCTGTGAATTATTTCCTCTATTTTTCTCGTTAATATAATTATCAATTTAATATTTTTTTGTTTTCTTTTTTTTCTCAAGGTAGAAAAATAAGCTTAGAACTTCTTATCCCATTAAAACATTATATTATCAATTTTTTTGAAAAAAAAAAATGGATGAGAGGTTAGGGCAAAGTGTGCATCGGGGCGCAGGGCATGTGCGCCCCCATGAGGCGTCATTTTTACGCTCGTCTAGGAGTGTAAGATGAGTTGAACAAGCTCACGAGCCTCATGATCTGGCTCGATTATAGCTCAAAGTTTAACATGAGTTGAGCTCGAGCTTTATTTTAGTTGTTCGAAAGCTCATGAGCCAGCTCATGTGCTTTTTTTATTTTTAATTATGTTTTATATATTATTTAAATAATTAATACATTAATAATTTACTTTTCTATAATTTTAAATATTTATTATATATTAATTAAATAATTAATATATATCAATAATTAAGTAATTAAAATATATGAAAAAGAAGCCTCGGGCTTAGGGGCGCATACCCGCGCGCGGGTTGCTCATCTGGTGAGGCGTCACGCCTCGTGCATGGGGCACAAAAATCCTGCACCCCAGGTCAAAGCTTCTGCTGATCGTGCGTGGGAGCGTAGAGTGTGTGCACCCCCGCATGCTAGCCACTGCCCTAGATGGCCGCGCAGATTTCTTGTGCCCCAACATAACAAACTTAAAAAAAAAAAAAGAAAAAGTAAAATTTGAATCAATTTTAACAAACCCACCACTTAGGGTTCTTTCTCCTCATTCCCCCTACCTTCCCACTCTTCTATCTCTCTTCCTCTTTCCCTCCCGTTCTCTTCTCTCTCTTTCCACCATTTTTTTTTCGACGACCGCCACTTGATCGGCTCTCTCTCTCTCTCTCTCTCTCTCTCTCTCTCTCTCTCTCTCCTTCCCCTTCTCTCCTCTCTACTATTCACCCATGGCCAACAAGCCTACCACTACCACACCACCGATTTCCACCATTTTTCTAGCGACCACCACTTGACTGGCGACTAACCTTCTTTACCTTGTGGGTCATTTTTGGTAGGCTAATTTATTTTATGAAACTTGTTATGTTTGCATTTGTGCTTTAAGGTGGACATATTTATTTAAAACTATATCCTTCTATGATAGGTATGTGAAAAGAAATTTATGGGGTTCTTGATAGAAAGATTTGTTAAGTATGTTGTTGATTATTTGTGTGGTGTTTTGAATCTTTAATATTTAGATGATAATATTGAGCATTTTGCTATAATTTTTCTTTTATATTTGGTGTTGGTTGTTGATTTATTAGTTTAGAATTTGTTGGGCACAAGTTAGTTGATAAAATTTTGTTAATTATAAGGTGAAGAGTTATATTTAAAAATTTATTAGTTGTAATCGTCACAATATTTCTTATTTTCTTAATGGAGTTGATACTTAGTGTGGGTGTAAACTTATTGTTGGATTTATCTTAAAGTTATTGTGTTGATATGTTTTGATATTTGGATGCCCAAGTGCAATTGATGAAATATTGCTATACTATTTCTCAATGGAGTTAAAACTTGTGCGATATTGTTTTATTAATTGGAATTTTTATTGAAGTATTTATAATTTAATGTTTTGCTTTCAAAATGGGGGTTGTTGAGCTTGTGCTATTAAATAGTGGAGACATCATAGTGTTGATGTTGATTTCTATTGCTCTTGGCAGTCACTTGGATTACTTTTGTCTAATTGATAATGGCACTCTAAGCTAGTAGAAAGAGAAGTAAGAATGAGGCATCAAGTAGTAGAAAGGCAGCATTCGATGGTAGTCGTTTTATTTCAGTTGAAGCTTCAAAAGTTACTAGGGACCAATCTTTTATGAAGGAGAGAGGGATAAGGGCCAACAGTAGCTACTATCCATTTAGACAACAAATCATAGAAATAAGAAGTTGGTTTAAATTTGTTGCAACTCTCTCAGTAGCAGTCAGACCAGTTGTTAGAGAGTTTTACACTAATCTTCAGTTCACAGATGGAGATGACATATTTGTTCAGGTTTGTCAAGTATCAATATCACGAGAGGTTATAAATAATTTCTTTGAGATACCATGCATTAATAGTGATGATGAGTATCAGTATTTTATAGAGGCTGAGGTATCTATTGATAGACTAGTAGAGCGCATTTGCGAGCAACCACTGGCATGGACTGTAGGAGCTAATAATCAGCTTCGACATTTCAAATAATCCAAATTAAATAATGAGAGCTTATGCTGGTTCAAGTTTGTTTCTGCATGGATGTTACCGAGCTCCCACCTTAGCGAAATTACTCGGGAAAGGGCTATCATGGTATATGCTATCTTAGAAAGGGTTCCTATTGATATTGAATTATTGACTAATTCTATGATACATCGTTGTACGCACAGAAGCTCTCAAGACAGCTTACTATTTCCCAATCTCATTATAGAATTATATGCCACTTAGGGGTTAAATGGGATCATAGTGAGGAGCTGTTTTATCCTGACTCTATTGTTCTTGAGCGCAGAATTGATCCAGCCCCACATCCCCTTCCGGAGGATCCAATTCCTTAGAATTAATGTCGAACCACATCACAACGTCTTGATACGTTGGAGAACATGCTTACACAGATACTATCTAACCACCAGGCTGCAGAAAGACACCGTCTAGCTGTTGAGGAGCATCGACAAGCATGTCTTGCTACTCAACAGCAGTGGTATACGACATTGGCACGATATCATAATATTCCATTTGAAGAGTGGCCCACTTTCCCATTGCCACCACACTTTGATGTTCTTGATGCTGCAGTTCCACTCCCAGAGGCTGATGAGGATGACGACGCTGAGGATTGACCTAGGGCCTATCTTAAATCTTTTTCCTTTTCTTTGTGTTCTATATGTATTTTCTATTGTTTTTTTTTTTTTTTGGTCAAGTATCTATCATGTTGATATTGTTTCACTTTGAGGCCAAATTAATATGAATTTTAACTATTTCTTTCTTCTTACATGAATTATTATTATAAAAAAAAGTGACAAAGCTCGAATTACCCAGATATAGAACATCTAGTTATATGAAAGAGGAAAGAATAATATATAAATTAAGTAAACGCCCTTGACTTTAACGTCAGATAAGACTTAGTATAAATAATTAAAAAGTATTTAGCTTTTTGTCTTATGACTCGTATGATCAAATAAATCTGCTTTATCACCTGTCCAAATTTTGGTTTTATTTTCTAACATTAACTAATATTGTACAAAAAATTATCCCACATAAAATGTATCAATTTACTTAAAGAAAAATTTTCCCATGTCCTATGAATAACATTGAGCTTACCATAAATCAAATATTTCTTATATGATGTATGCATCCAATGACAGGAGGATGAGTTCTATTGTCCAAAAGGACAGCAGCCATGCGCCTTGCGCCCCAGTGCAGTCTTGCGCCTAGGCACAAGGATCCTTGCACCTTGGCACAAAGATGTGTCCAAGAGGATAGTACTTGTATTGGATAATATTTGATATCAATCTGATCACGTCTCACTTTAAACGTGTATCAATTTGGATGTGATCCCAAATCAAGTGGAATCTTATCAATATGATAATATCCCACATCAATTTAAATTCTTGAAAGATGTTTTAAATACTTTTTATTTTATTATATATCAAGATTTTATAAATTTTATATTCTATTACTTTTATTAAATTATTGTGGATAAACACCCACAATTAGTGTATAATATAGAATTTAATTTTCAAATAATAATTGACTAAATAGACTTCTTGATAAAATGGGAACTAACAAATTTAATTAAATTTATTCCCAGATAAGTATTTCATATCCCCCTTCATATCCTTAGAGTTTTTAAAGGTATATTACTATCATAATAACATCACATAATACAAACAACAATTGTTGCAACTCTAATATATTTTCTATTCTTTTTCTATATTTTATACATAAGAATTTCTATTCTTTTTTTGTGTTCTATTGATAAGAAATATGTCAGGCAACCATTGCAATGAACAATGTCATAAAAGGAAGACTCCCCCAGACACAATAACGAAAGGTAATAGTAGTTGTCTAAAGCTGGGTGTAAAAAGGAAAAACTCCTGCTTTCCATCGTCTCAAAGTTTGGGAGACACACCTTTTTAGGATAGGAAAAATCCATTGGAAGACAAACATTTGCGATTTATGCATGGTACGCTTGGTATGAACACATATCATGCAATGGAGGTATTTTCAAAATATTGTTACCTTAACAACATCTATTTTTGATACATCTTTTATTTTTAATTTTAATTAGTTTTTTGTTTATATGTATTACACATGATGATCAATCACTTAGAAAAGAAAGAGCTACTATATACACCTTCGAAAACATTCGATGGATGTTAAGACTCTGATGAGGGATTAGCAGAGGACAACATGCTTAAAAAGGAAACAAAAAGGCATGATCCTCAAGTGATTCACAAAAACAATGCTTAGTCTTTATTAATTATATGTTTTTGCTCAATTAGTTTAAAAGAATTATGATATATGGATCCATTCAGGTCTGAGATGAAAAATAATTCGAGCATCAGACATCACTACCTAGATTATTAGAGGTAAATGCAACATTAACAACTGCACAACGTGAAGCGGTACAATCAATAGGCTTCTGGGCCAAGATGAGGCTTCAAATAAGATCATTGGAAAATAATTTGTTGCTGTGGATTATTTCTTGCTTTGATCTTGATACACACAAGTTGACACTCCACAGTAGGGAACTAGTGATCACACAAGATATTGTCCATATGACATTTGGTATTCAGCATATTCGCAAATCCATTTCAATTCCTCAAGGTGCGTCGAATGGTTACGAATTATATGGTTCAATATTTGAACAAAAGAGTAAGCCCATAACCATGGAACAGTTGTGCAACCACAAAAAACTATCACGGCAATAGTTTAGTTTTCAAGGTTCAATACATGATGTTGTTGTTTACCACCGTCTTTTTCCCGAGTTCATGTGGAACGATTAACTTGGAAGATTTACAGAGTTTGGTTAATATTGATACAATTAGCTCATATAATTGGGTTCAATTGGTTATTGATAAGCTTGTTGAAGGAGTTAGAAAATACAAAGAGAAAATGCAGACATATATTGTTGGATGTATTTTACTGTTGCAGGTTAGTATTTGAGAGTAATTTCTTTTTTCTACATTCTTAATTTTTTATACTAAATAATTAATTATTGAGCACGCTATTGATGTTTACAGTTGGTATTCTTGTTAATGTTGTGTCAAGCATGTCCAAAACTCAAACAAAAATTAAATGCTCAACAAACACTTGTGGAGCAATGGTCCCAACAAGATATGATTGATATGGTAAAGGTCTTCCGAGCTGAAGGTGGTCCAACTAACCCTAAGGTATACGCAGCAATAGTATATGCATGTCATGATTTATTTATTGTTCAAACCCTTTTTAAACAATTGATTTTGTATCAAATTTGGGAGATAACTAAAGAAGTTCTTGCTCCAAAATGTAATAGCAAACATACATCTCATATGCACCAAGAATCAGGTAAAGACATTCAAAACTTCACGAACTAGTTTGCAATTCCATCTTCTTATCTCATTACCATTTGTTATAACTTTGGATCACCATAACTCATGGCTAATGATTTTTTGGTAGTTGAAGAGAAGCCTAGAATTCATTATCAAGGTGTCAATCCAAGTGCGTCCTTAGATGTCAAAGGTTGTGGACATTAAAACCATCAAGCTAGATTAAACTTATTCTTATCGGAGCAGCTTTCCAAACTCAATAAAAGAGTGACTTCGATTGAGAATGATATCACTTGATTTATGTTCAATAGTATCAGTTGTAATCATACTAATGGTAGTGGCTTTTCAAAAGATGGAATGATGCAACTAATGAATCTGTATCTGAAATTCGTACCCTCATCACCAACATGCCACAAATGTTAAACACAATGTTGGAAGACAAATTGCATCAAACATAGTTTGGAATTTGTCTCCCAACTATCCGCACTTTAGCGTACGAAAAAAAAAATTTGGGGCAAAATTTAGATGAGGAAATAAAGATGAAAACTCCAACCATGTTTTGTCCACCAGATTCTACTAAAGAGATTCGATGGATCCCGCTAGCACGAGCATTGAATTTTGAGAACTTACCAGGATTGATGCCACCAGAAAGTGCTTTACCTGAACAAATTGAAGATATACTACATGCATTACAAGTTGATAGATGTGATAATAGTAGTGAAGTCATAGATTATTTATTTGACAACTTGCTGCCTTGAAAGTCAGTAAGAGCGTATTACATTTAAATAATCACATACAACTTTACATTACTTTGAAATTTTTTTAACATATGCTATTTACAATTGAACAGCAATGTTGTAGTGCTTTATGATAATTGGACTCTTACTAGAGCACAAATTAGTACCTTGACGCCTAAGGAGTGGATCTTTGGAGCAGTAAGTTCTATGAACTTCTCACATAATTTTGAAAGCAAAATAATTTTAATGATTTTTGCATATATATGATCTTTTAAAATAGTTGAATGCAAAATTCATATCTTTTAGGTTATTGACTGTGTTGCATATGCATGTTGGCATGAAGCAAAAGTCCTTGATGGTCATGTCCCTCACTGGAAGTTACCTGCAATATTTTCGGTAATTCAAGTTATAGATAATTAGTTATATTTATACCCTATGTATTATATACATATTTGTCACTCATGTCTTTGCAAAACTTAGCTCTGGAAGATGGATACACTGATGAAAAAATTGATTCGGTTGTATTCGAAGATAATCGTTGCTTTATAGGACCACTGTTATATTGCAAAACAATCATAATCCCAATCCTAATTAATGGCTTGTGTGGACACTGGTTTGTGGCAATAATTGACATAGATAAACAAGTTGTCACAATTGCAGATACACTTGATGCAGTAGGAAAAAACAAGCGGCGTTGGTCTTTAGTGGATAGGGAGGTAATGATTTATGTGACTTGAATAATATTGTTCTCCACATCTATATTGAATTTTTTAAACCCATTTTTTGGTGCGTTGATTTAGATCTCACATCTCAAGCGTTTGGTAGACAAGTGGGATGACTCTAACATTAAGTATACTTTACGAACTAATTTTAAATCCCAACAACTTCAAATTATGCCACAACAAAATAATAGGTATATGAATGCAAATTGCAAATGAAATTTATGAGTTCTTTCATTTTATTATATGGAATATACCTTACCACTTTTACTAATCTCTAGTTGGTCACTTACAGTTATGATTGTGGATTATATGTGTACCTAATGATGATTTGTCCAAACGCCTGCTCCCGTTTGCTGAATGAGACTGAGTCCACTATAGTACGAAAAAGTTTAGCAATGAAAATATGTTACTCTGATGAAAATCGTATTAAAAATGAGTATGCCCATTACAAGCAGTAATACGTTCATCTTATATATCTTGTTTATTACTCAATTTTGATGCCCTTTTTCTTGCATTGCTCTGAGAGAATGAAGGTGGATATCTTGCTGGAATATAGAGGATGTAAGCACATTCATTTCAATATGGACACAATATGTTTGACATCTAAAGATATAGTAGAGAAGTTTATTAGAATGATAAATGTGGATGACAAGATGAACCGTGGTTTTCAATCAAAATTGTACATAATGACAACAAGAAAATCTACACCTAAATATGGTGCTATTGAAGGTGATCTAACAATGTTGGTTGCTAAATACATCGATGTGAACAAGAAAAGAATAAGCTTCAAGATGGAAATGGAGTGAGGACAATGTATTGCATGTCCGCTAGTTTTTCTTTATTTACATTTTTTTATAAAGGTATATTACTTTCAAGCTAATTTGAAATATGGAAACAATTATGAATTTTGAGAATTAATTTGTCTCCATTTTTTCTTTATTTTTCATGGAATTTTAACTTACACATGATGCATTTTTTTTGCATATTTTGTTACAAAATGCATTGCGTTATCTAGAATTTTTGAAGTTACAGGCATTATGAATCTCATATGAAAATAGTTCAAAATGTTTTTAAATTGATCAAAAATTGAGAACAATCTAAACAACATATTTAAATATGAGTTTGGATAAAAGCACCCCAATGCAAGAGCTACTTTTGGATAATTTTGGGTTACATTTCCTTGCGCCAGAGCTCAAACAAGTTGCGCCTCAGCATACGGCATACTGGACTCTAGGAGAGGTATTTGCACCGGGGCGCCAGATACTTGCGTTGGGGCGCTATCTCCTGGACATTGCCCTGTGCCCCGAGCCGAATCGCTACGGCCCAGTGCAAACATAGTGTCCTCCTAGACATTGCCTTGCGCCGGGACACAAGATATTGGAGCCGCAGCGCATGATAATCTGTCCTCTAGGGTAGAAATTTTTTATAATATTTTTATAGAGTTTTTACGGTGCTTAATTTCTAATTTTTATAAATCATGCTTAAATAATATATTTTGTGCCTTTTTTCAATAAATAGATAAAATTTTGTGTGGGATTCATAAATTCATAATACTTTTTGTCCAAATTTTAACAAAAAATTGAGATGAGGACTGGAAGTGTTAAAACGTTTGCAAAATTTGGGCTAAAAATGTTGAATTTCATTACTTTGGGACTAGTAATGACCAAAATTAAATTAGAGGGCTAAAAAGACAAATTTTCCCTACACTTACAAATTGAATTAAATATACAGTACAATAACTTATATATAAGGGTTGTACAGGTAGTAGGTTAATAAAACCTGTTTAGCAAGTTATCGGTTAAAATAAATGAATGGTATAAATCTGTTAATGCATATCACACGGATTAAATTTATTACGACTAACGCTAGTCACCTATATTTCATGATTGATGCTAGACTTACCCTAGTAACTTTCAATCAAGTATACTGGAGAGTAAATACGTGCAAACGCGTAAAACTTTTCATGATAAGAAAAGGCGGGGATGGAGGGCGGGGACAGAAATTGACGGAGCCAATGGGATTGGGAACTTTCTAGAAGGACAAAACAAAAGCCATTAAATTCATGTGCCCGTACAAGTGTGGGGGACTAACCAAGAAAATCAACTTCAGGAAGAAACACTATTATAAATTATAAATGATGCAATAATCTTTTACATACTTTAGTGCAATTGGGCTTTATTATGTATCAAAGTAAACAAACTTTACATATGTAGTGTGTACATGTTGCACACTACTTATGTGTATGTCATCAATAGCAATTTAAATTAATTTTATTGCAATCCAAGCCTAATGTCAATTTAATGGAAAAAATGAAAATAAAAAAGCTACATATATAATTATGAGAGCGAATGTGACCTTGGTAATTTTGCTTATAAGTGGGAGTGATTTTATGTTGGATTGGATGTATTACATTCGATCTAATATAGATCACTAGATTTAGAGAGATTGGAAGGTGAAAATCATCCAACTTCTAAATTCAACGATAAACAATAATGGATCAAATGTATTGTACTCAATTCACTATAAAATTACATGTATAAGTGGCATGAATGTCAAGGCACAAATTTCCTTAATTTATTACTATAAAAGTTAAATGTCAGGGCTGCCTGAAACAGTGCTCGAGGCGCCGCTTTTGGCCCTCTGTCCCTCCCTTACAATGGATGATCCTTGAGCTGAGTACTAGGCTCTAGCCAATTTTGGTCCCCCACCACCATGAAGTTCACGCCCACTCATCAATTATCCGTCTCCCCATTATCAAATTTAGTATTACAGAGATAATTTAGTTTAATGACCGGCTCTAATTAACTATCTTCGTATAATTCTTCCACCATCTTAGTGCTATGCCTTTATTTGTTCACATGCTTATTAGCTTTAACTTTTAGTTAATAATAGTTAAGAATCAAGATTATGGGGATGAGTTCATCCTACTTTGGATTGGCATATGCCCTCAATGCCTATATCTATCTACCCTTGGCATTAGATTCTCCAACTTGTTGGGGATAATAATAGATTGTCTTTCTTAGAATTCCAACACTCCTACTCTTTCATAACTTATCCTTTTTCTTGTTCAAATTTCATTTTCGTTCCAAAATATTTAGACATATATTAAGAATTTCTCGTGTTACGAATTAAAGACAATAGTTTATCAATGAATTATATATTTGATTCAAATATTAGTGAAACTTAAATCAAAGACCACATTATACGTTCAGAAGATAGGGTATTTCTCTTTTGGACCAATTATGAATGAAAAAAATTAAATTCAAACTCCTACAAGAACCCATTTAGAAGTTTCAGAAGAAGGCGAAGGAAAAAAAGTTTAGTTTGAGCTTGAAAGGTTTGTGTTATGATAGTTTTTACATATAATTCTAGAGATACCAACAATCTAGTCAAATAAAAATTAAGAATAAGTTATTTGATTATTACAAATATATATATATATAAATATATTATTAATAATATAATTTTTATATAAGTGAGTAATGCTGCATAGAACATGGTTGATTACTATTAAACTTCAAAACTAAATCTATAATGGGAATTAATTTTTAGCATGTCATTTCTTTTTATAATTGTTAGATTCCTACATTGGCTAAGTATATATGTATTGGTCTTTTTATATGATTTTGGACAGCCCTCACCTCTTGAATTAAGTTCATACTTTAATAATTGCCGTTCTATTTCAGTTAGATTTGATCCAACCTTGGACAAATATATATACACACACACATATATAGTAGAGAGAGAGAGAGTAGTGCAGCGAAATTGAGATGGTTGCATGGAGTGGAGAAATGTAACATTGGATTGGAACTACCAGAGAGTTGGTATTGACTGATGTATGTTGGCTTCTGAAGAAGCATTAGTTTGTTATATGGAAAAATATAAGCCAAACATTAACAAACACAGGTGGGTGCCTGCCTTCATCTCATTCTTCTATATCTTTAAACTACATATACAAACACAGAAGAGAGCCAACATTACCTTCCCTTTTCTTTTTCTTCTTTTTCTTTTTTATTTTTTATTTTTTTCCTCCTGACCTGTCTGGCGCCCCACCACTGCTTTCCTCCACTCTCTTCTTACCTTTGCTTTCCCATTATTAAACATCAACCCCATTTCTATACCCCTCTCTCTCTCTCTCTATCTCCCCCCCCCCCCCCCCCCGGCCCCCCACATTTTCTCCTGATCTTTCTTCAACTCTGAAGTGGACTTTTATGTTTCACAAACATGAAAAATCGAAATCGTGTTTCTTGTTTAATCCGATGAAGCGCTGATAGGATACCGGATTTCTTGCAAACTTACTGTTGGTGAGTTAGTTTTGCATTTGCATTTTGCACTATCCTCAGTGCTATGATGATTAATTCTTTCATATTCATTTGCATTATCCTCAGTGCTATGATGATTAATTCTTTCACATTCTCATATATTGTACTTCAATTTCAGCCTCTTTTTGATTGGATTCAGCACTATCCATTGAAGCCATTGTTCTGGTTTTTTGTATTTATTTTGATATAACCTTTTCTTTGGCTTGGATTTTATTTTATATTTTATTTTTTTTTATATTGAGAATCATCCTGCGGAGACCTGAATTAGAATGATCATCTTATCTGCCGTTTGCTTTTTTTTGTTTTTATGGTCTCTTCCAATGATTTTCCTAGCTACCTTAAATTTGCATTTCTACATATAAAAAGATATGGTGTTTTCTGCTGCTGCTAATCTGTCCTGCATAAAAAACCATACTTATTTACTCTTGAAGAGAAAATATCATAGTCAACTGTGCAAATCATGCTATTAAAGAGAAAATAATTTCATTATTTTTAGAGCTGTAAAAGAGTAGTATTCATGCATGTCTTGGTGATTTTTGCTTGCAAAATAAGAGCAGGAAATAGGAATGATTATATGTAAAATATGAATACATATTTGATTCCAGACAATTTCAAAATATAATTCATATACTTGTTGCATCATACAGTTAACCGATTAGAGTTCAAATTTCCACATTTCATCAGACATTGAGAAGATATTAGTATTATCCAACTCTATGTTCAACCTCCAACAAACAACCTAACAATTGAAGAGAATAAGAAAATTTATTCTTAAGCCTGCAGTATTCCCCAGTTATGCAGCTCCTCCCCAACCTTATTTTATTCGATTTGCCTTTCTCCTCAGTTTTTCATTTCCGTATTATGCATCTGAGTAGATTCTTCATAGATGTCCATTTTGTGGGATGTTTGTTGTTGCCTGATTTGAAAAATGGAAAGCAGCTATTTTCAGTTTGTCGTTTGAAAATTCTATTCTCTAAAAGCCCATCTTTGTTTTCCCTTTTGATGGTACTACGCTATGAATCAGCGGTATACCACCTTTTTTCACCACTTCTTGAACTCTATCTAATCTCAGTTAAGCTCTCTAATTAGTAGGAGAGTTTGAGAGCATACAGGTGAAATTGACGGGGAAAGTTTGACTTGCCTCACGTATTGATTTTTGCCCAATTCCGGATCAAGATAGGTTGTTATTTTTAAGTTGAGAATTTTATAATATGTTAAATAGCTTCTTGTACAGTGCTTAATCAGTGAACTTTTAAGAGGGGCTTAAGCTTTTCAAAAGAAAATTCATCTCAGCCCCTAAGATTTCAAATTATTTTTCTGTCCCATTCTTCTGTACTACTAAGGACTATTGGAATGGAAGCCAAAACTCTTGCCTGGGGCTCGCATCGGGTCGGGATTTATCATTTCATTTTTGAGCTTCTTTTAAGTTGTTTCTTCAAACTATCATCAAGTGACTATTCCATGAGTTGCACTAGTTACTGTTCCTTTTTTGGCTTCAATGAGATCATCGATATCAATTATGATGCAGGGCAGACATATCGGGTTCCAGCAATAACGTTGATCGAACTGATCATACTTGAACATTGATCACAATAAGTGATCATCTTGTTTTTAACATGAGATCCTCAAAATTTGATCTTGAAGTGGAGGCCATCGCAGAAAATTATTCTGCTGTTGGTAGCCAAGTTGCTTCTAACACATCAATCCAAGAAACCTTAGTGGATTCTTCCAAGGGCAGCGTCAGTAATGATCATAATCAGAATATGGAATCTGTAAGCATCGATCAGTTGAGCACAGAATCCATCTCCCTCAACTTATCTCTAAGCTTCAAATCTTCAAGCCATGACGAATATGTAGGATTTTCGATATCCAGCACAAGTGAAAGCACAAATGAACCTGTATCAACAGCTACACCAAGAGCGTTTTCTTGCAATTTCTGTCAACGAAAATTCTTCAGTTCACAGGCACTTGGTGGCCACCAAAATGCACATAAACGAGAACGAACACTGGCGAAAAGGGCCCTAAGAATGGGTGTATTTTCCAATAGATATGCTAGTGTGGCTTCTCTGCCTTTGCATGGATCAGCATTCAAGTGCTTAGGAATTCAATCCCACTCCTCAGTGCACCATGGATTTGTGCCTCCAGTTAGGGCCCCAGAAATTAGAACCAGTGCAAGATTTGAAAATAGTTACCTGTGTCAGCCCATCTATGTGGAGGATGAAGATACTGAACTGTTGTGGCCAGGTAGTTTTCATCAGGCAGCTACTGCTAACATGTCCTCTCATCCAATTCTTGTGAACACTGGAACTTCAAATGTGAATTTTGTAGAGAAAACACCACCACTGGACATAGATTCTACACCAGATCTCACTCTCAGACTCTGAAAACTTGGAATGATGGCAATGTATCTCTATTTACTGTAGTTTGTAAAAAAAAAAAAAAAAAAAGAGGACTGGAAAAGCGTGCAAGTGATCTGTCAGCTCAAATGTGCATCACTGGAAAAGCCTGCAAGTGATCTTTCAGCTCAAATGTGCATCTTAAGCTCTTTAGAGAACAAAGTATGCAAGATGGCTTAATATTCGTCTCAAAATCAGCTGATATGTATAAATGCCTCTATTTCACAGTGATCAGGTAGATATAATTTTGCCAGATAGCATTGACTTTGTTATGTGAATTGGTGGATATATATTTGTAACCTTTTTCTGCTAATCTCTGCTGTATCAATGCATGCAACCATCCCAAGTCAGCAGGTTGGTAAATGGTTACATTTTGCTATCCAGACTCACTTGAATAGTATCTAAGTGTTATAAAACCCTTGGATTATACATCATGATTGTCATCATTCTATTTTATAACATAATCATTTATGCATCCCACAGTTTGTAAATTCAATTAGGCATGTGTTTCAAGATAGTTCCTAAGTATCGTCTGTGTAACAATATAAGCAAACATTTGAGCTCAAGGATTTGGAACACTTAGCTTGGAATAAAATGAGAACAATGTGAAGACTCTTAAATTGTTGCTTGAATTAGGTTTCTTGGCCTCAATTTCTTTTCGAATTATATAGTTATCTACCAGTTCTTTAAATTGCAATTTTGCTTCAGTCCCTATATTATCCACCATTAATATCAATTTCGGACAGGAGCTTCATATTAAGTGTACTCCTTGAGTATTGATTACAGATCAGAAGTAGAGAAATCGTACCAATCATTTTTCCAGTGAATAAAATAAGACTAAGATGCACAAAATATTCAAACGCTAATTTGTTTGAGTTTTTTTCAGAGAGTTAAAAGAATATATTAAAAACCGACTATAGGTACAAAATAAGCTGACAACATGGAAAAATTGCGAATGAAAAGCAAAATTATTAATCATTTTGTTAATAAACATCGAGTTAAGGAATATATATTTAAATCTGGATAGCTTTATTACCATTATCTATAGAATTCTTCACCGCATCCAGCACGAGCTGAGTAATTCTGCTGGTTTGAGCCCACTTAGTATCTGGCGGAAGTTTGAGATATTTTATGCCCTTTACTAGCCTGGAGAACTCTTGAATCATCATAGCCTCCTGTGGCAACTGAGTGGCCACTTGAACTTCTTGAGGTTTCACATTCCACCCGATATGCATATCAACAAACTTTGCACCACTTGTATAGCTGAATGCTGCAGAATTCTCTTCATAAGGGATTATGAAGTCTTCAACATGAAGCGTCCCATTGGAACCACACACTGCTAAGTCCATGGTTTCATGTGAGATAAAGGAACAGTAGAATGTTGCAACTGTTTCCTCCTCATCCCAGTACAAAGAAGCACTGCATGATAAGATCACTCCAGCTGAGTTTTGTATGGTGGTTGGCAGAGCAGTCACAATCGTTGGTAGTTTTTGGTTCATAGTCCACAATATGGCACCAATACAGTACCATCCTGTGTCTCCTAGTGCACCTAGGGCATCTAGATCTGGTTTTACTCTAACATCGTTCTCAAGAAACTGCATTGTTCCATGATATGATGAAGAACTGTGGATCTGAAACCATGGAAAGTTAGCCAATCAGAAGAGGAATTATAACACAAATGCATAATTCATCAGTAACTGTTACAGAAAAGTATGTATCACATAGACTAATATGTGATCCATAAATTCAATCTTCTTCCCTACATGTGTAAATACTTCATGTGTACTATATAATGCAGAATAGTGAATGCCCCAGTGACCTATAAAGAGGATGCCATTAGATGTCCTGTCCCATAACCTCCATTAAAGAAAAATGCTAAAAGATTAATCCATTTTTCTCCAGCGATTGGCCTTAAAGAAGCCTAAGCCAGTCAGTAAAGCCAAAAGCATAGTCACCAATAGTTTCCCGGAATGCTAAAAACTAGTCATGCCTAACACGGTGAAAGAGCTCATGTCAAAGGCATGGTCATTTGTCCGTCTTTTTCAGGTTATGTGCCCATAATATATTAGTCACGATTAATAATTTCGTTTTCTGAATCTTTCAAGGGCATGCCCATAGATTCCACATTGTATAAAGTAGAGTCTGTTAACTCAGTTCTAAGTGCCTCAACTAATGGTATAAACAAAACAGAATCTGAATTTAACCAAAAAAATAACTAGAAATATATAGCAACTATTTTATTATATAAATTTACTTCCCAGTCATCACCAACTGCTGAGATTAAAAAAAACGTTAAAATAGATTCAGTAAAGATAGTTTAGTTGATTCCTAACCCCGATCTCAATTCAAGCTCGGCCGCCGCACCATCATGATATTTCCAGGTAAGAAATGTTAGGAGAAATTATACCAGCCCGCATAAACAAGACAGGAAAGCAAAATTACAATCCACAAGTAAACTCACAGCTTTAACAAGTCCAAAAAGCTCCAAATTCGATATCAATTCTTTCATTTTCGCAGTCCTGGGATGGTGATACCACATGCTGGCGTCCATAAACTGCACCCCATTAAACTCACAAGCTTTAAGCATTTCGTCAAACATCTTAACGTCAAGAGCAGTGGGTTTCTCCAGCAGCAGATGCTTGCCCTTTTGAGCTGCCATCACTGCCCATTTCACATGCAGGCTGGTAGGCAGTGGCATGTACACTGCATCAACAAATGGGTCATCCAGCAATTCCTCGTAACTTCCATAAAGCTTCACATTTTCTGATAATTTGCTCTGAATAGCGAATTGTTCGGCCTTGTGGATGGAACGGCTGGCAATTGCAACGAGTGCGGCGTTGGGGGACAAGTCTATGGCTCGAGACACTTTTCTGGCGATCGCAGCGCATCCCATGATCCCAAAACGAATTGAATTTTCGTTGTACGCCATTTTTCCTCTGATGTTTTATTGTCTTCGCTCTGGAGTGATGAAATGAACAAAATGAAATAATGTGCGTAGCACTTGAATGATAAACCCATAAACCACAAATTCAAAATTTGGAAGGATTGCAAAATTCTACGTGATTCTTACATGGTCCACGTCTCCTTATCCAGAATTATTTGGATGGGAGCTTCGACCTTACATTGTTATGAAGCCAGTCCGGTCGGCTGGCAAGACCGGTCAAAAGGCTTTCCAAGCCGTTAAACTGTCCGGCCGTTGCGGTCCAACGGTGTGATGCCGTAGGTATGAAAATAGATTAGGTTAGGTTAATATTTGACTTAAATAGGCTAAATGATAAGTCTAAGCCTAGCATATTATCTATTATATATATTTTTTAATTTTTTAAAATTAGGTCTAACATTTTTAATAAATTTTAAAGCCTTAGTTCGACTATCTAAAAGTCTATTTTTTAGTAAGGATTCAATCAAGTCTAAATATCACATAAATTTAAATTTTTAATATGTTCAAACTTGTAATAGACTGGATAAGCAATAACTAAAATGATAAATAACAAATGTATAATTATAAAAGTTCAAATCTATGTATAAAACTGTATCATTTTAACAAAAGAAAAAATACTAAACAATATAAAGGATTCCATTAGAACTAATTAAAGAAATCAAATACAATTAGCTATTCAATATTATATGATTATTGTACTATTTTTTATGTGAAAAAGGATAAATAGCCTGTCTGTTACGCTTTGCAGGCCTATTTAAATAAAAATGCTACTTGTCACTTTTTAAGCCTTAACTAACCTTTTTATTAAATAGGCTAACCAAGATAGTCTATAGACCCCTAACAAGTAGCTTGACATATTCCCACCCCTATGATGCTGCGATGTCAAGCTCTGAAATGTGTAATCTCCTTTCTTTCTTTTCTTTTGTTTTGTTTCCCCCCCCCCCCCTTTCATCTTAGAATCAAAACCACGCCATTCTGCTGAGCTAAAATGTTGCCATGTCTGCTCAAATTAGGTTTCTTTTAATTTAGGTTGAATAACACGAAACAACGTGTTTCCAATAAGTAAGAATGACATTATTTTGAAGAGATTTCTTGAACGGTTAATCAGGTTAAAATCCTCATACCCACATTCCATTTAGGATTCAACTGCCACATAAAAAAAATTGAGTCTTAGCTCCCCAATCTCACTTTTAATTTAGCAATCACTCCCCAGTACCTGTAAAATTATCAGACTGAACTCTACTTGAACACAAAATTATCAAGAATGGGTCTTTCTACATCCATGCTTCTTACTCATTTCCTCTTCCCTTTTTATTTTATTTTATTAAACTATCAATCGATTCCTTCTTCTCCATTCCCCTCCAATTTCTCTCTTTGACGGAAGCACTCAATGCACTATGGATTACGTTTTGAAGACTCTCATCTAGTGTCTAAAGCATTCCCGTCCGTGTTTTCATCTTTTTCTCATCTTCCATCGATTTTGTTTCATTTTGCACGCTTCCCTCAGATTATAGAAAGTATTTTTCTATTAAAATGTTGGATCTGTAAGTATATTTGTTATATTTTCGTGAAATATACCTAAAACCTGTGTTTGTATACGTATTTAAGATGAAAACATACTTGAGTTCATATTTTTTGTACTTAAAGGTAGTTTTTTATGTACTAAAATCAATAGTATTCAGAAACCTTAATAATTTGTTATTGAAACCTGATTTAGTCTAATTTGCACTTAAGCTTTCTGTTTTAATTGTTATGAAAGTTGTTTTGAGTTAAACAATACCTTAATTTTGTAATGATTGAGTTGATTCACAATACGATTAATATAGGGTATGTTGGCAGCTCAATTTTTAGGGCTTATATTCAAAATATGGTTTGTTTGAAAGGTTTACAGCATGTTTAGCCATTTGCTATTGCTAATGAAGAAAAACATAGCATTAGTTTGTTGAATACTGCCTCCACATATATCTGGTACAAAAGTACTCTATTTTAGTATTTTTTTTTTTATATTTTTAGTATGAAAACCTTAAATGTAAGTATATATGGAGATGTTTAAAGTATTTATTTACATGATTTCTGTATTTGCGGCAATGGAATTAAAAGCATACAAGCGTTGCTCTCCAAGATATTTTTATATTGCAATGAAGGAATTGGAACCCAAAATTGGATTCTGACATTGACACGCCTTTAAACAAACCCCATTCTATATATTTGAAAATATGCCACAGTTGAACTATTATAATTTTAGTAGAGCGCAAACAATCATTATGATAATTCAATGTACGAACAACTTCATTTGTCTTTAGTGAAGATGTCGAAATTCCTTTTCAGGGTGAAGAGTTTCGTTTAGTATTGGGGTTGTCTAATGTGGGACAACCTGTCAATGTTGATCTAAAGATGAACTCAAACATTGTTGATCGCTTGTTTTTGAAATTTTTTTTGAATGCCAACTATGTATAAATATTTAAAAGGTTACAAGAATTTGTAGATAGACATAGTGATAAAGATGTTGAAGATTTTGTTAGGTTGTATATACATTTTATTTTTAATTGTATTTTATTTCCAATGAGCAACTACTGCACACCTCATTTTATCATCCCTTACATTGATGATTTATCTTCTATCGAGTTGTATGCATGGAAAGAGGCTACATACAATTTTATAGTTCAAGAATTGAGAAATCACATGAGAGGTGATACGGAGGAGGTGCAGTGAAACAAATATTTTGGTGGTTGTATAGTTGGTCTTGTGGTGAGTGTCTTTGAAACTTTAAATTATAAAATTATTGTCATTTACTGTAAGTAACTATAATTTTTTGTTTTATGAACAACAGGGATGGCTACATGAGCACATTCCTTCTTAGGGGAAACTAAAATGCTTGCGTGCATGCCCATGGTTCTTTCGGTCAGCTGATGGCAAGATCCCCACAAATATGGTTAATGCCGAGAAAGCTTTGAAGCAAATTAAAAGGGAAAAGGTAAAAATTTATTGTTTATGTTTAGAATGATTCTCTATGAGTTTGACATTCGAAAGAAATGTGTTAATTCCTATTGTAATAGATTGTGACTATCTATCCCATTCTTGGAGAGGAGAAATTCGTCATTGCAACGCATGTAATTATTTAGATGCATATGATTACTACTTGAAGTTTACTTTGTTATTATATTAATAATTTTGTGCTCTTCGTATAAGTTCCTATTATGTCAAGCTATGATGTTTTAAGTTTTGAAGCTCAGTTAAGGTAGAAAAATAAAGAAGTGGAACTGCTGAAGCACATAATTGAAATTTTGGAGAGGAAAGGAAATGTAGACAATAAGGAGAGGATGGTTGAAGAGAAGAATGAGAATGAAGATGAGAAAGATGAAAATAATGATAGTGATGATGTTGCTAGTGCTCAAGACAGTTGTGAGAAACCACACCTAGAGTTTGTTATTGATGAGTTTGAGACTCCGGGGGGTGGTGATGATGGTCGTAACGGTCATGATGGTTATGGTGGTGATGCTGATGCTGATGTTGGGGGGGATAAAGAAGAAGATGATGATATTCCACATGAAGAAAAAAGCAAGAAGAAGTATGATCATACCTTTTCTATTGTCCGAGGTGTGAGAACACTAGATAATAAGAAGAAAAAGAGAAAAGACAAAAATTTTATCACACAACCCCACTCCACACGACCAAAGGAACTAAAGTTGGCACCCGTAAAGGCCGTGGCAGAGGTAGGAAGGCCTCAAAGAAAAAGGTTGCAAATGTGAGCTAAGGTACGACTAACATTGATGATGTTGAAGAAGTGGCTCAACATATTGAGAAAAAGAAAATTGTTTAGTAGTTGATTTCTTTGTAAAAGTACTAGAAGTGTGAATAAAAAGTACTGTAAATTGGTTTTTGAATATTGAAATTGCTAAGAAAGAATACTGCCTCTTGTTTTTATTTTAATGCAAATTAGAGATATATATATATATCCTATAGGGTGCTATCATTGTGTACGGAGATGTTGCTATTGAAGGTTTTGAAATTCACCTAAGTGAATTTTGATTGAGAAAAGATTATAGAGGGCGCAATGACATTCCTAACAAACAACAAAGCGTTATTGATTTATTTTTATCTCAACCTAGTTTGGAGTAATAATTCGCTTACACTTATATGAATAGATATTAAGAATTTTAATGTTCTCTTAACTGATAATGTTGACTTGTTTTGTAGTGTTATTGTTTAGGATAGACCTGACTACTTTATAAGACGAGATATTTTGTGTGATTTGTATTTGGAAAGGAGTTGAGAGGTAATCTGATTGATTGCTACTTGAAGATACTCTACAGCAACTCTTCCAATGCATCTTGTGGACATGGAATGTGGTGTATGTCTACCATTGTTCAGGTAAATAATTTTTAAAATATTCAGCACTATAATGGTAAAATGACTACTAATACTAATACAATTTATAGACTGCATTATTAAAAAAATTGGAGACGATAAACAAGAAACGTACAACAAAGCCACAATAATATCCAATGTTTCTTGAGGAAATGAATGTTAGTTCATGAAAGATGCTTGAGCAGTTGAATATAGATGTCCTGACCAAGTGCCGATTTGTTATCTTTCCAATTGTGTATAAGTTCCATTGGTTCCTATTGATTTTTGATGCAGCCACAAAGAAGTTTACATAGATGAACTCTGCTTAATCCCCTATGTCAAAAGCGACAACATGATTTTGTGTAAGTTTCTTGTCTTTTAAAATTCATGTAAACAAGTACAAATAATAAATGATGTTATTATTATGCTTTGTAGTGTAAGTTTATAGTAGGATACCTAAGGCATTCATTGGGGTATGATACTGGATAAAGGGACCTCCAACATGGCTACTGCTGCCAACAAGTTGGCGACATGGACTGCAGAGTTTATTGCTGTCTTTGGGTTGAATGCTATGTAAGGAACCAAAAAGATTTTTGGGACTACGCAAACTTATATTCCATTGATGCATACCAGGCACATATAGCTATTATGATTCTAGGACATGAGCATGGCTTGTTGCATTCTCATACAAAATCTCAGTACTAGTCTCTAGTAATGCAGTATTTCTCTTTGTATTCGCAGTATACTTGACCAAATATGAAGAATTATTTGTGTGATTGTTGGTATGAGTTGAAGTATGGATGGGACAAATGTGGTTAGATATGTAAACACTTTAAAAAAAAACAAAAACATGTGTGATTGTTGGAATGAGTTGTATGGATGAGAACAATGTGGTTAGATATGTTAATACACAAGTGGTGTTCATTAAAAAAAGGGCAAAATATGAGTAAAAAATCCCTTACTACAAGTACACAACATCAACAAATTGAGTACATAAACTATATCCCCAAGTACATAAGTGCTAGAACTAGGTACCTTTTTTTTTGTTTTTTATTTTTTTTAAGATTTTGGTATCATTCTCAGCGCATGAAGAAATGCTTCCCATTCTGCATAATCTTCCCATTTTATAATCATTAAACCACGAAGTATGATCAAAATATTTTATTGGGTTTTTCCATGCATCAATTGAGGTTATAATCGGCCTTTGGAAAAGCAAGTACAGAATTCCTTACCACAAGTACACAACATGTACAAACTAGGTACATAAACCCTATTTCCAAGTACATAAGTGCTAGAACTCGTTACTTTTTTCCACATTTTTGGTATATTCTCAGTGCATGAGGGAACCTTCTCCATTCTGCCTAATATGCCCATTTTATAATCATCAAACCATGAAGTATGATCAAAATGACTCATTTGGTGATGATAGGTTCGGTGGTGTAGGAGGGGGTCTCGGAATGATGCATTTGCCTCATGCGTAAGGGCTTTATACTAGGAAGAATAACAACACAAGTGGTGGGATGTGGCTCTTTATGTTCCCAATCATTCCAACACGTACTATCATAATCACATATTTGAAAAATCATACATTTGAAGTTATGGGCTTACTAATGCATTATTCCACTCATCTATTGATGTTAAAATTGACCTTTGAAAAAGCAAGTACAAAATCCATCACTGCAAGTACCCAACATGTGCAAACTAAGTACATAAACCATGTCCCCAAGTACATAAATACCGGAACTTGGTATTTTTTTTTCTAAATTTTTTGTATCGTTCTCAGTGCATAAGGGAATGTTTTCCATTCTGCCTAATATACCCATTTCATAATCATTAGACCACGAAGTATGATCAAAATGACTCATTTGGTGATGATAGGTTTAGTGGTGTAGAAGAGGGTGTCGAAGTGATGCATTTGCCTTATGCGTAAGAGCTTAATACTAGGAAGAATGATAGTACAAGTAGTGGGATGTTGGTCTTTGTGTTTCCAATCATTCTAAATTGTACTATCACGACCACATATTTAATAAATCATGCATTTGAAGTTATTGGGTCACCATCATGTTGTTCCACACGTGAAATTGTGGTTAAAATCGAATTTTGAAAAAGCAAGTGTATAATCCCTTACCACAAATACATAACATTGTCAAAGTGAGTACATAAACTTAGTTTCTAGGTATATAAGTGCCTAAACTGGATACTTTTTTCTAGATTTTCAGTATCATTATGTGCATATAGAGGATCGTTCTCCATTCACCCTAATCTACCTATTTCATAATCATTAGACCACGAAGTATGAACAAAATGACTCATTTGGTGATGATAGGTTTAGTAGTATAGGACGGGGTGTCAAAGTAATGCATTTGCGTCATGCGTAAGAGCTTAATACTAGGAAGAATGACAGTACAAGTGGTGGGATGTTGGTCTTTGTGTTTCCAATCATTCTAACATGTACTATCACAACCACATATTCAATAAATCATGCGTTTGAAGTTATTGGGTCACCATCATGTTGTTCCACACGTGAAATTGTGGTTAAAATCGAATTTTGAAAAAGCAAGTGCTTAATCCCTTACCACAAATACACAACATTGTCAATGTGAGTACATAAACCCAGTTTCTAGGTATATAAGTGCCTAAACTAGATACTTTTTTCTGGATTTTTAGTATCATTATGTGCATATAGGGGATCGTTCTCCATTTAACCTAATATGGCCTTTGCATGTTCATAACAGCAAGAAGTATTGCACCTAAGACTCATTTAGTGATGATAGGTTCGGTAGTGTAGGGGGTGTCGTTGTGATTGATTTGCCATATGTGTCAGTGCTTTATACTAGTACGAATAATTTCCAACCTTTCCAGCACGTGCTATGACCATCATTTATTCAACAAATCATTCATATGACATTAATATGTTGTTTCACGCATCGAATTCAAGTTAAAATCAGCTTTTGGAAAAGCGAGTACATAACCCCTAACAACAAGTACACAATATAGTCAAAGTGAGTACATAACCCTATCCTAAAGTACATAAGTGCCAAAACTGGGTATTTTTCTTTGGATTTTCAGAATCATTCTGAGTGCATGAGGTATTGTTCTCCGTTCGGCCTAATCTGGGCATTGCACGATCATAAGACCACGAAGTATTACACCCATGACTCGTTTAGTGATGATAGGTTTGGTGGTGTAGGAGGGGGTGCCGTTGTGATTAATTTACCTCATGTGTCATGCTTTATACTAGTAGGAATGACACCACAAGTGGTGGGATGTGAGTCTTTGTGTTCTAGTACCATTCCAACACATGATGTCACTCATAGGTTGCTCCACAGCTTGAATTGATGCTAAACTCATTCTTTGGAAAAATAAGTATAGAACCCTTGATCATAAGTATATAACCATTGCAGTTTTAGTACATAAATGTAGTTATGAAGTACACATATGCCTAACATAGGTATTTTTCTTGGGATATCTAGTATCACTGTTAACAGAAAATGGTATTTTTATCTGCATTTGAGGTATATGACAGATTTGGTATAATATCTAAATATCATGATATATTACATTACATACAATACCAAACATTCCAACAAATCATTTCACTCATGTATTGCTCCACAGCTTGAAGTGAGGTTAAGCTCGTTCTTTAGAAAAACAAGTATAGAGTCCCTGATTATAACTACATAACCATTGCAGTTGTAGTACATAAATGTAGTTCTAAAGTACACGTATGCCTAAACTGGGTACTTCTTTTAAGATATTTAGTATCATTGTTACTAGAAAAAATGTGATATATTACACTACATGCAATACCAAACATTTTAACAAAAAGTCAACTAATATTATTATATAATAGTCCAAATAGTCTAGATCTAACATGTCCTTCAAACAGCAAAAAATAGCCCATGTCATTAGTCTATAAGTACCTTACAATCCTTCTTACATTGATTGTATCCCTTTGATGCACCCTCTTCCCGCGAATTAATAATAAATAAAAAAGATTTTAGTTACACAGTAATGACAAGAAGGTATAGCAAGCATACATATGCAATATAATGGTCAGCAAATACGTTAGCAAGGCCAAGCTAATCTAGCTAATCATAACTTATTTGCATGTACGGCGGTTATGCCCAGTTCTACTACACCGCCTACACCTGACTGCTCTAACATCAATTTGAGATGGAAATCTCTGTGTCTTTCTACGACCTAGTTGAGGTCTCACATGAGGTACATTAATGGTTGGTTCTTCCTCTGCTTCGAATGTGTTCAGATCAAGAGTAGATGTAGGGTTAAGTACAAGTTTGTAAGCTTGTTGATACATCCCAACTCGATAGTATTGATCAGCAAAGTCATACACCTAGAGTAACTTAGACTCAAATACACGTACAAGCATACTTGCAAGGCATTCTATTAACTTGTCATTCCCGACATGAACAACTCCAGCTTTGCAAATCTACAACATAGGATTTGTCATGGTCACTAACCTCAAAGTTCCAACTACTTGATTTCTCGACTTTTAGTGCACGAAAAGACATCTAACTCACTGTTAGTTTCTTCTCCAGCTTCGGGCATAATACTCTAGTAAGTTTATTACCTTCTTCTCATCGATCATGCATCATAACCATGATTTATTTGCGTATATGATTCACAATAGCAACAATGGGCATAAATCGTGCCGGTTTAACCCAATTATGCCAACATTCCGCCTGATTGTTGTTTATTACCCCCCATCTATCATCAGCAAATAAAGAATTTGCCCAACATAGGGGCTCTAACAGCATGATGAAGTCTCTAGCAAGAGGCATAGACTCCACTATGTTGTTTATATGCCGAGTATATTCTTGCCTTATTGGAACATATGCAACTTTCATGAAAATAGATGCCCAATGTTTCTTGTTGTGATAGGGATACTTTATCATCACCTAAAATTGAAATTATATGATCATTAGTTTTCTTGAACTATTACTTGGATATTAATTTAGATCAGAACATAGTTTTCATTAAAATACAAAAAAAAACTTACTTGCTTTTTGAAGTTGTCTACCAAGTATCTCAAACAGTATGCATGGTGGCTACTAGGAAACACACTGGGAATGGCTTTAAAAAGCCCAATATGTCAGTCAAAGAAAAAAGTGAACTTTCTGAACCCTGTGCTATGGTGAGAATATAAAATGCTCCTCAACTTCAAGCAAAACTACTCCTAATTAGTATCATTTTTTGCATCAACATCTGCATATGCTAATATGAATAGATCATCGTTGGGATCCTTAGTGATAGCACTAAACAAGCATTCTTTATACTTATTCTTAATGTGAATGCCATCCAAGAAAATTAGTGGTCAACATCCACTAAGAAAGCCGACCAAATAAGCTGTGAAACAGATAAATAATCGTTGAAATTTTAGGCTCACGGATCAATCTCATAATCCGCAACACTTTTAGGATTTATTTCCTTCAGAGCCCTACAATACCATCTCAACTTATCAATGGATCCCTTGTCCCCCCCCTCCCAAATGAATATCATGCACAGCTATTTCCTTACCCAACCATCCTCTATGGTATGGAATTTCTATGCCAAATTCTCTATGAATATCTTTCATTACATTGATAGGTCGGTAACAGGGCTCTTCCCTCAAATTTTCTTTCACTACATTAGCAACCCAAAGAGAATCAGCTCTAGGATGTCCCCTCATCCGAAGACTACCCAAGGAGCCTCCATTGTCAATTTTCATCTCTACAAATTGCTATAATCTTTTTGGAATCATTTTTCTTATATATAAAGGATCTTCTAGTAGCAATAACATATTTTTTAAGTTTAATTCTAAACTCTTCAGTATTTTGGATCATTTGGTCGTCTCCATAGATTCAATGACTCCAAGCATCAATTGAATTCCTTTGTAATACTAAATCATATTGTGACTCACTTGTGGAGGGAATGTCCCCCTCTATTTCATTCCTTAATAGGTGTTCATCGCAAAGAAATAACATAATCAAATACATAATAATTATCAATAAAGTGCTACAAGATGAGTACATAAGTAGTCAATTATGCAATTTCAATATTCAACAACAAGATAACTAGGTACTTAAGTAAACAATATTAGTATTTCACATAGAAGAAGTAAGTACTAAAATAAATAATTTAAGTACTTAAATGGAGGAGATAAGTACTGAAATGACTGAATCCATTGTACTATGTGGAATTGAGGGGAAATTTTTTACACCATTTTTTCTCCAGTTGGAAATACAGTCCCATTAAAGTCGTGCTCTAAAAAATGGGCATGATATAGAGTTACTCATTATATATGCAACTTCCAACACTTGAATTTGAGGTTCTGCCCCACTACCCGACATTTTTAGGTTAAAAAAATAAAAAAAACTATTGCCCGCCAAATATTACAATGATGCTTTACCATGCAATGGGGACAAAGTAGGCTTGCTTCTTGCTAATATAAATTGTATCCAATTGCAGAAAATGAAAATAAAAAAAGGACAGAGAAGCCTTGTGTTTCGTCGCAGGAGATAAATAGAAAATAGACAAGAAAGAGAGAGGAAGATAAGCTGTCGGGATATCAAAGTTTAGGAATGAAGGGGAAAAACATTAAAGTAAGGCAATTTATGTCATTTTAAGTAGCTGGGGAGTGAAGGCTAAACTCAAACTTCACATAGGGAGTTGAAAATAAGAAATGCTTGGGTGGGAACTGAATATCAAATAGAAATTTGGTTTAGATATTTTCAACTAAGTTGCCTTTTCTTGAAATGGTCTGAATTAGCAAGATGATGGCACATGGCATGTTTAAGAATTCGCTACATGATGATTAGGGCTTAAGACAATTTGAGGTCCTTTTATCAAATAACAAGTTTGCATTGGGAATTGTAATTAGAAATTCAATGCTAAAATTTTATGTTTTGTTTCCATTATTCTCCCTTAACCCTCTCACAAACCTAACTCAATCCACTGTCTGTTGACGAGCAATCCACCTATAATTTTCAATTTCTCTCTCTATTGGGTATGTATCTTTTAGCTAAAATCCATATCTCATTGCAACAAATGGCATCTGAGCTACTGTATTCTGGCGCCATGGCTAAGAACAACAGCAGGATTGAAGCTTTAGAACAAAAAGTTGTTGAGGTCAAGAATAGCAATCAACTACTATTAATGGCGGGCTAACAAGATCTGAGACAACATTTAGCATGACAAACCAAGAGGATTGGAAGAATGGTAAGCCTCAGCAAAGGAAATGAGCCCCTTTTACTGTTCCCTTCCTCATCTCAACCTAATTTATGTCCCAAGGCTGATGCTAGAATCTCAAATCCATTGAAATTGAGAATCGTAAACCCAACTTAAAAGGCCCTAAGGATGAGTTTCCTAGATTCAGTGGTGAAAACCTTGGAAAGTAGATTAAGAAGTGTCATAAGTATTTTCTCTTTAACCCTATATTTGATTATGAAAAAATTTGATGGCTGCATTGCATATGGGTGACTTACCTAATAGTTGGCATATTGACTAAATTGAGGGGAAATGGCAATTTAGGGTGGGAAAAGTTTATTAAGTTAGTTTTTGCATAGGTTTTCTATTCAAAAAATGCATAGCATTGTTGGTTGTTTTAACAAACTCAGGCAAGAGAACACTGTAACTAAGTATGCACTAAATTTGAGGAGTTAGTAGCTTTCATATTGAATATGAATGAAGCTTGACAGGAAACTAGTTTGTTCAAAACTCTATTAGTGGCCTGGAAGAAGAAATAGGTTAAATAGATGAGATGCTCAATCTAACCTCACTATTTGATGTTATTCACGTGGCCCAAAGAAAAGAAGTCATCATTGAGGCTCCTGGCAAAGGGACTAAACATTTCAAAGCTCCAGGAAATAGTAATCTCAAGAATTGAAAAACTAATCACAATAATATAAGCTTAACATTGAAAACCCACTAAATGTTAGGCATGACAATAGGTCCGAACAAATTGGGGACCGACCCTAATGGGGCGAGTTTGGGGTTAACTAAGCAAGTTTTGGGATGAGCATTGGGTTTAGCTTTTAGAGACTCGGCTGGGCTCATGGAGGGTTACAGGTTTAGGTAAACCCGCCCTGTGTTATTAATAAATAGTAAATAATAAATATATAAATATTTGTTGTTATTTCTATTTGGATCTTTCTCAATTTTATTGAATGCCTCGGAGTCTATATCTACTGTTATATGTTGCTCACTTGCTGTTGGTGGCTGGGATATAGCTTTACATCTTAATTTCCATGCTTTGTGTTCTGATTAGCACTACAGGTTTTGCACTTTTAGTTTAAGGGCAAAATTGGGCAGTCTAAGCAAGGTGGATTCAAATATCAAAGGTGCTAGAGGTTGACGAAATTAAATCAAAATTGCAGCACTAGAAGTTTAGCTTTTGCAGGGACTTATTTCTTTTCCAGTGAATAATTAAAAAAACAAAAAAAAAAGGAAAGTGGGTGGGTCAGGTCTAACCAACCTGGTTCTAGTTCAAATGGGAGGTGGGGCAGGGCGGGACTCAGGTCTCAATAAGTGCCATGCCAGGCAAACCGCCAAACATGTGCCCTATTGCCATCCCTACTAAATATCTATCCATCCATCAAAAGATTCTCTTGAAGAAATAGAAGCTAAGAAAAAAAGGATATATATGTTTAGGGGTGTAAACGGATATTAAACGGATCAGATATATTGTTTTCATATTTGTATCTGATTAACTTTTTGAATATTCGGATACGAATATGATTCGACAGATATTAAGGCATGATATCCGAATTCGTATCCATCGGATATTTGTCGAATTCAAATATACCCATATTCAATTATAATTATTCAAATATATTCATATTTGATTAAAGTTACTCATACTCAAATTATTTTTTTAATATCCATATTTGATGATAATTATTTGGATATTCATTTATGAATATCCAAATATGTGAATCTATTAACTTATAACAAATACATATTTTTAATTAATAAAAGAACTATACAATTTCATTTGCAATCAAACAAATATCATAATTTCTAATCAATAATTAGCTTTATAATTAATATTAATAATGATATTTAAGTATATTAATTACAAAATTAACCAACAATAATTATGTTGACTAACTTTATTCTTCAAATTTTTCTCTATATTAGAATAATTTTTAAAATTTATTCTTTTTTCTTCCCAATTCTTCAATTATAATTTATACATACATATATATATATATATATGGATTTTAAGATTTTTATTGAAAAATATAAATATATATTCAGAGCGGATATTAAACAAATTGGATACACATATACCATATTTGTATCCATTTATAATCGAATATCTAATTGAATACAAATAATATCCACTTTAAACAAATACGGATAAATTTTATATAAATGGATACAAATGCGAACGGTAAATAAATTTTCAAATATCCATTTACAACCCTATTTAATATTTCAATTGCGATGAAACTTGTCATACATGGCACAAGGGTAAAAAGTTATTTGTGATCTTAGGAAAGGAGAGAGAAGATCCTAAACTGAGGAAGAAATTCAAAAGAAACCACTATACATTTCTGTGAGCACTTTGGCTTAGCCAGATCTTACTTGACACTATGAAGCTCATAGGGAAAGTAGGAAATCAAAACAACACTATTCTCATTGACACAAAGAGTACTCATTATTTTCTTCCTAGCACTGCCATTACAAGAAAACCCATCAAAATCGATAGATTTTTTTGATGGATTTGACAAATAAGATGAGATGATAAATTTATGGCTAAATTTTTTGCATCAAAAAAATTCTTATTGCATATTAGTTTTTGATACCTTTTCGATAGAAAAAATCCATCGGATATTTTTTCGATGGATTTTTGACACTTGCTAGATGAACTTTAGACCATTGAGACTAGTTCAAAATATGTCAACTTTTGATCGAAAAATATATGAAATTTTTTTAATTTCTATCCAATTCATGATGAACGTTGCAATTTTTTCATTATTTTTTATTTTTCTGACAAAATTGCAAGGAAATTCTTCCAAAAGCTTAATTTTTGTTAAAAAAATTTATGGTCAATTTTTGATGAAATAATTTATTAAATTTTATTTGATTACACATATAACCTATTAATATGTCTTGTGTATAAAATAAAATAACAAAATTATGAATAAATGAAAATAATAACTTTAAGAAAATGTACAAATATAAGTTTTAAAAAGTAATAATATTTAATTACAAAATATTAAAAAAGGGGATCCTATTTACTGGCCAGCACCATCACTGTCGAAGTTGAAATAGTCATCAGGATCACCATGGTCATCCTACTCTATCCCATGCTTATATTTGTCATGCTCCACCCTAATGCGGTGGCAGTTGCTGTTGGTAGGGCAAGGGTGGGGTTGCAGAGAAGGGCGGAGGTGGGGGCGATGAACTGGACGGAGAATCTATGCATGACCAATTGAGCAATCAAATTCTACATCCTAACCAACTGCTTAAAGAATATGGCCTGGATATCCTGCATTCTAGCCTCCAAGTAGGCCTTCAAATGGGCTATAGCTGATGCACTTAGTAGCTCCTCTCAAAGTGTACTGTAATAGGATGACGACTGCTGGTTTCTTAGCTTATAAACCTCCAATTTCTTATTAGGGCTACCTACAGTTTGAGTCTACAACTTAACCAGAAATTGATTAGTCTTTGCACTACTCCCAACACCTTCTGTTAGAGCCTGGGTTTGTAGTGCCTGCTGAAAGTTCTCCTGCAAGATAAAAACTAAATAATTGAATGCACTATAATGTGACTAAAATGTGTATATGCCATATGTAACAAACTTACAGTAACTCTCATCGCCCTCTCGTCTACGTAGCTCCTATCAACTCATCTCTAGCAAGTACACATAAAAATCTCCTCCACCATCAGTGGCCTCTGCAACTCCTAAGTCTACATAAAAAACAAGAATTAATATATATGTGTTAGATATACAGAAAAAGATTCGGTAGAATCTTCCCTAAAATCAGTCTTTACTCAAAAACATAGAAACTTAACAATCAAGTAAATAGTAATACATTATCTATCGAAAGGAAATCAACCCTTAACCAAGTAATGAATAACAAATGGAAAAAGGCAGTAACCCTTCCCTATCAACCATGTCATGCAAATATTATAAACACAAGTCAGTTTAACAAACATTAAGAAAATAGACTAAGTTTACTAAATAGTAAAAGTTAGGAAACTTACTAAACACTCAACATGTGTCTCAATGGAGATACTCCCTCTGGCATCAAGGGATCCATTAGTCTCAGAAGCCCCATTCTTCTTGGCTTGCGTGGATTTCTTATGAAAATCTTGGGATTGTTAGCACTGATATAGGTCATCCCAAGTATCCTCACCAATCCACTTTGGCCTCTTGCTTATCTTCTGTGCGTGACCATACATGTTGCTTAGTTGGTAACCCTTTTTAGTATCAAAGGCCCTATGCATATAACCCTCGTATTAGGGGAAAGTTAGTGTACTTTCAATATATAGATATATTTAATTTGTAAAAGTAAATATAGTAATACCATGTATACACCTTCCACTCCATGAACATCAAATCTCGAAGGGCCTGGGAGATATCTAACCAAATCCTATAAGGCTCATGCACTTTACTCTTTATCACCCTCATAAAAAAATTAGTATTTAGTCCAGCGAGAGTGTGTACCTGTATAAAATTCTTAACATTAATATATAATTATTAAAATAACAATATTTATTTATCGAGAATGGAATAAAATCACTTTTATACAATAATTCAAACCCACCCTAAGCATACCTCGGAACACAAATATACCTTCCTAGAATTGTGGGATGGGAGCTCTGATCCCTCCCCACGCAAAGTCTGGCCTATTGAGGAATCACTTGCCTCTGTTGTTGTGGAACGGTAGAGTGGATCAATAGCAAATGGCTAGGTTCCATGCAAAGTGATGGATGATGATGGAGTATCTACGAGTAATGTCAATGGTAGGTGAAAAGGGTACTGCCGCTGTGAGGGTGTGGGGGGGCATAATATGTGGATGACCTCACAGCAGTAGATGAGGTTAGTGGTAATAGTGATGAAGAGGATGAGGAAAAAGGAATGCTATAGATATGTGTGTGAGGAAGGTATGAGGTAGGCATAAATTGATGACCAGCCAGCGTGGTGGGAGATTGTTCGATTGGGAAGTGTGTCTGAGAGGTTGAATAAATGCCCTACCTTGGCCAGAACTCTGAGACCTTAGCCAATGGAGGAGGAAATGGGGATGGATACTTGACTAGTCTATTATCTATAAAACAAAAACAAACTGCACATATGTCCAATAATATTATGACGAATTAATTAACTACATATGTGAAATGCATAAAAATAGTTAATAACTAAATTTAATAAAAACACACATTAGTTTTGATAGAATATTTCATTATCAGATAAATATTTCAATCTTTCTATCTACCTAAATCTATTGATGTAATAAGAAAACAGTAATAATGGTCCATTGACACTCCAATCTTAGATTTTTTTGTCATTTACATCAACATAGCAAGGTAGACAAAAAGACTGAACTCTTTATGTGATGAATAATAGAATTATTGAATAGAAATTTTTGGTTCAGTTTGGTTATTAATTGATTAAGGAGTTATTGAAGACATCAGTTTTCATGTTCTCTAATACTCCTTTTTGGTTGTTATAATGAAAAATTGGAAATATATGGTTGTTTATGTTAGGAACAGTGTCATATTAATTATTAGATAGTTCCGTTGTCTTTGGAGGTGGTAGAGTCACTTTGCTGTTTTGGAGTGGCTAGAATTTATGTAAGGGATCCTGTTGTTTCTACCAAACATAGGCTTCAAGTTGTTAATAACCAATAGATACTATTGGTATTATATGTAGTTCAATTTGGAGTGTTGGCAACAGACTAGTGGTTGATGTTTGTTGGTTTGCCAGAAATGATGAGTAAATGGAATGCTACTAATTTCATTACATTGATGTCTTATTTTATAAATATGATTGATTTTGATTAGCATAAGTTTGTCAAATTGAGGAATATGCTTTGAAATGTTATAGTGGTTGTTTAATTGATGATGGTCCGAGAAAAACATACATAAGAGGTCAGTATCTATGAACTTCCTAAAACTGACAAGGAGGTTATTCAATTATGAATGGTATTAACTAATTTCCAAATTTCTTGAATTTGTGTTTGTAAGTGTGTTTGGCATTTTGCAAAAAAAAAAAAAATGCAAAAAAGAAAAGAAAGATGAAGCAAGCATATGGTCGAATATTATTTCTAGAAATTACTTAGTCATGAATGTAGAGTGAAGATGAGAAGAATAAAGTAATGGAAGATTACAAATGATAAACTTAATACTAGTGTTGTGTTAAATAATTAGTGGAAGATTTTTCAGAAATAAAGTTGATGCTGTTTATTTGAGCCAAGTAAATTAGCTTTGTTTTTAGTTTATGATAATTGAAACATGTACTAACTCGCTTTTTTTTTACTTGATTATCTATACTAACTTGAAACTAAAGATGCGAATATTTCATTACTTGTTGAGTTTAGGTATATTTCTCTTAACTATAAAATTTTAAGGTTTTAAGAAAGAACACTTGATTCTTTATTTGACGAAGATATTTACCGTATAAGGGCCATAATAGGTAATTTTGAAAAACTATTGCATGGAAAAGAGTTGGACATAGTCTCCTTTATTAAAGATTAACTCATTCAAAATTTTAACTCCTAGCGGTTATTATAGGGATTACATAAGTGATCTACCCAAATAAAAATTTTGGCAAACTTTCCTCTATAACTATAACAGTCCAAGTCTTTTTTAACACGCAAAACAAAAATATCTATTAGACAAAGATTATAAAGAAATTATTTCAAAGATTATAAAGAAATTATTTCATATTACATCCCCTTATTACTTCACACGCATGCAAGCAAATAATTATCTAATAGCAATAAATGGAAAGGCTCCACCCTTTCCTGAAAATCCATTCTCCTTTCTAAAACTACCAATCCTATCTAAAATTCAATCTGACACATGCTTATTAGTCATAAAAGCATTAGTTTTTCTAATATAAATAATACTAAATCTAAAAGAATTGTACACCAAGTTAGGATAATATGGATGAATTGAAGTAAGCAACAATCAAACAATCCTATTATAAATTAAAAAATAATTATAAATACATGATATTAAACGTGGGACAAAACCAAACAACTTTCCAATTAAACTATTATAATTTATAATTAAACTATTAATTAATAACAAATTTATAATTAGTTACTAGTATTAATTTAATTTTCACTAATTCGACAATTTTTATGCAATGCCCAGACCATAATTAATTTCAAAACCCTAAGCTCAAATTAAACAATTTATCAACTTATTGAAAATATTAAAATAGCAATACAATAAACATACCTAATTTTAATATAATGCCAAAAATCTAAACCCTCCATTTAGATTAAGATTACTATTCTAAACTCAATCCAATGCCTAATTTTTATACAATTAAAATACCTACGTTCTATATAATTGAAATGCCTACTTTTATATAATTGAATTGCCTAAATTCTATAAATTAGAATGCCTCATTTATATACAATTAAAATGCATAAATTTCTATATTAAAATACCCAAAATATATAAGTAAACTCAAAATACAATTATATCAATCAAAATGCCCAAAATGTCTAATTTCTATACAATTAAAATACTAATTTCTATATAAATAATATCAAAATACAATTGTATCAATTAAAATACCCAAAATGTCTAACTTCTATACAATTAAATCTAATTTCTATAGTAAACCCTAGGTTCTATACAATTAAAATGCTCAAAGAATACAAGTAATATCATTAAACAAATAATAATAAATTAAGTTCCTAAATTCATAAAAACAATATTAGAAAACAACAAGCAAAGTTCCTAAATTCATAACAAATCAAGTAATATCATCAAACAAATAAGAAAGCAAGTTCGCAAACTATTATGAAATCACTAAAAAAAAATGAGGGACGTGCTTACTGGCGATAGGTTGATAGTGGTACTACAACAGTGACGGTGCAATGACTATGCCAATAGCAATGGCAGATGGCGCGATGGCCACGGGCAAAAGAAAATTTTGGTTGAGGGTGGAGGGCTGCAGAGAGAGTGTGAGGGGGAGGGGGGGAAGAAACAAAGAGAAAATGGGGGAAAGAATTTAGTTTGGCTTTTAATTTAAGTTTCCAATGAAATTTCCAGTGGAAATTCCATACAAAATTTAAATAATTTTTTTAATTAATAAATTCTGGACAAAAAATCCAATCAATAACCAAAAGCTATTTTTTAAAATAAAAACTTTACTAAAATTTTCCAATGGGATGTTCCAACGAAAAAAAATTGAGGGAATTTTGCAATGGACTTCGAATGGATTTTCGAGGAATCGCCTGTCGCATATGTATATGCCAAGATCCCACTATTTTTTTCAGATGCATTTTTGATATACCTCAGTTCTGTTGATATTCCATCGAAAGTCCGTTAAAAATTCCAACAAAATTGTTTTGCCGAAAATAACACATTTTTTTTGTAGTGTATCAAACAACTCCATTGTGACATAGAACACACACACATCATGCTTGTCACTATGGCGGATGGTGGAAAAATGAAATGCATCTCTAAGTGCTCGAACTAGTGTGAGGTTACTAGGATTAGGAGGTCGTAACTGGGCCAGTGAATTTAAATTTGATAGGCCTAGTATTCAGTTCAAAGGAGAAGATAGGAAAGCGAAATTACCAAGGATCCTAACACAAATTTCCTTAAGAATGATCTTAGGTAGGGAGTTGCATAAAATTCTCAAGAAAAAGAAAACACCATTGATTAGTTGTTTGTGTATGACTCCTGTCATTGAAGGAACTAGAGAACTTAAAAGAACAAAGAGTTCCAGTCCTTGGTAGATAACTATCAACACTTCTTTCAAGAATCCTAGGGTCTACCTTTAAATAGGTCTCATGATCGGCAAATCCCCCTCAAGCCAGGAGTACAACTACATACATCATCCCTATAGATGTCCTTACATTTAAAAGGTAGATATTGAGAAAATAGTGACTAAGATGACGAAGCAAGGGATCATTGAACCTAGTAGTAATCCCTATTATCACCAATGCTCTTAGCTAAAAAACAAAAAAAAAAAAGATGTTTCGTGGAGATTTAATGTAGACTATAGGAAGCTGAACTCACTCATAATTAAGGACAACTTTCCTGTCCTATTTGGTAGATGATCTCTTAGATGAATTAAGAGAAGCCACAATCTTCTCAAGAATTAATTTGAGGGTTGGTTACCACCAAATTATGATGCATCCTACTGACATTTTCTAAATTTGCATTTGTCACATCATGAGGGCTCTATGAGTTTAAAGCCATGCCATTTAGACTCACTAATGTCCCTACTACTTTCCAATCACTCATGAACAATATTTTCAAGGAGCAATTGAGGGATTTTGTCCTGGTCTTTTTAATGACAAATTATTGTATAGCAAGACTTTAGCAGAATATATAGTACTTCTTAAGATAATGTTCGAGATACTGACCCAGCACCAACTATATGCTAAAAATTCTAAGTGCTTCTTTGGTCAAGATAGGATTAATTATTTAGGACACATCATCAGTAAGCAAGGAGCAGATCATGAAAAAAATCAAAGCTACAATAGAGTGGCAAGTCCTTAAAAGTATGAGAGTTTAGAGAGGATTCTTAGGTTTAACAAGGTATTATACAAAATTAATAGGTATTATGGCATTGTAACAAGCCACTCACTAATCTCACTGAGAATGGACAATTCCACTTGAATCAAGAAGCTTAATAAGCCTTTCTCACACCCAAAACCACCATGACAAAAGCCCCAGCTCCCAGATTTCAGCAAAACCTTCATCATAGAATCTGATGCTTGTTGTGGAGGGCTTGGAGTTGCGCCTTCTTAAGACAGTTATCCTATTGCTGTCATTAGCAAAGCTTTTGGAACAAAAACCCTAGATATGCCAGTGTATGAAAAAGAGTTAAGGAGAGACATAGAAGAGGAATAATGTCAAGCTCTCACTACCTTGAAAACCCCGTGGAAACAGTTATGAGAATGACCAAGTAGCTTAGGAAGTTGTAACTGAAAACATATTCTACCTTTACAAACTCTTATTTTAGACTTACCATGATGGATTTATTGACCATAAATGGAGACTCTATGCTAGGAGCACAACTAATCTTAGGCAGAAAATAATGGGTGTAATATTGTAAGAATCTAAAATAATTGGCAAAATTAAAGCAAAGTTAAACTTGCAATATGACAAACTAAGAATCTTATTTTATGCCATGATTGAGGATTTAGATCAAGAGAAAGTACCTTGATAAGGAAATCTCGAATCAAGATACCACTAGAACTTTTTCTATGAAGGATCTACCACTTCTTTCTCTTGGATCATCTTCTCCACACCTTAGGCCACCAATGACAGCTACTTTTTCCCAAGGAAACACCTGCAAAATAAGAGGAAAATAGCAGCCAAGTCGTGCCAAAAACACCAAAGCTGCTGGTGATGAAATTCCTCATCAATATATGGGAAATATTTCTCTAAGTGCAACTTGAAGTTCATCAACTTCTAGCACCCCAAGTGTAGTGCCTCTAAAGTTGATCTACACACCAAGATCACTCTAATTCCTCATTTAATTGCTAGAAAATGGATGAGGAAGAAGAAGGAAAAAGGGAAAAATTGTGAGGAAGTTGGAAGAGAGAGAAGGTGGTTGAAGAGAATCTAGGGAAGAGGTATTTCTGAACACATGAGGTAACCTTTTTTGGGAGGGAAAATGAGAGCATTGTCCAGCAACTTGGTTAGGGTGATGGTGTACTTATATTGTGATTTGAATGCTCTTAGAAGCTTCTATCACACTTTCCTCACATTGCCAACTTGCATGCACACTTGCATGCTTAGTTGGATTTTAATGTATAAGATTAAAATGTCAAATCATTATTTAAAATGGACTTTTCCATTTTAATTTTCCCTCCAAAATTAGATTCTCTTGCCAATTAAATTAACTTCTTAATTTAATTAGATTAACTTAACTCTTTAAGTTAATTAAATCAACTTAAGTCCATAAGTTGGCTTGACTAATTAAGTTGCCGCATAGCACCAATTAAATTAATTCTGATTTAACTCTTTAAATTGATTTGATTAATTTAATAATTAAATTAATCAAACCATTGTGACTAACTATTAATTAGTCAATTTTGTCTCTTTCAAACTCAACCACTTTAATTATCTAACTCTTTAGATAATTTCTCCAATCTATCAATTAGAGTGATCTAAGCTTTTGTGTGTGACCCTTTAGGTTCACCAATTAATTAGACATGAGCTCATCAACTCTTTGTGATTTATTGAATATCGAATATTCCAATTAGTCTAAACTCTTTTAAATTAATCACTCTATCAATTAATCTCTATTAATTAAAGAGTACCCAATCTCCATAGTTGATGTCTAACACAAGCATATGGAACCAAACCAATTGGATGAATTAATCTTAGGTAAATCATTATCGCTTACGATTGCCATACAAATACGGTCATTCTATTTTCTATCTCCTGAAAGAGGCCTAGGACAAGATACTTGTCGGTTCCCTAATTGTCTCAATAACTATATATCTATTCTTGATGTTCGATTCCTAATTATGACCTTAACTTTGGAAATTCCTTTTCTAAATTATCATAATAACTTGTGCAAGGATTTCCTAGAGTCAATCATCTTATAAATCATAGGAGATCACCCCATTCTTCATGGATAGGCAAAACAAATCCCATCTTGGAACTCACCAACCTTCATATTTAGGTAGCTTGTGCACAACCTAAACCCTGTGCAACCCGCTACATGGTCAGAGCAAAATCAAAGTACAAGGATCTAAATACAAGGTCACAATGGAAACACAAGTCAAAGGACTAATTATATGCACTATCGTAAGCTAGGGAATTTTCTACTATCGACGTGCCATTTCGGCTACTTTGTGGATTCTCTAAACGAGTCTACAATAAACTTATTCTCTAACAAGCACCCACTAACATACATCAATGTCTAACATAGATTGTCCACAAAATGGGGCAATATTCTACTACTTAGAGTATATGTAGTTAGTGCAAGTCTATCTGAATATTTGATGCCCCATCTATAAGATTCTATTACTTGGAATATTTAAAATCATAAGCATAGAGACTTGTTCCATGATCACCACCATATGTGTGACTAAGTTCTATTATAGTCTTATATGATTTGAAGGCTTCAACCAAATGTATGTGAAGAATATTTTAAACGCAGCGCATAAGATGAAGATGGCCATTTCTATTGAATATCATTTAATCAAGAGTTTACATGGAGTAGTTGTACAAACTAATCTAATTGGCTTGCAGGGAACTATTCCAATAATCTCCACTTGCCCTAAAGCTAATTCCCCATAACCTTTAAGCCCATCTTCTCAAGATGCCTTTAAAGATCTTTTGCTTTTAGGGGTTTAGACAGTGGATTTGCTATATTTTCTTCTGATGCAATTTTATCCACTAGTATATTGGCTCTATTAATGATCCAATGGATCAACTGATAATGCATTAATTTGTGTTTGGATCACTAAAGAGATCCTAGCTCCATTGTTTGCTCAATAGCTCCATTGCTATCACAAAAGACAACAACCGGCTCTTTCAAAATTCTAGATACTATATCTAACTATTGGATGAAGTTTTTCATCCAAAAAACTTCCTTTATGGTGTTCGATGTTGCAATGCATTCAACCTCAGTAGTAGAGTTAGTCATTGTGTCATGTTTGGAACTCTTCTAACTCACTGCACCGCTATTGAGGCAAAACATAAATCCAGATGTGGATTTGAGATTATATTCATCGGATTGAAAACTATAATCTAAAAACCCCATGAATTTCAATTCTCCATTGCCGTGTACTAGAAACACGTCCTTAGTTCTTCTTAAGTACTTAAGGATTGTTTTCTCGACTTTTCATTGACTCTCATCGGGATTGGATTGATAACGGATCGTAACACTTAGAGCGTGAGCCATATCTGGTCTTGTACATTGAACGGCATACTTTATGCTTCTTATGGCGGAGGCAAAAGGTATGTATGACATTCTTTTTCTCTCCTCCTCGGTCTTAGGGGCCATAGACAAGGAAAGACGAATGATATGTCCCATTGGGAGGTATCCCCTTTTGGATTCCTCCATACTAAACCTCTTTAGTATCTTGTCAATGTACATAGATTGGAAATGCCCCAACATCCTCTTTTATCTATCTTTATAGATTAGTATTCTTAATACGAAGGATGCTTCTCCCAAATCGTTTATAGAGAATTGTGAAGATAACCATGCTTTAGTGCACTCTAACTTCTCTTTTCATTCTCAATGAGAAGCATGCCATCAACATAAAGTATAATAAACTATTGTAGATAAATTAATTTTAAGCCAATTAAGAAACGACATATATAAAATAACGTGCTAATTATTAATTAAAAATTTTCTATTTATATTTTGGGATCTATTAAATCTAATTTCAAAAGATAAATAGTTAATTTTAATTAATGATCTAGTATCTATTTTATGCTCAAATCAATTATTGACAAGTGTCAAAGATGAAGTGTCATGGCCAGTCAAATCAAGTTATGTGGCCTAGCAGTTTTGGGCTAACCAAATTGCGACATGCGGCATACCTATGTATGTGGACTTATAAACTCAAAGATATTTGATATTATCTCTTGATATTAACGTTATCTTATGATGTTTGATATTATCAAATCAAAGATATCTAGTATTATCTCTAGATATTTGATATTATCTTATCAAAGAGATAACCGTCAAAGAAGTTCAAGTCAATCTAAAAGTCTCTCATCAAGAACCTATATAAATGAGTGATCAAAGCTCATTTGGGACACACAACACAAATTCTAACAAGTGAGAAAAACTTTGCAAGAGTCTAGCAATTCTCTCAATCAAATTCAAAGAGATCCATGATGTTCAAGGCGTTCTTCGCAGAGCTCATGTATTTTGGTGTTTGATTCGAGATTAAGGTGCGAAACTCTCAAATTGGTGTTATTTTCTTCAAATAAGAAAAGGCGTTCAAGGTATTCTTCATGGAGCTAATATATTTTGGCATTTGATTCAAGATTACGGTGCTAAACCCTCGAATTGGTGTTATTTTTTTAAATCAAATTCAAGGAAATTCACAACATTCAAAACATTTTTGTAGAGCTCATTAAATTTCAAGATCATATTTGAAAGGGAAGAATCAAAGGATTAGATTAGAGATTAGATCCATAATTAATAAATTTCAATTTTATTTTATTTGTACGATTTGTCTTGTCTTGTAATTTACCTTTTGTAGAAAAAGAAATTTGCATTTACAAATTTTTAGCATGCCTAGTAAGACAATCTTTACCTCTCATGTCTTTCTTTCATCAAGATTAAAATATCAAATGGCTGCCAACAAGACTATGGCACTAAAAATTAGTATGTAATTCTTGAAGTCCTAGAGCAGAAAGTATTGGCGTCACCACAAAAAGTATGTTCAAAAAGTTGCAGTCATCTTTGGAAGTGGTTCATTTACTTAAAGTTGTGGAAAATGTATTGCTGCATACTATTGATGCTAATGAAGATGGTGTAGACTTGAAGGAAGAATTAGCAGATTCTACTTCTCACTCGACCTTTGGTTCCTCAAGCATAGCGTCGGTGATGATGATAAGTGCTACAACTTTAGAGAAACAAATTGCTAATTTGATAAAGATTATTGAAGGACTTGTAAAACATGTCCAAGAGCAAGACTCTCAGATTTCTCAGTTAATGAACAAGATAGACAATGTTAAGAGTAATCGTGTGTTGGGGAAACAAATAGAGGCCCAAGATGAGGGCGGAACATCACAAAGAGGCAGCCAAATGAAAATGATAAGCCTACGATAAAGGAACTATAAGTTTCTATCAATAGACTAATTCCTATCGGCCAATTGAAGTAGTTTATTATGGGGACTATCAAATATAAGTTTGAAGAAAGTTCTAAGTTATCTATGACTTATTTCAAGCCATATACTCAAAGGAATGACAACTTAAAGATGCCGACTAGTTACCAGCCACCAAAGTTTCAGCAACTTGATGTAAAGGGCAATCCAAAATAGCATGTGGCTTATTTCATTGAAACTTGTAATAATGTTGGGACGTATGGAAATCACCTAGTTAAGCAGTTTGTTCAATCTTTGAATGGCAATGCTTTTGATTAGTACATTGACCTAGAAGTGGGCTTAATTGATAGCTGGGGGAAAATAAAGCAAGAACTTCTCAATTGCTTCTACAGTACTTAAAGGACGGTTAGTATGATTAAACTCACCAATTCTTGCTAGTAGAAAGAAGAGCCATTCATCGACTACATCAATCGCTAGAAAAACTTAAGCTTTAATTGCAAAGATCGATTATTTTGAGACTTCAGCTAAAGGTAGGAGATAGACTAGAATCCATAAAATAAAACCAAAATAAGGAAAAAATTAAACTAGTAATCTCCATCCCAAGTATCTATCTGTATACCTTAAATTAAGATTTAAAGATTGGAAAATTACCTTTGAAGAAGGAATCAAATAAATCAAGTAGACCTCCTAAAGGACATCTCCAAATAAAGATCAACAAGCTTCTCTACCTTGATACAATTTCGCCACCCAAGGCCTCCAAAATCCAGCAACTTTCGCACACAAAATCACCACCAAAACAACCTCTAAAGTGAATAAAAATTGAGGAAGAATATCTCCAAATCACCACCCAAACAAGCTTCAAAATCAACCACTTTGATAGTTCAATTACCAATCCTAAGCTTCCCAAGCATGAAGCCTCTAATGAATAGTCCACACAACTAGGAAGCTCCAATCAGATTGGCCTTGTAAAAGCTATTTCCTTGTAAAATAATCTTGATCGAATGATATTCTTTATATGGCCACCTTCATCTTATGTTTCATATTACTTCACTGGCATTCGGATGAAGCCCTTAGATCACACATGACTATGGGACTTGGTTTGATGACCATGGAATAAGTCTTACATGGTCGTGATCTCAAATCTTCCAAGTCATAGGATCTTAAGAGACAGGGCATCTAAGATCCGGATAGACTTGCACTAACGATACATAAATCCAAGAGTTGGATATTGCTCCGTTCCCTGAGCAATCTATATGAGATATGGGTATATGTTAGTAGGTGTTTGTTAGAGAACAAGGCACTGAAGACCCTCTGGAGAATCCACTAGATTGCCGTAGTGGCAAGTCGGTAGTGATCAATTATCCCGCTTACGCTAGTGCATATTATTAGTCCTCTGACCTGAGGATCCATGGTAACCTTGTGTTCAGTCATCATGCTTTGACTTTTTCTTGACCACTTAGCGGGTCTTTCGGGTTGAGATTGGGTATGAGCTACTTGGAATGGAGGTTTGTGAGATCCAATATGGAATCCGACTCCTCGCTTTTGTGAAAGGCGAGTGCATCTCCTATGTATTCTATAATGATCGATTCCAAGAATCCTTGCGCAAGGTGGTGTGACAATTTGGAAAAATGAGTTTTTCCAAAGGAGAGGTCACATAAGGGAATCGAACATTGAGAATAGAGACATAGTATTGAGGCTATTAGGGAGTCGACAAATATCTTGCCCTAGGCCTCTTTCGGGAGATAGGAGACGGAAGGACCATATTTGCATGGAACGCGTAGAGCTATGATGGTTCTCCAAAATATTCATTTCGGCCAATTAGTTGCGCTCTATGGGCTTGAGGTTGGACATCGACCATGGAGATTGGGTACTCTTCAATTAATGAGATTAATTGAATTGAGTCGATTAGTTTAAGAAGAGTTTTAAACTAAAATGAATATAAGATATTCAAAAGACACAAAGAGTTGTGAGCTCATGTCCAATGAATGGTAGAACCTATTAGGTCACACACAAAATCCAAATAGCTTCCAAAATTAGTAGAGCAATTTCCAAGTGTTGGAAATATTCACCCTTTGGTGACTGATTTTCAAGGTTCCAATCTAACAGTCAATTTTGGTTTGATTAATTTAAGTATTAAATTAATAAACTTATTTAAAGAGTTAAATTAGATCAATAATTAAGGAGTTAATTATTTGGTACCATATTGACCATCAATTGGACAAGTTGACTTAAAGAGTTAAGTTGACTAATTTAAGCTTAAGAGTTAAGCTTGTTTGATTTAAGAGTTAAATCAAATGTTAATTATTTAAATTAAAGTGTTTAATTTAATTAATGGGAATAATACCTTTTGGAGGGAAAATTTAAATGAAGTGTTCATTTAAATTAGCATCTTAATTAATTTGGAATTGGATTCTAAATGAAATTGAAATGCACTTGAAATTCAAGTAAGACTTGAATCTGAATTTTGCCAACTTGGCATGCCACATGGGCAGTCACCTTGAGGAAGGTGTGATGCCTCCAAACTCTATATATAGATATAGAATGGATGCAAAATTCAAAAATTAGCTGCTGAAAAGTGTGAGAATTAGATTCTTGCATTCCCTCCAAAATGTCTCTCTCCATGCATTGCATCATGAGTTGAAGCTTTGCATTCCTTCTTCTTCCCAACCTGAAAATCGGCTTCCTCTACCTCATTTTCTCCTATATAAATCCAGCTTCTAGTGAGGGGAAATTGGAAGATTTTTTGGTGTGTGGATCATATCAATAGAGGCAAGGCACTTGACTTGCTCAGTTTTGGAGATCCATCTGCAGTAGCTTCCGGTTGGAGAATTTTTCTAGAGCGATCCAGAAATATTTTTGGATAAAATTTTTCACAGTAGCTTCCCATGTGTGTGTAGGTGTTCCATATTTAATTTCGTGAATTTTTTAGCAGTTTAGCCTGGAAAATTGTTGTCATCCTTCCACTGTGCCAGATCCAGACAGTTTCTGGACTCGTGAGAGATAGTTGATCTTCTCCTTGATTTTGAGCTACAAGAGGTAATTCTTAATCCTAATCCAGATCTATAGCATGTCTAGATCCTTGGGATCTCGAGTAGCTTAGTTTATTTCATGCTTATGAATGTTGATTTATGGATCCTAATGCTACTTTAGCCTTCAGAAGGTCTCTCAATCCGCACACTCTTTGCCGTTTTGGAGGAGGAGGAGAGAATCTAGGATGTACCTTTTAGAGGGAAAAATTGAGAGCATTAACAACACCTCTATGATGGGCCATGTGATCCTTCTATAGGAGGAGGTGGAAGCTCTTTCACACCTTCCACACATGAGCCAACTTGCCAACTTGCTAAATTTGCATTTAGCTTGAATTTGCATTTGCATTTTAGTTCATAAATTGAAATGCCAACTTGTATAATTCAAATGGACTCTTCCATTTGATTTCCCTCCAAAACTTGAATTCCCTATTTAATTAGACTAACTCTTTAATTTAATTAATTTGACTTAACTCTTTAAGTTAATTGAGCTAACTTAATTCCTTAAGCTAACTTGACTAATTAAAATGTCATATGGCATCAATTAAATTAACACCTTAATTTAATTGGCCTAATTTAAATCTTTAAATTATTTTGATTAATTTAACACCTAAATTAATCAAGCCAAAATGACCAATTAATAATTAATCAATTCGCTTTCTCTCATTAGGCAAAAATGCCTACTAAACAATTTTCTAACTCCTTAGAAAATCCCTCCTATCAAATAAGAGTTTCCTTAGGCTTTTGTTTATGACCAATTAGGTTCATCCATTCATTGACATGGGCTCACAACTCTTTCTGATATTTTGAATATTGAAATATTCGAATTAGTTTAAACGCATTTAAACTAATAACTCTTGCAATTAATCTTTGTTAATTGAAGAGTACACAATTTCCATGGTCAATATTTAGCAACAAGCCCATGGAGCCCAACTAATTGGATGAATGAATTATATCTTGATAAACCATTATAGCTTCGCCTACCATGCAAATATGATCATTCCGTCTTCTATCTTCCAGAAAGGGCCTAGGAAAAGATATTTGTCGACTCCCTAATAGCCTCAATAACTATGTCTCTACATCTAATGTTCGATTCCACTTTATGACCTCAACTTTGGAAAACACCTTTTCCAAATTATTATACTACCTTGCGCAAAGATTTCTTAGAATCGACCATTATAGAATACATAGGAGATGCACTTGTTTTTCACAACAACCAGGAAATGGATCCCATCTTGGATCTCACAAACTTCCATGTTTAAGTAGCTTATGTGTAATCTAAACTATAGATGACCCGTTACGTAGTCAAGACAAAGTCAAAGCATAAAGACCTAAACACAAGGTTACTATGGATCCTCAAATCAAAGGACTAATTATATGCACTATCATAAGCTGTGAAAATTCTTCACTATCGACTTGCCACTACGGCTATCTAGTGGATTCTCTAAGCGGGCCTTCAGTGGACTTGTTCTCTAAGAAGTACCCACTAACATGCATCTATGTCTAATATAGATTGCCCATGAAATGGGCCAATATCCACCCCTTGGAGTATGAATCGCTAGTGCAAGTTTATCCAAATCTTAGATGCCCCTTCTCGTAAGATTCTATAACTTGGAATATCTAAAATCATAACCTTAGAGACTTGTTTCATGATCACCATCATATGCATGACCAAGTCTTATAGTCTTGTATGATTTAAGGGCTTCAACCAAATAGAGGTGAAGTATAAAAAGCATAAAATGAAGATGGTTATTTTATAAAATATCATTTAACCAAAATTGCCTCACAATTGGAGTAGTATTTACATGCCAATTCTCATTAGCTGCGCGACAATATTCTAACACCATCCATTGAGAAATGAATTTAATGGATGCATTGGGGACTTTGATATATTCTCCAAGGAATTGAGCCTAAAACTTTTGAAGAGTTATCTATTCAAGACCATGATATGGAGTTAAGCATATTTGTTGGCGGAGTTGAGAGGCCGCCAATCTAAGAGCCTCGCAAATCTAAGAAAAACCAAGAATTCAAGAAAGAGAGCAAACCTTTTTCCAAAGCTCCAAGTAAAGAAGCTATGGCAGTGAATGCAACACCCATCAAGTTCCGTGCGAAAATAGATAGCACAAAGGATGAAAAGAATGATATCTCCCAAGAAAAAGGACAAAGAAAATTAACTCTGAAAGAGATGCAAGCTAAGACGTACTCATTCCTTAACTCAGATGTCTATGGAATATTTGATGATTTGCTAAATGCAAATCTCATCAATACCTAAAATACAGTAACCTAAAGAGGCTGAAAAATGTAGGAATAGTACCCCACAAGCCAATTAGATTATCGTGTTAAACTAATCCTTTTGTGATACAATCTTGATTGAATAATCATCTTATGTTTTTTATACTCTTCACTTGCATTTGGTTGAAGCCCCTAAATTATATGTGATTACGGGACTTGGTCACGCATATGATGATGATCATGAAACAAGTCTCTATGGTTATGATTTTAAAGTAGAATCTTATGATATGAGGCATCTAAGATTCGGATAGACTTGCACTAACGATGCATATTCCAAGGGGTTGGATATTTTTGGGCACTCTATGTAGGACATGGATGCATGTTAGTGGGTGATTGTTAGAGAACAAGTTCATTGAAGACCCGTCTAGAGAATCTACTAGATATCCATGGTAGCACGTTAGTAGTTGCAAGTTCTCAAGCTTATGATAGTGCATAAAATGAGTCCTTAGATATGAGGATCTATAGTAACCTTGTGTTTAGGTCCTTATGCTTTAACTTTTCCTCCACCACATAACGGGTCATACGGGGTTAAGATTAGCTACTTGAGCATAGAAGTTTGTGAGATCCAAGATGGGATGCATCTCCTCGTTGTTGTGAAAAATGAGTGCATCTCCTATGTATTCTATAATGATAGATTCCAAGAAATCCTTACGCAAGGTAGTATGATAATTTAAAAAAGACATTTTTCAAAGTTGAGGTTATAAAGGGGAATCAAACATTGTATATAAAGAAATAGTTATTGAGGCTAGAGGGAGCCGAAAAATATCTTGCCCTAGGTCACTTTCGGGAGATAGGAAACAGAAGGACCATATTTGCGTGGTAAGCGTAAGCTATAATGCTTGATCAATACATAATTCATCCATCCAATTAGTTGGGCTCCATAGGCTTGTTGCTAGACATCAACCATAAAGATGGTGTACTCTTCAATTAATAGAGATTAACTGAAAGAGTTATAAGTTTAAAGGAGTTTAACTTATTGTGAATATTTTAATATTCAATATATCACAATGAGTTGTGAGTCCATGTCCATGAATGAGTGTGTAGCATAAGGATCTATGTAATAAAACAAAATTGCTAAATCAAAACTTGACTACACACCTCCCAAGGATCAAATCATGCTGTAAAATGGATTTGGATGAAGGATGAATACCTTGATTGCTCAAATCCAAGGTAGAAGTGAAAGAAGCTTGAATACTTCAAAATTGTCTCCAGCCGGCACAGCAGAATTCCAGCAACTTTTGCCCAAGCAAACCATCTCTGATTTGGCTTAAATTTGGACAGCACCTCTCCAACACTTGGAAGAATGCCCAGTGAAAATTTTAGGATGACCAGAAATCAGAAAGTGCTCCAAATGTGCCTCCAATCGGACTTCCCTATAGTGGATCTCCTAAGACCAAAGCTATCCAAATGTCTAGCCTCTAATGTGATGATCCACTCACCATAGGCAAGATCCAATCAACCTATAGAGAGTTGGAACTCCAGAAGAAGAAGAAATGATGAAGGTCGATTAAGGAGGAAGGGTGAAGAAGAAGGTGTGGAACTTCCACACATGAGTGGATAACACTTTTGGAGGAAAAAGGGGAGTCAAGCATATTAGTCTTGCTTGTGGCCGCCTACTCTTTATTTATAGAGGAGGGAAGGTATGATGCAAGTTGGCATCACACTTCCCATGAAGCTTGGCGCCAACTAAGCAAAGCATATGGCATGCGAAATGTGAATTTCACTTGCATTTGAATTTCATTTGAAATTTTCATTTCATCTCATAAAATGTCACCCAAAAAAATTCTAAATGCACCTCAAATGAACTCCTCCATTTCAATTTCCCTCTAAAATTAATTCTTCACATTAATTAAATTAACCCCTTAATTTAATTAATTGGTCTTAACTTAACTCCTTAACTCCTTAAGCTAGAAAATGTTAACTTAACCCCTTAAGTTAACTTGACTGATTAATTGTCATATGGCACAAATTAAATTAACTCCTTAATTTAATTGGTCTAATTTAACACCTGAAATTATTTTGATCAATTTAACAATTAAATAAATCAAGTGAAAATGACAAAAAACTAGCAAACTATTTTTCCTCCACAAAATCGGTCACTAGGAATTTTCTAAGCTTCTTATTAGCTTTTGTGTGTGAACCATTAGATTTTACCATTCATTAGACATGGGCTCACAACTCTCGTGATATTTAGAATATCGAGATATTCACATTAGTTTAAACTCTTTTAAACAAATAACTCAATTCAATTAATCTCCATTAATTGCAGAGTACCCAATCTCCATAGTCAATGTCCAACCTCAAGCCCATAAAGCCCAACCACTACAAAAAAAGAAGCATTAGTGACTGCAAAATCGATCACTAAATATGCAAAAATTAGTCATTAATAGGTTCAGTGATAGATCGGATTGGTCACAAAAACCCTCATCACTAATTTGTATCAGTCACTAATTAGTGACTAATTTTTAGTGGTCACTAATTAGTGACCAACTAGTAACCCCCCGTTGTGGTCACTAATTATTTAAAAAAAATTGCAAAAATTTGTATATGTTACTGTTCAGTGACAGCCTACTGACCGCATATTTTAATCACTAATTTTAATGGGTTAAAAATATTTATATTGGACTTTGCATCCTCTTGGATTCAAACTCAAGACCTTTGTTTTGTTCAAATGAGTAACTGATCAGTATACCATATGCATTTGCCTCAACAATATAATATGTATAATATTTACAAATTAATATATAATATATATCATATTTACAAACTAATATATAATATTATTAATTATATTATAAGTATTTATTTACTCATAATACATGTATATAATATATATATATTATTGACATGTATAAATTAATTAATTCTCATTTTTTTCTTTGTATAAGAATATTATTGTTGTTTATTTCTTTGTGTATCTATATATACATTAATAAATTAATGTTCAATTATATGGATATTATATAGAGATATTTAATGGTTATATATTTATATATGTACGTATATTTTTATATGTTTATATATACATATATTATTATCAAAAATTATATATATATATATATATATTTATAACAAGCACAATATTTTATTACTTATATAGGTGTTACATAAATTGTATGCTTTCATATTACAAAAATATCAAAAAAAATAAAAAAATTTATTTGTGACCATTTATTGTTTGAAAAACACGGTCATTAATTAGCAGTGATTGCATCAATGATCGAAAGAAAATTTTTCATAAATTAATGACTGAAAATAATTTATTCATTAATTAGTGACTGCTTTATACAGTCACTATTATTAGTGAACAAAAAAAAAGAGTTCGGTCACTAATTAGTGACCGATTTAGTGACCGCTTTATGTGGTCATTAATATTACTGGTTGAAAAAAGAATTAGTGATCGAATTAGTGATTGCTTTTCTGCAGTCACTAATTCGATCGCTGATTAGTCATTAATCGGTCGCTAATTATTTTTAAAATATTATATTTAAATTGATCACTAATCGATCATTAAGCAATCACTAACCGGTCACTGATTAGTGACCTCTCAATCGGTCACCAAAATTCGGTCACTAAAACTCACTTTTTTTGTAGTGAACTAATTGGCCAAAATGAATATGCTCTTAGTGAACCATTCTAGCTCTACACTTGCCATACAAATATGGTTCTTCCGTCTCCTATCTCCTAAAATAAGTCTAAGGTAAGATATTTGTTGGCTTCCTAATAGACTGAATAACTATGTTTCTATTCATAATGTTCGATTCCCTTTATGACCTCATCTTTGGAAAACTCATTTTTCAAATTACCATCCTACTTTGCACAAGGATTTTGTGGAATCAATCATTATAGAATATATAGGAGATGCACTCACTCTTCACAACAACGAAGAGATGGTCCCATCTTAGATTTCACAAATCTCCGTACCTAAATGGCTGATACCCAAGCTCAACCCAGATGAGCCATAAAGTGGTCAAAGAAGAGTCAAAGCATGAAAACCTAAACACAAGGTTACCATGGACCCTCAAGTCCAAGGACTAATTATATGCATTAGCGAAGCTGGAGAACTTGGCATTACTGACTTGCCACTACAACTATCCAATAGATTCTCTAGGCAGGCCTCCAGTAAACTTGTTCTCTAACAAGCACCTACTAACATGCATTCATGTCTAACATGGATTGCTCATGAAACGGAGTAATATCCAACCCTTGGATTTATGCATCATTAGTGCAAGTCTATCCAAATCTATGCTATGTCTCATAAGATTCTATGATTTGAATTATTTTAAAGTCACAATCATGCAAGACTTATTTTATGACCACCACCTAATGTGTGATTAAGTCCCGAAGTCTTGTGTGATCTAAGGGCTTCAACCAAATGCCAAAGAAGTAAAATAAGCATAAGATAAAGATGGCCATTTATAATGAGTATCATTCAATCCAGATTGTATCACAAGTAAAATAGTTTACATGTCAATCTAATTAGCTATGGGGCACTATTCCAACAATCTCCTGTTTGGCCTAAAGCTAATTTCCTATAGTCTTAAGACACATTTTCTCAAGATGTCCTTCAAAGACCTTTTGCGTTAGGGATTTTGTCAGTAGATCTGATATATTCTCTTTTGAGGCTACCCTATCCACTCGAATGTCACCTCTATCAATGATCTCACGCATCAAACGATATCACATTAAAATGTGCTTGGATCACTGATGAGATCTTGGCTCTTTAGCTTGCACAGCCGCACCGTTGTTGTCACAGAAAACAACCACAGGTTTAGTAATGCTAGGCACTACATCCAACTCTTGGATGAAGTTTTTCATCCAAACACATTCCTTTGCAGCTTCCGAAGCCGCAATATATTTCCCCTCTATGGATGAATCAACCGTGGTGTCTTGTTTGGAACTCTTCCAACTCATCGCACAGCTATTGAGGCAAAATATAAATCTAGAAGTGAATTTTAGGCTATCTACATTAGATTGCAAATTAGAATCTAAAAACCCCTCGAACTTCAACCCTCTATTGTTGTATACCAAAAACATATCCTTAGTCTTTCTCAAGTACTTAAGGGTTGCTTTAACAGCTTTTCAGTGATATTCACCGGCATCGGATTAAAAATGGCTTGTAACATTTAGAGTGTGTGCTACATCCGACTTTTTACATTGAATGGCATACATTATGCTCCCAATAGCGGACGCATAAGGTATGTGGGACATCTTATATCTTTCGTAGTCAGTTTTAAGGGCCAAAGACTTGGAGAGACGTAGACCATATCCCATAGGGATGAAACCCTTCTTAAATTCTTCCATATTGAACCTCTTCAATATCTTGTCAGTATATAGTTTTTGGGAAAACCCCAACATCCTCCTCGATCTATCTCTATAGATATGTATTCTTAATATGTAGGATGCTTCTCCCAAATCCTTCATGAAGAGTTGAATAGATAACATACTTTAGTATATTCTAACATTTCTTTCTCATTCCCAATAAGAAGAATGTCGTCAACATAAAGCATAATAAGTTGTACACTATTCCCACTAGCCTTCTTATACACACAAGGTTCATACATATTTTTTGATAAAGTCAAACGATTTAACTATCTTATCAAAATGTATGTTCTAATTTTGGGACACCTATATGGGCCCACAGATGGATCTCTCAAGTTTGTAAACTTTTTGCTCACTTCCTTTAGATGTAAAACCTTGTGGTTTCTCCATATAGATTTCTTCTTCAATGTTTCCATTGAGAAAAGCAGTTTTCACATCCATTTGCCACATCTCATAGTCATAATATGCAGCTATGGCAAGTAAACTCCTAATAGAGTTAGGCATAGCGAAAGGTGAAAAGGTTTCCTTAAAATCAATACCAAGACTTTGAGTGTAACCCTTTACCACTAGTCATGCCTTAAAGGTCATAACCTTTCTATCAACTCTTAGCTTTCGCTTATAGATCCATTTGCAACCAAGGGGTACTATACCTTTTGGTGGATCTACCAAAGTCCATACTTTGTTGGAGTACATAAAGTCCATTTTGGATTTTATGGCATCAAGCTAATGTCCCGAATCTATGTCCAACATAGCTTCCTCATAGGTCTTTGAATCACTATCTGATTGGCCCATTTCATGAAGGAATCCAAACCTTTTAGGTTGCTTCTTGATTCGTTCTGATCTTCTTATAGGTTGTGTGCAAAGCTCTTGATATTCACTTGTTTCTACTACTTGTGGGATTTGTTGATCATTTTGAATTTCATCAAGTTTAAAACAACACCATTTCTATCTAATAGAAATTTATTTTCCAAAAAGGTGGCGTTCCTTGAAACAAACACCTTTCATTATGAGGGATCATAGAAATAATAACCCATAAACTCTCTCAAGTATCCTACGAAGTTGCACAAAATAGATCTTACATCCAACTTGTCTCCTACTAGTTGCTTAATGTAAGTGGGAGACCCCCAAACTCTAAGAAAAGAGTAAGAAGGTGCTTTGCCATACCACATCTCATGGAGTATCTTTGGCACCGACTTTGAAGGTACTATATTTAGTAACTTCGCCGCCGTCTCTGAGGCGTATCCCCAAAAGGATATAAGTACATTGAAAAAGCTCATCATAGAATGTACCATGTTTCGACAAGGTATGGTTTTTATTTTTGGCTACTCCATTATATTGGGGTATGTGGGTGGAGTCCATTAAGAGATAATTCCATTCTCCATTAGATAATCCAAGAATTCAGTACTTAAGTATTCTCCCCCACGATCTAATCAAAGGGTTTTAATAGTTAGTCCATTTTGCTTTTCTACTTCATTCCTATACTCTTTGAACTTTTCAAAGGCTTCGGACTTGTTCTTTATAAGATACATATTTTCGAACCGAGTATGATCATTGGTGAAGGTAATAAAATATGAATAGCCTCCTCACGCACTAACTCTTTGTAGCCCACAAACATTCATATGGGTCAAATCCAAAGGACTTGTGTTTCGCTCTATATGCCCTACAAAAGAAGCTTTGGTTATTTTTCCCTTTAAACAAGGCTCACAAGTAGGAAGATCATCCATGCTACTAACATTAAGTACTTTGAGAGCTTCTATCTTGCTCATCGTATTTTTGAAAATATGTCCAAGTCTTGCTTGTCACAAGATGGCTTCTTCTTGGTTATCTGATTTTTTTTCATTTTGTTGGATGTGCATTAATGAGGGTTGAGAATCCAATATGTACAATCCATTATTTAGTGTACCTTGTGCAATTAAAGAATCATTCTTTAACGCTTTCAACTTCCTATTAGGTATAGAAAAATCATATCTTTCATTATCCAATGTGGGAATAAAAATAATTTTCTTAACAAGATTCGGTACATAAAAGCAAGAATCAAGTATAATGTAGGAATTCCACAAGTCCAACTCTAATTTTGCCTTCAACCGTGGCCTTAACTTTTGCTCTATTACCTAAGCAGATGATCATATCCCCTTCATTGAGACTCCTTCTTCTTTCCATCTCCTATAATAAATTACAAAGGTAAGAACAACATATACGGTATCAAATACCCATGAGGAAGAATTTTTCGTCAAGCTACACTTCAATAAAGTACATACCCTTCCCATGGGTGCCAAGGTATTCCTTGCAATTCCTTTTTCAATGGCCTTTTTTGCCACAATAGAAACAAGTAGCACCGACTTTCACCTCTTTCTTTTTCTTTATTTCTCCCGAACCTTTCTAGGGTTGCTTTCCCTTAGAAGAAGAAAAGTTCTTATTCTTTTCGCTTCCTTTTCTAGCACCTAGGGCCATTAGACTTGAAGGAGGAAGCAATCATAAGAGGCTTATCTTTCTTCATAGTCACCTCGACGGTCACTAACATATTAGCCAATTCATTGATTGTTACTTCTTAATTGGTCATTTTGAAGTTCACAATAAATTGGTCAGAGGAGCTAGGTACTGATTGAAGGATCAAATCTACATAGAACTCATTGTCCATGACAACGTCCAATTGACCAAGCTTCTCAATGCGATTGATCACCTTTAGGCCATGGTCATAGACACTTGAGCCCTCATTCATTCTAGTACGGAAGAGCTTCTTAGACAATGAGAACCTTTCATGTCTAGTTTGCCTACCATACAACTCTCGTAAGTGAAAATAAATCTCGTGAGAGGTTTTCATGTGCTCATGGGACTTTTGGAGCTCATTAGACATAGAAGCCATCATGAGACATCTTGTTTGTAGATCATCATCCACAAACTTCACTACTTCACGTGCCTCATCAGTGGCATCATCAACACTATTGTCTAGTGAACTTTGAATAATCACATAGGTCCTCTTTTTGAAATCAAGTATAATCTTGAGGTTTCTTAGTCAATCTTGGAAGTTAGGCCCGGTTAGTTTATTGGTTTCCAAAATAGCATTGAGTGAATTCTTAGCTATTTGAGTTGAGATTTGAAAAATCTACGAAAGTAAAAAAAGAGAGTATAAACATGTATTTGAATATTCATATTGATAACATGCTTATGAACTTTCAAGCATGTTTTTCTCTAACTATTTTATCAAATTCCTTACCCTTTAGAACAATTCAGAAAACCTTATTTCCTAGTGAGAATCAAGGCCCAAACGAACTTGTAGTGGACGCACGACTCATGTGACATCCACGAACAATCCTAATATAAGTAACTTTTGCAAATTGCATCTCTATACAACTCTTGATATATTTTGTCTCACTTTTCATGTAGACCTACAACTCGTGCGACATCTACACTACTAGGTGTTAAGTTGAACCTACCAATCAAACTTTGATTTGAGACAGCTCCATGTCATTCCACAACTCGTGAGACAATGCATGGGAAACATCAAATCAAAGGTTCATTATATGCCAAGTGTGTGATCACGACTTTTCACCATAACTGTGACCCATGACTCATGAGACATCACACAAATATGGCAACATCGTTATGTCACATACTATTGGTATAAGGTATGGATTAATTAAAACTCCTTTTAATTTGTATTCCTTTTGACTTAATATTTGAAAGCACTTAGACTCTTCTAAGTGGAGGGCTTTTCTTGCTTGCAAACATCTCATCAATTTTATCTTTTTATTTAGGTTTTCTATATCCTAACCATGCATATCATACATCAATAGGATATGGAAAGCATAAATAAATAAATGCGCCTAGCATGATCCTAGGGTGGGATAACCATGAGCCTTAACCAAGTGGTGCACTTAGAGCCATAAGTGCACTACTTAGTTAATTTTAAGTGGGTTGATTAAATCTAACTATTACATAAATGTATCCCCATACATTCATGGGTCTTCATGCCTTCAATGGTCTTCTTGTCTCCTTGCAACATTTACATGAGAAAAGAAATCATCATTCCTAGTGATTCTACTCTCATAACATTTTAAAAATAGAAATTAAGAGGCATGCAAGCTCCAATTTAATACAATACTTTTCAACAACTTGAAACAAATAAAATCAATATTAAAGGGTCATATGATCATCCACATTGATTCATCATCCATTCAACAATTAAACAAACAATAAATCAAAAATTGACATTCAATTCTACAATTAAATGTTTATCTCATAAACAATTAATTATCTAGCAAAAATAAAAATAAGAAGTTTGCATCTCATTTTTGCACCAAATTGAAGATTAACTTTAACAAGATTTTAAAAGCAATCAAAAATGCCAAACATAATTTTGAGAACTTGCAAAACACTTGTGCATCTACGCTGCATGATTTAGTTTAATTTTAGTCACAAAAGAACACAAAAACTCATCAAAACTCACCCAACACCAAAACGGGCCACTGTTGCCCACCCAAGATGCACAGGTGCATGCCAAAAGGGCACGCTGCTCAGCCAGTGCCCGGCCAGCGCTAGCATCATGCCATATTTCAAGGTTTGGATCGAGTCAATTGATTTTTAGCTCAATTTTTGTACACCAAAAATTTTGAGACACCTCCTAAACACTAAATCACTCATTATAGAAAAATTTCTAGATCTAAAACACCTTTTAAAAATGGAAATTCAAGTGCTCAAACATGCTTCAAAAATCAAGTTTAAGTGAAAATCACCATTCTCCAAAATCTACAATTAATTCCAATCCAATTAGATCCAAAAATCACCAAAACACCTTAAGACCAAATTTAATATGCTATATCACCATATAACATAGATCTATGCTAAATCAAATTTAATATAATCATCCATGAATAAAAAACATACTAACATGTGAATTAACTCTTAAAACACATATTAACATAATTCAATTCATCATCAAAGGAACCACAACCAACATCTACCAAACACTCCAATCCATGTTGGATCAAGTATTTGTTGATCTAGATCAATCCATCACATGAATCAATCAATCAAAAATCCAAATTAAAGCATGAAATAGGCTTCGATACCACTTAAAGGAGTTTAGAGCAAAAGGATCCATGTAATAAAACAAAAATAGCTAAATCAAAACTTGACTACACATCTCCCAAGGATCAAATCATGCTGTAAATGGATTTGGATGGAGGATAAATACCATGATTGCTCAAAATCCATGGTAGAAGTGAAGAGAAACTTGAAAACTTCAAAATTGTCTCATGTTGGTGCAGCAGAATTCCGACAACTTTTGCCCAAGCACATCACCTCTTATTTGGTTGAAATTTGGGTAGCACCTCTCCAACACCTTGATAAAGTTCCAGTAAAAATTTCAAGAAGATCAAAAATCAAAAAGTGCTCCAAATGTGCCTCCAACCAAACTGCCCTACATAGATCTCCAAAGAGCAAATATATCCAAACATATAGCCTGTAATGTGATGATCCACACACCATAGGAAATCCCCAATCAACCTCTAAAGAGATGGAACTCTAGCAAAATAAGAAATGATGAAGGCCGATTTGAAGAGAGAAGGTGAAGAAGAAGGTGTGAAACTTCAACACATGAGTGGGTCACACTTTTGGAGGAAAAAAGGGAATCTAGCATGTTAGTCTTGCTTGTGGCTGCCTACTCTCTATTTATAGAGGAGGGAAGGTACGATGCAAGTTGTCATCACACCTCCCATGAGGCTTGGCGCCAACTAAGCAAGCCACGTGGCATGTGAAATACGAATTTCACTCGCATTTGAATTTTATTTGAAATCTTCATTTCATCTCATGAAATGCCATCCAAATAAATTCCAAATGCACCTCAAATGAACTCCTTCATTTGAATTTCCCTCCAAAATTAATTTTTCACATAAATTAAATTAACCCCTTAATTTAATTAATAGGTCTTGACTTAACTCCTTAAGTAAACTACTTAACTCCTTAAGCTAGAAAATGTGAACTTAACCCCATAAGTTAACTTGACTAATTAATTGTCATATGGCACAAATTAAATTAACTCCTTAATTTAATTGGTCTAATTTAGCATCTTAAATTATTTGGATCAATTTAACAATTAAATCAATAAAGCCAAAATGACCAAAAATTAGCGAACCGTTTTTCCTCCACAAAATTGGTCACTAGGATTTTTCTAACTATTAGAAAATTCCCTTCATCAAATAAAGCTTCCTATTAGCTTTTGTGTGTGACCCATTAGGTTCTACCATTCATTGGACATTGGCTCACAACTCTTGTGGTATTTAGAATATTGGGATATTCATATTAGTTTAAACTCTTTTAAACTAATAACTAAATTCAATTAATCTCCATTAATTAAAGAATATCCAATCTCCATAGTCGATATCCAACCTCAAGCCCATGGAACCCAACTAATTAGTTGAAATGAATATGCTCTTGGTGAACCATTCTAGCTCTATACTTGCTATGTAAATATGGTCCTTCCATCTCCTATCTCCCCAAAGAGGCATAGGGAAAAATATTTGCCGGCTCTCTAATAGCCTTAATAACTATGTTTCTACTGCCAACGTTCGATTTTCCTTTATGACCTCATCTTTGGAAAACTCCTTTTCCAAATTTTCATACTACTTTGCGCAAGAATTTTGTGGAATCGATCATTATAGAATATATAAAAGATGCACTCGCCCTTCACAATGACAAGGAGTCAGATCCCATCTTAGATTTCACAAATCTCCATATCTAAGTAGCTCATACCCAAATTCAACCCAAAAAACCGACTAAGTGATCAATGAAGAGTCAAAGCATGAGGACCTAAACACAAGGTTACCATGGATCCTCAGGTTAAAAGACTAATTATATACACTAGCGTAAGCTGGAGAACTTGCCACTACAGGTATGTAGTGGATTCTCCTGGTAGGCCTTCAATGAACTTGTTCTCTAACAAGTACCCAATAATATGCACTCATGTATAACATAGATTGCTCATGAAAAGGAATAATATCTAACCTCTTGCATTTATGCATTGTTTGTGCAGGTCTATCGGAATCTTAGATTTTCTATCTTACAAGATTCTATGACTTGGAATATTTTAAGATCAGGACCATGTAAGACTTATTCCATGATCACCACCTAGTGCTTGACCAAGTCTATAGTTTTGTGTGATCTAAGGGCTTCAACCAAATGCTAATGAAGTAAAATAAGCATAAGATGATGGTGGCCATTTATAATGACTATTATTCAATCAAGATTGTATCACAAGTGAAATAGTTTACATGTCAATCTAATTAGTTGTGAGGCACTATTCCAATAGTTCAATGAATGGATGAACCTAATGGATCACACACAAAAGCCTAAGGAAGCTCTTATATGATAGGAGAAATTTTCTAAGGAGTCAGAAAAATTCATCGTAGGCGTTTTGGAGAGGAAACAGTTGACTTATTTAATTGGTCATATTGGCTTGATTAATTTAAGTGTTAAATTAATCAAAATAATTTAAGGAGTTAAATTAGGCCAATTAAATTAAGGAGTTAATTTAATTGGTGCCATATGACAATTAATTAGTTAAGTTTACTGAAGGAGTTAAGTAAACTTCAATTAACTTAAAGAAATAAATTAATTAACTTAAGGTGTTAAGTTAAATTAATTAAATTAAAATTTTAATTAAATTGACAATTTGAATTTTGGAGGGAATGTCAAATGGAAGAGTCCATTTGAATTTAAGTTAATTAGCATTTCATTTCTTGAGATGAAATGCAAATGCATGTGCAAGTTGGCAAGTTGGCCAACTAACATGGAGGGTTTGATGGAAGTATCTAAGAGCTTCCATCCCTTCTATAACAAGGCCATGTGGCTGGCCACTTGGAGAAGTTGGCATATCCTCACATTTTCCCTCCAAGTGTGATATAATTCATGTGTTAAATAATCACACAAAATGCTCTCCTCTCTCTTTCATCCAACACTGCCACTCCTCACCTTCTTCCTCTATTGTTTTAGCACAAGTAAGGTTGATTAGAGCTTGCCTAAGGTATGTGGACTTGATCATTAGAAGTCATACACTTGGAAGACTTAGAATTTCTTGGTAGATCATTCGTTGCACCGATTTTTGGGAGCATGTTTAGGCAACCAAGTTGTTTCTAATTTCAACTAAATTTGGGTAGTAACTCATTGTATTAATGGTAAAAAGGTCTGCCAAATTTAGTGATATTTGGAGCTTTGGAAGGGGAGCAATCAGATCAATTTGCTGTTACATGTAGATCATCCTTTGGAGGAGTCTATGGAGTGATCTCATCAAATCTTTCATTTCCATTTACAAAGGTAAATTTTCTACATCCAAATCCTCATTTAGAGCATGCCTATGATCCTTAGGATGGAGTTGATTGGTTATATTTTTCCTATTTTTTGTTTTAATATTTAGATCCCAATCCTTCTCCTTCTATCCGAAAAATTGATGACCCAAAATATTGCAAATACCATCAATTGGTAGGTCACCCAATTCATGATTGCTTCGTATTCAATGACAAAGTGATGCAATTGGCTCGATAAGGGAAAATCTCACTTGGAGAGGATAATACAGCATCAAATCATGCTACTATCGAGATTGAGAAAGATGTACTTAGTGATCACGACAATAACATTGCATGCAACATGATAAGTGAAGAAAAGATTCCCTCTAGTAAAGTATGTATATTTGATATAGAGAACCATGATGTAACTGAGGAGTGCATATCTACAATGACTTTCACTGACGAAGACTTGTTGCCTGACTCTAAGCCCCACAATAGGCCATTGTTTGTAGCTGGCTATGCTCGTGAGTAGAAAATAAATAGAATCTTGATTGGTAGAGGCTCTGAAGTCAATATCTTACCATAGCATATAATGAAGGATTTAGGAATCTCCATATATAAACTAACAAATAGCCGTCTAGGAATCATGGAATAATAAAGATAAAGCTATTGATGGACGATATGTTGTCAATGGCATAGTTTCATGTTATAGACTCCAAGATATCAAACAATATGCTTCTGGGCCGACCTCAATTACATGAAAATAGTGTAGTTCCCTCTACTTAGCAACAGAGTTTCAAGTATTGTCGAGAAGGTGTGGTAAAGAAAATGTTTGGAGATAGCAAACCTTTCACTGAAGGTAAATCGTACATAGCCGATGCCAAATACTATATCGAAAGTATGAAAACTATCAAGGCCAAAGAATAAGAGTAATTCAAGCAGTAAGATGATCTTGATGGAGGAAATGGGGTTAAAGACCTAGCTTCAGCATATAGCAGTAAAAATCACATAAAGAGTGAGTTATCTCTAGTAGAATTTGTATCATTGAAAGTATTGTCATTTTCTCTAACCAAGCTTGATGTGAAGAAGCCATCACCTCAACCATTGAAAGGATTTGTTCGCCTAACTCAAGGAGCTGAGAAGGAACATGGAAAATCTCTGCAGCTTCAAAATGATAATTACATTGATCCAAAAGCCTATGAACTACTTGTTAAACCCAAATATAATCCGCAAGAATGTTCCATCTTTAGAAAACTCCCTCTTGAGATTACTGGAAAGCAAATGAATGGACTCAATGCTACCCAAAAGATGTTGAAAGAAAAAGGTCATGCTGTTCAAAGCTCCCGAGCAAGACTTGAATTTATTCCTTAAAATCCTATTCACATTGCGATTTGAAAAGCCAGCAATAATCATATAGTTGGAGAAGAGTTTTCCTTAACAAATGATATTTTCAATGAAAATAGGAAGAAAGTCCAACGAATCTCAGTTGTCAATAGACTTGGAAAGTGGAGGCATAAAAGAACCTATAATCTAAAATACCAAAGTACTTGAAGTGGAATGATGAGATGCAAAAGCTTAGAAGTTAGATTCCTTCACGCATAAGGCGACATACTATTTTAAATATATCATGTGACAAAATCTTGAAGGTTAAGATGCAAACTACCATCTTCACACAGACTCAAAAGATTGAAGAAGATGATAGAAAAAGTGTAGCTTCATCATATCGTGTCATTGTTAGTAATAGTTAGCCAACTCGTCAAAATGCCACATATCATCTTTTCAAGCAAATCTTCAATCTCATCAACAGGGGTTGCATAAGTGAGAAAGATGACATTATGCAGACAATCCATATAAGAAGGAGAAATGGAGAAACAAGGGCATGTATAGAATTCAAAAAAATTGAGCCCGTGGAAAACAATATTGCGCCAGCATATCATATTACTTTGAGTGAAGATTTTTTTATGGAAGAAGAAGATATATTGAAATTGCTCATCCTAAGTTTGAAGAAGGTGTTGAGGCCATTGTTCAATGAATTGAAAGAGATTAATTTGTATGATGCCAATGACCTCGGCCTATCTATATTAGTGCTTTGTTGACTGTTGAGAGAGAAAAAGTGTATGTTGAGTTATTACATGAATTCAAAGATGTTTTTTCATGGTCTTACAAAGAGATGTATGGGTTAGATTCAAAAGTAGCAGTTCATCACTTCTCAGTAAAGAGAGGAACACGTCCAGTCAAACAAGCTCAACATCAGTTTTGTCCAAAATTAGTTCCTTTGGTTGAAGCTAAAGTCAACAAGCTCATCGACGTTAGGTTCATTTGAGAAGTCAGGTATCTAACGTGGATCTCCAACATTATCCTAATAAGAAAGAAAATTGGTGAGATTTGAGCTTGCATTGACTTTAAGGACTTGAATGGTGCATGCCCTAAGGATGATTTTTCATTGTCCATTGCAAAACTCATGATTGATGCTACCACAGGGCATGAAGTACTATTACTTATGGATGGATCATCTGGGTATAAGAGTTGACGGCATTTCATAGTCCCAAGGGATTGTATTGCTATAAAGTGATGTCGTTTGGATTAAAAAATATTGGTGCCACATATTAAAGAGCTATGCGAAAGATCTTTGATGATATACTTTATAAGAACATCGAATGTTATGTTGATAACATAGTCGTAAAGTCCAAAAACTGAGAAGATCATCTCCAAGATTTGAGACTAGTCTTTAAGCACTTGAGAAAATACCAGCTCAAAATGAACCTACTAAAGTGTACATTTGTTGTTACATCCGGGAAGTTTTGTGGGTTTATTGTTTGTTAGCGAGGTATAGAGATTGAACAAGCTAAGATTGACGCGATTCTAAAAATACCTGAACCTCGAGACATACATGAACTCAAAAGTTTGCAAGGGAAGTTAGCTTATCTCCGGAGATCCAGATCAAACTTAGCTAGTAGATATCAACCATTCAGTTGTCTCATAAAGAAAGGTATTCAATTTGAGTGGAATGAATTTTATAGTAATGCTTTTGAGAGTATAAAAGCTTATCTGATGAAGCCTCCTATGTTGGTTGCACTAGTACCTCAATGTGCACTAATTCTTTATATTGCTGCTCAAGAACATTCCTTTGGAGCTTCATTGGCACAGGAAATAATGAAGGAAAATAAAATTTCTTGTACTACTTGAGCAGAATGATGACACCAAATGAGTTGAAGTACTTGTCAATTGAAAAAATATGTTTAACTCTAATTTTTGCAATCCAAAAGCTAAAGCATTACTTTCAGGCTCATACTGTTTGCCTTGTCTCAAAAGAAATTCCACTAAAATATGTCATATAGGGCCCATCCTCTCTAATAGACTCGTAAGATGGTACTTTTAGTTGCAACAATTTGAAATTGTCTATATTCCATATAAGGTAGTAAAATGACAAGTTTTGGCTAACTAAGAGGTTGATCACCATATCCCTACATAATGGGAGTTATCTGATGATCTACTTGATGAAGATTTCTTGGTAGTTGAGATTACATCTCCTTGGAAGATACATTTTGATAGAGCATCTTATAGATAAAGAGTTGCTGCTGAAGTTGTATTCATCACGTCAAATGACAAAGTATTACCATACTCCTTCACCTTAGCCAAAAATTGTTCAAATAATGTTGTTGAATATCAAGCTCTAATCTTTGGGCTGGAGTTGGCGGTTGACATAAAAAAGTTGTATCTCAAAATCTATGGAGATTCTAAGTTGGTAATCAACTAGTTTCTTGGATCATATGAAGTCAAGAAACTCGAATTACTTCCATACTTTAACTATGCCAAAAGACTCATTGCATCGCTTGGAGCAGTAGAAATTGAACATGTGCCAAGGAAGGAAAACAAGCAAGCTGATGCATGAGTTAAATTGGCCTCTTCACTTCTCATGCCTGAAAATGAAGTGCGTATTCCATTATGTAAGAGCCTGTTTGGTTTCATTTTCTGGAGCCATTTTCATTTTCTAGTGAAAAATGCATAGCGAAAAGTTAGTTAGAATAGTTGAATTTGAAAATGAAGTTTTATTTGGATATGTTGTAGAAAATTATAGGTTTATATAGGTGTGAAAACGAGATATATTTAGAAGTTGGGTGTTTTTGTATTAAAAGTTGTGTAGTTTTTGAATTTGAATTGATGATGTGATGTGTGATTGTTTGAAAAAATAATATTATAATTTGAATTTGACTTTATAATAATTTTGTTGTGAATGGTATATGAGAAGTATTGGGAAGATAAAAAATGATTAAGACAATGATAGGGGTTGAAAAAATGATGAAATGGAGAGAGAATATAATAAAGAATGTTTTGAAAATGAAAATGGTTGAGAAAACGGTGTAGATAGTGATAATTCTCTATTTTCATTTTGAGGAGAAAATGAAAATGGGGTTTGAAAATGAAAACAAACGGGGCCTTAAGAGTTGGGTTATACCGCTAATTTTCAAGGATGAGGATTATGAAGAAAATGAAAACTATGTTGTTCAAGTGTTTGAGATAGAGAAGTGTGGATTATCTGAAGTATGGGAAGTTACCTGATGATCCATGTCAAAGAGTCGATATCCAACATCGTGCGGCTTGCTCCATCTATTACAAAGGTGTACTTTATAGAGATCATTTGGTGGAGTCTTTTTGCGATGTTTAGGTGATGATGAAGCTATCCATGCCATAGAAAAAGCTTTCTGGAGTTTGTGGTACCCACCAGTCGGGTCCAAAATTATATTTTTGGATAAAAAGAATAGGTTACTACTAGCCAACAAAATAAAAGATTACATGGATTATGCACAACGATGTCAAGCTTGCCAATTTCATGCAAATCTCATTGACCAGTCGCCCGAGCTGTTACATTCAATTATCACTTCATAGCCCTTGTAAAATAATCTTAATTGAATGATATTCTTTATATGGCCATCTGTGACTTAGTCAATTCATTAGGTGGGGATCATCGAATAAGTCATATACGGCTGTGATCTTAAATCTTCCAAATCATAGGATCTTACGAGATAGAGCATCTAAGATCCAGATAGACTTGCACTAATGATGTATAAATCCAAGGGTTGGATGTTGCTCCATTCCATAAGTAATCCCATATGAGATATGGATACATGTTAGTAGGTTTGTTAAAGAATAAGGCACTGAAGGCCCACCCGAATAATCTACTAGATAGCCGAAGTGGCAAGTTGGTAGTGGCAAATTCTCCAGCTTACACTAGTGCATATAATTAGTCATCTAACTCGATGATCCATGGTAAACTTGTGTTTGGTCCTTGTGCTTTGACTCTTCCTTAGTCATCTAGTGGGCCATTTGGGCAGAGGTTGGGCACAAGCTACTAGACATGGAGGTTTGTGAGATCCAAGATGGAATCCGACTCCTCGTCTTTGTAAAGGGCGAGTGCATCTCCTATGTATTCTATAATGATCGATTCTAAGAGATTCTTGCGCAATGTGGTATGACAATTTGAAAAAGGAGTTTTTCAAAAAAGAGGTCATATAGTGGAATCGAACATTGGGAATAGAGACATAGTATCGAGGCTATTAGCGAGCCGGTAAATATCTTGCCCTAGGTCTCTTTCAAGAGATAGGAGACAAAAGGACCATACTTGCATGGCAAGCATAGAGCTATAATGATTCTCCAAAAGTATTAATTTCGACCAATTAGTCAAGCTTCATGGGCTTGAGGTTAGACATCGACGATGGAGATTGGGTACTCCAATTAATGGAGATCAATTGAATTGAGTCGATTTAGTTTAAAAGAGTTTAAACTAAAATAAATATATGATATTCAAAAATCACAAGGAGTTGTAAGCCTATGTCCAATGAATGGTGAAACTTATCGAGTCACACACAAAAGCCAATTGAATTTCCTAAGTCATGGAGGAACTTTCTAAGTGTTAGAACATTCACTCCATAGTGACCGATTTATTTAGGTGACTGAAAATTGAACTGTCACTTGGCTTGATTAATTTAAATATTAAATTGATCAACTAATTTAAGGAGTTAAATTCGGCCAATAATTAAAGAGTTAATTATTCAGTGCCACATGACCATCAATTGGTCAAGTTAACTTAAAGAGTTAAGTTAACATAATTAAGCTTAAAGAGTTAAGCTTGTTGACTTAAGAGTTAAGTCAAATATTAATTAATTTAATTAAATTATTTAATTTAATTAATGAGAAGAATATATTTTGGAGGAAAAATTCAAATGAAAGGTTCATTTAGTGTGATATTTTAATTAATTTGAAATTAGATTTCACATGTAATTAAAATAAATACAAATTGAAATTAGATTTGAATCTGCCAACTTGCATGCATTGCAAGCACGTTGGCGGTCCCCCCTCTCCCAACCTTGAGGAAGGTATGATGCCAACTTGGCATCACATCATCCTTCCTCTATATATAGATATAGAGATGAGGTGGGCAGTCACATGTACCCAAATCCATTTCATGAGCATGTTTAGATCCATGATTTGCTTGAGTAGCCTAGTTAATTTTAGCTTTTGAAGTTTTGATTTATAGATCCCTGCGCTACTTTTGCCTTCATATAGCTTATATTAGTATTTGGATAAGGCGATTTAAGGTTTTCTCTATGAGATTTTGGGTGTAATCAGTGTGATTTTGGAAGAGATTTTAGGGTTAGAGTTTCTCTTTGATTTAGGTTTGTAGATTTTGTTTCTCTTCAACATATTTTGTTTTAGCATTAGGGTTCTCTCAAATTTTTTGAGATTTTTTGAAGTGTTTTCTAAACTTTCTTTAAGCATTTTTTATTATTTTTATGTTTACTATTTTTAAGTTTAAGTGTCTTTGCCATTTTTCAATTGATGTGGAAGAAAAATTGGAGTTGACATGGTCAAGGCATGAGAAATGGCAAAATGCCCAAATTTGAGCCCAATTAGCATTGTCTTTGCAGCCTTAGCTTCAAGTTTTACAGCCTAATTGACTAAAATTATGAAAAACTGTATGAAATGTGTGAGAAATCAAAATACAATCGATGAAATGTGATAAACCCTGAAACAAATATCACAAAATCAAAATGGACAATAGTTGAGGGATTAAATGTGCAATTTTCCCTTAAACAAACTTGGGACCCTGACTTTTGGGTGGATCGTGTTAAGATGATTATGAAAAATTGTTGATTCTCGATTTCATCAATAATAAGGGGGCCAGTTTCTTCAAGTCCCTATGAGGGCTTAAACAAGGTGATGACCCATTTTCTCTGGCCTTATCTGTTCTTGTGATGGAATTTCTCTGTATGTCTAGATCACTTAATTGAATCTCGAACTTAATTAAGAGATCTCTCTCGTCTCGATTTGTGGACGATGTCACTATCTTCAAAAGAAGCAGCAAAAAACCTTTGAAAATGATGACGGATTTCTTCAACACTTTACACAGGTGCCCAGGCAGAAAATATATTGTGAGAAAAGTTCAATTATTATTGATTCAAAAAACTGATAGCCTAAGAATCGCAAAATTGTAATTTCATCATGTAACTTTGTCCGATTTGTCTTTTTGTCTTATAAGTTATAAAATTGTAATTTTAGTCCTATAAATATTAAAATTTATCACTTTTAGTCTTTTTCTCGTCGAAGACAGAAAAACTCGTCGGAACAGCTGATGTGACTTTCCAGGAGTGTGCCAATTTAAATTTTTTGCCATGTTGACAAAAACCCAACTAACATGTTCTAAGTGAACTACCTAGTGGGCATTTTTTATCTTTGTCCCTTCTTAATTAATAACATGCATCTTTTTTGTCTTTTTTGTCATTTCAGATATTTGATATAATTTATATATGTACACATCTGTTTATATATATACATATATATATTTATATATAATTTATGATTATTTACTAATTAAGAAATAGATTTCTAATCTACCACATTAACAATATAGTTTTAACTTGCATAATTAAAATAACTTAATTAAATTTGTATATGTAAATTAAGAAATATATAAATTAGAAATAAAAACTAAAAAGGAAAATGTAAAAAATGAAATACCTGCCTTCCCCCTCTGGCCACCCCCCATGGCCCGCCACCAGAACCACCGATTGGCCATGGCGGTCACTTAGCCAAATGGCCAGACTACCCAAATCTGGGCAACTGGCCTCTGACCAGGCCACCATCTGGCGCATGGCTGCCATGGTCATGGCAACCCAGTGGGCTGGAAGCCTGGGGCTGGAGGCGAGGGTGAAGGATTGGGGCAATATACTATATATATATATAATAAATATGTATATATAAATGTATATATTTATATAAATATATGTATTTATATTTGTGTGTATATAATTATCAATTGGATTTTTGCCAACAAGCAAAGTCTCAAAATGGGCACATTTCTGTCATGTCATGTCAGATTTTCTAGCCATCTTTTTAATTTTTGGTAAAAAAAGATATAAAGTGAGAATTTTTTGATACCTATAAAATTAAAATTGTAATTTTACAACTTATAAGATAAAAAAACAAATCAAACAAAATTATAGGACGAAGTCTACAATTTTGCCGCTAAGAACCGAACATATAAATCGGATGACAAGCTTTAGGCTCAAATTTTTCTATGTTATCTATCTTGTGGTCCCTCTCCCTAAAGGAAACAAGAAAATTTTTCTTTTTCACACCTAGGACCTACGGCTAGAAAAGCTTTGCGCCCACATTAGTCTTTTACTAAAAGTCGATTAAGTTTTATATCTATTGACCTTTTTCAGTGTTCATATGTATTGGAATACATTAAGAGTATCTTTACTTTGAGGTATTTGGTTGGATGCATTATTTTATCAACCAAATACTACACATACTTTGAGCTATAGAGACCCATTATTATTGTACTGAAATTGAAACTACTCGTTCTAAATGGAACATCCCACATAGAAGGTGTGATGATTTCATCCAACCTCATTTATTATTTATAAATAAAAATCAAATATCTAGAATATTCTCACAACTCTAAGATAGATTGTTATATAATAAAAATAAAATTAACTATATCGTGCACAATGAGGTAATATAAAATTCAATTAAACTATTTAAGTTTGCATATAAATGATATTTATTTGAATAAACAAAAATTTTGTTTTATTTGTATTATTAATTTTGTTTGTAAAATATAAAAATTTTATGAATTATAAAAAACTTAAATTTATTAACAACTCGTATTGAAGTATTTTATGTTGTATTAGTATACTTTTGAGTTTTTGCAGCAAATGGTATATGGCTAAAATACATATTATAGCTATAGTAGTCCATCAAAGTAAACATGTGATGGATTTCATTATCATTTGAATATTTCATCTCATATTTCATTAATTATTTTTCATCCATCTAGCAATTAAAGTAAACAGGGCCTATGGAAATTTTTTCAGTCTTTTGGGGCTTTTATCATATGATAACAGAGAAGTAAATTGGGCTAGTTGAAACTTTTTATGTTTTCCCATGAAGAAAGGAGGTCTAGGGGTTAGAAAATTGGAGAATCTGGTCATAATTTTCAATTGCAAATTATGATGGTAATTTAGGAGTCCGAGCTCTTTTTGGGTGTCACGTTTTCTCATCCAAGTTACACATGATTTCACTTCCCTGAATATGGAGAAAGTTTTGCAGGTTCAGAATTAAGTTGAAAGCATTATCTTTGGAGTTGGGTGCTTGGGTAATATTATTTTTCCTTTGTGGCATGATATATAATTAGGTAAGGGAGAACAGTTTTACTGCTCTCCATTCAACTTCTATTGAAAATATAGATCATAAATCTTTCAGCAATTAGTTTAGATCATTCCACTTTACATTGTTCATTAGATCTGAAAATTTTCATTTCATCTTTGAAAAAGATCTGTTGCTTCGGAAACTATATAAAAGGGATATGAGATTTTCTGTCAAGTCCACATATATAATAGTGTCATATTAATTAGACAGGCAAAAAATATACATCTTCCCGGAGAAATTTAGTGGCCCTCCCTCACACTCTCTATGTCATTCTCATTGGGAGGCTAATTTATGATCGGATACCTATTGTCTATTGAATTAATGATGCAAGCATAAGGGAGAAGATTTCACAGTTGTACTCATCAGGCTTTATTTTCCAAACTTAAACAAATACCACATGCTACGAGCTATGATCTTTTAGGAGAAACCATGGGGAGCTAGGTTGGTTCAAATCAAATATGGATGGGGCTTCGTAGGGAAATCCCAGATAGCCTTGGGGGGCATTTTAATTCAGATAAGATCCAATTGCAGTACTGTTATTTGCATTCCATGATTTTGTTAGTGATACTTCGGATAATTTTGCAGAATTAAGTTTATGCAGTAGATAAGGGATTGGGTCTTTGTCAAAAACAGGCCCACGCTGCGCGCTGTTCTTGATTCAAGTTGATGCCATCATCCTCATTCACTTGGTCAAATATCTACATAGACAGGCACATGGTAATTGGTATCTTCATCATATATATGCTTTCAGGGATTAAGATCGAGCAGCCTTAATTACCTATCATACAAAAACCAGGACCATCATATATTTAAAGAGAATAACAAAGCAATCAAACTTTTGGCCAATGAAACTTATAATCTCGAGTCATACAAATTACTTAAGGGTTTAGACTTGCCAAGAAAGATCACAAGCCAACAAAAAGACTTACCATATCAGAAGGATGGTTCTTTTTAAGTTTTATTGTTGATTTTTGTAAAGGGATTAATACATTTTACTTTATTTCCTCATAAAATTTGATAGAGCTCATTTTGTAAAGGTTGAATTCATTTCCACCCCTTGTAGTATGAGGTACGTAGGTGATAAATACATCTTTGTACTACAAAACCTTCAAACATCCCCCTCAAAGTCGTCTGTCATTAGTGAAAAGCTGATGTGGGCATTAACACCGTTAAAATAACGGAGTAAATTACCAACTAAACCTAATAAAATAAGAGAATTCCAAAATATCAATAGACACCTAACACTATATATTTTGGTATATAATAATCTTGCCTCAATATAAATGAAAAAAAAAAAACGTAGATTGCATTTCCACTTTCAACCCCAATCACCTGTGAAGAAAGAAAGTCCTAACTTCCAAATTTTTCTCCAAAAAATTCCATAAAAATCCCAATCAAAACATCCAACAATACTTTAAAGTGAATGCAGTACATGTGAAGGAGTAACAAGAAAATTGGTTCTTTAACAGCTATTTAAAATTTATCAATTAGTACTTTTTCAATCTTGAAAACACTAGATAGTATTATAATTTTATTTTAAATTGGAGAGACTTCCTTTCAAGTGCATTGCTTTTATCTTCCTGATGATATCTCATCAAACCGAATTCCATTGCATTATAGTCTTTTTATGTTTGATTTCACTTATTGATTTTGTCTCTCTTTATTTTAATTAGGTGCATTACTTTTATGATTTTACCAAGTGAAACATTTCTTTCATATCTGCATATTATTAAATAACAATACATTATTCAGACCATGAATATATAATTTTCATCCAGATATGTCAATGTTACTTGCAATTGTGCCCAAGTTAATTAACATTATTTCTTTTCTTCTCTTTTTTTTTGAAATTTTTATGTGAACTATGATTTTAAGTGGTATTGAAATAGAATATCTTATTTATTTTTAAAACAACAAACTAGGACAGATACAAGTAAGTTTCTTTGCCATTCTTTTGACCCATCATCCCACAAAACATTAAGATACATATTACAATGAAAAATAGTTTAATACTTTTTTCGAACTTTTTTGTACTTGCTCAATTAATGCTCCAATATCGCCAATTTTTCTTCCATTGCTTTGTTCTTAATTGTCAACTTGGTGTTTGGTATTGTTAGGCCCATGTACCCTGATATAGTTTGTCATTGTTGAGTTGAAGATTTTTTTTATCTATAAACTTCAATAATGATTCTCCAATTTTCATTCCCTTCTCACATATATTCAACTCAATCTAATTGCATAAGTTTGCATCCATTTAGCTTGTGTAGTAAAAATAAGTAATCGGTACAATCATAAGTATTACTTTAAAAATAATAATAATAAATAATTACTTACATCCCAATTGCAACAATTAACGAATTTTCTTTTCAGATTCTTTGGAGTCCACGAAGTGCGTACAGGTGCTTGTTTACTGCAATCACACATTGCTCCTTTTAAAATCAAAGTATAGTTGATTGGGTAATAAAGAATGTGAATTTTCCCTATTGAAGATTGTCTAAATTTTGGCTAGCAAGTCAGAAACTTTTTGCTGGGAGAACCTAGCTTGAGAATGAAAGAAAGTAACAAAGTTGAACTAAGAAATTTGAGCATTGAATAGCAACTCACAAGGGTGTTTCTAGCATAAAAATTGTCAACAATAACGTGCAAAAGAGAAGATAATCTTAGTGCCACATCAGCTTAACAATCATTACTTCACTAATGATATATAATTTTGAGGGGGGATGTTTCAAAGGTTTTTCTAGTACAAAGGGGATATTTGTCACCTATCGCATTGTGCGCGGATGTAAATGAATCTAACCATTTTGTAAAAAGACTAATACTATGACTCTGGTGGGTTTTTTATATAAAAAATAAGAAAAAAATTCAGATTATCATACTTTTGGGGGTATTATAAATATACTATAAGTTGCAGTTGGCAAACATAATTTTCAAATTATTTTTTTTAGTTGACATCGTGTCAAAATGTTGATATTAGAAGTTGTTAGTTAGAAGTTGTGGTTGGAGACTGCAACTTCTAACTATTCACTATTCCCTAATCCTATTCACACGTGAAGGCAATTTTGTGTATTGAAATTTTAAAGCCTACAATTTTTGCATCATTCACTCTTATGAAGGCTTTACAGCCACTGCAGCCTTCACGTGAAGAATTTATAAGAGATGTTAACCAATGCCCTTATAAATATAAGAGGATGAGTGCATTGACGATAAGAGCAGAACGAAAATAAAAAAAGAGATGAAAGAAAGAAAATAGAGAGAAAAAAGGGAGAGGAAAAAATCTAATGTTGTAATTATTTTATTGTTTCAATTGGAGAAATATTTTTATTAAGGTAAAAATTTAAATTTCTAGTGTTAAATAAAAAATTTATACTTTTTTTTTTTTTTTGTGTTCGTAGTTTGTATTGAACGCGAATATGGAAGGGGGATTTCTCACTTGAGTAGTGGGCAAAGTGTTGAACAATTTGATTCAATTTTATTTTCTATAAATAGGTTAGTTTATAATTTTCATGTGTTGTCATTTTTTCCTATTAGTATTTTTTTCACTCAATATATAGTGTTGATTAATTATTATAGGATATGTATATTTCGAACCAATAATCAATTATTCAACTAGTTTAAACAAAATTAATTCAAAATAATAAAATATTGTTAAATTGGTAAAAAATATTCAATATATTAATTAGTTCAAGATAATTAAATTGATTTATTAGTGAAGTTATTACTTAGTTTATTAATTTGAATAAATTATTATTTAAAAAATTAATTTAAAATAAATGTTTGTTTATTAGCATTAAAAATGTATAGAAAAATGTACGTGATGATGTTATGATCTACTTGATAGCGTATTGGGCTTTGGCCCAACTTGATCGACCAGAAAAGGGATCTAAATGGAGTGTTTAGGTGTAGTCGGATTGAGTCCTGCAACCAATAACAAACGTCAAGCTAGTGGAGGAGCCATTGACCTAAGTACTCCGACGCTCAAGTCAGTAGTTAATTGACCAAAAAATAGAGCAACAAAGTGAGGGCTTAACTGATAATGAGTATACCTTACTGAAGGGTGGCAATGGGGTACTTCTATGCTTTCTTGAAAGGTTGATATATTAATGATGCCCTTGTTTATACAGAGATTGCCTTTGTCCTTAGTTGAGGACCTTTAGGTCTTCTTCCTTCTGTATACTTTTCTAGGTGGCGCCTCCTCCTACTTCTTAGGACATGGTAGTACGAAGGAGGCACGCACTGCTCTAGTTCTACAGAATGGTGGGAGAGGGCACGCACTATTAATACAGAGGCACACTGTCTGTCAGAGCATTTAATGTGGCTGAGAGGTGGTTGTGGCGCATTCAATGTGACTGTGACTGTGACTGTGACTGGTGGCGGGGGATTGCTTTATGTTGTTCCGATCAACCCCCTAAGGTCAGGATGTTTCCTTGCTTGCAAGTCATCTATCCCCACTCTGGTTGAGATGATGAGTCTTTCTTGGATCCAAACACCTTGCTGGCTGGCGGCAAAATGGTTATTCTAGAGCTAGTCGACCACACTATGATCAACCTGAATGAGTGTTAATAGTCATATTGGCGGAATGCATAAATGAGGATTTGGGCCTAGTTGATAACCTGGTCGACCACTGGTAGGCTAAGCCTGTTAAGATATCCCATATCATATCGTTTACCTGGTCGATTATTAGTAGGTTGGGCCTGTTGGGCTATCCCATATCATAAGTCCCCTCCACTCCCGAGTCCTAACTATTCGACAAGAAGGAATGGGGAGTAGCTAGCTTGGAAAACTGGAATATGTTGATAATCTTTAAATTTCAAAATTCAACCAAGGTTTTCAACGCATTTAATGCTTTAGTTATATTGGGCAGAGCAATTTTTGAATCGACGGATGCATAATAATTGTCCGATAGCTAGTTAGTTTAATCGGTTAGGTTACCCACTGGCTGGAGCTTATAAATAGCTCGGTGAAAAAAAAATTATTTGCACTTTTACAGCAAACTGAAATATTGAGCTCTACACATTTATAGCCCTGTCGATAATCGAGTTTCCTGCCATCTATGTATGTTTTCTTCAATCTCGACCAGATTTACTCTTCTTTATAGCAAACTTCTGGTGAACATGTTGAGAATTTTGGGGAGGGTAGCAATAAGGAGAGGAATTCTAATGAAACACGGTCGGATATAGGTTCGACCTGAAGGGTAGATGACTCAATTAGTAGGACTAGTGAGTCTTCGAGTGATAGCTCTAGCTCTTCTAGCCGCTCGAGTGATACAATGGTTGACGTTGGGGGTGGGGCTAGGCCGTCAGGAGAGACGAGTCAACCTTTAGTGTCTCGGGGTAGATTATTTACTGTCGATCACTATAGTGAGATTATATCTAAGATCAAAGATAGAGATTTAGAATTAATCAGGCAGTTGTATCACATTCTTTTGGAGTTCGAGTTTATCGTCCCTGGGCCTAGTGATAGCATACATCAACCTCCGAATGGTTGCCTGATAATTTTCAAGGATATCTTTAAGTGTGGGTTTAAGTTTCCTCTAGCACAAGTTGTAGCCGACCTGCTATCAGGTCTCCAAGTTTGCATTACCCAATTACTCCTCAATTGTTTCTCAATTCTTTATAGCTTCGTCCTTTTAATAGCCATACACGACTAACCCCCGTCTTTCGCCAATTTTAGCAATCTCTTCCACCTCCCAATGTCCCAAATGTCAGGTAGCACTGAGGAGTCGTGTTTTTATTATCTCACAGCCCACCTTCATTGAAAAATTTTAGCAACCCCCTTCTCTTTACATGGCCAAGCGTGGAAAAATTGCTATTTCTTTATTCATGCTCCAAGTGGGATGGGGTTCAATATTCCCAGGGGATGGCTTAGGGATCGAGTCGAAATGCTAGAGAATGAAAGCCCGTCCTACAATAACACATTTATTTGGGATTTGGTCGAGTTTGGTAAAATGGAGGAGTTTGGGTAAATTGAAGAGAGAAATTTGGTGCCGACAAACTTATCATTTGCTCGACTGGATTTTCCAGCTAACGCTCGACTAGGTAGATGCCACTTATTGACTTTTTGTCTACTTTAGATTTTTATACATTTTAGTAGATAGTAATTTATTTGCCTTTGTGTCATTTCAGATCGAGCAAAAATCATGAACTATAGACATCAACAAGCAATAGCTCGCCAATAGAGGGCGTAAGAGCGTCACCAAGCATCTGCTCATCGGGAGGCTGCCTCCTAAAGTACTCCCCAACAGCCGATGCCCTCACCTACACCTCTGTCTGCTCAACCAGCTACGGTCAAAGCTACCATCTTAGAGCCTCGACAAAAATGGGCGACTGCCGTCGAAGGAACGCCTCCTCTGAAGAGGACTGTTGCTAAAAAAAGAAAGAAGAAGGCTGAGAAGCACTCCCTCTTTAGCCCCCATCCAGATAATGAGTTGTTTCCCCTGCTCCCTTTCCCTTCCCCTCAATTCAGGCCCTTGAGAACATAGCATCGATGCAAGGAGTGGGGTCAGTTGGAGTAGGCCCATTGAAAGTTTTGATAGTTGGTCTGTTTATGTTGGACCAAAAGAAAATGTTAGATATAGGGCAACTTGAGCCCCTAAAAGCGTCCGCTTACTATGCAAGCATGGTAAGTTTTTGGTCGAGTTTTCTTTATTTTTGAAACTGGTGGTTTGCTTTCAATTCAGATTTAGAAAGGGAAAAAATACCTGGGTGATGACAGAAAATCGAAAAGTAAGAGAAAACTCTTGAAAACCGTCAAACTGTCTCTTCACCAACGCAGCAGGATCACCACCGATTTTCCCTTAGATGGACTCCTCCATTTTTGGTGAAATTTTTACAGGAACTCCTAAACCCTTTGAAGATTCTTCAGTCCAAAATTCAGCCCAATCAGAACTCTAGAGGTTTCCCAGAACTAGCAAAAACCGGCTGCCAGAAAACTACTCCAGACAAGAGCAAGAGCAACCAAATTAGATTGCCTCTAATGTAAAAGCCCACACACCAAATCTATGGCCTATTATTCTCTACAAAATGGCTGGAATATCGGTAGAGAATGAGGGTAGGAAGGTTGGGAAGAAGGAGGAGGAGGAAGTTGGAGAGAATAATGGGATGCTAACAAATTAGATTCCCACTACACAAAATGTGGGGAGAAATCACACTAGTCATGCACACACTTGCTCTCACTCACTCTTGGCAGGCCACACTCCTATATCTATATATAGAAGTAGTCCAAAAACATCCCCAAGGAGATGATGCCAAGTGTCCTTGCCAAGGTGGCCACTAACTAGTAATTAGTGAATAAGAATATTAATTTAAGCACAAATTTCATCTTATGAAATGTCTTGTAATTAAATTCCAATTCACATTAAATGAACCATTCACTTAATTATTCTCCCAAAAATAATCCTCCAACTCAATTAAATTAAACATTTTAATTTAACCAATAATAATTTGACTTAACTCTTAAGTCAAAAATGCTTAACTATTTAAGCTAGTCAAAGTCAATTTAACCCTTAAATTAATTTTGACCAATTGATAGTCATGTGACATCAATTAATTGACCCTTAATTAATTGATCTTAATTTAACTCTTAAATTAATTTGACCAATTTAACATTTAAATTGATCAAGTCAAAATGACTACAATTTTGCCTCCTCCAAAACGGTTATGAATTTTCTAACTCTTAGAAAACTCTACTTCCTTCAATTGACCATGTCATTGGCTTTTGTGTGTGACCCATTAGGTTCTACCATTCATTGGACATGGGCTCACAACTCCTTATGACTTTTGGAATATCAAATATTCACATTAGTTTAAACTCATTTAAACTAAGTGACTCGATTCAATTAATCTCATTGATTGAAGAGTACCCAATCTCCATGGTCGATGTCCAACCTCAAGCCCATGGAGCCCAACTAATTGGCCGAAATGAATGCTCTTGAAGAACCATTCTAGGATTACGCGTACCATGCAAATACGGTCCTTCCGTCTCCTATCTCCCGAAAGAGGCCTAAGGCAAGATATTAGTCGGCTCCCTCATAGCCTCAATACTATGTTTCTATTCTTAATGTTCAATTCCCTTTGTGACCTCATCTTTGGAAATGCCTTTCCAAATTGTCACATCACCTTGCGCACGAATTTCTTAGAATCGATCATTATAGAACACATAGGAGATGCACTCGCCCTTCACAAAGACGAGGAGTCGGATTCCATCTTGGATCTCACAAACCTCCATGCCAAGTAGCTCATACCCAATCTCAACCTAGAAGACCCGCTAAGTGGTCAAGGAAGAGTCAGAGCATGAGGACCGGACATAAGGTTACCATGGATCCTCAGGTCAAAGGACTAATAATATGCACTAGCGTAAGTGGGAGAACTTGCCACTACCGACTTGCCGCTTGGGCTATCTAATGGATTCTCCATGCGGGTCTTCAGTGCCTTGTTCTCTAACAAGCACCCACTAACTTGCACCCGTATCTCATACAGTTGCTCATGGAACGGAACAATATCCAACTCTTGGATTATGCATCGTTAGTGCAAGTCTATCCGGATCTTAGATGCCCTTGTTCTCTTAAGATCCTATGACTTGGAAGGTTTAAAATCACGACCGTGTGAGACTTATTCCATGGTCACCAAACCAAGTCCCATAGTCTTGTGTGATCTAAGGGCTTCATCCAAATGCCAGTGAAGTAAATGAAGAGCATATGATGAAGATGGTCATATGATGAATATCATTCAATCAAGATTGTCTTACAATGAAATAGTTTACAAGGCCAATCTAATTGGCTTGCTGGGCACTATTCTAACAAGATGTGTAGCCACTAGCTGCTGTGACTGAAAAGTGCTGCCTCGATAAGCTACTACATAATGCGAGATTAGAGGCAGAAGCAGCTCGTGATTTTGGATGGGAAACAGGATACAACAGCACGAAGCGATATGCTTGAGATGAATTTTTTAAAGCTTTGTCGAGCATTCGCAAGGAAGCAATTCAACAATTTTTGTTATGCCCTACCTTCCAAGATGCCAGCATTGTCTTTCCAATCAACGAAGCGAAAAAAACTTTTGGCCTTGAAGCAACTTGAACTTTTGGGCTACCAGTTCCGACCCAAAGATAAAGCACCCCTGAACTTGCTGCCAAATGAGCAGCTCAAAGATTATCCTGAGAATGCACTAGCAAAGAGGGTTGGCTCTTTGATCCACCCGAGGGCAGCGGGATGGCAAAAGAATTTGCCTTCGTGAGTGACTTTGCCTTCGACAGCAAAGATGGCAAAGTGGATGTAGCATTAAACTTCCCTTTCGTTGGTCGAATATTCCTCACAGAAGAGGCAAGTCCTTCTCGACCTATGGTTGCCTACCAACCAACGGCCAAGAAGGAAGTCAAAGGTCCCCCTACCATAGTACAAATGAATTTAGGGGATGAGCTCAACATTGTTATCAATGAAGTAGCAATAGCTCAAGGTATTAGAAAAGAGAAAATTGGATCAAGTTGAAGCTGCATCTTTTTGTTGTTTTATTCTATTTAGATTCACCCTGCGAAGCGCTTTGATCAATTGTAAAAACAACTTTTGTGATGTAATTATGTAATTTAATATTTTTCTTTATAATATCAACTCTCTGCTTGGTTTTCTTTCTCAATTCGCCCCATTTTTGCTGATTTAATTCTTATAAACTAATTGCATCAATAAATGAAGAAGTAAACTTTTCTTCCATGTAACTGGTCGAGTAGTGCAATCTTTTAATGAAAGAGTAAGAGATGTTTAATTAGTTCATAGCCAAGTTTCTGGTCGATCGTAATATCAATTTTAAAATAAGTAATTGAATAGATCTTTAAAATTTTCAACTTGTAATCTTTGTAGTCGACTGTTGGGTCAATTTAAAATATTTTCTTCATAATCAAATGAATTGGCCTGAAGCCATGGTCGGGCATTGGTCGACTTTATTGAATTCAATTCAAGTTGTTGAGTAAATTTTGTGTCGCAACGCGTACATTAGTTGGACGGCTTGAATATGACGATCGACTACGGGGTCGATTTTAAGTTGTTGTCGATTATGGGGTCGACTTTAAATGATTTTCTCATTTACTAAGTGAGTAGACTATACACCATGGTCGTGGTTTTGAACCCAAATTGTGGTCGGCTACTAAGTTAATTATTTTAACGTTTATACGATTAATTAGACTAGAAGCCGTGGTTGGAATTAAGAGTAAATAGTTGATCGAATTTAAACAGCCTTTATTAATTCAAAACCAAATTTTAAAATGATTGAATAGAGGCCTTGGCCTCTTTATACATAGAATTTTTTCAAGTTTATTGCATTCCATAGTCGAGGGAGCTCGTTGCCATTCATATCAACTAGTTGATAAGAGTTGTTCTTTGCTACTTTGACTACCAAGTAAGAACCATCCCATTTTGGGTCAAGTTTTTCGACATTTTTTGAGACTTCCACCTTCTTGAGGACAAGGTCTTCCACCTTAAAACTTCTTGGTCAAACTCCCTTGCTATAGTGCTGGACCATCTTCGACCTATACCTCTGCATTGTTATATAAGTGTGCTAGTGCAACTCGTCGATTGTCTCGAGGTCGAGTTCTCTTTCAAATTCATTCATAATCAGATTGTAGTGAATTATCTGAGTTGTATATTGTATCAACTCTGTTAGGACCACTGCTTCTAGGAGTGGTTCTATATGCCCATAGGACCCCAGGGAGGTCGTTTGCCCAACTTGCTCTGCATCCTTCAAGTCGAGTCTTAATATGGTCCAGAACAGTCCTATTTGTGACTTCAGTTTGTCTATTACCTTGGGGGTTCCCACTAAGGTGAAATGTTGTTGAATTCCCAAACTTTCATACCAGTTCCTCGTGCTTTTGCTTTGGAATTGTGTCCCATTATCTGATATCAAGACTTTGGGCAAACCAAAACGGCAGATTATGTTTTTCCATAAGACACTTCTGATTGCCACGTCCGCTATTTTTGGGACTGCTTTTGCTTTGACCCATTTCGTGAAGTACTCAACCACAGCAATCATGTATTTTCTTTGGCTTGTAGTTTTAGGAAGGAACCGACTATATCTATCCCCCATTGGTTAAATGGCCATGTGATATGAACTGGCACTAGCATCAATGTAGACTGGTGAGGGACGTTGGAGTGGACCTGGCAAGATAGGCACTTTCTGGCAAAGTCAACTATATCTTTTAATTGGCCAAAAAATTTCATGTCTGATGACTTTGTGGGCCAATGCTTGGCCTCCCGAGTCATTACCACAGATACATGAATGGACCTCCTATAAGACCTCCAGAGCCTACTCTGATATCAAGCACCTTAATAGTGGTCTGGAAAGAGATCTCCTATAGAACTGGCCATACTCGTCGAAGGCGAACTTTGCTACTCGACCTCTGAGTCTGCGTGCTTTTGCTTTATCCTTGGGCACTCTTCCTTCCCTTAGGTAAGCTTTTATTTTATCCTGCCAGGAGGGAGCTGACTCTCAGATTTGCCCAATCAAGTTCTGGTCGAGACCACCTACAATGGATTTATCAGAGACTGGGAATGTAATGGTTCTGACTTTGGTTTCTTTCGTTGAATTGGAAAACTTTGATAAGGCTTATCCTCTTTCATTTTCTAATCTCGAGACTTGGTTGAGGGTGAACCTCTTGAACTATTGTTGCAACTTTTTAACTTTAGCCAGATACTTTCTCATTATTGCCTTATTGGCTTCGAAATTCCCTTCGAACTATCCTACGATTAGCTGGGAATCAGTACTGGCTACTAGCTACTCGACTTTCCTTTTGGTGGCCATCCTCACACGAGCAATAAAAGCGTCGTACTCTGCTTCATTATTGGTGATGGGGTAGTCAAGTTTAATGATGAAGTCATACTCCTCAGCCTGAGGGGAGTGCAAGGAAATACCTATTCCACTTCCTGTGGAAGTTGCTGAGTCATCGACATGTAAAGTCCTAACAGGTGAATCTTGGCCAATTTCTCTAGATAGGTTGACACACTCTACTATAAAGCCTGCTAACATTTAGGTTTTTATGGTAGTTCAGGAGTGGAAAAAGATGTCAAATTCTCCTAACTTAATGGCCTACTTCGTCAGCTTGACATGTCTGGTTTCCATAGTACTTGTTTCAATGGCTTATTCATCAATACAATAATAGAATAAGATTGAAAATACGGCTTCAACTTCCTAGCTATTGTGACCAAAACGAGACCAAACTTTTCAATCTCAAGGTATATGGGCCTTACAATGCTTTGCTGCTGTAATATACTGGCCTATGAGTGCCATATCTAGTCGAGATCAAAACAAAGTGAATTGCTGCCTATAAGACTGCTAGATAAATATGTAAGACCTCTCCAACCTCCAGCTTGGCTAGCATCGGTGGTACAGACAAATATTGCTTTAATTCAACCAAGGCCTGGTCACATTGCTCCATCCACTAGAAGTTCCTTATATTCCTGAGGATTTTGAAGAACGGTAAGCTTTTGTCAGCTAGTCTAGCAATGAATCAACCTAGAGCTATGATCCTTCTGACTAGATGCTGAACGTATCTAATTGTTTGAGGTAGTGAGATGTCCAAGATTGCTTGGATCTTCTATGGTTTTGCTTCTATACCCCTTTCACAAACCATATAGCCCAAGAATTTCTCCCCTCTCACCCCAAATGTGCATTTGTTAGGATTAAGATTCAAACCAAATACTCTTAGTATTAAAAAGGTAAGGTTGAGGTTAGCTAAGTGGTTTTGTTCTTTTTCCATTTTGATGACCATTTCATCAACGTAGACCTCTAGGGTCTTTCCGATGATATTCTTGAACATAAAGTTCACAAGTCTTTGATAAGTTGTACCTGCATTCTTGAGGCCAAAGGGCATGACCAAGAAACAGTATAAACTGTTGAGGACCACAAAAGAAGTCTTATCCCTGCCCTCAGAGACCATAAAAATTTGATAATAACCTTGAAATGCATCTATCATGCTTAAAAGAACACAACCAGCAGTTGAATCAACTAATAAATATATTCGAGGCAGCAGGTAACGATCTTTAGGGCATGCTTCATTCAAATTAGTAAAATCATAATACATCATCCACTTACCTCATTCTTAGGGACAAGAACTACATTTCAAAGCCAACTGGGATATTGAATTTCTATAATGTAATCTGCCTGAAAAGGCTTGTTGACCTCTTCCTCGATAATTTGGCATCTTTCAGCGTTAAAGGTGTTGGTCTTCTGCCTAATCGGCTTGAATGAGGGGTCCACATTTAGGTGGTGGATGATGATGTTAGGATCGATTCCCTAGAGATCAGCAACTTTTCAGGCAAAAACATTAATGTTCTTTCTAAGGAAGTCTACCATTAAACATTCCATACTGCTTCCCAAATTCGTTCCAATCCTTGTAGTCTTATTAGGGCTTCTGGGCTCGAGCTCCATAGTCTTCAATTCCCCAATCGATTCAACCCTAGTATCTTCCAGCTTCATCTTCTTGCTCTGTTGTCCCTCTTTGGGTTATGTTATTGGAACATCCCCCGAAGGTTTCAGTTTTGGTCAAATCTTCTGGCTATTTACCTCGACGGAGACTGTGTAGCATCGTCAAGCTTCCTTTATGTTACAAAGTAGCTCATCTGTCCCAGCAGCTATTGGAAATTTGACCTTCATATGGTAGGTCGAGACAATTGCCCTAAAGTCGTTTAATGCTAGTCACCCAATTATGATATTGTAAGCAAAAGGTGTGACAATGACCAGATAGTTGACCATGAGAATCCTTTATCTGGACGCTTCACCGAATGAGGTAGAGAGATTTATAGATCCTTGAGGATGATCTCGGATCCTTCAAACCCAACCAGAGGGGTACGTATTAACTCAAACTTTAGCTTTCCCATATTCATCCTCTTCAATGTTGACAAGAAAATTATGTTCGCTGAACTACCATTGTCAACCAAAACTTTCCTAACCTCAAAGTTTGAAATCTCGACTAACATGACGAAGGGTAATCCAACGTACTGTCAACTCCTTGGTTCTCAACGTACGAGAGGTCGAAATCAGAAAAAGAGATAGGTTATGCACTAGTGGAGAGCTGGAAAAGTGCTCTGATTGAGGAAAATTTAGTTGATTTTCCAGTCTCCTTTGGTTCTGCCTTCTGGCTGACTTGGAGTCTCCTAAGAGGTATGCACAGATCGTTGACTAGCTTCTTTACTTTATCCCCATTTCTTGAGCTGATCAACCTTTCTCTACGAAAAGTCTGGTCGCCTAGCATGTTTTTTGTTTGGCTTTCTCATCAACAAACTTTTTCACATGCCCTTATCAAATAAACCTCTTAATTTCATCATGCAAATTGAAGCAATCTTCAATGTTATAGCCTTTCTGTCTATGGAAGTAACAGTATTTATTTAACCTCTTCATGGCTTCAGTTTCAGTCAACTTTTCGGGCTTCTTTAGGAGGTTATCATGCTGGATGGCGAATAGAACCTCCATACTTGCAGTATTCAATGGGGTATAGTTGTGAAATATTTTGATAGGAGATCGATGACCATCTTTGTGCTGCCCATCATCTTTCTCTTTTATCTTCTTTTTCTCATTGTCAGGGTTACCATATTTAGTATGTCTATGTCTTTCTAAATCATGTACCTCTCAACATGGTCGAGTAGCTCCTCCATTGATTTGGATCTTTCCCTAAAAAGTGCATTAGCACACTCCTTGTGTCGAAGACCAAGAACAGTACATCAATCAGAAATTAGATCCGATGATTGTCAATTTTCAACACTTCAATGTTGAATTTGGTGAAGAAATCCCAAAAATATTCTCCCTCATTCCGTTTTACTATATGCAAATGGGTGTGGGGGAGTTTTGTTTTCCTTTTGTTGGCAAATGGGTGCAAGAATTTGTTGCAAAGCTGATTGTAAGAGAAAATGGACGTAGGCTTTATCTTAACAAACTAGTCAAGTGCTAAGCCCTGGAATGTGGTGACCAGCATCTTTGCATAAATGTGATTGTTGTGTCCATGGAGTTGCATCATGTGTTTAAACTAGAGCAAGTGCCCGTTAGGTTCGATTGAGTCATCATATCGAAGCAGACAAGTTGAAACTTTCACTTTGACAGCGATACGCTCGTTGATTATCTCCTGGACAAATGCTGATTCTCGCTTGCGACAAAGTCAAGATGCGTTGTCATATTAAAAGTTTCTCTTTGTATTTCTCCTCAAAATCTCCTCGAGACGTATGTTCAGTTACTGGACATAATATGACACTTCCTCCAATTCTTCTCGATTAGCCTACTATATATTTCTATTCGATTGAGGTTTCTATCGCTTGACCCTATTATGTTGCTGAGCTCGAACAAGTCGAGTGAGGTGATCCACGGAGTCAGCCAGTTCTTCACATAGATGTGGGCAAGTCTCCTCCTGTGGAAGTCGACCTGGACTATCCTCACATTGCATAGGGGGCATCTTGTCACTTGTCTTGCCCTATCCTCCCTTGGAGGCCCCTCCTCATGCTGTGAAAGGTGGGGATGGCACTAGCGGTTGGTCCAAGTTGGTTATACTTGTTAAGGGCAGCTGGCAACTAAGCGAAAATCTAAGCTGATATATGTTCATTGATTAACTGTATAAATTGGGGTATGGTCAAAGTTACCACTTGTTTTAGCTAGGAACTGGGTCCATCCAAGGGCTATAAATGAGTCGAGCTCGAGCCGAGCTTGACTCATTTTAAGAGCTCGAGCTCGAGCTCGATGAGCTTAATTTTTAGGGCTCAAGCTCAAGCTCGACAGTGTTTAGTTTGAATCTACAAACTGCTAGTGACAGAAACAAAAACTGATACATGATAGAAACAGGAATGATACATGACCAATGTGTTTAGGAGGGGAATTATACATGACCAATGTTGTTTTAAAAGCCAACTTACTACAAAACAAATTGCATGTGTAATGTGAAAAAAGAATGGGTGCAGAAAGAATAACAATGACAACACTTCACTGCACATACTGCCAAACTAAAAATTAAAGCATATTCCATGATGTCTTACATCAACAAGGTGCATCATGTATGTTCCTATAAATCCAGATTGAACTCCAACTTCCTCAAAAATTCTAAAAAAGTTATAGAATCCAAGCATACAAAAAAACTGCATTTTAAAGTTGACATAAACAACAGGAACAGTGTGGCCTCACTTTTCCCAGTCAATCACCTCCAGAACTCACATTTGCACACTGAGAAAATTTTGTGCAGCAAATTAAGCCAATTATATGAAACAAACTGTACAATCTGCCTATTAAGCACTTCCCTATATATAACTAAATTGACAACTAAAATCCCCATCTAGCTAGCATCAATCCTGTATGTTAACAATTAAATAATATTAGAGTAGAAACATATCACAATATCTGAAAGAAAAAATTACGCATTTCAACATTCAAAATAAAAGAAAAAAAAATATGCATGCATACAATAAGCTAAAAGAACAAGCCTCAAAACATAACATACAAAGTAGCCATAGTTTAATCTAATTCAAACTAAATAAAATCAAAAGTCACCATCTAAACACAAGAAAACAAGTATAAAGAAATAAGCTTCAAAACAAATCCTAGGCTTTGATGCTCCATGTAAAATGCTTGATCAGAAGATATCATCATCACCATTCCATTTGCCTGAATAGATAAGCCAATTTAAGATAAAAATCAATAGAAAGAAAAAGTTGAAAATTGAAATTTCAAGTAGAATTTTTGAAACTAAAATTTGGAGAAAATCAGAAAATCAACAAGTATATATGTGATACCTAAAATGAAAATCAATCTTCAATCACATGCATTTATTTAATTATCTATTAACTTATGCTAACCTTTTTTACCAAAAGGAAATCATCCTTTTGAAGCTTCATCATCAACAGGGAGAAACACTTGTATTGCTTTCTTATCACTCTATAATTCAAAATATTAATAGTGAATAATGGCAACTAAAATAATAGTAATAACAATTAAGAATTGAGTTTTATCATACTAAAATAATTTACCTTCGACTTCTTTTTTACGCCAAATCGCTTTCTCAACCAATCTCCTCAACACATTAATACTTGGACTGTATCTGAAGTCAACGAAGCACGGTATTTATCAATCACTCTACTTCTTGCACTGAATGTAGCCTCAGAAGCGACAGTGGTGGTTGGAATGGCATGAATCTTCCACCACTCCAAAACATCAAAGTCTCGTCCTTTGTCTTTATCAACCATGTAACAATTTTCCTCAAGATACATATCAAGCTCAGATTTTTGAGGTTGAACTGATTCCACGGACCTCAAACAATTGACATACTCGGACCACCCAGATAAAGATTTAGAATTTCTATTCTCTTGACTTGAAAGACTACCCCTTTGTGCTTCCCCACTAGACTCTCCTTCAACATTGTGCATCATGACATATTCAGAATAAAGCTCATACAAAGTTCTTCGAACATAGGCAATTTCCATCTCCACTTTTTCTGAAAAATAAAGCTTTGGAAAACAAAATTCTAGTGCTCTCATCTTACATCTAGGATCCAACACAGCAGCTATGGACATCAACAAATTAGAATCCCCCCAATATTTATCAAACTTGATCTTCATTTTTTCAACCATGTTTTTGATGAACTCATCATAGTCCAATGACTTCTTATCCAACACTACTTTCACTCTATTGACCTCATTAAGAAACAAGTTAGAGGTTGGATAGTCACTACCTGAAATGATGTGTGTAGCTGTCCAGAACACCTCTAATACTAAGCACATTTTCTCAACTTCTTCCCAATCATCTTCACTTGGGCATGTCTCATAATGTGGCTCTCGATCAACAAATCTTGGGAAAACATCTTTAAACTTTATTGCAGTAGCCAACATCTCATATGTAGAGTTCCATCTTGTTCGACAATCATCAACCAATTTTCTATCTGGCAAATTCAATTGCTTCACAATCTTTGCAAATACCTTGAGTCTTGCATCAGATCGCCGAGCATACTCTACACTATCACGAATAATAGCAATAATATCTTTAATCTCAGAAAGACCATCTTGAGCTATAAGATTGAGAATATGAGCGCAACACCTAACATGAAATATGTCTCCACCACAAAGCAACTTTTTTTCACTTTTGACATAGACCTTCAAGTTATTAATTGCAGAATCATTTGTGGAGGCATTATCAACAGATATTGTATGAACTTTACTCTCAATGCCCCAATCTTCCAAACACCGCCAAATAGCATTTGCAATCTCAAGACCTCGACGAGGAGGTGGAATATGAACAAAGTTGAGAACGCGCTTTTGTAAATGCCAGTTTTGGTCGATCCAATGCCCAGTTATAACCATATACTCAATCTTCTGATTCTTTGACTTCCAATAATCTGTAGTAAGACTGATTTTGTTGACATTCTTCAATAAACTTTTAACCTTTTCTTTTCTGTCTCATAAACACTGACACAATGACTTTTTGCTATTATTCTTGAAATTCCCCTCCACTCAGGCATTCCTCGTCTTTGCATCAAGTTAAATCCTTCCTCTTCCACGATAGAGAAAGAATGCTCATGCATCATTATCCAGTAAGCTATTGACTCTTTCATTTTCTCCATATCAAATTTCCCATCATGTAATGCAGGGCAAGATGTTGGATCCATCTTAGCTGCCATAAAACTAAGATGTGTTTGTGTAAATTTATCTTTCTCCTGAGTAGTTTTTGCTCTAAGAAAACTGACACAACCTTTCAAGTGTCTATGCAACTGTGTTGTTAGAGTAGTTTTATTTTTTGTGAATATCTTCTTACAGTGATTGCATGAGATCTTCATGATACCATCAGAGGGATCTTTTACTTCTTTAAAATCTAGCCAAGCAGCTGACTTTTTCTGTCTTTTGGCCTTTTGGACTACATCTTCCCCTTCAATGTCCTCCTCTGTAGCACCATCTGTGGCAAAAGTGTCAATAGTATCTAGATTTGCACTCTCTTCATTTGTGGCCATAGTAATATCCTTCACCGTCTGTTCAATTGCCTCTTCACAATTTTGCATGATGGGGCTTGTTGAATCTTCTATCGGGGTAGATATAAATTATGCAGGATTTTCACTAGGTTCATCAAAGTTCATATCTACCAGACAAGATATTAATAATCAATTATCACATTCACAAGTGAAAATAATTAGACAAACTAAATAGCAATAAAAATGAAATTTAAGAAATACATAATCAACATTAGTTCATCATAATTAATATTCCATATTTCCAAAATATTATGGTTCTTTTATACTTGAAGACTAATAAGATATTATTGTTATGATCTATGTATAGTATGTACATTGCATTCTTGTTCAACAAAAGCTCAAAGGCTTTTCTAGCATAGGACCATTACCATCATTAAAACAAATTAGCTTACGTAAAACAATCATTTACCTTAATAATTTATAATAATAATATTTCCACCCAACTTGTTGGGAACTTCGAAGAAGGAATTGCTGACCCACGACTGGTAAAACCTTCTCCATCTGTCTTGATACCCATATTATAATTTGAGTTATATTTTATGTAGTTCAATTTACATTATTATTGTTAAAATAGTAATATATATTTTTCTTTAGTAATATATAGCTATAATAGTAATTTGGAACTTCTGGACCAATATACATATATACATATATACATATATTTATATAACCACTAATTTTTATTCCAAAACAGAAATGGAAATGAAGTAATAATTAATATAGTACAATAACACTGTTCATCCTCATAAAAAAGGAATAGAAGAAAAACAATGAAAAAGAAATACTTTTTCTATGTGAAAACTTAGTCCTTAATTTGGTTAGAGCAATCTCTTTTATATTGAGAAAGTCTTAAGCCATTTTCTTCTGTCTCTTCCACACATACACACACACACGCAGAGTGTGGAGGAGGCGTAAGCAGCAACTGCTGCTGCGTAGCATTCACAGCCACTAAATGAGGCGTCCGAAGGGATCGCATTGATCCCACCTCTATTTCATAGCTTCAAATTTATTAATATAAATTACATAATTGTGATATTTTCATTTTTTTGTATACTCATTTTGGATCATGCTATCCCTTTGGATTCATCCTTTGGTAGCTCCTAACATAGAGATCTGGTCAAGATGTTGTCCGATTTGTATAATCAATCGGCCCCAACAGCTGAAAACATATTTTGCAGATAATATATATGTGAAGAAAACATATCCCTCCAACTGTCCCAACTTAGGTTTCCATGCTTAAAAAATGATATAGTACTGCATATTGTAAGTTACAATGATGCACAAGTCAAGGAGACAGCTAATTCAATCAAAAGAAAGCACATACTTATATCAAAGTCTTCACGAGTTGACCAAGAAAGTAAGTAGTTCAAAATCATAAACTCAATAAGCTAAATACTATCATCAATGTAAATATCTCAAAACAACATGAATTTTCTTATAAATTTTGAACCCCAAAATGTATGCATATTCAAGTATTCTAATAAAGATTTACAAGTAATATTAACATTCATAGAGGACAGCCTGGATAGAAAATAACACAAGTGAAAAATTGCTATTATAGGCAACAAGCTGAATTAAATAAATGGAAGTAAATTAGAGGACAAAGCAAAACTATTGGCTACAATAACCTGTTGTTGGGCAAGAAAAACTCTTATACCTGGTTTCACACCCACTGACCCAGATGGTGTTAGTTCTATGGTGATGGTGAGTTTTGAGTGAAAGGATGCGGTTGGTGGTGGAGTCGTGAAGCAGTGGGTGGAATGGTGGTGCTTGGTGGCTGAATCTATGTGATGGCCGCTGGGAACGCCGGTACTCAATAGGACGACAGAATGGTGGTACTTGGTGGAGGAATCGTGAAGCAGCGCAATAGAATGATGGTGTTTGGAGGCTAAATCGATGTGGTGGCTAGTGGGAACTTTGGTAGTCGGTACTTAGTAGAACGGTGAAGTGGTGGTGCGTGCGCAGAATCATTGTATGGCCGGAGCTTGGATGCGATTGAGTCTGAGAGAATCAAAGAAATTTGGGAGTTGAGACTTGAGATTTAGGAAGTAGGGCTCAACCGCGGTGGTCTCTGTGACTCTGTCTATTATTTAGGAATTAGTAATTTTAGTATTCTTTAGACATTATTTATATTATTTATATATTTAAAATATATAAAATATTAAAAAAATAAAAAAGCTCATGAGCTGGCTCATGAGCTTTCAAACAGTCATGAATGAGCTCGAGCTCGAGCTCGAGATGCTCGAGCTTGAGTTGAGCTCAACTCGAGCTGGCTCATAAAGTTCATAAGCCGGCTTAGCTCATCTTTCACCCCTAGTCCATCCACATTCTGTTCTTGCTAGGGTTGAGGAGAAAAGGTTGGAGACCTCTCAACCTCCTCTCTCTTTGAAATGGCTCATCTTGCGTTTACCATTTTTTCAGTTATGGACTCTAGAACCCACAGACCGTGCCAAATGATGATGTTATGATCTGCTTGATAGTGTATTGGGCTTTGGCCTAACTTGATCGACTAGAAAAAAAGATCTAAATAGAGTGTTTAGGTGTAGTCAAGTCGAGTCCAACAACAAGTAACAAACTTAAGCTAGTCAATGAGCCCTCGGCTAAAGCACTCCGATGCTTAAATTAATACTTAATTGACCAAAAAAGAAAGTAGCAGGGTGAGGGCTTAAGTGATAATGAGCATACCTTGTTGAAGGGTGGCAACAGCGTATTTATAGGCTCTCTTGAGAGGTTTATTATATATTAATGACACCCTTGCTTATACAAAGAAGGCCTTTATCCTTAGTTGAGAACCTTTAGGTATTCTTCCTTCTGTGTACATTTCCAGGTAGCGCCTCCTCCTACTCTTCAGGATATGGTAGTACGAAGAAGGCATGCCCTACTCTAATTCTGCAGAATGGTGGTACATGAAAGGGCACGCACCATTAATGTGAAGGCACGCTGCTTGTTAGAGCATTTAATGCGGCAGAGAGGTGGTTATGGCCCATTCAATGTGACTGTGACAGATGGCATGGGATTGCTCTATCATGTTCCGATCGACCTCCTAGGGTTGAGATGTTTCCTTGTCTGCAGGTCATATATCCTAATTCTGGTTGAGACGATGGGGCTCTCTTGGATCCGAAGACCTTACTAGCTGGGGGCTGAATGGTCATTCTAGAGTTAGTCGATCACACTCTAGTTGACCCAAATGAGTGCTAATAGTTATACTGGCGGAATGTCCTAACGAGGATTTGGGCCTGGTCGACCACTGGTAGGCTGGGCCCATTGAGCAATTCCCCATCATGTCGTTTACCTGGTAAACTTTTAGTGGGTTAAGCCCGTTGGGCTATCATATATCAGTATGAAAATGTAATCAATTCATATAACAATATAATTGAAATTGAAGAAACTATTGAAGGCACATTCTACGAGTGGGTCTTCGGTTATTGATTATTAAAGAGTGCGTACTCAGTTTATTAATTATTAGAGGTGCACTCTAGCAATTGTTAACTATTAGCATTGCTGTGTAATAATTATTGAAGACGAGCTCACCTAGTCCACCTTCTATACAAATTTTCCTAACCCTAATATGTGAAAATTAGGGCTGATGACAAGATTAAAATTAATATCATACTAATTAGTTAACTAATTTAGGATAACTAAAATAATAATAGAGTAAATTCTTATTTTATTAAATACTTACACATATGGACATTATTATATTTTTTTCTTATATTTATAATTGATATATGTGAATTGTTCATTTTTTTGTACTGTAGAAATATTGAACAATATGAATCTTAGCATTTTATTAACATTTTTTATGATAGTTATTAATTAGAATGATTAATTAATATAAAATGTATGTGCAGTTGTTGAAGGTATATTGAGTTCAAGTACAATTGTGGTTTTAATATAGTTTGGAAGATAAGTCATAAGAGATTCTCATCCAGTTAATTATGATTGCCCTATATGTAGCATCATTATATTATCATTGGAGGTCTCGAGTGCACCTAATCATTTTTTTTTCTTGTAAATATATCAGGATGGATAGACATATATAATCCACGTGATCCCAACAACTTATACATGCAAGATGGTCGTCGATCAGAGGGTATATTAGCTGGAAATATAGATGATACTCTAGTTGTGAGACAAGGAGATAGAAAATTTTGGAGAATTATAGGATGTCAAGCTCTACATTATCATGTACAATCTTTATTAAATGAGATAGAATTCTATGGTGTATATAGTTGTAGAAATATTAAGGTTTATGTTCACGTAGTTATAGCTCTAGTTGAGAGGTGGCTCTCAAAGATCCATGCATTTCATTTGTATATGGAAGAGGTTACAATTACACTGCAGCACATAGCAATTATTTTGGCATTAGCGATAATGGTTTTGCTGTTACAAGTAAAGACTATATTCATACCTTGGCCTGGTGGTAGGATTATTGTCGTTATTATCTCGAATTCATCCTAGAGGAGCAAGATTTTAGGGGATCAAGACTTCATCTTACTGCTCTTACGGAGCACATTGAGAACAACAGGATTACAGGACCACAACAATAGTTTTGGAGGTTCAACAATACACACGTGCCTGTACTTTGATACTTCTTGGAGATCTTATGTGTCCAGACTCATTAGCTTTTGCAGTATGACTAGTGTACTACAACACATGGAGTAAATATATGAAGTTCATAATTATAATTGAGGTAGTGCAGTTCTATAATTCAACTATGGTGAACTTTGCAAGGGAAATCAAATATTGGTAGAGTGATATAACTATTACAGGTGAAAGTAATATTGCTTATAAATATATTAACTTTTATAATTAAGTATAAATCTTGAAAAATTATTAATTGCAAATTTAGGCATGTTCTTTCATTACAACATTGATGCCTATAGGATTAACTTCTCACGTCGATAACAATGAAGCACCAATAGTAGTTGATGGACTTTTGATTCCTCCATATGGTGCTTGGCGAGATAATATATGTTATAATTTATTAATATTCTTGTGCAATTAATTTGTGCATATATGTATAATATGACTTTTGTTAATATCACTTGAATGGATTTGTGGATGCCGGCATTATAATTCTTTCATGTAAATAGTGAGTCACTCTGTATGAATCATAAGAGATATGCTTGATAGAATGTTAGCAAATAAGGTCAAAAATTTTATAATATGATACTTTTTATATCACATCTCTGATATGTTATTTTTCTACATAAACATGGCTTAAGTCTTTTATATGCAGTTTATATGGCAACCTGATGACCTGGCCTAAGACATTTAGACTTTGCTAGTCAAGTGTGCCCGAAGGCTTTAGATAGCAGTGCGTCCATTGATCAACTTTGTTATAATTGAGATAATCATTCAGAGTGAGTCCTACAACAATTTGGGATGTGGCAACATATTCCTCTACTACTGTCAAAATGAGGTTCCACATTGCATAATGTATCACATAGAGGTTATCCTAGGCAAGATTGGTCCATTTATCTCTTGAATTATATTTCTTAGTGGGCTAACATCAAGTAGCTTGTTGTGCATGGGCCTCCTCTTGTCAATCAACCATTATGAATGATAGATACATGTTATGGTATGATTGCAACACATGTCGAATCATAGGATCATTATATGAGAATATAGAAACCAGGTACCATCTAGAGGAACCACATGCTTGGTTAGATATGCTACGTATATAAGCATGCAATACAGCTTTCAATTTATTAAATGATATCTAACACTACGCTATCTATTTTATTTTCAGACAGATTAAATGTATAATTTGTTGATTAATTGTGATTCTATTGCCGATGATACCGACGCTATGTCATTTATTAAGATAAAGGATAAAGACCAATTGTTAAGAATGTTCATCAGTTGGCACCTAGACAACACTTTCAAGTCCAAGTCTCTCAACAACAATAACCTCCTCTACAATAATATATAAATTTTACTTGAGTAAAAATCATAAATATTTTGCTTATAACTTTTTAAATGCATAACAAATTATTAAAAAAAAAAAAAAAAGACTAGAGATTCTGTCTTTTAGGGGCTTGTTATGCATTTTAGGCTTCTTGGAGGCAACATGCTTGGTGTCTTACTCATGCTTGAGGTCAATCCGTTTCATTTTAAATTCGAGTGGCACGGTCTCTACCTAAAATACTTCGTTCTCAATAGTCAGTGTTGTGGACTAACTCAAAGTTAGGATTATACCAATAATCTTCTGACCATAATGGTTCAAATCTCCCTCTATAAGTTGCAATGTAATGTTCAACTTTATAATATTCCTTCATCAGTGATGTATAGTTGACCCCAAATGTTTGACGTGCTTGCATTGCATGTAAGCAATGAACTCCAAGCCCATTTTCCACATAAGCACTCTCCTGTCTGAAGCATGACGATGATTCCCACGTGATGTGCTCATTCTAGTAATGACTAAAGCTAATTTTTTAGCATAATCAACCTTTTACACGAAATGATTAATAGAGTACTGCCACCATATTTATGTAAATGTTAAAAGCATAATCAATCTATAATTGATTGTTTTGCCTCATCTTCCGTGCATTAGTGATCCGGCGAAAAAAAATATTCCACGCAACGGTCAAATATTGTATGAACAATAGTTGTAATTAGTAGTTGGCAAGCAGCTTTTAACACCCCCTTTATGCATTCGAACATATTTTTGGTTAAAATGCCGAAACGTCATCCTCCATCATAAGATAATGTCCATTAGCTCTTGTCTATCCTCTCTAAGTAGGAGTGAGCACATTCATTAATACCATTTTATATCCTCTATGGTTTTATCAAATTTATGACTTGGATTGCAACATCAGCTTTCCAACACAAGTCCTTCAATTGAATATTCTTGAAATGTTTATTGAAGTTCGAACACACATGCCTTGATAAAATTGATGTGCTCCATAAGTGGCCGTGAAAAGGCATGCTCTCTACACCAACCAAAATACCACAATGACAATCAAAAAGTAAACAGCAGCCATTGAATCCTCTAATAATGTGTTTCACCGGCATCTAAAAAAACCATCTCCAAGACATCAAAGTTTTCTCATCTACTATGGCAAAAGTTATAGGCATAACATTCTGATTTGCATCCATGGTTACTACAACAAGCATTTTATGTTATACATTATGTGTAAATGAGTTCCTTCCACACTGGTAATTTTGCAGCAATGTTGGAACCCTTCTATAAATGGTCGAAATGCCTAAAAGATATATCTCAACACCTTTTACCTAGATATGCTTGTCTCACGATATCCCATTCAACAATTGCTCTAGGATTCCACTTCTGGAGAGCTCTATATTTAGGTAATTTCCGTACCGACCTCGCCTAAGTCCCATAAAGTTTCTACCTTGCATATTTCATGCTATTCTATGCCTTAGCATATGAGATTTCATAGCCATATTTATTTTCATCATTTGCACGCCCACAATCTCATAGCCTGGATTATCTCAAATGGTTCCAACAAGTCCAAAGCAATCATATTTCGACTTAAATTCAAACGATCCATTGAAACTTCATCCATAAGGCATGTACGAGGGCCCCCATACTTGGTAATTCTCCATAACCCTTTACTCTCTTTAAATATTCTCCTTACACTCTATAGACAAAGTTGTTTTCTGTTATTGTGTTTGCAAACCACTTTCCATAATTTTGGTGTGCTCTCAAGAATGCAATATTCGCTTCTCACCATTCGTATGGAATAATCTTTCAAGGAAGTGATAAGATGCTCTTTACTCTTGAGTAATATTCCCACATAGAGCACTCCTTTACTTAAGTCATATAACTCAGCCAGCCATGGTTGGAATATCGAAAGAATCTACCTATATAAATATATCATTATCATGTTTAGTAGAGAATAAGGATAAGTGGGACAGAGTTTGATTGGGCAATTGTGGATGTCATTCTTGTCGTCCCATGTGGTTGCTGAGAAAATGTTCTCTCGCCATGTGAAGGTAGTAGCTTTTCCATTGTATCAATATCTACCTCATCTTCATCACTAGTAACAAAATCATTACTATCATTTTCAGTTGATTTTGAATCACTCAACACATGATAATGAAAAATGCCTACTTGTGGCTTAGGTTCACCATCATAAATGGAATAAGTTGGATAATCTTGCTCCCCTATGAAAACTTGATGAGAGGTAGAATGGCCTTTGCCAAAATCATAGATCCTAACATTCGCAAAACCTTTGTATAACCACAAGAACGTTTATTTCCGATTAAGTTAGATATTGTTGATCCCATCCAAAATCTTTGTAAGAGGTAAAAGAACCTTCGGGTTGCATCAAAAGCCCTATGTAAGATCCTCCTTCAAAAATATTTGGGATACTAGTGTGGCATATTACTTTTGTCTTAGCATATAATTCCACACTATTAAATTGGGATTGTGGACCAAAAAGTATAAATAAACCATTATCATTTCGTATTTCTACAAGTGTGGATATCCCGTACTGTTTATTCAAATAGAATTTTGCTTGAATTTTTAATGGATAGTTGCTGCTATCAATGGTCGTCGCATCATATATTTCATAGCATAAATTAAAATATATTATTTCATGAGATACTCTAATAATGCTACATGCAAGACGATTATAATTAACTGAACCACAATCTCTTATGAGTTGTCCTCCAAGGTATATTAAAACAACAGTTGCACTCGAACTTAACATACCTTCAACAAATGCACATGTAATTTATATTAATTAATCATTCTAATTAATGACTATCATAAAAGTTAATAAAATATTAAAATGCACATTGTTCAATATTTCTACAGCCCAAGATGAGCGAACAAAAATACTAATAGAAAAAACATCCAATGCATGAAAATCATAAACTATCCTGAATATTTATAGAAAATAAAATTGAATTAGGTTGTTTAACTCCTTTAGAATTTGTGTTCTATACAAACTGCAAATACAAAATATAGATAAATAATATGTTCATTAAAGTACAAAAATTTAATTTAAAAATATTTCTCCAATTGAAGCAATCAAATAATTACAACATTGGATTTCTTTTTTCTCTTTTGTATTTTCTACTTTTTTCCTCTCTATTTTCCTCTTTCATCTCTTTTTTAATTTTCTCTGTACTCTTACACTCAATGCACTCATTCTCTCATATTTATAAAGGGTGTTGGCCAACACCTTTATAATTTCTTTAGGTGAAGGCTGCAAAAATTGCAGCTTTCAAAATTTCAACACATAAAATTACCTTCACACATGAATAGTGAATATTTAGAAGTTGCGGCTACCAATCGCAACTTTTAACTCATAAGGACAACTACATTCTGACATGATATCAGCTAGAAAAAGTTTAATTTTGAAAGTTGCAGTTGGGCAATCACAACTTACAGTATATATGTAATACCTCAAAATCATAGGCTCTATTCTTCTACGTTTTTTAGAAATTTTTCCCAACCCCCAAAAAAATTTCAGAATGAAAACACGTTCCCTAAATTTTTTCCCGAAATACTCAAATTTTATCCCCAAAAAATCCCTCCAAATTCACCCAAAAAAATCCTACACCCTAAAAATCACACATACTCCTCATTTTCTCACTCTATCTGTCACATTACTCATTCATTTATCACTCTCTCACTTCACTCATCAATATATATATATATATGAAAATATTAAAATTTTACTAGTTAAAAAATTCCAACACTTATGTTTACAAATTTAATTAAACTAATTATCAAAAAAATGAATTAAGTTTAATTAAATATTATTTATGTTATTACTAAATAATTCATTTATGGAATAACATATTAAATTAATTGAATGTACTTATTAATTAAATAATATATTAGTTATATTTAATATTTAGGGTCAATTACATCCACCTCCCCTGAGGTTTGGCGTAATTGTCAAAAAATTCTTCTTGTTTTTAAAAATTATATTTACCTCCTAAACTTTCAAACTAAGATGTAAAGCTGACAGAAAGTATAAAATGACCAAAATGCCCTTCCATTAAAAATTTAAAAAAAATAAAAAAAATGATAGAAATATCGAAAGATAGAAATACCCTTGAACCTATTTGTAATATTTTTGAATTTATGAGGATTTATTTGATATATTTTTGTCACCTTCAATTTTATAAAAATATATTTATATATTTATATATACACATATACATATATATTATATTATATACAAACATATATATAAATATACTGTGTGTGTGTGTATACCTCCCCACCACCAACCCACCGCTACCATCATGGCCACCCATCCCCACCGACAGCGGCAACAAATTGCTACTTGCTGCCCAAGCTGCCATGGCAGCAGAAGAAGAAGGGAAGGGGGTAGGTGCATCAGGTGGGGGAAGGGGTAGGTGGGATAGGGTTTTATTTTTAAAAACAAAAAATATCTTTTTTTAATTAATAATAATTTAATTAACATATATATTTAATTTTTTTTATTGTGTTTTGAATTAATTAATTAATTAATTTATAAGTTTATTTTAGAGAGATTTATTAGTTGAATAAATATTTTAAATATTTTTTAATTTAGATATGATTATTATTTTAATAAATAATATAATTAAATTTTAAAAAAATTATCTTTTTAATTAATAAATAATATAAGTTAAAAATAAATATATTATTTTTTATTTTTTAATTGATAAAAAAACTAATTAAATTTTAAATATGTTTATAATTTTAATATTATTAAGTATATAATTAAAATTATATTTCTAGATGATAGATTTAAATCTTTATTTTATTTTTAGTTTACTCTATTTTTAATTAATAAAATTTTTTAATTAAATTATTTTAGATGTCATTATTATTTTTTATTTTTAAAAATTATTAAAAATATATATCATGCTAGATTTAATTTATTTTAATTTTTTTACTTATTTTACTTTTTAGTTAAATTGAATTGAATTGAATTAAAATATTTTATATATATTACTATTTTAATATTATTAGATTATTTTAATAATATAAATTTATATTGAACATAATTTAATATGTTATATTTTAATGATATAAATTTAAATTAAATTATTTTAGATATGCTTATTATTTTTAATATATCGAATATATCATTTCAATCATTAAAATTATATGGTCCAAGATCATAGATTTGTTTTATATTTTTAATTTTCTTACTTGTTAAATTCAACTGAATATAATTAAATTATCTTAAATATATTTACTATTTTAAAGTCACCCTGAATTCTTCTTTGTTTTCTTACATTTAAGATTTCCAAAAAAAAAAAAAAAAAACCCTTAATTAATTAAAAAAATCTTACAATACCACCCCAAAGGATATTTTTGTCCATTAAAAAAAAGTCAAATCGGGTTTAAAATGGAGTCAATAACCCTAAGGACATTTTTGGAATCTTACCTTAATTTTTTAACAGCGATTGGTCAAACTCTAACGTTGACTGACGATTGGCTTAAAATGTTAGACGGTAACAAAGTTCAAAGGGGGGTAAATGTAATTTTTAAAACAACATAAAAATTTCAATAATTACGTCAAACTTCGAGGAAGGTGGATGTGATTGACCTATAAAATTTCCAATCGGGCACTTCTTGTAAAGAGGAGTGGTATTTTATTTTATTTTTTTCAAGTTTTGCGGCCATATAATTGTAAAGTATTATGTATTATTTTTATTTTATTAATAAACAGATACAAGTCCATGCTCACCGACTGGAAAGAGGGCATTTGTGAGGAAAACAAAAAAGAAAAGAAAATACATAAACTTCATTTCGTCGTCCCTAATCTGATCAACCAACCGAAACAGAGTATCATCGCTTCCCCATTTCAATTTCTCCATCCCAATTCACTATTAAAACCCTCATCTCACCAATTTATTTCAATATAAAAAACATCTATTCCCTTTGGTTACTACGTCACCATCGCCCTCCAAACCCTCTCTACCAAGAAAAAAAGCTTCTGTTCCAACCTGATCCCGCATCCGAAATGTGAAAAAGCGAAGATCTTCATCGAACGCATAGAGTGCAAGAAATGATAGGGGCCGTCCAGTTAGGTCTTTTGGCGGCCTGTGTTGTTCTGTTTGTGCCCATGGGTATGGCGGGTTGGCATTTGAGTCGTAACAAGATGCTCTTCTTCAGCTGCGCCCTCTTCATTACTCTTGCTGTCGGCGTCCATTTGATGCCTTATTTCCCTTCAATTTCTGCTTTTCTCTCGCCATCGGAGGTAATTTCAGCCCCCACTTCCTTGTATCGTGATTCTTGCGTTCTTTTCCTTCATAGTGTCATGTATAACGATATTAGAGAATGTGATGATGGCTCTTTTGATAATCCTGAAACTGGTTGTAAGAAGTCTTGGGAGTGGATTAAGTCAGGCCAGGTTGCCGAATGTGAATTTCAGAAGTTAAAGAAATCAGATGCGTCGGATTTGTTAAATGGGTCGTGGGTAGTAGTTGCTGGGGACTCTCAAGCGAGATTAATGGCTGTTTCTTTGTTAGAGTTAGTTATGGGATCGGAGGGCATGGAGAAAATAAGAGGGGACTTGTTTAAGAGGCATAGTGATTATTCAATCATGGTGGAAGAGATCGGGATGAAGTTGGATTTTGTTTGGGCTCCTTATGTTGGGAATTTGACTGAATTGATGCTACAGTTGAAGCGAAATAAGAACTTCCCAGATGTTTTGGTGATGGGGGCAGGTTTGTGGGATATGCTGCATGTGAACAATGCAACGGAGTATGGCATTTCATTGCAGGTGTTGAGGGACAATATCTTGTCTCTTTTACCGATTTCTTCGAACTTGGATGTTGGTGGTGGAGGGCTGGTCGAGTCTAAATCCACCCACTTGTTGCATTTGTTTTGGGTTGAGATGCCAACATTGATAACATCAATGTTGAACACTGATGAGAAGAGGGAGAGGATGACCAAAGTAATGTGCAATTCTTATGACAATGAGCTTACTGAAAGCAAACTTTTGCGTCAATCTGGTGGACCCCTTTTAAAACTCGATATTCGTTTGTTGAGCGACTTATGTGGGCCTCATTGTACAGCTGATGGAATGCATTATGATGGAGTTGTTTATGACACTGCTATTCAAATAATGTTGAATGCATTGCTTATTGATTCTAATCAAAAACCCCAGTCATAAAATTTTGTTTTGGACAATTTAACAATTGTTTGTCTTGGAAGAATACAAGGTTCCTTAGGGATTGAGAAGAATTGAGATATTGTTGATCTTGTTTTAATCTTGCATGTGTCAGTTTCGTCAGTCTTTCCAGTTGCTTCCTTATTGACCTTTATGACATTATCAATTGTTGGAATCAACCTAGATGTTAAAAGTATATCATCACTGTTTAGGTGGAGGGTTTTTTTTCCTTTTATTTCTTTGTGTGCTTGACTGATACCCATCCGAATGTGTTATTAGTTAGAGAAAATACCCATATCTGATATCCAATTTTGATGTGAAGAGATATAGTATGTTGTAATAGTTTACTAAATACATGTTTTCAATCCAGAAGAGGTCAGTGAAGATTTTCTTTCCTATGTCATTTGATTTTACATTGTTGCCTATGCATCCTAAAAATTTCCTTTTCCTATGATTTCATTATTTTGACATGTTTTATTTCCTCTATCAATCTCTGTTCTGTTCCATTCTGACAGTAGTATTAGCATTTTCTTGAAATATTTTAATATTTTCATGACATTGTGATTAAAAATTTTGAGCATACATGTATATTAGAATGGTACTAATGAGAGGTGAATGCTAATTCTTAGGACATTCATGGAATGGCTCTTGACTTGGTTTGGTAGTCCAACAGTGTCCTTGTGTGTCCACGCTTCTGCACGTGCCTGTGTCTGCTTGCGTGTACCTTGTGAAGTACTAAGCATTACAATCGATTGTTGTCAAATATGTTTTTGTCATTCAGAGTGGATTCATGCCTTGCTCTCACCTGCCTAAGGGAAAGACAGATGTTCCACACAGTGTTTATATATTCGTGCTATGTTGTTTCACTAAAGAAATGGACTATTGGATGAATGGAAAACCTTTATAATGTTTTTTTTATGGGGAGAATGGGCAGCACTCCTGATGCCAATTTTAGTTCAGAAAGAGAAGAAAATCAAGACTTCAGAAAACGAATTAGTGATGTAAGAAGCATCAAGAAGTCATAAACCATGGAAACTCTTTGGGTTTATAATTTCATATACTATACTATACAATACATATGTACTATGCATACATAAAACATATAGGTATTGTACAATTAGTAATCAAAATCCCACTAAGCCAGGATTATACTGGTCTAGAATTAGTATAACACATGACTTTAATTTGAAAGTGTGCGTAAAATTGGTAAAATTATTTTACCTTGATAAATTTAGTCCTATAGTTATGTAATATTAAAGAAATTTAATTCTTTCATTGAATGTGTTGTGTCACGAAATATTTATATTGCGATCTTAAATCATATGCCTTTTGTAGTTCAACATGATGATTTTTGTTTATATATTTTGGAAGCAATTTTGAATTTGTTTATAAAGTGCTTCAACTGCAAATCATTTGTTATAAAGTCCTGTATAACACGTGACTTTAATTTGAAAGTGTGCATAAAATTGGTAAAATTATTTTACCTTGATAAATTTAGTCCTATAGTTATGTAAGATTAAAGAAATTTAATTCTTTCATTGAATGTGTTGTGTCGCGAAATATTTATATTGCGATCTTAAATCATATTCCTTTTGTAGTTCAACATGATGATTTTTGTTTATATATTTTGGAAGCAATTTTGAATTTGTTTATAAAGTGCTTCAACTGCAAATCATTTGTTATTTGTTGAAATCCTGAAATCGTGCTGTCATTATTATTATTAGTAAATAATTTATTTTTCAGTGTAGAAAATGATTAAGAAAATCATTCAGAAAACCTTAAATACTTTCTAGATTTTAGTATAATATAGAAGTTCTATCTCCTATTAATGTATATTTGTTGTTGAAATAAATGTAACAATGCAAGTTTGCTATACAATCTTAACGTACGATTTTATTATATAGCATGCTCAACATCAATTTTAACAATTAATTATGTTATAGTCAAATGTGAATAATAATGTTGCAAGGGAACTGAATAGAGGAATAATGGAAATGCAAAAAACTGAATGAGAATCAATTTTTTGTTCCCGTTATGATTTGGTTGCTTGAGTTTACTTGATTGGCAACACGCCTAAGTTTTTGGCTTATTGTATGTATCTATATAATTCATAGTAAGAGATAGATTCTTGGAGCTCCACCTAGTTATCCATCTGAATAAACTCCTCAGGGTAAGTTCATACAGTCAAGCTTGAGAACTAGCTTAAAGTTTCCAAGCTTATTTAACTGTTGATTGGGAAAAGGACTTACAGACATTGGTAGCCTGGCAGTTTTTGTATCATTAATTTCTTTTTCCACTTGTGTTGCGACCTTCACTAAAATATGTGCGCACTAACGTGCTGAGCATTTAGGATTGCACGGTGGGTCAAAGGTGTTTCATTGATGATGTGTTAATAGTTAACAGAAGATGTGACTTCAAAATGAGGCCCTGTTACGTGGAAGTTTTGATGTTCTCCTAAATATTGTGAGAACCGAGTTTGGCAAATCCTGGATAGTTCATGCATCGGGGATCACCTAGATTAAGTTATTTAGTCTGATGCTTGTATCTTTCTTTTTTACTCGGCCTATATCTGGTCTTTGGACTTTGTTGTGGAGAAGGCAAAAGGATCAAAGGATATAAAGCACAAGGTTGTATAACTTCAAATGAAAATATTTTCTTGGTGCTTTTGTCCTCAAAACCCAGGAACCAAGTATAGGGTGGGTGGTGTTAATATTTGCAAAGAATACAGAATTACAGCTTGTGGACAGTGGATGAAATTAAGAAAAACTGTTACAGCTTATGCAGTGAAAAGTGTGATATAATCTCTCTGTTTCTTCTCTTGAAGTGTTATTTTCGACAGTATTGCATTTGTAGAAAATGCACCAAAGCTTACGCTGTAGGATGGTTGTATTTCTGCATAAGCGTTTTGGGTAATATGGTTGATGAAAGGACAAACCGATTTATTTATTTATTTTTTTTTTTCATGATCAATGTGAGAAGGTTGGTTGTGGTTCAATGCTTGAATCATTCATGAAGTTCCACCGCTTGCTTACTGAATGTATTCCCTAAGTTTGTATTTAGTTTGTTCCCTTGTGGTAAGTAGTTTTGAAGCTCAAATACGGTGTGTTTGGATGAGCTTATTACTTAAAGGTTTCTTAAAACATCTTATAATATAACTGAGAGTTTATAAAATATTATAACATGTCAAAAGGAGATTATGAGATTTTTGTTATAATCTTATAAAAACTAGGAAGTTCCTAACTTATTTTTAAAATTTTAACAAATTGCTTTAATTTTAGTTATATTAATTATGAAACTATCATTATTAACATCTTATAAATTTCAAGGCTTTATTTTATACAAATATTTTTAGAGCTTATTTTTTAAATAAGGTAGTACTTCAAAAACTTATTTATTTTATAATAAAATATAACATTTTATAGGTTCTAAAAATACCTTATTATATGTAGGAATTTATAAAAAAAAAATTAATAAATTTAGTGAAAAACACTTAATGTCATAAGATATACCAAAGAAAGGAAGTGAAAATCCCAAAGATTATTATGTGGCATTTTATATTTAAACCATGAGTATATCTAGATATTGTCATTTTCTTCTATTTACACCATTATTTTCTGAGGATGAGATGATGTTAACAACCAAGATGAAATATTTCTTTGATAGATCTGGTGGTCGGAAGTGAGAATTAAGAAAATAAATAGAAATAAAAAAGAAATTTCAAACAAGCATCGAAGTTATAGTACAATTTACCCTCATGTGAAAAGGAAAAAAAGCAAAAACCTAACTTAAAGGGGAAAAAAAAAAATGGAAAGAAAGAAAGAAAGAAAATGTCAAACTACCTCGTACTTTCATAAAATATTTAACAAGAAGTGTGAGCAAAGTTTTTCATTAATCAAAAAATGGATTAACCGACCAAACTGAAATTGAATTTACCAAATCATTTTGTCCAATTGATTTTTAATTTGGTCAATGGTTAATTTTTTATAAATTTTCGATTAAGTTAATTTTTATAAAAAATAAGGCAAAAATCAATTTAACAGAATTTTAATAAATTCTCAATCATTATGTGGGTTGCTCGGACTTTTATTTACAAATTATATAACTATGAGAAGAAGCATATGGACATTAAAAATAACAAGGAGTAGCTTTAGATTTGTGGAGTTCAGGATATATTCTTACTGAATTGTTTACTAGAAAACTACTTATGCAAATACATTCTCAACTAAATAAAGTTTAATTTTTGGATTGAGTTCATTTAATTTTAATTTTTTCTTTCTATACTCTAATTAAAAAATGTTTAAAATTCTTCAGAAGCTTGCTAAGTAAGGGACTAAGAGTATGGTAATGACAATTTTTAGATATTCTACTCACTGATACATGTGACTTGTTTTGTGGTATTAAAAGTTCTTTAATATGATTATGAAAATGATTAGATTGTTTGTTTTTACTTGAACTGCAATAATTAAGTTTCTATTTCAACTATAATATCATGTTGTTAAATAATAATATTGAAAAAAAATAAAATAAAAATTGGTCAATTGGTAAATTATTCGAATCGAACCGAAATATTTCAGTTAATTTCATCAGTTGACTAAAAAATTTGATGCGGTAAACGGTTAATAATTTTCATATGTTTTCGGTGAATTAACCAACACCGAATCAACCGATGTTCTCCCCTAGCAACAAGCACCCTCAAGAAGGTTGGTGTAGTCACGCATGTGTATATGTGAGTTTTTATATTTTTTATGTACAAAAGGACTATTATATTCTAAACATAAGCCGTTGGATGCTTTAAAAAAAATTGATAGTTCAAATTAAATCCTATTTATTAAAAAATATAAATATATATTTATATAGATATGTAAATGTAAATATATAAATATAAGTATAAATAATATATACATATATGTAAATGTATAAATATATATTTATATATACGTATTTATATCTATAATTATATACAAAATCCTCAGCAACCCCCCCCCCCCCCAACCTCGCACTCTCCTGCGACCCTCACCCCCACTGGCCCTTCCCCCTTACCCATGGTGGCTGCCATGGCCATGGAAACCTGTGTGAATGGCAGAAATGGCTGCCCGCGAGTTGGTGGGCAGTAGCAGCAGCGGCGGTTGCGCAGGCAGTGTTGGAAATCATGGTGGAAGGTAATGTAAATAAAAAGAAGAAAAAATTAGAAAAAAAAAAGATAAAAAAATAAATGATAAAATTAAAAGATAAATAAATTGAATTAAAAAATGTAAAATAATTAAGATGTTATAGTCTTTATATGTTAAAATTAGAATTAAACTCTAACAAACAAGGCAAGGGAGGCGGTGTGCATATTGTTAGAAAGCACAAGGAGGTAGTTTATTTATTTATTATTTTTTTACATTACATTTTTTTTAATTTTTTATAAGGGGTAAATTGTAATTTGCTTTTATAACACATGTCAAAGATCTCTCAGATCTCACTAATAGATTTGAAAATTAATTAGATAAAGTATGAGTACAAGCATTCCACCCTCTCTTAGGGGTGCATATGCAAGGAATTTAATGCAGTATTTGATGGGATCAAATGACTCTTTATGTTACTTTCATTTTCGGACGTTGAGAGGTTCAAAAGAAGATTCATTTACTTGTGCTTTCTAATGAGAATCATTTGCTATTGAAAATTTCATTTGGTTTTAGCTATTGTACTTTCTTTTCTTTTCTTTTTTCCTCTTCTCCGAACATACCTAGAAACTTAACCTCATAAAGTTTAAGCCTTGGAAGAAAGGCCTATGCTAAAATATAGGACTAGTCACATAATTACGAGAGGGCCTATTTGAAATCTCTAATAGTTTGTCCGAACTAAAAAGCTCAAAATACGGTCAAAAAGTCTAAGAGTTTATATGGGTAAGATTATCTCTTAGTAAAAACATCTCCCTCCCTCCCCCCCCCCCCCCCCCCCCCGCCCCTAATAGTAGTTTCTAAGGTTTAAGATGGCGTTTTGAAATAGTTTAGATAAATGGGTTTTTATGCCGAGCTCAAAATAAGGTGTTTTTAAGCTCCAAAACATTCATATGCTCTAAGTTTGCAATATGTTTCGTTACAATTTAACTAAAAATTCACTTAGAGGTTGTTTCACTTAACTTATAAATTTTTTAAAATATATTATTTGAAATTTTATATGGCATCATAAAGTATTTGGTAAATTTTTTATAAAAGTATCTTATAAATTTTCAAAATCAAATGTTAGGATTTTACAAGTTTTCTTGAAAAAGTAAAGAGTTACTTTTTTTTTGTATCATACCAAATTCTTTGAATTTTAATCATATTAGTTATAAAATTATTATTACTAACATCTTATAAGTTATAACATCTTGTGTGACTCATCCAACATGTTAAAATTTGATATTTTACGATTTGAAAAAGCAAAATCATCAAATCATGTTAGATTTTAAAATCGCACAAGATGTTAAAATGCATCCTTTTAAAATTTGATGCATTTGGTCAATTTGCCAGCTTTGAGTGCTGTTGTATCGTCAATAGTAGGGTGATGCGCAATGAAGGCGCGTGATAGTTTGAGTTTTGGACGAGCCCACTGAGATGGGTGTTATCACACTCGCGTGAGGAAACGTGCGAGCGTTTCTATAGAAGTATTTTTGTCACAATAGTTAGTCATTCATTGTAGACATAGTTGGTTGCTTGTTCTTTTGACGAATGCAACCCTTAGTCTTTCTTATGGTACGGATTAGATGAGTGCCAGGTGTTGGAATAAAGCCCCGCAACTAATTAGATTGGTATGTATCACTGCATCTGCAGAGCTATCTTGCTTGATTGATATTATATAAATAGTCATCTTCATATTATGAGTTTCTAATTTTCATCATAATACATTTGGTTGAAGCCTTAAAATCATATAAGACTATGGGACTTGGTCACACATATGATGGTGATCATGAAATAAATCTCTATGTTCATGATTTTGAAATATTACAAGTTGTAGAATGTTAAAGACATGGCATCTTAAGATTTAAATAGATTTGCACTAATGATATATACTTTAAGGAGTTGGATATTGCCCCATTTCATGGGTAATCTGTATATGAGATATGGTCGCATGTTGGTGGGTACTTGTTGGAGAGTAAGTTCACAGAAAACTTGCTTAGAGAATACATAAGATAGCCGAAGTGGTTTGTCGATAGTGAAAGGTTCTCTAGCTTACGATAATATATATAATTAGTCTTCAGACTTGAAGTTCCAGAGTAATCTTGTTCTTAGTTCCTTGTGCTTTGATGTTCTTCCTAACCACCTAGCGGGTCGCAATGGACTTATGTTGGGCACAAGCTATCTATATATGGAGGTTGATAAGTTTCAATAGAGATTTGTTTACTTGTCCTAAAGAACGAGATCCTTTATGTATTTTATGATGATCGGTCCTGCAAAATTCTTGCATAAGGTAGTATGATAATTTGGAAATGTAGTTTCCAAAGATGAGGTCACTAGAGTCACTCATTAAGAATAGATGCATAGTTATTGAGGCTATTAGGAAACTGTCAAATATATTGTCCTATGCCTCTTTTGAGATATAGAAAATGGAAGAACTGTATTGACATGGTAATCATAAGCCGAAAGGTTCATTCTTGTTAATTCATCCAATTAGTTGAGCTCCATAGGTTCGTAGCTAGAGAACTATGGAGATGGGTGCTCTTGAATTAATGGAGATTAATTCAAGAGGGATTAATTAAAAAGGAGTTTTAATTAATCGGAATATTTGATATTCACTTAAATCGCAAAGAGTTGCAAACTTATATCTAGTTGGTGGGTCAACCAAATGAGTCACAGACAAAAGTCTTGGACTACATTTGTAAGCTTTGAGAAATTATCTAAACAATTAGATAATTGGAGTGGTCAAAATTAAAGGAGACAAAGTTGACTAGTTTAATTAGTTGCTATGGTTTGATTAATTTAAGGAGTTAAATTAATCAAATCAATTTAAAGAGTTAAAATTAAAATTTTGAAATTAAAGATTTAATTTAGTTGGGCTATGTGATAAATTAAATTAATTTTGCTAATATAAAGAGTTAAATTAAAGGGACACCTTGATTTCTAAAATTAATGACAAATTTACCCCAAATATTCCGTGCCATTTGAGTCATTGTGTTGAGTTTCGAAGGTTTATTAGTTTTCTGTGTCTTTAGCCATGTTGATCCAATTTCGAAACTAGCTTTATTGCCGCTCTGAGATGTTGTTGATACGGTCTTATCGATTGATATGTATATGTGATTCGAATTTGTTTGCATTGCGTTTTTTATTTGTTCATGGTCATTTTGATTTGGAATCTGAATCTGTTGTTGGTATATTTTGTTTATGTTACCCTTGGGATGCCCTTGGAAAGTCTGTCGCCTATAGGGACGCCACAGAAAGTTAGACTCGGGTCTAGGATTGTAAAGAGGACTGGACGGAACGGTCTGACAGTGACAGGTATTCCGACTAGTACCCACTATAATCCTGTCTAGTCAAAGGTAGTGTCTACAAGCAAAGGATCGGTATACGGTCGGCTATACCACATGTGTTTGATATTTCAAGCTGATCACTCAAAAAATGGAGAAATAAGGGACACATTCTAATTTGTTCTAGGAGTCATAAGGATGCAGACCCGCCAACAGCTTCATTTGATTTATTGAATCTTGGTCTCTATTTATATTCTCATTTGGGTATATTTATAATCTTGTGTCATTGACTCATTTTGTGATCCTTTATTCATTCGTTCATTTTTAGTGGTGCTTTGCTCTATTTTAGTTTTATAAGAAAAATTTTAGTAGTTCATTTCTCATTTAATACGTAACCTAACTGTTATTTCAACTTACTGAGTCATTAGGACTTACACCTCCTACATAACCTTGGTTTTTTTTTCCAAATAGCAAATAAGGAGCAGCAGACATGCCATTTGTGATTGTATCTAGTGTATATAGTTTTTGTGAGAAGGTTGCTAGTTTTGCATAGTTAACTGACTTGTTATGAAATCTCAAGCATGTTGAGTTTGAACTCAGCTATTATGTGATGTAAATATCATATAAATATTGGTTTGTGGTGTTAGTGATTGTTTGTTACGATAGTGGCTTTAGTGGACTTTTTAATAGTAGCAAGTAATGGATAAGTTCAATTAGGTATCACCGCAGCCCAAAGTGTACTTCCAGGTAGGGTGCTACACCTCTTATTTTCCTTTAAAGGACTACGTACTAGTCAAATGTAGGGTAGCTTTTACATTTGTAGTATTGTTAGATTTCATATTTCGATTATGGGATATAAAGTATTTAGCATTAATTCACTTGGAAGACTCGTCGTTTGTGAATCTCGTTGCTTTTTTAGCATCGCTTCCACATTGATGTGATTTAGTATTTGCCTCACAATGGTAGCCTACTTGGTGCGGTCGTTGTGGAGTTTGTGAGTGAGCATATAGGTGTAATAATAGATGTTGGCTTATTATAGGGACACCAGGTGCTCATTGAGCCCTTGATCATGCCGTCATATGTAAGGTGCTTGCAGGGCGCTCGACCATGCTTCTGCATGCTAGGTGCCTATAGGGTGTCTAGCCATGTTGGGGTGTTGAGCACTACCAAGCGCTATTCTATTGGGCACCGAGCACTCAGCCATCTTGGGCGCCTAAGCTGGGCACCCGTGATGGATGTCTGTTTAGCATAGGGGTGTCCAATAGGTGCTAGGGGCCTGGGTGCCCAGCTATAAGATCTTTTCTAGGACACTTAGATTTCACCCAATGTTGTTGGCATTTATTCCTTTGGTAGTTATGACCGTTCAAAGAACACTTAGGATTTTTGCCAAAACTTAGTGTTCTGCAAGTGAATTTTTATCAGATTCATGTGTACATTTAGTCAATTAATTGACTCCCAAGTGTTGTTATGTTGTTAAGGTTAGCTTAAGGCGCAACAAAGACATCTGAGCGAGGCCCGAAGCCTCTTCTTATGGAGTTTTGTCGCAAGTTTCATTGAAGGGATTTTATTAAGTCGTACAAATTAACCCATGAATGTATCGAAGAACCTCACTAAGGAGGTCTCATAACCATATTTAGTCTTTTGAACCAAGTTCAATTGACCGCCTCACAAGTGAGAGCTTATTGTAATACATTATTTCTTGTATAAAGTTTGATTGAGTACCCCAATAATATAGTTTTATCATGATCATTAGCTAGTATGATTATGTTTCGCTGGGAACCTCATTCATGAGGTCCCAAGGCAACTCTCATTCATGAGCTTCCACCTTACTACTTAGTTAATCAGTTCAGATTCAACTGAATGCCTCATGGTTGAGGTTCCATCCCAGTAGTCAATCTTTTACTATAGTTGTAATTGGGTGCCTCTTTGTTGAGGGTTTATTATAATACTTAATCAGTGACACCAAAGTAAATTGGACACCTCATTGGTGATTTTTCATCGTGGGACTTAATAAGTTCCAAAGGATGTAATTGTATGCCTCGTTGGTAAGGGGCTTTTAAAACTAAGTGTCATGATTACATTTTGTAAAATATTCCATTTTAAGGTTTTTTTAACCTTAGTACCCATTTTAGCAGTGAAGCTCAATTGTAAGCCTCCTTCAAGAGGTCTTAATTGTCGATGCTAAGTGCTGGGATATTGCCGCTTTCCTCCTATGAGGATTCACTATAGGCTTTTTTAGCTTAGCTACCATATTTTCCTAGTCGAACCTTATAGTGGAATTACACTAAAGAGTTGCCACTCACCTTCGGACAGGTTTTATTGTGGACTTTTGAATGTGGACCACATACTCAGAAAGGGATGTATAGTGGGGTTATGCTAGAGTCACGTCTACACGTCCCCAGATGGCTATATAATAGAATTATGCCAGCAATCACATGGCTTTGGTGGGCCATATAATGGGATTATGCCAGCGACCATGTGTCCCCAAATGGTTGTATAATGGGATTATGCTGGTGATCACATGCCCCCAAAGGAGATTATATGTAAATGAGGACCATGTACTTTCGGATGAGCCTTATAGTGGGATTATGTTGAAGAGTTGCCATTCACATCTAGGGAGGTTTTATTATAGGCTTTTAAGTGGAGATCACCTACTTTCGGAGAAGCCTTGTAGTGGGATTATGTCGGCAACTATGTGCCCTTGAAGGTCGTATAGTAGGATTAGACCTAGGTGGCAACCACATACTCTCAGAGAAGCCTTATAATCGGATTATGCCATAGAGTCATCAAAGGTGCTTTGGAAAGGTAATGTGTAAGTGCCACGAATGATTTGAAGGATGTTCACTATCATGAAAAGTCTCAAATTAATTTCATTAGTACGAGTATAATAATAATGAAAATGTTTTGAGAATCTCAAAATGATCTAAGTATTCGAGCAATACAAAATTAATGCTGGAAATTAAAATTTTGTCAAGCTTAGTAGAAATAAGTAAGTGGTGTATAGATAGTGAAAACTCAAAAGTGACAGCATCTGCAATCCCCTTACTTCAATTGTTGTTATTTCCTTCAACACATTTTTTAGGCTTATTGACTTCTTGAGTGACCACGGCTTTCTCAATCATGATACTCAAGAAATACACGCAAGGACTCTTCTTAGGTGGCAGGAGGTTTTCTAATAATTGACTCTCGAGATTTTAAGTACTTCAAGTTCTGTTGCGTGGTGTTGGGCAAGAGTTCCTAACTGATATGGGAGATCTCACATACTGCTTAGACAAAGCAGTTGAGATAATTCCTTCAGCAATGTTGCTATAACACTCTCCAAAGGTGGGTTAGTCATCTATCGTTCCTCCTGCTTCTTGGAGGAGTCTTTTCCACCCAACATCCAGCTATGTGATAGGTCAGTAGGTTACAACTCTCCTTTTCACCATATTCACTCCTTGGAGGTTTCTCGAGCTCAATCGACCTTCATGTACCTTCGTCTTTCCTTGTCCCCCAGTCTCTTTGTTTAAGGGTATACGAGGTACAATGTGTATATACATGGAGCCAATTTTGGCTAGTGTTTAGGAAATCGAACCGGACTAGCCGATTCGACCAGTTCAACAGGAATAGATAAAGATTCCAATCCGGTTTGATGATTAAAATCAATTGGTGAAAAAATCATTTTAATTTGGTGCAAACCAATAAAAAAACCTATTGAATCGATGAACCGATTTTAATTTTAAATAGATTAATAATTTTTTAAATAAAAATTTAAAATTAAAGATGTCAAATTTCTTTACTTTTTTTCTTCTTTCATTTTCTCATTCTACCCAAACATCAAATTTCAAACCCAAATTCAAGAACTTCAAGATAATTGAAGATTTGTGTATCTTGACTTTGTTACCTATTGTAATATTGGTCTTAATTTATTTTTCAAAACTTTTATGTTATTTAAGTTGGTAATTATTATTCTTGTAAGTAGTAATAGATTCTATAAGGATATTTTTTGCAAAGACTTACTTCATGATGATTTGATATTTTTTTATATATTTATATAATATTAAATATAATTATGACATCACACTAGTTGACCCAGTGGTTAAACCGGTTGAACTGATCGAACCAGTAACCAACAAGGCCATCAGTCCAATTTCTCAAACATTTATTTCGGAAATTGGACTTGTTCTATTCCCCGATCATCTTAGGTCCTAATCTCTATAGTTCTATGTACTTTGAATTTAGGTGGCATATCTCAGGAGTCACTTTTGATATCTGGAAAAAAGTCTTCAAGATACCCTTACTGGACTGGTCTTTTGATCTTGTCCAACGGTCACTTTCTCTAGTAGTCTGCCTTTTGTTGTGATGGACATGATCATATTTTTTTAGACTCTGCATCTTGAGTCCTCTACTATCTTTTTGGTTGGGGAGCGTCTTCAAGGTCCTCCCTCATAGAGCATCTACTTTACCTTCTAGAAGTGTTAATCACTTCTTATGATCTCACATGGGAGTTATTGCCTCTCTTGTGTGGACAAAGCTGTTGGTTTGGATCGAGAAATTCGCCAGAATGGTAAGATGTTTAATTGCACAAGTCGGAGCTCCGATTGCAGTAAGCAATCACCACGATAGGTCAGGTTAGGGGGAGGAGTCATGTTCATGTGCGCAGGTAGAAGAGGGTCGTGCCTCACTCTCCATTCTTCCTTTATTTTGTTTTCTCCATGAATGACAATACTCTTTTATTCATGCGATAGGATTGGCGGGGTGCTCCTGAGAGCCCGTTGTGCCATCACACTTCAACATGTTGAGTATTTTTGTTCTAGAATTGAGCGCTTTCACAATGATGGTCGGAGATAAAGGGCTATATCTTGGGAGAGCGACAATTAGAGGTTGATACTGGCTCCATGCTCCTCCTAATGGGTGTGGCACTAAGGAACGCATCTGGACTCCAATATCAGTAGGGACACTTAGGGAATTAGCTTACAGTGAGGAGTTTGTATCCATATTTCAGGGACAAAGAGGGAAGAGCAATGTCACATTCAGAATTGGCTCTTTGCTCAATTTACTTCAATAAGGAAGAAGTCTCCTCGCTCCGATGAGAGGAGTGCAACAACTCTTGAGGACGGAGCTCCTCAACACGTTGGGTAACTGCTTTAGCCGCAGCTTGGGTGGTGGTAATTTTCGACAAAGTTTTCAACATCTCTTGGGTTATGGGCAAAATGGGATCTCCAAAAGTGGTGCCCGCTACGTGGACATCTCCTCTATTGCAAGTTGTGCATTTGGAGCTGGTTTCGGCAGTGGGTATAATGGTGCTTCAAGCTTATGACTCTCCATGTTCTCTAACATTGAGGCCACCTGATTGTTAAAGTCGCGAGCTCATAATCTCGTTTATATCCTTATCTTTTCTTCTTCATAGTATGAGTTCTCATAAACGGCGCCAAAATGCTACTGCATGTAAGTGGAGCAAGGTCTCTTTCCGTAGACAATAATGTGTCGGTTTATTTTCTCTAGAATGCGTGCAAAGAGATCTTTCGCTCTCAAATGTTTTCAAAATTTCATGATTCTTTGTAAATGATTTCTTCTGCCCGAATTCTCTCTAGAGCTTAGTATTTATAGTTTTTTTTCTTAATGGGCTTATGCCCATTAGAGTTTTGCTGCCATTCTTTATGGGTTTAGATGTTTTGGGCTCTCTAAGCTTTTTATTTAATAAATTGATTTAGTCTACTGGGTCTTTCTTAATTTTTTTTTACTAAATTGCACTTATAGTCTTGTCATTTACATCAATACCCTTTTATAGTAATTATTGCATGAGTTTTAGATCCGAGAATGAAGTTAGAAATGTGTATTATAATGATGAAGAAATATAATGAATTAGTTCTTAAAGATAATTTCAACCAAAAAGAAAAAAAAATGATAATTTTAACCAGGATGAAGAAAAAATAAAAATTTTAGATATTATAAAAAATATATATAATATTGATAGTTAAGATTGTAAGATTTAAGATCATGGAGGTTAGTGGGTATCTACCAGTAAAGGAGAAGCATTTGCATCATTCAGTATTTAAGGAGCAAAAGACCAGTGACCTCGAGACTAGACTATACTTGGAGAACAGAGGTGAAAAAAATTATGAAGGATTCGACGTGTTGTAATGATGGAAGAATAATGCTGAAGTTTATCTAGTTCTTCAACACATTGCTCGAGATATATTCGAGTCTTGAATATCAATAGTGGCACATGAGAGCACCTAGTGTGGGCAATCGCACTTTGACAAATACAAGAACTCAATTAAAACCCAACTAAATTTAGTTTTGCATTTTATGGAATAATTTGTTAAATTAAGATTATACAAAGAAGACATTGAGAAAGGTAAAGATCGTCTTACCTCAGTTCGATGAGGATAATGAAAAATAGCTTGAAAACATATCAACTGCCTCCTTAATTCAAGAACAACTTAAATAATTTGAGTGAGATTGATATAAATTTTTTAAAATCGTATTTTTTAATTATCACAATGCTTATATATATATATATATATATAATATATGTGGTCCCGTCCCGATTTGGCTCGGCCCACCTAGTAGATGGCTAGTTATGGGCAGTCCCTCTTTAATAAGAAAAGCCTGTTGTGGGCTGGCGATGGTTCAACTCGGACCGTTTGGTATCTATAGTCACTTATTTCTCTCTTTAATTTCACTAAAAGAGAAATCAAACTAAGCCAATGGACCAAATTTAGAGGGTGTTTGGGTGAGCTTATAAATTACTCAAAACATCTTATAAAATGTTAAGAGAGCTTATAAGATATTAAAAAGTGTTTGGTAAATTTTTTCTAAAAAAAAACTTATAAGCTTCTAAAATAAGATTTTAGGAGTTTATAATATATTTTTTTTAAAAAGTAAGAAGTTCCAACTTATTTGTAAAATCTTAACAAGCTTTCTTAATTTTAATCATATTAATTACAAAATTATTAGTACTAATATCTCAAAAGCTCCAACATCCTATTTTATCCAAACACTTTAAAAACTTATTTTTAGAAAAATATCTAACATCTTATAAACTCAAAAAATATCTTATGAAATGTAGGAACTTACAAAACATGTTAAATAAATTTAGCCAAACACCCTCTTATATCCCATTTGGAAATAGTAAAGCAAGCTTGAGCATTTTATTTTCAAAATTTCGAATAAATATCCTATGTCTTGTACGCGCTTTCAAATTGTGGATTACAAGCATCTTGAAGATGTTGTATTATATATATATGCATAACAAGGGATGTCCTGGCGCACACAGTTTGACTTTGTTACTGAGATTCTGAGATAGGCGGAACCCGAAGGGCACCCATGTTCGCTTTCCCACAGTCGTCTATCCCATTTTTTTAATGTAAGATTTAAATTCAAATTCAAATCGATTCAAAAGTTCAAATTGCATTTTTATATGAACCACATAATAAGTTAATCTGTATTTATAACTAGATATTTTTTTGTACTTTTATGTGTATGTTTAATAAATTTGTCTGGTTTTAATAGGTGGAAATGAATATTAAAAGCAAAAATCAAATTAATATTCCCAACAGAAAAAACTGGCCCAGTTTCCCACTTCCTTCACTATAAAAGTCCAAGAGGTTGGCCTTAAGATCACTCAGTCTCTTCTCCATATCAATATATTCTCTCTATTAGTTAGTTCTTGTTCGCATTTACTCATCAGCCTCGCCACCATGGTTCTCTCCAAGACCACCTCTCAAACAGACGTCTCCGTTCACTCCACTTTTGCCTCTCGATATGTTCGAGACTCTCTTCCCAGGTAATCTATTATCTATTAATTATATAGATATATTTATGTTGGATTAATCAGAATCAACACTAATCATCTAATCACATTTATATATACATATAAATTATAATGATCTTTAATTTGTATGATTAATAATCTGCTGTGATTATTTATTTATTTATTTATTTTTTATTCATATAAGATGATCGCCTTATATATGTACATAATTATACAATATAGGTTTAAGATGCCGGAGAATTCGATTCCAAAGGAAGCGGCGTACCAGATCATAAACGATGAGCTTATGCTGGACGGGAATCCTCGGCTGAACCTGGCTTCCTTCGTCACAACATGGATGGAACCAGAGTGCGACAAGCTCATCATGGCTGCCATTAATAAAAACTACGTTGATATGGATGAGTACCCTGTCACCACTGAGCTACAGGCAAGTCATGCCCATCCTACCTAGATCTGTTTTATTTATTTATTAATTACTTACACATTAATTATTATATATATGATCCGTATCTGGATGGCTTTCTTGCATTTTTTTAGATTTTAAATTCTTTATTTTAATTTATATTTTATTTTATAAATATATGACATGTTTGTTAAATATTTCTTTATAAAAATAATATATGATTGAAAATTAAATATACTTTATATATATATATATCAAATTAAAATGAAAAATAAAATAAAAGATTTAAAATATTCCTTCATATTCATTCTAAGTTCGGTTAGCTAGGCACGCGGCGTCTTAAAAGGATCACCACATAATTAATTAGATTGATGGCCACTTATATATCCACTATTACATTCATTTCTTATCAAAACTAACCAGAACTATAAATTGTTAAAAAGAAAATGAGCAACAACGGGTCAAGCACGGCTAGTTGCTAGCTGCGCGCGTTCCTAGGCGGGGCCCAACCAAATTGTATTAATTGATATATAATTAACTTAACAAAACATACATTAGGATAATTAACTAATGCTCCCTACCAATACGGCACGATTAATGATCACTGGATGTCTTTTTTCCCCTCACAAATCTAGGGATGGCTATGGGATAGGTTTTGACTTAACTCGAGTTTTATAGTTTCTCACTACGTCCCTACTTACTCCATAGATTTTAGGAGTAAAAATTCGAATTCTACCTTTAATATAAATGTAAAACACGAATCTTACTCTATTTTACCTGCACTCAATTAATATTTTCTATTATTTTAAAAATATCATACACTATACAATTAACGAAATATCACAACTTTAACTTAAATATCATATAAATTTCAACTAAGACAAATTTTATGTTTAGGGTTTGTTGGTATATATATTTTTTTGTAAAAAATTAAATTAAATATAAATATATATATATATGTATACTTTAGGACGGGTCAAGGTGGGTTTACTCTAAACTTGAACCCAACCTGCCCCCACAGCATTAGAGCATAAACACGTCCCGACTTGCGGCGGAGCGAATTTTTTACCCGCCCCAATCGCTTTAAAAATGGATACCCACAGATCGGATATAAATTGTCATTCCTACACAAACTCATGTTTTGATTCAATAGTTAATTACTGTACTGGGAGGAAAATTGATAAATATTATATAAAAACTTCGTCTAAAAGTATTTATAATTGTTATTGGAGAAAAATGTCACTTCAAACATTTTTTAGACCATGATCGGCGTGCCACTACACAGAGGAAACTTAATACAAAAGCAATTATCAATTGGGGGTGTGGATGCATTAGTAACATATAAGCTTGGAATGAAAAACTAATTCTTCCCGTCGTGACCATATATGCTTTGATCATTGGTTCGTATTCAGGATTGAGTCAGAATATAGGAACGTAATTTGAAATTTTCAGAAAGAATAAAAATTTTAATTTATATTTTAATTTACAAAAAAAGAAATATTTATTCTTTTGTCTTAGTCTTACGAACAACAGGCCTGTTTGGTTTCTTCATGTTTTCTACTATTTCATAAATAAAACACATTATTTTTTACATATTTTCACATAACATTATTTTTATTTATATTTTCAAATTACATTTTTCAATAACCTGTATATCTTCTCTCAATAACTTATATATTTCCTCTCTCTATTCCATTGTTTCTATATCTCTCTATCTACAATCTATTAAAACCAACATAATTATTACTTTTTCAACAATCTATCAAAATACAAACTCATTTTCAATTTATTTTCACTAACTAATTTTTTAAATTTTAGAAATGATAAAAATGAAAAATAAAAATGAAAATAAAACCAAACAGGGCCCTTAGCTTTCCCAGATAAAGACCCGAAAAAGAATGGGGAATCTTTCAACCTAATTTTGTAGGTTAGTTGGACAGCTAGAGAAGAAAGAGACAGCTGGTAAGAAACATTAATGTAAGAAGAAAGTCTGGGCGATTATTCTCTTTGATCGGGTCGTTGATAAGATTGATTTTTGTTGAGATCGTGGGATTTCCAGTCAACATATTCCTAACCTTCATTTAATCTTCCGTCTGAACAATCACATGGAAGGAGTCATTGATGTTAACTTAGTAAATTACCCCCATGCAGAATAAAATTGCCTTGCAACCACCCACCAGATTCTGCTTGCCCTTTGTGTCGACTTTGTCAATCAATTAACATCCGAAAGACCAGTCATTAATGTTTTTAAAATTGGATTGGACCAAAAACTAAAAATGTAATTGGTTACTGATTTTATTGATTTGATCGGTTCGACTACTAATTCGATCGTTATAACGTCATAATAATTATATTTAATTATATAATATAATATTTTAAAACTTTCAATAATATAAAAATATTATTTGAAAAAATTTCAATTCTTACTCATTTTTAAATACTTTCTTTTAAAAAAATACTATTTCATAATTAGTCAATTATAAATAAATAAAAAATAATATTTAACATTAATTTAAATAATTATTCATTTCATAATTCAAATTCAAATAAAAATAAATTTTTTTACACTAAATATTCAACACAATCTAAGAGAGATTAAGCAAAATAAAACAGTAAATTAAATATAAGCATCCACATATAATTACTACTTCATTAAATTTTAAAAAAATAAATTCATGTTTCAAAAGACTACATATCCAAACTCTTTAGTCATTATTTTCAACACATAACTCTTTTCTTTTTTACATTTTTATTTTTCTAAAAAATTAATTTTTAATTTTTTTTAAAATAGAAAAATATGTGAATGAGTGGTCAACCAAACAGACCATTATTGGTTGAACCAGTTTTTGACCTATTTTGATCCATTTTGATTAGTTCAAAAGACCACCGATTTTTAAATTTTAATTGGACCAAATTGGCCACCAATCATCAATCGAATCGGACAAGGCGATCTGGTCTGATTTTCAAAACACTGTCAGTCATCCAATCAATCTATAAGGACAAGTTTGGTTGGTGGAATTACATGGGATTAGAAAAAATAATTCTTTTCAATCTAATGTTTTGTTTGTGGGATTGTATACACACAGATCCGTGATTTATCATTGAATCCGTATATATAAACTTAATATGTGGTATTATTAATCTCACCCCCCACTCATGGAATAAATTATCTTACCTTCTCATGAGATAACTTATCATAAGATAACTAATCATAAGATAAATTTAAAATCCAACTAAATTTGTCCCAAGTGTTCTGAGGGGTAAAGCCGTCTTTTCAGGCCTGCGCAATTTCTGTGGAGTCCGCAATCATAGGCCTTGATAAATTAATGTCTAATAAATTTGGGATAAAAGATACCATACATCTCACTAATAATGGACCTCACTTTTTAATACCAAAGATTTGATCGAATAGTTTGTCAAATCTGTAAAGGCCATCCTTGATAATTGATATTGAATTTTTTTAGTTATTTAATGTTTGTAATTATGTTACTTGGTATTTCGCTTAATTATTTAACTAAAAATCGGCCCAAATTCCAGCAAAAATTTCCTTCTGGTCTGTCCTATCCTGTCTGCCGACAACTCAAAACAGATAAACCCAAAAGTATATTCAACTGTGTCCCTCAAGGCAACTAGAAAAGGCACCAAACTGGCTAGTAATGGATCAAAGTAAAATGCTAGCGAGAGAACGCTTTACTGATTATTTCTTCTGCTTTATTGTTTAAATGTTGAAAGCTGACTCATCAAATCAAAGAAGGTTTTTTTTTAGAGATATCAAATCAAAGAAGTTGGGGATGGTAGGAAAGCATTTATCTTTGGTGGGTCTCTAGGCCCTTCACTAATTCTTAGCCATCTAAAGTTTTATTATCAAATTCATGAATTATTACTGGTATTTGTAACGTATTTGTAGACATATAACTATAAATATCATTTTACTAGCTATGCGGTATTGGACTTGTTTCCAGAATTGTCTAAATAATTATGTATATGTGTAACTAAACAATTTTTGAACGAATTTTTATGATTACAAACGTAAATTCCTAACATTTTTGTACCTTCGAGGTATTATCTAGCGATGGGGTAAGTGACAAACGAGTAATGGAAATTGACAAAGGCAAATATCAAGTCGTACGGGAACACACACACATACAAATATATATATATATATATATAAATAAATAAATTAAAAAATTATATAAATATAAATATATATATATATATATTTCAAACAGCAGAATATAATATGAAAATTGATAAACAATATATATTCCTCTAAAACTCAATATTAATGAAGTAGATTTTTGATGTACTATCAGTTCGGCTTGGGGGGATAGAAATTGCTGGGCTTGTCAAAGTAATTGAATGTCTTCATTTGACAACAATGATGGTATTTATAATATTAGTAATTAGATCCATTAGAATTTGGGCTGATTAATGCTATTATACAAATGTGATGGTTCCTTTCTTATGATGCACTCTCTGAAATTATATAATTTTATCAATTTGTCCTTTGGTCTATTATTGTCATATCAATTCTCAATTAGGTACTCTTGTTATTAATTTTATGAATTAACGTAGGATTTTCAAGGTACTTAATGAGGATTTTATGTAATAAAATGGTGAAAACATTTACACATATACTTACTTACGTTAATACTCATTTTCCTGCTGGGCTATATGGAATCATATATTATGATCATCACAGAATAAATTTTAAGATCACATATATGTAGACGACAATATATATATATATATATATATATGTATCTAGCGAATTAAATAAAGATTTTAGTGACGGATGGTTGATCACATGGATTTTCTTTTCTAATTTGGAAATTATGCGGGCATGCAGAACCGGTGCGTGAACATGATTGCACATCTGTTTAACGCGCCACTTGGAGAGGCAGAGGCAGCAGTCGGTGTTGGAACAGTTGGATCATCAGAAGCAATAATGCTTGCTGGTTTGGCATTCAAACGGAAATGGCAGAACAAGATGAAAGAGATGGGCAAACCATACGACAAGCCTAATATTGTGACCGGTGCCAATGTTCAAGTTTGTTGGGAGAAATTCGCACGCTACTTTGAAGTGGAGCTCAAAGAGGTCAAACTGAGGGATGGCTACTATGTAATGGACCCGGAGAAGGCCATCGAAATGGTTGATGAGAACACTATCTGTGTGGCTGCTATATTGGGTTCCACACTCAACGGGGAATTTGAAGACGTTAAACGCTTGAACGACCTCTTGCTAGAAAAGAACAAGCAAACAGGATGGGACACGCCAATTCATGTTGATGCAGCAAGTGGGGGTTTCATCGCACCATTTTTGTACCCAGAACTGGAGTGGGATTTCAGGTTGCCCCTAGTGAAGAGTATCAACGTTAGTGGCCACAAGTATGGCCTCGTATATGCTGGCATCGGGTGGGTCATCTGGAGGAGCAAAGTGGACTTGCCTGAAGAACTCATCTTCCACATTAACTATCTCGGAGCCGATCAGCCCACTTTCACCCTCAACTTCTCAAAAGGTACCTACGTAATCACTTTTGATCATCTATTTCATTTTATATCTCATCTTTTATTTTATTTAACGAATATATGCCTAATGTATTAACTATTTTGCTTATATAAATAATTCATTAAAAATTAGATACACTTATCATATATTTATTAAGTTGAAATAGAAAATGTGAAATATAGAATGAAATAAATCAGATACATACCTACCTCTTTACACATAATTAATTAATTTCACTAATTCCAATGTATATTCTGAAATTGTACCTTGCAGGTTCCAGTCAAGTAATTGCTCAGTACTATCAACTTATTCGCTTAGGTCATGAGGTAACTAATTCATTACTATATAAGTTTAAGCTACTACAATTAATTAATTATGTACATCCAATTGGTATAGTAGCCCTAATTAATGACACTTATATATGTGAATTTTAAAATTTGAGTCCCTTAATAAATTTTAAGTGTGTGTACGCATGAAAATAAAGAAATTAAAATACATATCTAGCTAGGACTAATTAATTCCATGCATGCATGTAGGGATATCGCAACATCATGGAGAACTGCCAAGAAAATGCAATGGTACTAAAGGAAGGCTTGGAACGAACTGGGCGCTTCAACATCATATCCAAAGACAATGGGGTACCACTGGTGGCCTTCAGCCTCAAGGACAATAGCCGCCATAACGAGTTTGAAGTGTCGGACATGCTCCGCCGCTTTGGGTGGATCGTCCCAGCCTACACGATGCCCCCCGACGCAAAGCATGTAACCGTTTTGCGCGTTGTTATCAGAGAGGACTTTTCAAGGACCCTTGCTGAGAGGCTTGTCATTGACATTCAAAAGGTTCTTCACGAGCTCGACTCGCTTCCTTCTAAGGTTACCGAGAAGCTTACAACCACCGAAGAGCACCACCCTGCTGTCATCAAGAAGGCCGCTGTTGAGGTCCAGAGGGAGATTACCGCTGCTTGGAGGAAGCTCGTTGCTGACAAGAAGAAGACCAATGGCGTCTGCTGATCACATATTTAAACATTAATTAAATAAATATGCAGCTCGTGTTTAATTTTTTTCTCAAATTGGCTACTTATATAGGGTATGGTTTGAGCATGACAGAGTTGGAATTTTCTACTGTTCCAATTCTTTAGATTTCCATAATATTATGCCTTTGTATTGCGACAAATGATGTTTATTGTGGGGGGGGGGGGGGGGGGGGGGGGAATGCAAATTTAGCCTGCATCTTGGGCCGGGGGGGGGGGGGGGGAATGCAAATTTAGCCCTGCATCTTGACCCTACTGGCAAAAAAGAATTTTACCTTTTCGAGCTATAAAATTAGTACACCACATTTAAAAATTTAATAATTTAAGGACAAATTGAACCTGAATTATAACTGTGAGCGGCCCGTGTCTACATGGTGTGCCGCCACGTCAGTCCAAACATTTTCCTCTTTCCTTCATGACGTATGACGTGGCAATTAAACCTACCACATCAATACATTTATTACACTTGGACAAAAAAGAAAAAGAAATTGCACAAAAAACCAAAAAACAAATAAAAAAAAAGCAAAAAAATAAAAAAATACATAAATCTTGAAAAATAATTTATACACTTATATGTATATATACATATGTACATACATACACACATATATTTCACATGCCAAATCATCAAATTAATTGCAATTGAATTTTAAAAAATTTAAAACTTACACACCAAAATTTAAAATATCCAATATCCTCCAAATTTATAAGATTTTATTTGATACGAATTTATCATTTAAAATTTTAAAAAATATAATTTATCACTTTAAGCCATATAATTTTAATAATTATTAGTTACATATTTAATAATATTAAAATAATAAATATATCTAAAAGATAATTAAATTTTGTTAAATTTATTTATTAAATTAAAAATAAAATATAAATTAAACTGTAAAAATTCTATCCTCTTAACTATATAATTCAAAATTACATAGTAATATTAAAATCATAAATATATCTAAAATAGTTCAATTTAATATAAATATATTTTATTTATTAACTCAAATATAATAAAATAAAAATTAAATGATAAAAATTTAAATTTATCCTCTTTATTATATAATTACAAATTATATAATAATATTAAAAACATAAATATTGTAAAATAATTCAATTAAATATAAATAAATGAATTCCAATACAATAATAATAATAATTTAAAAAATTTAAAAAAAAAAGAAAAAGAAAAAAAATCCCCAATTCCCATCCCTCCAGCCCTCATCCCCATCCCCCCCCCCCCTATACCCCTGCCGCTGGGCTTGCAGCATCTGCCTGTCGCCTGGGCCAAGTGGCTGCCTGGACCAGCAGTCGCCTTCGCCTGACCACCGGCGCATGTGTGGGCACCTCCGCCTGGCTTGGCGGCCACCTACACCGGGCAAATCTAGACAAGCCAGATCTGCCGACCAGTCGCTTGGCCATGGCTGTCATAGCCATGGCCATTGCGAGGGATGGGGTGGGGGTTTTATATATATTATATATATTTATGTATTTAGAATTTATATGTATATGTGTTTGTATGTATGTATTTTTATTATTTTTATTTTTTTTGCTTTTTTTTTTTAATATATAAACTTATTTTTTTGCTTGTTTTATATTTTTTATTTACGTGTTTTTGCTGATATGGCATGTTTAATTGCCACATCATATGCCATGCAAGAGAGAAGAGAATGTCTGGACTAACGTGGCGTCAAGTCAGCTGCCACGTAGACATGGGTAGCTCACAATTACAATTCGTTACAATTTGTCCTTAAATTGCCAAATTTTTAAAGGTGGTGTACAAATTTTGCAGCGTGAAAGTTAAAGTCCTACATTGCCAATGAGGTCAAGTTACAAGACCAATTTTGCATTTTTCCCTTTATTGTGACAAACAATTAAAGAGATTTATTTTTAAGTTAAATACATTCTTTTAGTTTACTTAATGCTTTTATATAACATTTAATTTTATATATTATGTTTACCTCTCTTCATATTTTATACCAATCTAATAAATATAAAGTAAAATGATGTTTAAGGCTATTTTAAGTATGTTTCTTATGTAGCAATGATGTGTATAAGTTATTTTTATCCTTTTTGCTATTTCCACACATTTCATATATAATTTGCTATCAAGATGTGTTATTTTGTTATCAATGCAAAGATACTATATTAATTAATTTTTTTGTAACTCCACATTCAATGTCGGTAAATACTCAATATATATACATATAAATATGTGTGCTTTTTTTTTTATATAATTTTGTATCTCCCTCTCTCTCTCTCCCCCTCTCTACACACACACACACACATATATATTGAAAATATTTGTCACACCCCAAAATCGAACCATATAGTCTAGTCTGGAGGCGTGAAACTCAATTCCTAATAAATGATACTAACAATCCAAAATCATAAAGTTAAACAAGGACTCAAACCAATCCAAGGGAGACTCACAACACATAACTCAAAGTATCAAAATCTTTCCGAAACTAAAACAAATTAAAATCCATAATAAATAAAATAGAACTAATAAACTTAGGAGAAACATACTAGTCTACTGCAAAATCCAAAACTAAGTCTTCAATCTTGATTCCTATCATATGCAAGATCCACCTCATCACTGGGGCTAGGATCTAGGTCTGCTAGAAGGAAGTTAAAGAAGGAAACGAGTGTGAGTAAAAGAATCAGTGAGTGCCAAGTATGTGCATTGTGAGTTCCGAAATTAAAATTATTTGTATAGTGAAAATGTTCAAGAATTCGTACAGCAAAAATATTTGAGAAAACATAAGTGGAATTCATAAAATAGTTTAGCAGTAACAGTCAAGAAGTTTATAAATAGTTAAGAGTTTTATAAACAGTCAAGAGTTTAATAAATCGTTTCTCTAGACTAACAACTTAAATGCGATGATCAGACAGTGTTTGATGTAGCCAGTCAACCTTATGACTCCCACCGTAACAGTCCCTTATCGCTTCGGGCAAGGTACGACCTTACCAAAATAGTGCCCGAGCGTCCCTGAGAATTCCTACGACCCACTTTAGCCACAAACGACTTCTGTTGTGCACTGGGGGCATTAGGTCATGGGGGCTTGGGGTTCAACCGGCAAGCCCGCTGTTGTGCGGTGAAGTCCCTTGCATACCCAGACCAAGTTGGATCTAACTAACAGTAACAATAACAGTAATCGACTAATCATCGAATTTAATTACTAGTCTAGAAGTATTAAAATCATAAAATACATGTTTTCTTGTACGTGAAACAAAATAAAGTAGTTTTTGTGTGCAATGGAATACATATATAGTGCAGTGTAACTTAAAACAAGTTGCAATCAAATTACTATAGCATATATCCTTATAGATTTTGAAATAATATGTATACATATATATAGGTTTAGGCATTCACAGAACTTATCGATTGAACCAAGAGTCGACCCATGTCGTGTCAAGTCCTTGATCACCTGCTGGAATAAGTAAAATACATAACTTAATTAATATCTAATACGGAACCCCAATTGTACCTATAACTTATATCGCTCACGACATCATGCCTTCAATGGGTCTATGAAAAATAAATTTCCCCCTTTTTCTTTCCTTATTTTTGCTAACAATTACTGGTCCAAAATAATTAATTCCAAATTCCTCAATACACAAAACTTAACCTTGAACATAATTAGTTGGGTTTGTTCTATTCTATTTACATCCTAGAGTAATATCTTGAGGAAATCAATTGTAAATTCAATTATTGGTTCCAGTAAATGGTTTTACTCTTAGCTTACATTTCATTTTGATAAAACCACTAACAATTATATATAGGATGTGAATGCTGTACATCATGGTACAACTAATCAATAACAATCGAAGTCAAATTCTTCTTTCCAATTTACAATGACAAGGTCATTACATTTGGGTCGAGGAAAGCTACACAGGCTACCATTTGAAATCATTGAGACAATTCCAAAAAAATTCCTAAAAGGAATCCCATTTTCTTTTACTAAACTTGAGCTTTAATAATTCCATTGACCATACAACAAAAATAGATTGAATTTATCTCTGAAGAAATGTTAATTTAGTAGGAACATATGATAATTAATGAACAAATATAACCTCCCACATTCTAGACAAACTAAAAATTCCTCCAAGAATTATCTCCCAAAACAATCTTACCGATCTAAAAATCAGTGACCGGAAAATGTTTATAAATAATTAAAAGGAAAAAAAAGAAGAAAAATAAAACGCAAGAAGTTAAATCTAAGTTTGCCAAAAGGTACAGCTTTGTTATTATGGCAACACGCCACATAGGGACAACCAAGCGATTTGAAGAATTTTCCTACTATAGTCATGAAGTAATCTTGCTTTTATATGACGTCGGACCGCAAAGTGTATCAAAATATCTTTAAAATATAAGGTTAAACAATATTCAAATGTTCCTTACCCAAAATTGTGTCTACTTTCCCATCTCCCTTTCTTTTCTTTCCTTGCCAGCACAACCGTTGTTCTCCATTTTCTTCCCCCTATCATCTTTCATCTCCTTTCGTCTTATTTTTTATTTTTTATTTTTTATTTTTTTTCTAATGATGTAGCTAGGGTTTTGATCATAAGATATATATATATATATATATATAGAGAGAGAGAGAGAGAGAGAGAGAGAGAGAGAGAGAGAGAGGGACTCTTATAGTTTTCCTTCTAGGACTAGGATAGGCCTACTATAATTATAGTGTCTAACTTATTGAATCCTAAAGTCTCAATGATTAAATTTCTTGTATTAATATAACATTAATTCAAATAAAATTACAACTTACGCTTACCAAAACTTGGAATATATATATATATATATATATAAATAATAGTTATCACTATTTGATCATGAGATAATTCAATGATATATATATATTTATGAAATGATACTTCATGCTTTACCAAAACTTTAATTGAAATAAAAATAAAATAAAATAAAATAAGGTGAGGTAATTAATTAAATATGAAATAAAATTCTCAGGTATTACAGTATTACAGCAAAATTAGTTAAAATCATAAGGCGGCATTTGGTTGGAAAATATTACCTTAATTTGATACTCCCTAAATTATGTTATATTCCATATTTTAATATTTTAATTAAGTTAAATTCCTTAATCTAAGCTCAAAAATTCCTATAAGTAATTTATTCTAAAGTTAACTGAAACATACAGTTCATTAATACTTAACATTACCAAAATATTTGTCTTACTTTTTTCTTCACCTCTGTAGGATTATTTACTTGGTGATTTCAATTTGAATATATATGTGTCTTATATTTTTCATATGATTTTCCATATTAATAAACTTTTATGTCAATGAACCAGGTTAATTTACAAAAGAAATTTGAAGTCTGAATTTTGTGGTAAGTTGAAATTTTTTTCTCCTACTACCTATATTTATTTTTTACTTTTGGTCATTTTTTCACCATTTTTTTTTTTGGGTATTATGGTTTCGTTTAACCCATGATTTGTTTGTTTGTATCATTTTGTTGGTATGATATTTTGGTGGCTTAGAGTTTTTTAATTTTTATTTTTATTTTCTTCCCATTTGATATCATTTTTAAATCCATGTTAGAAAATAAAATAAAATGATAAAAGATCAATTTCAACTTTGATAATTTTATGTAGTAGGAAACTGAAAATGTTTCTGGATTATGTTTGAGTCGATGAATTTGAAAATAAGAATTTTAAATTCAGATTAATTTTCTAATTACGTCAAAGCCCCTAGCATGTTGAAAGCAAGAGTAGCGTTAGGATCCATAAATCAAAACTTCAAAAGCTTGAAAAATAACTAAGCTACTCAAGCAACCAATGATCTAGACATGCTATAGATTTGGATTAGGAAGAAGAATTACCTCTGGTAGCTCAAAACAAGGAGAAAATTAAGTATCTTTCTCGAATCTAGAAACCATCTGGAATCGGCACAACGGAAATGCGGCAACCGTTGCCCCAATTAAACTACTCCAAAAATCACCAAATTAAATCTAGAACACCTCCACACACTGAGGAAGCTATTGTGAAAACATTGGAGCAAAAAGTCTTCCGAATTACTCCAGAAAAATTCGCCAATCCAGTGCTATTGCAGGTGGATCTTCAAGATATAGCAAGTCAAATGCTTTGCCTCTATTGATACGATCCACACCCCACTAAATCTTCTAATTTCCCCTCACTAGAAGCTAGAGTTGGAGAGGAGAAAATGAGGTAGAGGAGGCCAATTTTCAAGTTGGGAAGAACAAGGAATGCAAAGCTCAACACATGATGCAATGCATGGAGAGAGAGGGAGTTTTGGAGGGAATGCAAAGAATCTAATCTTCACACTTTCAACAGTGTGTATTCGAATTTGCTCACCCTCTATATCTATATATAGAGGGTGGAAGGTGTGATGCTAGTTAGCATCACACCTTCCTCAAGGTGACCGCCCATATGGCATGTCAAGTTGGCAAATTTAAATTCAAGTCCTATTTGAATTTCATGTGAATTTCAATTACATTTGAAATCTAACTCCAAATTAATTAAGATGCTAATTTAAATGAATACTTCATTTAAATTTTTCCTCCAAAAAGTATTCTTCCCATTAATTAAATTAGACACTTTAATTTAATTAATTAACCTTTGATTTCACTCTTAAATCAAACAAGCTTAACTCTTAAGCTCAAACTAGTCAACTCAACTCTTTGAGTCAACTTGACCAATTGATGGTCAATATGGCACCAAATAATTAACTTCTTAATTATTGGTATAATTTAACTCTTTAAATTAGTTGATTAATTTAATACTTAAATTAATCAAACCAAAATTGACCGTTAAATTGAATCTTTGAAAATCAGTCACCAAAGGGTGAGTTTTTCTAACATTTAGAAAATTGCTTTACCAATTTTGGAAGCTAATTGGTTTTTGTGTGTGACCCAATAGGTTCTACCATTCATTGGACATGGGCTCGCAACTCTTTGTAACTTTTGAATATCTTATATTCATTTTAGTTTAAAACTCCTTTTAAACTAATCGACTCAATTTAATTAATTTCATTAATCGAAGAGTACCCAATCTCCATGGTCGATGTCCAACCTCAAGCCATGGAGCCCAACTAATTGGCCAAAATGAATATTCTGGAGAACCATCATAGCTCTACGCGTATTATGGAAATACGGTCCTTCCATCTCCTATCTCCCGAAAGAGGCCTAAGGTAAGATATTTGTCGGCTCGCTAATATCCTCGATACTATGTCTCTATTCTTAATGCTCGATTTCCTTGTGTGACCTCATCTTTGGAAAACTACTTTTCCAAATTGTCACACCACCTTGCGCAAGGATTTCTTGGAATTTATCATTATAGAACACATAGGAGATGCAGTAGCCCTTCACAAAAGCGAGGAGTTAGATTCCATCTTGGATCTCACAAACCTCCATGCCAAGTAGCCCATACTCAACCTCAACCTGAAAGACTTGCTAAGTGGTCAAGGAAGAGTTAAAGCATAAGGACCGGACATAAGTTTACCATGGATCATCAACTTAAAGGACTAATAATATACACTAGCGTAAGTGGGAGAATTAACCACTACCTACTTGCCACTACGACTATCTAGTGAATTCTCCAGTGGGTCTTTAGTGCCTTGTTCTCAAACAAGCACCCATATCTCTAACAGTTGCTCATGGAACGGAGCAATATCCAACTCTTAGATTTATGCATCGTTAGTGTAAGTTTATTCGAATCTTAGATGTCCTATTTCATAAGATTCTATGACTTAGAAGATTTAAGATCACAACCGTGTGAGACTTATTCCATAGTCATCGAACCAAGTCCCGCAGTCATAAGTGATTTGGGGGCTTCATCCAAACGCAAGTGAAGTAATAAAGAGCATAAGATGAAAATGGCCATATAAAGAATATCATTTATCAAGATTGTTTTAAAAGGAAATAGCTTATACAAGGCCAATCTAATTGGCTTGCCGGGTACTATTCCAATAATCTCCCACTTGCCCTAAAGGCAATACCCCATGGTCTTAAAACCCATCTTCTCAAGATGTTCATCAAAGACCTTTTGCGTTATGGGTTTTGTTAGTGGATCTACTATATTCTCTTTCGAGGCAACTCTCTCCACTCAGATGTTACCTCTACCAATGATCTCCCGAATTAAATGATATCGCCTCAAAATGTGCTTGGATTTCTGATGAGATCTTGGCTCTTTGGCTTACGCCACTGCCCCGGTGTTGTCGCAATAGACAACCACTGGCTCAGCAATGCTAGGCACTACCTTCAACTCTTGAATGAAGTTTTTCATCCAAACACCTTCATTTGCAACTTTCAAAGACGCAATGTATTTTGCTTTAGTGGTGGAATCGATCGTGGTGTCTTGTTTAGAACTCTTCCAACTCGTTATTGAGGCAAAATATAAATCTAGAAATAGATTTGAGGTCATCTACTTCGGATTGGAAACTTAAATCTGAAAACCCTTGTAACTTCAATTCTCATTTGCCGTACACTAAAAACAAGTCCTTAGTCCTTCTCAAGTACTTAAGGATTGCTTTCACGGCTATCCAGTATCTCTCACCTGAGATTGGATTAGAACCTACTCGTAATACTTAGTGAGTGTGCCACATCCGGTCTAGTACATTAAACTGCATACATTATGCTACCAATAGCGGAGGCATAGGGTATGTGAGACATCCTTCGTTTCTCCTCTTCTGTCTTAGGGGCTATAGACTTGGAGAGACGAATGTCATGTCCCATGGGAAGAAATTTCTTCTTGGACTCTTTCGTACTAAACCTCTTTAGTATTTTGTCAATGTACGGGGTTTGGGATAAACCTAGCATCCTCTTAGATCTATCTCTATAGATACGTATTTCTAATACATATGATGCTTCTCCCAAATCCTTCATGGAGAATTGTGTAGATAACCACTCTTTAGTACACTCTAACATTCCTACCTCATTCCCAATGAGAAGGATGTCATTGACATAAAGCACAATAAATTGTATACTACTCCTACTAGGCCTTTTTGTACACACACGAACCATACACACTTGTGACAAAGCCAAAAGATTTAACCATTTTGTCAAAACGTATGTTCCAACTTTGAAATGCTTGTTTGAGTCCATAAATGGATCTCTGGAGTTTGCAAACCTTTTGCTGACTCCTCTTGGATGTAAAACCTTGTGGTTGCTTCATATAAATTTCTTCTTCAATGTCGCTATTGAGGGAAGCGGTTTTCATATCCATTTTCCATATCTTATAGTCATAATATGTGGCTATGGCAAAAAGAATATGAATTGACTTAGGCATTGTGATCATGAAAAGGTTTTCTCAAAATTGATACCGAGTCTTTGAGTGTAAACCTTTGCCACTAGTCGCGCCTTAAAAGTCACCACTTCTCCATCCACTCCAAGCTTTCGCTTATAGATCCACTTGCAACCTATGGGAACTATTCCCTTTAGTGGATCTACCAAAGTCCATACTTTGTTCGAGTACATGAAGTCCATTTCGGATCTCATGGCTTCAAGCCAACATCCCGAATCTATGTCCAACATAGCTTCCTCATAGGTCTTCGAATCACTATCCGATGAGCCTGTTTCATAAAGGAATCTAAACATTTCGGGTTGCTTATTGATTCGGTCTGACCTACATAAAGGTTGTGTACAAGGCTCTTGTTACTTGCTTGTTTCCACCGCTTGTGGGATTTCTTGATTATCTTGAACTTCATCAAGTTCAACAATAACATTTCTATCTAATAGAAATTTCTTTTCCAAAAAGTGGGTGTTCCTTGAAACAAACACCTTTTGTTCCGAGGCATTATAGAAATAATAACCCGTAGACTCTCTAGGGTATCCCACAAACTTGCACAAGGTGGATCTTCTATCCAATTTATCTCACACTGTCCGTCTTACATAAGCGGGAGATCCCCAAACCTTGAGACAGTAGTAAGAGGGTGCTTTGCCAAACCACATCTCATGTATCTTTAGAACTGACATAGATGGTACTATGTTTAGTAAGCTCGCCGTTGTTTGTAAGGCGTTTCCCCAAAAGGATATAGGCACATTGAAAAAACTCATCATGAAATGTACCATGCCCAATAAGGTACGATTTCTCCTCTAGGCTACTCCATTGTGTTGGGGTGTGCTGGGTGGATTCCATTGAGAGATAATCTCATTCTTCTTTAGATAATCCAAGAATTCGGTGCTCAAGTAATCCCCCATCGATTCAATTGAAGAACTTTAATACTTAGTCCCAATTGCTTTTCCATTTCACTCCTACACTCTTTGAACTTTTCAAAGGCTTCGGACTTTTTCTTCATAAGAAACATGTGTCCGAACCGACTATAGTCATCGGTTAAGTTGATGAAGTGGGAATAACCTTATCTCCCACGAACTCTTAGTAGTCCACAAACATCCGTATGGATCGAATCCAAGAGACTTGTGGAGCGCTCCGTTTGTCCTACAAAGGGAGCCTTGGTCATTTTTCCCTTTAAACAAGATTCAAAAGTTGGAAGGTTCTCAATGCCACTAACATTTAGTGCTTTGAGAGCTTCTAACTTGCTCATCCTATTCTTAGAGACATGGCCAAGTCTTGCATCCCACAACATGGCATCTTCTTGGTTATCTAACTTTCTTTTACTTGATTGAATGTGCATAAGTGAAGGTTTAGAATCAAGTGTGTAAAATCCATTTATTAATGTACCTTGAGCAATCAAAGAACCATTCTTTAATGCCTTCGACTTTCCATTCGATATAGAAAAATCAAATCCTTCATTATCAATAACGGGAAATAATGTTCTTAACAAGATGGGGTACATAATAAATGGGATCAAGTGTAATGCGCATTCCACAAGTCCAACTTGATAACACCTTGAAAAGTGGCCGCAACTCTTGCTCAATTTCCTAAGTGGAGGATCATATCCCATTCACGGAGACTCCTTCTTCTTTCTATCCCCTGTAATGAATTACAAAGGTGAGAACCGCATATGGTATCAAATACCTATGTGGAAGAATTAGTCGTCATATGCATTTCAATAAAGTACATACCCTTCTCAAAGGTTGCAAGGTAAGCTTAGCAAAATTTTTTTCAATGCCCCTTTTTCGCCATAGTAGAAACAACTAGCTTTGGTTCTAACCTTCTTCTTAACCCTCCCAGAACTCTTTTTGGGTTGCTTCCCTTTCGAGGAAGAACTTTCTTCCTCTTACCTCCCTTTCTAGGACCCGGAAGGCTCTTCGACTTGGAGGAAGATGCAAGCATAAGGGGATTTTCCGTTCTCATAGTTGCCTTTGTGGTCACAAGCATATTAATTAATTCGTTAATCGTAACATCTTGATTGGACATATTGAAGTTTATAATGAATTGATCATATAATGGTGGTAATGACTGTAGGATGAAATCCACGTAAAGGTCATTGTCCATGATCACATCTAACTATCCAAGCTTCTCGATGAGTCCAATCATCTTGAGGCCGTGATCATAGATATTGGACCCTTCTCTCATCCTTACCCTAAGAGCTCCTTAGACAAAGCAAACCTTTTGTGTCTACTTTGTACACCATACAACTCTTGCAAGTATATATAGATCTTTCGAGCATGTTTCATGTGCTCATGAGTCTTTTGGAGCTCGTTGGACATGGATGCCATCATGACACACCCCACTTATAGATCATCATGTACAAATTTTGTAAACATTTCACGTTGTGCATCGGTGGCATCATCACCAAATGTGTCCATGGGACTTTGATCAAGGATGTAAGTCCGCTTTTCAAAGTCAAGAATGATTTTAAGATTTCTTAACGAATCTTGGAAGTTAGGCTTGGTAAGTTTATTGGTTTCCAAAATTGATGCGAGTGGATTCTTAGCCATTTTGATTGAAGATTTCAAAAATCTACAAGAGGAGAAAAAAAAGAGTATAAGCATGTGATTGAGTTTGGTATTAAAAACATGTTTATGGTCTTTCAAGCATCCTCCCACTATTTTATCAAATTCTTCACCCCCAAGAAGATTTCGGGAAATCATATTTCCTAGTGAGAATCAAGATCCTAAGGACTTGTAAGTGGACCCCCGCTTTGAGTGCCATCCACAAACAATTGAAAGGTGAGCAATGCTTGCTAATTGCATCACATGCAACTCTTGATATATTTTGCCTCACTTTTCATATAGACACCCCACTTCGAGTGCATTTACATTGCTAAGTGTTAAGTCGTACCTACCAATCAAACTTTGATTCAAGATAGCTCCATGTCGTCCCCCACTTTGAGTGCCAATGCAAAGAGGTTCTCAAATCAAATGTGCATCATATGCTAAGTATACGCTCACAGCTTTCCTCCTAAGTGTGACCCCCACTTCGAGTGCCATCACACAAATTTGGTAGCATCATCACGGCGCATACTATTGGTAGAATGCTTTGATTAATTAAAACTCTTTTAATTTGTATCCATTTCGATTTAATATTTGAAAAGCACTTAGACATTCTAAGTGGAGGGTGTTTGCTTGTAAAGATCTCATCATTTTATCTTCTTATTTAGATTTTCTATATCCTAAATATGCATCTCATACATCAATAGGATATGAAAAACGTAAATAAGTAAATGTGCCTAGCATGCTCTTAGGGTGGGATGACCATGAGCCTAACCAAGTGGTGCACTTAAAGCCATAGGTGTACCACCTAGTTGATTTTATGTAGGTTGATTAAATCTAGCTATTACATAAGTGTATCCCATACATACATGGGTCTTCAAAAGTCTCCATGCCTCCAATGGACTCATTTGCTGCATGCAATTACATGAATAGGAAATCCTCACTCCTAGTGATTCTACTCTCATAACATTTACAAGGTAGAAATGAAGAGGCATGCAAGCCTCAATTTAATACAACTCATTTCAACAACTTGAAACAAATAAAAAAAATATTAAAGGCTCATGATCATCCCCATTCATTCATCATCCATTCAACGATTAATGAACAATAAATAAATCTAGAATTGATAATTAATTCTAACAATTAAATGCTTATCTTATAAACAAATAATTAACAAGCATAACATTTATGCCATAAATTGGAGATTAACTTTAACTAGATTTTAAAAGCAATAAAAAATGTCAAACATAATTTTGAGGACTTGCACAACACTTGTGCATCTATAACACACGATTTAATGCCATTTCTAGCCACTCAAGGAACCAAAAAGAAGCTCAAAACCTGCCTAATCCTAAACTGGGCACTACTGGCCAAGCTTGGCATGCTGCTGGGCAATAGCTCTAGGTCACTGCCAGGCTAGCTTGCACCATTGCTGCCGGCAGCCCCTGTTTTGGGGTTAAAGGCTAGTCAAGCTTATTTTTAGCTCTATTTTTGTGCACAAAAAATTGTAGAACACTTTGTAGACATTAAATCACACATTATGGACCAATTTCTAGATCTAAAACTCCTTTTAAAACTGAAAATCAAACTGCTCAATCATGATTCAAAAATTGAAGTTCAAGTGAGAATCAAATTCTCCAAAAACCTCCAATCAAATTCCAATCTCATTGGATCAAAAAATGACCAAAACACTTTTGATCGAAAACAACATGCTATATCATCATATAACATCAATTAATGCCAAATCAACATTCAACATTAATAACTATGAATTGAAACATACTAGAACATGAATCAACACTTAAATCACATAAAAGCATGCTTTCAATTCATCAAGCAATTGAGCTACAAGCATTATCAACCAAACACTCCAATCCATTACTCGGATCAAGTATTTGGTGATGTTGATCAATTCATAACATGAATCAACCAAACAATTATCCAAAACATAGCATGAAATAGGCGTCGATACCACTTGAAAGCAAGAGTAGCGTTAGGATCCATAAATCAAAACTTCAAAAGCTTGAAAAATAACTAAGCCACTCAAGCAACTAAGGATCTATACATGCTATCCAGAAACTATCTGGAATCGGCACAGCAGAAAGGCAGCAATCTTTGCCCTGTTAAATTGCTCCAAAAATCACCAAATTAAATCTGGAACACCTCCACACACTAAGGAAGCTATTGTGAAAACATTGGAGCAAGAACACTTTCTAATCGCTCCAAAAATATTCACCAATTTGGAGCTACTGTAGGTGGATCTCCAAGATATAGCAAGTCAAAGGCCTTGCCTCTATTGATATGATCCACACCCCAATCAATCTTCCAATTTTCCCTCACTAGAAGCTGGAGTTATAGAGGAGAAAATAAGGTAAAGGAGGTTGATTGTAAGGTTGGGAAGAACAAGGAATACAAATCTCAACACATGATGCAATGCATAGAGAAAGAGAGAGAGAGTTTTGGAGAGAATGCAAAGAATTTAATCGTCACAATTTTCAGCAATGTGTATTCGAATTTGCTCACCCTCTATATCAATATATAGAGGGTGGAAGGTGTGATTCTAGTTGGCATCACACCTTCCTAAAGGTGACTACCCATGTGGCATGTCAAGTTGGCAAATTCAAATTCAAGTCTCATTTGAATTTCATGTGTATTTCAATTACATTTGGAATCTAATTCCAAGTTAATTAAGATGCTAATTTAAATGAACACATCATTTAAATTTTCCCTCCAAAAAGTATTCCTCCCATTAATTAAATTAGACACTTTAATTTAATTAATTAACCTTTGATTTCACTCTTAAATCAAACAAGCTTAACTCATAAGCTTAAACTAGTCAACTCAACTCTTTGAGTCAACTTGACCAATTGATGGTCAATATGGCACCAAATAATTAACTTCTTAATTGTTGGTCTAATTTAACTCTTTAAATTAGTTGTTTAATTTAACACTTAAATTAATCAAACCAAAATTGACCGTTAAATTGGATCTTTGAAAATCGATCACCAAAGGGTGAGTTCTTCTAACATTTAGAAAATTGCTCTACCAATTTTGGAAGCTAATTGGTTTTTGTGTGTGACTCAATAGCTTCTACCATTCATTGGATATGGGCTTATAACTCTTTGTGACTTTTGAATATCTTATATTCATTTTAGTTTAAAACTTTTTTTAAACTAATCGACTCAATTCAATTAATCTCATTAATCGAAGAGTACCCAATCTCCATGGTTGATGTCCAACCTCAAGCCCATGGAGCCCAACTAATTGGCCGAAATGAATATTCTGGAGAACCATCATAGCTCTAGCTCTACGCGTATCATGCAAATACTGTCCTTCTGTCTCCTATCTCTCGAAAGAAGCCTAGGGCAAGATATTTGCCGGCTCCTTAATATCCTCGATACTATATCTCTATTCTTAATGTTCGATTCCCTTGTGTGACCTCACCTTTGGAAAACTCCTTTTCCAAATTGTCACACCACCTTGCGTAAGGATTTCTTGGAATCTATCATTATAGAACACATATGAGATGCACTCGCCCTTCACAAATGCGAGGAGTTAGATTCCATCTTGGATCTCACAAACCTCTATGCGAAGTAGCTCATACCCAACCTCAACCCAAAAGACCCTCTAAGTAGTCAAGGAAGAGTCAAAGCATGAGGACCGGATACAAAGTTACCATGGATCCTTAGGTCAGAGGACTAATAATATGCATTAACGTAAGCGGGAGAATTAACCACTACCGACTTGCTACTACGACTATCTAGTGGATTCTCCAGTGAGCTTTTAGTGCCTTATTTTCTAACAAGCACCTACTAACACGCACAAATATCTCACACGGCTGCTCATGGAATGGAGCAATATCTAACTTTTGAATTTATGCATCGTTAGTTCAAGTCTATCCGGATCTTAGATGCCCTGTTTCATAAGATCCTAGACTTGAAAGATTTAAGATCACGACCGTGTGAGACTTATTCCATGGTCATCGAACCAAGTCTTGTAGTCATAAGTGATCTAGGGGCTTTATCCAAATGCAAGTGAAGTAATAAAGAGCGTAAGATGAAGATGGCCATATAAAGAATATCATTCAATCAATATTATTTTACAAGGAAACAACTTATACAAGGCCAATCTAATTGGCTTGTCAGGCACTATTCCAACGCTTGCTCCTTGAAAAATATTTTCAATCGGCTCAAAAGATTTTAGGAAAATGTTTATGTAATACTTCCGGATCATAAGCTATTATTATGTTTGTTCATGAAGTCAAACAATTTTATTTTTGACAATTTCTGGTGTTATCAATATGTTTTATGCTATTAAATATTATATAAAATTGTTCAAATAAATTAATCAAATTGTTTAATATTACATACAAAAAAATTTAAGTTGGTCGGTTAACAGTTGTAGTAGAATAATAATTTTAAAGCAAGATAAAAAAGGGAATATAATAAGTGCCTAATTATATAGGAATAAGTAATTTAGGTGATTATTGAATTTAAATGCAATGTTATTGGACCATGGTATTGATTATAACTATTATCTTTGGAAGTGGATTTTAAGGACATAAATTTAAAATTATTGTTAGGTGAAATGTTTAAATTTTATATTACACTCTGTGATCCTACATAATTATTTTGTCATAATTGAAATACTAATTATTTGAATATTAATATATAAAAGCTATATTCATATATTTTTCATAATTTTATATTTAATTTGAATACAATATCCATATATAATATATGTCCTATCAATAATTATTCTACTACTATAAAAACTATATTAATGTATTTTTTTTATTACAATTTTCAACTCAATTTTAGTAAATACTGAATATACTTACATTACGTTAATTTATTTTTTAATATATATATATTGTGTAGGAAAAATTTGAAAATTTGTAGGGAATGGTGCAATTTCAAGAGCATTTAACCTAATGATACATAAGTCATGTTGATATAAAATATTGTTATATTTCATTTATTTCAACTTTAGATTGAATTCAATAAAATTTCTATTAAATTTTTCTTAAATTAGTTTTTTTGTTTAATATTTGTAATATTTATAGAAATATAAATATTTAAAGTTAATTATATTAAATATAATAAATTTTTAAATTTAAAATTATTACCCTATACAACGCACGGGATAATAGCTAGTTTCAATACAAATGAATTAGATACGTAAATCATATGAGTTTATTAATAAATTCCATATAAATTTGTTGGTAGTGAAACCATGACTTCATTGATTATCTATAATTAAAATTATTTTGTTTATATAATTGAATCATATGCCCAATCTAAATACGACGACATTAATCAATTAATTATTATTTATATTTATATTATAGTATCTCACCCCATTGATGAATTTCAAAATTATAATAATTCTAAATATTATATAATAGTTTCCATATTCCATAATAATTTGAGTTCCATTCGAATTATCTATTGGTATCATATTATAAAGTAAATGAACAAAATACATCACACATTTTGTACTAATATTTCTATTTTTATTATAGTATCTCACCATCTTAATAATTTCTTTATGTTCAAGTAATTGTAGGAATAAGATAACATATTTTTGTTATTCCATACTTTAAAATGCATTATATTAGTAAATCATAAGATTTTCTAGTGAACTTCACAAATAATTTGTTGATAGGAAAATTATGGTGCTATCGATGCTTGCTTCACAAAGGTGTTTCCTAACCCAAAAATTTTATAAGTGAACTAAATTGGTTGTAATTCTATAAAAAAAAATCATGCAACAATGACCTTAAGCAATTCAACTTATTACATATCACTACAAGAAATTTCATATTTCACAATGAAACATTTTTGTTGCAAAAAGAATAAGATTTCGTTGCAAAAATCATGCACAAAAAAAAAATCGTTGCCAGCTCCATTGGGGTATACTTGTAGCAAAAAGTTCATGGCAACAAAAAACATGAATTGTCGCCAACAAATTGAACATAGACAACGATGTTTATTTCGTTGTGGAAGTATATATAATAGTCAACAAATAATATTGTTCCAAAAAAATTATTTGCTCATAGACAAAGTTAATATTTTGTTGTCAAAAGTCTAATTATTAGTAAGTCATATAATAAGAATCGCTATAATATATTCCGTTGCAAAATATGTGATTTTTAACAACAAAATATTTCATGCGTGCAAATGTTTTTGCGCAACAGATGTTTTTGTGCCTAAAGACTCCTATTATCAACAAAGTGTTTCATTCCTAAAAACATTTTTAATAAAAAATAATTTTGTGCCTAAAACCCCTTTTTCATCAACAATACGTCTTGTGGCTGAAAATATTTTTGCGCAACGAATACTTTTATGTTTCAATACCTTTTTATTTTATGAAATATTTTGTACTTAAAAGTATTAATAATCAAAGTTTCGTGCCTAAAGAATTTTTTAGGCACCTGCTGCTTATAAATGGCATTACACAAGAAATGATTTTGATACCACAAGAAAGATGCAGAACCAAATAGTCTACTGCACTATTCCCTACTTTCCGGTGGTGCCATTCACAAGCAGGAGCCTCATTAGCTACCTTTGTTTTGTCACATGCAGCAACATGGACACCAACGACAGCTCGACCAGACGGATCTAGATTCTTGGACCTACTGCATCCTATTCTATAGCCTTTCAAGTACTGCATGCCACACTTGGACACCCTGGAACATGTGATCTTGCAGTACTCTATTCAAAAGAACAAGTAAAAGGATTTGAAAAGGAAAAGGAAAGTGTGGAAAGTAAGTCAAGAAGCTAGGTGGTTGTGCAATAATTAACCTTAGGGAAGAATCCTAAAATATGGTCTTATAGTAGTACCCTTTTTTTGTTATTGGAGGATTCTCAGGGTAAACAAATAACAACCAACTATTAGTCTTATTTTTTTGTACTTCCAAGGTCAAGTCTTAACTTCCATTTTAAGTCGAACAAAACTCTTCATGAAAAATGAATAGGAGCATTAACCAAACAATTTTTTTTGGCAAATATCAACAGGACTAGACGGCATATTAGCTTCACCAAACTGATATTTACAGTTTTAACTATGGTAATCTCATCTTAACATTTTCCATTATGGATCAATACTGATTGCAACATTTATAAATTCTATCTAAAAAGAGAACACGAGCTTCAACACCCCATGTCGAAGTTGCTTTGTTAGCTCTCAAACAATCATAAAGATAAAGAGCTTTGATCTGAATCCAAATCAAGCAGACAACATAGATGAAAACTATTTCTAAGAAGCATGTAGTAAATGATTATCAAGAGAATCCAATGCCCTTCTAGTTATACATAAACAAGTAACAAGTAACCTATATAATACCTTTCTACATGTTTCTTGGCGAAACTCCTCCTTGTTGGGTGCTTCGTGAAAAGCCTTCGCTAGAAAAAAAATGAGTAAAACAATTTGAAAAGAAAAAGGAAAAGGAAAGCATGTAAAATAAGTCAAGAAGTCAATCATATAATTTATCTTAGGGAAGAATCATCAACGATGTCCCTATAGTAGTACCCCTCTCTTCTTGCTGGAGTATTCTTAGTGTAAACAAAATTTGCATTAAGTAACATCGTATATGTAACCTGTCCCAAGTACAAAAAGATATCCAAATACATGCATCATAACAAAGGAAAAAAACACATCAAATGAATAGATAGCTCTATCTGTTAGCTAGCATGATCTTTCAAGCCATCAATCCAACTGTATCCAATTCCATCGCTGAACTGTTCAAAACTCTATCGAGTATTGACAATTTTAATGATTAAAAGAATGATCAAAAAGTGCCTTGATCATTAATGGCTATTTTCCACATCCAAAATAAGTATGTAAAAATCATGCATTCAACAAAAAATTTCACATGTGAAGGGGACAATTGAAACTAAAGATGTTGAAAATTAAAAATAATACCTCTAAAAATTTTAAGGGATAACTTTCAGTTAATCCGATTGCTCTAGGATGTACAACGCAGTCTGGTCTAGTAAATTTTCCTTTCCAACCTCTTTCTCTGCAACATCTATGTCTTTTTTTTTTCATGTTCGCCAAACACTATTATATCACCAAACAAAAGAAAAACATAATACAAGTTATATACAATAACATAAATTTATATTTAAAACCAACATTAATTTTTATAAATTTTTCACCTGTGTCGCTAGTAGGGGTTTGTATTTAATTTAGTCTAAGTCACCAACTTCATCACTAATTTGAAGTTCTTCCTCAATGTCACAATAGTTAACCAATGTATCATCATCTTCGTCAACATTATCTTCAATGAAATCAAAGTCTTCAAGATTATTTTCCAAATTTTGGATTACATTGGCCTCAAGAACTTCTGGTTCAACATCATTTCTGTCAAGTGATGTCAAACCATCTATATTATTTTGGATTGGAATTGTGGGTCCTGAAGACTCTTCTTCTTGATAGACATCATTATCGTTCCTATTATCTTCATCTTCTAACTCCAAGGTATCAAACACATGTCTATGTTGACATTGCATTACTATTCGCCAATTCCCCCCCAATTTCATATCATCAATGTAGAATACTTGCCTCACTTGACTTGCAAATACATAAGGATCATCCTCATACCAAATACGACTAATATTTATATTTGTAATTTTTCCATCAACTTGTATGGTGGACTTTGTAATGCCTAGATTGAACCACTGAGCCTTGAAAAGAACAACATGATTATCTTCAATATAGTCTAACTCAATGAGTTTAGTAACAATGCCATAAAACTCAATAGCATTGTTATCATGGTAACCTTCAACCAAAACACCATTATTTTGTGTTGTACAATGAATATCACGCTCCCTGGTATGGAATCTCACTCCATTTACAATACACCATATATACCTTTTCATAATCATATGAGGTCCATATGCTAGTGCATATAATTCATCTGTCACTTCTTGCGGACTATGATATTTCAAATGTGCTATCTACAAGATAAATAAAATTGCATTAGCCAACTTCAAATTAGAAACAAGGAAATTAGTGAAAATTATTGAATTTTAAATTATTTCACTTACATATTGCTTAAACCACTTGGAAATTGCTCTTTGTGCCTTTCTTCTAAATTTACTAGACTTTCTTGCCTAATTATCTCCTTGTGCTCTCTACATAGTCAAAAATATCATTTACTTTTATTTTAAATTAAAGATTAAAAACCATACTATTTGTGTTCAATTATATGTTACTTACTCTTAAAATTGGATTACTTCATCACAATTACTTAAGATATACCAACGAGCCAAATCTAGCTCATTCTTTGAAAGCTCAATATATTTTGTAGCCCCAACGGTCATAACTTTTGTGAGAAAATAGACAACCTACCATCAACTTCCATATCAAAGTTTCACTCTTCTTTGTTAAAATGAGTTTCTATTCCTTCAAGATACATCGAGTAAAATGTCAAATATTCATTGAAAATATAAGCTTCTGCAATTGATCCTTTTGGACAAGCTTTATTTCGCACATAGCTTTTTAGTGTACCTAAGAACCTATCAAGTAATATTATTGAACAATAAAATATTTTAAACTAAGTTCTCCAGAGGAAAAAAATAATATGTATATAAATCGTACTACGACATAAACTAAAATAATATTTCTGTCTTACCTCTCAATATGATACATCCCTCGGTATAGAACTAGCCCAACTAACATAGATTCATGGGTAGATGAATTGCTAAATGCACTATAATATCAAAGAAAGCAAGTGCAAAAATCATTTCAAGCTTGCATAGTATCTCAACAATATCTTTTTCCATTTTCTTAAGGTCTTCTACTAGTAATTTCCTGTAACACAATCTCTAAAAGAAATCCCCTAACTAAATCAATGTAGTAGATATTTCTTTTCTCAAGCATCCACAAATGCCATATGGAAACAATTTTTGTAAGAGAACATGATAATCATGACTTTTCAAAACAACTAACTTAGCTTTAGAAGCATTCACACAACAAGATATATTAAAAGCATATCCATTTGGAAGTTTTTGTGCCTTAAGAAATTCATAGAAATCTTGCCATTTTTTCTTAGACATTGTGTAAGATGCTTGTGGTAGATCATATTTGCCATTGTCTCGTTTCTTTAAATGTAATTCCTTCCTTATGTTCATATCTTCTAAAAATTTTCTTGGTTTATATGTATCTTTTGTTTTCTTATCTATGCTCAACAATGTCCCCAAAATATTCTCACAAATATTTTTCTCAATGTGCAGTACATCAAGATTGTGTCTCAAGAGTAAAGTTTCCCAATAAGGCAATTCATATAGAATGCTCTTTTTAGTCCAATTTAAATCATGTCTATCACGTTTACTTTTCTTGAAACGGGGATGCTTTCCAAATTTAATACCCTTTAGATGCATTGTTTGATGTAATACATCTTTTCCTAATAAATGGTGCTATGTTGTTTTCTTCTTTTACATCAAATTTGGTTTTGTTCTTTCGCCATTTGTGGCCATGTGGCAAATATCGATGATGACCCATGTAATAGATTTTACTTCTCAATCTCTTCGACCATGTATATTTATTACAAACAAGGCAAGCCATGTAACCTTTTGTACTCCAACCAGACACACAACCATATGCAGAAAAATCATTAATGGTCCACAAAAAGGCAGCATACATTTGAAAGTTATATAGAATAAGTAAGGACATCATAAAATATGACTTCTTTATGCATTTCCAAGGAGGAAAGTTATATGGAATGAGAATTACAGGCCACATACTATAAGAATTACTCATAGTGTCAAATGGATTGAAACCATCAATTGCCAAAGCAAGCCTGACATTTCAGGCATCTTGTGCAAACCATGGATGTTTCTTATCAAATTCTTTCTATGCCAGCATGTCAGTTGGGTGTCTCAACTATTTTTCATTGTCTATTCACTTATCCTGATGCCACTTCATATCAAATGTTGTTTTAGATGACATAAACAATGTCTATAACCTTGTTTTTAAAGGAAAGTAACATAATATCTTTTGAGGAATTTTCTTTCCCTTTCCATCATTAACTTTCCACCTAAAAGTACTACAAACAGGTCACTCTTGATAGTTTTCATACTCTTTCCAATAGAATGCACAATCTTACTTGCATGCATGAATTGCAATGTAGCCCAAACCTAAGTCATTTAATAAATTTTTTGCGTCGTAGTAAGATTTTGAAAGAGTTTCTCCATAAGATAGAGCTTTCTTAAGCAGTCCTAACATCATGTCAAATGACTTATTACTCCATTTATTATACACTTTTAAGTGAAGCAAATGCATAATGAAAGATAGAGTTGAGAACTTTGAGCAACATGGATATAGCTCTTGTTCAGCCTTTTTTAGTAGTTCAGTAAAGGTCATAGGTACATCTGGACATTCTTTTTCATTTATGTTATTATGGCCTTAATCGAAATCAACAACATTGTCATAATACTTCCCAAGATCAGCTAACGAGTCATTCACGTCATTTGCATGGTTTTCATCCTTATCCATATCATCATTACACAATCATCAATAAGAATTCGATAGTTAGAGCCCTCACCATGCTAAATCCACCTAATGTATTTAGTGTCTATCCCCCGTATAAGTAGATGATTAAGCACTATTTTCTGGTTCATAACATATGAGTTCAAACAATGTGTACATAGACACTTAATATCACATTCTTGGCTAATGTGCTCCTCAACAAACTTTATAAATGATTTAACTCCTTGTATATATACTTACTAGAAATCTTCTTGCATTCATCCAGCTTTTATCCATCAAACACAAGCATATAAGGGGTAAAATACTAGAAACAAAAGAATAAAAATGGAAAAGAAAAAGATTTATTATTGAAAGCTAAAAATTTTCAATTAACTCAACTTTTTGGAAAGTTAAAAAGTATTTGCTAAATGGAGTAACAATAGTTTACACCTACTACATAAGTACTCTCCCTAAATTTTTTATTTTAGACCATAGATATGGTAATTGTTTGTCTCTAACAATAACTTATGATATACCATTAGTAGTTTTTGAAAGAGAATAGGGTCCCAAAAGAGTAATGAACTAAAAGGAGTCAAACAATATATCAGAAAATAAACTGAAACTTTCAGATATAACTGAAATCCAAGAGATAGCAAAAATGATAAATAGGAGAGACAAGATAGTTCTAGTGGTTTAGCAAACCTAATCCACTAAATAAGCCAGAAGACTTAGGATTTTGAACCTACACTTATTAATCAAACATATTAGAATAAATACAATGAGCAGTGCTAACTTCTCAAAACCTCACAGGTTGCAGTAGACACTCAACAAACTTGACTAAAGTTTGAGAAAGACTATCTATAGAGCAAAGGAATAATCCTAATCTCACAGGATAGTACTCACATGCTAGATTACACTAAGCTCTCTTCCTTTTAAATAGTTGAGTACAAAATCCCCAAGAGTGATTCTAATTAGCTTATTCTTCTCCTTGAATGGTGCAACGGTAAGATACCAAAAATACAATATCTTATACACAAGTCTATATTTACTGCAACAGTTAGTTACCATATAAACTGCACTTGCCATAATAAGTTCAATCAACTTAATTTTAAATAGGCATAATCAAAACTCGTTTCGTAGGGAATCCTAACAATCTCTCCCTTTTTGATGATGTTGTTTTTGTTGTTCTCCCCTTATCTTGTAAAATCATTACAAAGGATGTTTTTTCCCCCAATCAAAAATACTTAAGGACATAGGTAAACAAGTATGAAATGATACATAGTTCAATCAAAATCATCGTTCTCCCCCTGTCAAAAAGCTTAGTACCATAAACTTCAAATGATTGTAATGTGGCACATGAACTAAAAGCATAGTAAAGTATATGGTATGGTATTTTGAAGTATAGCAAAATAGCACATGTGTGGAATTCAAAGTAGTATAAAGTACTAAGAACACAATAAGGTAGTTTTAGATTTGCAAGCATCAGACAACTGAAATAAACAACAACAGTAGAACAAGTCTCCCTCCCATTATCAAAAAGCTCAGCGAATGTGAGATAATTTGCGGAGAGAGTAACGAAGGTCCTTGACTTCATCATGAACGTCAAAAAATTTATTTTTTCATTGACAAAAATCATTTTCAATAGAAGTAGCAAGTTTAGAAATCTTGACGTCCAAACGGTCAACAGAAGAAGCAATGGCCTGGACAGAGGTTAAGAGATCCTGAGTTGGAACATCCAACGGCCTGTTTTTGCGCTTCGAGGCGACTCCTTCAAAAGAAATGAAGTTAGTGTTCTAGATAGAGTCCACAGGGATATAGAGTAGTTTCTTGCCAGTGGTACGCCGAGAAATACGATGAGGAGCAGAAGGAATAGTGACAGAAGTGGCAGTACCATTGAACCAAATCCCATCCTCACTAATTTGTATTTTTATTTTCTTAAGGCTAGGTAAATCAACAATTTTCCTTTCACTTGGCTCTTCAGCCTAAGGAGATAGAAAAAAACATTTTCAAGATGAAGAAGATGAGTAAGTAGCATGCCACAGGGAAATTTTTTTTAGGAATGTCGAAGAGCATAAATCATGTTATGCGAAATAACGTACTCTATGTTAATTGTTTGCCCTGTGGCAGCCATATACAAAAGAAACACAGACAACCTATTCATCTTAGTTGAATGACCCCCGTTGGTAGAAGATGTGGACAATATTGTCAACATTATCAGATGATGTAAGCAAAGGTAATCAACGGGGAGTAATTTTAGAGCAACACCAGCAGCAAGCTTTGGGGATTTGCCATTCCAAAACAGTTGCTTGGCATGATTAAGATCAAAGCAGTCAAGGTGACACCATTCCCCAGAGGCAAAGAATTTAACACCAAAATTGAGAAGTCCTAAGTATTGATTTATTTTTTCAACAATAAAGGAAACAGGAGCACTAAGAACATTTGATCGAATAAAGGAGTCAGCAGGATCAGTACCTTCATCAATGACCATATTGGCATAAAATAGGCGTACGAGAAATGGGTAGGCAGTTTTGTCAATGGTCATCATTGACTTCCAACCAATTTGTTCAGCCCAGTTGTGGATAGGTGATGGAGGAATATCAGAGAAATCAATCGATCATCTACGGTTGAGTTTTCACGCCATAATATTGGTAGAGAAAAAGTTTTTGGCAAGAGAGTTAGGATATTTTATGGTTACGGGCACGATTTTGATATCCCATTTATTGAAGGATGAATCAATGAAGGTATGAGAAGGTTTTGGAGAAGAGTGTAAAATAGGAGAGGAAGATGAAAATGGGGAGGGATGAAGGGTTCACGAAGGCGGTAAACGATGGACATTGGAGGTCTCTATGAGGAAGAGTGAAGGAGGATGTTGAGATGGGTTGGATTCCTCAGAATCATATGTGTAATCAACCAATTTTGGGGATGTAGATCTCGGGTTGTCATCCATAGGAGATGAAAGAGATAGATGGTGATGGGAAGAGGGTTTCACCATTTTGGAAAGAGAAAATGGTGATTTTTGAGGAAGAAGACACGATGAAAGGTGCGTTGGGAGAGAGAGTTTCATTGATTTGTGTGCAGGAAGGCAAACATTTTGGCATTTTGACTGCCCAATTTTCCCTCTCATAAAAAATTCAAAAAATAAATTAGGATAGTACTTTAAATTGAGGATATTTTTATATTTTTGGAAAGAAAAAAATACATATACAAAAAAAAATGGACATACCAAACTATGGCAGATTTCATGATGAAAAAGGAAAATGTATGATTCCTAAGTTATTTTTGAGAAAACAAAAATGATCTTCTAGAAGAGGTTTAGTGAATATATCAGCCAATTGATTTTATGTTTCAATGAAGTTTATGCTTACATCACCCTTTTGAACATGATCTTTTCTGAAATGGTGCCTGATTTTTATATGCTTCGTGAGTGAGTGATAAACTGGATTTTTTGTAATGCAAATGGCACTAGTGTTGTCACATAAAATTAATATGCAAGAAAAGTTTAATCCATAATAACTAAGGGTTTGTTTCATCCACAATACCTGTGAGCGGCAATTACCTAGTTCCATGTATTCTGCTTCAGTGGTTGACAGAGTTACCACACTTTGTTTCTTTATGCACCAGCTTACCAGACATGAGCCTAGTAGTTGACAAGTTCTAGTGGTGCTTTTTCGATCAATTTTGCATCCTATATAAGTAGCGTCTGAATATCCGACTAGATTGAAAGATTTAGATCAAAGATACCAAATTCCATGGCTGATGGTCCCTTTAAGGTAGCAACGAATTATTTTGATGGCCTTAAGATGTGATTCTTTTGGTTGTCCTTGAAATTGAGCATACGAACTGGTGGCAAACAGTATATTTAGGTAACTGAAAGTTAGATATAGCAAGCTTCCCATCATGCCCCCATATATTATCTCATTCACACTTTTTCCTTCAGAATCAGATTCCAGCTATGTAGATGCGGCCATGGGGATATTGGACACTTTACAATCCTCCATTCTTTATTTCTTTAAGAGTCCCTTAGTATATTTGTCTTAGGATATAAAAATTCCTTTGGAGATTTGTTTGATTTGTAGTCCAAGAAAAAAGTTTAACTCACCCATAAGACTCATTTCAAATTTCGTTGTCATGCATGTTGCGAACTTATCATAAAGATCCTTATGAGTACCTCAAAAGATTATATCATCTACATATACTTGAACAAGTAATAAATGAACGTTTGATGTTTTTGTAAAAAGTGTAGTATCTACTTTACCCATGCAAAAACCATTTGACATTAAAAAAGAACTCAAGCAATCATACCATGCTCTTGGAGCTTATTTTAAACCATAAAGAGCTTTTGATAATTTGAAGACATGGTTTGGAAATTTTGAGTTCTTAAAACCAAGAGGTTGTTTTACAAAAACCTCTTCTTTCAAGTGACCATTTAAAAAGGCACTTTTGACATTCATTTGGTAAAGAGTAAAGTTTTTGTACGATGCATAAGTAATAACATGCAAATTGACTCAAGACATGCAATGGGTGCATAAGTTTCATCATAATCAATACCCTTTTTTTGAGAGTACCCTTTGGCTACAAGTCTTACTTTGTTTTTGACAACTTTACCTTGTTCATCCAATTTATTTCAAAAAACTCATTTAGTTCCAATTATGGGATAATTATCAGGTCTTTTGACTAAGTTTCAAACCCAGTTTTTCTCAAACTGATTGAGCTCTTCTTTCATTGCACTCAGCCAGGATTCATCATTTAGTGCTTCATTTATGTTGCATGGTTCTACATAAGACAAGAACACAAAGTCATATTGTTGTGATTCATTTATTTTGGTTTTAGACCTTATTGTGATTCCTGCTCCCAGATCTCCAATGATGTTGTTTATTGGATGGCTTAAGGCATGCTTGAATTTGCTGGTTTTGTCTCATGTTTCGTTGTCAGAAGTTCCACTTGTAGTTGAGGTTATCTCGATGAACATTTGAGATACTTTCTTTTCTTATTCTGTTTCTTGCTGAAGTGCTTCTATAACCAGGTCAAAACATATAGTTTCTATGCTCAAGGAATCTTTGCTTAGTAAAGGATCAGTTTCATCAAATACTACAAGCATGGATTCTTGTATTGTCCTTTTTCTCTTGTTAAAAACTCTATAAGCATTACTATTTGTTGAGTAACCAACAAATATTCCTTCATCTGATTTTGGATCAAATTTGGCAAGGTGTTCTCTATCATTTAAGATGTGACATTTGCACCCAAATATGTAAAAATAAGATATGTTAGGTATCTTATAGGGAGTCTTTTTTATTAATGGTCTTAAGAAGACTCTGTTGATGATGTAACAGGCTGTATTGACTGTTTCTGCTCAAAGATGTTAAGGTAGATCATACTCATTCAACATTATTTAAGTCATTTCTTGTAAAACTCTATCTTTTCTTTCTACTACTCTATTTTGTTGGGGTGTTCTTAGAGTAAAAAAATTGTGAGTATAACCAAGATCATTACAAAAATTAGCAAAGTTATTATAATGAAACTCCATCCCATGGTCACTCTTGATTGTTTTAATCATATGTCCATTTTCATTTTGAATTTTTTTGAGAGAGGAATGAAGTAATGCAAAGCTTAATTTTAATGTGAGAGAAACTTTACCTATGTATAGAGAGAAAAATCATTCACAATGACAAATACGTATTTATTTCCTCTAAGAGATTATGTTTTCATAGGTCCAAACAGATCAAGATGCAGAAGTTCCAGGGGTTTAGAAGATGTAATATCATTTATTTGCTGAAAAGATGTTTTTATTTGTTTACCTTTCATGTATGCATCACATATTCTATTTTTTGTAAATTTTATTCTAGGAATGCCTTTTACTATATCCTTTTTAACTAAATGGTTTAGGAGTTTCATATTAGCATGTCCTAGATGCCTATGTCAAGTCTAGCAAGATTTATTAGTAGTAACTAGGCATTCAACATTTGTTTGGAAAAATCATCTAAATTTGTACAATATATATTTCTCTCTCTAGTTGCACTGAAAACTGTTTCATCATGCTTGGTCACCACACATTTAGAAGGTTTAAAGTGTATCTGGTACCCACTATCACATAATTGACTTATGCTGAGAAGATTGTGTTTTAGCCCTTCTACCAGCCAAACATTTTCGATGGAAGTTCCATCTTTATTACCTACTATTCCTTTGCCAGTGATTTTTCCTTTTGTGTTTTCTACGAAAAACATATTTCCTCCATTGTGTTCTTGTATTTTAGAAAAGAATGACTTGTTTCCTTGTCATGTGTCTGGAACATCCACTGCCCAAAACCAACGATCTATTTGAACTGCCTTCTTGACTTGTTCCCGCAACACAAGAATTTGAGAATTTAGGTATCCATTTTTTGTTAGGTCCGGAGTTGTTAGACTTTGGCACCTACATATACTTGATTCCAATTTCTCTTCTTATAGGACATTTGTGAGCCATATGACCTATTCTTGAACAATAATGACAAGTCTTCCTTCTTGAGGTTCTTGTGTCTCTATATCCAAAATCAATTTTGTTCTTACCCTTAGTGATCTTTTTAGATTATAGTTATTGTGTAGTAGATTGTGAATTTCATTTTCAAGATGTTGGTTTTTCTCAACTAGTCTATTTCTTTCCTCATAAATTTTTCGTTATGATTTTGTCATAATGATGGATTAATTCTTCCTTTTCATTAAGGGTATTCTCCAATTGTTCCTTATTAAAGTTTATTTCTATGTGAAGTTCAGTAAGTTGATTATGGAATTCAATGTGAATATCAAGATCTTTATCAAAATCATAATCAATATCAAAATTGTTGGAACTTAACTAAGACTGTAAAGTTACATGTCCATCAACTATAAGATAATTTTCTTCATTATCAAACTAGTCCGAGTCTGAGTCACCCTAAGTGATGGTCATGGCTCTTTGTTTTGGATTTCTCTCAGTCTTTGGGCTCCGTCTCAGTTTTGGGTAGTCAGGTCTTTTGTGTCCTACCTCATGGTATTCATGACATATAACTTGCTTAGTTCTGCAGAATTCCCCTATGTTTTTTCTAGAATTTGTTTTGTGGTCTTTCTTGAAATGATTTCTAACTTGGGTAAGGTGTCGTAGTTGCCTGGTTATCATGGCAATTTCTTCATTAACCATTTCTTCATCTAAATCACTAGGATCTTCGTTCCATTCTCCTTATTCAGCATTGAAAGCAATATTTTTCTTATTTTTGTTGTCAGAACTTTCTTCTTTCCTGAGTAGAGTCATTTGTGAGAGGTGAGTGAACCGATTAGCTCTCTCATAGTCAATTTTTCAAGGTTTTTAGCCTCAGGAATTGTAGTGACCTTGGGATTCCATTCCTTTGGTAGAGATCTTAGGATCTTTCGCACCTGCTCATTTTCTAACATTGTTTTTCCTAGTGCAAACATGGGATTCACTATTTCCATAAATCAAGCATATATTTGACCAATCGATTCACATGTTTTCATTGAAAACATCTCATATTTGTGAGTAAGCAACGCAATTTGTTCTAATTTTAGCTGTGAAGTCCCTTCGTGGGTGACTTGAAGCGTGTTCCACATATCCTTTGCAGAAGTACACGTATTAACATGATTGTACTCTTCTTTGATTGGAGCACATGAAAGGATATTTTTTGCTTTTGCATTTATTGAGAGCATTTTTTTTGTCCTTAGCGATAAGTTCAAGTCCGCCTGTTGAAGACTTGCTTTTGTTGGTACGAATGAGAGGCAGTCAATGACTATGCTCCATAGGTCATAATCCAGCTTTATGAAAAATTCCTCAATCCTGTTCTTCCAAGTTGGATAATTGGTCCCGTCAAATAGAAGGGGACGAGTATAGGATTAACCTTTTGCATACACATCAAAGATAGAAAAAGCCATTAGAATCTTTTAGCTCAAGTTTGTTAAACTTATATATGAGCCCTCGGCTCTAGTACCAATTGAAAGAGAATAGGGTCCCAAAAGGGTAATGGACTCAAAGGAGTCAAACAATATATCAGAAAATAAACTAAAACTTTCAGATATAACTGAAATTCCAAAGATAGTAGAAATGATAAATAAGAGAGATAAGATAGCTATAGTGGTTCGGCGAACTTAATCCACTACCTAAGCTAGAAGACTTAGGATTTTGAACCTGCACTTTATTAATTAAACAGATTAGAACAAATACAATGAGCAGTGCTAACTTTTCAAAACTTCACAGGTTGCAATAGATACTCGACAAGCTTAACTGGAACTTGAGAAAGATTGTCTATAGAGTGAAGGAATAATCCTAATCTCACATAATAGCACTTGCATGCTCTATTACAGTAAGCTCTCTTCCTTTTAAAAGTTGAATACAAAATCTCCAAGAGTGATACTAATTAGCTCATTCTTCTCCTTAAATGGTGCAATAGTAAGATACCAAAAATACAGTATCTTTTACACAAAAAGTTCCAAATTTGCTGCAATGGTTAGTTACCATATAATTGCACTTGCCATAATAAGTTCAATCAACTTGAACTAAAATAGGCATAATCAAAACTCGTTTCGGAGGGAATCTTAATAGCTTCTTACTTTAATAATAATTTTTTTTCATTAGTCCTTAAACCCTTTTTAATTTATGTTATTCCTATGGGCATATATAGGCTAATAAGGAATGCTGCAGAAAAGTCTTTCATCTAAAACAATTTAAAACATTTGAATATTTTCATTTGGAGTAATATGGGCAAATCCAATAAATTATCAACAAAACATTTACAAAACTTGACCCCACAAAGTAAAAGACAAGTATATCTAGATTAGTTTATATTTATGTGCTTCAGAATAGTAGGCTTTTAGCAAACTCTAAGTTTAGGCTTGGTCAATTTTTAAATGTCTTTACTGTAATCATAGAAATCCCAAGCATTTAGTTTGTTATTATCTTATAGAACAACCAAACCATAATCCCCATATAAAATTAGTTGACCGTGGAGTGCCAAGAAAATTCTTTAGCACTAAACTCTTGACTTAGTTATATTAGAATGCCAAATCTAACAACAAAACCTTACAAGTTGGCATGGTTGCCCTATGCAGATATGTTATAGGTAAGTATGAAATTAGGCTAAGACTCATTTTCATCACATGGTTAATATTTTGCACAGTTATTCAATTTTTGGATTTTAGCATTTAGTATGTGAGTTAGGCCTTAATGATGTTAAATCTTGTACAAGTTTGAGGAGTTAAAAGCTTTGACTCTCATGTCATCTATCGAAGTGTCTCTCTATATATAAGCATAAAACATCCTATTTAGCTGGATAATATCTCATGTAGCTGAGTTTTTCATATTTAACGATGAACTTGAACATTATTAAATGGTATTTTTTGTGAAAACTACGACAATGTACCCATATATCCCTCAATTGTTGGGCTTTTGAAGAAATCAATTTTTGTCCACATTGAAAAAGTTAAGGACTTTGATATAATTTATAAACTGCTACATTCTCTCACAACTAAGATGATTTTTAATGAGGACAAAATTCCTTATAGAGTACTAACATGACAGTATATCACAATGCTGAATATTAAGCCTATTATATAAAAAATTAATAACAAGAAGAGAAATAGAATGATTTCATGCAAGTCTCAACTAAAAATTTCCATCTTCAATCCTATACCTATTATATATTTAATTCCCATGGAAAGGAAAGACTAACAAGCGCAAATATAGTACAAATTATTCCAATCTATGTAAAAATTCAACCAACCATATATATATATACACACACACACTAAAACTCCACATATGCATTGGGTTGGGAAAGAATTGATTTTCCTAACAACTAACACTCAGCCGATATATGCCCATGCCAAATCCACATAAACTCCTCACATCTATTCCTTTCTTTGGATGATTGGAGGGTTTGCCTTCATTAATTACATGAATCGACTAAGGCAACAAATCCTCTAAGTTTATGTGGCATTTGCCACTTTTAATACCCAAATTTCTAAAAATTTGACTTCCTTCCCTGATGATGAGATGATTAGGTCAATGGAATTTTAGTTTGTAAACCATCCTTTTATAAATTGACTAACTCAACGTGGACTTATTTCTGTTATACATAGAACCCTAATTTCTCGCCGAATCAAAGACACTAACTACTTTAATTTCTAATAAAATTCAATTCAATCAACCAAAATTGAATATAAAAAATTAAAAATAAATACATACTTAGAACATAAAAACAAAAAGAAAAACAAAATTAAAAGTTTACCTGGTAAGAGTGAGGAAGAGTTAATTGAAATGGTTTTATTCCCTTCTATTCTCTTTAGGGCTAATTGAAATTCACTGCGACTTTTCAGGTCTTTCTTTCTCTAAAGGTTAATGGAATTTTGTGACCCTTCTTTGCGTTTGGCATGTATAGGGAAATTGGTTCACTCGTTGTGCTCACACTGGCGTCGGGTTGAATTAATTACAATAAAGGAAGCTACAAATTTCATATTTGTTTAGGTAGAAATTAGATAATGTGAGGATAAGCCATTCAAGAGTCTAGGCCCAAACATAGTAGCTTCAAACACCCTATAGGCTACATACGTTTAGTTCAAAATTAGCAGATGGGCAGCACTGCTCTATTAGTAAAATTTTATCAAGATGCTTGAGGAAAGAAATTTATTCAACTGCAAAAAATACCAAAATGAGTAAAGGAATAAACTCAACAAAATTAATTAGATTGTTCAATCAATAAAATTCTGGCATATAATAAGTAGCTTTTTCCCGCTTGTATCTGAACCAACCTCAGAGCATATAGAAAAAATCATATATTTTAATGATTTATACAAATACTATTGCTAGCTTTAACAGTTTGCCCAAGGCAAGGAATGGCATGACTAGATTTGCTGCCAATTGTTGTCTAATAAGCTCCTCAACTTGTTATGTGCCTCCTCAGACAAGCAAAATCGTAATCTTGGTCTTTTAGATGAAACTGAATCTTGTATTCTAGTTTAATGGCATTATTCTTCATTTTAGTTTCTACATAATGGCCACTATGAAAACTAAATACAGCATAAGAAAGAACTTGGTTGACCAACTATAGATGGAGCCCAAGTTGGTGCATAGATCATCGTTTCGAATTTGTTGATCATCAATGGAACTATCTCAAATGTCTGAAATGACAATATATGTTGTACTAGTAGTAACATATGATCCTATGTTGTGAAAAACTTAAATATCTAATAGATGTTTCAATAAAATTATGCTAATTCATTTTCAGTATACATTATGGACTCAGCAACTTATCTCTCTATTCAATGCTAAAGGTTGATCAACCATAATTGATGGTATAACAAAGGCTTGCAAGATTGAGAAACTTTCACTATGTTATTTTATCTTCTTAGGGGAACAAAACTCATGCTCAATAGATCCTTCTTTGTTATTTTCTAACATTGATTCTATCAATTTAAACTACCAAGTAATGCCAAGAACAAAATAGAAACAAGACAAACTTAGTTGTTCCCATACTAAAGCAAAATAGAAATAGGATATATAGTTAGCATACTAGTCCACAAGATTGCTCTAGCAAGGGATGGTTTAAGAATCAGCCTTGTTCTCCCATTGAAGCAAAAACCTAGAAGCCAACAAAATATCTAATAGTATAGTAAAGCTAATGTGTTTGGACTTTTCCAAGATACCATTTCCCTAGATGAGGGCACTAATCCATTGTCATGTTGTAAAGTGGCTTTTTTTTCTTCACAGCAACCTCAAATGCTAAGGAAAGCAAGCAAAACCAATAGAAACACTTACCACCAAGTTTTCATCAAGTAAGGGGCCTCACATTAAAGTACTAGCACAGTTTCAAGGGATAATGCGAAGTTTATATATCAAAAGCACAATAAGCAAAATAGTCAAGGGATTATACCCACAAAGACATAACAAGTTTCTCCAGTCTAACACTACAATATTCTCTACACCTAAAATATAATAGAACATAAAGAAAGTGTTAAGCTATTACTTTTTATTTCACCCCCAGACATAATTCCCTATCTGCATAGTAAACACAATATAATTTGCAAATGAGTTTAGAAGTTTCAAAAAATTTAGAAAAAAATGACATTATTATTTGATACTTTACCATTACTTAAAGGCTAGTTGTAGGTTGTTGAGAATCCAACAACTTTCGAAAGAGATGACCATGTTCTTCAAGAATTGTTTTCATGGTGCTTACTTCCTTCTTAACCACAATATTTCCTTCTCTTTCTCCTTCAGTGCTTCTTGAAGCTTTTTTATAGTAGAACTTGATCCAGATTGTTTTGATTTAGGACCATATCCAAGCCCAACAGTGTAAGAATACCTCTTTCCAAGAACACTATCAGTAATTTCATTAGTACCGACTTTTTCAGCTGATGTTTCAAGCTCAATTCTACGGCCTTCCATTTCCACCTATAATTTTTGTAAAACATATGAAGAAAGAAATACACAATGTCATTAAATATTAGCAAAAATCTTAATACACACTTTAATGAAAAATAACCCAATGTATTCAGCATATCAATAGGTTTACTTACATAATGTTCTTCACATTCTGGAGTAACCCATCATTTTCCTTCAGTATAGTAACTGTAGCACCCCACCCGAGATAGCCCACAAGTCGGGATGTCACCCAGTTCAATCCTATAGCATGCAAACATCATATCTGATAGGCCCATAAAATTTTCAATAACACTCAAAGAAGACAACATAATTCAATCTTAAAGCAGCAATATCGAAGGACACTATTACATGCCACAAATCTTAGGTTCAAACTTGACATATCGCAACATCTCTAAATCAAAGCTTAGCCACTATGTGGACCTATGTGTACATATATACATCAATACTTTTACGAATAGTCCCATTGGGCTAAGTCGCAAGCCCTCCTTCCATTTTTGTACCTGTCTGGGAAGGAAAAGAATAATAACAAGGTAAGTCTAATGGACTTAGTGAGGGAAAAGAAAATGACGAGAATTAAGCGAAAGTTGTCAAGATGCAATAATTAATAAATAATTTCGATAACAAGCACGACTATTCAGATCGAATCAATAATGTAATATAGTACACATGATAACAATTTTAATAGACTATTGGTCATTTCGACCATATTAATCTCAGATCAACATGTAACCGCTAATACTGGCACGGTATAGCATAAACAATATTTTCTTATTGCTCTATTGCTCGAGCACCTAGCTCGGCGTGTAACACTTATTTTTATGGCATGGTCGACTGTATGCCAGATCCCGCCACTCACAATTCACCACCTCCAGCTCCTTGTTGAGTTAGGATCATAGGTGGGTACTAGCCTAGAGATCTGTCACCGTTAGTCCATTCCGCCAAGCCTTTTTTCTGGACCTAGCCTCAGGCCCAACTTCTCGTGGCGTCCCTTCGGGTTGAACTTCCCAAGGGCATCCCCATGGGTTGAATTGATATAATGCCAACAGATATGAGTTTAACTTTTAATCAATTAACATAAATATAACAAGGTACGTGTCTGGAACAACAATGTGTACAATATACTAGCCAGCAACGCCATTCTGTAATAATAATATAAGCATTCCGCTGGGATTGGCACTCCGCCGATACAATTAGTAATCAATTATGTCGTCAAGGCCAAATAACTAATATATAGGATAGATTCAAGAATGCTAACAAGGCCAATCAGTTGAAAGATAGAATGAATTCAAGTATGCCGACAAAGGCCACGGATTGTACTAAGCAATAACAGAAGCAAGAATTAATGAAACAAACCCTCATAGGGGTATACGATACAAGTAACCAATACCACAAGGAATTCAACAATAGAAGTTCATATGTTTCCCAGAAGAAAGCATGTTGAACCCTTACTGGGGTTTATAAAGCAAAAACCAGATTGGTAGATCCTCACAGGGCATACAAAACAAATACCTAAGAGGTTAAACCTTTACAAGGTTTTCGAAATTGGTAACAAACATGTTCAATCAATATAAGTACTAAAGCGGTAGGCCTTCACAGGGGTGTACAAGCCAATTAACAGAAAACAAGCAAACTCTGAACAATTTTCAATAAATCGAAATACAGTAGAGAAACAGAAAACCCTCATAGGGATTTATCAAAATAATATAGAAGTAAAAATAGGCCAGGTTGGCAGACCCTCACCTTTAAAATCTCAAAAGGTCGTCACACTCAACAGCTTACTAGTTCGCTGGACCCATTTCCTCGTCACCTAACCAAAAGAGTATATTTATAGTCAAAATCTACATTTGAACTCAATAATCACTATTATGCTTACCATTAACCCAAAATCACTATTGTTTTTATTAACATGATAGTTTTAGGGATTAAATGGTACTACTGGTCCAAAATGGCCAATAAGGTCGTTATTGCCAAAATAATTCCCATTTTCATATCAAGTCTAATAACAGAACATAAACTAGTCTTCAATTACATAATCTTTCTCATAATATCATCCTAAAATCACAATTATAGCTTAATTCCTCACAATTAATCCCAACCAATGCCTCTTAGGTCTTAAATTCATGAATCAAGGTTTAATCACTTAACAAACTTTTTTAGTTCAAATTTGGCATATAATATGACATATCCGGGTACACTAACTATATAATACTCCATGCATAGAAAATATATGCATCAATCATATTTTATTCGTTCATTTTTGGCATAATACATGTTGGTGGAATTAACGGTACAACATATGCATATGTATATAAGCATAACCCCATTTCAACCCTTTTTACCCATGATTCGATCAACGAAACCCCGAATTCTCTAACCAAGAACACCATTACGACTATTGTGACGAAGAGATGACACTGCCTCTTCGCCACCACCGCCAGATATGGTCACCACCACCATCAAAAGATGTGTCTCAGTTTAACAAAGACAACACACACTTCAATTTCTCCTTTAGCTGCCGAATCGAGGGTCAATTAGCAAAAAAACCCCAACTAGATCTCTCTCTCTACCGTATGCCACCACCACCAATTCTCCTCCGTTAGTAGTCCAACTCCAAAATTGAAGATACTCAAGTGTTGTCCAAGCTAAACCCATCAAGACTCCACCTTGGTCTGCCGTGAAAAGCGGCCGGAACGGCAAACTCGCCACCTTCGTTGTGGCTGTTTTCTTAGACCACCGCTGCCTCGCCATCCATCAGTGATTCACATTACATGTGGTACCATTCTACTCGTAAGAAGGTGAGGAGTGTTTTGGCTAGTTTAGATTTTTGTTTCGAGGTGTGGCTGGAAGTGATCACCGGTGAGAGAAAATGGAGAGGTCTCAGTTGCGAAGATGATGAAAATGGGGAAAGAAATGAAAATATGATTTATATATAATTGAACTTTTCCTGTCTCTCAAATTGACCCCAGAATTTTCCTCAACCCTCAATTGAATTCTTCAAAGTTGTAAATATTTCAATCTAGCCCCAAGATAATATGAGTGCATGACATTAGCCCCTTTGACCAAGAATATATACCATGCAAACCCCAAAACTTTCAAGTTTAGTCCAATTGGGTTTTCTTAAATTACGGATTGACCCCAAAATTTCTAATTTTCTTGCAACTAAGTCATTTTCATTTATTTTTTGAGCCATAAGATTCGACCAACCCATTTCTTGATTCCTCAACTCTTATTTTCCAAAATACCAAATTTTAGGGGTGTTACAATCCTCTCCCCTTAAAAGAATCTTGTCCTCAGATTCTTATCTAGGTACTGTTCCGACTAGCAGGAAATAAGCAGGTTCGGTCAGTCGATCTACATTATATCTTCATTACATTTTGCCAGAATTGCTTCTTCAAGTCCCGATACATCTTTATGCTTCTCAGATGCATCATATATCTTAACTTGATGAGTACCTCACTAATATTCTCTCTCCCACTTCCTCCAGCACACATGTTGTCTCAATTACATGTCATCTCAGTACTTAAAATATTTTCCCTTTTAGTTCTGATGGAGTGCATGCTCTTATTTAAAAGACCATAAAGTCATTATAGTAACAAACAATTAATCAACATCACAAGTTCACACTTACATAATATTTACATCAAAAAGTAGTTAAGTTCAGACTTAACATGCTAGTCCTCAAAATAAGTCCTATATTCCCAAACAGCTAGCTATAAGTTCACAAAACTAAACATACTAGATATAGTCATAAATAATGCGTCGGTTGCTCTCTAGATGCTACTCGGGATATAAAATCCCGATTATGCAGGATCAAACTCCCTACTGACATTCAAGAACTTAAATGGAACCTTCTGCTACCTATTTTGCTTTATCCTTGTGATATTTATACTTATCCTTTACTTATTTTGCCGACCAGTGAATATATTAATTTCATTTAACCCAAAGCATATTTACCAGTGCATACATAATCAACAAGAATTTCTCTTTTCAACTCTTAAATGACATCTCTGTTTCATTTAAGCAATCACCATTTCAATAATCCTGAACGTAAGCACAATAGTTTATCCTTTGACTTAAGTTTCCCAAAAGCATGCATGAGCATTCTCATATACCAAGTTTCTTTTATAGAGCATATATGTACCAAGCATTTCCTTAATTGATTTCACCAATGCACTTGTTGATTTAGAAAAGACCTGGATACACCATTAATATCAATTGGAGAACCCCAAGAACTTTTGTACTTTAATATATTTTTTGGTCACACTTGATTGTCTATAACCTTGATGGAATCGTTTCCTTAAATGTCTGAGAGATCATAGCCTAAACACATATGTAATATAGCTATTCTTTAATTTCAAGCAATTCAAAGGTTCTAACAAGATCCTAGTAACTCACTCCCAAAACATTATCTTAATTCATAATATCTTTATTACAGGAAAATAGGCAATTCTTGACCCACATTCTCCTTGATTTTCTCATTCAATAATATCCTTTCCTTTACTTCGATTCTAAACAACCCCAAACAGGTGCATTTGGTTAAATAGCTTATGAGGAAAAGGGTTATCCTAATTTCTCAAACTTGATAAATCTTGTTGAGCTCTTACTACTGCTCTACTAATCCTAATCAGTGATGCAAGGCCCTTCCCAAAAGTAAGTAGTATCCTCAATTCATTTATTCATTAAGTTTACTCGATATTCCAATTTTCTCGTCATTCCTTAATTCACATCCCTATAGTTTACTGGTCTAACTCCTTTAGTGATTAAGAGAATAAAACTTTAAAATTTCTCAAGGTTATCCTTCACATGGTTTCTGTTGTATTTCCTAGATTACTAACCTCATGATCCTTAATTTCCCTCGTCAATAGCAGGCTATGTGTCACCATTTCAAGTCTTAGTCTCATTCTCATGCACCTTCAATATCCTCAAATTAGATAATTGCATTCCATTATGCCACTGATCCCTATCCTCTCTCCAAAATCCTATGCGCCATAATAACAACAATATTTTATTTGTCCTTCTTATTTATTATACCAACTCTCAATTGATTCCTCACCCTTACTATTATTTCATGTGTCCCAAAGCTGGTTATGCCCGCTTCTCTTCCAATATTTACTATGATTTCTCACAACTCCATTGTTACTAACAACCATTCTTCAGACAACTATATCATTTGAGTTATATCATACAATTTCATCCAATATTATTCTATTCGTATGACCTTTTAAATCATCAACTCATAAATCTTAAAATGTCACAAAACACGTCTATATGTGAATTATTTCTTCAAATTCACTTTTTCGAATTTCAAAGAGCCTCATGTTTGACATCCTTAGATTACTGGGTCATATACTAGTCATCCTAACAACGTATCCTTTTGTCATTGATTATTTCTTAATTTCTATAGCACATGGTCTCAATTTCCTATCTTCATATCTTTTCAACCTAATCATAACATCCGTGCCATAGCTGTATATAATCGTCAGATACCCTCTTTCTTATCGACATTCTATCTATCATATTTATCTTTTCGTTATGTCACCCCTTACCTTTAGACACACTGTTAGATTCTAATTTTTACATAAGTTAAAACATCACTCAGTCCTAATAATCACACATTTCTTACTGGTACCCGCAATAATCCTTTTCCCTACATACCCATATAACCAAATTCTCATCTATAGGCAATTAGTAGGAATTTGTTCACCCTAAGGTAATCACCTTCTGGTACGCAAGCACTGCGTACCTTCTCAGAATGATCTTTACTTGTCATATGAGTTCTCCGTGGATCCTCCTTTATTTGGGCTCGTATAGCACAAAGTTTTTACACTTGAGCCTCTATTATCCTAACCCATTCTCATTCTCATTCAATGTCTTTCATGAGCTCCTCCATGAGGTAGCCCTTGGAATCTAATATCGATTTCAAATGGGCTAACTCTACTCAACTTTGCATAAGTGACTCATGCTGATCGCATAGCCTATCATCGAGTGTCTGACGCATCCTTAGCAAGCTTGTTTTCTCTTATTCTAAACCTCAATGCTTTCCTCTAGAGACTCTTTGCTCCTTTCCTCCATAGGCTCATTTTCCTATTATTGTTTGCCATTTCTTAATACAAAAATCACAAAATCCGTTTCATTAACACCAAACTATTTAAATCCATTCCCAATTCCCTTGGATCCTATGAAACCTTTCAATATACACCAAACACTCAAAGTTCAGATCTTGACTAACCTAAACAGAAGATTAGCTATGAATTCTAATGATATTTAATACCCAGGTCATCTATAACCCAGGCTCTAATACCATCTCCGTAGCACCCTACCGGGATAGTCCACAAGTAGGGATGCCACCCAATTCAATCCTATAGCATGCAAACATCACATCCGATAAGCCCATAAAATTTTCAATAACACTCAAAGAAGACAACATAATCCAATCTTAAAGTAGCACAATCGAGGGATACTATTACATGCCACAAATCTTAGGTTCAAACTTGACATATCACAACATCTCTAAATCAAAGCTTAGCCACCATGTGGACCTATGTGTATATATATCCATCAATACTTTTACGAATAGTCCCATTGGGCTAAGTCATAAGCCTTATTTCCATTTTTATACATGTCTGGGAAGGAAATAAAAGAATAATAACAAGGTAAGTCTGATGGACTTAGTGAAGGAAAAGAAAATGACAAGAGTCAAGGGAAAGCTGTCAAGATGCAATGATTAATATACAATTTTGATAACAAGCACGACTTTTCAGATCAAATCACCAATGTAATATAGTACACATGATAATAATTTTCCTAGACTGTTGTTCATTTCGACCTTATTACTCTCAAATCAACATGTAACTGCTAATACAAGCACGGTATAGCATAAACAAGATTTCCTTATTGCTCCATTGCTCAAGTACTCAGCTCGGCGTGTAACAACTTGCTTTTATGGCATAGTCGACCGCATGCCAAGTCCCGCCACTCATAGTTTGCTACCTCCAACTCCCTGTTGAGTCAGGATCGTAGGTAGGTACTAGCCGGGAGATCTATCACTGTCAGTCCGTTTTGCTTGGCCATCCTTCTGGACCAAGCCCAGGGCCCAACTTCTCGTTGCGTCTCTTCGGGTTGAACTTCCCATGGGCATCCCTATGGGTTGAATTAATATAATGCCAATAGATAAGAATTTAACTTTCAATCAATCAACATGAATATAACAAGGTACGTGCCTGGAACAACAATGTATATAATACACTAGCCAGCAAAGCTATTCTGTAATAATAATCCAAGCATTCCACTAGGATTGGCACTTGGCCGATACAATCAATAATCAATTATGCCGTCAAGGCCAAATAATCGATATACATGATAGATTCAAGAATGCCAACAAGGCCAATCAGTTGAAATACATAATGAATTCAAGTATGCCAACAAAGGCCACGGATTGTACTAAACAATAACAGAAGCAAGAATTAATGAAACAAACCCATTCAACGATTGAAGTTCATATGTTTCCCAGAAGAAAGCATGTTGAACCCTCACAAGGGTTTATAAAGCAAAAACAAGATTGGTAGATCCTAACAGGGCATACAAAACAAATACCTAAGAGGTTAAACCATCACAAGGTCTTTGAAATGGATAACATATAGGTTTAATCAAAACAAATACGAAAGCGGTAGGCCCTCACACGGGTGTACAAGTTAATTAACAGAAAACAAGCAAATTCTGAACAATTTCACGAATTTTAATAAATTGAAATATAGTACAGAAACAGAATACCCTCATTGGGGTTTATCACAATAATAGAGAAGTAAAAGTAGGGCCAGGTTGGCAGACCCTCACCTTCAAAGTCTCAAAAGAGTATATTTATCGTCAAAATCTACATTTGACCTCAATAATCATTATTATGCTTACCATGAACCCAAAATCACTAATTTTTTTATTAACATGATAGTTTTAGGGCTTAAATGGTACTACCGGCCCAAAATGGCCAATAAGGTCGTTAGTGCCAAAATAATCCCCATTTTCATATGAAGTCGAATAACAGAACATAAACTAGTCTTCAATTATGTAATCTTTCTCATAATATCATCCTAAAATCACAATAATAGCTTAATTCCTCACAATTAATCCCAACTAATGCCTCTTAGGTCTTAAATTCATGAATCAAGGTTTAATCACTTAATAAACTTATTTAGTTCAAATTTGGCATATAATCTGACATATTTGGGTACACTAACTATAAAATACTCCATGCATGGAAAATATAAGCACCAATCATAATTTATTCTTTCATTCTTGGCATAATACAAGTTGGTGGAATTAACGGTACAACATATGCATATATATAAGCATAACCCCATTTCAAGCCTTTTTACCCACAATTCGATCAATGAAACCTCAAATTCTCGAACCAAGAACACCGTTATAACCGTCGCGATGAGGAAATGACACTGCCTCTTCGCCGCCACTACCGAAGATGATCACCACCACCACTAGAAAATGTGTCTCAGCTCAATAAACACAACGCACACTTCAATTTCTCCTGTAGCCGTCGAATTGAGGGTCAATTGGCAAAAAAACCCCAACTGGGTCTCTCTCTCCGCCGCATGCCACCACCACCAATTCTCCTCCGTCAGTAGTCCAACTCCAAAATTCAAAGTACCTAAGTGTTCTCCAAGCTAAACCCGTTAAGACTCCACCTTGGTCCACCGTGAAAAGTCACCGGAACGGCGAACCCACCACATCCACCGTGGTTGTTTTCTCAAACCACCGCTACCTTGTCGTCTGCCGATGATTCACGTTGCATGTGGTACCATTCTACTCGTAAGAAGGTGATAAGTGTTTTGGCTAGTTTAGATGTTTGTTTCAAGGTGTGGCTGGAGGTGATCGCCGGTGAGAGGGAATAGGGGGGTCTCGATGGAGAAAGTGATGAAAATAGGGGAAGAAATGAAGATATGATTTATATATAATTGAACTTTTCTTGTCTCAAATTGACCCCATAATTTTCCTCAGCCCTCAATTGAATCCTTCAAAGTTGTAAATCTTTCAATCCAGCTCCAAGATAATATGAGTACATTACATTAGCCCCTTTGACCAAGAATATATACCACGCAAATCCCAAAACTTTCAAGTTTAGTCCAATAAGTTTTATTAAATTACGAATTGACCCCAAAATTTTTAATTTTCTTGCAACTAAGTCTTTTTTATTTATTTTTCGAGCCCTAAGATCCGACCAACCCATTTCTTGATTCCTCAATTCTTATTTTCCAAAATACCAAATTTTAGGGGTGTTACAGTAACTGTGTTTATAAAATTGAAATCTATCAACCTGTTTGCCATCAAATTCTGCTTCTTAACTCTATAAAAGTTAGATTCTAATTATATCAGAACTGTTTTTCTGTATATATATATATATATACATGTTACATTATTAATAAACATAAAATATACTTACAAACATATGAAGAGCTACTACAAGGGATCTGGATCCTTTGTTATGGTTTGCCTTCATCATTGATCTATTTTGTTAGTTTATTTTGGATCCCTCCTATAAAATTTATTATAATAATTATTAAAAAATATAAACATTTCAAGTTTTATTTTCATTAAGAAAAAACAAACCTGCCTTGATATTTAGGATCACTGAAAAAAATAGTGCACAATAATTCCCAGTTCTCTTGAGTTAATCCTCCATAAGATGGCCTATTTTGTATAGCTTCATCTACTGAAGAAAACTACTTAAAATGTTTACTCAAGTTATAGTGTTGGTGTCTACTTCGATGCTTTAATATTTCCAGCACATTTTTTATAGTCTCCTTATCTAGATTATCAATGGTCAAATTCATATACAGTAACAAACGATGAAATAGTATCATCATAAATTAATCACATTATCAATACTATAATCAAATTAAAGTAATGAAATTAACATAAAATAATAAATATATAAGTAATATACTAACATCAAGTTGATCCAAAGCCATCATCAAGTCAGAATTCTTGATATTTTTCCACATTGTAGGAACTAGCATTGACTCTAGAGATAGTTGTCCAAGCTCACTAGATAACTTTGTAGACTCAACACTATCAATCGGCCTCCCTTGTATAGGATCAATGTGGATAACTAACTTTTGCTTATTCATTTTGTTTAGATTGCGAAGAGCTATTCCTCGAGTGCATCCTCGAACATTTCTATTTATGTTAGAAGCTACAGTAATAGAAAGTTATGTAAATTATTTGAATAAGTGTAAATTTATACTTAAAAACTATCATTATTTCTTATAGATCACTTGTGGTACTACCAGAGTTTTGTGGAATAGTAACATCTTGTTCTAAGAGAGTCGATGATCCTTGAGGAGGTGATGTCATATGCAATGAAACAGATGGAATTGGAGCTTTGTTCGATGATGCATTACCATGACTACAACTATATTAACCATTTTTCAATTTGTTATTGATGTCATATAACAATAATCAATTGTAAGAGAATGAGGGATATGATAAATTCACCATCAACATAAAGATCTTATAATGCAAAATATAGAAATATTATTCAATCATTGAACATAATGTTATTGGTGTTGCTACACTCCCATAGAAGTACTAAGCAAGACAAGTAATATAAATTGCAATAAAGTTACAACTTTAACTAATTAGCATGTTTAGTTGCACTCTAAGAAATTGAAGTATAACATAATGGATATTTACAACAATGCATATTGGTTGTTATTTTTCAAGTACATCACCTAAAGACCATGTCATATATAACTAATGATTAATGCATTCATTCGACATGGATTTTTTTTTATCATGCTTTCTATTCAAGAAACGTTTCTAAGAATACATAAAGTTATAGTCAATTAAGGACCACACTCTACAAGTTGCTTTCCCAAGTATTTTGAGACTAGGAAAAAAGCTTGTGCTTCTTATTTTGATAATAAAATAAAGAAAAACACTTATATTGCATGTTTATACACATTTTTTTAAGAGGGTGATCATTTCCGTGACTATCCTCTAATGTTTACATATTCTAGTTCCAAATTTTTACAGCATAATTTCTATTGCATTTCTAGGCTCTATGGAGGCTGCTAATGTAACCCTTTTGTTCTACTATTTCTATTGCATTTTTAGCCTCTAGAGAGGCTGAAATATAGGCCAATTTTGCTGCATTGTTGGGGCTGAAATGTAGAATATAGGTCCAACAATGCAACTCTTTGTACGTTGAGATGCAGAAGATCAACAAAGCAAAAGAAAATTTCCAAGTATCAACAGAGCAAAAGAAAAAATTTCATGTTTCAGCCTCCACATACATGATGGTGCATATTTCATATCGAAAAATAGAATAAAAAAGAAAATATCAAGCTATGCATTACCAAAAACAAGAAGAATAGTTTCAACCTCTACAGCTAACTCTTCAATCAATTAGGCCACAATAACAACTTTTTAAACAAATCACACATTCCTTAAATGACTCACATATTCCAGCAAAGAAAAGTCCAACAATTATATATCTAGCCTTGTAGTTCTCAAGTTTATCAATTAAATAATGTAATTTGAGAATAACAGTAAAGCAATTGAAATAGAACTAAGAATTCAATTAAACTAAAAGAAACCTCATAGTTTGACATGCAAATGGATTTCCAAAGTCCCAAGCAATTTTAACTCTCCAACTAAGGTTTATCTGGAAATTAAGAAGCAAACCACAATTGTAAAACTAAAATTAACAATATAATTCACACAAGCAAGATATAAACATAGATAATTAAAAAAAAAACTTGAAACTTGTGAGTAGAAAAGAGTTTACTTTGCGGTGTTTCAATTTCTTGAATGTGAGTAATGGATATGTATTGATTATGTGTGAGATTCTACTATGTGTGTGTGTGTGGACAACTGTGCGTATGTGTGACTATTTGTGGATGATTGTGTGTGCGTGTATATGTGCGATTCTATGCTTGTGTGTGGTGAGTAGTTATGGTGGTAGGAATGTTGGTGGGAAGAAGTAGCGCCAATTTTCGGGGGATTTTGGTAGGAAATAGCCATTAACATATACCATCTTGTTATTATTTTTCTATTCAAAGTGTTTTGAAAAGTCTAAAAAATTATTTTAATAATTTTAATCAATTAATTCCATTCAATATTAATCAAATATACACTTATATTTTTTATTTACTATTTCTTTTGTTTTCAGAACTTAAGAAACATATATAAATTATAAAATTAAATAATATTTATAAAATTTATATGTAACTAAATATAAAAATTATATAAAAGTTAAAGAGAATGCCACACTTTTGGATTTCATTTTTATACATATCAAAATTTTCAGTTTTGATTTACTTTGATCTTTTTATCAAATTTGAGTAATACCATATTTCCTACTTGGTTGTAAGTATGTAATGTATATCCTATCATAAAGCAATATACTTCCTTCATACTTTTTGAAAATTCACTTTGTTTGAAATATATATTTAGGAATAATATAATAGATTATTCAATAAATTTGTAAGAACCAAAGTGTGCCAATTTGAATTTTCCCTATAAAATCAGCCCGTATTTAGCATGTCTTTGTTATATTAACAGAATGCACAATTAGCAAATTCATTAGTCATCATCAAACACAAATCATTGAACTATAATAAATGTAAAAATAAATAGATTAAAACTATATAAAAAAGTGTAATACTTTTGTGTGATTGTTCTAATAATTAAGGCAAATCAAAACTAATAGATCCCATTTTAAGATTTACAAACTGATTTGAAAAGATACCAATTGATCTAATCAGATTGAATATAACTACTAGAAATGTTCACACATTAGACAAATGGATTTTTTCTAATTACTATATTTTTTAATGATCCAAATGCATTCTCATCAATAAATTAAAAGAGGAAAAGACCCATCATTTGGTAATTTTTATTTAAAAATTATTACATATTTCAATATTAAACTCAACTATATAATATTTATATATTACTTTTCTGCACGATGAAATTTTTTAATTTTTGAGTATGATGCTTGATTTCTTATTACTATTATATATAAGCCTTAATGCACGTGCGCATAGTGGGCTAGCACGAGGCTTGCTATTTTTTATTTTTTTAAAATTAAATTGTAATAAAACGATGTTGTTTCATTTAATTTGCTGCTTTAACTGGTTGTGCGGCATGCATTATTTCTTGTATTAGTTTTGTCTTCTTGTTAATAATTGTCAGGGCCCACAACAGATGGTTAGAACAAAATAGGTTGATGTGCTGTATTTTTCACCTTTTTTGCCCTTTTGGTTTGGTTTGAAAACGACGTCGTTTTCTGTGTTTTTCTCTTTTTTTATTAAGAAAAAATTTATCCAACTTTTTATGTCTAGGAAAATGCTATCGTTTTTCTTTCTCTTTGTATACATCTTATCTTTTTCTCTTTGTAAAAAAATTATTTTCACATCAATATTTGGCTGATTTTTCTTTGCTGAAACAATGGCTCTCTCTTAGGATTTAGGGTTTTTCATTTGTTCTGATAACTGCTACAGTAGTGGCTCAATTCCAGACACAAGACAAGTTTTTTTAAGCTTTTTCTATTAATGTTTTAGGGTTAGGTTTGGTTAGGGCTTGATTTACAATTTTTCATGTGGATTTTTTTGTTAAAGTTTACTCTAGTTACTTTATTTCTGATTCATCTTTGGTTAACGTTTGATAAGATAGCTTTATTAGACTTCCTCTTAATTGGTTGAAAAAATTGTTTTTTGGTGTGTTCTTCAACTTGAATGTGGGCTTTCTGGGAGGTTTTCTGGTTTTTCTTTTTTCAGAGTTAAATTCTTCTAGATTTCTTTTATCCTTTAATAGTTTGTGTATTATTTAGTATCTTTTTTAAATTGAATTGGACTATGGTGATTGTTTTTTGGTGGATAATTATTTTAAGGTTTGTTTTTTATTTTGAGTTTTGGGTTAAGCCGTTAAGCATTCGAATTCATCTTTGGTTAGCGTTGGGTAAGAAAGCTTTATTACACATTTTTATAGGTTTTTTGGGATAAAGGGTTTTGTATGTGCTTCCACTGTGGTGTTCGGTGCTTTCCAGGAGTTTTCTAACTTGGGGAGTTAGATTCTTCCAAATTCTTATTTTCTTTGATGGTTCATATGTTTTTTAGTAGCTTCTTTACATTTAATTGGAGTATGGTGAGACTTTTTTTATGGGTAAATGTTTTAGGGTTCGTTTACCATTTTGTGCTATGGATTAAGCATTCTTGACTATTTTTTGTATGATATCTATCAAGAAAAAGGATATTTACGCTTTAATTTGGTTCTAGATGTTGGTGTTTATGGAGGGTGTTTTGGGGCTACTTTTTTAAGAGTTAAGTTCTGGAATTTTTATTTTGTTTCATTGCTTTGGTATTTTTGAGTGGCTGGCTTACATTTAGTTAGATTATGATGATCATTTTTTCACAAATGATTATTTTTGAGGTTATCTTTTGGGATTATGGGTTTATCGTTTTCCTTTGTTATTTTTGTATAATATATATCTATATATATAACTTTTTAATGTATATTTTTGCCCAGTGTTTGGTGTTCAATTTGGTGTGCACAGTAGATTGAGAAGAAATATTGTTGAGTACTTTGGATCATGTGAGGTTTCTAAACAAAGAAAAATATGGTAAAATGAAGAAAATTATATTCAGTATTAATTTTTGGGAGTTTTTTTGCTTGTATTTCTTTGTGTCATATATGTTTTACCTATTGATAATTTTATTTTTTCACAGCTTTTGGTTTTCTGGAGTTGTGCAGGGTGATTAAAGTACAGCTGCAGATAACTTTGCTGTGTTTTCTTAATATATGTAAGTGTTATTTTAATCAATTTTGATGTTCTTGGTTTGCTACAGTTATATATAAATTTGTATGAATGTGTTATAAGAGAGTGTATAGGTGCATGGATACTGCTTTTTTCATAGAGAATTATTGTTGCATTGTCAATTCTATTGATCTTTTGTATAATGTTTGACATATGCTGGTTTCTATTAGAGAAAAATGATAGCCATCAAATTTGGTGGGAAAGTTCCATCCAATCTCATTGGTGATGCTTTGAGAAATTATGCATCCTAGTGGCTACCTAACTTAACAAAATACATGAACATGGAGAAGAAGCAAGCAGAATCAAATAGTGAAGTTGATTTAGTTTGGGAGGTTAGTTCAAAGCATAGGCTCGTGCTGGAATCAATTATTAGCTTTCTACCAGTGGAGAAAGGGCCAATTTCTTGTCGTTTTCTGTTGAAATTATTAAAGGCAGCTAGCTAACCAACATTCAAGGACAAATAAAGGGAGAGAAGTGCATGGTCAAATCTTCTTCAGAGTATACAGAGTCAAGACTTTTCTCAAATTGAAGAAAAGTGGTTGAAGAAAATCAAGGAATTTCGACCAAAATTGATCGGAAAAAGCAGGTACTGCTACTTCTTCTAAAAAAAATTTGTGCAGTTTACCGGCAACAAAGGAATATTCCAACAAGTAAGTTCTTTTTCTATATATTTTTTCAGATTTTTTTTTTTGGTTCATATTTGAAATTATGGCATGGGTTATAGTTTTAAAAAATTAGAGAAATTTATTAAATAAAAGAAAAAATAAAAAGTCGAACCATAAGAAAAATCTACTATGTGAAGAAAAAGAAAAGCCAGGTTTTCTAACGTAAAATGGAGAAACAAAAACCGAACCATAAGCGCATTTAATAAACAAAAGCCAGGTTTAAACATCCAGAAAGAAGATTGGGATAAGTTTTTGATAATACGAGAATTTCAGGAAGAAAAATCTGTTATGTGAAGAAATTAAGAAACATTTAAGCTTAAGAAAAAAAAAAACTCTTTTTGGGAAACTCATTCAAACTTTACTATTTTTTGTAAAAATAAAATATTTTTATAGAGAATTTGTTGTGGTTGCATGTTCGAAATTTATTAAAAAAATCAATTTTTGGTATTTTATGTTAATTATAAAAATAATAAATAAATATATATAAACACACTAGTAGACAATATAAAGAAATAAAACAATTATATAATAGCCTAAATTGTGAAAATTGTTGCTATTTCCTTTTTTTAATTTATTTTTATATATTTTTTGAGTTGGAAATTTTTTTATTTAATTTATGTTATTGATACTGAAACTAATATAAAGTTGTTTTCTCCCTAGAGCAAATTAATTAATTCTTATTATTTTAGATGTTGTGCTTCTCTTTAATGATGACATGCAAACATTTTTAAGTTGTTCTGCTAAGTTTGGGCTTACTGACAATTAGATTTTATATATATCAATAGATATATATTCATATCAATTTTAATTTTATGCATGCATTCTTATCCAAGAGTTAAATGTTAGCTTGTATTATGAACATGTTAACTGCTGCCTTTTTCAATAGTGTTTAACAATTACATTTATTATATTTCATAAAAATATTCTGATATATTAATCAATAGTTGGAAAAATAATAAAAGAATTATAAATTGTGATGCAGTCAAATGGATCACACTTTGAGAACTATTTTTATTGGAAAGCTGAAAGTGCAAAAGAAAAATCATTTGAGCGAGATTATGAAAACTAATTTTTATTTAAGGAGTACAGATAGTGATATTGGTTGTCATGGGTTCAGTAAGAACATCATATCACTATGTTTTTAGTCTGGAATCATATTTTACAACAATTTATAAGAAAAAGTACAACTTTATTGGTTCTTAGACTTGGAAAAAAAATCAATCAAGTTGAAGAATGGTTGGAAAAAAGTTTTCTTAATGGTTTCTCAGGAGGTATGTTGCTTTGCTATATATTTTACTTTTATTTTAGCTACATTGTTTTTAATAATTCGTAAACTAAATTGTTTGTGTTATTTTTTATTTCTTCCAAATTCAATGCTTCATAAGAAAGTGAAGAAAAACCCATACAAATTGATGAAGACAGTTTAGGTTAGCAACTATCAATAGACATAAATCTAATTTGATTTTCTGTTTCCCAATTTTTATTAGATTAATACTTCTTATGCATTTAGTAATTGTAATTATTCTACATGCTTATTGACAGAAACAGATAATGACATGGGGCAATATCCTGGTTCATAACTATTCAGAATTATATTTATAGCAATTCTTTTATAAAACAATATTTATTATTATTAAGTAAATTATTTTCTAACTTATGATTTTTATAGGAATGAGTTTGTATTTGCTATACCACAAACATGATTATTATACAATAAGTAATATTATTTCTTAGGTTATTAAAAATATAAAAAGAAAATAAATTTATGTTATTATAATATGCATTTTCTTATAGGAACTTACAATGGGATTAACAACATCATTAGCTTGGTATTCAAATAATGAATTGTGCATTAAATGTGGAAACAAAGCTTGGCTAGGATTTTTGTCAATTGGGAGGATTACTAATGGACAGAACAACATTGTTAGAGTACATAAGTTACAAGAAGGATACTAGCTTTTGGTGCAGCATCCAAGAGAAATATAATAGATTTTAGGATCTTTGACGAAAAGGATCAAGAAGTCAATATATGTCCATGGATGAGAGTGATTTACAAAAGGGCTTTAATTGAAGCTATTGAGAATGCACACTTGAAGCATACACATAAGTTATATATGCTACATGAATTATATAAAAAAAAATTTGCTTGAATTTATATTTAATAACTAATTAGAATCTTTTTAACATCATACACATCTAAACCAGTTATGGATGTTCATGGAGCAACTAGACAAAGGACAGAAATTGATTTCTATATGATGCCACTTACATGGGAAAGTACACCACTAATGGTTGGAATAAGGTATGATTGCCTATCAAAAAAATTATAAATAATATACTTTTAGCTTTTGCTCAAAAAAGTAAAATACAATAATGAATTTTAGGTGCCTGTTGACGTGAAGAGGCAGCATCAAGATGATCTTTCATTGAACTTGCAAATTAGTTTTGGTGATAAAAAAGAAACTGTCTCTGTTGAAGCTTTGTTCGATGATAGATTTTGGTGATATGCATTTGAGGATGTTTTTTATGATTCCCCCCACCTCCCCACCAAAAGAAAAAAAATAGCTAAAAGATTGTTGTTGGCAGGAGAGGGTTTTCTAGCATATAACATCTACATATTTGATCCAACTAGTACAGAAATAAAACATAAATATTCTCCTACTGTTGCTTGAAACATGGCTCTGCATTGTGATTGAAGAAGAAACGGTATTTCTATTTAAAACATGACATCTTGTTAGTTTAAATTTATGTATTATCAAACACCTATTTTTGCTATCATTATATGCTTAACTTTCTGTGGAACAAGTTGTGTAATTATTAGATTTGTTTTTCTATATACTGTTATGTCTATATATTTTATTGCTCCATTTATTTATCTTTTTGGGAATGAAGATATTATTTACTAAATTTCTATAGAATTTTGTTTGTGATGGTTCTTTTCATATATTCAAAGCTTTGTTGTTTATGTTGCATCTTTATAATTATCTCCTTTTATGAAAATATTTTATATGGATGAACTAGATGGGTTTGAATTAACAATGTAAAATTACTTTTATTGAAAAAACTTACATTTAATTATGTTAACGGGTAGGGCACCGCGCTTCGTGCTGTGCGCCCTGCACTAGTGTGTATATATATATAATTTTTGTCTATAATATTTCTATATTAATATTTTATGATATTGAATATTACTTAATTAAATTTTTTAAAAATATACTTAATTTTGGGATGGGACTAATGTTAGTTTTGTCCAATTTATAAAGTGGTAATTTTGTTATTTGTTACAGAAAGGTATAATGTGAATGAAATCTTTCATGCAAAAAAGTACTTAATAATTTACAACAGAATGTTTAGTACCTATCTCAACTCAATATTTGCAGCAAAACGATTTGTACCCAAAGTTACTTATCAATTTACTAAAAAATATTTTTTGGTCAAAAGTGCCCAGTAGTTTTTCTAGCAATAAATTTTGTTCCTAATTACCAAAACATTTACAACAGATATTTTGTCGCCTAAAATGATAAAATGGCTACAAATTATTTTATTGCAAAACCTCCAATGTTTGGGTACAATTAAATTTTGTAGCCTTTTATAGAAAAGGAATTACAACAATAGATTTTGTTGCCTAAGAATATGCAAAGGCTACGGAAATAATTTATTATAGAAACCCATATATTCTGGTACGATTGTATTTTGTAGTCAAATTATTAAGTTTTCTCAACAAATATGTTGTTGCCCTTTGGGCACTTACACAACACAAAATACTTTGTTATTGAATTCTAATAATTTTGTTACGAGTACATGTTGTTTCTAAAAGAATTATCGTTTCGCGACAAGTATTGTTGCAATTTCTCAAAAATTTTGCCAAATAAATCTTGCTCATGAAGGATAGAGGCAAAATATATATTTTGACAACAATACATGTTTTTTGTTCTTAAAAAATTTTGAAGTATACATCTTTTAACAACAAATGCTATTTTTCGTTGCAAAATCTTAACTAATTGCAACGAAAATGATATCATACCTAAAAAATTTGTTGCTAATTTTGTATTTTCTTGTTGTGATCAACACAAATCGCGTGGCAATGTTAAAACAAAACAACTTATATTTACAAATAATTTTATTTACACCACAAGCCCGATAAATTTGACCTCATATTACTTATAAACATCAGTAAACTATTTACACCATATACTCACTTATCAGACTCTCAACACCTCTTGATTCCTCAATATGGGAAAAAGAACAGAAGGAGCAATATGATAGAATGTGAGTCCAATTAACTTAGAGAGATAATATAATAGTCATTGAATTACGTGAACACATGTTTTCGTGCTAACCTTGAGGTGGAATCGAAATAAATATTTTATCATGGCATATGATTCAGTCTGTTTCAACATTGTGCCATACCAGTAAAGAGACTTTACGAATTTTAATGCTCTTTTGATCTCGAGGGAAGACAAATTAAACGACTGAACAAGAATTTTGAATAATTACTTGAGTTAACTTAAATATCAAAATGAAAAGAAATCTCATATATCAAACTTATAAATGATTTTCATAGCAAGTTGTTGGAGGGTCTCCAATCGTATACCTCCCTAATCAATTTAAGATATAAACCCTTATCCTCCAACTCTGAGCAGCTAACTCGATACAAAATATATGGTACGACCTTTTACATGTCTATTCAACTTATTCCCAGTTAACCTTTAGGTGTTACGAGATCAAACTTCCCCAATGAAGGTACCATTTTGAAGTATCCGATAGCTTAATACCGCCTAATTGTCTCTTCAAATCTAGTCCTGGGCCTAAGTAAAAGCCTTTCCAAGGGCATCCATAGAAGATGATAATTAGTAATAGATTTCCAATAACACAGTTTAATTTCATATCACATTCTCCATACATAAATCAATCAATATGAAATGCAATCACAATCATGTATGACTAACTTCCAAAATAGACTTAAATTATGGTAGGCGCTCGTTTCAAATCTTAAAACACATATTCGTATGTTTAGTATCTAAAAAATTTGGTTTTGAAAGAGACATTTCTCGAACATAATAATGCAAACTCTAATATTAAAAAATACTTCAACATACTTACAAAAATTAAAGTACCAAAAAATATTAAGAACTATTCAAGGAAGCCATAGATACAACATAGATTTTTTCTCGAACAAGAAAGCTTGTATCAACAAGTATAAAAATGATCACTTGATAAACGCCGCTCACATCCTCATTTTCTAATTAATTCATTGTTTAATATAAGATAATTTGGATTAACATTAATTCTTTAAATCATAACCTAAATATATTTAATCCTTATTAAGTTTTAATGCTTAATTTATTTCATTCTATCATAGTTTTTTATTTCCTTTCTTATGTTGAGATACTTCAGATAATTAATTTTGAACACCATAACATTTGAGTTGTTAAGCGGATTGCTAGTACTATTGCAATTATCTCATAACATTATTGAGGTCTCACCTAAGGCTCTAGCGGAAATATGATAATCCATTCGAGTGTACTTAGCTTTAGTGAGTATCTTGATTGTCTCAAATTCCATAATAATATAATGTTTGTATCATTGAACTTTACACTGAATTAATTAGTCTTAGAAGTAGCTCAATTTGTAATTAATTTGTGCCATCCAGATATGATGTTGCACCTGATGGAGTTGGGGTCCTTTCTAATAATCAATAAGGTTTGTGGTTCATTTTTGCTAGAACACGAAAGAGTTTTCAATTCTTAAATGTTCACGTTTTCTTATTAATGATTTCTTGCGCCTGATTTCTCTTTAAGACTTAATATTTATAGTTTATTTTTTAATGGGATCGAGCCCATCAAGATTTTTATGCCCTTCTTGATGGGCTTAATTGATTTGGGCTCTCTGGCCATTTTACTAAATTAGCCTTTTCTTGGTCCATTAAGCGTGTTTTAGTTTTTTTTATCATTTTATCCTTATGTACTTAATTGATCACATCATCAAGCCCCTCGATTTTCAATTTGAAAAATCTTATTTTCATATTAAAAATATAACAAAAAATTCAATTTTAATACCTTATTTTAATTTGTTAAAATAAGTTTACTAATTTAATAAAACTAACTAATTCGTTTAAGTGTATACTTGCATTTACTCAACTTTTATCTATGTCGAGGTTTTCTAGGTTTCAAAGTCTTTAGGGATTTTAGGAAGTGCTTCATTTGGTGATTTCATCATCACCTAATAACTTAGCAAAATTTTGGTCAAATTGAAGAGCGAGAAAAGAGGAAGCTTTTGTGAGGAGTACTGAGATGAGTCCCTAATGTAACTTCACCCACACTTGCTTTCATCTTGTTTCTTTGATTCACAAATTTTTACCCAACTCCTTAGAAAAAAATTTCCAAGTCTTGTTGAGTCAAACCATGTAGAGGCTAGGTCCCGTTGCGAGTCATGTCCCATTATGGAGTCAAAGGTCAAAAGAGTGGGGAAGATGAAGGTATGTGTGGCGCTAGGATCCAATAAAAAAAAACTGAACAAAACTAGCCCACACACATCCACAGGGATCTAGATATGTATAGGATTCAGATTTAGAAAGGGCAATACCTTGAAGAAATTGAAAATAAAGGAACAAGGAAGAACACCCTTCAACTCTTGAAGTTGTTCCCTCATTGGCGCAATGGAAACACAACTAGATTTCCCAAGGTTAAACTACTTGTTTTGAGCCGAAAATTTTACTGTATTCCTTCAACACCTTGAAAATCCTATAGCCAAAATTTTAGCCCAATCAGAATAAAATAAAGCACCCCAAAACTCATTGCAAGTGGTTGTTAGAAATTGCTTTCCAAGAGCAATAGCAACCCAAACGTATTGTCTCTAACAAAATAGTCCACACACCAAATAGAGAGACCCTTTCTCTACAAAATAGCTGGAGATAATTGCAAAGAAATGGAGGAAAGAAGGCTTAGAATGGAAGAGGAGAATGAGGGAGGTTGGAGAGATTTTTGGAGAATCTAACTTTTAGATTTATCACTAACAATTTGTTAGGAGAAAATATTCCACACCTCACCAATAACACTATTGGTGGCCGGCCCCTTCTATATCCATATACAGAAGGATGATGGTGTATGGTCACACACCATCCTCAAGGAGAGGCCACCACCTAACCATGCCAAGTGGCATGCGGTCTATAGTGGTGTGTGAATTTGAATGTCATTTGAAATTTACATTTCATCTTATGAGATGTCATAGTCTTTCAGGCATATTTTTCTTCTACTATTTTATCAAATCCTTCACCCCCTAGAAGAATTCAGTAAATCTGATTTCCTAGTGAGAATCAAGATCTTAAGAACTTGCAAGTGAACCCACGACTCATAAGACATCCACAAAAAATCCAAAGGTAAGCAACTTTTGCTAATTGCATCTCATATAACTCTTAATATGTTTTGCCTCACTTTTCATGTAGACCCACGACTCGTGAGAGATCCACATTACTAGGTATTAAGTCGTACCTACCAATCATACTTCAATTCAAGATGGGCCCACGACATCCCACGACTCATGTGCCAATGCATGGGCATTCTCAAATTAAATGTGCATCTCATGCTAAGTATATGGTCACAGCTTTCCACTATAAGTGTGACCCACGACTCGTGAGATATCACATAAATAAGGTAGTATCATCATGCCACATACTATTGGTAGAATGTATGAATTAATTAAAACTCTTTTAATTTGTATCCATTTTGACTTAATATTTGAAAATACTTAGACATTCTAAGTGGAGGGTTTTTGCTTGCAAAAATCTCATCATTTTATCTTCTGATTTAGGTTTTCTATATCTTAAACATGCATCTCATACATCAATAGGAAATGAAAAGCATAAATAAGTAAATGCGCCTAGCATGCTCCTAGGTAGGATGACCATGAGCCTAACCAAGTTATGCACTTAGAGCTATAGGTGCACCATCATTTGGTTAATTTTAAGTGGGTTGATTAAATCTAGCTATTACATAAGTGAATGCCATACATTCATGGGTCTTTAAAAGCTTCCATGCCTCCATTGGTCTCCTTTGCACCATGTAACATTTACATGAGAAAGAAATTCTCACTCCTAGTGATTCTACTCTTACAACAATTACAAGATAGAAAAAGTGAGGCATGTAAACCCCAATTTAAAACAACCATTTTCAACAACTTGAAATAAATGAAATCAATATTAAAGGCTCATGATCATCCCCATTCATTCATCATCTATTCAACACTTCAATGAATAATAAATAAATCAAGAATTGACATTCAATTCCATCAATTAAATGCTAACACATTAACAAATAATTGGTCATGCAAAAACAAGCATAACACATATGCATCACATTTTTGCCTCAATTGGAAATTAACTTTAACATGTTTTAAAAGCAATCAAAAGTGTCCAACACAATTAAGAGAACTTACACAACACTTGTGTATCTATTGTGTGTGTTTTAAAACAATTTTGATCACTAAAGGAACCTAAAATAAGGCTCAAAACTCATCTAGGACCAAACTGGGCACTGCTGGCTGAGGCTTGCACATTGCTAGGCAGCAACTCTCGGTCACTGCCTTACTTGTGCACTGTCATGGCCGACAACTCCCCTATTTTGGGATCAAGATCGAGTCAAGCCATTTTTGGCTCAATTTTTGTGCATAAAATTTTTTAGAACAACTTATAAACATCAAAACACACATTATGGATGAAATTTTAGATCTAAAACACCATTCAAAACTAAAATTTCAAGTGCTCAATCATGCTTCAAAAACAAGTTCAAGCAAGAATCGTATTCTTCAAAAATCTCCAATCATCTCCAATCATATTGGATCCAAAAATTACCAAAACAACTTAAAGCCATTACCAACATGCTATATCAACATATAACATCCACAAATGCCAAATCAAAATTTAATATTACATAAATGAATTAAAACATACTCATCACATGATTTAACACTTAAAACATATAATAGCATGCTTTTAATCCATCAACCAAGGAGACACATACAAGATCATCCAAACACTCCAACCCATCATATGGATCGAGGATATGGTGATTTATAATTAGTTCATCCCATTAACCAATCGTTCAAGCAAAATTGAAATCCATGCATGAATAAGATCCAATATCATTTGAAGGTATGTTTGGCACTAGGATCCAATAAAAAAAACTGAATAAAACTAGCCCACATACATCCACAAGGATTTAGACATGCATAGGATTTAGATTTAGAAAGGGAAATACCTTGAAGAAACTGAAAATCAAGGAACAAGGAAGAACACCCTTCAACTTTTGAAGTTGTCCCCTTACTAGCGCATTGGAAACACAACCAAATTTCCCAAGGTTAAACTCCTTGTTTTGAGCCCAAAAAAATTTTGTATTCCCTCAACACCTTGAAGATCCTACAGCCAAAATTTTAGCCCAATCAAAACAAAATAAATCCCCCCAAAACTTGTTGCAAACGGCAGCCAAAAACTACTTTCCAAGAGTAATAGCAACCCAAACGTATTGCCTCTAGCAAGATAGTCCGCACACCAAATGGAGAGACCCTTTCTTTACAAAATAGCTGAGATAATTGCAGGGAAATGAAGGAAAAATGACTTAGAATGGAAGGGGAGAATGAGAGAGGTTGGAGAGATTTTTGGAGAATCTAACTTTTAAATGTATCCACTAACAATTTGTTGGGAGAAAATATTCCACACCTCACCAATAACACTAGTGGTGTTCGGCCCCTTTTATATCCATATATAGAAGGAGGATGATGCGTGGTCACACACCATCCTCAAGGAGAGGCCGACACCTACCCATGCCAAGTGGTATGTGGTCCATAGTGGTGTGTGAATTTGAATGTCATTTGAAATTTATATTTCATCTTATGAAATGTCATCCAAATGCATTCTAATTCTATATTAAATGAACCCTTCATTTAATGATTCCTTCCAAAATTAACTCTTCAATTTAATTTAATTAATAATCCTTTGACTTAACTCTTAAGTCAAAGTGCTTAACTCTTTAAGCTAGTCAAAATTAATTCAACCTTTAAATTAATTTGACCACTTGATAGTCATGTGGTATTAATTAATTAACTCTTAATTAATTGATCTTAATTTAACTCTTAAATTAATTTGATCAATTTAACTCTTAAATTGATCAAGCCAAAAATGACTTCAATTTTCTTCTCCTTCAATTCGGTCATGAGTTTTCTAACTCTTAGAAAATTCTCCTTCTTTCAATAGGTCATGCATTTAGCTTTTGTGTGTGACTCATTAGGTTCTACCATTCATTGGACATGGGCTCACAACTATTTGTGACTTATTGGAATATCAAATATTCACATTAGTTTAAACTCCTTTAAACTAAGCGACTCAATTCAATTAATCTCATCAATTGAAGAGTACCCAATCTCCATGGTCGATATCCAACCTCAAGCCCATGGAGCCCAAATAATAGGCCAAAATGAGTGCTCTTGGAGAACAATTCTAGCATTACGCGTACTATACAAATACGATCATTCCATCTTCTATCTCCACAAAAGAAGCCTAAGGCAAGATATTAGTCAACTCCCCAATAGCCTCAATGCTATCCTTCTATTCTCAATATTCGATTCCCTTTGTGACCTCATCTTTGGAAACACCTTTTCAAATTGTCACATCACCTTGCGCAAGAATTTCTTGGAATCGATCATTATAGAATGCATAGGAGATACACTCGCCCTTCATAAAGGCAAGGAGTTGGATTCCGTCTTGGATCTCACAAACCTCCAAGTCTAGTAGCTCATGCCCAATTACCACCCAAAGGGCTCCCAAGTGACCAAGGAGGAATCAAAGAATAAGGACCAAACACAAGATTACCATGGATCCTCAGGTCGAATGATTAATTATATGTACTAGCGTAAGCTTGAGAACTTGCCACTACCGACTTGCCACTCCGGCTATCTAGTGGATTCTCTGGTAAGTCTTTTGTACCTTGTTTTCTAACAAGCACCCACTAACATGTATCTATATTTCATATGAAATTGCTTATGGAACGGAGCAACATCCAACCCTTGAATTTATGCATCATCAGTGTAAGTCTATCTAGATCTTAGATGCTTTATCTCATAAGATCCTACGACTTGGAAGATTTAAGGTCACGACTGTGTAAGACTTATTCCATGATCACCACCCAATGGTTACTATACGAATATGGTCTTTCTATTTTCTATCTCCTAATTGAGGCCTAGGATAAAATATTTGTCGATTCTCTAATAGCTCAATAACTATGCATCTATTCTTAATGAGCAATAATGACCTCATCTTTAGAAACTACCTTTCTAAATTATCGCACAATCTTGCACAAGGATTTTCTAGAATCGATGATCAAAGAATACATAGGAAATTAACTCATTTTTCACAATGAGCAAATAGATCCTCTATTGGAACTTACCACCTCTATATACTTTGTTCACAATATAAGTCTCGTGCGACTCGATGGCTGGTTAGGACCAATATCAAAGCATAAGGACCTATGCACAAGGTTGCTGTGGAACTCAAGTCTAAGGACTAATTATATGCAATATCGATACTAACAAAAATTGAATATAAAGACAATTTGGTAAATTCACTATAAAAAGTAATAAACTTAAAATTAATTAACTGAGTAAAATGGCCTAAGAGACTATAGGACAAGCAAAGACCATAAAGAAAGATATAAAAATTCTAATGGACCTAAGTCGTTCTATATAGAAATAGAGGACAAGAATATTTACAAAAATTCTCAAAATCGAAGAACTTTTGAGAAGAGAAGATTTCTTTGCATGTATTCCAAAGAAGATGAACTGACATTCTGTCATTTTCCAAAAAGAACCTCATTCTATTTCCAAGTATCATTATTTTAGTAGCGTCTGTGGGAAACTCAAAAGAAGAAGAATGATCTTTGAGGATATAGAAGACATCTGTGATGGGAGTCACTAACACTCACATGACTGTCCAACATATAAGGAGGAGTGATGATCATTAAGACCCTTACTAATTGCAGATAGGGAGAGAGAATGCCATGGGAGTAACCCAGCAACCACTGAGCCTCAAAGCAGTAAAAGAAAAGTTGTGGAACTAGAATTTAGAGCACAATAGGAGCTTAAGAGCATGTAGATTTATCTTGAAAATCCCTTGAGAACTACGAAAATCGGACCTCTCCTTGAACCTAACTTTGAGAAGGAGAAACGTGTGTTTTTTGAGAGATAACCATGATGTAATCGCTTGGAGTTTGATGGACATGCAAGGAATCTCTCTTAATATCATTTGAACCATCTTAGAGTGGGATCGTACGACCATTACAGTAGGAGAGAAGAAGCTTCAGATCAATGCAACCAAATAGTCAAAGAAGGGATGGATAAGTTGCTGCAAGCAAAGTACATCTAGCCAGTATAGTATTGGGACTGGCTATCTAATGTGGTGCTGGTACCCAAGTACAACAGGAAATAGAGATGTGCATTGACTTCAATAACTCAATAAGGTTTGCCCAAAGGACCCATTCCTACTCCCATGTATCGATCCCTTAGTGCATTCCACTGTAGAATGCAAAATGCTAAGCTTCTTAGATGTTTATCAAGGTTACAATCAGATTTGATTAATGCCCCAAGATTGGGAAAAGACAAGTTTTATCATCGATCATGGGATTTATTGCTACAATGCAATATCACCTACCAAAGAAGGAATGATCGGGAGGAATATGGCAGTCTACATCGATGACATGCTGGTCAAAAGTCATGAAACAAGAAAACCACCTCTAAGACATAGGAGAGTGCTTCAGTTTCTTGAGAAGATTCAACTTGCAACTCAACTCAACAAAGTGTGCTTTCAGAGTGTATATGGGTAAGCTCCTAGGATATATGGTGTTCAAGGATTGAGGCTAATCCCAACAAGATCAAGAAAATATTAAGAATGGCACCCCCACATAACATCAAGAAGGTGTAGATGTTGGCAAGGTGTCTGGCAGTGCTAAAATGTTTCATTTCTCTATCTGTTGAGAAGGGACTACTTTTCTTCAAAATACTGTGAGAAGCCAATGCCAGACACCTTGCCAACATACTGTAAGAATGGCACCCCCACATAAATTATAAATATTTTTTTAACTTTTGAAAATATTAGAAACAGAAAATAAAAATAAAAACATTCTAAATAGGCCCTTAAGTTTAACCAAAACAACCTCTAGATAATTTTTTAAGCAATATTTACCGCCTAGTCCCCATTTCCGAAAATGGAACTCCAAAACATCCAAAGAATCTAGTTTCATTACATGTATAAGATACTAGAACTTTTTTTGATTAAACTGCTTTTTGCAAGAGTTCAAGTATCCTAAACTATTTTTCAAACTTACAGAAACTGAAAAAAATTTGTAAAATAAAAATAGTAAAGAAAGACTAAGATACTAGTGAGGAATACATAATTGATTATCCTATTAGATTCCAATTGATAAATTCCATGGCTTAGGCACAATCTAAACATTAATGATAGAAGGACCTTATCATAGTAATAGTAATTAAAAAGATACACATAGATTTATTAGATAATTAAATAATTAATTATAATCAATTAAATGAAAACAAAAATTTGAAAATAAATATACATCAATCAAATGAAATATCAAAGCAATATGTAGGATAGTAATTTAGAATAAAAAATGAAAACTCAAACCATTACTTAGAAAATAAATTGCAATAAACCATATCCAAATTTTCAAGACAGTAAGTTTTGAAAAATAAAATAAATAATCAAAACCAAACGTAGAAATAAAATTAAAATAATCAAATGAAAAGGCAAAAGCAGGTCTATGATAGTAAATAGAGTAGCTCAAATTAAAAAAAAAAAAAGAAATGGAAAAAAGAAAGGAGCAGTTTAAAAGGAAACACTACAATGACCCGAACGCCATCTAGTAGTATTGCATTATACACTATAAATGGTCCAATCCAAGCAAGGCCCAGTTAAGCCTGGGACTAAGGCTTAAATTAACACAACAACAGTGGTAGCAAACTGTTTTCCGGGTCGGGCCAGTCCATCTGTGGCTAACATTGGGATGTGCTCTACTTTTTAGGTGATCTGACCCAACTTAAGTTTGGGGGTAAAACCAGCAAATCTTGGATGGTATCCAACGTTAATAATAACTATGGTTGGTTAAATTAGACATGTATACATACATACATTTATCAAAAGAAATGAGGGAATAAAATTTTTAGTTTTGTTTTAGAGAGTAATGGGGGTTTAATCCACTTGTAGTTGGATCAGATGATAAATTGGAATAGTGCGACCTGTCTAGTCGATCTATGGATTTAGTTGAGCTGAGTCCTGCAATCACGAGCAAACGTCAGGCCAGTCGAGGTGCCCTCAGCTTAGGCACTCCGACACTCAAGTTAGTGTAGAGTCGATTAGGTATAACAAGCAGTAGAGTAAGGGTTTTTTGGTGTATAGAATGACATACCTTTTGTGAGGCTGGAAAGGAGGAATTTATAGCCTTCTCCCTGTGGGGATTTGTCTAAGATACCCTTGACATGTAGGAAAGATCTTTGTCCTAACATGAGGGTTATTGGGTCTTCTTTCATTCTTGTACTATTCCAGGTGGCTGCATTTCCAGGTTTCATGGACAGAATAGTACACTGTAGATGTGCCTCCTTCCTGGTGCGGCAATATGTGTGGTACTGGGGCAGCATGCACCATTAATGCAAAGGCATGCTACCTGTCAGAGCATTTAATGCTGCTGAGTTGACTTCGCGCCGAGTCAACCTCCACGATCGGTAGCAAGATCACATTTCGATAGGCTGGCGCGCAACATATGCAGTGGCCAAGCACGAGGTCAATAGGTCGACTATCGATATAGTTTGTGACCTAGTCAATGCCCGCACGTCAGTGTATGACATGTCGATCTGTATGGTCGATTTGGGTTACCTGAAGTCGGTAGCACCATTGGGCCCTAGGGATGAGATGGGTCTGATGCTACATCATTGAGTCTGTGGCTTTTGGGCCGAGCCCATTGGGCCATCCCATATCATGAGTTCACCTCCACTCCCGAATACTGAACGAGATAATCGACAAGAAGGATTGGGGAGTAGCATGTTGTGCCATTACACGGATTCGTCGAAGAGGGTTTTTGAAAATTGACCCGGGTTTTGCGCATTTAATGTGATGGTTACATTGTGCCAAGCGTGGTGCCGAATGGCGGTTACAACATTATTGCAACCGCTTGGATTCCTATGCTCGCGTGCCTATAAATAAACGCAATTAAAGTACTCATTTTTACTTTTATTGCCTTTGCGTCTGGTTGAGCCTTGAGCCAACTGCATTTGCTGCTACTATACTGTGTTTTCTGTTCACCGACAAAGAGTAAGTCTCTTCTTTCATTTTCCTTAGCGTTCTTCCTTTGTTGTAGCCATATTGCGTTTGTCTGATTCTTAGGGTAGTCATGGGGGGGACAGCGAGGCTACTCAGTCTGATAAGCCTGGGGGTTCATCAGAGGAGTCGAGTAGCTCGTCAAGCGACAGCTCGAGCAGCGATCACGGGAGTGATGGAGCTGGGCCAAGTCAAGCTCCTCCATCGCATGGTCGATTATTTACCTACGATCATTATAGTGAAATAATATCTATGATCACCCCCACCGATCTAAGGTGATTAAGCAGCTGTATCATGTTCCTGCTGAGTATGAGCTTTTAACACCTTGGGCTTTCTGGTCGGATGCATTGACCACCAGCTAGTTGTATAACTGTGTTTGAGGACGCCTTTAGGTGTGGTCTTAGGTTCCCCTTAGTTGGTCCTGTAGTCGACCTGCTTAGGGGTTTAGAAGTGTGCATAACCCAACTGCTGTCAAGCTGCTTTTCTACTATTTACAGCTTTATCGTCGACTAGCCTGCTAATTTTGAAAATTTCTCAAATCTTTTTCATCTTCCAATGTCCCACAAGTTGGGTAGCACCAACGAGGCGGACTTTTATTATCTCACTGCTCGACCCCGCCGTAAGTTTCTTGTCACCCCGGCCTCTTCCTATGGGCAAGAGTGGAAAAAACATTACTTGTATGTTTGAGTCACTGGGGATTTCAATATCCCGAGAGGCTAGTGGATAGGGCATGTCGATATGCCAGGTAACCTAACTCCAACCTGGCCCAATACCTTTGTTCGGGATCTGGTCGAATTTGGTCAGGTGGAGGCCTTGATATTTATTTGGAGAGAAGTTTGGTGCTAGTTGGGTCATCGCCAGGCTAGCTAGGCTTGCCAACGGACGATCGACTAGGCACATTGTGTTGTCGATGATTTGTTATTTTTTTTATTTTTCTTATTGGTTTTAACCCTTTGTTGTTATGTTGCTTGGTAGATTGTGATGAAATCATGAACTGATCAAGATCCGAAGCTTTGGCGAGGGCTGAGAGGAACAAGCAGTGCCGTTTGGCTTGTCGAGGGACGGCTATGGTCACGGCACCCCAGCCAGAGGCGATGACACCTTCTTCGTCACCTACTCCGTCGCCTACTCGGCCCGTGGCAACTACTGGTAGCAGTCCAGCGGGTCAGGGAAAAAGAGCTATGGTTGAGCAAGCAGGACCTACTCTAAAAAGGACAACTGTCGAGAAAGGTAAGGAGAAGGCCACTGGGTCGGGCTAACCCTCTGGTTATGACTTGTTTGGCCAGCGCGGAGATGATGTTCTATTCCATCTACCAAAATTACCACATTCGAGGTTTGGAATGGAGCCAGCATAACTGTTCATAACTCATTGTCGATAGAGACATGGGGGCCAATCGGAGCTGCCCTGCTAAAGGTGATGATGGCTGGGCTGTTCACTTCCAACTAGAAAAAGCTAATGGGGCTAAGCTAAGATGCCACGCTCAGGGCTCTGGCTTATCACTCCAATATGGTAAGGCTCTGGTTGATTATGTTGTATTGTCGAGCTTTATTCTTTGGTCGAGTATTATTTTTTTATCCATAATGCTGTCTTTCAGGTGAGCCAGCTGGGCTACCATTTCTACAGGAGGTCGGAGCTGGCCCTTGCCGACCATGAGCACTTGCAAGAAGGTGGAGATGTGGAGACTCTAAAGGCTCAACTCGAGTCTTCCCAAGCCAGGGTCAAGGAGCTGGCCAAGGAGGTCGAGGAGCTTAACAATCAACTCCGATTGAAGGATAATCAATTGGTTACCTCCGTTGAGGAGAAGACTAGAATGGATGAACTGCTCAAGCAAGCCAGGGTGGATGCACAGCGCGGCTATGAGTTTAGTTGGTCAGCCGGTTGGAGGGCGACGCTCGAGCTGAATTGTACAGAAAGCTGTTGTTAATGCGGCGAGACGCAGTGTATCAACTTATGCTCTACTCGGCATTCCAAGATGCGAGTGTTGTGTTCTCCTTAGATGACACCCAGAATGCGTTTGAGAAGGCCCTTAAGCAGTTGCAATTTTTGGGCTATTCTTTTCGACCTGAGGATAGGGAACACCTCAGTCACCTCCTCGATGAGCAACTACAGTCATACCCTAAGGACGATGAGGCTATCGTTGGAGAAGGAGCTACGGAAGCTCCTATGGTCGAAGGAGTTACAGAGGCTCCACCTGTCGCGCCCTTGACCGAGGTGCAAAGGAAGGCAGCCGAGGTGGCAAAGAAGCTGGATGAGGTCGCCAAGGAATTTGCCTTTGCCAACGAGTTTGCATTTGAGGTTTGAGATGGTATGGTTGACGTTGCTGCGTACCTTCCTCCGCTGGACGGGAGTTTTTTTACCAACGAGGCTGGGCCCTCTCAGCCTGTGATGGCCCCCGTTCCCTTTGTTGTTGCAATGCCCGAGCTGAGGATGAGCAGCCCCACGATGGTTCCTATTCTGATTCTTTTGAGCGATGAAGTCAAACAAGCAATTGAGGAGGGTGCTCGAGAAGGGCACAACGAGGGCACCGGGTCGAGCTGATGCTCTTGCTTCTATGTATTTTCATTCCAGTTGATGTACTTATTCGGATATTTGTAATTGAGATTTCTGGAGATGAATGAAGTACTTCTTTTGTTGTTCGTACATCTTTGTTTAGTTGAATGACTTGCATTCTTTTATCATTCTTTAAAAACAATGAAGGTTGTATAAATTTTGGTAAAATTAGTTCAAGTCCTCATCGAATGAACCATGATTACCTATACCAACACATATTTTAATTCACGTTAGGTATGTCCAATTTATTGGCTCAAGGTCCTTCTAATCGACTCTAGGGTCGGCTGCAATCTATCACGTCGATTGCTTAATTGAACAAAATAATTAATGATAAACTCATATATTTGGTCGACTGTGGGGTTGATATTAAAGGTTTAGGGTTTAGAGTAGCAGCTGAAAGCCTGCCTAGTCGACTACGGGGTCAACGATTTGGTCTTGGCTGTTAAGCCTTAACTTGGCGGCTAGAAGCCTGCTTGGTCGACTACGGGGTTGATGATTTGATCTTGGCTGTGGAGCCTTGACTTGGGGGCTAGAAGCCTGCTTTGTCGACTACAGGGTCAACGATTTGGTCTTGGCTGTGGAGCCTTAGCTTGGCGGCTAGAAGCCTGCTTGGTTAACTACGGGGTCGATGGCAAGTAATCAACTCATGCAAGTAGGTATTCGCGAGAAGTTCCATAAACTTTCATTTATGCGAGGAAATACAACAAAGACGAGTGGCCTTTTTACACATAGAATTTCTACAGCATTCCAAGGTCGTGGTAGTTCGTTGCCTCATATGTCTGCTAGTCGATATGCATTGTGTTTTGATACTTTAACCACAATGTAAGGTCCTTCCCATTTTGGATTGAGTTTTCCCACATTTCTCGACACTTAGACTTTTTAAGGACTAGGTCGCCGACCTTGAAACTATGCAGTCGAACTGCTTTGTTGTAACGTTCCGTCATTTTTTACCAGTATTGTTGCATTGTGTTGTAGGCTGTGTGGCGTAGCTCGTCGATGGTGATTAGGTCAAGGGTCATTTCTGTTGCCTTTTTGACTGGGTTATAATGAATCACTCGGGCCATGTGTTGCACCAATTCGAATAGAATTACTGTCTCAGAGCCTAGACCAAGCTGTAGGGTCTGCGGCTAGTAGTTGTTCGAGATGTGATCCTGTATGCCCGCTGCACCCCTGGGAGGTCGTCTGCCCAGCTTACCCCTATTCTCACTATTCGAGCTTTGAGGTGGTCGACAACTGTTCTATTTGTGACCTCCGTCTGACTATTAGCCTGGGGGTTTTCGATCGACGTAAAGTGTTAGCAGATTCCTAAAGCTTCGCACCATTTTCTCGTACTCTTACTTTGAAATTGAGTCCCGTTGTCTGAGATTAGGACTTTGGGCAAACCGAAGCGACAAATTATGTTCTTCCAAATGAAGTTCTTGGCCGCATCGGTGATTTTTGGAACTGCTTCTGCTTTGACCCATTTAGTGAAGTACTCGTCTGCTACGATGATAAATTTTCGTTAGCCGGATGTTTTTGGGAGAGATCCGACTATGTCGATCCCTCACTAGTCGAATAGCTACGTGATCTGGACGTTTACCATCGATGCGGCTGGTTGGTGCAATATGTTCGAGTGGAGCTGGCACGATGGGCACTTTCTAGCGAAGTTGACTGAATCTTTTAATAAAGTGGCCAAAAATAACCATATCGGACAACTTTGTGGGCTAAGGACCGACCTCCAAAATGATTGCCGTAGATGGCAGTATGAATCTCATGAAACACTTTGTATGCCTCTTCGGGTGTTAGGTATTTAAATGGTGGTCCTGATATCGACCTCTTGTAGAGCTGCCAGTGTTCGTCAAGGGAAAATTTGGTTGTCTGTCCTTTAAGTCTGCGGGCCTCTTTTTGTCGTCGGGGATTGTTCCTTGGCTTAGGTAGAGCTTGATTTGGTCTTGCCATGAGGGAGTTGCCTCTTTGATGCTTCCGACAAGGTTCTGGTCGTTGGTATGGATACATGGTTTCCCATATTTCTCGACACTTAGACTTTTTGAAGGACTAGGTCGCCGACCTTGAAACTACGTAGTCAAACTGCTTTGTTGTAACGTTCCGTCATTTTTTACCAGTATTGTTGCGTTGTGTTGTAGGCTGTGTGGCATAGCTTGTCGATGGTGATTAGGTCAAGGGTCCTTTCTATTGCATTTATAACTGGGATATAATGAATCACTTGGGCTATGTGTTGCACCAATTCGAATGGAATTACTGCCTCAGAGCCTAGACCAAGCTGTAAGGGCTGCGGCTTGTAGTTGTTCGAGGTGTGGTCCTGTATGCTCGCAGCACCTCTGGGAGGTCGTCTGCCTAGCTTGCCCCTGTTCCCGCTATTCGAGCTTTGAGGTGGTCGAGAACTGTTCTGTTCGTGACCTCCGTCTGACTATTAGCCTGGGGGTTTCCGACCGGCATAAAGTGTTAGCAGATTCCCAAAGCATCGCACCATTTTCTCGTACTCTTACTTTGAAATTGAGTCCCGTTGTTTGAGATCAGGACTTTGGGCAAACCGAAGTGACAGATTATGTTCTTCCAAATGAAGCTCTTGATGGCCGCATTAGTGATTTTTGGAAGTGCTTCTGCTTCGACCCATTTAGTGAAGTACTCGACTGCTATGATGATAAATTTTCGTTGGCCGGATGTTTTTAGGAGATATCCAACTATGTCGATCCCTCACTGGTCGAATGGCCACGTGATCTGGACATTTACCATCGACACGGCTGGTTGGTGCGATATGTTCGAGTGGAGCTGGCACGACGGGCACTTTCTAGCGAAGTCGACTGAATCTTTTAATACGGTAGCCAGAAATAACCATATCGGACAACTTTGTGGGCCAAGGACTGACCTCCAAAATGATTGCCGCAAATGCCGGTATGAATCTCATGAAACACTTCGTTTGCCTTTTCGGGTGTAAGGTATTTAAGTAGTGGTCCTGATATCAACCTCTTGTAGAGCTGCCCGTGTTCGTCGAGGGAAAATTTAGCTGCCTGTCCTCTAAGTCTGGGGGCCTCCTTTTATCGTCGGGGATTGTTCCTTGGCTTAGGTAGAGCTTGATTGGGTCTTGCCATGAAGGAGTTGCTTCTTAGATGCTTCCGATGAGGTTCTGGTCGTTGGTATGGATACATGGTTTGCTGGCTACGAAGAACGTTATAATTCTTTCTCTAGCTCTCCTCGTTGAGCTAGCGAACTTTGAGAGTACGTCTGCTTGCTCATTTTTCGTTCAAGGAACCTAGCTCAGGGTGAAGCGCTTGAATAACCGCTGTAATCGTTTCACCTCAGCCAAGTACTGGCTCATTTTAGCCTGCTTGGCTTTGAAGTTTCCTTCGACTTACTTGGCCACCAGCTGGGAGTCTGTGATCGCTACTAGCTGCTTGACACCTCGAGTAGCTGCTATGTTCATTTTGGCGATGAGAGCTTTGTACTCTGCTTCGTTGTTTGTGACTGGGAAGTCGAGCTTTATTGCAAAATCATACTCCTCTACGAATGGGAAACGGAGAGAAACACCAATGCCGCCCCCCGATGTGGTTGCTGAAACATCAATGTGTAAAGTCCAAACGGAGGATTCCTGGTCGAGCTGGTCTGGGAGGTCAAGTCTTTCGGTGCTTTCGTCAATCAGTCAGGACCTGTTCTTTTATGGCCGTTTGCGATTGGAATATGATGTCAAACTCCCCAAGCTCGATGGCCTATTTAGTGAGTCGACCCGATGCATTTGGTTTCGATAATACTTGCTTCAATGGCTGATTGGTCAAGACTACAATCGCATGAGATTGGAAATAAGGTCGTAACTTCCATGTTGCTGTAACGAGGGCAAGAGCAAACTTCTCAATCTCTAGGTACTTGTATTCAGGTCCGTGCAGGGCCTTACTGTAGTAATACACCAGTCGGTGAGTTTCGTCTCTTGTCGATGTCAATATTGAACTGATCGAGGTAAAGCTGTAAAACTTCTCCCAGCTCGGGTTTGGCGAGCATAGGTGGCAAGGACAGGTATCGTTAAGCTCGATAAGAGCATGGTCACACTGTTTAGTCCACTGAAACCCCATTTTTTTTGCATTTCTGAGTATTTTGAAGAATAAAAGACTCTTGTCGGCCAGCCGTGTAATGAACCTGCTGAGGGCTATTATCCTGCTGACTAGATGCTGTACATCTCGAATAGTATGGGCAGGGCCATGTCCAAAACTGCCTGGATCTTATGATGGTTTACCTTAATCCCTCTCTGACTAACCATGTAACCGAGGAACTTGCCTCCTTGAACTCCGAAGGTGCACTTATTTGGGTTGAGTTTCATGCCAAAAGTCTTTAGTATGGAAAAGGTGTGGTGCAGGTCAGTTAGGTGGCCCTTGATATTCTTTGTTTTGACAATCATGTTGTTGACGTAGACCTCTATTAATTTTTTAATCTCGTTCTTGAACATAAAGTTGACCAATCTTTGGTACGTTGCCCCCATATTTTTGAGCCCAAATGCATGACTAAGAAACAGTATACTCCATTGGGGACAACAAAAGAGGTCTTGTCCCTATCCTTGGGTGCCATGAATATTTGATAGTAGCCTTGAAAGACATCCATCATGCTTAGTAGTTCACAATCAGTTGTAGATTCCACTAATAAATCTACGCGAGGCAGGGAGTAAGGATCCTTAGGGCAAGCTTTATTCAAATAAGTGAAATCATTACACATACGCCACTTTCCCTCATTTTTGGGGACAAGTACATCATTACAAAGCCAGGAGATGTACTAAATTTTTACAATATATCCTGCCTCTAGTAGCTTGTTGACCTCCTCTTCGATGATTTGAGACCTCTCAACGTTGAAGGTTCTTGTCTTCTGCCTCACCGGTTTGTAGGCAAGGTTGACGTTGAGCCGATGGACAATAACACTTGGGCCGATTCCTTAGAGGTCGGCAACTTTCCAAGCAAACACATCGGTGTTTCTTAGAAAGAAATCGACCATGATTCATTCCAAACGATCGCCCAAATCGCTTTCGACCCGAGTGGTCTTGTCGGGGTTTTCAGGTTCTAGCTCTATTGTTTTGAACTCCCCAACGGCTTGACCCGGGTGTCTTCTAGCTTCATCCTCTTAGATGAAGATCCCTTCTCGGGTTTCGCTACAAGGGCGTCTCTTGAGGGCTTCTTCGATTCGTTGGACTTGACCGAAATGATATAACAGCGCCATGCATCCTTAAAATTACACAAAAGTTCCCTTACTTCTGCTGGGGTTGGGAATTTGATTTTCACATGGTAGGTCGAGACAATGGCCCGGAAGTCGTTCAGGGCAGGTCGTCTAATGATGACATTGTAGGTGAATAGAGCGTCGACTACTAGGTAGTTGATCATCAAGGTTTTGCTACGGAGGCCCTATCCAAAGGATGTGGATAGGTTAATAGATCCCTCCGGGATGATCTCGGACCCCCCAAATTCGACCAGTGGTGTTCAGACTGGATCAAACTTTAATTGCCCCAAATTCATCATGTTCAAAGTGGACAAAAATATAATGTTCACAGAGCTGCCATTGTTGACCAAGATCTTTCTCACTTCGAAATTGGCTATTTCAAGTGTTATCACCATGGGGCAATCAATCTTTCTGTCGAATCCCCTATTCTCTAAATGATCGAGGTCGGACTCACTGAAGGAGATTAGTTCTGTGCTTGTTGAGAGCTGGAAGATTGTTCTGAACTTGGCTGATTTGGTCAACTCTAGTTGCCTTTGGGTCTGTTTTCTAGTGGACCTTGAGTCCCGCACAGTGGGACCTCCTGCAATCATACCAATGGCTCCTCGAACAGGTGGGTGGGGCTCCTGGGCTGGTCTCTTTTCTTTATCTTCTCTTATTGGGCTAGCCGACCTTTCTCTACGGGGAGTCCAGTCGGTTTTGCCCTCTTCGCGTATGGCATGCTCGTCAATGTATTTTTTCAGATGGCCCTGCCTGATCAGTCCCTCAATCTCATCGTACAAATTGAAGCAATCTTCTGTGCTGTGCCCCTTTTGCTTATGGAAGTGGTAGTACTTCTTTGACTTCTTCATGGCTTCGGTTAGATTCCTGGGCCTTTTGAGGAGATTGTCATGCTGGATAGCAAATATCACTTCCTTCCTATGGAGGTTAAGCGGGGTGTAATCATGGAAGCGTTTGATGGGGGATCGACGACCACCCTCCCTGTACTGGCGATTGTCTTTTTCCTTGTTCTTCTTCTTATCGACCTCGGGATTGCTATATTTCAGTCTATTCATCTCTTCCTGAGTCATGTATCTCTTTGTGAGGTCGAGGAGCTCCTCCATCGACTTGGGCTGTTCACGCACCAATGCATTGGTACATTCTTTGTGTCTGAGGCCCAGGAATAATACATCAATCAGGAACTCAATCTGAGGGCTATTAATCTTCAGCACCTCCGTGTTAAACCTGGTGAAAAAGTCTCAGAGGGATTTTCCTTCGTTCTGTTTCACTATTTGTAAGTAGGTATGTGGGAGCTATGCCTTCCTCCTACTCGCAAATTGGCACAAAAACTTGTTGCACAATTGGTCATACGAGTATATCGATGTCGGTTCCAGCTTAACGAACCAATCCAGTGCTATCCCCTAAAATGTGGTTACCAACAACTTGGCATGGATGTAATCGTTGTGCCCGTGCAACTACATCATGTGTTCGAACTGCATCAGGTGCTCGTTTGGGTCCGACGAGCTATCATATCGAGACAGGCCTGTTGGAATTTTGGCATTGATGGCGATGTGTTCGTCGATAATCTCCTGGACGAGTGGCGAGTTGCTCTCCCTCTTTGGACCTCGGCGGTCCCTCATGGTAGTAATTTTTATATGTGTTTCTCCTCGAGATCTCTTCTAATCGCTGGTTCAACTGTTGGACTTGGTGGGATACTTCATCCCATTCCTCCTTATCAGCTTGGGATGCGTTTCTACTAGGGTAAGGTCTCAAAAGCTCGACCTTATCGCATTGTGGGGCTCGAATAGGTTGAACGTCGTGATCAACGGAATCCGCAACCTCATCGCGTGGCATATGTCGGGCCACTTTCCTTGGAAAATGTCTTGGGCTTGCTTCACGCCTCAAGGAGGCCTTCTGGACTCTTGTCAGTCTTGATTTTCTTTGGGTGGTCTCTCCTTTAGTGGCGCGGGCTGCGGAGTTGTACTGGCTATCGGCTCAGGTTGTACGGTGTGTCGATTCAGAGCCGCCAAAAGTTGAGCTGAACATTGGGTTGATATCTGCTCGCTGATGAGCTGCATCAATTGTGGCATGGTCAAGGTGACCACCTATTTTGGATGGACGCTCGACCCTGGCGCGCCAATATCTTGCTGAGGTTGAGAAGGGGGGGAGCCAGACCTCTTGTTTTCTTCTCTTTCCAAGGGGGCTCGCCTGGTGTTCACCATTTTCGATAGTGGACTCAAGTTTCCCACAGACGACGCCAAATGATGAGGGTCTAATCCACATGTAGCTGGATCATATGATAAATTGGAAGGGTGCGACCTGCCTGGTCGATCTATGGATTTAGTTAGGCCGAGTCCTGCAATCATGAGCAAACGTTAGGCTAGCTGAGGTGCCCTCAACTTAGGCACTCGGACGCTCAAGTTAGTGTCGAGTCGATTAGGTATAACGAGCATCAGAGTGAGGGCTTTTTGGTGTATAGAATGGCATACCTTTTGTAAGGCTGGAGGGGAGGTATTTATAGCCTTCTTCCCGTGGGGATTTGTCTGAGATACCCTTGACATGTAGGAAAGATCTTTGTCCTAACATGAGGGTCATTAGGTCATCTCTCATTCTTGTACTATTCCAGGTGGCTGCATTTTTAGGTTTCATGGACAGAATAGTACACTGTAGACACGCCTCCTTCCTGGTGCAGCAGCATGTGTGATACTGGGGCGGCATGTGCCATTAATGTGGAGGCATGCTGCCTGTCAAAGCATTTAATGCGGCAAAGTTGATTGCGCCGAGTCAACCTCCACGGTCGGTAGCAGGATCGACCTTTTGATGGATTGGCGTGCAGCGTGTGCGGTGGCCAAGCACCATGGTCGATGGGTCGACCATCGGTCTAGTCTGTGACCTAGTCGATGCATGCATGCTAGCGTATGATAGGTCGATTTGGGTCACTTAAAATCGGTAGCACCATTGGGCCCTAGGGATGAGATGAGCCTGATGCTACATCATTGAGTCTGTGGCTTTTGGGCCGATCCCATATCAGAGAGATAAAAATAAAAATAAATTAGAAAAAACTAAAATAATATTAAAACTTATGGAACAAATAAAATTTGTGTAATTACTTCAAAAGTTTTAGTTAAAGTGGCAGCGCCTGCGGGTACGTAGTCATAGTCCTCCGCCTAAGTCCGTTAGTAAGTCCCCATTCTATGTCAACTTGTTTGCACCCCACTCTCCACTAACCGCGCGTGACCGAAGCTGAAACCTTTCCTTCAAAATTCATTTACTCAATCAGATCCAGATCTGAACTCATTCTGTCTCTCTCCTGCTCTCTGAAATCTCTCTCTATATTACTGCTACACAATTAGAAATCGCTTCACTCAGTTGTGCGGTCTGCGAAGGAAAAAATGGCGAGAGGAGGAGGAGGAGGAGGAGGGTGGCACGTCGCCTTTCTGCTGCTGGTCTGCACCGCAATTCAGGTGAGATCGGATTCATCGGATCACAAATACAAGGTCGGAGATCCGGTGCCGCTTTACGCAAATAAGGTCGGACCGTTTCACAACCCCAGGTAAATATTCTTTGCCCTTCTTTCTTTTTGTTTATGTTGATTATTTCGTCAAAAATGCTAACTGTACATCTTCATATTTTGCGTTGTTGGAATTTTGATGGTCAGTTTTGTTTAGTATAAATTCGGTGATTTATGTGGGGGTTGTGGATTTGGTTTCTAGTGGTGTGCTGCTGAGGGATAAAGGTTCATCTGTACAGATCGAGTTAATTGGGTTTGTTAACTTTGAGAATATCTCTTTTACTCCTTCGTAATCGACGCTGTTGAGGAAGGATTGGAGATTCCAATTTTGACTTTGATTTCATAAGTTGGAAACCGGTAGCTATGGTAAAATGAGTCTCTGGTTGCTACGAGTAAACAGCAGCATGAAATTTTATAATGGGTGTGGTCGCATCTAATCATCTAGTGTGGCAATTAAAATACTTTTTCCTGGAGATTAGGGAAATTTGTAGTCTCCTAGGGTACGTGAAATTTTGTGGCCTGGAAAACCTATCTTTGTGCGTGCAATACAACTCGATATATCTTTTTTTAAGGATTTTTTGAAAGAAGTAGCGGTTTAAGAGAAGGGGGGGCAGCAGTTTCAAATGTGATACACGGTGAAACTCTTTTACTGGAAGATTATTTTGGTTCCTGTCTGGTGACCGAGAAATGATCACGCATATTTCCTTTTCCTTCTCACTATGGAAAAACAATAAGTATTATGGAATAGTCAAAAAGCATTCAGAAACAGTGATGTGATTATCAACTTGTTAACTTTGACCTTTGCTTTTTGATGCATGCCTTAATTCCACCTTAACTATGGATGAAGTCTCAGACTGATTAACACTGGTTTCAAAGAAACCATATCCATGAAAATGAAGTTTGGAATAATTTCTAACTGCAAGAGTGTAAAGGGCTTCTGCTTTTTATAACTGATTTAGAGGTCTTGAAACTATGTGGAAAAAGTAATTGTAGTTCCTGAGGTTCTCTTAAAGTGGAGTTATATTATGAAAGCTGTAAAATGTTGCTCCTTATTACTTCTTAGGCTTCAAAACGTTGTACAAACCTGTGCTTTATGTAATATCAAACTTCTCTTTTCATCCTAATATGCTCCTATTCCTGCACAAAATGGAGAAATCCAATATGCAAGCAACCATAATCAAATTTCTACACTCTAGCAGTATGTTGGTTTTCTAGGTCAAGCAAAATTTGTGGGATGGACTAATGAGGGAGTAGTCAATTTTTGACTTAAAAGGAATTGTTACTCAATGAATAAAAAATCATATCTGCAAAGACATTTTTATCGAAAACAGTAGTTAACCTTCTTTCGTTCACTAGGTGTCCTTTTTTGATAACCTTTTTGGAGTGTTTGAATCCAGCCAAATACGAGGACGAAAGCTGATTCTTTTTCTCCTTTACACATGACTTGTAATGTGGAGTTTAAGCAGTCAGCCTTAGGTTAAGGACTTAAGGTGTCATCATGGACGAAGGAATGATGTTGAACTTAATGGAAGGACAATACAGGGCATATTTTAAGTGCATATGGAGATATTCTTGCCTTAATAGATAAATAAAAAACACACACACATGTTGGCCAGAAAAGCAGTAATATAACCTTTCGTGACCCCATATTGTGGGGTTGCTGGGAGGTGATGAACTGCTTTATTTGAATAACAATGTGTATAATTCTTTCAATGAAGTGAATGGCTAACAACATGTATCTTATTTCTTTTATAAGAATTGTAGCATTATAACCCATTTTTATTTTATTTATAATTGTAATGCTTACATCATATTATTTTTGCTCCATTCCAGTGAAACATACCGTTACTTTGATCTCCCCTTCTGTTCTCCAGGTAAATCATCTTCGCATCTTTGTTTCTTATGTGGTCAAGTACATTCTTTTGCTCATGTTAACATGTCTTGCGGACAGGTGATGTGAAAGATAAAAGTGAAGCTCTTGGTGAAGTGCTAAATGGGGATCGATTGGTCAGTGCTCCATACAAGCTTGACTTTTTAGTTGATAAAGAGTCTGAAGTCATCTGCAAGAAGAAGCTGTCAACGAAAGAAGTTGCTGAGTTTCGAAGTGCTGTCGCAAAGGACTACTATTTTCAAATGTACTATGATGACCTGCCCATTTGGGGTTTCTTGGGAAAGGTTGACAAGGAAGGCAAAGCTGATCCTAGCGAGTACAAATATTACCTATTTAAGCATCTTCATTTCGAAATATTTTATAACAAGGATCGTGTGATTGAGATCAATGCACGGACAGACCCCAATGCTCTTGTGGACCTTACTGATGATAAGGAAGTTGATGTGGACTTCATGTACTCAGCCAAATGGAAAGAAACTAATGTAGCTTTTGAGAAGAGGATGGAGAAGTACTCTCATTCTTCATCACTTCCTCGCCACTTAGAGATCCATTGGTTTTCAATTATCAATTCATGTGTGACTGTTCTCCTTCTTACTGGATTTCTTGCTACAATTTTGATGCGAGTACTCAAAAATGATTTTGTCAAGTAAGTACTTCTTCAATCTTTCAACATTCAAGAAATTGATGATTCATTAGGATTCCTACTGATATTGTTTTTGTTTCGCTAAAGATATGCCCATGATGAAGAGACTGCAGATGACCAAGAAGAAACTGGGTGGAAGTACATCCATGGTGATGTTTTCAGGTTTCCGAAGTACAAGTCTTTGTTTGCTGCTGCCCTCGGAAGTGGCACACAGCTGTTCACCTTGTAAGTAGATCTTTCAAGGTTTAAGTCACGTTTTCTTAAGCTTTGTGAGAAAGTTCTGTTCATGATTATTGGATTGTTTGAACATTGCTTTTATATATTGGGAAGAAATTAACAGCATTTAACTTCCTTGTTTTCAGGGCAACTTTTATATTCTTACTTGCTCTTGTTGGTGTATTTTATCCCTACAACCGAGGAGCTCTTTTTACTGCACTGGTGGTCATATATGCTCTTACATCTGGCATTGCAGGCTATACAGCAGCCTCTTTCTATTGTCAATTAGAGGGAACAAATTGGGTAATATATTTGGGCTAAACATCATTTCTTTAGTCTCCCCTGAAATTGACATTTATATATTCTGTGTAGTAGTTCAGTGAATTTCTTGTAAATATTTATTTGTTGACTTCACTTGCAGTGAATCTTGTTGTCATTTTAGTTAACAACTTTATATATCTTTGTCTCTGCCTTATGCCTTTTCTGACTCCCCAAAATAATATTCTTTGTGGGGTTAATCGCAAATTGATTATGATGATTTGTGGATGCTATTTGGTCATAGAAGCTTGGGAGATAAGTTGCAGGGTTTAAACTTTTCGTGAAGCTTTTTTCGCTGTGGGAAGATATCTTATTTCTTTGTTACTATGTAATGCCTTAGATGTTTACCCAAACTATTTTTTTTTTCTTTAATCTTTTTATAAATGCTCATGCTTGAATTTTGATCTATGGTTGCAAGTTGGTGAGGGAAACTTAGGAGGTAAATTGTGCTAGAATATCAAGTTTGTTTGTGTTATTGGTCTTTGATAATTTAGCATGTTATTTTCATATGTCGACAGTTCGATCAGATGGGTAAGCTACCACTGGTTTAAATCAGATTTGGACATTTTGCTGATGAACAGCCCAATGTCATATAAAATGAAAGTGCAACAATATTTTTTTTTTTTTTCCTTTTTTCTTTTTTTTTTTTTAAATTGGGTGTAAGGATATTTGAGTGTGTTGAGTGCCAGAATTAATGAAGTCTTAAACATTATGTAAAGATTGCTGGAACAGATTGTCTGTTGTATCTCTCAAAAAGATGGAAAGATTTATATCTATCTGGTAAAGATACAAGCTTAATTAATTTTCTAGATCGGAATAACTTAAGGGAACTGCCTGATTAATAAAGTTGGAGAATTCTTGCGAGTGTACATTTGTGAGTGCAAGTTGGAGAATTCTTGTTAGTATACATGTGTGAGTGCCTCTACCTGCTTCTTGTCTGATATTTAATTTGTTTTGTAACAGGTCCGAAATCTATTATTGACTGGGGGCCTATTCTGTGGGCCACTTTTTCTCACCTTTTGCTTCCTTAACACTGTTGCCATTGCTTACCATGCTACTGCAGCTCTTCCATTTGGTACCATTGTGGTGATCTTTCTGATATGGGCTCTTGTAACATCACCTTTATTAGTGTTGGGAGGGATTGCAGGAAAGAATAGTAAGGCAGAATTTCAAGCTCCTTGTCGTACCACAAAATATCCTAGAGAGATTCCACCTCTACCTTGGTACCGTGGAACCCTACCTCAGATGGCTATGGCCGGCTTTTTACCCTTCAGTGCCATCTATATTGAACTTTACTATATATTTGCGAGTGTCTGGGGTCACAGGATTTACACCATTTATAGTATTTTATTCATAGTCTTCATTATCCTCCTGATTGTCACTGCATTCATCACTGTGGCCTTGACATATTTCCAACTTGCTGCTGAAGATCATGAATGGTGGTGGAGGTATGTTATCAGGCTCTAGTTACTTTTAACTTAGTTATATGCTAAATGCATGCTCTATGCTTGTCACGGTTGGGCCTGTCAAATTCTCATTTGGCTTTTTATTTGTTTGTGTTTTCCTCTCGGTTGGGAAGGGCCGTATACTACCTTTTGCTTGTGGAAAAGGCTTTAGTTGTCTTCACATTTTCACACAGATGCTCATTCTACTGAGAAACCTCAGCTGCTTGTTTTGGGTCATTTCACTCTTAAGTTTTCTTGTTATGTATCTTGTTATTTGACTACATAATTCTTCACTTAACTCTTCTTACCTAAATTCTTCCTGTTCCCACTTGGAGCGACGTGTTTTCTTTTTCTTCTCTTTACTTTTCTTTGCTTCTTTTAGACTTCATAAGAGAGTTGCTGACATTTTCACAATGAAATGAACTAGTTGGACGCATTAAATGGGAATTCTGAACCAATTTGTTTGACACATGATCAATTTATCTGCTTAGCATCAATTTTATCCACTCAGACATTGTAATAGAAAACTGACAATTGACTAGTTTGTATTGCTAAGATAATCTTGTCTCCAAGCCCCAACAATCAATCCGCGGGGTGCAGGGTGGGTCGGTGGGTTTGGAGGATTGCGTTTATTCTGGTTCTGTGGGGATTGTTTTTTGAGTTATTACTAAATAATACTAATACTATCCTCGCATTATTTAGAACATGTCTTAATAGGCATGTCAAGCAAGATGGAACCATTTTATGCCATAGCCATTTGTTAGCTCTAGTTGTTGGCTATAAAATTGAATCAAATTTTACATATCACATTTATCAGGAAAAATATGATAGATGGAAGGTACTTTGTCAAGTTTTAAGGGAGCACCACGGAAAAAATATTCTGGTTGAAATTTTATTTGGCTGACAAAATTTGAAGTGGATTTGGAAGCAGCAATGCAGTTGTATAATTTTGTCTACTTTCTCTCTTCATGTGAACTATCTGGTACATATAAAATCATCGGGGTGTAAATACTGATGGCTTTTAAAGAACTTTTATGTTGAGGCTCTGATCACAAATCAATTGTAACAAGAGGATTTTGTATTTGCATCATAAGTTGTCAGTGTTTCATTCTCTGCTGCTGCATTTTGTGAACTTGTTTGGTAAATAATGAATGAGTACATTTGTTCTATTTCCTGTTGCACGTGGGGGTATATCCAATTCAACAACTGACCTGTGCCTCACTTTACTTTTTTGGTTTTGTCTATCTCATCAGGTCTTTTCTTTGTGGTGGATCTACCGGCTTGTTTATTTATGGCTACTGTCTGTATTACTATTATGCACGTTCCGATATGTCTGGCTTTATGCAGACCTCATTTTTCTTTGGGTACATGGCTTGCATATGCTATGCTTTCTTCCTAATGCTTGGAGCTGTAGGCTTCCGTGCTGCTTTGTTCTTTGTGCGCCACATATATCGCTCGATAAAGTGCGAGTGAGAAATCAGATTATCTGTACTTTGTCCAAGTTTGACTGGTATGTTTCCTTTGCGGAGAAAATCTTTCCCAATTTTAACCTTTTGTTGTCTAAAGAAGTTTAAAAGAGCAGTGCTTTGAGGGATGTGTTTTTCATGTTTACAGAGTATGTTGAGTGGGAGAAGAGTTGTGCATCATATGATGGACAAAGTGGCATAAAAACTGGGTCAATGAGGATTTGATTATGGCAGCATTCCGGAAGAAAATCTCCATTAGGTTACTTATGGATGCATTTTCTGAGCACAAGGTAGTTTATTGGCTAGAGCTGGCTAATAAATGATATATCAAAATACTACTGTAGGTTTTTTGCTAATTTCTATTGTTTATATTTTTACAAAGATTTTTGCATCACAAGATATGAAAGAGTTGGATTGTTAGCACTTTTAATGGTATGCTGCAGTTAACATCTGTGTTTCTTTAATTAGTGTATTTTGGAATGCAACTCACTGGTTGTCATCTCGATAGCATGGGAATATCATTTTAAACATTATTAGATGCTAAAAATATATAGATCATCAAATGTGGATAGACTTAAATAATGTGAAGTTAAATTTTGACAGACAATATTGTCGTATAACCATATTATAAGTGAATTTAGAAGAACTAAAATTGGATTAAGATACTTTGTGTGCAGGAAGTTTAGATTTATATATCCGCGAAGCAGTCGTGTTCGTGGGCTAAAATGTTTTGACAGCATGGGAAGGGGCGAGATTTGGTTGGACCAATCAAATGTTTTCTATTTTTATTTATATATACGCATTCCAGAGATATGAAAAGTTTGGATTTCTGACCTTACTCTATATTTGTAAGATTAATATCAGTGGATTAAAAAGGCAATCAATTTATAAGTTTAATGTGAGTGAATTAAATGGCCACGGCCAAGTTAGGACCAATCAAATATAGTTCTATTTAGGTTAATCAAGAACTATTTCCTTCTGAGTTTCAAATTACGGTGTTAATTTCTGTACATTGGCAGCTATAGTGTCAACGTCGTCTTTTAAAAGTTGTCCAGTGCAGAGGCAGCAAGTCGCGATGGTAGATGGGCATGAATATTACAAGAGAGCATGTGCGTATAAATTATAAATTAGATTCCATAAACGATCTTATTCCGATTGTTACTTCTCTTGATGCTCGTCGAAGCAGCTTTCGACCTCAGACACGCATCAATCACAGTTAACAGTAAAGAGTAGGAGCTGCGGTTGCGTTATGCCTTCTTCAATTCTATACAGTAACCAGTAGCATGATAAACCTTGAATCCAGCAACAGTTGAACAATTTGCTTTGATTTTGTTATGAACCGATGGATTCCAGAAGCAATTTAAGCAAATTTCAAGAGGAAAACCTCACTTTGAGTTGATGGTCTGTGAGTGAAATGAGCTTGCGGAAAATTGAAAGACAGATAGAACAGCGGAGGAGAAAGTAATTTATAAAGAATTGACGCCACTCTGCATATTGAACATGATTTTACGCAGACTCACTAACCTGACAAAAGGCAAAAACAATCCCTAATAGAAAAATAACTAATTATAATTAGTGTTAATTGGCTTGCCAAACAGGGTTTAATTGCAGCCGTAATAGCTCTATAGCAGGGTTCAATTAACTTGTATATATCATTAATATAACACGCCTCAAAATGAGATGCATGCTTTTGAAAGGAAAACAAAGAAAAAGAGAAAAAGGATACTGAAAATAAAAATGACCACCTTTATTTGTTATTTTGCTGACAGCTCCCTCCAAGAAATCTTGTTCTAATTAAGACTTAAGTTGTGGATATTGTTGTACAATCAACGTGCCGCCTTGGATTTTAGGAGATGAGACCATTGAACTAGAACTTGTGTTACTGGAGAATTTCTTTATTTTATAAGTCTTGAGTGCTAGGATGGCTACTGGGTACTGGCTGGAAAAAGAAATTTAGTTGCAGTTTGTATGCAATTTTCCCGATCTTCTCAACCCCAGGGAGAAGATGTGCAATCCTTGGATTAGGCTTTCAAAGTTCACTTCGATGGACTGAATACTATCTATATGGCTTGAGTTTTACTTTCACGAAAACAAAATCTCCCACATGAAATTGTACTGTAGTCCTGTGAGCATGTGCACACTGCTTTATCCGATGTTCAGCCTATGTTAAATGTTGTTTGAGGTGTTGGGGGAGGATCCTCTTCTCTTGAATTATTTGTTCCATTCCATAAATAGTACTGAGGATGTATGGATCAATGGCAAGATGTGATGGTGCGAAGACACAAGTGTTTCAAACGGGGCTTGTGTGGGAGTTAAGTGTTGTACCACCATTCAGCCATTGCTATCCATTTGCTTGCCTCACTGCCTAAGTGATGTGCGACATGACATGCATCTTAAATAATTTTTCAAGCATCAGTTGACTTTTCACCATGAACATTTGTTTGAGGATGATAAGTTTTACTGAGGTATTGCCCGACTCCAGTAATGCTAAGCAACTCCTCCCATCAATAATTGACTTGTAAGGACCTTATACCTGTTTGAAAAAATACTATTGAGGCAAATCATGAATATAAACATAATCCAAGAATATGAGCAAGATAAGAAGCTGAAAAGGGACGAGAAAGAGGAACAAAATGTTCCTGAACCCATCTATAATCTCCTATATAACTAATTTCATATAAATTCAGCAGTTGCTTAATGAAATACATGGTTATGTGTTTCCACGCCTGTCCTGAAACTGGCAAGGGTTGTAGTAGCCCAGATCATTTGTTGCTTGCATTGTTGGCCAATGTCAAACTTTAAAACTGGAAAACTGGGACTGTCCCTTGTACCCTTGGCCTCTTGAACCATGACTTCCCCCTCATATTTGATCCATGCATGAATGGTATGATCTTAATTCTTAGAGTTAATTACCCAGAACATCCCCCTCCCCCTCCCCCTCCCCCTCCCCCCGAAGTTTGGTCTATTTACCCAAAAATTCAAAGGTTTGATGAAATTACAAATACCCCCATAATATTTTGCTCCGTCTTACACTTTTGAAAGTCCGTTGGCCTCCATCCAAAAAAATGCTGATGTCATCAAAATTTTTGCATGAAAATCCAAAAATGCCCTGTGGTTACTGTTATGGTTTTTTAAGACAAAATTACCCTTGAACCTATTAATTTGTAATATTTTTCATACCATAGTGGTGTAATTTTAACATTATTTAAACTGCTCCTAATAAATTTAAATATATTTTATTAATAATAAAATTTCATAAATACTGAATCATCTTTAAATTTAAGTTAAATAATATAATTAAGTTTAATTAAACTATTTATTAATTGAAAAAGAAAGTAAGTAAAAAATTAAAAAAAATAAATATTAAATTCATCTCTTAAATAAAATATCTTTTATAATTTTAGATTACATAATGATTAGAGATATCAAAATAATAGTTACAATTAAAATAATTTAATTAGATTAAGTTGAAATTGCTTATTAATTAAGAAATAAAATAAGTAAAATATTAAAAAATAAAATCAAAAACCTATTATCTTATATAACCATAATTTAATAATTTTAAATTATATATTCTATAATATTAAAATAAAAACACATCTAAAATAATATAATTAAATTTATTTATTAATAAAAATAAAAAAATAAAAATCTAACATACTAATAATTAATTAATTAAAAAAATAATAAAAATCTAAAATTTAAAAAAATATTAAATAGTAAAAAATATCTAAAATAATTTAGATACACAATTTAATTGATTTAATTATATTAAATAGAATATACTTATTAACTGAATTACATATTATATAATATTAAAATAATAAACATATATGAAGTAATTTAACTAAGTGAAGTGTTAAAATAATAATCATATCTAAAATAAATAAATTATTTAAATAATGAATATATCTAATTAAAAATAAAATAAATAAAAATTTAAAATACTTTATTAATTCAGAATAAATAAGTAAAAATATTATATATTTTAATCAATTTTTTAATTAATTAATAAAAATATATATTATATTCTAAAAATACACCCCAACCTTACCCCTCCCTTTGTTCCGCCGACCATAGTCGGTCGGCGGCTGCTGCCCATGGCAACTGGGAGCCCGTGGGTGCTTGGCTACTGTTGTGTTGCGATAGTAGCAGGCAGCCCATGGCTGCCCTCAGTAGGCGACCTGCTACGATCGCCATGCTAGGTGGGGGCCTGGGGGTTGCGATGGGGGTGGGGATGGGGGGGGTTGGGGGTGGGATGGGGTTATGTATGTGTATGTATATGCTATATATATGTATATTATATATTATACATATTAAGTATAAATATAAATATATATTGATTAATATATATGATATTGTATTATATATGCATGTATATATATAATTATTTAATTATTTTATAATTTATATTTTTTTTATTAATGATTTAGTATATTTTTGCAATTTTATTTCCTGAGGTTACTTTTGTTATTTTTATAAAACTTCATGATTGTTTTAGTTATTTTGTAATGCTAAGGTCATTTTAATTTCTGTCCATTTTTTTTATTTTGCTTTTCTTCTAATATATTCAATCAAGGGTAAATTAGTCATTTTGCAAAATCATTGACTAAATGATTGATCGTCAGCATCAGGAGGTATTTGTAATTTCGTGAAACCTGTGGATCTTATTGTAATTAGGCCAAACCTTAGGAGGTCTGGATAATTAACCTTTATTCTTAATATGCAATTGCACCCATGTACAGCCTTCCCTTCTACCTCATTAGTCAATCCTTGTGTGAAAGAGAGAGGTTGTAAGAGTACAACAAGAGGCATCATCTATTTTGTATTCTGTTTCTTTCTTATACTCAATATAGTAGTTGTATTCCAGAAGCTTGGTGGATATTCACACTATAGCGAAGTTGGGAATTGTAATCCCAAGAGATACTTCAAGTTGTGCTGATCAATTCTGACAGTAAAATGGCCTTGAATCAGGTAGGATCTCCATTTATCAACTACCCGTATGATGGCCATCGCTTCCTTCACATAGACTGATAACCGTAGTGCCCTTTGTCCTAGTGCCTTGCTGAAATGTGCAATAGGATTCTTCCCTAGGATCAACATAGCCTCTAAGCTTGAGCAACGTGCATTAGTTTCCAAGATAAATGATCTGTAAAATTAATCGGGTAGTTGTAGTACCGGAGCAGTAGTCATAACTTTCTTCAAGGATACAAAGGCTTGGCCAGCATCATGATCCCATGGAGTCACTACAAGAAAACTGACTTTCATCGACGAAAAATTATCAACGGACAAAATCCGTTGGTAATTACCGACGAATTATTGACAGATTACTGACGGATATCAAAATCAAACTTTAAAAAGTTTCACCAATGAATTTACCAACGGATTACCAACGAAATCAGTGACGGACAGAATATCCGTTGGTAAATTAGCAAGAGAAATAAAATCCGTCGGTAATCGGTCAGTAAATTTTTCCAACTGAAGTAAATTCAGTTGGTAATTCGTTGGTAAAATTTATGAGGGATATAACTCTGTCGGTAATCCGTTGGTAAAATTTTTGAGGGATATAATTCCGTCGGCAATCGATTAGTAAGATTTGTGAGAGATATAACTCTGTTGGTAATCCGTAGGTAAAATTACTAAAAAATAATTTGTTAATAATTCATTAATATGTTCCTCAACACATTTTTGTTAATAATTATTTGATTAAATAAAAAATTAAAAGTTATATATGTTAGGTATAATTAAATAATAATTAAAATTTTTATAGTTATATTTAAATAAATAATAATTATATAAAATTAATTTTTTTTAACAAAAATTAACTACTAAATAAAAAACTAATGAATAATTAAACTTTGAATTTAAAATTTTCAAATTTAAAAAATTAATTACTATAATTAAATAAAAATTATCAAAATAAAATATAAAAGATTAAAAAAATTAAAAAAACAAAAATACCAAATAACTAAACCCTAATTTCTATATACATTTCAATTTCAACTCTTCATTCAGTATTCCTAACAAGCACTAAACAGGTACTCCTTTTCCTTCCTTTCTTCTTCTTCCATTCTTTTCTTTTATTCCTTTTTTTTTAATTAAAAATGGGGAGCCAGCTGCAGCTGCTCCCTGAATGGCGGGGCCGACGACAGGGAGGCCAGCAGCTGGCCTCTTCGTAGCCGGCAAGCCAACAATAGCTGGCTTTTCTGTTGCAGCAGGGTGCAAACCCTGCTGCTGTTGTTGCTGGCGATGCCTCCCCAAAGCTTTTCCTTTTTTTTTTCTTTGAAATTTTTATAATTATAATAATGCTTTATTTAATTGTGCAGGTTTGAAAATTTTGCATCATTTGAGCATTGTAAAAGGTAAATTATTTTTGTATTAAGTTATAATTATATGAATTGTGTTTATGAATTATATAGTTAATATTTTGAGTTATAATTATATGGACTATGCTTTGTGATGTTTCAATGGAGTTATAATTATATTAATTGTGTTTATGAGTTATGTAGTCAATATTTTGGATTGCAAGTGTATGGATTATGCTTTGTGATGCTTGAATGGAGTTATAATTATATGAATTGTGTTTATGAGTTATGTTGTCAATATTTTGAGTTGTAATTATATGGATTATGCTTTGTGATGCTTCAATGAAGTTATAATTATATCAATTGTGTTTATGAGTTATGTAGTCAATATCTTAAGTTATAACTATATGGATTATGTCTTGTGATGCTTAATTGGTTGTTTTGAGCATTTTAAGAGGGGGGGGGGCAAGTCTTTTAGAAGTTATAGCCAATAATGAGGAAGCTATGAGAAAAAGAGAGGAAGAAATTGGAAAGAAAGAAGAAGATTTTCAAAGGCTATTGCAATAAGAAGAACCACCTCGAGTATCATCTTCACTTGAAGAAATTATCAAGAAGTTGATCCAAGGTGTTGGAAAGAGCAATTCAACAATAAGATGTTGAATGATTTGTTGAAGTTTTAGTTTTTTGAAATTGTGATTTTGTGTTGTGGTTTTATTAGAGTTTGTAGCTTATTGAGGTTATGTTTATTGAGTTGTGATTGTGTTGAATTAGTTTGTTAAAATTGTGATATTTTTGAAGTTTTGATTGGTTGAAAGTGTGGTTAATATTATTTGATGAAGAATTGATACTTATTGTATTTTTAGTTTTTGTTGTATTGAGCATTAATTAGTAGATTTAATTGTTATAGGTTATTAAAATTTTATTTAAACAATTAAACACAAAAAAGAAAATTTTTCCAACCAAAATTACCGACGGATTTACCGATGGATTGTTAATAATAATAAAAAAAAAACTAACTTTACCGACGGAAAATCAGTTGGTAAATTTTTACCGACGGATTTTTGTTGGTAATGTGACCAATGTCAATATCAAAGTTACCAACGGAAAATCCGTCGGTAAAATTTACCGGCGGGGTTATTGCCAACGAATAATTTCCGTCGGTAAAATCTATTACCGATGGATTTTTCTAATTTACCGATGGAATGTTCCGTCGGTGAAAGTCAATTTTCTTGTAGTGAGTCTCTTTTTGGTCAAATTTGTTAATCATTTAGCTATGATGCCATAATGGCTTATGTGTTGTATTAGTGGCCGGCAAGCCAATAAAATTGGCACGTAAACTACTTTTGTGTATATATTCTTATTCAATCAATATACTTTTTGTTGGCCATCTTCATATAATGTGTTTTATATTGTCTCCTATACAACATATTTGGTTAAAGTCCTTAGGTTATGTATCACTACGGGATATGATCACGCATATAATGGTCATTATGAATCTATCTTTATGGTTTTGACCTAAACCATTCCAAGTCATTGAATTTTTTTAAACAAGGCATTAATATGATACAAGCTCCAAGATTTGGATGATGTAGCATTTCATGGGCTACCATTGTAGAGATACTAGTGACAAACTGGTGATTGTTAGAGAACAAGTTTATAAAATGATTCCACTTTGAGAATTCTATAAGAAAGCTATAGTGCCATGTGAGTAATGAATTTTCTCATACTTAATTAGTGCATATTATTAGACATTACAAAACAAATCATGTTTTTCTGACTGAATCTTTCTGTTGAAATTTTTGATGGAATTATGTAGATTATTCGAAGGATGTCCATTCCATCAGAAATCTGACATAAATTCAACGAAAAATATGGCGTGCTTGTGGCGAGAAATGGGCGTGAGAATTTCCGACGACATGGCCGTCGAAAGTGCCTCAAAAACTTGCAAATGGAGGAATCAATTTAATTTAAAAAAAATTGGCTTTCGTCTAATTTTATTTTATTTTTAAATTTTAGATTAATTTTTAATGAATTTTCGATGGATAGTTCCATCGAAAATCCTTCGGAAAGTTGAATTTAAAAAATCAGTCTTGTCTTTCTTCCCCTCATTGCTCTCTTCTTCTTATTCTCTCATTCTCTTCTCTTCCTTCCCTCCCTTCATTGTAGCTCATCATTGCTGTTACCACTGCGGCCGTCGCCTTTAGCCATCATTGCTTGTGAGTTTGCTAAACCGTCAGTGTCTGTGAGTTCTCCCCGCCATCATCATCTGTAGCCCGTCCCCCCACCGTGCCCATGAGTTCTTCTTTTCTTTTTTTTTTTTTAATTTTTTAATTTTTATTTATTTAGTTGATTCCACATTGTTAGTGTATTTACATATTTGTAATTTTGTTAGTTTGTTAGCATGTTTATTTTTTTAGTTTGTTAGTATGTTAGTATGTTTACATAGTATGTTAATATATTTATTTTGTTATTGATGCTTTATTTTGAGTTTAATTATGCTTTTTTTTGAGTTTAGGGTTTAGGCATTATAAATTTTATATGAATTACAACACATATGAATTTGAACATGGGCTAGGGGAAAGATTGAATTTACATAGAAGTAAAAAGTCTACTTGCATAGCCCATTTTGATTTTAGAAATTTGTTAGAACTATTAATCAAATTGATCCAACAAAGTTGATTTATTAACTTATATTTAAGTTCAATGTAATTTAAATGAAATACTGTGGAACTTCAAAATTGTATTTAAGCCAATGAATATATGTACCAAATTTGAGCTTAAGCTATAGGCATTACAATTACTTTAAGAAATGATAATTAATTTTTGCTTAATTAGCAATTAATACATAGGGCTTAGAAAAGCCTTAGTTTAGTCAATATAAGATCAGGGCCCTCAAGTTGGAAATTAACTTTTATAATTTATGTCGTCGCATCAACTTAAATGGCTGACTTTTGTATATGAATTTTGGTTCTATTCCTTAATTAATATAATGAATTTGTAACTATTTTTTAATTTATAATAGATTTGTTCAAGTGGTGCTTACTTCGGCTCATCGATATTGTCCTATTTTTGAGGTATGTAATTCTTTTAGATTCAGCATCACTTATATTAGAAAAATTAATGCTTTCATGAGTAATAAGCTTGTATTAAATTGAATTTTAGATAGACCTAGTTTTAGGAAGGAAAATGGGATTCGGGGGAAGGGGCGGAGGCTTCCTATTTGTTGCCGTTGGATTATTGTCTACTTGCGTACACGCGGAGTAATAAGGGGATGCGATATGAAGTAGTTTCTTTGTAATTTATGTCTGATAAATGCTGTTGTTTCATGTGTAATAAATTTTTCTATGGTCAAACATGTGCTTCGGTTGTTATAGGGAGAATTATGTCAAATTTTTTATTTGGGTATAGTCTTTTATGCAATCCCTTATAATAACTGTTAGGTGTTAAAATTTTGAATTGGTAATTCTTTAATAGGGGAGACTATGCCCAACTCTTTTTCGTGCAATAGTCTTTAAAAAATACCCCTTTATGGCCATTAGACATTAAATGACTCAGTCACATTAAGATTCAAACGTTCTTTCATTGAATAATTATTATTAATATCTTATAAGTTAAATTTTTTAAATAATTTAAAATTCAATATTTTATAAGTTACAAAAATATTTTATAAGATGTAGAATTTTATAATTTTTTTGAATAAGTTCAATTAAACAACTTCTAAGATCCACATGGCCTAAATAAATATAATCAACAAACTAGTTTGGAAGATCTTTTGAAAGACTATTTGAGCATAATAGACCCTATTATTATTGTATCACTTCTTTGATTTTCTATAAATACCACATCCTCAATCAAGAGGTACTGTAAATTTTATGAAACAAAGGAATAAAAAGCATTTTTTATTCTTTCTATTCGTATCAAAGATAAGACTATCTACTTTCCATTATATTTACTTCCTCAAGGGTCTCTCTCCATATATCTACCCATATAAATTATTAATGTACATTAGTTAATGAATATGGTCCATTCAAGAATTTCCTCAAAATGAAAATAACCAAACCTTCACACACTAACTTACCAAATATTGCAGAGTGAAATGTGGGAGTTCCATCAATAACATTGAGATTTCCTGAAACAATAGTTGCATTCTTCCCATCACCAACCATCATCCCATTTCACATGGACTTGTCAATCCTCACATTCTCAACATAAACTCCCTTGTTCACAAATATAGCAAATCACTTCCCACTCTTATGAAGAACATCCTTAATTAAGTGCATCTTTAATTGTCCTACTTTATTCAGTAGTAAAATTTCTTTAATAAGGGAGACTATGCCCAACTCTTTTTCATAAATAACAAAGGCCTGACTATAAATGGAAAAAGAAAGATTCATTATTAGCTCTTCATATGATCAATAACAATTTTCAATTCTTTATTATATAAACATATATATATATATATATATAAACCACCATATATTTCCAATTCTCCATTATATCAACAAAAAGGGAGTGTTAGAAAACATGAAGTCCTAAAAAATAATCGGTTATAGGAGTCTCCAACTCTTATAATTGGTTAATAAATGAACCAAACTAAAAGTTTCTATTCAAAAATTCATTCATTCATTACATAAAGTCTTCAATCTTATTGTCTACCTGAATTTGTTGATGTAAATTATAACCAATCAAGGATTGGAACATCAATGGACCATTATTACTATCATTTTATTACATTAACAGATCTAAGTAGATATAAATATTGAAGAATTTATTTGATAAATGAATGATATATTCTATCAAAACTTCTATTGAAACTATTGAGTTTAGTTATTAACTGTTTTTATGAATTTCACATATTTAATTAATTAATTCATCGTAATAATATTATAGGCCATGTGTGCTATTTGTTTTCATTTTATAAATGGTAGACCCTTCAGGTATTCGCCTCTTCCTGCCATTGGCCGAGGTAGGGGTTCTGAGCCAGATAGGGAGGCTTCCTCGATCTCTCAAACACATCTTCTAGTCGACCAGTCTCCCACTATGACATCGACTGGTCATCCATTTATGCCTACCCCTTGCTTGTCTCCCATATGTCTCCATAGTACTGCTTTTTCCTTGTCCTCTTCATCTCCATTGCTGATGGTCTCCTCAGCTGATGTGAGGTTATCCACATATTGTGACACATACCTATCCTTACACCAGCATTACCCATCTCAACCACCATCTACATCACTTGTAGACACTTTATCACCATCCACCACTCCGCTTGGCACTCATCCATCTACTACTGCTTCACTCAATCTTTCCACAACAACAGTAACAAGTGATTCCTCAGCCGGCCAGACTTTGGATGAGGGGAGATCAGAGTTCCCATTCCACAGTTTTGGTAGGCTATACTTGTGTCCTGAGGGATGCTACGAGTGAGTTGAATGATTATATAAATGTTATTTTGTTGTTGTTGTTGTTGTTTTAATAATTAAATATTAATGTTAATAATTTTATGTAGGTATACTCTTTCACTAGATGGTACCAAGTTCTTAGTGGTGGTGATCAAGAGCAGGGTATAGGAGCCCCTATGGGACCTGGTTGGATATCATCTAGGATCTTCAAGATTGATGTTTAGGGAGTGGCAGGTACATGTATATTATTAATATATTTACTTTTACAAATTAAGTAAGTCTGTGTGTTGAAACTACACTGACTTATTTTATTTTCTTTCATAGAGACATATCTATTGGGCCCCCTAGTATGAAGGCCATATGCAGAGGGCTTTTGATACTAAAGGGGGTCACTGATTGAGTGGCATATATGGCCACGCTCGAAATACGGGAAAGAGATAAGAGTGGATTGGTGACGGCACTTGGGATGCCCTATGTTGGCATTAGCAATCTTAAGATTTTCAGAAGAGGTCCACACAAGCCAAGAAGAACCAAACTTTTGAGATATGTGGATCCCTCCGTATCAAAGGGAGTATATCTATTAGGACACATGTTGAGTATTTAGCAAGTTTCCTAACTTTTAGTCTTTTGTAAATTTCGTATACTTTCTTAATATTTGTTAATTGACATATATATATATATATATATTATTTTGCATGAAATATTTGCTAATTCTTATTTTTATGTAAACTCAAGAGTTGCAGAGGTCTCGATGATAGAGAACATTTTTGTGCGTACCTACCAGAGGCAGGTCGATAGGAGTTGGATAGACGAGAGGGCAAGAAGTGATGTTGTAAGTTTGTTACAATGACATAACCTCATTTTTAGTTATATTATAGTGCATTGATTTATTTATTTTTCATCTTGCAGGAGACCTTCCAGTAGGCACTATAGTTCTAGTCTCAGTTGGAAGGTGTTGGGAATAATGTAAAGACTCAATAGTTTCAAGCTGAGTTGTGGATTCAGACTGTAGGTGGCCTCAATAAGAAAAAAAGGGGTGGGCTTTCGAGTTTAGCTACTAGCAGTTGCCCTCCTATACCAATGCGCCTCGAGAAGAGCATCTAAGGGCATCAGTTACACCTGGTTCAGAAGGTCTAATTTATGTCTAAAACTCATGAAACTCTATCAAAAATATTTTCAATGGAACTTTCTGTCGAAAAAGTAATAGAAACTTATTTGCTATGAGGGTTTTTCTGACACAAAAAATTATATTGGAAATCCATTGAAATTTGGACAACCCATTTGAAATTCGTTGGAAACTGTTGAAAATTTTCTCAAAAATAACAAGTTTTTTGTAGTGAGACTTAAGGTTTTACAGTAATTTTCTATAGTATGTCGCATATAGTTTGTGTTGAGTATAGGTTACTTGTTTAAGAAGGTTTTTAAGAACTCACAACGGACCATTGCTCATCTTGTTGAATAAGTTGATCTCATATTTTTTTTGATAATCGGTTTTGAAAATTCTTGTGTAAAATGGTATGATAATTTGAGAAGGAGTTTTCAAAGTTGATTTCTCTAGCTGATCATTAGGAATTGATGCGCACAAAAATAGAGTCAGGGTCCTTTTCGATAGTCAACAAAATTTAGATTCTTTTCCCAAAACACAGCTCAAAGAGTTTTTTAATTCTCGAATGTTCCCGAAAGTTTGCAATTTCTTTCGAATGGTTTTTCATGCCCATTTTCTTTTTGGGGCCTAGTATTCATTATTTTTTTTCTTAATGGGTTTTAGTCCGCTAAGGTTTTGATACACTTCTTAGTGGGCTTAGTTAATTAAGCTCTCTTGCTTTTTTATTCATTTAATTTATTTGGTCCATTTGGACTTATCAGTCCCTTTTTTACTTTTTTTCTGCCTTATAGATTTAATTAGTCATATTATCAAGTTCCTCTATTTTCAATTTGAAAAATAATTTTCATATTGAAAATAATATAAAGTTCCATATAATTTTTATCTTACCTTAATTCATTGACATATGGTTATTAATTAATTGAATTTCATTAATTGTGTTAAGTATGGGAAGATGAGACCTAACTTAAGTTAGGATCCAAATTGAATTAAACTTTGCAAAATAGAGAGAAGTAGCGGTGAGAGAACCATCGTGGGAGTTACAGGTTACCTCAGGGGTGTCCAATATGGGGGCTTTGAGGTGGGTGCTTGTAATTGGGCGCCACCTAGGTGCCCACTCTAGGCGCTCAAGTTGAGCGCCTACCGGCTCTCATCGGTATCTATTGGACACCCGTGCTGAGTGCCTGTTGGCGCTCGCTAGGTGTCTGCTGGGCACATAATGTCTTTTCTGGTGCTCGAGTTAGATGGTCGATGCCTATTCTAGTATAAGGTTGTTTGACCTTTTTCACAATTTTGGAGTTTTATCAATTGTTTTTAGGTGTTGTTCTTTTGGCAAGTGCAACCCTTTGTCTTTTTGATGAATGGGATCAGCTGAGTGTTTGGAAATGGAAAAAGCAACATAACTTTATGAGAGGACTTAGAAAAAAAATTGTAACTAAGTTTTGTGTTTTTGAAGGAGGTTGAGGATGCTTATCAAGAATTCAGACTTTGTGCATGACTTAAAGAGTTTTTTTGGACGTTTCATGCTGGGGAGAGCCTTTAAAGTTGATAACAAGAACCATGATCTTATTAATTACTCTATCATTTTGTAGAGAGTGCTTTGTCTAGTAGTCTTTTGAGCAAGCTCTGCTGCGTATTAAGTTTAAAAGTGTATTTTCCAATGTCCGCATGCAGGGAATAAGTTTGTAATTAATTAGCTTTGTTTAAAGAGTAAAAAAGTACTTAAGATCTTGCAGTGACTAAGTGTAGGTTGGACGTAATTGCATGAACTTATTTGTTGCAGTGAAGTTGAAGCATGTCTCATTTCGCATCTCGTATAGGAGTTAAATTTTTCATAGAGCTCTTCATCTCAAAGATTCTTCAGGATTGCTAGTAGGCTTTTATATTCTCTAAGATACTTAGGCATTTTTTGAGTTCATGAGCGTTGATTTGGTATTGGCACTTCTGGCTTGTGTGTTTATTCTGTAGGTGTCCAATCTTAAGGGGTGTTTGGTCTTTTCTTTTGGTAAGTTATGGTTTGCAGGATTCGCTACAACAAATTACTCTTTTAGTAACGAATAATTTCGTTACCATAAGGCTAAAATTCGTTACCCAAAATATTGGTAACAAATTTTTCGTTACTTAAGTTTAGTGCCCTAAAGCCCGTTGCAAAAAGTATTAGTAACGAAATTTATGATTCATTACGAATGATAGACTTATGGCGACGAAATGTATCGTTACCAAAAATATGATATTAGTAACAAAAAAGTGTATTAGTTACAATTAGATATTTATAGCGTAACGAAATATTTAGTTACTAAAATATTGACAATTTTGTTGCATTTTATTTTTTCGTTACCAATGCATTATATAATTTTTTGATCTCGCTGGGCCGACGAGCCGGGCTAGACTGACTGGGGCTCAATATGGGTATGCTGGGCATCGCTCTCTGGATTTCGGTGTGAAGGGCTTAAGGCCAGCATTAGACCATTAAATTGGGCCCTGAGTTTTGGGCCGCTTCATCAAGCTTTAACATACTAGGCCATCCACTACACTGCACTAAAGCCGGATGGACACCTGTCCGTGGGCTAGGCTGGGAACTGCTGGGTCCCCTCATTGGGCCTCGGGCTTGGGCTCCCTGCTTCGGCGAGCTGGGCTGAGCGCTTGGACCTGCTGGAATGGGCCTCGCATCTTGGGCCTGGGCGTAATAGACTGTTGTTGGCCTTGGAACTGCTGGGCCTCCTCATTGGGCCTCGGACGCGGGCTCTCTGCTTTGGCACACTAGGCTGAGCGCTTGGGCCAGCTGGCATGGGCCTGGCATCTTGGGCTTGGCCGCATGGGCCACTTTATCATTGGTCTGTGGGTTGGGTTGGGAACTGTTGGGCCCGCTCATTGGGCCTCGAACGCGGGCTCTCTGGTTCGGCGCGCTGGGCTGAGACTTGGGCTTGTTGGAATGGGCCCAATATCTTGGGCCTGGGTGCGAATCCCGCACCAGTGCCCACGTGAACCAAGTTGCTAACCATCTCACCTGCAAGTGATATAAGTTAAGGTAAGGATGCGCATATATATTTATTCTCAAGCCTCCAAAACTTAATATGGCTCCAAGCCTCATCTTCGGTACTCTTTGATTACTAAACTTAATATTGATTTTTTTGTTCACTTATGTTATTTATTTAAAACAATTACATTATTTTGTTCAAAATAATTTAAAAAAATTATTTATTTAAAATTATTAAAATAATATTGTTAGGATAAAATTTTAGATTTTATTTTTATTTAAATTATTTATTTTGATTAATAAATAAATTTAATTTTTTTTATTTATATATACACACATGAAGGTCTTACAGGGTTCAAACTCTAGATCTCACACATTTTGACTTATTTATTTTTTATTAATTAATAAATTTATTGAAATTTGTTTAAATTAGGGCTTGTTTGTTTATGAATTGGAGCATTTTGTCAAAATATTTTAGAAAAATTATTTTTTGGAAGTGGGGTTGGAGAATGTGATGGTTATTCATTTGTATTTTGGATGGTAGATGGAAAATGAATTGGGAGAAAATTATTTGTTTATTTGTATTTTGGGAGGGACAAGATATATCAATAACTTTTTTACTGGGTTGCTAGGGTGAAATTGACATTTTAAAATTACTATTGTTAGTATGATATTTTTAGATCTTATTTTTATTTTAAAATTATTTATTTTAGTTAATAAATATTTTTTTGTATTTAATAAATATATTCAATTCAATCTAATTAAATTATTTTAAATATGATTATTTTTTAATATTAGTGAGATGTAATTTAAAAACAAAATCATATTTAATTAAGAGATGGATTTGATTTTTATTTTCCTTTTATAATTAATAAATATGTTTAATTAAATTTGATTAATTACTTTAGATATTTTGATCATTTTAAATTTTTACTTTTTTAATTCAACTTCAATTAAAAGATTATTTAATATTTTAAAAAAATTATTAATAAAATTATTTAAATTTATTCTGAGTAATTTAAATAGTATTAAAGTTAAACCCCCATGTTAAAGTTACAAATAAGTCCAGGGGTATTTTGGTCTGAAAAATAATAAAAGTAGCTTTTGAAGGATATTTTTTTATTTTAATATAAATTTTCAACTGATGTCTACGAATTTATTAAGAATGCTAACAATTCTTCAAAAATTTAATTAAATATATGGGGATAAAAAATAATTTTATTAAATTTATAACTATATTACTAAGTTTATATTACAATATCATGAATATTTCAAAATAATTTCAAAATTTCCAACTATATTAAAGTTATACAAGTTGATCAATTTCAAAACAATTTGTGTTAATTAAGTGTAGAAAATTTTCAATAAATGCATGTTCAAATTGTCCACATCAATATACTATTAGTACAAAATATTTTAGTTTTTAAAATAAAATTAATTACACATAAAGACTAAAGTTTTTAGAATTTATAAATAATTTTTCTAAAATCTTTTTGTTAAAAAACAATGTCCTAATAAATAATAACAAAGAATAGAATTAAATTTTTAACCTCCATAATAATACGTCATAATTCATCTTATAATATCAGATAAAACAAATAATGTTTGTATGTACTATTTATACACAAAATGGAGGGAGGAGCAAAAATTTGGAGGTAATAAAAAAAAAAAAGGGAAATTCATTTTTGGAGGGAAACTTATTTTTCTGAAGGAAATATAATATGTAGACCAACTAATTCTTAAGAACAACTTGTTCAGGTCCATAAAAGTTAATAATCATTACATTTATATATATGTATAAAATGAGAAATATATGAAATAATGGAAGAAGAAATGAGAATAGAAAGAAAAGAAAAGAATGAAAAAAAAATGATATTAAAAAGTTATTTAAATTGAATTGTATATATGCGAAATGATTAGGGTAAATTAATCTTTTTATATTAAAATTATATTAAATGGGCAACAAATGTGGAGGGGGAGGCGGTGTGCGTGGTTTTATAAAACCTAAGAAAGTTATTTTGTGTGTATATATATATATATATATTTTCGCAGTAGGGTTTGAAATTAAAACAAATGTTTGAAATAATTATTTTAAATCAGATTAGCAAGTTGGATTGGGTGGATTTGAGTTGGCGAGGTGACCAAATAAAAATTAGGTCGACCCGAACCTGACCTGATACGATTCATGTTAGGTTAGTGTTGAACATTTTTAGGTTGTTATCAGGTTGGGTTAGGGTTGAGAAAATTAATATTATACTCCTACTCAACCTAACCTGAACCCGCACGACTCACCCAAATTGCCACCCCTATATGACACCAATTCATTATAAAATTAGTGAAGCCCAATTAATAAAAAAGGAATTGCTAAAGCTCAATTAATCAACTTTTCAATTTGATGTCGAACCCAATTCTTTACCAAATGACATTAATTTAGTAAAAAATTGGTGAACTCATATTAATAAAAGAAAAGTTGCAAAAACACAATTAATCAATTCTTTAAGTTAATGTCAGATCCAATTCATTTTGAAATCCAATTCACTAATTTACTAGAAGAATTATTGAAGCTCAATTAATGAAAAGGAAGTTGGTAAAGCCCAATTAACGAATTCTTCAAATTAGTATGAAGCCCAATTTGCCAATTCACTAAAATATTAGTTAAACCCAATTAGTTAAAAAAATAAGTTGGTCAACCCAAAGTAATTAATTATTTGAACTAATGTGAAGCTCAATTAATAAATATAAGCCCAGTTCCTTGAAAAAAAGCCTAATTCATCATTTACCTCACTTCAAATTTGTTCAAGATCAACTCTTAAAATGAAGCCTAATTCACCACTTAATTTACTATAAATTTGGTCAAATCTATTTCATAAATGAAAACTCCCAATTCATTGAATAATTCACCAAAAAGTTATAAAGCCCAATAGTTTAAAGAAATTGGCCCAACTAATGGATTATTCACTTAATATTTCTTCAAGCTCAATCTTTAAAATAAAACTCAGTTCAGTTATAATTCATTAAAAAATTAGTTAAATCCAATTAACAAATTCTTTACATTATTGTGAAGTCCATTTCTTGAACAAAAGCCCAAACCACAGGTATTAGTAAAAATTTAATTTGATATTCATTTATAATTAGTAACGAAAATCATTATTACCATATGCGTACAATTGATATTTGGAGGGAATGAATTTTGGAGGGAAGTTAATTAAAGTTTAGTAACTAAAAACTTTGTTACAATATATTTTATTTGTAACAAATATTTTGTTGTTACAAAAGGTACCAAATTTTGTTACAAATATATCTTCTCATATGACGGAAAATGTTATATGTAACAAAATAATATTTTTCGTAACGAATTATTATTTAGTTACGAACATAAAAAATTTAAGGTAACAAATTTGAGTTAAAGGTAACAAGACTTTTACTTTGTTACTAAAGAAAATGTTATTTGTAACAAAAAATCAATTTTGTTACAATAAATCTAACATATGTAATGAAATTTACCTTTGTTACCAAAATTTTTGTTACGTAAAGTGCAATTTGTTGTAGTGATTCACTCGGACTTAGCCATTTTTGGCTATGGCATCCTTTTTCTACAAAATCACTTAGCGTTTTAGATGGAGATTCATACTTTGAATATTATTTATGAGCTCTTTCAAAATCAAGTTGTTCTAGGAGCCCTTGGGGTCTCTTGCGGAGGCATTACTTTAGGAACTCCTTAGGATGTATTGTTGCATCACATCATTTTATGTGTTCTTTGAAGGTCTTGTTGTGAAGATGTCACTTCACACATTTAAGATTTTTCTACTAGGCGTGCTTATTATCTTACTATCGAGAGTGTTTTTTAGTGAGCTTCTTTGAGGAGTCTTACAATAGTTGTGTTTTTTGCAAGCCTATATTATTTTTACTTAGATGGCTAAGTGCTGACTAAATGTAGGGTGGCGTTTGTATATACTAGTATCCTTAAACTTCGCATCTTTGTTATAGGAATCTAAGCACCATTCTACTTTTTTTTCTCACTAAGTTATTTGAAAGACTTATCCTTTATGATTTTTCTTGCTTTCACAATGTCTGCAAGCATTGTTTTGTGTTTGCATTCTTCTTACAGTGGTTGCCCGCTTGGGGAATGCGTTTGGGATGCTCAGGTGCCATCGGGTTGTTTGTCATTTGGGATGCTCTGGCGCTTGCGAGGCACTCAATGTCTATGTTGTTCGAGAGCCTATGGGTGGAATCCAGTATCTATGCAGTCCAAGCACTTGGCGCCTAGGCTTCATCAAGTGTTTATCATACTCGATTTCTTGGGGGATGAAGTCGTTCGAGCATCGACTAGTGGTGCATGTAGTTAAATGATTTCGCTTAAGAAAGGTTTTTTGTTCATTTTTCTTGTTCCATAGTTAAATGTATGTCTTTCAAGTGTCGTTATGTTATCCAGGAGCCATTAATGTGCATTGAGGGCGCTTGAGTGAGGCATCGAGCATTTTTTTCATCAAGTTTCTCAATAAGTCCCATTGGAGGGGATAATCAAATTACATGAAGTGGTGCGTGAGGGTACGTGCAAGCTTCATTGAGAAGCTCTATTTGCAATACTTAAGCATTTGAATCAAACTTAATTGAATGCCTTGCTGATGAGGTCTTATCAATACTTAGTCGTTCGAATTGCACTTAATTGTTTACCTCACTGGTGGGTTTTTGTAACAAAAATTAATTAGCATGTCAGTATTTCACTGTAAGCTTTGTTCAGGAGGTCTCAATATTGTCATCGAGTGATAGTGAAGTTCAAATTCAAGCATCGTTTGTGAAGTTTTACCATTGATGTTGAGTGCCATAATGATATTTGGTGTGAGCCCCGCTTAAGATGTCTTATCGCCAAATGTTAAGGGAAGTGATGAGGTATAACATGTTGGCCATGTGCCCCTAGAAGGGTTTGGCATTTGATTTCGATGGTGCGCCACAAAGGCCAATTACTCCTAAGGGAGTTGTATAGTGGGTTTACAGCTAACGAGTTCAAGTATTAGAGCAATTTATATAACGTTATTAAGGTGCCACCATTTACCTCCAGGGAGGGATTCCAGTAGGCTTACATTCAACAATCATGTATTCTTGGAGGAGCATTATAGTGTGTTTATGCCAAGTTATATGAAGTGTAAGAGTGATTTTTCTAAGGTGTCAAGATGTCGCCATTTATCTCCGAGTGTGATGCTAATGAGGATTTACGATAGGCTTATTCACATCTATCATGTATTCTTAGAGGGACCGTATAGTAGGTTTACATTAAAGTCATTCATAAGAGAGGTGCTACTAGCTTGCCACTTACCTCCAATGGCGGTGCTAGGGAGGATTCACGATGGCTTGATATATAGCTATTATGTACCCTTAGAGGGACCATTTAGTGAGTTTACACCAAGAAGACAAAAATGCTGCCACTTACATCTGAGAGTGGTGCTAGGGAGGATTTACGATGAGCTTAAGTGCAACTATCATGTAACCTCAAACATACCATATTGTGGGTTTACACCAAAAAAGATCAGTTAGAGATACTGCTACTAACCTCTGGGGAGAATTTACAGTGGGCCTATACGTGGATACCATGTACTCCTCAAGGAGTCTTATATTAGGTTTATGTGAAAGAAAATAGAGTGTGCTCTAGGGAGCTTCATCGTGCAAGGCATTAGTTAAGCATTCAATAGTGTGAGACAATCATGTAAAGGAAGAAAACTTTATTCAAATTATATAAAAAAAGAAGTAGTTGCTTTGATCACAAACCTACTAGGATTGTTTGTTGCACATTTTTTAATTTGATTGTGCTTCATCCATTTTGCTAAAAAGGAAACTAATGAAGATTTTTGGCTTTTATACTTTTCTTATGTTGCTGCTACATTGCTTGACATGTTTTTTTTGTTATTTTACTATTGGGAGAAAGTATTGCTTATGTTCTGTTACTATTGGTGTTGCAACATCTTAGGGGATGTCTTAATTCTAAATTATTGACTTATTTTACATGGCTATTTGTTTAAGTTATTGTTGATATGTCATTGTTGGTGTTGCAATATCCAAGGGGGATACTTTTTTCTGAAAATGCTACTGTTATTTTAGTCTTGTGTTGCAACATGACAGGGAGAGTGTGATAGTTAGTTTCAAGGTCTAAACATGTTTTAAACGTGTTTTACATTTGCTACCAAGTTTTGTCAAAAATGCCAAATGGGTAGATTGCTAGAACATTTGTATTGTGTTGGCATTTTTGTGAATTTGTAATATTTGAAAATTAACCATGAGTACTTGTATTAAAGCATAAATTTCAATAGCTTAATTGAACACCATATTGCATAAATTAGATAGTATAAACTTAATAAATACTAAGCATGCTTACACATGTATTACAATGGAAAAAATGAATAAAGAAAGCCTACTTGGAATGTCGAAAATAAGAATGCAAAAGTAGATCCAGGCTTGTGTACCACACAGAGTCCTTACGACTTTATTCGCCCCTCCCACGGTGCTTTAAGGTTCTTGATGAATAGTCTCCAAAGATACAACGATCTTTCCAAATAAAGCAAGCACTCCAATTGTTTGGACTCCAGAATCTATTAGATTAGAAACTCTTTTAATGCAAGTGTAAAATGCATAGTGAGTGCAAATGTAGTGATCACACAAATGCCTTGAATGTTCCTTTTTTTTCTCTTCTTTCTTTGGTGGGTTTCAGGCATTCCTATTTATAGTTTTGCAATGCAATTTGTTGACGAGACATAACTCTTTATTAGGGATCATGTTCCTTTCTTTTAAGGACACAACTAAAGAGTAAAATCACGTAAATCACTCTTTTAATTGAGAGACACATCTTCACTAAAGAGTGGGAAGCTCAAATTGTAGCTCTATCTCATGAGCTAACTTTTCTACAAGGGTGTGTCTATTGAGTACACTAAAAAATAAAGTTTATTTATTTTATTTTCACACCTGCACCATTTTTCCAATGTGGGGTAGCTCAATTTATCCACTATAATATCCTTAATTATTTCTCACTTTAATTTAAATTTTCTTATTCACTTTTTAAATTTTAGCATATAAATATGGTGAAAATTTCACAATCCCCCACATGAATTAGAAAATTGTCTTCCCAGACATGCACATGAATGCAAACACACATGAAAGAGTTTATGCTTAAATGATACTGCATTAGGAGGGATTGCTTTTGGCGTTGAACCTTTCTTAGTGAGAATTTGGGATATACTCGCCAGCCAATGAACGTGATGTCTTGAACTGTTCGGCTTTTGTGTATACCAAGACAATAGAACTGCATGTAGTATCACTTAATAGCTAATATGTAATTCTAATGTTGTGTTCATTTTGGCCCTAAACAGTTCTTGGTATTTCATGAATACTATCTGAGAGTTCAGTCATACAATTCTCATAGGACTGGCCCAGTCCATGTCTATATAGGTGGCTTTTCATTAAGGGATTTCTACTACACCCCCATTTGATGTATCAAGATATAAGAGCCATTAAAAGAAAAGCTTAACCTAAACTCTTGTAGGTTGCAGCGTCTACTCATCATAGGAATGGGAAAGAGAGCTTTTGCCACCCACAGTGCTTGTACGTTGAGTCACAATTTCATAACTTGTTTTTTCCCTTGAATCTATTTCTATTTCCTGGGATCTCTAGTTATATAAGTGGGGTTCCCATTACGGCGACTCAGTTATTCTATTGGCTTCAGTCTCAGTCCCTTAGATAATTTATCAACTTGCTCTCTAGTTAAACTTTTAGTTAGCGAATCCGCAATGTTATTTTTGGACTTCACATAGTTTATTAAGATAACCTCACTAGAGAGAAGTTGTCTAACGATATTATGTCTGCGATGTACGTGTCGAGACTTGCCATTATACATACTATTCTATGCCCTTCCAATTGTTGATTGACTATCGCATTGCATACAAATAGCTAGCACAAGTTTTGGCCAATTTGGAATGTCTTCCAGAAATTGGCGTAGCTATTCTATTTTCTCACCTGCTTTATCTAATGTGATAAACTCAAATTCCATCGTTGATCTGGCTATGCAAGTTTGTTTTGAAGATTTCCATGAAATAGTTGTTCTTCCTAAAGTAAACACATCCATTTGCGCATTTGGATTCATTAGAATCTGATATCCAATTTGCGTTGCTGTATCCCTTGATTACAACTGGATATCTAGTATAGTGTAATCCGTAGTTCATGGTATACTTTAAGTATCTCAGAACTCTCACTAAAGAGGTCGAATGCTCTTGATCGGGATTGCTAGTAAATTTACTTAGCTTACCAACAACATATGCTATATTAGGTCTCGGCTAATTCATGATATCCATGAGGCTTCCAATTATGCGGCATACTACAATTGAGCCTTTGGTTCACCCTTGTTCTTGGCAAGACGTTGATTTATGTCCATAGGAGTCCTCCCTGGGCCGTATTTCGGCCTTAAGAACTTTTATAGTACCTTTTGAATATAATGAGGTTGAGTTAGTGTTAGCCCATCAGACGTTTTAACAATCTTTATTCCAAGGATTATGTCTGCTACCCACATATCTTTCTTGTCAAAATTTTTACTTAGCAGCCCTTTTGTTTCCTTGATCATGTCACTATTACTCCCAATAATGAGCATGTCATCTATGTAAAGACATACAATGACATACTTAGATGCAGTACCTTTAACGTACACACATTTATGACACTCATTGATCCAAAAGCCATTCACCAACATGACTTTCACATCCATTTGATGAATTTCAAGATTATTAATAGATGCAAAAGCTATTAATAACCTTATAAACGTTGTTCTTGTTACAGGCGAATAAGTGCCAAAGTAATCGAGACCTTCCCTTTTTCTATATCCCTTGACCACCAATCTCGCCTTATATTTATAAATTGATCTATCAACTTTCATTTTCCTCTTGAAAATCCATTTGCACCCTAGAGGTTTATTTCAAGGAGGAAGATCCACCAATTCCTAAGTATGGTTTACGTGATGGACTCAATTTTGCTATATATGGCTTCTTGCCATAAACGAGCTTATGATGTACTCATTGCCTCAAAGAATGTGTGTGGCTCACTTTCTAGCATATAAGTTAAGAAGTTTGGTCTGAATAACTTAGATGTCCTAGCTCTCTATCTACGTCTAGGTTCTTCTTCTTTTTTTTTTCGGACTTTGGACTTCTTGTGGTCTTTTTAATGAAGCATGTTCTTCTTCCTTTTTCCAAGGAAATGTTTCTTTATAGAAACTCGCATTCTTTGACTCAATTATCGTGTTGACATGAATGTTATTCACATCAGACTTACAAATAAGAAATCTAAATGCTGCACTATGTTAAGCATATCCAATAAAAATTCCACCAATTGTTTTAGGTCCAATTTTGACCATATTTGGAGGTGGAATTGCCACATTTGCTAGACACCCCCACACTCGAAGGTATTAGTAGGGAAGTGAATGACCTTTCCAAGCTTCATAAGGTATTATTTGCAACTTTTTGTGGGGTAAGCTATTCAATAAGTGATTCGCAATCAATACTGCCTCCCCCTACATGTTCTGAAGTGCACCAGCATTTATGAGCATAGCATTTATCATGTCTTTTAAGGTCCTATTCTTACATTCTGCAATGCCATTTGATTCTGGTGCGTATAGAGCTGTTACTTCATGGATTATTCCATGTTCAACATAGTATTCTTCAAATGGGTGAACATATTCCCCACCTCTATCACTTTGCAGTACTTTGATTTTTCTACCCCGTTGATTTTCAACTTCATTTTTATATTGTTTAAATGCTTCTAAAGCTTCATCTTTGCTTGTAAGCAAATAAACATAGCAAAACCTCATGCAATCATAGATAAAATTTATAAAATACTTTTTATCGCCTCTAGATTGCACCATTTTTAAGTCACAAATATCGGTATGTATCAAACTTAGTGGTTCAGTGCTTCTCTCAATTGATTTAAAAGGAATCTTTGCCATTTTTGCTTCTACGTAAACCTCACATTTTGATTTTGCATCAAAATTTAATTTTGGTAGCAACCCATGTTTAGTTATTGTACGAAAATTCATGTGTTCTAATCTATGATGCCATAAATTAAAGGACTGAAGAAAATAAACAGAACTTATTCAATTATTCATTTCAGTATTTGTTACAACCTTTGGCATGATGGTCATTACATTCAATTTAAAAAGACCATCGCATAATTAGCCTTTGCCTACCAACATGCCATTCTTACTTAATACAAATTTATCATATTCAAAACAAGCTTAAAGCTGTTTTTGTTCAACATAGGGCCTGACACTAGATTCCTTTTAATCTTTGGCACAAGAAGCACATTGTTTAAGGTTAGCTCCTTCCTGGAGGTGATCTTCAGTATGACTTTACCGACTCCATGTACTGTTGAGCTCGATGAATTTTCCCATGTAGAGTGTTTCCCCATCTACACTTTGATAAGTTGTAAACATCTTTCGATCAGAGCAAACGTGTCGAGTGGCCCCATATCGACTCACCTTTTGTTATGATTTTTTGTCAAGTTAACTTCTGACACCACGACTGACAAGTTTAGCATCTCATATGAGACTTGATCAACTTCAGTCATATCTATTTGAACAACCTTATTCTTCTTCTTTGACCTATTTTGATGCCTCCAAATATCAATAGTAGCCACAGTCTGCACATCTGGGTTCTCACCAGGTGTTGGTGGATCATAACGCAAGCACCTATCCACGTTTAGTATTGTGAGGTAAAAAAGCATCTTTTCCTGCCCCTTTTTAAAATCCTTCTTGTTGAATTTTTTCGGTTTTTCTCCATGTCCAAGTGGAATAGGAGCCGCTCCCAAAGCACTACTAATGCGTCTAGCATTGGATTCAATAGAAATAGGTGCCATAAGTGGAGTCACCATAGGCGCCACAACAAGTGCCATATTTGGAGCCACACTAGATGTAACCGGATTAGGAAACACACCCTCATTTGAACCCGCTAATAGCATGATTATTGTTTGAAGCCATGATAAGAATTACAAATACAACAATATATATGATTTAAATGCCTAGAACCAATAGTTACTTCACAATTCCAAACAGTAATTGGCTTAAATTTGCAGACTAAAATCTATTTTCTTCAAAGCAAAGAACATAATATATGTGTATATATATATTCCCCTTCAAAACACAAATTGATATAATTTTGTTAACTAGAATAGGAGACAGAGTCTATTTTCTAAGTAACATAAAATTTCTTTCACGCATAAAATTATCAAGCACTGATTTTGGCAGTTTAAATGGGACAACAGATTGTGCAAGCTATAATAAGATACATAATCTATTTTCTTAAAACCAACCAAAACTAATCTGTATTCCTTCAATTGATGACAACAATACTGATGCTAATGAGATTATAGGATACTCACACTCACTATCTTGGAATGAAGTCAGAATCTGATATTGTTTCAAACACGTATTACGCAAGCAAGAGATTAACCACTAAGTGCAGAATTTTCTTTTCATTGAGACAGAACAAACGAGACAGCCTCTAACATACATCAAAGCAGATTTTTTTTTTATTTTCTTTCGAGGAAAGCTACAGTAAACATACACTAATTCCCTCTAAATTCTAAAGCATATATATTTAAAAGGTACAGAGACTATTCTTGAAAACAAACAAGACAAAATTTTGAATGAAGGAGACAAACCTCTTATCCTTGAAATGAAACAAGTACAGAATGTGTTTTCTTTTAAATCAAGCATGCAGTTGAAAGCACATAAATTCAGTCCCTGTTTTCAAGCAAGAATGATATCTTATAAACCAGAATTTTGATGTTATGCATAGGCCATAATTTATTTCAAGAGGTGAGACCTATTTTTGTATTCGGTTTTGTTAAAATTAAACACCTTATATATATATATATATATATATATATATATGTCTTTCTATGAATGAAAGCAACAGCAGGTGTGCAAATAATGAGATAAAGTATGCACCTTAGCCAGTTAGTAACATGGAGTCAGAATATAAGTGAAGAGGAATTTAACACAAGCATGTGGAAGTATTAAAGTCTTACGTTTGTTGGAAAATTACCCGTGAGTGCTTATGTTAAAACATAAATTCCAATAGCTTAATTGAACAATATATGCACAAATTAAATAGTATAAATTAAATACATGCTAAGCATGCTTACACTTATATTACAATGGAAAAAATGTCGAAAATAAGAATGTAAGAGTAGATCGAGGCCTGTGTACCACACAACATCCTTAAGACTTTATTCGTTCCTCCCACGGTGCTTCAAGGTTCTTGAAGAAGAGTCTCCCAAGATACAACGATCTTTCAAAACAAAGAAATAGTGCTCCAATTGTTTGGACTGTAGAATCTATTGATTTAGAAACTCTTTTAATGCAAATGTAAAATGCATAGTGAGTGCAAATGTAGTGATCACACAAATGCTATGAATGTTGTCTTTTTTTTTTCTCTCTCTTCTTTCTTTGGTGGGTTCTAGGCATTCCTATTTATAGTCGTGCAATGCAACTTGTTGATGAGATATAACTCTTTATTAGGAATCATGATCCTTTCTTTGAAGGACACAACTAAAGAGTAAAATCACGTAAATCATTCTTTTAATTGAGAGAAACATGTCCACTGAAGAATGAAAAGCTCAAATCATTCATAGCTGTATATCATGAGCTAACTTTTCTATAGGGGTGTGTCTTTTGGGTACACTAAAAAATAAACTTTATTTATTTTATTTTCACACCCGCACCATTTTTTCAAAGTGGGATAGCTCAGTTTATCCACTATAATGTCCTTAATTATTTTTCACTTTAATTTTAATTTTCTTATCACTTTTTAATTTTGGCATATAAATATGCTGAAATTTTCACATGTAATTCAAAATTATTTGAAGTTGTTGTTGAGCTGCAAAGTCAGCTGTAGTAGGAAACTAGAGATTGTGTTGTATTAATTATGCAACCAAATTGTATCCTATCCTTAGTCATGTGGAATTTAGTCTACATAGATTATTAGGACCTATATTAGTCTTGTAGTTGAGTTAGGAGCCCACTACTGGGATGAGTTCTCTACTATATATACATGTCGTATGGATGTACACTTGATTAATAATGAGCTTGGGGAGCATATATATTCATCATAGAGAGCATATTGTTAGATAATTCAGTTTGGAAGATTTTTTGTTGTCTCTACTTCCATGAGGGTTTGTATCTGCCTTTTGGGAGAAAGGATTTCTAATGTTCAGGAGGAAAGCAATTATATGAGGAAAGCTCATTACATCCGCTAAAGGTGAAAGATCAATAGGGCGACAATGATCGAGGAAGTTTAGGCCTGTATAAGTCTGTCTTGTAATTTTTATAATGTAATAAACTCATTTTTATTTGACGGTGGCCCTACAGACCTAGGCGTTAATACCAAATCGCGTTAATGATTCTTTGCGCCTTCTCTCTATTTTATATTCACATACTACTTTATGAAATTACATAGAGTGTTGAACACTCCCTTTAATATAATCTTGGATTCAGAATTTCATAAAATAATTAAAATAATGGGCACACATGAAAGAAACGAATGATTGTAAAAGAATGCTATTATAAAAATAATAATAGGGACTTTTAGCTGTTTATTAGAATGAATATCTTATAAGGTTTTAGGTAATTGAAAATTAAACATGTAATGTATCCATGTGGCAACATGGAGAGACAAGATATGATAACATGATTCATAAATTATTAAACAAAAGATTTAGATAGCACAAATTTATTTCAAATTTACAGAAATAGGCAATTTAATTGCACATTATAATAAAATTAAACAATTTTTTTTAACATAGCAAAGTATAATTTGGAATTATAAAATAGACATGTAATAAACAAATGATTATAAAAATAAGTTAATTTAAATTAACATATTATTATTACAAAAGATTAAAATAGCACAACTTTAGCTCCGATTAACAAATAGAAATTGAAAGTAATCTACACATGATGAAATAAAACAAAACAAATTTCATGTTTAGATATAAAATATGTTAACAATTAAAGAAATTTTAAAATATATATATATAGGAAAACATCTTTAGTGGGATATATGGAAAAAAGAAAATGTACAACTCATGATTCACATGAGAAAGGGATTGAATTTTCATTTCAATAATACATAATATGATTTCATTTAATTAATTGGGATGCCAAATAATTATAATTTCTTAGTTAGCACTTAGCACACAGAACAAGCGTGTCTCCAAATATAATTAACAAGGTAAGTCACTGTAAAATGATTTTAATTTTTTTTGGGAGCAAAGATGTAACTAGTAGTAGGGGGGAAGGTGCACTTAACCCGTTATTTTATTGGAAAGAAACTGCGAGGAATGTGGTCAAGGGACCTTATCGCCAGCTGGTGAAGAAAGCTTTTGCACCATTCAATTATCTGGTGCCTGCTACTCTCAATTAATCTATATATTCCATCGACCAATCATTTGAAAGTACCTAATACAGTTCTACAATATGTATATATATATATATATATATATATTTGATCGTCCAATTAATTACCTATCAATTTCCAACACAGCCATTAGCCAACCTACCAAAACTAGTTGCTTCCTGCTAATTATTAATTTGAAAAAAAAGAAAGAAAGAAAGAAAGAAAACATGTATTCATCTCATGATATAAATATATGTATGTACAAATACAAATTCAGATGCAAATTAGATTTAATTTTTTAGTAGAATAACATGCGGAAAAATTAAATTATAGACAAACAAATAAATAGAAAGAAAAAAGAGAATAAACTAACAAAACAGCATAATAAATTTAAAAGAATAAGGAAACTACCAATTCACAAGTACGTTTACCTGTGGTGAAAAAAATAATTTTTTTTTCAAAAAGAATGAATAAATAATTGTAGGATTTTCCTATACGAGTACTTTTATATATTATTTTTCATCTATCCAACCATATTTTTTGATCTTGATAAACAAATAAAAAATGACGTGAAACAGTTTTTTTTTTTCTTCTGCAAAAAAAGAAAAGAAATAGTTAACGCCATACAAAAAATTAAGCTCCTTGGTGAACTCCATAGAAAACAGTCCTTTCTCTCATAGTCCTCCAGTGCGTCATCAATCTCCCACTTGTTGGCAACAATTTCGACCAAAACCCACCTCCTTTAATACCAACAATCTTCTTCTTCCCATTCCCATTGCCATTCTCATCGTGGTGGTCGTCGTCATCTTTTCGCCTTGGCGGCAGAACAAAAGCCATTGACCTACTCTTCTTGAGCACATTAATATTTTGGCCGAGAATAACTCTCATGGAATTCCTGATCATCCTGCATCGTCCTGAGTCCATATCAAGCTCGTAGATCACGACTGGAGTAGACGAACATGATGAAGAAGATAAAGAAGAAAGATAAGAAGAAGAAGATGATGAAGGAGAAGATCTTGCAGCTGGTTTTGCACGTGAAGAAGAACCATTGATAGGATTAATGGACATTAATTGTGAGAGCTTTTCAGTTAGACAGATGGAGCAAACCCCTGGGGATTGCCTGTGTTTGGGGTGCTTCTTGCAGTGTGCATTAATGGTTAGCTTGGATCTAGTGCTGAAGCCTGCATATGCTTTTTGAACAATATTGTAGTTTGCGACGTTTGGCTTCTTCCAAGATTTCATCCCTCTCTCTCTCTCTCTCGCTCTCTCTCTCTTATAGTGTGTGTTTTGTGTGTATATATATGTATATATATAGAATGAGAGGGCGGGACAGACATCTAGAGAGAGAGGTGGAGATAATTGCATGGGAAATTTCCACGACGCTTCATGTGAGATTCATGGGTGCTTCACAAAATGGCTTTTAACTTTTAAGTGTTCACTTTTGAAAAGTCTATTATTGTTGGGGAAATCATAGCAGCGCTATTGGATTGTAGTAATGGTGGGCTGGCTCTATGTAATTCATCATCTTTCTTGTGCGGGCGGTGTGTAATTAAATCCCAAACATTAACAATATTGATCCGCTCTTTTAACTTATATTTTATTTGGTATTTATGGAGAAAATAAACGCCTAAACTTTATTTGATATTTCATTTCATAAATAGAGGTTAAATATATTAAATAATTTTTTATAAAGTAATTAATTAAAAATTAAATATATTTAATATGTATTCATCAACTTGAAATTAATAGAAGTTAAAATATATATGAAATGAAATAAATGATCCAAAATAATTACTAATATTAGCTCTAATCAACTGTCCATCTTACTGCAAAAAAAGTTTAGTAATTCCAATAAAAATTTTCAATGATATTACTCCAGTTTTGAGATGGAATAGCCTTCCATCGGCAATTTCCTTCGAAGGACACTACTAGAATAACACCCTAATTAGACACACATTGTGACACTTTTTGAACACTATATCAAAATTATAGCAATTATGATACATGAAAAAAAGAAGATAACCTGCAGCACTTTTGCCACCAAAATTTGGTGGAAAAATAGTTTCGCTCTTATTTCTCCCTCTCTCTTTATCTTACCCATCGACATTTCTCTCGATCTTTCTCTCTACACAGACTAAAAAAGCCCTCTAATTTTTTCTTCTAATATACTCACAAGAAGCTGCCCAACATTTTCTGTTGGCATTTCTCGAAGACCATTTCTCAATTATGGTTGGATATCCACTTTAAAGCTACAATACAATTGGTACAATATGGGTTGCGGTGCGAGAGTTGGAAGATCTTTACAATAATCTGCAGGGTTTAGAGCTGTGAATGTGGATTTGATATGGGTTGTGGTGCAAGAGTTGGAAAATCTATATAATAATCTGCAGGGGTGCAAGCTTTGAATGTGGATTTGTTTAGGTTGGCATAAGTTGTTGACTAAATTAAATTTTTTGGAGGGGATAGCAATTTTCTCTACTAGGTTTGTATGATGTCCGTAAAATTTCTATATTTTATTTGTATGTTCTCATATTTATTCTATTTTCTAGAGATCCATGGATGCTTGAATGGATTGAGATATTGATTGGGTCAGGGCTTAAAATTAAAGTCACCCAATATTGTTTGGATGCTCTAAACATTTAAGGTTTTTCTTCTTGTTTGTGAAAATCTAAATGTGTATAATTTTACAAGTTTGATACTATGTATTTCAGTTTTGATATTCTTGAAAGAAGATTTAGATTATATAAACAAAGAAAAGGGAATGATTTGGCTAGTATAATTGGAACCTCTATAGTTTGCATTATTAGAAAAATGGTGATATTTTTTGGTAAGAATAACATATCTTTTAGTAGGAATATCGAAATTGAGTGTTGCTTCATCCATTATGAAAAAGAATCATAGGTCTTGAAGTCTAGTTAAACCTGAGGAAAAGAAATAGAATAATATACCTACTATATGAATTGTGGCATATTTTGGTAAAAATAGATTATCTTTGAGCGGAAAGTCAGAATGGAATACCACTTGATCTAGTGTAAAGTAAATACATATGGTTTTCAAATGATGTAGGCCTTACGGACTAACTAATTTTGAGGAAAGGCAGTTTTTGGTGCAAATATGTCTAAGAAACAAATTAGTATTTGAAGTACATGAACTGTGATAGGTTTTGGTAAAAATAGTTTATCTTTCAATAGGGATGTCGAAATTAAGTGTCGTGTCATACAGTATGAAATAAACACATAGAACTTTCAAATGGTATAGGTCTTGAAGGCTAGTTAGACCCGAGTAAAAGTAGTTTTTCGTGTAAAAATGCATAAGAACCATAATAATATATCTGCTACATGAACTATGATAGGTTTTGGTAAAAATAATTTATCTTCGAGTAGGAAAGTTGGAATGGAATGCCACTTGATCTATTGTAAAGTAGATACATAGAGATTTCAAATTGTGTGGGCCTTAATAACTAATTAATATTGAGGGAAAGTAGATTTTAGTGAAAATATGTCTAAGAAACAGATTAGTGCTTGAATACATGAGCTGTGACAGACTTTAGTAAAAATAGCTTATCTTTCAATAGAGAAATCAAAATTGAGTACCACTTTGTCCATTATGAAATAGACACATATGGTTTTCAAATGGCATAGGTCGTGAAGGCTAGTTAAACCTGATGAAAAGTAGTTTTTAGTGCAAAACCTCTTAAGAAACATAATAATATATCTGGTACATCAAAAGTAACATATTTTGGAAAAATTGCTTATCCTTGAGTAGAAAAGTCAGAATGGAATATCACTTTATCCATTGTAAAGTAGATACATTGGCCTTTCAAATGGTATAGGCCTTAATGACTAACAGATTTTGACGTAAAACAATTTTTAGTGAAGATATGTCTAAGAAATAGATTAGTATGTGAAGTACATGAACTGTGACAGGTTTTTGTAGAAATAGCTTATCATTCAGTAGAGATGCCAAAATTGAGTGCCGTTTCTTCCATCATGAAATAGACACATATAACTTTTAAATTACATGGATTTTGAAAGCTACTTAAACCTGAGAAAAAGAAATTTTTAGCTAAAAGACACTAAAGAAACAGATTAATATATCTAGTAAAAATAGATTATCCTTGAGTAGGAAAGTCGGAATGGAGTACCACTTGATACATTGTAAAGTAGATGCATAGGTATTTTAAATTGTATAGGTCTTAAAGACTAATTTATTTTTAGGGAAAGTAGTTTTTAGTGCAAATATGTCTAAGAAATAGATTATTATTTGAAGTATATGAACTGTGACGTGTTTTAGTAAAAATAGCTTAACTTTCAGTAGGGATGTCGAAATTGAGTCTCGTTTCATCTATCATGAAATAGACACATAGAAATTTCGAGTGATATAGATTTTGAAGGTTAGTTAAACCTGAGAAAAAGTAGTTTCCAGCGAACGTACGCTTAAGAAACATATTAATATATCTAGTACATGCATTGTGACAAGTTTTAGTAAAAATAACTTATCTTTAGTAGGAAACTAAAAATTGAGTACCATTTGATCCATTGTAAATTAGATACATAATATTTTCAAATGGTTTAGGCATTAAAGGCTAATCACTTTTGAGTGAAATAAGTTTTTACTGGAAAAAAGCCTAAAAAACTGACGTGCATATGGCTAGTTACAAGATAAAGTGTTTTATGATTTTAAAGAAGTCTAACAACACAATACATATTTTAAATTATTCTTATTCATTCAAAAGTATTATTCTTAATTAAAAGTAATGTTATGTTAAGAAGTTCCACATTAATTTATCTTATTTGAAATGAGTAAGATCGTTGTCTATGTTTCTTTATTTACTTATATGTTTTTCTTTGGTTACTTATCCATTTTTCTGTTTGGATAGTCATATTCCCATGCTGGCTTGAAAGTTGAAAAGTTCATATGAAAGACTTAAAAATGTGCTTACTTATTATTGAAATTGTTGATTAACGTGTTTACAGCAAAACATGAAAGACTTAAAGAACAAGCTTGTAGCTGGTGCAAGAGATGGAGGACCAAATGACATATATGCTTAGGTGATCAGACCAGATAAAGGTGGATGAGTTCGGATGTTTGGTTCTCATGCCACTACATCAGACTTATTTGGTAATGTACCTAGTCGAGCAGGTTGTTATCACATGACTATGGATTACAAAGCTGAAATGGAAAGCATGAAATAAAGACTAGATATACATGATAAGCAAATCCAAGAATTAATAAGCATAAATAGTCAAAGAATGGAGGATGATCACTAAAAATCTACAAGGGCCTCTTCACCATCATCCTCTTGCCTGTCACTCGCTATCAGACCATCAACCAACTTCAAGTATAAACTCTATGCCCATATAGGTATTTCTTTTCTTCTTTCATTTTTTTCAATTTTCATGATGTATGTTCTTGATTTATTTTCCTTCAGAATTATGTGTAATTATAGCACCTACTTATTTATTGCTTGTGATTGTGTTCAAGTCTATAAACATGAATGCATTTACAATAAGGTGTCTCTATGAGTTTATCATAATTATAGTAGGTTTCTTCAACCGAGTTATTTTCTTGTTTACTACTTTTATTCTTATTTGAGTTTGAATAGAGGATAAGGTGCCTCCATGAGTTTGAATGTCCTTGTTCTCCTACTCTTATTTTCTTATGGACATGTGTTGAGATGGGGTTGGTGTTGCTGTCATTGTGAAGGATATTGTTGACATTCTATTAGCTCCCTATATGTTTTTGTGGTGTCTATGCTCTTGATTAACTTCATATATGTGGATAGGTTGATAGAACTTCATATATTCAATAAAATACTTTGTTTTGCATTGCAGTTGTTATTCATTGATATTGTGACTAATGTAGATTGGAGCAACAGTAGCTTTAAAAAGCATTGTTGATACTTCAAAAGTTGTAGCAAGAGGTTTCAATGAAAGCTTAGACCCATTAAAGTTGGTAGGGCATGAAAAATTGGGATCAAATTGGTGTGAGGTCAAAGTTAATGTAGCAGTGGCATATGAAGAGCCATTGATTCGGTCAATACAAAATCTTAAATACATTGGAGAAGCCATTGGTTATAGCATTGCTTGGCCAAAATTTCTAGTAAATTTATTCTCCTAAATTACCAATGAATATATATTTTATTCATAATCTCCACTATTAAGTGCTTTCAATTTTTCATATACTTGTGCCTTGTAGGTTGTGGTTGATGAAGTATGGTTAGAAAACTAATCCAAAAATGTTGAGTTGTCATATCAAAATAGAAGGTTTTTTTTTTTTTTTTTTTGACTCTTTTGAAGCTTCAAACTATAGTTAAACAATTGTATTTTGATTTCATCTTGGTATATGTCTCTAAACTCTAGTTGACGCTTGATCTTTATGAGTCTAGGATAGGGGTGTAAACGAGTCGAGCTCGAGCTCGAGCTTGCCAAAATTGCAGGCTCGAGCTCGTCGAGCCTGCTCTTAAGGGCTCGAGCTCGAGCTCAAGCTCAAAAATACTGAGCTCGAGCCGGCTCATCAGAAAATTTTAAATTAAATAAAAATATTAAATTATTAATATATCATAATTATTTAATAATAATTAATAAAATAATTAAAATTATTATTATAAATTAAATATATATGAAATTATAATAATTACTATAATGATTTAAATTATAATATATTATAATTATTAATATATTATATTATTTAATTATATATATAAATATTTAAAATTAGAAAAAAAAAAAAGTAAATTATTAATACATATTAATTAATATATAATAAATATTTAAAATTAGAAAAAGAAAGTAAATTATTATATATATTAATTATTTAATTAATATATAAAAAATATTTAAAAATAGGAAAAAGCTCATGAGCTGGCTCATGAGCTTTTGAACAACTAGAGATGAGCTCGAGCTCGACTCATGTTAAAGCTCGAGCTCGAAAAACTCGAGCTTGAGTCGAGCTATAATCAAGCCCGCTCATGAGGCTCATGAGCCGGCTCGACTCATCTTACACCCCTAGTCTAGGAGTAGTTTTTAGATATTTTATCATCTCTACTCTCATAATACTTTTTGATACTATTTTGCTAATGCATCAGCTTAGAAGTATTTGTTTGATAGGATAACTATTCAAGTCAATACTCAAATTAATACCTATATTTGACTATGTATGTGTTATTGTTCTTAATGTTTTTTTCGACATATAACTACATGAAAAAGGAACATGTATTTCGATATGGATCAAATTGTCATGCAAAACCAAGAAGAAAAAAAAAAGAAGATATATTTTGACACTTTTTCCATATAAACTCACACTTTCTAGTGTAGCTACAACAATTGTTAAAGGATACAAAAAAGCATCTCCACATCACCTATATAATGACGAATTATACTGTCTTAAAATTAAATAATTAAGATAGTTAATTAGGGTCATGATAGAAATTTTACGTCACATTTATTTGCATCCCAAAATTAGCATTTTGTACCGCACAAAAGTGTCATAATAACTAATAATTAGTGATGTTTTATAATGTGTTCAAATGAAGTAATTAGGGTAGTTGATGGCCTTTACATGATAGTGAAGAGCGTCACAAAAGAAACATTATATGACACAAAAGTGCATTGCAAAGTTAGGTTTTCATTGGCATCATAATAACTTATAGTTACGGTCACCTATGAGACACTATACAGTAGCATCACTAAAAGAAAAGCGTCACTATAAACTTTTTTTGTGACACTTTTTTGTGTCACAAAATCCAACTATTTTAGTAGTGGGAAATTTCATATGGAAGTTCCACCAGAGATTGCATGGGGCCAAGTATGCAAGCCAAACGATTTTTCGACAGAAAATTCATCAGAATATCCTTGTTTTGACTATTGATGTTTGTGTCGGATTTCTAAAAGAATTTTCTTTGGAAATTAGTAATTTTGTTATTTTTATTTTTCTGCAATCCAACAACAATTCCAATGAACAACAAATCAAAAACAGTAGCGTGGCCTCTTTTATTCTTCCTCTTTCCTTTTCTCTAAATAGTGGTGCGGTCTCTTTTTTTCTTTCTCTTTTCTTTTCTCCTTGTCCATTTCTTGTCTCCTCCTTGCTGCTCCTCTTCACAGCTGCCGCCACACCACCTTGAGACCACCATTGCCGTTACCACCCGCCAACCGTCGCCGTCGACCGTGCGCATTTTGGTCCCATTAATTCCCACTACATCCCCCTCCACTAGCGCATTTTTTTTTTCTTTTTGATAAAGCTGCTAGTGCCGTGGATGGAAGAATTAGGCGGACTCCTACCTGTTTATTAAAATCTCAAAATCAACATTACTAGGAAGGTTTAAACACTAGCGTGCTCCTTGTGACTCCTTCCACCCGCTTGCTACCACTATTGCTGACACTGCAGCCGTCGAGCATCAAAGCTGTTGATAATTAATTTTAATTTGATTTAATTTAATTTATTTAGTCTAAATGTTATTTTTTTATATTTTTATATTTATTACTTTATTATATTAGTAATTATTTTAGGGTTCAATTTAGGATTAAATTGTTTTCTATATTGAATTTGAGGGGTTGAGATTCAATTATAATAGAAATTAGAGAATTGAATATAGAAATATAAATTAATGTGTAGGGTGAATTACATCTAGGCCTCTTGAGGTTTGATTTAATTATAAAGAAATTCTTGTTATTTTGAAAATTACATTTACCCTCCTAAAGTTAGACGCCGCCCAACATTTTACCTTAGTCATTAGTGCTCATTAGAGTTTCGACCAAGTGCTATCAAACAAATTGGGTAAAATTTTGAAAATACTCTTATATTATCTAACCTCATTTTTTACCATGTCTGACCTTTTTCTATGGATGAAAATACCTTTAGGGGTTGTTTTGTAATATATTCAAAATTTTAAGATTTTAATTATTTGTAAATATTTTTTCTAAGGACTAAAACATACTTAATTATTTAATATTTTAAATTACATATTTAATCATATTAAATAAAAAATATTTAAAATAGTTAATTAAATTTATTTTATACACGGCTTATAAGCACACAAACATCCACTAAATTTGTCATTAAATATTAATTATAACGGCGAACGTCTTTCATTCATTCATTCCCTACTATTCAAGAATTTTGTGGGTGTCGGTAATTGTATTTTGTACAAAAGTTCAAATGGCCACAATTATTGATTCAAGTTAATGGGTGCAACCGCCGATCACATAAATTAACCTCTATTTAGTATACTTAATATTTATTTATAAAATAAAATAAAAAATAAAACGCCCACTATAGTAGAGGATTCGAATGATTTTTGAAGTCCACATAAATCAAGAAATCATACGTAAAATAAATTAATATTCAAAATTTTATTCCTAAAGTGACATGAAACTTACAACAAGTAAATTGGTGTATCAATCAACTATGATTCCAATATAAGCTCAAATGCTAACTGATTAATTGATTGAGTAATATCCCCTCACACTTATATTTGTTAGCATTAAGGTCCGAACTATAATGAATTCTTAGTACGCATATACATATATAACTATATATAAGTCCAAATATATATAAGCCCAAATGCACAGTATCTTTGTTTTTAAAACAACCTCCAGATGATACAACTATTGAGTAGAGATGAATTAATAGACATACAACATAAGTACGTAGCTTTTAAATTTCTGTTGTTTAACACAAAATAAAGATATATAAAATTCAAAAAACAATGTAATGAAAAGCAATGATTAGAAATTAGATCTAATTGGCCGACCCGACCAATTGGATTTACGGACCATCCTATTGTCCAATCCAATTTTAAGTAAAAATTGTTAACCTTGTAAAAATAATTTATTCTGAGAAAATCATTCAAGACGGTTTTTTTTTGCTTTTTCACTTTAATTCTTGTAATAATTAAAGTTTCATTTGTTCTTTAATCTAAAGTCCAATACAAAGGACAAAGTACAAGCCTATAGCGCCTCTATTCGGGATAACACCTAAGCTGAGACACCACTCTAATTCAAACTTAAATCTCATACATGATTCTAACAATAGGCCCATCAGAAAAAAATTTCAAAAATTTCAAGGATAACAACAAGCATCAACCTAAGTACATCTTACAAAGGTATGAATTTCAAACCATCACAATTTCATCATTCATCGAATCCTACCTATTACAATTCATAAGTTCAAGTCAAATGTCTCATAACATCTCCAAGTTCTCGCTAATCATAAAAGTGATCCATACACAAGTTTAAGCACCTATTCTATTACGAAACATATTTACATCCTTCCAAGCCTGAAGTACAAAGTCATCACCAAAACCTGTCTGAAAATGTCAAGAGATATTGGGGGAGTAAGTGCAAAGACTTAGTGAGGGATAACTTAAGAAATACAGAAGAGATCTATCGAGGAAGGTTCAACTCAACAGATCATCAAATAAATATACAGAACATGACAGATTCAGAATCAAACAGTAAACATAGCAAAACAGGAAACGCTCCTGCCTTACTGCTCCTAGACAGATTTTAGACAGACAGATTTCAGATAGGCAAAACAAACCCAAAGCACATGCATTCCAAGAAAACTACAGACATGCATTGCAGAATCACCTTATTCTAGTCAGACAAATAGATTACCTAAGCGTAACAGCTTGGTATATGGCGGATGCCCATACGAGCCGTATAGTGCACCGCTGGTACCTAGTGGAGAGTCCCTAGCATACCGCCGATACCCATGGGAGAGTCCCTAGCGTACCGCCGATACCCATGGGAGAGTCCCTAGCGTATCGTAGACACTGAGGGGAAAGTCCCAAGCGTGCCTTATATAACCAAACATTTCGCCCGGATTGGCCCTTGGCCCATATTTTCTCTATACACATAACAGAATTCACAACCGTTTATACAGATGCCCAGGGGAAAGTCCCTAGCGCACCGCCGGTTCCCAAAACAGAACAGAACAGAATAGAACATAACATAATAGAAATGTCGTCAAGGCAACAGGATAGCAACTAAAAGATTCAGATAAGCCAACATGGCCAAATAAAGCTATATAGATAATAGATACGCTGGCGAGGCACTAGAAAATGGTACAAATCAGTACAGATACGAGACAAACAGACAGACAATTGAGATACAGATAACAGATAAGGTTCTAGGCACCAGAACAGACAGAAACAGAATCGATATCAATGATAACCCTCACATGGGTGTTTAGATCAAATAACAGATAACAAATCAGAATTCCAACACATTTCAGATTTCAAATAGACAGAGTATGGAACAAAAACAAAAAACCCACACAGGGGCTTATCACAATAATAGATAATTAAAAAGGAGTGCCAGGTTGGCAGACCCTCACCTCTTGTAGTTACAGCAAAATAACCACAACCCGAAATCTACTGGTCGATAGGACCCACTTCTTCGTCACCTAGTCAAAAGAATATTTCCAAAGTCGAATTCCTATTCGACTCTAGTAACCTTCTAGAATTGTATCGTAAGTATTCTAACATTACTAGCTTATAAATCAACACGGTGATATAGGCTCTTCAGTAGTATCTACACAAGTATTCCAATATATTGATTATTCTAGAATTTATCAAGACATTATATATCGGTCCTATAAATAACATGATATCTTATCTGACTACGAAATCGTATCATATCATTATCTTTGTCAATCTATACCAAATAGTCCAATTTCTACCATTGATTATTCTTAGTCAAATGCCACTTAAATCATCAATTATTTAAGGTCCCAATAATTCCAATATTATCCAATTCAGGTCCTAAATCCAAAATCCCAAGTTCAAGTATTCTTATCAAATTCATAATTTCCAATTTTGGTCACTTTACGTAATGTCCAAGTCCACTATTGTATCATTCATAGCATGAGAGAGTTCACTACATATATATATACATGGCATATCATCATCCTCAAGTCCTATTCTTAGCATGGATACAACATTAAATATGAATATGCACATGCATGTACATACATATACATATATATATATTCAATCTTTTACCACAACTACGCAACGAGAGCTCGGATCCCCGAACCAACTACGCCACTACGATCATCTTGACGAAAGGAAGTTTATGTCTTCCCACTGCCGGCTGCCGTCCGCCGCCGCCGAAAAATCTCAAAATCACCACGTTCTGCTTCTCTCGAGCTCCTGAATCTAATGCCACCTTTAGTTTCTCGTTTAGAGGTCTGTATCCACCGAAAACGAGCTCAACAGCCCAAGATTCTCATTTTCTCACTTGGCTCCGATCTCCATTTTTCTTCTTTTCCGCCACGCCAACTCCACATGCAACCTCGTATCTTGCTTCTCCTCGCCAAGAGCTACCTGAAACACCCTTCAACCGTCCAAGTTGTCGCCGAAAAAATGCAAACCTAGGTTGCCCGCCGTGGATGGTGTTTCGACCTTCTTCACTCACGGTGTCTCATCAATTTCTAGTAGTGCATGGGTGGAGGAAGGTGTTCAGAGGGTGGAGTGGAGCTGTTTGAGGGGGTTGGTGGTTGCCGGTGAGAGGGTTGCCGGTGGTGTGTTCATGGTGAAGAGGAAAAAGAAGAAAGAAAAGGAAATGAAGAAGAAAGGAAAAGAAAGAGAAGGAAAAAGAAAGGAAAGAAAAGGAGGAAAAATATCTGCTGTTCGTTTGGTTTATTTTAAAATTGATTTTTCATTTATTGCAATTTAGTCCTCCAAGTTTTAATCAACCCCAAATAAACCATACAAATTATTTAAAATTACAATTTAAACCCTATTGACCAAGACCCTTCCATGCAAACCCCATCATTTTCAAAAAGTGTTCAATCAAGTTTTAATAAATTTTGAATTGACCCCAAACTTTTAAAATTTCTAAAATTAAAGTTTTCTCATTAACAAATTGACCACCAAAATTAAATAAAACAATAATTTAGCAACTATAACATAAAATCACGAAATTTAAATATATAAAATTTAAATTCTATAAATTATGAAATTTTCGGGGTGTTACAAAGCCATAAAGTCTAAATTCTAAAATGTCCTAATAAAAACCTCAATTAAAGTCGCGAACAACACAATTTAGACTCTTTATGATAAAAACCTCAATTAAAGTCGTGAACAACACAATTTAGACTCTTTATGTTTTATATTTATTTTGAATGATGTATTATTAGTAGCATTCTATTGATGTGAAATTTTTTCTCGACTGAAATGCGACTATATTAATTGATTGAATTAGTCATTTTACTCAGCTATATTAATTGATGAATTAGTTATTGCACTCCATAGAGGAGACTCTACTCTTCAAAAAGTGGGTTCCCAAGCTCACATAAGGATGCTCCTAGTTTTAAATTGTTTAAACTACATTATGGAACTAATAAAAGCTAGTAAAGAAAACTAGTAAAGAATTTCAATGACATAATGATTAAGGAAATTACTGTTGTAGATAATTGTGTGATTTGTATTCAAATATAAAATAAAGTAAAAATAATTCAAATGATCATAATTTTATAAAATAATAATTAAGAAAGTGATCAACCAAACCGTATAAATAATGAGGAAATTGAAGCCGGATCAATGGAGAGTCACGACACTTGTTGCTATCCTAAAACCATGATTGCCTCCCTTCATGTGAGTACTAGTGACTGATCATGACTCCAAGATAAAATTCATTAGCTCATAGTGGTGTCTCATCCCATGTGCACGACCATGAGGAGACTAGGAACCAGTTCATAGTCACATTGCCAAAAACACAAAAGCTTGTAGGGAGTGTATAAAATAAAACAATCTAAAACTTACACCAACTCTATGTGCCAAAGAAAGATTATCCCTTTATATAATAGTAAAAGTTTGACCATTTAGAAAGGATTAATGGGACACTAAAAGTATCATAAAACCACCATAAATTCAATTTATAATTAGGCCCAATAATGATAAACTAAAGTGGTCAAATATATTAAATAAAATGATATGGAGGCCATAAATATGAAATGAATAAAATAAATAGGCACATTAGTTGTCATGTTAAGACACATGATAAAATGATTTATTGAAAATAAAATAAATTGAAAAAATTTTAAAACTTATTTCCAACAATTACACTTGCTGAAATTGCATTAAAGAAAAAAAAAGACATAGATATTAAATGATTCAAAATAAAGGATACGAATTGAAAAAAACAAAAAACTAATGCTTGGCAGCTGTATAATTATGATGATGTAGTGTTTGGAAAAGGTGTTAAGTAAAAAGGTTTGAGAGGAAAATTAGGTTGCATCAAGCTGAATTTCTGTACCTTTGAGTTAAAGTTTGAGCAGAAGAGTCTGAGTTGAACTTTAAATATAATGAGCTCGTTGAGTTTGTCAAGGTGGCCTTGCTAGGACCTATGATGCTTAAGTCAAAGTAAGCATAATAGAAATAATAAGGTCAAAAAGCAGCCATAAGAGTAAATGCATGAAGTCCGTACCTGAGATCACTGATAAATTGGGTATTTTATAAAGTTCTTTCTAAGATCAAGAATTTAAAGAATTTATTTTTTATAATTTATTAAAGAATAAAAAATTAAGGACCCAAGCCGCCCATTTCTACTAAATTCTGACCCCCTATCCAAACTCCCCAGCCAGCCACTTGCCTGGCAGTGGGCGATTTGTTGCTCAGTAACCAGCCATCGGTCACGGCCAAGCTAGCAGCTAGCCATGGTAGTGGGAAACTGGTTGCTCACCCAAAGACCAATGGCCGGCCACTTGGACATGGCAGTGGGTGACCAATTGTTACCCATAGCCAGGCCAGTGACCAGTCGCTTAGCCATGGTAGCGAGTGATCGATCATAGCCACATCTGGATGCCAAGTCAAGCGGCTGCTGGCTATGGCTGGACAACATTCCGGATATGGGGAGGGGTTGGGGGTCGGGAATGGGGGTGAGGATGAGGGTTGGGGGTTGGTGGGTGGTGTATTATATATATGTAATATATATTTGTATTTATTGTGTATATATATCTACGTATATATGCACCCTTATCCTATGTAAAGTAATGAAAATGTATCGAATAAATTCTCGCCAAATAAAAAATATTACAAATAAGTTTAAGGGTAATTATGTCTTTGGATAGTTCTACCAATTTTCTTATTTTTTTCTTTTTCTTTTGCAATTTATAGCAGAAAGCATTTTTGTCTTTTTCACACTTTCTATCTATATTACATTTAGATTTCAAAAGTTGGAAGTATATATAATTTCAAAACAATAAGGATATATAATATTTCAAAACAATAAGGATTTTTCTATAATTAAACCGAATCTTAGGGGTTTGGATGTAATTCATCCTTAAATCTACGATAGTACAAAGATTAAATTCAATTAGAAATTAGAAGGTTTATATTTGGTAGTTATAAAATTTAGAATTTTGATAATTTATATTGGGGTTTTGGGGATATAAACAACTTAGCATGCTTAATGAAATTTAAATTAATAGTAATAATTAAAATTTAGAAATTAAAAATTAGAATACTTAAATTATTTAAATTGGGAGCTAGAAATACCAAGTGGCTTTTGGTTCGGTGGCATAAGTCTCCCATATAATATAAAGAGTCGAGAATTTAAAGTCTAATGGGCTCTTGATGTACGTGCGTATATATGAATGAAAAAAAAATTAGGAGTTAGAAACTCATTATGTTAGACTATATTTTTTATGTTAAATTATTTAATTAGGATTTAGAATTGGGACTTACAATTGGACTTAGAATTAGAATTAGAATTGGGACTTAGAAATGGTCTTATAAGCATAACTCAAATTATTTATTTTGTTAAACCTGTTGTAGCCTTATATATATATATATATATATATATATTAAAATTTACTTTTCTTTTTCTTTTAAATTACTATTTTATTTGTTTTAGGAATACATATTTTACGATTAATTCAATATAAATTATATATATTATTTTATTAATTATTGTTATCAACTTTATGCAGGTATGTATCGTCACTTGTGGGTACCAATTTCTTTACTAGAGTCATCAAGAACAAGGTGTAGGAGACGTGGAAGACCAAGTTAGATATTCTCCATAGTCTTTGCTAATTAATTTTTAGTGACTGAAAGGTATATGCATGTTGGTTATTTTTATATATAGATATAGGTCTATACATGTAACATATTATACTAACTTCTCTATTTCATTTGTTTCACAGAGATATGTCTATTGGGGCCTCCAATACAAGGGCCATATGTAGAGGGCACTTTAATAAAAAAGCGGGGTCACCGATTGGATAACATGTATGGCTATGCTCGTAAGACGGCCAAGAGGTCAAATTGGATCTGCCAGGACACTTGGGATGCCCTTTGTTGTCACATGACATTCAGAAATTTTTAGAAGTCCACGTAAGCTAAAAAGAGCTGAACTTTTGAGACTGGAGGATCCCTCCATCCTAAGATCTTGACTTACATGTATTAATGCATTGAAGATTTGAACTTTTCTAATTCTACTAAGATAACTAATTGAGCTAGCTAGAGTGTTCCACACCTGTAAATAAGCCATATGTCATAGCTGATAGAAGGCCGATAAGATCCCCAACAAGAGTGCCTTTGCTACTTCTTTAAAAGAAAGAAAAACTTGAGCAGTTAGTGATTCCCTGAAAGTGAAAGCTTGGATATAGTAGCATATATAGTCTTTTCCTTCATGCATAATTCATAGTATTTTTGTTCAAGGTCCACAGAATAGAACAGAAGACTTACGAAGAAGTATTTAGTTAGGGTTGTCGTGGCAACACTAGCCATGCTAATAAATACAACAACTACCTTCGCTATATTTAAGGAATCTTGGTCCAAAAATGCATCCATAAAGAGAGTAAACAATCCTGAGGTAGATGATAAAACTGTAGTACTTGCTAAATAAAAGCTTCAAAATTCACAGTAAACAATTGCAAGAATTATAGTCATTCTAAATATTTATTTTGAGATTTATAAAATTAAAATAAGTAAAGATTAAACTAAAAAATTAATTTGTTATGTAAGAAAAAATAATACAAAAAATAATAAATTTCACAATATCTCAAACCTTAAATTTTTGCAACTTATGATAAATACAGGAACCATAGTTGTTTTGGCATAATGACTTAATTAATTTAAGTGGTCATACTGCTAATAATTTGAAAATTTTGTTTTCAATGATTATAAATTTTTTGTTCAAGAAATTTGCATATTTATTTTAATATTATGCTTTATTCTGTATTATTTATTGATGCTAATTTTATTTTTAATATCCATATTTATTGCAATTGCTATGGTTTTTAGTAATAGATTTTTTCATGCCAATTTTATTTTTAGTTGTTGAATTGTCATTAAATGAATTTGCATATTGATTATATGTTTTGTGGTGCATGGTTTTTTTTTTTTTTAATCTTAACTTTTATATTTTGAATATATTTTGCTGAACAATGGATGGTGAAGGAGATATTTTGAGTAGACGTAATCACAAAGCTAGAATAGTGTATAGTTCTTTAAGTACTGAAGAAAAAAGTAAATTTTTGGAAAAATGTAGGCAATATTATAGAAATTGTGTTTCCCGATCTAAAGATCAACAATCTTCAGGGGAGGGAACATCTGCCATTGGTCTTTTCTTGCGTGGTTTTGTTACTCCTCATACTTCAGCATCTATAGTTATTCAGTCTTCTGAATCAACTGAATTACTTCCAACTATAATGCTAAACGAAAGAAGTGACACATCATATGGGTTATCTACGCAACATTTGTTATCCTGCCGTGAGCTTAATCAATTTTTGAGATTGTCACAGCTCCTACTCACACATTGAAATTGCTCCTAGTGCCTAATTGTATGCATTGTGGTGCTCATCGCTTTCATAGAGAAACTATAGGGTTTTGTTGTTGTAGTGGTCGAGTGTCTTTAGCCGTATGGTAATCAATCTAATATTGTATAACTTATTTGCTGTGGATAAATCAACTATTGGTAGTAGCTTTCGAAGGAGGGCAAGGACTTACAATACCAATTTTACTCTGACTTCTATTAGCATGAAAACTGATCCTCAGTATTGTTGGAATAATCAGGGAGTGTACACAGTTAAAGTTAATTGTCAGGTTTATCATAAGTTGAATTCTTTGAACTCTTCTCTTGAATTACCAAAGTGACTACAACTATTCTTTCTTGATACCGTTGATGATATTAGCACCGAGGTTCTTAAAGAATATGAATTGGACCCTTATATCAAGGTTTATTAGGCAATCCTTACATTAAGGTATTTAAGCGTCTTCAATCTTGAGATAATTTGGAAAATTGTTCTATTGTTCTGCATTGTCATCCAAGGTTAGATAAAGAACTCATAATTTGCCAATTGAGGAACAAATTGCTGCAATTTGGGATGAAAGTACTGATGATCCTTAGGATATGGAAACAGATATTAAAGTATACACTAAGGGCAATGAGAGTCGTTCATTTGAATATCATTATGGATGCTATGATCTATTGTAAGATTCTTTGTTGTTTCCATATGGAGAGTCTAAATGGCATACTGGTATAGAATACGTAGAACAATCGATGAATAAAAGGTCTATGTGTAAAGGTGCAAATCTTGTGAGGCCAACATTAGGTCATTCAGGTGATGATATATTGTAAATGGAAAAAGAAGGTTTGTATTTTTGTCTTTTTTTTTATTATGATTCACTAATATTAATTAAAAAAATAAGTACCATAATGTATCTACTAATTTATTTTTTGTTTTAATTGTGCAATATACCAACAGAATAGGACGAAACAAAAAAATACATCATGTCAAGAATTTACATGTTATAGAGCCTAAATAAGAGATAATGAATTCAATTCAATTATTCACTATGGGAGAATAGGCTAGCAATATGGAATTGATTCTTATATTAAATTGGAGACACAACGGGTAGATTTTTATAGGATAGAATCACAACAATTTGATGCAAGAATGGGAAGTCTTCAAGGTATAGTTGACAGCTTAGGTATTGATGGAGAGAATGATCCAACAAAAATTGGTCAAAGAATTGTATTGCCATCTTCTTTCATTGGAGGTCCACGAGATATGATGAAGTGATATGTTAATGCTATGACTTTAGTACAAAAGTTTGGTAAACCTGATTTATTTATAACTATGACAAGCAATCCATTTTGGAAGGAAATCCAAGATGAACTATTGCCAACTGAGGAAGCACATGATAGACTTGAATTAGTTGAAAGATGAAATCGTAAGAAAGAAGCTTTTTGGAGAGGTTGCTTCATATGTGTATATTATTGAATATCAAAACAGAGGGTTACCGCCTATATATTGATTAATAATATTAAAAGATCAGTAGACGTAACAACCCAAATATATATGATGAAATTATAAGTCCTGAAATTTTCGATGATGCATATCCATTTTTGTATTCTTTAGTAATGTCTCATATGATGCATGGCTCTTATGGGGAGTCTAACCTTAAGAATGTTTGCATGAGAGAAGGAAAATGCAAAAATAAGTTCCCAAAACCATTCTATGATGTTACTACTCATGGACAAAATTCTTATCCTACTTATAAAAGAAGGAATAATGGAAAAAGAGCTATTGTTGGAGGTATTCCTTTAGATATTAGATATGGTGTTCCTTATTGTCCATATTTACTTATAAAATTTGATTGTCACATTAATGTCGAAGTATGTTAAGATATCAAGTTAGTCAAGTATGTACAAATATATTTATAAAGGGCACGATAGAATTTCATGCAATATAGTTGGTCCTGCATTTACTGCAGTAGTATATGAGATTAAAGAATTTCAAAAAGGAAGGTGGATTTCTATAGTTGAAGCATATTGGAGAATATTTTGATTTGAATTGACTAAGTTGTATCCTCCTGTAATTGTATTACCAGTGCATTTGCCAAATGGACAATATATAACCTTTGGAGAAAAAGAACTTTAGATCAAATTGTATCAAACCCCCTTTTTAGTAGAACAATGTTAACCGAATTCTTTTGGATGAATGTAAATAATTTGGATGCCAAAAGACTCAACCTTTTATATAAAGAATTTCCTTAATATTTTGTCTGGGAGCAGAAAAGTAGAAGATGGAAATTGCGGCAAAAAAAAAGCTATTGTGGGAAGGTTAGCAATTGTTGACCCTATTGAAGGATAGCATTATTTTTTAAAGAATTTACTTATGAATGTGAGGCCACTAAATTCATATCAATCTCTTCTTTCAGTTGGCAATGAATTATTTGTTATATTCCATTTAGCTGCACTACATAGAGGATTCATTGAGTTGGATACATATGATGAACATTGTCTTGATGAAGCTGCTCACTATCAAATGCCATTGAGTTTTAGAAGACTATTTGCAATTCTTTTAGTAAATGGTGCACCTCCAGATCCTAGAGCATTGCGGAATAAGTTTTACAATTCACTCTTTGAAGATTTTTTGAGGCAAGGAAAGTACACAGAGATAGAAATATGCAAAAACACTCTTAGGTCAATTGATGATTTCCTTCTTAATATGGGTAAATCAATAGCCAATTTTTCATTGTTGCTGGATTTTGAAAGGCTAACTGAAGATGTAAAGTTTAAAAGAGAACTTGCATATGAAAAAAGTATATGCATCTAAGATGATGACAAATTAACAATAACTAAATTAAATGAGAAACAAGGCCAGGCTTTTAGAGCAATTATTAAGAAAGTTAACAACAATAAGCCTAGAGCCTTTTTCATCGATGAACCTGGAGGAACAGGAAAAAATGTTTTGTATTGAGCTCTACTTTTATATGTTAGATCTAAAGGAGCCATAGCTTTAGCTGTAGCTACATTTGGAGTTGCAACATCTCTCTTACCCGAGGGCCGAACTGCACATTTTAGATTTAAGCTACCATTGAAAATTGAAGAAAATGCCAATAAAAAATTAGCAAATAATCAAGTTTGGCCAAAATGATTGCACTTGCAAAAGTTATCATTTGGGATGAAGCTTCTACGGCAAATAGAAAATTAATGGAGGCATTTGATAGATTATTGCGTGATATTATGGAATCTCCATATATGCTTTTTGGTGGAAAAATAATTATTTTTGGAGGTGGCCAACATTACCTATAGTATCACAAGGAACAAGCCAACTTATGATTAAAGCAAGTTTTGTCGCAACTTCTATTTGGACAAAATTGAAGAAATTTAAATTAGATGTAAATATTAGAGCACAAGAAGATCCATTGTTTATCTTATTTTTACTTAGACTAGGTGATGGTAGAGAACCATGTTGGAATAGTGCCCGGCAAGCCAATATGATTGGCCTTGTAAAAGTTATTTCCTTGTAAAATAATCTTGATTGAATGATATTCTATATATAGCCACCTTCATCTTATTCTCTTCATTACTTCACTCGCATTTGGATGAAGCCCTTAGATCACTCATAAATTCGGGACTTGGTTCGATGACCATGGAATAAGTCTCACACAGTCGTGATCTTAAATCTTCCAAGTTATATGATCTTATGAGACTGGGCATCTAAGATCCAAATAGACTTGCACTAATGATGCATAAATCCAAGAGTTGGATACTACTCCATTCCATGAGCAACCATATGATATTTGGGTGCATGTTAGAGAACAAGGCACTGAAGACCCACCGGGAGAATTCACTAGATAGCCGAAGTGGCAAGTCGGTAGTGGCAAGTTTTCCAGCTTACACTAGTGTATATTATTAGTCTCTGACCTGTGGATCCATGGTAACCTTGTGTTTGGTCCTCATGCTTTGACTTTTCCTTGACCACTTAGCAGGTCTTTTGGGTTGAGATTAGGTATGAGTTACTAGGCATAGAGGTTTGTGAGATCCAAGATAGAATCTGACTCCTCGCTTTTGTGAAGGGCGAGTACATCTCCTATGTGTTCTATAATGATCAATTCCAAGAAATCCTTTCTTGGAAAAGGAGTTTTCCGAAAATAAGGTCATACAAAGGACTCAAACATTGAGAATAGAGACATAGCATCGAGGTTATTAGGGTGTCGATAAATATCTAGCCCTAGGCCTATTTCGGGAGATAGAAAATAGAATGATCATATTTGCATGGTAAGCATAGAGCTATAATGGCTCTCCAAAATATTAATTTTTGCTAATTAGTTAGGCTCTATGGGCTTGAGGTTGGACATCGACCATGAAAATTGGGTACTATTCAATTAATAAGATTAATTGAATTGAGTTGATTAGTTTAAAAGTGTTTTAAACTAAAATGAATATAAGATACAAGGAGTTGTGAGTCCATGTCCAATGAATGGTAGAACCTATTGGGTCACACACAAAAGTTAATTAGCTTCCTAGCTAATGGAGGAATTTTCTAAGAGTTAGAGAATCACTCCATAGGACCGATTTTTGAGGTGTCCAATTTGAAGGTCAATTTTGGTTTGATCAATTTAAATGTTAAATTACTCAATTAATTTAAGGAGTTAAATTAAACTAATAATTAAGGAATTAATTATTTGGTGCCAAATGATAATCAATTGGTCAGGTTAACTTAAAGAGTTAAGTTAACAAAATTGAACTAAAGAGTTAAGCTTGCTTGACTTAAGAGTTAAGTCAAATATCATTTAATTAAATTAAAGTGTTTAATTTAATTAATGAGAAGAATAAATTTTGGAGGGAAAATTCAAATGAAGAGTTTATTTGAATTAGCATCTTAATTAATTTGAAATTAGATTTCAAATGTAATTGAAATGCATATGAAATTCAAATTAGATTTGAATTCAAATTTGCCACCTTGGCAATGCAAGTGGCTGCCCCCCTTGAGGAAGCTATGATGCCAGCTTGGCATCTCACCATCCTCCTTTTATATATAGATATAGAGGGTGTGTGGATTGGCCAATGCAAGATTAATGTGAAAATTAGAACTTTCACATTTCCCTCCAAAAACTCTCTCCAAGCATTGCATCTTGTGTTGAAGCTTTGCTTTCATTTTTCTTCTCCAACCTCAAATTGGGCTTTCACCATTTTTTTTTTGCTCTCTTTCTCCAGCTAAAAGTGAGGAGGAATCGGAAGTTTGATTGGTGTGTGGATCATTAAAATAGAGGCAAAACATTTGGTTTGCTAGTTTTGGAGATCCACTAAAACAGAGCACTAATTTGGCGAATTTTTTTTAGGAGATCCAGAAGGCTTTTGATCCAAATTTTTTATAGCATCTCCTCCAAGGTATTGTGAGGATACACAATTTTTTTTTTTTTTTTTTTTTTTGTGATTTTTGGAGAAGTTTAACTGAGGCAAAAGTTGCTCTTTTCCTGCTGCGCTGGTTTCTAGCAGATTCTAGATTTGTGAAGTGTTCACAATTTTCTCCTTGGAAATTAGCAATTCAATGTAACTCTCTATCTAGATCTGAATTCCTAGCATGATTAGATTCTTGTTAGCTTGTAAGCACTAGTTTATTTAAGCTTTTTAAGTTTTATTATTGTATCCTAGTGCCTTACTTGCATTCAAGCCATATGTTTTAAAAGATAATATACGTATTCCTAATGATATTTTCATTCCTTTTATTGATACTAAATATTGTTTAGATAACCTCATTAATATTTTTTTTCCTTCTATTAAATATTTTATAAATAATCGACATTCATTAGTTAATAGAGCTATACTAATGCCTAGGAATGATTGTGTTAATGAAATAAACAATATTCTTATTCAAAAAATACCTTCTAGAGCTAAACATTAAATAAGCTATAATAAAGCCTGTAATGCACAAGATCAAGGACAATATGAAGATTACTTTAATAGTATAAATGTAAGCGGATTGCCACTGCATGAATTAATTTCAAAAGAGTTGTCCTATTATGCTGCTTCGAAATTTAAATCCCTCTGAAGGACTGTGTAACGGAACAAGATTTATATATAAAATATTCAGAGAAAATTTTATAGAAGTTGAAATTACTTTGGGTGATTCTAAAGGAAATTATGTTTATATACCATGCATTCCCTTAGAATCTACTGACAAGCAAAAATGTCCAATAGACTTTCGAAGAATCTAGTATCCTGTGCGACCATGTTTTGCAATGACAATAAACAAAACACAAGGCCAAACACTTGATTTTGTTGGAGTATATCCTCCAGAACCTATATTTTCTCACGGACAATTATTTGTTGCTTTATCTTGTGTGAGAAACGCAAAATCAATCAAAGTTCTTGTAAAGCCAACAATTGAAAAAGCAAAACTTCAGCAGTACACTAAAAATTAGTGTACACAGAAATTTATGAATGGATGGAGCTTCAAAATTGGTGAATATCTAAATTTAGTTTGCTATAATACATCACAATTTTTTTTTTTCTGTTATTTCACATAACTATTATGATTAAGCTATAATTTATTTGGTACTTTGCTATTGCAGATTGATCATATGAGTCGGCAAATATATTATGTTAGACATTAGTTCAATGAGAAAAAGTTGGACATCAAAAGTCTTCGTAGAATCAAAAATGTTGCCACGACAATCATTGAACAGCCCCAAATACATATCAACGACTTGTGCTCATTGACGAAGAGGTAATATAAAAACTTATAGCTTGCAAACTCATTTTTATACTCTTTTATTTCATATATTATAACTTAACATTTATTTTTATGCTTCTTGTGCTTGTATTATAAAATGTGTAAATATAGATTACATGATTGCAACAACTTTAGGTAATATTATAAATTTCAAAATTCATTTTTGACATTTTGTGATATTGTAAGCTTAGTTGCACTAATATTACAGATTTAGTTGTTGTATATGTTGTGTCTTATGAATAAAAATTAAACTCTAAGTAATTTGCAAACATGATTTTATATTTTTTTTATTAATATTATAGACTTCACGTTCTTTTTTACACTTTTTGTGCTCATATTGTAAATTTTACTATTAAAAATGCTAGGTTTTATAAATGAAGATTGCATAATTATAGAATTTCCCTCTCAATAATAGCTCTACTACATTAATATGATGAAAGAGTTAAAATTAAAATTAAACAGGAACTTCTAAAATGAATAATATCCATATTAAGAAATAATAATAATAATAATAATAATAATAATAATAATAATAATAATAATAATAATTATATGAATTCAGAAAATATATAATTCAAAGAAGAAATATAACATTTATTAATAAATTTTGGCAAAATAAAATTACTGAACTATAGAATTCAAAAACCAAACATAGAAACAAATTAACTTTTAATAAAAAATACACAAACATTCAACTAAGTTATAGGGCTAACTTTTTCCTCATCATTTCCTCATTAATAAATCTATCAATCATGAAATTTTATTTAGAATCATTCTTAAAAATAGTTTTCATACATTAATATAATCGAAAGGAATAAAATTAAAAAAAAATTCAAAAAAAGTTATGAAATCAAATAATATTATTCATGTTGAGTATCTCAATTAGACAGGATTTGACAAACATCATTAATTATGAGATATATATTTACAAACTTATTAGAATTTAATTTGTCAAAATTAATATTAAACAGATACGTTATATTAAAATACATATATACATATATATATCTATAGTTCGTCAAAATTAATATAAAGAAATAAATATATATTAAGATACATATGTATTATTTATCAAAATTAAATAAGAACTTGTAAAATGAATAGATCCATAATAAAAAATGCATAAAAAGGTGTTGTTTTAATCAAACAAAAAAATACATATTACACTCTCTGTGTTATACTTCAAAAGAAAAAAAAAATAGAAAAATGCAATGAATATAAATTATACTTTTTGTATATTAGATTCTTCCAAGCAAACATGTGATCTATTATTTTATTTTGAATTTGAAGTGATTGAAACATCAATAACTTAAATTAAAAAAATTATTGCCCATGAAATTAAAAATCGAACAAAGTTTATCATTTACTTATAAACATATGCTAATATATACAATTTTGTTTACAGGGGACGAGAGTTGGAGCAACAATATTTGATTTCGACATCAAGCAGTTTGAAAATATGCTAAATCTGATGGAAACCTACTTAAAGTGGTATAATCGAATCCAAATTATGACACTTGCAGCAATCAATATCAATGGATTATCAATTCTAGAACTGTAGTAAACAAAGAATTGAAAAATCTAATCTCGCAGAATATCATTGCTCCAACATTTTCTTCGATGTCCTAATTAGTCATATTAGCGAAGAAAAAGGCTGCCGGTATAACACTAAACTATATGTATTGGCTACAATATTTGTTCTGCATCTACTTGTTAACACTGAAATTGTAAATTATTCACCTTTATGTAGATGTGCTCGCAATTGTGATAAAAATTTTTTAGCAATGAGCTGTCCACTCTTCTGGCAGAACACATCCTATTCATGAATTCGGCATCATAAACTAAGAGTAAATGCAATTACATATTTTTTTTGTCTATAGAAGCACTTAACTTTCACATCTAATTTTTCTCTTTGTCAATATTGGGCTAGATCAATCATATTATCTCTTTGGAATAATGTTGCATTTTCAGAAGGTAGTAGAATAACATTGTCCACTGATGAAATGTCTATTATATCAGCAACAAAACTCATGCTATGGTTACATAATGCTACTATTAAAATTCTCCCTATGCGAAATACTTCATGTATATATAAATTATTTAAAATTTCTAGTTTTTTCATCTCAGGCTTATCTCTTGGATCAACACCAGCAACCCACATAACAGTTGATCCACCATTATCAGAGGCACAAGAACTAAAACTATGGTAAGTATAAATAATAATTCTCCCTATGCAAAATACTTCATGTATATATAAATTATTTAAAATTTCTAGTTTTTTCATCTTAGGCTTATCTCTTGGATCAACACCAGTGACCAGCATAACAGTTGATCTACCATTATCAGAGGCACATGAACTAAAAGCATGGTAAGTATAAATAATAATTCTATCATTAATATAATTACCCTTTTGTGAATAACTTACAAAAATATGTTAAAAAAGAAGGGCAAACAATCAACTAATAATCACACAAAGTTTAGAACAACTAGATTGCAATATCAAGAATTTGCTAGAAAGCTCTACGCTTTTGCAAGTGCCACCACAACTGAAAAGGTAAGTTCTAGAAACAATAAATGTTATGTTGAGCAATGAAAACAACAAATGTATAAATATATTGCTTATTGACATACTAACATTATCATATATAACAAATTTCTTCACATAAACAGATTCTCTGTTCGATTAAAGGCAAAAATCACTAATACAAGACAACATTTCTACTATATGGGGTGTAACAAATGCAACATAGCATATGCTGCTGAGTTTAATTGGCCCATCGACTATAGAAGCTGCAAACAAAACACAATTGCCTGCCCTAGATAAATTTCCAAATGAGATCTATTTATTAAAATTACTAAAATTATGTGTTTCATCTTCTAACATTTAAATGTGCCTACGAAGCATACTTTTGGCTGATTTGTATGATGAAACTGGAGAGCTAAGCATAACCATTTTTGGTGATGATGTGGCTAAATTACTTCAGAAAGATGCAATAACATGTATAGAAATGAATCAAATGGTAAGCTATCTTAAGCATAAACAATATTTTAAATACCACATATAAAGGATGCTAATAATAATCTACCTTAATGCAGGGTAACATTTTGCAAGTGGATGAAACAAATGAAACTTTGGAAAATATAACATATCTTGCAAAACTCCAAAAATCAATAAAATGGAGGAATGATTGAGAATGCATCTAATACACTGTTATTAGCCTCATCAAAGACAGGAGCCCAAATGTGGTAACACCCAAAGCTGCAAACAAAACACAAATGCCTGCCCTAGATAAATTTCCAAATGAGATCTATTTATTAAAATTAGCAAAATTATGTGTTTCATCTTCTAACATTTAAATGTGCCTACAGAAGCATACTTTTGGTTGATTTGTATGATGAAACTGGAGAGCTAAGCGTAACCACTTTTGGTGATGATGTGGCTAAATTACTTCAGAAAGATGCAATAACATGCATAGAAATGCATCAAATGGTAAGCTATCTTAAGCATAAATAATATTTTAAATACCACATATAAAGGATGCTAATAATAATAATCTGCCTTAATGTAGGGTAACATTTTGCAAGTGGATGAAATAAATGAAACTTTGGAAAATATAACATATCTTGCAAAACTCCAAAAATCAATAAAATGGAGGAATGATGAAGAATGCATCCAATACACTGTTATTAGCCTCATTAAAGACAGGAGCCCAAATGTGGAAACACCCAAAGAATACTCATTGATAGTGTCACAAGCGAGCTCTTCTTACACAGTTAATTGATCTCCTTATCTTATTCTAGAATCAGAATTTCACAAATTAATCATTAACATAAACTAAAATATGTGTCAACACAGATGCATGAAGTCGTCTAGCAATTTAGAAATTGAAGAAAAGAGAAGTAGCATCTTCAAGCACTATAGATTTAGAATGCTAAAAGCAACAACAAAATATGTCTCCGTTGCTTCATCTAAAACTTCATTTCGTACTTTCTTAGCTGTTTTATAGGAAAATATTTTTGGGAGATGGTATTTTGAAACTAGAATTGGGAAACGTGATTAATGCTTAGTTTGATTTTGGGATGAAACATTTCTTGGTGTAAATGTGCAATCAACAAAATTTATATTCTTACTACTTTGAACCTTTCGTCCTTTCGCGAAGATTTTTTAACTTGTTAATGTAGGACAAGTATTAACAATAAAGAAATATGGACAATTTGAGATACATATTACACAAAATAAGATAAGCTAGGTGAATTTGACGCATTATACATGCATTCATCTGCTTAAGGCATAGCCTTTGCTTAATTGTACTAATCTCATGCCAAAAACAAAAAACAGCAGGTCGATCGATCATATGCATGCAATTATATATAGCTGTGCATGTGTATATATATAGTGTATGCATGCTTCATCTACGTACATATGGTCCTAAGATAGCATTGTATGCATTCATATTTAATTGATATACCTCTCGATTCCCCGCCAGATCCCGATATATCAGTCTTGTAATCTTGGAGGTACATATATATATCAATCTTAATTTGCTGCTATTTTCAATTTCATCACCCATCCCAATCAACTAGAGGAACTTGGTCGAGTCCCATATACGCAGTATACATACGCATACAAATCTTGGGTCAATCGCTCTCCTAGAGCTAGCAAGACATGGTTTCGAACAAAGGACATGTGAATACTTGATTTTACTTATCAAATACAAATTAATGTAACACATCCACCAACGAACTCAACACCACGCATTGCGTGGTGCTAAAAAACTTGTATATATATATATATATGTGCACGTCATTCATTATATAATTTATACCAATATATATATTAAGAGTTGGTCAAGTCTTCACATTCATTAGTCAAACATGAAAAGTTGGGGAATTAAGGAATATCCTCTTTCAAGTTGTTTGTTATTGACCTACAACCACCGAATAACCAATTAATTATCCCAACCTAAAATACAACAACGTATCTTTGGTTGGACGACTGCAAAGTTTCTCATAGTTGTTACTGGTTAATTATTTCAATTTTTAGAGTAACAGTTCAACCGAGATCATTTCTGAGTGCGAATAATAATATTATTTATTATTTTAAAATATCAAATACTAACATAAAAAATTACTAGTAAATAAATTACTATGCATACTAATGAAATTTAAACGCAAAATCTCTTAGAGATTATGAGAAAATGGACTTGTATACTTCTTATGAAACTGTAAATTTATGAAATTTTTTGTAGCTAATGAGAATCTTGATTTCAATTTAAAAAATTATAAAAACTCATAAGATTAATTGAAGTATTATAAATGAAATTTTAAATTAAGAAAATTTGTACTATTATATTAGCATGTGACTAGTGCCATGCATCGAAAAATACTTTTAATATCAAAATAATAAATGGATCGGATACATTATTTTCATATTCATATCAGATTAATTTTGAATATTCAGATACATATACGGATTCGATAGATATTTATACAATGATATCCGAACTCATATCCGTTGATATCGTTCTAAGTCTTATACATTTGTATTCAATTATAATTATACAGATGTATATATATTCAATTAAAATTACCCGTATTTGATTCAAATATTGTTTCTTGGATATTCATATTCACTGATAATTATTTGAATATCCATTTACAAATATCTAAATATGTGAATCTATTAACTTATAACAAATGGATACTTTTTATTTAATAGAAAGAACTATACAATTTCATAAAAAATAAAGCAATCAAATAACTAGCATAATTTTTACTTAATAATTGACTTTTTAATTGATTATTAGCACTAATTATATTAATAGTGACATTTAAGTATATTAATTATAAAGTCAACCAATGATAATTTAAGTTGATAAACTTTATTCTTTAATTTTTTCTTAATATTACTATAATTCTTTAAGTTTATTATTTTTCTTCATAATTCCACAATTATAATTTATATATACATATATGGATTATATATAAGATTTTTATTGAAAAATATAAATAATATATTATATACAATATTTTTTATATTTAAAATACATAAAAAATAGATTATACTATAGATTGTAAATTTTAAAAATATTATTTATCAGATACAAATAATAATTAACTTACAAAAAATTAAATATATAAATGAATATATTTAATGAATATATATATATATATATTTGGAGCTAATATTAAATGGATCGTATATGTATTTACCATATTGGTATCTAATTTCAATCGAATTTCTACTAATCAAATAAGGATAATATCCACTTTAAATGGATGCAGATAATATTTTGTATAAACGGATAGTGATACGAATAGTAAATAAATTTTCGAATATACATTTATAGCCTTAGAAAATAATTTTTTTTATAATAATTCATTTTACTTCGTATAATTAAAAAATAAATAATTATTATTTTTAACATTTAAAAAGATTTACTATTAGATAACATAATATAAATATTTTAATTGAAAATATTAAATTTGAAACCAATTTATACTTGAATAAGTTGTAAAATATTAAGAATTACAAAGTTGTATGCATTAATGATGTACACATTGTTTGAGGTTTAAATGATGATAATAATATAATACAAGCTAGTAGATATATATATCTAATTATTAATGTGACAGTATTTTCTTCGAAAAAATCCTATTTTTTAGGTAACTTTTTATTTTTATTTTCCCCCAATCAATGCTTATATGTCTGTTAATACTATGCCGCATCTTCACATTCATTAGACAAAAAAGGAGGGGGAAAAAAAAAAAGAAAAAGAAAAAGAAAAAGAAAAAGGTTGTAAGATGAACATCCTCTTGTGTACAGGTGGTTACCACCCAAGCGGCAGTGAAATGAAATTTTCGATTTTATAAATAAGTTGCAGTTGAGCAACCACCAAATAACCAATTCTATTAGATAAATGATTAATTATCTCAGCCAACGAACCGTAACGCATCTTCGGTTTGTTTGAGTAGTTGTGCTGTTCAACTGCAATCTGTGTTGCTTCCAACTTACTAATTAAACCAAAAATCGAAAATGTGTAGATGCCTGTGGAGTGTGGAACAAAATAATTTGTGCATAGGGTGATATAGCCTTGTCCTTGTGCAGTAATATTAACTATTATAACTAGAGTCTTGGGCGCACTCTATATATGTGCTTAAATAAATAAAAATATTTATTTATTTTACATAATATTGTAGTTTATTTAATAATTTCATTACACCTATTTTATTTTTTAAAATAATAAAATAAAAAGACTTATGATAGAATAAAGCAAATTGAAGATAGTTGAAAAATGAAACTATCTTGTCATTATTTTTTAAAGTAGGACTAATTTTGTGAACTCATTAAAAGTCACACCAAAATAGTTAATAATGTTCTCACATTTTATATAGTATAGATATTCCATAGCCCTTTCAAATTAATGCACCCCAAAAAGAATATCGCATCAAATAGTTTTTTTTTTCTTTTACAATCCTTAATTCATGATATATCCACAGTTCTTGCACAAAACTACAGCAACAAGAGTCGTCAAACAAATAGTATTTAATTGCTGATTAGAAGTCCCACCAAGATTCGGGTCTTAATCTATTCTCATTGTAGTTATTACACATTAGCTGTGTGGTGACATACAGACACAACCCAATTTGAGGACGCAAGTTTAAAGGTTTTTCCTTTTTTTTTTTTTCCTCTTAAAATTCAGGCATGACAGGATACAACTATTTAATATGGATGCATATATGTGTGTGTATATTTATATTTTAAAAAAATAAAAACTAAACTAACAAAAACATTTTTTTGTCTTTGTTTTAATTAATTTGTAATTATTCTATTTAATTCAGATTTTGTTAAAATTAATTTAATAAAAAATTATTAGAAATTTTTTACTATAATTACTACCAAAATTATCATTTTTATGATGATTTAGGAAAATGTAAAATTTATCCGTTTCAAAAAATATATATTTTTCAGTATACAAAAATATATTTGTAAAAACTTATTTCTTTCAATTTACAAATATTTTTTTTATTTACAAGTATGTTATGTAGTTTCAAACATAGTCATATATTATAAAATGGCTCTTAATAACTCAATATTGTTGTGGTGCAGCTGACTTGAAGAGGCATATATATGACCAACAAGGCATTCCAATGTGGCAAATATAGACACGTGGTGAAAAACCTCCAAATTGGAGGTCACATGCATGGCACATGTGAATTTCCCAAATGCATTTTCCCCATAATTAGTGGACGATAAATGCATTTTGCTCAAATGAAGAGACTTATTTTGACTATTAAGTACGTAGTTTACCTAGGGGTGGCAATTCGGGTGGGTCGGGTGGATTTAGATTGGGTTGAAGTATGGGGTACAACATTAATTTTCACAACTCGAATGCAACTTAACCTAATGACAACCTGAAAGTGCTCAACCCTAACCCAACCTGATTTGTATCAGGTCAGATTTGGGTCGACTTGATTTTTAAAATAGTTATTTTGAATATTTGTTTTAATTTTTAGAAACTTTTTTGGTATTTTTATTTTTTAATTTTATCTATTTTTAATTATTAATAAATTGAAATAGGAGTAATGAGTTCTCATTATAACTTCACAAATGCACTCAAATAATTTCAATTGAACCACATAATATATTGATTTTTAGAACTTTTGTTCCTTTCATTTTCTAGTATCTATCAACATTATAAAAATATTGAAATCACAAAGTGTCTTATTTTTAAAAATATAATATTTTTCAAGTTTTACTCACCCACTCTTTTTAATTTTTCGATTAAATTGTCTCTTTTAACTTTTTAAAACTAATGTCATTATTTTTTAATTTTATATTGATTCAATTAAGCAACACATAAATCAATAAAAATATATCATCAAGCAAATAAGTAAACAAATATTTTAATTACACACATAATTTATTATAAAAACTTGATTAAATCTTTTGAATTTTTCATAACCTATTAACAGAAAGTTCTTATGTATTTATATATACAAAATCTTGTATTGTATAAGACCTAAGAAAATCTTTTAGGACAATTCAGTAGTTACATCAACTATTTGTGGTACAATTTTCATGTCCATTTGAATACAAAATTAACAATTATAAGTAATTTAAAATTATAGTAATCCATCTTATATGGTTGTTAAATAAATAAGACCGAAAAATGCTAAAGAAGTAATTTTGATATTGCTAAAGTTCAAATTTTCAAGCTTTATTTTGTTATTTTATATTTTTACTCCCCAAAAAATTTAAATTTTATTTCTTTAATTTGGATTGGGTCGAGATGGTTTAGGTGGGTTCGGGCTGTCGTATGGCCCACAATCAAATTTCGGGTTGTTTGTGTAACTTGAAATTCAACCCAACCCAACCTAACCCATTTTCTTCAGGTTCTTATTCGTGTTGACCTTATTGGACCTAGATCCAAAATGAGTCAACCCAAACCCAATTTTTTCATATCGAACTCGTATAAAGTTATCGTATCGTGTTGAAAATTGCCACTCCTAAGTTTACCTATTATTGCCTTTATTTCCATATCTTCATCCGTCCCCATTAATCATTAAGAATTGTTCATAAAATTTTCTATTATTTACTGTGAACTCATCTTGCTTAATTTTTCTAATCTATGAATAAAATAATCAAGAACAAACCTATATTATAGAGCATTTTTTCAATTTAAAATATTTCACATTTTCAATCAAATTAATAAACGTTGACCCACTACTTGCTATACTTATTCTGTGCAAAAGTATCCTACCTAATTCACAAATTTGTGAAAATACTCAACTTTTATGTTTGAAAAAAGTTTCATTAGATAATTTCAAATAGTTGGCATGTTCACTTGCATATGGACTCGAGAAAAATCTAGTTTTGCAATGTGTGTAATTTCCGTATACTCTTTTCTAGTCTAGCTATTTCCATCTAGCGGTTGTGTCAACATATCATTTGAAAATGAAATTTCTGACCATGGCAGGAATATGGGAGGTCCGGTGTGATCAGAAAGCTGGGAGGGTATGTTACAACATCTCGTTAACAAGAACAAGGCGAGAGCAAAATGAAAGTAGGAGCATTAGAATTGAGGCGGGTCAGCAATTAGAACTACCTGCAAGTGTCGAATAGAAAGACAATAAGAGGAGAATGATGGAGCCTTTCGATCACCGACAGGTAGAGCTCCGACCTGGGGACCCGAGTAAAACCACGAGGATAGGTACGCAAATGGGTACCAAATCAGAAATCTTAATGATAGAATTTCTCAGAGAGAATGTGGACATCTTCGCATGGGGACTGGCTGATTTTAAGGGCATAGACCCGAATTCATCGTCCATAACCTCAATGTGGATCCCAATGCTCGACCTATTAGACAAAAAAAACGTAACTTTGGCGCTGAAAGAAACAAGGTAATGGAAGAAGAGGTCAGGAAGTTATTGGAGGCAGGCTTTATTGTAGAGGTACAATTCACTAAATGGTTATCAAATGTTGTAGTGGTCCCCAAGATAAGTGGGAGGTAGAGAATGTGCACAGATTACACAGATCTAAACAAAGCATGTCCCAAGGATTCTTACCCTCTGCCGAGGATAGACGCGCTGGTGGACTCTACAGCGGGATGCGCCATGTTAAGCATGATGGACGCATACTAAGGCTACCACCAAATACATATGGATCCTAAAGACATGGATAAAATGGCCTTTATGGTTGAGAACGGGGTATATTGTTATCGAGTCATGCCATTCGGTTTGAAAAATACAGGTGCAACGTACTAGCAACTTGTAAACAAAATATTCAGAGGTCAGATAGGTTGTACTATGGAGGTCTATGTGGATGACCTGTTAGTCAAAAATGCCCGAGAGGAAGAACACGTGGAGCATCTGAAAGAGGCTTTCGACATCATGCGACGTTACGGACTGAAGCTGAACCTCGCGAAATGTACTTTTGGAGCTAGATGGGGGAAGTTTTTGGGATATATGGTTACCAAAAGAGGAATAGAAGCCAACCCTGAAAAGATAGAAGCTATCCTGAAAATGCTATAGCCCAAAAGTGCGGGGGAAGTACAAGAGTTGGCAGGTCGGATGGTGGCACTGGGAAGGTTCATAGCATATCTGGTAGAAAGAGGGTTGCCTTTCTTCAAAACTCCGAGGAACCTTAGGGAGTTCACCTGGACGGCGGAGTGTGAGAGGGTGTTTCAAGATCTGAAAAAGTATCTTGGCTCTCCGCCCCTCTTGGAGAAACCATTTGCGGGCGCGGTACTGTATTTATACATGTCACTGTCTGCAGAGGTTGTTAGCTTGGTGTTGTCAAAGGCTGTGAGGAAACATCATAAGGCGATGTATTAAATTAGCCGGGTGTTGCAGGGGGTAGAGAAGAGATACACTGAGATGGAGAGGTTTGCATTAGCATTGGTCATAACGGCTAGGAAGTTAAGACCTTATTTCCAAGCCCATCACATAGTAGTTCTGACCAGCCAACCCCTGAAAGAGATGCTGCAGAAGCCCGACCTGTCTGGGAGGTTAGTCAAATGGGCCGTAGAGTTGAGCGAATTCTCCATAGAATTCCAGAATAGGACAGACATGAAGGCGCAGGTGCTGGCTGACTTCCTGACAGAGATAGGGGAAGAGAAGGTCGAGCAACCTCTCGAGGTGAATATTTTAGAGACAAGTCGGTAGATGGTGCATGTCGATGGATCATCGATGTCCCGACGAGGAGGTTCTGGAGTGTGGTTTCGGAGCCCTTCGGGTGATGAACTAGATTTTGCTTTGAAATTGCAGTTTCAAGTAGCAAACAATGAAGCGGAATACGAGGCTGTTATAGCTGCACTGAGAATGGCGAAAGAAATGCAGATCAAGGACCCCATTATATACATGGACTCCCAACTTATAGCAAACCAGTTTGATAGCACATATGAAGCAAGAGAAGAAACCATGAAGAAGTATTTAGAAAAAGTAAGAGTTCTAGTTGGGCAGATGGAAAGGGTGCAGATGGTGCAGATACCAAGGACTGAAAATGAGAGAGCTGATTTTTTTTCAAAATTCGCTAACATGATCAGTGGGTTAAGAACTAGAAAGGTAACGATAGTTACAATAGAAGACCCACTATTTGCGATCAGAAAACCTCTGGAAAAGAAGTTATGGCCACGGAGGTAGATAGGTCGGAGGGTAATAAGTGGAAGTCAGAGATCATGTCCTATCTGAAGGACGGGACCTTGACAAAGGAATCGGCAGCGGCAAGGAGAATCCAGAGGCAGGCCTCGAGGTTCACGATGTGGAAAGATGAATTATATAAGAAGTCATACGGAGGGCTGCTTTTGAGATGCCTTGAGGCAAGCCAAATAGAGTATGTCCTAAGAGAAATACATGAAGGAAGTTATGGCAACCATTCGGAAGGTTGAGCTTTAGCCCAAAAGGTTGTCCGACAGGGATACTTCTGGCCAACACTAGTTAAAGACGCCATCGAATTCGTCAAGAGGTGCAAGGAGTGTCAACTATATGCCAATTTGATCCACAAACCCGGCGCAGAATTGAAATCAATAGCTATCACCTACCCGTTCGATATGTGGGGAATATATATATCGTTGGGTCATTTCCTCCTGTAAGAGGTCAAAAAAGGTTTGTCATTGTCGCCGTGGAGTATTTTAGTAAGTGGGTCGAGGCAGAAGCCGTGGTTAAGATATCAGAAACAAAGGTCATCAACTTCTTGTGGAAAAATATTGTGTTTCATTTTGGGATACCCAGGATCCTCATCTCGGACAATGGAGCACAGTTTCATGGTAAAAAGAATTTGGATTGGTGCAAAGAGATGAATATACAGTAGAACTTCACATATGTAGGGCACCCCCAGGCCAAGGTCCAAACAGAGAAGACAAATCAAACCCTCTTGGACAACTTGAAAAAGAGGTTAGATGGTGCGAAAGGCGCATGGGTAGATGAGCTACCAGGGGTGTTATGGGCATATCGGACAACCCCAAGGGTTCCAATGGGTGAGACACCGTTCAATTTGGTTTGTGGGTCGAAAACAGTTATTCCCGCGGAAATTGGGATAGAGACCCTCAGAGTTCGTGAATTCGACCATGAAGGCAACATCGAGGACAGAGTGTTCGACTTAGATGTAATTCAGGAAGCTCGAGACATGGCGGCAAGGAGAATGATGCTACAGAAAAGACAGATGGCAAGAGCTTATAACAAGAATGTGAAGGTAAGGAATATGGAGATGGGAGACTTGGTTATAAAGAAAGTCAAAGTATCCCAACATGTGGGCAAACTAGATCCGAATTGGGAAGGACCTTTCAAGGTTGTGCAGATAACAAAGAATGGAGCAAACAAGCTACAAACACCTGATGGGAAAGAGCTTCCCCAACCATGGGGAATATAGAATCTAAAAAAGTTTTATGCTTGAACATGTTGTTCTATTTTGTGTTTTTGGAATCACTATGTGACTTGTATTACAACCTTCTATTTGTAAGACTGGCATGAGTATATATAAGTCACTATCTTTTCTCTTCAGTTATTGTGACAGGTCATGTAATACGAGATGGCCTGGAAAAGGTCGAATAGCCTGCAACTACCTCTAAAAACAAAAAGACTTGGAAAAGGTTGAGTGGCCTGGAAAAGGTTGAATGGCCCGCAACTACCTCTAAAAACAAAAAGACCTGGAACAGGTCGAGTGACCTGAAAAAGGTCAAGTAACCCACAACTACCTCTAAACGCAAAGACCTGGAAAAGGTTGAGTGATCTGGAAAATGTTGAATGACCCACAACTACCTTTAAAAATAAAGACCTGGAAAAGGTCGAGAAGTCTACAGCAGCACGATGTGTACATAAATATAAGGACCGTGTTTCATGATATCCATTCATACTTCAAACCAAGAAGGTAAAAAAGGTCGCAAGGCAAACGAAAACATTCAAACCAAAAATAGGGTTTTCATTCAATGTTTCGTAGTAACAGTAGCTGCATACATAGCAAAATAAGAAACAAAACAAATTGACCATTTGTACAATTATCCTATCAATCTAGGTCGACACGCTAAATATTGAATCAAAAAGATAGAAAGTCCTGAGATCGGGATTATGGTGCAGAAACCACACTTGAGGGACCAGCTTCTGAAGATGGAGGAACTTCACTAGATATTTTAGTGGCCAATGCTGTGGGGGCTTCATCTCCTGGATTTGTCAACTCCTGGAATATGTACCCAAATTCCTACTTAGAGAGGTCGGGCAAAGGAACGTTCGGATAGTCCAAGAGGTCTTCTGTTTTGCTAGGATCTAGGAGGTCGACATTGAAGTCGTCTTTCAACCCGTCGAGCTTTTCGAGTTGAGACTGACATTTGTAGAAGTTGTCAATCCCCGCGGAACTAGCTTTCTGGGCCACCGCCAAAGTGAAGACGGGAAATTGTATGAAGTCCCTCACCCCAGTATGACGAGCGTCGTGGAGTTGTTTCTTAAAGGGATATGAGGTTCAATACTCCTCCAACCCTTTCTTACACCTTACTTCGAACTCTGACTGCTTAACGACCTCTAGTTGCGAGGTTAATTTTTTGAGGTCGTTCTGGGAGGAACACAGCTCGATCTTCATACGATCGATCTCTTTCTTTAGTAGCTCCACTTATCGCTTTCTCTCGACGTCAACGGAATCACAAGCTACTATTTCTTTCTTTAAATTGTCGGTCTCTTCCTATTAGTCAGCCACTTGCGCGTTGGCGACCACCCAACGATCGCAGAAGAAGGTGCACTGGAGAGCTACTTGGCAAGCGAAGGCGGCAACCTAAAAAGGAACCAAGACAAAGGCGGGGTCATGACCTCCGAGAGGGTTTAAATCAATAAAGGAGAAGACTGAAATTTAAGAAAAACCCACCTGCATGAAGTTGTGAGAAAAACACTCTTTGGCTAAGCAAAAATGTGTAGACATCAGCAAGGCTTGGTTTTGCTCGCGTAACATATTGTGGTAGAGGTCGTAAGATTCACCTCTGACCTCACTGCCCAAAATTGAAGTAATGTTGGTAGAAGGTCGAGGTACGGTGGCGTTTTGATGGGCGGCAAGGCGTAAGGACTCCACTCTATGAGTCAATCGACGTGCCCCCTCTAAGGCCTCGTCTCCAATGGGGGGAACAATTGGAGGTGGGGGAATGGTCGTTGATGAATGAGCTTGTGAACCAGCATATGGGCTGGTACCATGCCGACGTTTAATGCGTATGGTCGGACTGCCAGATGGGGTGGAGCGACTATCCGATGAATGCGCTGCTCCTGCCTTCTTCTTCCCTTTGTCCACTGTAGGGTTTTCAGCAAGCTTACCAGTCGTCAGGTCCATGATTGCCAGTTCCTCGGAGGTCGGAGGAATGGTCTGGAGAGGCGAAGGGTCCAAAGGGGCTATATCAGCAGCATGTTGAGGGGTTGCACCCATTGAGGCTAAGACCATATCGTCAGAAAGGTTCACAGGTGCAGAACCCTCATCCAGGGCACCAGCGGAAGCCCCCTCACCCCTCTTGCGTTTCTTGGCTGCTGCGATCTCAGCTTTCTTTTGCTTCATCAGGTTGGCGGTCATCACCTTTAGAACCATCATCTCTGCAGGAAATAATCAAGTAAGAATAAAGTTAGGAGGTGAGCATAAAAGAGGAAAAACAAGCCTGGTTGCCAAGTGTCTTCCTAGGTCGAAGCCTAGCGGCGGAAAGATCAACAAGTTTGAGGGTCTCTTCATTAAACAAGGTCGGGAAGTTGAAGTAGTGAGTAGTTAAGAGCTCGTCGATGAAACCCTCATCCCAAGAAGGCTCATCATCAAAAGAGAAGGTTGGTTTGTCGTCTCGCCACTCACGGGGGACATTCCAAGGATTATGTTGGGGGGCCTCAATATAAACCCTCTTATTGCGCCAAGATCCTGCGGAGCTCAGGTGGTTGGTTAGAAATTTAAAACTCTGACGAGCTGTTACATAGTAAAAGCCCCGATCTCTCGAGTGGGTTGAGGGGTTGATGTAGAAAAGGTACCAAATATTTATGAAGAAGGGTTCGACGTTAAAGTATCGCATGGTGATAATGAAGCCTAAGATGTTACGAATATAGTTGGGTACTAATTAGGTTGGACAAACACCCAAGGTCCTAATGATGTGGGCTAGAGGTTTGGATATTGGAAATCTCAACCCTGCCTTTAGAACAGGTAGGTGGAAAGCTAAACAATTTGGGGGAGGTTGATACATCTTTTGCCCAGCTTGAGGCATTATTATTCTATGGCTATTTGGAATAAAGAATTTGCTACGAAGAGAAGCGAAAACTTTGGGACCTATTTTGCTTGGAGCGTTAAGGGGGTCGCTTCCATCGTTGGGACCGACAAAGAATGGACGCGACGTCCCGATATCACGACTGCTTTGGTCGGAGCTTGAGGATGAGGAGGAAGAAGAAGATGAGGTGCTTGTGCCTCCGCTTGCACTCACCCTTGGAGAAGGGGGAGGAGATGGAGAAGGTGAAAAAGGGGGTTGAGAACTTTCAGCCATGAAGCAGATCGAGCGATCAATGAAAATAATAATAGCAGCAATAAAAACAAATAAATGACACGAAAAACAAAACCAATAGGTTGTAAGTCGACACCTACTTGCTGAATTATCGCCGGATGAAAGACGAGTCTATATGTATGTGGGTTGAATGGTCGACTCTTATCTAAATCGAAAGAACCTCTCATTTGAAAGGTTGGGTTTTGTGATCTAATGGAGCGATATGCAAGTGGTGAAATGAAGGAAGGAATGAGGACTGGGGTTACCTATTTATAAGGGGTAAAACCCTTGAAATGCGTGAAAGGATCTGACAGCTAGCAGAGGATGACCTTTGAGATCAACGGCGTGGATCAACTCCTTCATTTATTACTGCCTCTGTCATAAATGAAAGAGTTGGGGGGAAAAATGATAAGGAAGAATTATTGAAAGACAGAAATGCCCTCATACTTACTGAAAATCCCCAAATGGCCTTAGGATCCGCTTCTTTTTAGATGGCTTGACCCGACCACCGGACCCGATTCCTTGACCCGGGCGAATCCCAATCGTCCAAGGAAGCCACCTATACGATCAGGGGGATGGACACCTGGACCCAACAGTAGCCTGCCAGCTGAACCATTAACTATAAATACCCCATCATTTATTGCAATAAGGGACTTTTGGTGAAAGATCGTACACATATCCATACAATATACTTTCCTACCTAACGACCTGCACACCCCGAACCAGTTACATCCTTCGACTCAAAAAATGCTCGCCTGAGCTCCCATATTTGGTCAACCTCTCGACCATCGACAAATATACTGGTTATCATTTCTTGTGACATCAGATTCAGTGTCACGAATAAGTCCATCTGAAAGCTTGAAGCAACTCATTGCATAAGTTGGGACTGCTTGAGTAACTTCCTTCAAGAGAATCTCTTTCCTAGGTTGAGGTAATGTCTTTACATCCTAATCTTCAATGCGGCTCCAAACCTTTTCTCTGATATAAGTGAATATGTCCTTCTTGGATTTGTCAATTACTAATGGAAGGCCCAAGTCTTGTCATGCCTGTCTATCACTTACATTCCAAGTATTCGCTGCACCGCAACCTTAACATCCAAACTTGTATTTTTATTGAATACAATGGATGATTTCTTCATATTAGTTTGCTGTCTAGATACATGCTCATAAATAGTTAAGATATCCCTGTGGCGGCTGTAGCTTTGGTAGCTTGGCAGAACAAAAGTGTGTCATCAGCAAAAAGCAAATATGATATACTCAGTGCATTTTGATAAATAGAAACTCCTTTAATCAGTTGTTCAGCATCATATTTTTTGATAACAGAACTAAGGACCTCAACGCAAAAAAAGAAACAAGTATGGCGACAGGGGATCTCCTCGTAGAAGGCGTCATTATGAAACCAAACATTTCCCCATTTGGGACAATAAAGTACAAAACTGTGCTGCTACACTGCATTACTAAGCCAACAAATCTCTTTACAAATCTTAATTTAACCAAAACCTTACGTAAAAGAGTCCACTCTACTTTGTTGTGTGCCTTGTTCATGTCAAGTTTTATAGCCATTCTTCCCATCCTACCTTGCCTCAGTCTCTTTAGGAAATGGTTGATCTCAAAACCGACCAACACATTATCAGTAATAAGTCTCTCGAGGTCAAAGGTGAACTAAGTCTCTAAGATTACTTCTTCCATAAAGGGCTTCAATTTATTTACAAGCATTTTAGAGATAATTATGTAAGCGACATTACATAAGGTAACATGACGAAATTGAGTGATATATTCGAGCTTATGGACTTTTAGAATGAGGACAGTGTGTGTGAGATTATGTTGGGAGATGCTCTTGCCCTCATTCAGAAATCCTAGAACAAAGCTAACCAAACCGCTTTACTATTCTCCAAAACTTTTGACAAAATAATACTGGCTTGTCATTGGTGCCTGGAGATTTGGGAGGAGCCATTTGAGATATATCTAGCTTAACTTCCTCAACTAAGAATACTTATGTTAGCCGTGCATTCATGAAATTGGTAACTTTTGGAACAAGATAATCCAATACAAAATTAATGTCACCGTATGAAGAATTGCTTATTTGAAAAAGATTACGTTAGTAGTGTAATATCATAGTTTCCAATTCATCTCTAGATTCACACCATTCTCCTAACTCAGTTCTTAACTCGATAATGAGATTGTTGTTCAATCTGGTTGACACTTTAGCATGGAAGAACTTTTTATTGTGACCACCTTCATTCTTCCATGGAACTTTAGAGCATTGACACCACATAAACTCTTCTTTATCAAGCAAATCTTCCAACTCAATGCAGAGACCAGAGATCCTATTACGAGTATGCGGAGTTAACTCTTCCTTTGAAAGTCTATCAATTTGATCCCGAAGCAATGCAATCCTTTTCTATACTGATCCTACTACATCTCTGTTCTAATATGGTATCCCAATTTGTCATTCCCAATAGAGGTTCCAAAAGCATAAAAGTCTATTTCATGATTAAGAGCATACTAAGACTGTTCAATGATTTGTTCACAATCAGTATATTTTATCCACATAACTTCAAACTTAAAATGTTGTCGAGATCATCTAATAGTGACTAGCCACATAGTTTCACACTCAATATGAATTGGGGAGTGATTAGAATTCCTTCCAGGTAAACAATGTACCAGGTGATGTATAAACTCCTAAATCCAATCCAGTGTGGCACATGCCCTATCAAGATGCTTGCGTATTGTAAAAGGACATTCTCTGTGATTGCACCATGTAAACAGAAAACTATTAAACCCCAAATCATGAGGGTTCACATCGTCTAGTGCCTCTTGAAACTCCCGTGCCCTAGCAAAAGAAATCCTTGATCTTCCTTGAAATCTTCGGCATATAACCAAGGTAACGTGGAATGTTGTTGGAGCTGATGGAGAAATAGTCAAGAAAGTTCACATCAATAGGCCTCTAATTCACCATAGAATTCAATGAATCTAAAGGTAGAACCATCTGTAGTAGCTAATACACTAATATCAATATAACAATTAGAAAAAGAAGTAACAGGTACTGCAAGTTCCTTGCGCCATAAAATAGCTAAACCAAGAACACTCATCATTTGTTGGAGCAGTACCCCTAGTCAATTAGATTGGTGTGTATCACTACTCCTTTTGTGATATAATCTTAATTGAATGATATTCAATAAAATGGCCATCTTCATTTTATGTATTTATGATATTCTTCACATGAATTTGGTTGAAGCTCTTATATCATTTAAGACTATGGTACTTGGTCATGCATATGATGGTGATCATGAAATAAGTCTCTATGGTCATGATTTTAAATATTCTAAGTCATAGAATCTTAAGAGACGGGACATCTAAGATTCGAATAAACTTGTGCAAACGATGCATACGCCAATGGTTAGATATTGCCCCATTTTAATGGGCCCATGTAAGACATGGATACATGTTAGTGGGTGCTTATTAGAGAACAAGTTCACTAAAGAATTGCCTAGAGAATCCACAAGATAGACAAAATGACATGTTGGTAATGGACAATTCTCTAGCTTACGATAGTGCATATAATTAGTCATTTGACTTCAGGATCCATGATAACCTTGTATTTAGGTCTTTGTGCTTTGATTTTATCTTGACAATATAGCAGGTCGTCCGAGGCTTAGGTTGGGCACAAGCTACCTAAGTATGGAGGTTGGTGAGTTTCAAGATGGAATCAATTTTGCCCATTTGTGAAGGACGATTTGATCTCCTATGTATTTTACGATGATCAATTCTAAGAAATCCTTGCGCAAGGTGATATGAAAATTTGAAGAAGGACTTTTCCAAAATTGAGATCATAATTAGGAGTTGAACATCAAGATGCATAGTTATTAAGACTATTAGGGAATTGACAAAAATCCTATCCTAGGCCTCCTTCGAGAGATAGAAAATAGAAGGACCATATTTGCATGACAATCGTAAGTGGAAAAGTTCACCCATGAATTAATTCATCTAACTAGTTGGGCTCCATGGGCCTGTGCTCGAACCTATATCTAATTAATTGGGAACCTAAAGGGTCACGCACAACAGCCTTGAGCACTCTAATTGAAATTGGAGAAATTATATAAGGAGTTAGATAATTAGATTGGTCAAGTTTGGAAGAGGCCGAGTCGGTCACAATGGCTTGATTAGTTTAAAGTGTTAAATTAATCAAATAATGTTATGGAGTTAAATTAGATCAATTAAATTAAAGCGTTAATTTAATTAGAGTCATGTGATAATTTAATTAGTCCAGTCAACTTAAGGTGTTAAGTTGATTTAATTAAATTAAAGGGTTAGTTTAATTAATTGGGAAATCTAGTTTTGGAGGGAAAGATTAAAATGGAAGAGCCCATTTGAAAATTATGTGGCATTTTAATTTTCCAATTAAAATTATATTTTAATGGATGGAAATTTAAATCTAACTACAAATGCAAGTTAGCATGCTAGTTGGTAAGGTGTGAAGGATGCTTCTAGAGGCATCTAACACACATTATAAATACCTCATCCTCACATCTCATGTCCAGCCACTTGCTTGATTTTCCTCCTAAAATTTCCTCAAATTGTTGAGCACAAAATAACTACTCTTCTAGATTCTCTGCAACCTTTTCTCTCTTCTAAATTCCTTCACACCATCTCCTCCTCCTTCCTCCTTCCTCTTGATTCTTTTTCTAGCATTTAAATAGAGATTTAGAGTGTCTTGTGGTGTGTGGATACCTTTAAAGACACTATTTGGAGTGTTGTTTGTTGGTGAACAAAAGAAGATCTATTGGAGAAGTGTTATTCAAGGATTTAAGAGGTGATTCAAGGAGATTTCAAACCGGCGGCCTTGGTGGTTTGGACCACAATTTTGTTGTTGTAAATCAAAACAAAGGAAGCCTCACTTTTAAGTCCATAAATCCGCCCCTTCTTCGATAGCCTACCGTATGTTTCCACACCTACATAAGTAAAATTTACCACAAATTAATAAAAGTCAAATAATTCCATTTGAAAATAAGATAAAATATAAATCAACTTAGAAATTTCAACTGAATTTGAGATGACATGGGCAACGAAGAACCTTCAGCACCATCGTTTGAATTTTGACTGGATAACTCTTCTAGTTAATTAATGAACACATTCTATACATGAAGTACACATGATGGTCATATATATATATATAACATAAAAATCATAACATTTACATTTTCTAAATTAGATGTTTTTATATAATATACTACTTACATAAGTATTATGTGCACGCTCATTGACTCATATGGGATCACCTTTTTCATTCAATGTAGAATGTGTATGCATAAATGATTTTGCAAGTGTAGGTGGATGTCCAAGTTCTTTCTCCTACATCTAAATACATTTATTAGGAATTAATTATAACTAAATTTAAATGTTGATACTTTTATTAAAATTACTAATCTATCTCTATGTGATAGGTGTCAAATACAACCACCCTGATGAAGTGGAAAGCTCATACCACCACAGTCTGATACTAGATTCAATTTAGTTTGAGCATTTATCTTCTTGAATCTATCCTTGCCCCATTCTTCAAGCAATCCACCCCAAACTTCATTTCCCATCCAAATAAGTTTCTTTTTAGATTGGCGCACTTGGTGCAATTTATTTTTTAATATCTCCGAGCCTCAATGCTCAAATATTTTGCGAATCTCTGCTCTTTCATGTTCAAACCAAGCATAGTTTTTCTTAGCTAGATAAAAGAATCAAAACACTTGGAGAACTCTTCCATTTTGAAATCTAATTAAGAAAATACATAATACACCTAAAATAATTCTTACCTCAAACTGCCCAAACCACATCGTCCTAATTGCCTCTAGAATCTTTTTCCATGATCTCTATGCTTCTCGTAAGTGGCTTTTAATAATGACACTTATCTCTTGGGCACATATTAACTCTATGGAGAACCTGTTTTACAAAGATATTTTTCAACATAAATTATAAAGATAAAATATAATTTAATAGTACGTACACTACAAAAAAATATGTTTTTTACTACAGTTAAATATGTATAGTAAATAGTAATTAAGTGTAGTAAAACGTTAATAACTACGCTTGTGCTACACTTTTCTAGCTGTAGACATTGCAAATGAGGTAAAAACTTAGCTACACTTCTTAAACTGTGGTAATTGTCTTTTGCAACAAAATTATCTTCAATTACAACAAATTTAGTGTGTGGTAAACAAGCTATCAAATACACCACTATTTTTCACCATAATTAAAAAATTGTAGTATATAGTAGTTAATCACCACACTTCGAAAGCGTAGTAAATTTTTTAAATAAATTCTCACCACAATTAAAAACAGTAAAAATAAAATTATTTTGGGGGCTTTTAAAGAATTTTACTAGTTAGCTACTTTTTTAATTTATACACACGCACATATGAGTTCATTAAGACTCGAACTCTTGACCTTACACTTTTGTATGTAAAGATGATGCCACTAGGCCAATGGCCACTTTATTGCTAATTAGGTAATTTAAATATATTTGATTAATTAATTAATTTTTTGATAGTAAAATTTACTGGAGGCAAATTTTTATTTTACCTCCAAACTTGGGTTTTCCTATTATTTTAAGTGACTTTGCTAACTAGCTAAATTAAGTATTTGATTGATTAGTCAAATATTGTTTTTAATAATAATTGCAGTAAAAAATTTATTTTACCTCTAATTGTATTAATTAAAACCATGAGTAATTAAAAAATTTTTTGGAGGTTTTATTTGCTAATTTAGATTCAATTAATTAGTTAAATAATCTTTTAATAATAAAAATTGGAAGATTTTTTTTTTTTACCTCAAATATTATTGATTAAACATAGCTTTCAATATATTTTACCTTTATTTTTTTAGTGAAATTTTTTCATTTAAGATCTTAATCTTTGCTATCAAACTTTCACAAGTTTCATTGTTTTTACTTCACTAATGAAAAAGTGTGGTAAATTATCATCTTTTTTCCACGGTTTATGTAAAATTGTAGTAAATATAGTATATTATTTATCACGCGTAAAAATTGTAGTAAATAAATATATCTTTTCCTACGATAAGATGGAGTGTAGTATTAATTAATATAATTTTTCCACATATTTGAAATTTTATACTACAATAGAATAATCATAGCAAATAATCCTTTTTTAGTACATTATTTTTAGTGAAGTAAAAAATATTGTAGTAAAAAGCATATTTTCTTCTTGTCATATAACATTATAAATTACTGTAATTAAAAATATTAGAAAATATTAGGTTATGTTTGGTTCTGGGTGAATTCTGGAAAATATTCTGGATAAAGGTGTTTTGGGAGTTAAAATTGGGAAATGGTCCCACTATTTGGTTTTGTTCTGAAAAAACATGGAAAATGGAATTGTTTGTTTGAATTGCTTGGCTAGAGACAAATTTTATTGTAAATGTCAAATCAGTAACTTTTTATTGGGTTTGTAGGGTGAAATTATATTTTTAAATTTAATAAATATATGCATATATATATGTGTGTGTGTGTGTGTGTGTGTGTGTATGTATGGTTAATTGATATATGTATATATATATTTGTAATGATTTATATATGATTTTGGTGAATTGATGTGTATTTAATTTAATTTTAAGCTTAAAAAAAATTATAAAACGAAAACAATATTATCTAATTATAAAACTTTATTTAATGATAATTAAGCAAAAAAAATGGATAAACATATTATTATGCAATGCTAATTAAATATTTTTTTAAAACTTTTGTAATTAATAATATTAATAATAATTAATTAGGTAAATTTTGAAATAATTTTGATAATATTTACTAATTTAAATAAGATTTTAATTTATAATATATTTACTAGTAAATATAAGAGTTAACTGTTGAAATTAATAATTAAGTTATAAATATGTAATAATTCATATAAATACTATTAAATTAAAAAATGTAATGTAGATATAAAATAATTAGTATAAAAATTAGTAAATAAAGAATTAAATGTATAAAAAATAAATAAAATAAAAAAATTATATATTAACTTATTAAATAAGATAAACTGATTATGGAATATACTTAACATATTTACTTTGTAATCAGTAAATAATACATTAAATTTTAAATTAATTATTCATCAATAATATATTTTACTTGAAAATAAAAAAAATAATTTTTTTTTTCAAATTATAGTTAATTTTTTAAATATTTTTGAATAATTATATTAATTTATTTGATTAATATTTGATTGAATATTTTAGATTATTTAAAGAATTATCACACTATATTTAAGTTTTTGGTTAAATTTATAACTACATGCAAAAAGAAAATCAAAAAAATTTTAATTAGTAAAGTTTTAATATTTTTCATATATGTAATAAATATATATATATATGAGTGAAGTGAAATGACTGAGTAAGAAATGAATGAGTGATGTGAAAGGTAGAGTGAGAAAATGAGGGGTATGTATGCTTTTTTTTTGCTTTTGGGGGGCAATTTAGAAATTAAAAAAAGTATTTTGGGAATTAAAATTGAGGAATGTATAGTTCGTATTTTATTATTTTTTGAAGTTGGAAAATATTTTCACAAAAACTAAACAAACATGGGCTTACTCTTTCCCTCGAGGCTGAATAAAGGTCTTATGAGTAACAACTGTACTCCTGATATCTGTAGATACTGGTGTAGATGGGATAGATGATGGAGTAGGTGGTACATATGCTGAAGAACTACTCAGTACAACATCTATATGAGTGTGTGGAGGTATATATGACAGACAATAAGTTTCACAACCTAGCCACAATATGTCATAGACAACTCACAATGAGTTTCACAACCTAGCTACAATGGTCATTGGGCAGCAGTCAACATGTCATAAAAGGTTTGAGCATCTATGTTTGGAGGTTCCTCTCTATTCGGATTAATAACTTTTTCATGATTAATTTTAGAAGTATAAAAACTAGATCCCATAGCATCATAAACCATGTTTTCATACCTATTGTTGGTGACATAAAAAAAAAGAGCATTACTAGAAGCTCTCCTATACATATTGAAATCAAGAGGTTTAGTTTCCCCAGGGTTGTAACACCCCTAAAAATTGGGTATTTGAGAAAATAAGGATTTAGAAATCGAGAAATTGGTTGGTTGTATTTTAAAGGTTGCAAAAAGTAATAAAAAGAACTTAATTGCATAAAGATTGGAAGTTTTGGGGTCAAATTACATATAGCCAAGACTTGATTGAACCACATTTTAGGAATTTTGGGGATTTGTATCGAATTAATTTTGGTCAAAGGGGCTAATGTTAGGCACTCAAGCTTCTGAAGGACTGAATTGAAGAGTTGGAGGGTTTAATTGTAAGCTGGAAGAAATATTTAGGGTTCAAATTATAATTGACAAAAATAGGATTTATATATAGCATTTCCCCCCCTTCTTTCTCATTTCTTCTTTTCTTTACTGTGAACCTCTCTCATCGGTGACCTCTCTCCAACGACCGAACCCTATCATATTTGGTACCATTTTCTTCCTCTCTTTATGTAGAACACAACCATACCACTTTCACCCAAAACCCATTGATGTAGTGACCGAAAATTGAGCTCAAAAGTGGAGCAGCAATAGAGGTGGCAGACGTGACTTCATTGGTGGCTAAAGCTCATATTTGAGAACTAGGTTTTGTTGGGTTCTGCTTGGGGATCATGCAGGTTGTTTCAATTTTGGAAATGGGCTACTATGGATGACAAAATTGAAGAAAAACCAACAGGTTGGCGGGCAGCGGCGTTGAGGCTTTGGGACAAAAATTGATGGTCAATTCGGCAGCGATTGGTAAAATTAACTTGGGGTGTTGGTTAGTTGAGCTGAAAGGCACGTTTTGTTGGAGGTTTTAGCCTATTTCGGCGGCAGCGCGGCGGTAGAGAGATAGAATCTTCTCCTCATCACAACGATCGTAGTGGTGTTCTTGGTTTGTGATTTCAGAACTTCGATAATCGGATCTTAGGTATAAGAGTTGGAATAATATTATATATATATGCATATATATTGTACTGTTTATCTAATAAATCTTGTATTATCTCAAGTAATGAGGATTTGAGATATGATTTGGATGAATATACACCATGCATGGATATATATACATATACCTAGTGGACCCCCAGATATGTCATATTATACGCTAACTTGGGTTAATTAAGTTTATTGAAGGATTTAAACCCTAACTTGTGGATTTTATGGATTTGGAACCGAAGTGACGATAATTGGATTATTTAAGATGATTAGACTGTTGTTATTGACTTGGGATAAAGTTATGAGGTTAAACATGTAATTAAGGACCTGATATTATCTTGTTCTTGAAACCGGCGTGATTAGAACGATTTCATGATGTTTATATCAAGTCAACCCTAAAACTACCATATTAAGCAAATAGCTATCGATTTTAGAATGTTAATAGTAAGATTATGATTATTAGAGGTTATTAAGGTCAAACAAGGATTTTGATTGTGGATTTATTCTTTTGGTTAGGTGATGAAGAAGTGGGTCCTGCGGACCAATAGTCGGTGACTGAAATTTTCTGAGACTACGGAGGTGAGGGTCTACCAACTTGGCATTTGAATACATCTAACTGTTATTGTGATAAAACCCTGTGTGGATTTTTATTTCTGAACTGCATTGCATCATGTTTATTGAAATCTATGAATTGTTTAGAATCTTCTTTGTTATCTGTTACCTGATTGGAATACCCCTGTGAGGGTTATCTCTTGATATTTATTCTAAATTCTATCTGTTCGGGCGCCCATAACTCTTGTTTGTTATCTGTATCACTCTATTATCTGTTACTGCCTTGTTATTTGTACCGTCCTGTAACGTTATCTATTGCCTTGTCAGCATATTTGTTTATCCATTACAGTGTTAAATGGCCATGTTGGCTTATCTGAACCAGTATACTGTTATTGTATTGCCCTGTCGGCATTTCTGTACTGCTCTGTATTGTTATCTATTACCTCACCGGTACATTTATTTTATCTAGTATCAGCAAAGCGTTAGGGATCTCCCCCTCTGGGCATCAGCAATGTGCGCCATACAGACCGTATGGGCATCTGTTATGTACTGAGTTGTCATACTTTGGTAAGACTAACTGATTTATTAGGATAAGTTGTTCTTAGCTGTTAAGCTCGGGACGTGCCGATAAGTTGTTCTTAGCTATTGAGCTCAGAACGTGCCGATAAGTTGTTCCCTACTGTTATGCTTGTGACGTACTGATATGTTTGACCGACTGATTGATCAGTTGATCGACTGAATGACTGACTGATTGATTGACTGACTAATTGATCGACTAACCGACCGACTGACTGATTGATTAAATGATTGACTGACTAACTGATTGACCATCTGATTAACTGACTAACTGCTATAAGGATAAATCTGATATGCCTGTCATGTTATGATCATTGGATGACATATGTTACTCGGGATTATTTTGTTTCGACTGTAGTTGATTGTTTGTAAACTATTCTTAGAGCAATAAGGAAGGAGAGATTCCTATTTGCTAAAAATGTTATTTGTATCTGATATGTCCTTGTTCTAACTATTAAATTATGATATGTTGAGTTGATTCTTTCAGAACAGATTCTTACTACTTATTATTACGAATATCCCACACTAAGTCCTTTGGACTTACCCCCCCATATTTCATCGATTTTCTCAAACATGAATAGGTGATGAACTTGAACTGCAGGCTTGGATCAGCAAACACTTTTGTAATAGAAAAATGGTTGTATATGCTTATGGGTACTTTTGAACATTTTGTATACCCTAGAGATGTTTTGATATGTTATTTCTGAATTTAACATCTACAGGGTGTGTATATATATCATGTTGGATGTTATAGAATCATTTGTGGCATGTATATAATACTTTTGTTGAGGTTGGCTTAAGATAAAATCTATTGCTGTTTCTGATAATAGAACAGGTGTTTGTAACTGTTTATGGGTTCAATCGTAAGTTAAGTTTTACACTAAGTGATGTTGTGATATGTATGGAATGATGAATGCTATGGAATCAGTCAATGCATGTAAACTGTACTTTTGTTATGGTTTGTTTAGGTTGAAACATGTTGATGCTATCTTTGATAATTTTGGAAAAATTTTCTGATAGGTCTATGGTTCGATTTATGGGTTTGAGATTAAGATTGAATTAAGTGGCGCCTCAACTTAGGGGCTATCCTGAGATGGGGCATTATATGTGCAGTCTAATACCAATAATTAAACTAAAACCCATATTTCAACAAATGTACATATACTTCATCATGTGTCAAAATTTTCAGATTTTTATCTTTTGAACAAGGACCCCATATTTCTCCATCTTTCGAACATTGATGTTGGATGGATGCATAATCAACAAAAAAATTTATCCCAACAACAAACTCTCTTGTATAGTCTTCTCGATTTGGCAAGAGCCTATTATACATTCAACTACATTCAACATGAACATCCGTGTATTGCGAAGGAGTAAATTCATTAAAATCAATTTCAATTTGAATGATGCAAAAGTAATTTTATTGAATATTTTGATTTTGATGAAATTATTTGATTATTTACTTTATTAATATATGACTTGTTGGAAAGTAATTGCTTATAGCGTAAAAGGATGAGCTAACAATTGAAGTGGATAGGTAAACAAATTGTTTGGTGTTTGTGGTGATAGTGTGATTATAATTTTTTTTTCAAAAACTCCCTAAAATAAGAGATCTAAATTTCCCCAAAAAACAAGACTTAACAAATAGAGTAGCATCATTTCAATTGAAAGCAATTAATAATATTCGTAAATACATAATGGCACATAAACTCTCCCCCTTATACCCATCATCATCATGCAAGCAATTAAAAACCAATCAGCAACAAATGATCAAAAGACACCATCCCTTCTCCCAACATCCTATCCTTCTTCCTAATTCCATCAACTCTAAGCAATTCTAATGTATTCTACTAAAAAAATAGATAAAATCAAAAGAAGGTAAGCAAAGTTACTTTGAAATGCTCCAAAAAACTCAACACTCACAAAAAGTATCCAACACAGTCGAGATAGCCCATGTCATCAGGCATATGTTATAAGTGCACATATTTATCCATAAATCATAATCCCATAAACTAAATTAAAACTTATAAACTTAATACAATTCAACATATACTAACATAAAGTTTAACTCAATCAAAATTCTAATAGAATTTTTAATCCATGTAAAAACATAAATCTAACAAATATGATAATATTTAATATAAATATATAAATCATTATATATTTAACTAATACATAAATCATTATTTGTGTTAAATCAAATTACCTTAGTAATACATAAATCATTATTTGAGTTTAACTAATATATAAATCATATGTGTTAACTAAATACATGAATCAAATTTTAACTAATACATAAACTAAATTTTAACTAACATAATAAATCATAATAAAAAAAATTGCCTTATGTAGTGAGGATAATGCAAAAAATGAGCTCTCCAAACATGAAGTAATAATTAAACAAAAATCATTAACATTATTAAAAATTAAAATAATTTTTTCTAAAAATAGGACAAATCCAACCAGCTGTTGTTGGCCGCGACCGGCCAGCCGACACTAGCCACCACTGGCCATTGGGTTTAACAAAGAAATTAAAAAAGATAAAATAAAATACTTACTTGAAGAAACATTGGGGGGACTCCAAAATTGTGTGGGTGGGGGAGTTAGGGATTATTTTCCCCTCCTACCTATTTGCGAGGGATTCCAAATCCATCACAATTTTTTTTAATTTTTTAAAATTTTTCGTTGGAAACTTAAATTTTGCGATGGATAATTTTTCGTCGCAAATATTCAATTTTGTAACAGAAAAATCCATCACAAAATTTTTTGATTTATTTTCTGATCTTTAAAAGATTAGCGACGGATCTAGAATCCGTCACTAATCTTCTCATTTGCTAAGGAAGATTTTGTCGCAAAAGTTTTTTTATATTTTTTCATTTTTTTTGTGACGGATATTTTTTCCATTACAAAAGGACAAAGTTAATTTGTTCAAAGAATGTAACTTTGTGACAGATTTTGCGACGGATATTTTTATGATGGATTCTTCATCATAAAATCTGTTGCAGTTTACGACGGATTTTTTTCTTCATCAAAAGCAATTTTTTTAGTAGTGAGTAGGGGCCACTAATTTGTGACTGCTAGTTTAGTCACCAATGCAGTAGCTGGTCACATGGCCAACTTTTAGTGACTGCAACAAGAGGTTGTTGGAATAGTGCCCCGCAACCAATTAGATTGGTATGTAAAAACTATTTCACATGTGATACAATCTTGATTAAATGATATTCTTATTAAATGGCCATCTTCGTGTTATGCTTATTTTACATCGTTGGCATTTGGTTGAAGCCCCTAAATCACATAAGATAATGGGACTTGATCACGCATATGATTGTGATCATGAAATAAGTCTCCACGGTTATGATTTTAAACGTTTAAAGTTATAGAACCTTATGAGACGGGACATTTAAAATTCGTATAGACTTACACTAATGATGCATATTCCAATGACTTGGATACTGCTCCGTTTAATGAGCAATCTATGTTAGACATAGATGCACGTTAGTGGACGCTTGTTAGAGAACAATTTCATTAAAGATCCGCACGAAGAATCCACTAGAAAGTTGAAGTGGCAAGTCGGTAGTGGGAAAGTTCTCCAGCTTACGCTAGTGTATATAATTAGTCCTTGGACCTGAGGATCTATCAAACCTTGTGTTTAGGTCCTCATGCTTTGACTCTTCTCCGACCACGTAGTAGGTCATTTAGGGTTGAGATTAGGCATTAGCTACTTAAACATGGAGGTTTGTGATATCTAAGATGGGATCCATTTTCTTGTTGTTGTGAAGGACGAGTGCATCTCCTATGTATTCTATTATGATTGATTCCAAGAAAAAGAGTTTTCAAAAGTTGAGGTCATAAAGGGGAATCGAGCATTGGATGTAGAAATATAGTTATCGATGGTACTAGAGATCCAATAAATATTTTGCCTTAGATCTCTTTTGGGAGATAGGAGAATGAATGACCGTATTTGCATAGCAAGCATGAGCTAAAATGGTTCATCAATACATAATTCACTTATCCAATTAGTTGGGCTCCATTGGCTTGTAGCTAGACATCGACCAAGGAGATTGACTACTTTTCGATTAATAGAGATTAATTGAAAGGATTATTAGTTTAAAGAGTTTAAATTAATGAGAATATTTTGATATTTAAAATATCGCAATAAGTCGTGAGCCTATGTCCAATAAATGGATAAACCTAATGGGTCACACGCAAAAGCTTATAGCAAGCACTTATTTGATAAGACGAATTTCACCTGTGGCGTGTTTTAAGGGAGACGATTTTTGACAATTTAATTTGTCATCATGGCTTAATTAATTTAAGTGTTAAATTAATCAAAATAGTTTAAGGAGTTAATTTAATTTTGGCCATGTGACAATTAATTAGTTAAGTGAACTTAAGGAGTTAGGTTAACACTAACTAACTTAAAGAGTTAAGTTAGTTGACTTAAGGAGTTAAGTCAAATTAATTAAATTAAAGAGTTAATTTAATTAATAATGAGAATTTGATTTTCTAGGAAAATCAAATTTAAGAGTCCATTTGAATTTGCATATAGAGTTAATTAGCATTTCATTTCATTAAGACAAAATGCAAATGTTAATTAAATGTAAATGCATGCGAAGTTCAAATTCACATGCAAGTTGGCAAGTTGGCCAACTAGCATGGGAGGTGTGATGCCAACTTGCATCCTCTCTCCTCTCTATAAATAGCCACATGGATGGCCACTATGAGATCGATGGTTCATTCTTCGTCTCCCTCTAAAAGTGTGATATACATATGTTGAAGATTCACACTAAATTCTCTCCTCTCGCTCTCACCTCCAAAAACGCCTCCTATCGCCTCTTTCCTCACTTGTTCTAGCTCAAGTTAGGTTGATATAATGCTTGCCTAAGGTGTGTGGACTTTGTCATTAGAGATCCAACACTTGGAGGAGTAAGATTTCCTTGTTGAATCATTGTTGTCCAGCAATTTTGGTAGCAAGTTTGAAGGACCAAGGAGTTTCTGAGTGGAGAAAAATTTCGGCAGCATCTACCTAGATTTGTGGTGGAGCAGCCTGCCAAATTTGACAATTTTTGGAGATTGAGAAGGGGTCCAACCATTGGAATCCTCTGCTACGTATAGATCATCTGTTGAAGAGTTCATTGGCGTGATCTTCCTCTTGCATTTGTGTTGATCTTCAAGGGTATTTTTTATACAACTAAATTCTTATTTTGAGCATGAATAAGATCTTTGGAGTGAAGTGGTTTGGTTATATTTTTCCTATTTTTGGTTTTATATTTTTGGATCGCAAGCCTACTCCCACTTTCAGGTGGTATCGGAGCCTAATTCATGCCTTAATTTGGATTTTGGTGAATTGATTCATGTGATGATTTGATTCTAAACCTCCAAATGCTTGATTCACTTGATGAATTTAAGTGTTTGGATGATTTTACATGTGGCTTTCTTTGTGTTAAATTGAGATATGTCAATATGTGTGTAAGTGTTAATTCATGTGTTGGTGTGATTTTGATTCAAGTTAGATAATGTTAAATATTGATTTAGCATTGGATGATGTTATATGTCGATATAGCATGTTTATTGTGGCGTTTAGGTGTTTTAGTCATTTCTGGATCCAATTGGATTGAAGTTAATTGGAGATTTTTAGAGAATGTTAATTCTCACTTAAACTTGATTTTTAAACCATTTTTGAGCATTTTAATTTTCAGTTTTTAAAGTGTTTATAATATGAAAATTTATCAAATGTGTGTGGAATTGAGTCATGGAGATGTCTGGTGTTTGGAGTGCAAAATAGCACAAAATAAGCTCAAAGTGCACACTAGCGCACAAACCGGCAGGGCCGCCTGCTCCATGGCAACAACTGCCGCGCAATGGGTGCATTGTGAGCACACCTGCTGCGTGGCTGGTTGCACATTAGGGGTAGCAGCCCCCCAGTAAGTTGCTAAGGGTGTTTCTTAGCTTTCTTGGTGCAAGTCTAGTCTTCCTTACAAGTTTATTTCATGCAATTTTGATGCACAATAGTTGTGTAAGTGTTCAAAATTATGTTGGACATTTTTACATGCTTTTAAAAGTCTTGTTCAAGTTAATCTTTAATTTGGTGAAAAAATGATATGCAATAAGAGTTATGCTTATTTTTTCTAATTAATTAATTGTTTACGGGATAAGCAGTTAATTGGATGAATTGAATGTCAATTCTTGTTTATTGTTCATTTAATTGTTGAATGGATGATGAATGTATGGGGATGAACATGAGACTCTAAATTGGTCTTATTTATTTCAAGTTGTTGAAAATGATTGTATTAAATAAGGGCTTGCATACATCTTGATTTTCTACCTTATAAATTTTATAAGAGTAAAACTCTAAGGGTGAGGATTTCCTTTCTCTTGTAACTGTTGCAAGGAGGTGAAGAAGGCCAATAGGATCAAGGAGACTTGAAGACCCATGAATGTATGGGATACATTTACATAATAGATAGGATTTAATTAACCCACTTAAATTCAACTAAATAGTGCACCGATGGCTCTAAGTGTATTACTTAGTTAAGGCTCATGGTCATTTCACCATTTGGTTTGTGACATAAGATGCTACCACATTTACATGATGTCTCACGAGTCGTAGGTCACGTTTTTTGAGGAAAGCTATGCTCACTTACTTAGCATATGATGCACTTTAATTTAAAACTCACTATAGCATTCTCTCACAGAGTCGTGGAATGACATAGTGGAGTTTGTAATAAGAAATTGATTGGTAGGTTCCACTTAACACCTAATAGTGTAGATGTCGCATGAATCGTGGGTCTACATGAAAAGTGAGGCAAAACATATCAAGGGTTGAATAGAGATACAATTAGCAAAAGTTGCTTACCTTATGATTATTTATGGATGTCTCACAAGTCGTGGGTCCACGATAATGCCTTTGTACCTTGATTCTCACTAAGAAATGAGATTTTCCGAATTCCATTAGGAGATGAGGAATTTGATAAAATAGTGGGAGAAAAACATGCTTGAAAGTCTATCAACATGTTTCACAAATGAAAATTCAATTACATGATCATATTCTCTTTTTCACCTTTGTAGATTTGTGAAATCTCAAATCAAATGGCTAATAATCTACTAAACGTTATATTGAAAACCAATAAACTTATTGGGCCAAACTACCTCAATTTTCTAAACCTCAAAATCATTCTAGATTTCGAGAAATGGATATATGTCCTATATCAACGTGCTTCTAATCCCATGGGATTGATGTGGGTCAAGAGACACGTCAAATGTTCACGAAAAGGGTTGAGGATCACCTCTTGGCCCATAGTCTTATGATGGCATCTATCAACTCCAAACGTCTGGCAGTTTATTCCTTGCAAGAGCTGTATAGCAAACAAGGTATGAGAGGTTCTTGAAGTCACATGTAGCCATGGGATCCAATAACCAAAGTATTAAAAATGCAAATTAACTAGGTTACACATGAAAACAAAGATCTAAACATACGATTGATTCAGATTTGGTATGAGGATTACCTTATTTTTGAGCAAAACAAGGAAGCTAGAAGAAACACTCTAACACTTGGAAGCTGTCTCTCAATGGTGCACCAAAGAAGCGACCGAATCTCCACAACCAAACAAGTTTTGTTTGAGCTGAAAATTTTACTAAAACTCCACAACAACTTGCTGGATCTACAGTCCAAAATTCAGCTCAATTAGAACTCGAAAAGTCTACCTAGAACTGCCTCCAAGTTGCTACCAGAAACTAGATCTCCAAAGTAGAACAATCCAATCGTCTTGTCTCTAATGTTAAGATGAATACACCAATGCAATAGCCTATTCTCCTCAATATTAGCTAGAGAATATAGAGAAGAAACATAATAATGAAGGTTTGATTTGGAGGTAGGGGAAGAAAAGAAAGTGAAGTTTCAACATATAATGCAACACTGGAAGATTGGAGGGAAACATGGAGAGAATCTAATTCTTCACACTTAAATCTTGATTACCATTCTTCTCTCCCTCTAAATATAGATAGAGGGAGGATGGTGTGATGCCAAGGTGGGCATCACACCTTCCTCAAGGGGTGATCGCCAACTTGGCAGTGCAAGTTGGCATTTGATTTCAATTTGAATTTTGTGTGAATTTGAATTTCATTTGGAATCTTCATTTCATCTTATGAAATATCATCCAAATAAATTCTAATTCACACCAAATGAACATTTCATTTGAATTTTCCCTCCAAAATTAATTCCCCATTTTAATTAAATTAAACTCCTTTACTTTAATTAATTACCTTGAATTAGTACTTGAAGTCAATTAGCTTAAATTTTAAGCTAGCAATTGTTAACTTAACCCCTTAAGTTGACCAATTGATAGTCATATGGCACCAAATAATTAACTCGTTAATAATTGGTCTTAATTTGACTCTTTAAATCAATCAAATCAATTTAACAATTAAATTGATGAAGCCAAAAATGACCACAACATTTGTGTCAATCGGTCAACCTCCAAATCAATCATGTAGGAATTTTTCTAACTCTTAGAAAATTCTCCTTCATCGCCTAGGATATGCAATTGGCTTTTATGTGTGACCCGTTAGTTTCTATCATTCATTGGACATGGGCTCACAATTCTTTGTGACTTTAGAATATCAAATATTCACTTTAGTTTAAACTCCTTTAAACTAATCGACTCAATTCAATTAATCTCCATTAATTGAAGAATACCCAAACTTCATGGTCGATGTCCAACCTCAAGCCCATGGAGCTCAACTAGTTGGCCAAAATGAATGCTTTTGGAGAACTATTCTAACTCTACGCGTGCCGTGCAAATATGGTTCTTCCATCCCCTATCTCTCAAAAGAGGCCTAGGGAAAGGTATTTGTTGGCATCCTAATAGCCTCGATACTATATTTCTATTCTCAATGTTCGATTCCCTTTATGACCTCATCTTTGGAAAACTCATTTTCCAAATTGACATACTACCTTGGGCAAGGATTTCATGGAATCAATCATTATAAAATAAGTAGGAGATGTACTCATCCTTCATGATGACAAGGAGTCGAATCCTATCTTGGATTTCATAAACCTCTATGTCTTAAGTAGCTCATACCCAATTTCCACCCGAACGACCCGCTACGTGGCCAGGGAAGAGTTAAAGAATGAGGTCCTAAACACAAGGTTGTAATCGATCCTCAGGTCAAATGACTAATTTTATACACTAGCGTAGGTTGGAGAACTTGCCAGTACGGCTATCTAGTAGATTCTTCGGGGCAGGTCTTCAGTGCCTTATTCTCTAATAATCACCCACTAACATGCACCCATATCTCATATGGCATTGCTCTTGAAATGGAGCAATATCCAACTCCTTGGATTAATACATTGTTAGTGCAAGTCTATTTGGATCTTAGATGCCCTTAGTCTCATATGATCCGACGACTTGGAAGTATTTAAAATCACGACTGTATAAGATTTATTTCATGATCACCACCTAGTATATGACCAGGTCCAATAGTCTTATGTGATCCACGGGCTTCAACCAAATGCCAGTGAAGTAAATATGTGCATAAGATAAAGATGACCATTTAAATAATATCATTCAATCAAAATTGTATCACAAGTGAAATAGTTTACAACATTAATCTAATTGGCTTGCGGGATACTATTCCAACAGTTCATGTTGTCAAAGGAGACTTTTCAAGCTAGGATGATTGAGGGGTCATGCGTCCTCGACTACGGTCTAAAATGATTAGTCTTGTTGAAAGTTATTCAACTTGGACGTAGTGATGGACAATGATCTCTGTGGGGATTTGATCCTTACATCTTTGCTGAGTTTATTTGACCAAAGTGTTGGTCTATACGAAGACAACCATAACAAGCGCAAACCTCTAATGATTACTTTCTCTTCCCACTCTAAAGGCCCTGAAGGCAAGTAGAAAGGTTGTTTTTCAAGAGAAAACATACATTTAAGGCATCCGGTTGAGTCAAGAAGATTATAGAGGATAAAGTCGAAGCTACTTGTTTCTACTATGGCGAGAAAGGTTATTGAAAGTGGAATTGCAAGGAATACCTTATGTTAGGAATGGTATGTACTTTTTGAAGTGTACCTAAGGATAAATTCTTCCTCATGAATTTATCGCATGTGGTTCTCATATTTGTAATTTATTACAAAGAATGGAAAGAAGAATAAATCTTAGCTATGGGGATATGATCCACTGCCTTGGCAAATGAATAAGAGTTGCTGCCAAGCCAAAGGCGTAAAATAAGTTAGACTTAGGAAACTCCTTAGTTGCATTAGATCCTTGTTATTTTGTACTGAAACTTGTTAAGAACATTATTTCAACTCCCGTTTTAGATAGTGAATGATATAACTTTTCAATATCAAATGGGAAATTGAAGGCAACAAAGAATGGTTCTGGTGGGTATCGAATCCAACAAAAAAAAATTCCTACTCTAAAGATATAATTTGTAAATAGCGATAAGTAGGGTCGTATTCCACTGGGACTGGTAAATTTTATTTCTTTCTAGTTTACTAAATAAAGTAAAATAGAAGGGGGGATTTTATGAAAACGAAGACCTAGAATCTTAAAAGTAAATAAATCACAAATAAAAATAAGCAATCAATAAGAATGAAATCTAGCCTAAAGTAAAATTTCGATTGGGTTCTAAAATTTGATCATTGATGTAAAGACAAATTCCTCTTTTCTTGAATAAACTGGTTATAGTTACTCGGATTCCCTAATAAGCAATCTCTCCTTACTATCTCGATAACCAAGAGAAACTCCTTAGTTATCTCCCTTGCCAATAAACAACCCTAAAGAAATGTTCATAGGATTTAATTCATTAACAGCATTGAAAACTAGAGAGACCCAGCCTAGCCAACAAACACACACACATGGGGTTTATTTAGGTTAGATTATTTGTCCACATAACATAAATCATGCATATTACCACACATAACTATATTATGTGCCACAAATATTAGAACAATTAAACAATTACGGATTTAATGTTCTAATTGAAAGAACAAATATTCTAAACTATCAAATTTGGGTTCTAAATTTAATGAACCTGAATACTTGTAATGAAAACAGAAGATAAATAAATACTCAAGAAATAAGGAAAATGAATTAAATCATTTAGATCTCACAAATATTGAAGAAAACCAAACTTTGATAATCCTTTAGGCTAGAGCAAGATTTTAGCAACTCATGGAAAGAAGAAAACACAGGAAACTAAAAATACGTTGAATAAAAGAATGAAGAGCTTCATAGTTTCCTCTAAATAGCCTACTACTCCTAATGCAACTAGGAAACTAATTAAGAGTCCTACTAGAGTAAGAAAGCCTAAATTCTCCGAATTAAAAAAATATAAATTAAAATATTTCAAACATATACAATTGCCAAAATAGGTTGATTGCTTCCTAATCAAATTTGCATAAAGTCTTGGGAAGCAAGACACGCCCACACTCAAATTATTTCTTCTTTCCATTTCTCGTCTCCTCGAAAATGTGATTTTCACTCCAAGCTTGTCAAATACTCGATTTTCAACTGCATTTAGCTTGAATCCTCAATTTGCTTCACAAAATATAAAATGAAAGTTAAAACCTATCAACTGAGCATTTTTACTATTAATCACAAGGGGAAATTATACGAATAAAAAGATAAAAATGCAAATTAACAAATTCCCCTACACTTAGACAATGCTTGTCCTCAAGCATACAATAACTCCAATTTATCAAGCTTTCTCATAATGTCTTTTACCTATTTCTCAACTTGTTCCCAAATAGTTCAAATTATCAAGTTTTGGAGTGTCGAATCAAGATACAAGTAAGAACATGCACTTTATAGAAAGAACCTTGTAAATCACACAAATAACCTGTCACCCTGGTAGTCTCTTTGAACTTGAAATGTAAAAGGAATTTAACACTTTTTCATTAAGTTCAATTCAAGTCAAGACATTGAAGGACAACTACCAAAAACATGTAACAATATCACATATTCATGGAGAAATAGCAAGTCGAATGCAAGAAAACATAAAGGATGAAATGGAAAAACCTTACTCTCTCCTATCTCTCTCTCTTATTTTTTTGGACTAAATTTAGCCCGTGGACCAAACTTTTTATGCGAATACAAATATTGGTGATGAATGCACTAGGTTACTTAGCTGGCCATAATTTGTCTAGAATGCCATCTGACCTTTTTATGCGAATACAGACATTAGTGATGAATGTACCCGGTTACTCAGTCGGACACAAACCTAGATGGTTATTATCCCTAATTATAATCACTTTATTTTAGTGATTAGCAAAGTAATTAAGCCATTTTTTTAGAGGGGTTAAATGGTTAAACCCAATCTCTTTCGTTATCTTAGTACATTCAACTCAATAATTCAACCCAAATATGTTCATCAAGGCAAGTTCTAGAGAAGTTAACCTATTATTCATGACAATTATTAGTGTGATATGCATCAATTCCCTCATACATTTTTCATCCAAATCAACCAACAAGGTAACAAGTTAAAGTACAACGAACAAAAATTCAACTACTAATGTCATTCTTACAATGCGTCCTAATTCAACCTAATCATTTAAGTGTTACCTTAGGGACAAGGAAAAATTAACAAATCAAGAATTAAAGCACACTTTGTAAGTAAATAAGAAGAATAAAGAGTCATTTCATGCATGTTTGAATAAAAAAATGAATCCAAATTTTTCTCCCCCACACTTAAGCCAAACATTGACCTCAATGTTTCAAAATAAGAATGTAAATGCATAAGAAAGGTGGAAGAGGGACTCTCTTGAGGAGATGAGGTCCGCATGGCTTCAAGGATTAGGTGGAATTGGGGGTGAGAAACCAACATAAGCGAATAGGCCATAAGGTTGGTCTTTATGCATAAAAGCTAGCAGCGAAGAGCATGAAGATCATCGTCATGTGTCCTTAGTTTAGCTATAGCAGAGGTGGGTGAGGTTCCCTCATCATCATCAAAAGGCCTCCTATGCTTCCGTGACATATTGGGTCCTGAAGAGCAAAAATAAAACACAGCATTTCATTTGCCAAGTAGCCGCATCCCTTCTAAACAATTCAAATTCAAAGGTGTCATATCACAAGCAATATGTAATGTGTTATCATCAGGAGTGATCAAATGCTATGTATGGCCAAATGTGTAATAAATGATCCCAATATTAATGTATGTTTGTTAGCCATGACACTTGCAAATTGAGTAGCCAACCAACACCTACGGTTAACTTTCACATTGTTAAGCATGCACCACAGAAAATAAAACTCAACTATTGACAGCACGCCAGCAAAATTCTTCCTACTCGAAAAAGAAAATGCAAGAAAATGATGAACATATATCAAAGCAGGATTGATAAGAAATGTATCTTTAGATTTTCCAGGATCATAAGGGACGGCTATGTTTTAAGTCAAAGATCTGTAAAGCATTTAAGGTACCAACTCAACATTAAAATCATATCTACTAATCAAATATTCATCAAAATATGCATAATCAGGTGTGATAAAATTGAACGCCAAGTTAAATTCAGTGATAGGCAAGCTAAACCTTTAACCCATTAATCGAAAGAGAACCACAGTAGGAGTATTCAGAGAGAAATCAGTTAGTTTGTTAAACTCAAAAGTAGTATAGAATTCGCGCACAAGTTCAACATATTTCGGATAACGAATGGAAAAATAAGGGCACCATCCAATACCATCAATTAATCGATCAACATCAGCACGAATATTTAAAGTCTCAAGAGTGGGATAGTGAATATACTTACAGGGTAGGATTGGTCTAGAGCAAACCTCAGTATATCTATCTCGTTCATGAGATGTGGTGAACTGGAGAGACCCGTAAAGTCAGATTCTATAGTTGGATGGATAGTTTTCCCTTTTACAAATCGAGAATGACATCAAAATTTGGATGAAGCAGGTGGTTGGGCATTGGCAGTGAAAGTAAGTGGCAGTTGAGATAATTTCGAAAGAGGTTCGATTAGACGTAGACGTGTTATTTGAGTACTTTTGGTTTATTGAGAGCGAGTTGCCGGTTGTTTTTCTTTAATGTTTGGGTGACCGATGGTAGTAGTGAGTTTGTGTTGGAGATGGTGGTGGTAGGTGGTTGAAGATATATATGTGGCCGAGAGAGGTGGTGTTAGGTTTGTGTTGGAGATGGTGGTGGTAGGTGGTTGAAGATAAATATGTGGCCGAGATAAGTGGTGTTAGGTTTGTGTTGGAGATGGTGGAAGGTGGTTGGACGTAGTGGATGGTGGTGATGGGTGGCAGGTATGGTGAAGATGAATATGATGTTGAAGATGGTGGGTTGTGGCTTAAATAGTGATGGTGAGATGAAGAAGACTTCAATAGCGGCTAGGAATGTGTTTTGGAGAAAAAAAATGAATAATAGGTTTTGGGTCAAAATTGGAGTCTTCCAATTTTGATCCTATTTTTCATTTTTTTTTTATAAATATAAAAATATTAATAGTAAAAATAAATAAATAAATAAATAAAAATAATAATAAAATAAAATAAAATAAATAAAATGGTGAAAATGGTTTAGATTGCATGAGAGTTGATGAAACAAGACATGAACACGAGTAGATTGAAAAGTTTTTATGTCAAATTATTCCAATGTATTAGAAAAGATCCTTGAGCAAGGCGTGTGCACCAGTAGATTAGAGAGCGTTTCTTGTCAAATAATTCCAACATGCTAGAAGAGGTCATCGAACAAGGCGTGGGCACGGGTAGATTGTAGAGCTTTTCTTGTCAAATAATTCCAACATGCTAGAAGAGGTTCTTGAATAAGGCGTGGACACGAGTAGATTGGAGAGCTTTTGTGTCAAATTAACTATGCCCACAGGTCAATTTAAAACGTCTCTTACATCAGAGGAGCAAAAAAATAAAGCTAATTAAAGATGTTTTTTTTTTAAATATAAACAAAAACTTGAAAGTTTAGGTTGCCTCCGAAAAAGCACCGCTCTTTAACCTCTTTGGCTAGACGTAGTTATTCATCACGTCACTAGAGATGGACTTTTCAGATGAATTTTGTTTATGTGATACACTTGGGGACCTTCATAAAAAGGTTTCAAGCGATGCCCATTGACTCTAAAAATTTTACCAAAGTCCATGCTTTGAAATTCAACTGCACCATGACAAAATACGATAGAGACAATAAAAGGACCTAACCATCGAGAACGTAATTTTTTTTAAAATAGTTTTCAACGAGAGTGATAAAGTAAAACTTTTTGCCCAATTGAAATTTTTTTTTGGGAAATGGTCTAATCATGAAAGGCCTTTGTCTTGTCCTTGTAAATTCTAGAATTCTCATAGGCCTCACAACAAATTTATTCTAACTCTTGCAACTGCAATTTCCTCTGTTCCCCATCTTCATCCATTTTTATGTTGCAATGCTTGATAACCTATGGGGGTCTGGTAAGTTGTTCGATGGGCCCAAAGTGCATCATCAAGTCGTGTACTCCAATTTTTCCTATTTGAGTTCACCATTTCCTCAAGTATAGACTTGATTTCCCTATTGGATACCTCTGTTTGTCCATTCATCTGTGGATGATGAGCTATAGAGACATGGTGCATGACATGATATTTCTTTAGTAGAGCCTCTACAACTTTATTGCAGAAATGAGTTCCACGATCACTAATTATTGCCTTGGGTGTTCCAAACCTAGCAAAATATGAGATTTGATGAATCCTACAACAACTTTGGCATTGTTAGTTTGGGTTGCCTTAGCTTCGACCCACTTTGACACATAATCCACTATAAGAATAGTGTAATTGTTGCCAAAAGAAGAGGGTAAGGGGACCCATAAAGTCAATACTCCATACATTAAATATTTGGCAAATAAGGACTGAGGTAAGAGGTAATTGATCTTTTCACCCTAAATTCCCGATTCACTACAACAAATTGCACTTCTTGTAACAAAAAGTTTGGTAACAAAGTAAAAATTTGTTGCAAAATCATGATTTTTCATAACGAGACTGGAATTTTTCTACTAAAGTACTCATCTTGGGTAACCAAGACAAATATTTGTTACCCGAAATTTTTATTCTTTTGTAACTAAAGAAAATTTCATTACGAAAACTGAAGTATTGTCACAAATAATTTTTCCCACATTTCAACAAGACATATTTGTAACAAAAGTTTCTACTTTTTGTTATGTTGACAAATTTATTACAATTAAGTTTTATAGTAACAAATATATTTGTTACTATAGTTAATAATTTACCCTCTAAAAATATTTTCCCTTCAAAATTTTGTTATATGAAAATGGTAACAAATACTTTTTTAACTAATTTTAAATCAAAATTAGATAAAGTCCCACCTAAAATTTGTTTCCCTCTAAAAAAGTGTTCCCTCCAAATTTGCTCCAATGTTTCTCCCTTCAAAATTTTGTTCCCTGCATAAATTAATTTAATTTAAAGTGTAAAAAATATTTTAGTTATTAATATCACATGTCACCACAATTAAAAAATTTCTCAAAAATTTGGCACCTCCCTATATGCCCATATCACCCTTCACCGTAGTTAAAAAAATTAAAAATTAAATTAAATATCTAAAAAGTGAAAGACAAAATTATTCTTTATTTGGATCTACTTAGATCTTCATATCAAACAATTAATTGGTTTAACAAATTTTATAATTAAATAAAGTACAAATATTAAGAAAACCCAAATGCCCCTCCCCCCTTCAAACCAGCCACAGCTAGCCCAACGAAAAGCTCCATTGCCACATTGGCGGGGTGCTGGATTCATTTTATATATGTACATATATGTGTATATATATCTATATATTAATATGTATATGTGTAGGCAAAATTATAATTTTCGTCTTGTAACTTTACCTCATTCGGTTTTTGATCCTATAAGTTTTAAAAAATTATCATTTTTCATCCTTTTTCGGCCGGAGATAGCCAAGGTCACCAAAAAGTCTGATGTGGCTCGCTGGGTGTGTGGCTGCTTGGAGTTTTAGCCACATTGGACTGTCTAGTAGACATTTTTTGTCTTTTTCTTACTTAGTTGGCAATATACATGTCTTTTTTTTTTTTGTAATTTCAAATATAATATATTATTTATACATACACGCACATATATATATATACACATCCATTATATATATATATATTTATATATTACATATCATCATTTTGCCCCCCAAAACATAAATTTTTTCCCCCAAAATACCCTATACTATCCTTCATTATCCCCAAAATTTATGTTTTTTTCCAATATAATATATATATACATTATATATATTTTATTAGGGAAAATATATTTTTAGCCCCATCGAAAAAACTATTTTGCTGGTTTACCCCCTTATGAAAAAAAAAAGGTTGAAATACCGCCTTGTGTTTTTAAAAACAAGTGAAAAACCCCCCTGAAATCATAAGTGGAGTGCACGCACCCAAAAATGCGAGTTGTTGTGATTTTGTATAGATAAAATGACTATTATGCCATTAATATATCATAGGGGGGTAAAAATTTTTTTGCCCAATATATATATATATATATATGTTATGAATAATTTTATATGCATATATGTATATATATATTTAATTTTATATATATGTGTGTGATTATATATATATGCCTGTATATAATTTTTTATATAATTACATAGGATTTGATTTATCATAAATAATTTTATATATATGTATGTGTATACAATTTTTTAAATAATAAATAGTATTTGATGTATATAAATATGTTATGAATAATTTTATATGCATATATGTATGTATATAATTTTATATATATGTGATGTTATATAAATATGTTATATATTTTATAAATATGAAATTATTTAGTTTTGATAATTATAAATATATATGTATGTATATATAATTTTAGAAATATTAAATAGTATTTAATTTATATAAATGTCTAATATATTTCATAAATATAAAATTATTTAATTTTAGATTAAACAAAAGAAAAAGAAATATATATATATGTATTTATTATATGTATATAGATATGTTATAAATAATTTTATACATATATATATGTATAAATATTATTCATATACATATTTATATAATTTTTTATACGTATATAATCTTATATATATGTATGGATATATAATTTTATAAATATTAGATAGTATTTAGTTTATATAAATACCTTATGTATTTTATAAATACATAAGATATTTAATTTAGATTAATTGAAAGAAAAAGAAAAACATAAGGATATAAACTAATTATATATATGAGGGTATTTTTGTCCTTTCAATAAAAAATTCAATTGAAATAGACGGAAGGGGCCAGTGATCCAAATTTTAAAAACATAAGGGGGCGTTTCACCACTTTTTTTTTTCACCGGGAGGTAAATCGCCTATTTCGTATGACACAGGGGGGTAAAAAGATTTTAGCCCTATTTTATTATAATCACTCAATTCCATTTTCATCCCAAAAATTTAACAAAAAAGCATTGATTTGACTTCTGCAGTAAAAAAATCTTCCCCAAAATATAGAGAAACATACACATATATTTATCTATAATCTATAATTATTTACTAATTAAAAAATAAAAAAATTTAATCTACCATATTAACAATATTCTTTTAACTCGCTTGGTTGGCACAACTTTGAATTTAAAAATACACACACACACACACACACAGATATATATATATATATGCACATATATTTATATATAATTTATAATTATTTACTAATTAAAAAACAAAAAAAATTAATCTACCATATTAATAATATTCTTTTAACTCACTTAGTTGGCACAACTTTGAATTTAAAAATATACACATATATATACACAAATATTTATATAAATATATATTTATATAAAATTTATTATTATTTACTAATTGAAAAACAAAAATCACATGGTTAAAATAATTTAAAATAAATTTAAATTAAAAAATAAATTAAGAATGAAAATTTGAAGAAAAAAAAGAGAGAGAGAAGGGGGAAAAATGGTACAACACCCCCCCCCCCAAACCCCCACCCTAGGCAGCCACCATGGTTGCCTACCCAGATCTAGCCAGCATCACCTAGGCAATGGCTGCCTAGGCTAAGGCAGAGGCTAGATCCAGGCGGCCGGTGAGATCGCTTGTAGCAGCCGCCTGGCTCATGGCCTTGGCAGCCCAGCGGGTTGGTGGGAGGGGTGGGGTGTGTGCGGGCTTTGTTGGGGGGGAGGAGGGGCATATATATAATGTGTATGCATATGTATGTATATCTAAATACATATATTTAGATAAATATATATTTAGATATATGTGTATATATAAATATATATCATATACATGGTATATGATAAATATCATAAATATATATATATTATTATATATATCTATTTTGTATTTTTGTTATTTTTTTAATTAATTAAATTACGTCAACTGTCAACAAGGCAAGAACTCTAAATGGGCCGTTCAACGAGCCATGTCAGCTTTTCCTGAAACTTTCATTGGTTCCAAAAAAACAAGGACTAAAATTTATTATCTTTTTTTATATTTATAAGACAAAAATTGCAATTATGCAATTTATAGGACCAAAAACCAAATGGGGTAGAGTTACCGGACGAAAATTGCAATTTTGCCTATATGTGCATATATAATTTTATTTTTATATGTTTTTCTTTTTTATGTATTCATTTATTTTTATTTTTATCTTGTTTATTTCTAATTATTCATACATATACACTTATTTTTTCTATTTATACTTATTCGCATATATATAAATTTATCAATAAAATTTAAATTACTTTTATTTTTAACTACTTTTTTATATTTATTCATTCTGAATTAAACAATATATTTAATATTTATAAATATATATACAATATAATTTTTTATTCATATTTATATACATATATAGTATATATATACACACACATATATATAAATTTCAATAAAATTTAAAGAAGATTCATCATATATTTCTCATTTTATGCATATATAAATTTATCATTATTTCTCATTTCTCATACTTATATGCATATATAGTATATATATACATATATATAAATTTCAATAAAATTTAAAGAAGATTTATCATATATTTCTCATTTTATACATATATAAATTATTTCTCATTTCTCATTATTTCATATATTCTTATTTTATACATATGTATAAATTTATTTAATGAATTTGGATGGCAATGCAATTTTGTTTCCCTCCAACTTTGTATTCCCTCCAAAATTTGGCCCATTAAAAATGTTAACAATTGTTTTTATTATTAGTTCGACATAATAATTTAACTTGATTTCTTCAAAAAATTTGATTCCATCTAATAATAATGAATTCTCTTCATTTTTTTCGATTCCTCTAAATTTTAGCTCCTCCATTTTTTTGTATAAATAATTTATTGCAAACTTAATTTCTTTTATCTTAGATTATATGATGAATTGACATATAATTTTTTAAATTATTAAATAACTTTCAATTATAGTTAAAATAGTTAAATAACACATAATTTGGACTTACAAATTTTGGTGCTTGAGAATTTAATTTTTTATCATAATTTATTACAATAGTCTTTTAGAAAAATTCTAAAAACTCCTTAAAATAAATAGTTAAAGGTTACATACCTAAATAGCAAAAGAAAAGAAAGAAATCTAGTTTATCATAATACTTAATGAAAAGAAAACGGTCCCTGAAGTTAGGTCTATTAATGTTACATTTTGTTTTTCAATTGTTGTATTGGCTAGTTAAAGATTTTTATAACTCACTACAAGAAAAAATGGTTTTAGTGACCGAATTTCAGTTACCATGATAAAATGGTTGCTAAATATATAGTTTTAGTAGCTAAAAATAACTTGGTTGTTGAAATGAAGTTATATAAATACTTTTGCGACCACCCAATATTTTGTAGCTGTAAATGGTCGCTATAATTTGACTGACCTTAGTCAGTGGTATAGCGATCAAAATTGTGATTTTTAGTGAGAATTTTTGTGGCGCTGAATATGAACATTAATTGCGACCAATTTAACAATAAAATATTAAATGATTACTGTAAGTCTTTTAATCTAATGATTAACAGCCAGTTATTTTGGTTGCTAAAGCTAAACTTATAGCAACCAACATTTTATAGTCACTAAGAAAAATATTTACAACAAGAAAATTTATATGGTCGCTAAAAAGGTACCCATATCAATTCAATGGGCTTTATTTCTAATTTTTTCTTGAAAAATATCACAAAATAAAAAACCTTGAAATTGAGTTTAAAGAGCAAATTGATTTTAAGGTAAATTTTGCTTAAAAAATTAATTAAGTATACAAAAAATATTTATTTAATGATTAAATAATACTTTACTTCAAATTGTGTGTGAAAGTACAACTCCTAAATGAAAATCTCGAGATGACAATCTCAAAAAATTGAAACAAAAAGTATACATTTTCAGAAAATAAATTCTTATAAAAAATGACAAATTACAAGTCGAATTTGAGTAAAATTAAAAATAAGGTACCAACTTCCCTTATAATATTTTCATAGTTTATGCAAATTGAAATGACATAAAAACAAGTGAGCAAACACTCAAGTTTAGCTAAAAGACATGTATGGTATGCAAAATATGAAAACAAATAACTAGTTCAGTAGAGTAATGATCTAATATCGACTTTCTCAAAAATCTTTAACCACTTTCATGCCTTAATAGATGATTAGTCCAAAGAGCTACAAATTTCCACCCTTTTGTGTCCTTCAACGCCTTGACATTGCCAAAATTAGAAACCAAATCATCAATGGATTTAAAAAATAATAGAAAAAAAAACTAATATTATATCGATAACTAACAACAATGTGTACAAATGGCAAAGTCAATGGATGTTCAAGCATTAAACCTCCAGCAACATTAAAAATTATTCCTCCCTCAATCTAGTTCATGCATATTTGATACAATTAGTTAGGCCTGTAAAAGGAAATCATAGTACTTGGCTCTCTTTCTTAAAGTAATTTTAGCAGGCTATAATGACTCCATCTGGTATGTCTAGGAAATAAACCTACAGTAAAAGTAAAATCTAAAATTAAATAAAAGAGGATTATCAGTCAAGAGAATTCAGAGCTATAGATTATCCCTTTATAGACAAAAGAAATTACATAACAGTTGGTTTAGAGGGATTCTTAAGGAAGTACTTACTTCCTTTACAAAAACAAAAGATAAGCTTATATATAAAATGCATGTGTGTAATTAAAGCTAATTACAAAATCTGAACATTCTCTAGGATTGTATACAGTAGCTATGTGCATAAAAAACTGATTGAGAGAAGCAAACTAGAAAATCAAAGTCCCCATCGCAATCTGGAGTACCCTGGATATGTACCTAACTATTTGACAAAGAAAAACTTAATATGTGCGCCTGAAAGGAGTCTGTCCTAACAACAGACTGAACAATCATTTCCTTAATCATATAACAATTCCTGTTGGGCTGAGCAAATAGCAGAACAGACGCAAAAAAAGCAGCCAAGAAACCAGAAACTGGCAGCAATTGAGCAAGTCTGAAACAGTTGCAACTTCATAAAATCTGTGCATCTAGAATGAATCTGTCCCAGCAGCAAGCTGATTAATCATCTCCTTAAACATATAATATTTCCTACTGGGTTGAGCGATGAGCATCAAAAACAAACAAATCAACCAGCCAAGAAACAAGAAAGCAGCAGCAAAAACTAAATATGAAGAACATATCTACTTTGTGAACAACTGATAGATACTTCTGAACCCTCCAGATGACTTTTTCAGCTGAACATTTGAGACCTTTATGCTTTAAGTTATTCTTTAAGGACCATCAGAACCAGCACACTAGAATCAGGATGATTTAGTCTTGTTAGAAAATTGACATAATATGGGATATATATGCAGCTAATGCATTAAGACCAGATATATAAGGAATAAGGATACCCACAGATGTTCATACTCGATTAATATATACATGTTATAAGGACTACTCTTCCATTACGAGAACGATTTGTTAAAACAGTAGGAGAAATGATCTAGTGAAAATTTAAGAAACTCTATGCTGCATCAAAACAATACCTAGTGCACTATAATATGTGAAATTGTTGTCAAGATATGGACTTCTCAAGGCTTCAACAGCGTTGATGCATGCTAGCAAACATTAAAAGGATCTTCTGCAGTCAACCATCAGCGCTTTCCTTCAAGTGTTCTATCTGCAGAATCAAGTATTAATCAAAGTGATTCTCAGTAAAAGCCATTCGACTCTTATGAGATAACTTATCCACACCATAGGCAAATAAATTTATCAAGTGTATTTAAGCTAGTGGAAGCCTGATTTTCCAAGAGGTCATCCCTAATAGTTCAGGTGTGGGTGCATGGGGTATGAAAAACCTCGAAAATCAAGGTTGTCTGGGCAAAAGAAACCTCCTTCAACTTTTATTTTCTGCAACCTGACCAATGAAAATGAAAATAACTGACCAATGAAAATGAAAAATATTTTCAAGTTGAGAATAATGAAAATGGATCTTACAGACTTTAAGCTCTGTATCACAATAATGTAAATCTTCAAATAGGGAGGTCCAACTAGAAATCAATGAAGCATAGTCAGTTCTGCAAATTCAAAGTTTTTTCTTATAGATTTTGCTGCATAAAACACCATCTGAATTCTATCCAATTCAGCAACCAAGTACCACATGTACATCAGCCAAATTTGAGGTTCAACATGCCACAAGAACAGCAGCAAAATTCATTATTAGCAGAAGAGAACCACCTCTAAACAACAATAATTTTGAAAAGCCACTATGAATAGTAACACTAGAAGAAATAGTTCCAGGGAATTTATTTACATAAACTCAAGAATGGATTGTGCAATTTATTTTCATAAAAAAATGGTTGAAATTGGATAGTGGATGACTTAAAAATAGAATATACTAATTTCAACTACAGATCTAGACTCTACATTGGAGATGCCACTCTTCTTAGATTCTTGAAGTATCCCAAAGGCCACTTCCTTAAAAGGAATATTGTTGTATTTCCCGCACTGAAAAGGACTCATCTACACCTAATTCTTCATTTTTTAGAGGAAAAATCAACTCCCAGAAATTACTTACTAAGGCATACTAAGATAAACTATTTATCAAGCACTACAATGCAAGAATATGGAAAAATAAAATTAGCTTCAATACCCAAGCACCAGTTGCAACGATGAGGTATTTGTAGCTTATGGTTTCTCCTGTTGCAGTTAGAAATATCTTCCGTCTTACATCAGCATACTTAACTCGAGTTCCAAGAATTAATTCAATATTTGAAGGTATTGCATACATTCCAGCCAATCTCAGAATAATATTATTTGGAAGGAGGGGAGACCAGTTCATCTACTTTAGAAGTATTTCATGCATTGATTGAAGTAAGTAGCTTAAAACAAGAATTATCATGATGTAAACATATGGTCTAACTCAAATATATTGATAAAGGTGTGTGATCCAAGAATCATAAATTAGGGATGGACTTATGAGTGCCTTCTCTAATAACCAGGTTATATACTTATTGTTTGATAAGGGGATTTAGCTGAAGAACTGCTATTTTCTAAATGAGAAGTACTAAAACAATTACTAGGTTTCTATAGAAAATTACCATGTTCCTTGTACCATTTTGAAGTCAACCTTTCCTCATTGGTACCCATGCAATAGTGAAATAAAGGGAAGCGTGCAGGAGCTACATGTAATAAAAGATACAGAGATTAAAAATCTCATTCTCACACACACAATCAGTGAGAGATCATAATAACTTCACATCTATATCCAAGATATAAAAAACAACAAATAGAATAGACACACAGGCAAGAAAAGGGATTGATATGCATATCTCCAAAATTTTTTAAAACTGAAAAATACTAATCCTTAAATGCAATAAAGAAGTGATTTTCATTGCAAGACTTGAGAGAAGAACTTTCTGTTAGTCTTTCAATTAATAATGCTAGCATCAATACAAGTAAACTATGTAGTCACTATGAACTTGACCTTAAGGAGACATCATCTTAAACTCAAGGGAGGCTATTAGTATTATGATCATTGAACTTCAAGTTATTCCACGTAGACACATGATAGTTCTAAGTATATATGCCAGTTATGCAGGGTGTTGAGTATGTGCACATGAAAGAAATTTTCAACAACTGTTGAAGTAGAAATCCATAAGTGGTAAATACCTTCAGGAAGTAAACAACCTTTGCTTAATGCTGGCCTTTCATAGGCTGCAACCTGCAGAAGACATGCCAAAACAAACAGCATATCAGAGTATGTCACATAAAGAACACCATCAAACATACCACTAACAGAAAAGCATACTACAGTATCTCAAACTGAGAAATATGAGTGGCAATCTTATATACCTCCATATCTCTGTAAAAAAACTAATACGCTCAGGATGAAAGGCTACGTTAAAGTTCAATAGCTAAATGAAAAACGAGCTATGGCATTAGCTCATATAACCATTGTTTCACAAGTCTACTAATGCCCAAAGCTACATGACTTTTTTATGGAAAGAGGGGGCTTTAACAAAGCATTTAGAAAGGGGCTGGTTAGAAGGAGATGATGCAAGGATTGATGAAGTAGTACTAGAAGGAAGTTGAAGAACAGCGGGATCAATATCTTTAACCCACATTCCCTCACCAAAAAGTCTATTGAAACCATGATAACACACCCCATTAGAATCAATACAAAAGGAATTAACCTGCATATTTAAAACATTAACAGACATCTCAGTTGAATTATCAACCGAAATAGAGCAACCTTTCCCATCGTCCATATTATCATTAACCTCATAATCTTCATCCCCAACATACCTTATTTTGTTTTTTTTCTTTTTTTATTCAACTAGGAATAGGTTCAAGATATATTAAAGATCAAATGGAGAATTACAAGTTGGGAGAGTTTGAGGAAACTGAAACAAGGAAGTACTTACTTCCCTTACAAAGCAACATTAGAAACAAAACTATAGTAGTTGAACTAAAATCCTCTAACTGTTAATTAGAAGGCTAAGCAAATTAAAGAGCATAGCAATTCAATGAGATGGGCCCCTAAGGATCCAGCCCATCAAAATTGATGGCTCCAAGCAATATTGTCACCAAAGGAAAGCCAAATTTGGTTGCTACCCGAGCATTTTTCAAGTCCAAATTAATTGCCCAACCTCCGGCGAATTAGGCCCATCCAATAGCGTTAAGTAATTAAAGTTGAAAAACAAATGCCCAAAGGAACCAAGTTCGACTCCTAGAGTCTGCAAAATTGGCGCCAAAAGGAATCGAGCCCCATTTGCAACAAAATCTTTCCAATTACAACAAGCACCCAAATGAACAAAGAAAGACCCAGGTTCGATTTGGCATTCCAGCATAATAAGCAACAGTAATTAAAATTTAAGCAGCACTCTTAGGAGCAGATTTGTGAATAGTGGCAATAATAGGATAAATCAAGCAAAATCTAATTAAGTTTCAACCATCCAACCAATCAACGCCCAAATTCAGTTGATCAAATCAAGCATATTAACATCACGAAGCTGCCCAAAAACCTGCAGCCATGTATTTATGTACTAAAGAAACAGAGCAACAGTGCTAAATTCTAAGGCAGAAGATCTTCCCATAACAGAAATAGCAAATTCAGTCCATTCACCAGTTCAGATTAGAATCTAAGACATATCTGCGAAAGCAAAATGCTCTGCTCCCCATTAAAAGTCACATCAAACAAATACAAAGTAATTTGTAATCAATACTAGTCCAATTCAGCAGTAGGATCTCTATTAAATTCAAAACAAAACCAACCAATTCAATTGCAAACACCCTTCATCCATTCATCAGCCAATATGACAAATTCATAGCTATTGTAATAGCAAATCCCATGCAGCCATTCATCAACCACTTGACCAGATGACAGAAATAAAGCAATAGAATGCCAAGTAATCTAAGCAAAATTATATGAAGAGCAAATCGCAGAGTAGATCAAAATTCCAAAACCAGAATCATTAATTCTGATGTATCACTCCTTAAACTGTGTCACAAAGAATTCAAGATTGGAGCAACTTAACTATCATTGTACTGAGACAAAACCATAGGACCATCAGGAGTAATCCACAGCAAGAAAACAGTAATTGCATGCAAACCAAGACTCAAAAGTGAAGCTAAATGCCACAACAAGAAAGCAGTAAGTGCTAGTAGGGGCATAAAATTCTTGAACTTCATCCACAGAGAGAGAGAGATGGAAAATTTACCTTCATTAGAAGAGATAATGAAGAGATGATGCCAGATTTTGGACCGCTGGAATCTGTTATGAATCAGCCATTTAAGGAGAAAGCGTGGGTGAAAAAGAAAGCCAAGGAAATGCGCTTTAAAGCAAGGAACGTTTTCTGCAGAATGAGAGTAGAGGAGACGATGCCGTTTTGAGGAATCTGACTTAAAAAATAAAAAGAGCAAACGATGCCGTCCCTGTTATAGGAAATGACATCGTTTGCAGAAAACTCAACGTTATTTTGTCTTTTTCTTTCAAATTTAAGGTTAAATACCTGAATTGGGGAGCAGAGGAAAATTAAGTTTGTTGCAACAGAGTCTGTAATCTTCCTCCACTGAAATTATTCGTATCTTGCACGATTAGCTTTTTTCTCTCTCAATTTTTCTTATTCTTCCTCACCTCTTTCTTCAAAACTTCACACACTTTACTCAATTTCACTATGTTTTACCTGGAATTTGGCATTGTTCTTTGAATTTCCGTTGGGTGTGCTTACAGTGGCCTCAGAGCTCCGATCCTGAAACTGAGCAACTCTGATGATGAAACCAAACAGGATAGATTCACTAGAACAACAACTTGCTGAGCTTAGAGAGAACCAAGGTGAGCTAGCTAGATGTAATGAAGAGGTTAAGCTGAAACTGGAAGCTGTGATGCAAAAATTTGAGGACACCGTGGATAGAAAACTAGCTGATTTCTTACATGCCTTGAACCTCAACAAAGGGAAGGAGCAAGCCAGCATGTCCCCTTCACCCTCTACCCAAACTTCCAAACTTAGGAATGATGGTATACTCCCTTCTCCACATAATCCTAAGTTAGCTGAACTTGGAGGCCTTAGAAATGCCAAGTGTGAGTTCCCTAAGTTTTCAGGTGAGAATCCTATAGGTTAGATTAGGAAATGTCAGAAATATTTTCTCTTGAATCACATGAGTGACTATGAAAAGATATTATTGGCTGCTTTGCATATGGAAGGGATTGCTGACAGTTGGTATCTAGATTATGTTGAAGGGAAAGAAGGAATGGGATGGGATTGTTTTACTGAACTAATTTTGCAGAGGTTTTCTTCTCAAAATGAAGATAACCTCATCAATCAGTTCAACAAACTAAGACAGGATAAATCAGTTGATGATTATACTGTCAAGTTTGAAGAACTTAAAGCATTTATGTTGGCTTCAAACAGATACTTGACTGAGGATTATTTTGTCAAAAGTTATGTTGGAGGCTTGAGAGAGGAGATCAGTCAAATGGATGAGATGCTAAACCTATCTACCCTTTTTCAGGCCATTGTTATAGCCAAAAAACAAGAAGGGCTGATTGAGGCTCTTCACAAGGGCTAGAAAAATACAAAAAATTGGTCAGTTGTTCCCCAAAAGAGTCATAAGGCTGCTAGGATGGAGACTTATGTTAAAGGTTAGGATAATAAAGATCCTTACCCCCTTCTCAAAAAACTATCAAGGGAAGAGATGGATGCAAGAAGAAAGAAGGGTCTTTGTTTTAATTGTGATGAAGTGTACCACATGGGACATAGATGTAAGAAACTTTTTGTGCTCATTGGTGAGGAGGACGAACCAGAATCTGAGAAAGAGGTTAGTGGCAGTGAGGATGAAGAGTTGCATATATCCTTTGGGGCTCTTGTTGGGCATGTAACTCCTGATACTCTTAAGTTAGCTAGGAAAGTAGGAAACCATCCTATCACCATTCTTTTTGAAATAGAGAGTACCAACAGTTTTTTGGATCTAGAAATAGCCAGGATGCTAGACTATAGCATAGAACAAACTCACCCAATGATTGTTACTGTGGCTGATGGTAAGAGGACAGTATGTGACTCTAAGTGTAGCAATTTTAGTTGGGAAATGGGAGGCCATAAATACACAGCTACTGTTAGAGTACTTAAGTTGGGTGGTTGTAACTTAGTGATGGGTTGAGACCTCATTAGGAAGGTAGAACCAGTTCTTTTTGACCATGACAAGCATAAAATTTCTTTCAAGTATGGCAAAAAGAAGGTAACCTTGCATGGCATTAAATCTGAAGTCTCCCTTAAGATGATCACAGGCCAGAAACTTCACAAACTCATAAGAAAAAAGAAGGACACTCTCCTAGGATGCCTATTTATGATCACACCAGTAGGGGGTCCAAACCAGCCAGAAACACACCCTGAACTTAAACCTATACTCTCAAACTACTCTCAAGTCTTTGCTGAGCCTAAATCCTTGCCACCCTTTAGAAATATCAACCACACCATCACCTTAAGACCTGGAACTGAACCTTTTAAACTCCATCCCTATAGGTATTTTTACCTTGAAAGAGCTGAGATTGAGAAACTGGTCAAGGAAATGCTAGATATGGGAATCATTCAACCAAGTACTAGTCCCTATTCCTCCCCAATCCTCTTAGTTAGGAAGAAAGATTGCTCTTGGCACTTTTGTGTCGACTACAGAAAATTGAACTCCTTAACTGTGAAAGACAACCACCCTATCCCTCTTATAGATGATTTGTTAGATGAACTACATGGCTCTAGCATCTTTTCTAAGATTAACCTTAGAGCAGGCTACCATCAAGTGAGAATGGATCCTAGGGACATACCAAAGACTCCATGGGCTTGTAGCTAGACATCGACCATTGAGATTGGGTACTCTTCGATTAATAAAGATTCATCGAAAGGATTATTAGTTTAAAGGAGTTTAAACTAATAAGAATATTTTGATATTCAAAATATCATAATAAGTAGTGAGTCCATGTCCAATGAATAGATGAATTTAATAGGTCACACACAAAAACCTATAGGAAGCATTTATTTGATAAGAATAATTTTCTAAGGAGTTAGAAAATTCATCTTGGGTTTGTGTTGAGGGAGACGTATTTTTACAGTTTAATTTGTCATCGTGGATTAATTAATTTAATTGTTAAATTAATCAAAATAATTTAAGGACTTAAATTAGACAAATTAAATTAAGGAATTAATTTAGTGGGGCCATGTGACAATTAATTAGTCAAGTTAACTTAAGAAGTTAAGTTAATACTAATTAACTTAACGAGTTAAGTTATTGACTTAAAGAGTTAAGTCAAATTAATTAAATTAAATTAAATAGTTAATTTAATTAATAATGAGAATTTGATTTTGAAGAAAAATCAAATGGAAGAGTCCATTTGGATTTGTATATAGAGTTAATTAGCATTTCGTTTCATAAGATGAAATGCAAATGTTAATTAAATGCAAATGCATGTGAAATTCAAATTCATATGCAAGTTGGCAAGTTGGCCAACTAGCTTGGGATATGTGATGCCAACTTGCATCCTCTCTCCTCTCTATAAATAGCCACATGGTGGGCCACTATGAGATAGATAGTTCATTCTTCGTTTCCCTCCAAAAGTGTGATAAATGTGTTGAAGATTCACACTAAATTCTCTCATCTCCCCTCTCACCTTCAAAAACACCTCCTATCACCTTCTTCCTCACTTATTCTAGCTCAAGTTAGGTTGATCTAGTGCTTGCCTAAAGTGTGTGGACTTTGTCATTAGAGGTCCAACACTTGAGGTACTATGAATTCCTTGGTGAATCATTGTTGTCCAGCAATTTCGGTAGCATATTTTAAGCACCAAGGGGTTTTTGATTGGAGCAAATCTTTGGCGACATCTACCTGGATTTGCGGTGCAGTAGCCTGCCAAATTTGATGATTTTTTTGGAGCCAAATTACACAGTGCCCCTCTGTGATATTCAAAATTAATTCACACCCCCTTGTGAATTTTTTTTTTTTGGCTAATATACCCCCTGTGTTTAATTGAATGTAGCTCACTTGATCCAACTGCCTCCCTCATCTTCTTTGATATCCATTGAGTACTAAAAAGATGGAATTACCCTTAAGTAAAAATATTTTTTATACATTTCAAATTAAATAATATTTAATATTTAAAAAAAGATATATAATATGTTTCTATTTATACTTATAAATATAATATGTATACATATATAAGTTTATGCATAATAATTTTAAAAAAGTATATATAATATAATTTTTATATAATATATGTACATATATAAATTTATCTATAAAGATATTACACATTATTTATTTATACACATCATATATATATCCATATATGAATTTTCTTTAATTCTTCTAAAATTAAATAATATATAATATTTATAAAAATATAATATATGTTTTATTTATAGTTACTATAAAATATATGTACATCTATAAATATAAACATATATTTTTTATTTATACGTAATATATATAAATTTTCTATTATACTTATTTATATAATATGTATACATATATAAGTTTATGCATAATAATTTTAAAAAAGTATATATGATATACTTTTTACACTTATATAATATATGTACATATATGAATTTATCTATAAAGATAATATATATTATTTATCTATACATATCATATATATCCATATATATGTATATACATAAATTTTCTTTAATTATTTTAAAATTAAATAATATTTATATTTAAAATATAATATATTTTTTTTATTTATAGTTACATATAAAATATATTTACATCTATAAATATATATATATATATGCATTTTTTCACCAAAAAAAAAACATATGTTTTTTATTTATACATAATATACACATATATGTACATCTATAGACATAAATATTTATTTTTTTCACAAAAAAATATATTTTTTATTCATACATAATATATATAAATTTTCTTCATTTCAAATTAAATAATATTTATTATTTATAAAAATGTGTAATATATTTTTTATTTATACTTATATACATACATATATTATACATATATATAAATTTATCATAGCATATATTTATGCATATATATAAAATTATATATTATAATACATATAATACAATCCCCATCCACCCGCCCCCATCCCCAATCCCCCACCCCTCTTCCCTAACCCCCAACAAGCATAGTGGCTAGATCCGGCTGCTGGCCATGATGGCCATCAGTCGCCATTCATCTTTATACTTTTTTTTTTTTTTTTTTGGTTGCTTCGACAACCGATTGGCCACCAAATGGCCGCCGAGCTGCTGGGCATGGCTACCAGCTACCATAGGGTGGGACGGGGATGGATGGGATTATACATTATATTATATATGTATTAGATTATATATTATACATATATGAATTATATATTATATAACAATATATTATTTATACCTTTTATTTTTTTTTTAAATATTACATGATTTAATTTCGATCGTTGATTTCTTAAAAAAATCTAACAGTTGATAAATGAGAGCATGATTGTCTTTTTATGTATAAAAATGAATGTCTAATCGCAGATGCATGCACATGAATTACACCAACAATTTTAGGATGCTCATTGCATGATTTTTAGAAAATATAAGGAACTTTTTTGCGTATTTTGTTTTTTCACAAGGGGTTATGAACTAATTTCGAATATCACAGGGGGCCGTTGTGCAATTTGACCCCATTTTTGGAGATCGGAAAGGGGTCTAGCCATTGGCACCTTTTGCTGCGTGTAGATCATTCGTTGAAGAGTACATTGAAGTGATCTTCCTCTTGCCTTTGTATTGATCTTCAAAGGTATTTTTTCTGCAACTAAATCCTTATTTTGACATGAATAAGATCCTTGGAATGAAGTGGTTTGATTATATTTTGCCTATTTATGATTTTATATTTTGGATCCCAAACTTACTGCCACTTTGAAAAAACTTTTATATAATCAAATTAGTGACCGCAATTTGTGCCCAATGGGCTAAGCGGTCGCAAATTTCAATTTGTGATTATGTTTTTTGTGACCGCATTGGCTGTCACAAAAGTGGTTACTTACGCATTTTTGGTTGATTTGTGACCCATTTTGTGGTCACTAAAGCTAATTTTTTTGGTAGTGATAAACTGCACTAAAAAGAACCTATTCCCACATGATCTTTTATAAATTTTTGTTTTTCCAGCAGGCCAAGTTACGGCAATAACAAAATACAGTATTTCTGGAAAGGCTACATTAGCAATTCATTCCCAGCAAAACCCAGGAGCACAATGCTGTTGCCACTAGTATCAGGACCTTCCCTGCCCCCCACCTCCCAACCACACACAAAAAAAGAAGAAAAATGATCATTATTCGAACCTCCTACGAGGGCAAAAAATATAATGAATTAATATAAATTAAAAAAGGAAAAACATAGAAGAAATTTGAAAGAAAAAAAAAAAAAAAAAAAAGCTTAGATATGATGAAAAGTACTGTAATTGCTTTATCTTCTTGATTGGCAGTCCTGCTACCAGTTTATATGTGTATTCTTGCCTTCCTTTTTCCTTCACAAATTAAAGGGAATGCCTCCCCATCAGTATTCCAGAAATGGAGGTCTGTAGGTCTTTATATCAGCTAGTAATTTTGCTGTTTCTCAATATCCCAGTCTGGTCTGTTGAGTCCCAATGTGAACTCCAAGCTCGGGCTATGGTAATTTTCAGAATTCGACATTATATAGTGACTTGGACGTGAAGTTTTGCTTTCCTGCAGTTTGGTCGCCAACCAAGATCAGTCAATCCTGCAGGGAAATATGCATGCACATTTCTATCCAGAAAAGTAAAATTAGCTACCTAGATTATTAGTGAAAGCTGAATTATATATATTAGTGCTGACCACAACATATTTATTTGGCATTCCACCGTACAGAAAAGTATGTGAATCAAACAAATAAAAGTTTTTGTTTATTATGTTCTAAGGGACGTATAAACTAGAGTATTATCATAAATGACCCAATAATTAATTAGGCAATATATTATCTATATATTCCCTGTATCCACCTTTGAATTTGAATGGTCTAATTTTTACTAGTTTATAATTAACGTCGATTTGAAAATTTAGAGTATGTTATGTTATTTATAATTTTTCGAATATCTTTGGAAAATCAATTGTATATATTTTGATAATATTATATTTATAAAAATTAATAGTGAAGTTGATTGGTGAAAAATACCAAGCAATAAACTAAAGCAGAAGTTAAGTGATGAATGTTTTGTATTATCAGATATTATATATGCAATGCGCAGAAGATATTGTGGGAGATGGCCAAAAAATGAACTTGGGGCCCAACTAACCCAAAAATCAGCTTAAAAGATGAGTATTGTCCATTGATGTATGGATATCACTATTCATATATTTAATCCATGTGGGAATCTAATCTTGATGCTATTTTCCATACTCTACACAGGAAAACAGAATTGGGAGTTGTTTTACTTTGCCCAAGTGCTGAAAATTGTTGGAGTTGAAGAAAAAAAGCATTTACCTCTATCACAGGACTGGAATTGGGTTGTGAATCTGCAAAGGATGATGATCTTACGTGGCCATGTGATTCGCCAGCATTAATATCAATCTGTAACCAATTCTCTCGGCTACTGCACGAACCAAAAGACATTTTGAGATAATTTCTAATTTGTTACAAGTGCAAGCTGTAAAAAGTAATTATTGATTAATTAAATCGTAATGAATTTCTTTTAGTACACATTTGGAGCTATTTTCTCCACTTTCGAATTTAAATACAACTAATATTGGAGTAGTTTGAAACTTTTTTGCCACAAATACCCTCCTTAAATCCAAATTATGCAATCTAACATAGTTTGATCTCTTAAGTGGCGATAAAGCCAACACTTTGAGATTAAAAGGTGATCAGTGTTATTTGAATTTCAGTTGAGTTTGAAAATAACTTAAAAGTGGAGACTTTTGGTGGGGAATGAATTTATTCCTCAAATTCAGACTTTATTTGGAGGTGAAAACTCAAAGCCCTAAACAACGAAACTTTGTGTTAAAGAAGAAAATGAATAAGTAAAAAGAATAGCCCTTCTCTTGAACGAAAACGTACAAAAAGGAGCATTATTCACAATCAGAAGTTAGGGCCTTTGTATATATGTTTGAATATTTTAGACAATAGAACTCATTTGATTTATAGAAGAGAAGACTGATTTTGAACCTAAAAAATGACAAAGAAGCTGTTCAAAATGGTGTCCCAAAAAGTTCTTTCATGTAGATGTTGTAGCTCCAATAGTGCCATCTATCAGGAACAGGGACAAATTATGGTATTTTAAGAAAAGAAGAGCACTTACGATACTGCTCCTTTCATGGTCTTATATGCAATACATATTTCCTTGTGAAGAGAATAATTAAAACAAGGGTTTAGGAACTAAAATACTTTATGAAGAGCATATTAAAGATAACTCCAAGGAAAAAAGAAAAAGTACATATGGCAGTGGGTGCTTTCTTTTATCTTAATTCGGCTTTTGATTGTGTTTTTCTGACCTTTTCTCTCAGTACCTTATCTCTCAGGTGAAAATCTTCCAAAAATAAAGATAATATTTAAAAAAAAAAAAAGAAGAAGAAGAAGAAAAGAAAGAGAACTAAAGGCAAAAGCTGGCACAAGAACCCTTTTATTCTTGAGTTTGTATTTCTGAGTTTCAGGGTACCAGCAAAAAGGAAAAGGAAAGGAATTCATTGTTTATTTCATATGTGCATGAGATCATTTGTTTGTGTATGCTGTATGTGTTAGTTTTCGTTTTGCCCAGGGTACCTCGAAGAGTTGCTCCACAATGTACTGGCGGTACAAGGGTGGTCAGCATCTTGCCGCAAAGATCCTTCAGATGAGCCTCTTTGATCTGCGAATAGCCGCAACCCAGCCCGGTCCGTGCCATTGCCTATTGTGATCATGTCATCTTCACCGGATCCATCTGAATGCCCTTCAAGTTTTTTTAATTAATTATCCCCCCATGCATATATATAAAAGAGCCCAGAATTGTCAAAATGATGGATATATAGTGCAATGAAAGTTCTGAATCTATGTATATAAATTGACCTATGAGCACGTGCAAATAATTAAATTAACTGATGGAAAAGGTTTGTTAAGAAAATTAATTTGTAGCTGAAAAGATAAAATGCTAAGCAATCTGAGTTATATACCTGATGAAGCTGCAGGCTTGTCAGTGGTCTTAACAGTTCGATACATCTGCATTAATGGGAAGCATATATATATGGAATTTATGAGCGTTGAAATGATGAAAATTAAAAATCACAAATAATAGAAATGAAAAAGAAAAAGAAATACTACACTCAAGCTCTCTCTCTCTCTCTGTGTATATCATATAATATATGTGCATGTGTGTCTATATATGTAAGTACATATTTCTCTCTCACTCTGTATGGCTTCTGCTGAAAGTACTGTAGGACCTGTTCTGAGCTTCTAAGTGATGTCTTGGTTTCATCATTAATCACGAGGTTGATGTTTGCTAAGGTGGTAATGAGCTGTATTATTGAGAAATCATGACTTTGCCTTTGTCTCTTTTATCATTCCACCAGTGCCTACTCTTTCTATCGGGAAAAATAAAAAAATAAAAAAATACTAGTGCTACTTCCCCCCCCCCCCCCCCCCTCCCCCTCCTCGCCTGACTCAACACTTCTCTCCCATTCTTTAATTCATTTCATTCATTCAGTTTCAGTCTGCATCCATAGATTACTGTGCCGGAGAAATAGATGGAGTCCACCTCCCAATCCTCACACCAGACTGATGTAGCCCTCCCTTCCCCCAGAGAGAGAGAGAGAGAGAAGAGAGATACTTTGCAGGCTTTTCACTTTGCTTTACCTGTAAATGGCTCTTGACATGAGCAAGAGTAAGATCTTTGACGTCCATGAGCTCCAGAACTGACTTTGGCGTAGCCCCTACAATTCAAAACCAATCAAAGGTAAAACAACTAACTAATTAATCAATTATCAGCATCCAAAGTACAAACCCCAAAAGTTTAAACATCTGAAAAAGGAATTGTGGAAGGAAAAGAAAAAGAGTACAAAAATGGGGTTGCAAAACAAGAATAAGTCAAAAGAAAATAGGGAGAGATTGTATTAGTTTTACTTTCATGGCCACCGAGAAGCTCAACTGCATGAACAAATCGAGAGTGAAGGGTACTCGTCCATCTCAGTCGTGGTGCCCTCATGCTGCGTTTCACCGACAGCTTTGGTGGAAATCTCGATCTCATAATCCCATGATGAGAAGCCTCTTGAGAAGGCCCCATACCATACTGATGATGTTGGTGAAGGTGTAGCTGATAGGAGGACGACAGCCCATTAAACCTACCACCACCGCCACCGCCACCAGTCGGTATTTTGTTAGCTGCCATCGAAGATGAAGCGTTAGGCCTCGGATTCAAAAATAGCATATGATGATCCGGACCGCCCGCAAAATAAGGCGACCCCGAGCGTTGAGAAACTGAAGAAGGAGAGCATGAAGAAGCAGAAGATGGAGTGGATGACCAAGAAGGATATGACATTTGATAGAAGCACATCTTTGGATCCTTCTCTCTGCCGGCATGGTCCAGAGGCAAGAATGGGAATGGACGGTTTGGATAAACCGGAATGCCCTTTATGGGCCTCGAGCTCTCGGATACATCTAGCACTGAAACCCCGTGATTTATTTGATTCAGCGGGCTGTTGGACTGATAGATATGCGGCCGATAAGGGTTTTGTGGTTGGTCTTCCTGATGAGCTCTTCTTCCAGTGAAGTTCGTGGGAAGCCAGCTGATTTCTTCATTTGCAGGCTGAGCCGAGGAGAGGTCAATGCAGTGGGAGCTCTTTGGTCTGTTACTTGTGGAAAGATCGAAGCTTGATACCACTTGAGTAGTCATGGTTGTTGAGGAGGAATTACAATTGGGTGGACTAATGTGGAGAGAGAGATCTGGCACTGGCTTTGATGAGGAGGTCTCTAGGAAAATCCCTTCTAAGGGCATTTTTTTTTTTTTTATTCTTCTTGTGATTTTCTTGAAATATTGAAACAATATATTGATTACTTTTCTCTTGAAAGTTTTATAATCTAAAAAGTGAAATTAAATACGGGAGCAAAACACACGGACAGAAAAAGGAAACTGAGATTGAGAAATCCTCTAACCAGGAGAAGATCTATAATAACAAATTAATTAAATTCCCTTTTGAAGAGCATATGACTATAAAGTCTTGGAAAGAAAGACCCAAAGATGAATGAATAATCTACCGAGAAAAGAAGAAGTGAAGCAAAGCAAAGATATATCCTTTACCTTCACCAACAAATCCCAGTCTGACGTCAGCCAGCAGGAACAGGCCGAGAATCACAAGTAAATTAAAGACGCACAAAGCCACAAAGTTTTTTTGCTTGATTCTTTGAGATTAAATTCGTTCACAGAGATTGTGTAAAGTTGTGAAAAGAGACAAGCTGTTCTTGTATGCTTCAAAAGCTAAAGGAGAGAATCCCAAATCAAAAGAAAGAGTGCTGAAAACTCTTTTACCACTTTTCAAGTGGAGAAATTAATTAGAAATTAAACGCAAATAGCTAGATATACATACATATGTATATATATGTATGGTGACTGGTGAGCTGAAGCTGAGCAAAAACAAAGGAGAGTGGAAAAACAGGAGGAATTCCAGAAAGGAGAAGAGGATGATTTGGTGTCTGGTGTAATTCCTCGAGAGTATATCTCCGAAAATGACACTACAAACAAGGCCTCATATTCTTCACTAGTCAAAACAGGTAAAGATAAATAATTAGTTAAAACAAGAAATGCAATTATTAAAGCATAAAAAGATAAATTGTCACTTTTTCCTCATTTCCTTCCCCGTAGACGACGGGTTAAAAATTCTCGAAACAGAAAGTAACCCTCTTCCCTGATTCCTTTTCACTCACCCTATTCTCTCTCTCTCTCACCCATACAGGCATAGACATATACAGACACAAAAATACACACACGGACACGCATTATTTCTTTTTTCTTTTTTGTTCAATTCAGTTTGGATGGGCATTAAAGAAATCCAATTTTCATTTTAATTAAGAATGGGCAGGCAGTTCACTGCTACATTTTGCTGCAAATATCATGTGCTTTTCAGTCACATGAATGCTTTCTTATTTTTCTGTTTTTAGCTTCAAAGTTCTGTTTCTTTTTTTTTTTTTTTTTTTTTTTTTGTTCCTTTTTATAATAACAATTTTAAATTGTTAATTTCATCAAAACAAAATTAAATTTAAATTGTTTCATATAATTAGATTTGGGCCTATATTTTTGCTTTAGCTTTTACTCTGTTTAACTTTTTCCTGCATCTCCGTATATGACCCCCTTTACCCAATAATACCTACTTTCATGCTTAAAGTGAATGGTCATAATAAACAAAAATCACTCCAAGTTATATAATGTACATGTCAATAGCGTAAAAATATTCAGGTATATTTCATTGATCATATATATAAAATAAACAAATAAATAAATATAGAAAAATTGAATCATTTAAACTCAATTAGACTCAACCGACATTATTTCTCAAACCATGAAGCAGGAATGTTCACAGAAATTCAAGTTCTTGGAGAAAGAAAAAATGAAACAACGTTTTAGTACTCTAAGCCACTTGCACGAGCGTAGACAAATTCATGTTATTAATAACCCTAGTAAAGGCACATTATAATATATTGAAGGTCATAACCTATATATATATATATATGTATATGTATTAGTTTTGGTATACATGTACAAACAAATATATGCAGAATAGAGTACAAGTAGACCCATTGACTTGAGTGAGAGACCCACAAAGGAGTGTTTGTTTGCGAGTGTTGTGGATTTAGCATGCGCCTAAGCCAAAATAAGCCCACACATTATCCTCTAATTCCCCTTTCATACTCCCAAATATTCCCTTCCAATCTTTCAACAACTTTGCCTGGGCATCTTAGGTTTTATTACGTCTTCCTTCACATGAAACCCTCATTCAAGTGTTTAATTTGGAGCTTTTATTTTTCAAAACCCTAGGCCGAATCAAAGGGTAATAATATATTATATTTTTTTTAGTTCTGGGATCCTTAATTACCTCTTTTTGTATTGGAAATTAGCTTCTCAAGCATTTTTAGTGTCATCCCACTTCCCACCCATAGTTATGTTATAATGGATCGGATGCTTTACATTGATCTACTATTGATAATTGAATCATAAGTGGTATTTTTTATTAATAACTTTCTTTATCAATTAGTAATATATGAATTGATTATATGTGTTATATATTTAATCCATTTAAAAAAAATTCTATTTTCACCATAAAGTTTTACCAAAAAAAAAGGTATATGGATTCACATATCTTTTTATACTGATCATACGTAATTTGCAATTTTTAATGGTCAAATTAAGTGCGACACCTTCTACGATGTTACACTAACACTATGTTCGGTTGAAGGAATTTGGCAAAGAAAAGAAAATGTTAGTGAAAAAGAAAACAAAATCAAAGAAATATAATTAAATCTCATCAAATTTGTTTGGTTGTTAAAGAAAATGATGAAGAAATGAATGGAGGGATGTATGTGGTGGAGAAGGAGAGAGGTGTCAAATAGGTTTTTTCCTCATTTTCCTCATTATTTTGTGAGGAAAACTTATAATCCTCAAATACACTATATTTTTTTTTAAAGTTTTCCTTTATTATTTTTCTTATCAACCAAACAATAAAAAATATTTTTCTTTGAATTTTTTTTTTTCTTTCCTCCATTAAAACCCTCGAGCCAAACATAGTTGAAATGACAGAAGTCCATAGGCCGTGTTGGGCTGGTGAATTTAATGCTAAAAATATTGTTTGGTTACGGCCATGGTTCGCCGGATTGGCGATTTTTCGGCTGGAACGGGGTTATCGGAACCGGATCGGGCAACGGCGTTCCGTCGCACCGGAGTAGAACGGGGTTGTGTTAAGAATGGGCAAAATCGGCCGATATCTCGCCGGAACGCCGATCCACACCGATAAATCGGTTCTTCACGGCGGGCCGGAACGGGAAGGTGGACGCGGGAAGAAGATGGACTCGGGACTGGAGATTGTTCTTCATTTTTCAGTCGGCCTGGAACGGTGGTGTTTTGAAGGATGATGGTGGTGGCGGGATGGTTGCCGGCGGGAGGTTTGGTGGCGTTGGATGATGAGATTGGAATGGGATGCTTGAAAATAGGAAGGCAGAGGGCCGCTGGAGAAGCCAGGATTTTGCTTTGTTTCTTTCTTTTTTTTTTTTTTCTTTTTTGTTAATCAAATTTTACATATTATCTTAATTATTTAGAAATTACATTTAGATGTTTATTCTTGTTTCTAAATGTATAATTCTATATTAATTCAAGATATAATAAAGTTATATTTTTAAATATTTTATTTTTTTTATATGTAAATTTGAATTTTCAATTTACAAAAGAATAAGAATATATAAAAAATTAATGTATAACATGTCTTCTATTTTGTTTGTTTTAACAAAAAGTTAAATCATATTAAGAAATATATAACACTTAATAAATTGTAATTTATATAGAATGATGGAAAATTTTTAACTATTTGTTTACATGTCAAAAAATTAGAAATCATTATAATTAGTTCCTAATATATTTCATCAAAAATGCGCTAAAGGATGTTACAAAATTTTGTACATTATTATTCTACACTTATTAGTAATGTTATAATTTTATTCTGTCAAATTCACTTTCATTATATTATTGAATAATTGAATGAACAATTTAAAAAACAATATCCTCAATACTGTTATAAGAAAACTTTATGAAATCTAAATCAATTTATAATGCATAAAATTATGTTATTGTCTAATATAAATACTATTAGATATTCTTATGTGTTTTAACATTTTTTGGCATTTTTTTGAAATTTTTTAATGCTTTAAATCACAAAATGTGCGGAACGTCCGCGATCGTTCCGCGATATTGCAATGAAACTGGAACAATAGTTCCCGTTCCGTTCTCCGTGACCGTTCCTGCGAACCATGGTTACGGCTGTTTTGGTGCGTGTTCCACTTTTCGAAAAAATATTGTGGATTTAAAAAATAATATTGTCATAGCAAGGAGTATCATGCACAGTAATTTGTTGAGCCTTGTTTTTCACCAGCTACGCTGTTTAAACAAAGAAATTTGCGTCTGCGAATTGTCCAAAGTTTGGTTTCTTTTGCCTGCTTGTCCAAAATTTCCATCATTGATTGGCCCTTTCAGCCCTTCATAAATATGTGATTTAACATACGGAGAAGGAAGTAGAAGCTAACATCATATCAACCCAAAATTCTTGCCCTTCTCCTGAGGAAAGTATAAATACCACTAAAACAAATTAGCAAATTCCACCGGAATCTGCCGCAAATTCGTCGAAAAACAATATTTTCTACAGAATTCCGATAGAAAAATTTTCAGTTGGAAAAAGCTTCATCATAATTTTTTTATTTTTTTTTTTCAGAGGAAAATTTGCGCAAAAAATTTGCATTGGATTTCGACATTTTAGAAACTGACTCTAGCTTTCCATCTCTAATTCGAAAATTCCCTTGAGAAAAATTCCAGCAGAAACTTCGCCAGTTTTTTATTGGAGTTTATCAAGACAAACTCCGACTGAAAACCAACAGAAAATTCCACTGATTTTTTTTAGGGCATTTTTTTTTTATTTCGGGGGATTTGGTCTCACAAGTTCGTTGGAAATATCTTTTAAGAAAACAATTTTTTTATTTTGTTTTAGGTTTACTAAATCTATAACCTATTCATATTAATGTTACATCTAATAATAAGCAAAAAAATATCAAATAATAAATATTCAATTATATCCAAATTATAAAATAAAAAAAAATATAATTTGATAAATGCTTATTGTAAAAATATTTAAAATACAAACAAAATATAAAAATAAGCATCCTAACTATTGGCCCTTGTCGGCATCATCACATCTGCAAAGTAGTTGCCATCATCATCATCATCATTGAAAGTTTATAGGGTCTTAGAGGGATAAAGAACTCAGATGAGTCAGATACGATATAGATATACTGAACTGGAACTTCCAGACAAGATTGAAATTCCAGGGATAATAAAAATAGACAGAGCAATAAATGAAAGAGATAAAGGTATTTATAGTAGTTCGGCAAGTCTACTCTACTACTTAAGCCAGAAGACTTAGAATTTTGAACCTGCACTTTGATTAATAATAACAGTTACAAAATACGAAGTACCAAACAACTAGAGCCAAGCACTGGATCAATCTTCAGAGGCTGATCAAGAGAAACAAATACTCTGACTAAATCACATCAGATGTTGCAAAGCACTCACTCAACTTTTCACTAGCAATATTGCTTATACAAGTTTATTGTGAGCCTTATTACTTTTGCTAGTCTTCTTGTCACTAAATAACCTTAGTTACTACCAAATATACAATGACAGAAAACGACCTCATATTTTGCATGTTTCCTTCTATAGATGGACAGCTACATCTTTTAGTCAAATGGAAAGTTCCTTAATTGATGCAAGTGCTAGTTTCCTTGTGAATCATTTCAAATCTATTGCCAATCATTCCATATGAGAAATTGGGCATAATTAAAATATTCTTGGAAACAAACCTAACAAACTCCCCCTTTTTGATGATGACCAATGCAATAAGTCTCCCCCTGTCAAATGTAATCATAGCACATATCTTGTACAAGTCTATATTCCTACCATAGATTAGTATCTCAATATCATAACAACATCATCACAGGGTAAGAGTACAAAAGATGTAACAGTTTGAGATGTAAATATAATTAACGTCAACATGTTTCAGAGCAACAGATTCAGCGTCATAAATTGCTTAAGTGACAAAACATCAAGCAATCAAAAGTTGACCTCAAGATAATAGTCAAAATCAGCAGTTGAAAAGTTGAGACATATGAGACTTAATCATGAGATTTAATCTCCCCCTTCATCATCAAAAAGGCTAATGGTCATGGTAACATTTGTGAACATTTGAACATTTTATTTGGATACCCAAATTATGCAGGAAAGTTTTTAATTCCTAATTTCTCTTTAAGAAAGTATAATCTTTCGACTAATGGTTTTGTAAATATATAGCAAGTTGATTTGTGGTATCCATATAGTTTATGCAAATATCTCCATTAACAACATGATCCTTAATAAAATGATGCCTTATCTCTATGTGCTTGGTGTATGAGTGGTGTACAAAATTCTTTGTGATGCTAATAGCATTAGTATTATCACGATTGATAGGAACACATGAAAAATCAAGACCAAAGTCACAAAGTGTTTGTTTCATTCATATTACCTATGTGCAGCAGTTTCCTAGAGCCATGTATTTTGCTTCTGTGGTGGATAAAGCTACAACATTTTGTTTTTGCTGCACCAACTTACTAAGCATTGACCGAGGAGTTGGCAAGTTCCAGTCGTACTTTGGCAGTCAATTTTGCACCTGGCATAATCAGCATAAGAGAATATAATAAGAGTAAAAGAGTTTGACCGAGGATACCAGAGACCTAGTTGGGGAGACCTTTTTAGATATCAAAGAATTCTTTGCACGTCTTTGAGATGTGATTCTTTTGGATCTCCTTGAAATCGAGCACAAAGATTAGTGAAAAATAGTGTATCTAGTCTGCTTGTAGTTAAATATAGCAGACTTCCAATCATCCCTCAGTACAAGGTCTCATCTATGCTGTTCTCAGATGGATCAAGTTCCAGCTTGGTGTTAGGTGCCATTGGAACTGGTGTTTTCTTACAATCCTCCATTCGAAACTTTTTTAGTAATTCGCTAGTGTACTTTTCTTGACAGAGAATAATTCCTTGAGGAGTTTGTTTAATTTGGAGACCAATAAAGTAATTGAGATGTCCCATAAGACTAATTTCAAATTTAGTTTGTATCTATGTAACAAAGTCTTCACAAAACTCAAATTTTGTTCCCCCAAAAATATAACATATACATAAATTTGCACTAATAAAATATCATTTTGAGAGTTTTTTGTGAAAAGAGTGCTGTCAACTGTCCCCATACAGAATCCTTTTAATGAAAGAAAGTTGCTTAGGCGTTCGTACCAAGCTCTAGGGCCTTGCTTTAGACCATAAAGAGCTTTTGAGAGTTTAAAAATGTGATTTGGAAAAGAGGGATTTTTGAACTAGGTAGCTGTTAAACAAAGACTTCCTCTTTCAAAACCCATTTAAGAAGGCACTCTTTACATCCACTTGAAAAAGAGTAAAATATTTATGAGATGCATAAGCTAAAAGCATGCGAATGGATTCAAGTTGTGCAATAGGAGCATAAGTTTCATCATAGTCAATACCTTCCTGCTGAGAGTATCCCTTGGCAACTAATCTTGCCTTGTTCTTGATAACATTACCTTTACCATCAAGTTTGTTTCGAATACCCACTTAGCTCCTATCACAGGGTGTTCTAATGGTCTTTCAACTAAGTTCAAGACTTTATTTTTGTCAAACTGTAAAAGTTCGTCCTTCATAGCTTTAACCCAGGGTTTATCACTTAAAGCTTCTTTAATGCTTCCGGGTTCTGTAAGAGAAAGGAATACAATATTAGTAACATTAGAAGATTCCTCTTTTGCACGAGATCTTGTGGTAATTCCTGCTTAGGGATCCCCAATTATGTTGTTGGTTGGATGACTGGAAAATTGTTTGAATTTTCTCATTTTTTCATCACCATAATTGTTGGAACTTCCAATCGTATCATCTGTTGGGGGATTACTCCCTTCTAAAATCTTAGGATCTTTGCTTTGTTGAATAACTTCAATAACCTGTTCAGCTCCTACAGATTCAATGCTCAAGGTTTCCTTGGCAGCTAGAGGGTTAGTTTCATCAAATACCACATGAATGGTTTCTCGAATTACTCGATTTTGTTTGTTAAAAACTTTATATGCTTTACTATGAATTGAGTATCCAACATAAATACCTCGTTAGATTTTGAATCAAATTTACCTTGTGGGTCTCTATCGTTGAGAATGTGACACTTGCATCCAAAGACTTGAAAATAGGAAATGTTTGGAACTTTTTCATTCCACAATTCATAAGGTGTCTTTTTTATGAAAGGTATGAGGAAAACTATATTGATCACGTAGCATTCCATATTGATTGTTTCTCACCATAAGGTATTTAGAAGACTGTATTCATTTAGCATTGATCGCGACATTTCCTGGAGTACCCTATTTCCTAGAATACCCTTTTGTTGGGATGTTCTAGGAGCAGAAAAGTTATGAGCATATCCAAATTCATCATAAAAATTATTAAAATTCGAATTCTCAAATTTTCTAGTCCATGATCACTTCTTATGGACTTAATGGTGTAAGCTGTTTCATTTTGTATTCTCTTTGTGAGTAGAATGAAAGATTTTAATGCATCATTTTTGTGAGACGGAAATAGCACCCAAGTGAAGTGTGAAAAATCATCCACAATTACAAGCACATATTTGCTACCACAAAGAGTTTGAGTTTGCATTAGACCAAAAAGATGTAGATGAAGAAGATCATGCAGTTTTAAGGAAGATACATTATTTATAGGCTTGGAAGAAGTTTTTGTCTATTTTCCTTTAACACAAGCATCGCAAACTTTATTTTCACTAAAGTTCAGATTTGACATACCTCTTACAAGACCCCTTTTAACAATATGATTCAGCAAATTTATGTTTGCATGACCTAAGCGTCTGTGATGTGTCCAACTAGAGTTTTCTAATGCAATGAGACATTCTACATTTTGGTTTATGAGATCACTCAGATTAATGCAATAAATATTCCTATCTCTAGTGGCAGTGAATATAGTTACATCATTTTTTGACACAATGTAAAGTAAAGGTTGAAAAAGTACCTGATAGCCACTATTACATAGTTGGCTAATACTTAGCAGATTGTGTTTTAGCCCTTCTACCAGCCAGACTTTTTCTATGCAAGTTCCAATGTTTTTGCCAACAGTACCTTTTTTGACTATTTTGCCTTTGGTGTTGTCTGCAAATAAGACATTTCTTCCATTGAATTGTTGTAGTTCTGAGAAGAATGACTTATCTCTTACCATATGTCTAGAACATCTATTGTCCAGATACCATTTTTTACTTGTTTTCTTTGTTAGCTCCTGCATCACAGATGTTTAACCTTTTAGGTACCCACTTATTGCTGGGTCTTGGTTTGTTAGTCTTTTTAACCTACACATACTTAGTTTCGATTTGTCTTTTTATTGGACATTTATAGGATAAGTGACCAACATGATTGCAAGTATGGTAGATTATGGGATTTTTAGGAGTTCTTTTTATAAGAGGCATTTTCCCTTTTAGTTTCCTCTTTAGTGAGTAATTTTCTTCCAGAAGAATCTCTACTTACTTTTCTATTTCTTTATTCTTTAGAACTATTCTATTTCTATCTTTCAATCCTTTTTTTATGATATTACTATAGACATGGACTATCTCTGCCTTTTCATTAATAGTCTTCTGTAATTGTTCCTTAAGAGAGTTTAATTCTATTTCCAATTTAGCTAACTGATTGTGACACTCAATATGTATGTTCGGTGAACTGGTACTTTCATGATCAAACTCAAAACTTTCAGAGTCGAATACAGAATTGAAACTTACCTGCTTATCTGCTCTTAGATAATTATCTTCAATGTCAAATTGATCTGAGTCAAAGTCGTTCGATGTAATTATAATGGCTCTTGGTCTGGAACTTCTTTCAGGTTTGGGACTTCTTCTCAACTTTGGACAGTTTGGTCTTCTGTGACCCACTTCATGACACTCATGGCGTATGATTTGTTCTAGTTTCTGATATTCATTTCTCTTGTAGTTGGATCTTGCGTCCTTTTTGAATTTCCTTTTCGCTTGAGTGAGTTGCCTCAAACGCCTAGTAACCATCACAATTTCCTCATTTATGGTTTCTTCATCAAGGTCTCTCAAGTCATCATTCCAGTCTCTATTTTCAGCACTGAAAGATATGTTTTTCTTATTCTTACCTCAAAACTTCCTTCCTTACTCAAGAGAGTCATTTTATGTGAGGTAAGGGATCCAATGAGTTCACCCATAGTCATCTTTTCCAAATTCTTTGCTTCATGAGTAGCTGTTACTTTCGGATTCCATTATTTGGGTAAAGAGTGAAAGATTTTTCTGACTTGCTCGCTTTCTGAGATAATTTTTCCCAGAGCAAACATTGGGTTCATAAATTCCATAAAGCGACTTATCAATTCATCTATTTTCATTGAAAACATTTCAAATTGGTGAGTAAGAAGAGCAATTCGTTCCAATTTTACCTGAGAGGTTCCTTCATGGCTAATTTGCAACATGTCCCACATTTCTTTCGCTGAGGAGCTAGTACTAACGTGATTGTATTCTTCTTTGATAAGGGCACATGACAGAAGATTTTCTTGTCTTCCATCTTAAGTTCCATTCTGCCTTTTGGAGACATTTCAGAATTCATTGGAATAAAAGGCCCATCAATGACAATGCTCCAAAGATCATAGTCTAGTGCTACGAAAAACTCTTGGATTCTATTTTTCCATGTAGAATAATTTGTTCCATTAAGCAAGGGTGGACGAGTATGAGATTGTCCTTCTGCATAAATTTCAAAACTAGAGGCAACCATTAGAGAGAAATCAACCTGGCTCGAATGCCAATTGAAAGTTTATAGGGTCCCAGAAGGATGAAGAACTCAGATAAGTCAAATAAGATATAGATATACTGAACTAAAACGTCTAAGGATAATAAAAATAGACAGAGCAATAAATGAAAGAGCCTAAGTCAGAAGACTTAGGATTTTGAACCTATACTTTGATTAGTAATAACAGTTACAAAATACAAAGTACCAAACAACTGGAACCAAGCACTAGATCAATCTTCAGAGACTGATCAAGAGAAATAAACATTTTGACTAAATCACACCAGATGTTCAGAGTACCCACTCAACTTTTCGCTAGTAATATTGCTTATACAAGTATATTGTGAGCATTATTGCTTTTGCTAGTCTTCTTGTCAATAAATAACCTTAGTTACTACTAAATATACAATGACAGAAAATGGCCTCATATTTTGCATGCTTCGTTCTATACATGGACAACTGCATCTTTTAGCCAAATGGAAAGATCCTTGATTGGTGCAACGACTAGTTTCCTTATGAATCTTTTAGTCAAATGGAAAGTTCCTTGATTGATGCAACTGCTAGTTTCCTTGTGAATCATTTCAAATCTGTTGTCAATCATTCCATATGAAAAATTGGACATAATAAAAATATTCTTGGAGAGAATCCTAACAATCATCATCTCCATGATGATGCTTGAGGCCAGGCACATACAGAGGTGATGTTGTAGATGATGCATGGTTTTGAACTAACCTCATACATTCGACGATCGCATTTAGGAACTTTTGGTGCTCCTGAATAAAATGGTTCACCGATTGGACATTCTCAACTACATGCCATAACTCATCTTTAATCTCTGGGTATTGAAACTATGCATCAAGCTACTCAGTCTGGACTCATTGCTCAATATGGATTCACTCTTACCCATTTCTCCTGCTGTTGCAAAGCCTAATCCAGCTCTGTCCACATTCAAATTACTCTACACCTCCTCTAATTTAGCCTCCTAGCAGGGCATTGTTGTACCTAATTACTCTGTGGGAGGTGTATGGTAGCATGAAGGCAGCTATTGTAATTCAACCGATACATCCACTCCTTCTTGGGGCAACCAACAAGCTATCCAAGCTATCCAAACTCAGCTTGAGACTACTGGGTCTCTAGACTACCAGTACCATTTGTTGAGTTTGGGATTGAGATAGCACCTACTGGAAGCTCCCTACAAGATAAAAATTTAATAAGTAAATGCACTATTAATTAAAGGGAATCAAATATAAATAATATTTTAGAAACTTATGGTAGCTCTTATCACTCTCTCATCGACCAAGCTTCTATCGGCCCGGCCCATATGTGGTGTATACATGCAATGTACATGATGTAATTTACTGTTTAACTTACCAACTGCATCCCTCGGGACACAAGTAGACCCTTGTTAGAACTTTGGGGTGGGGTTGTTGATAAAATTGTTAAGTTCCTATTATTATTAATTTAAATATTAAATTAAAGAATTAATAAATATTTTTCTTGCTCAATAATTTTCTTGCTAATTGATGAAAATTTAGAATTATAGGAACACGAGTTGAGAAATTGCAAAAAGGGACAACTTGGCACAAGTTGGTGAAAAAGCTAGCATGATTTCTTGTGATTTAATTAAGGATAAGAATCTTTTTATTTATTCTATTGTTTTGTTTCTTTTAGAAAACTTTGTTACCCAGTATAAATAGACATTTCAAACACTTTGATTAGGATTCTAATTTTGATTTCTTGATTAGAGATTAGAAGTCTCATGAGAATTTGGGATTTGAATGGGGACAAAGTGGATATCAGATTCATCTAGTAATAGCGTTTCTTCTTCTACCTTTGATTTTATTTTTGAGTCTAGATTTGGTATGATTTTCATTTTTTCTATATGTTGTTTGACAATTTAATTGTGAACTAATTCATTGCTCTAAGATTATATATGGTAGATTTTTTTGAACAAATTGATGCATAATTTTCTTCTATGAAATTAGTAATATTTCTTTTATTGTCCATTTTTTTAATTTAATTGTCTGATCAACAATTAAGTGTATCTCTAAATCCTAGAGGAATTTTTAAAAGAAACTTTAGGGATTGATTGATTATAGTATAGCCTAGGTTTAGTTATTCAAGTAGAGGAATAAATTAATTAATTCATGAGTAGGATAGGAATATATATGCTTACCTTAGGTAGTTGATTAAGTGGTATAACCCACCCATCCATTTAGTTAATCACATAGGAATATGCTAAATTAAATAGATTAGTGATTTAATCGCAATTAATTCGAGAGAGTTTTGAAGTTGCATAAGACTCAATATTAATAAATTGCTATTTATTTCATAGGAAAATATTGTACTTAATTAATTCAATTTACAAAATCATGATTGTAGTCTTCTTCATCCTAATAGAAACTTAATTAGCACATTTTTCCTATTTTGATTAGTTTAATTTTAGTTCCAACATAATTAATCATTGTTTGAAGAAAACCAGTGTGTGTTAGATTAGTGTTTTGTAGTGGATTATTTAATTTGTAGTGGCATCGACACTTTTCTCATTACTTTATATATTATTTGTTGATATGTGGTTGTTTACATTATCCATTTCATATATAACACTGATCCCCCTTCCCCAAAGTCTGGCCAATTGAGGCTTCATCTGCTATTGTATAAGCATGGATTGGAGAAACAATCGGCGGTTGGGAGCTATGTGGAGATGAGGTTAGTGGGGGTGTATATGTAGGTGGAGGGTGTGAAGAAAAATACCATTGCGAGAATTACTGTGGGAGATGAAAAGTGGATTACCTCACAATAACGAATAAGGTAGATGGCGATGAAGAGGAAGAGGAAGAGGATAAATAAGCAGAAAGGAAAGAAAGGCATGGATATGACATAGTCATATATGGAGGTAGAGGCTGACAGATGCGATGGTAGGCTATGTCCTATGAATCTGAGGGGGCCAATGGAGCATGACACCTACCCTAACTTGTGGCCCTACATTGGTCGGTATGTCTACATCTATCAGTAGCAGAGGGTCGGGTCATCTATAAAGATTAAGAAAACATAAATCAAAATTCAATTTATTGACAATAATATTATAACAAACTATAATTTGCAATGGAAATAATTAATAAAAGAATTTAATATGAATCACGTTACATGAAGAGAAAAACAAGCATTATACTAACAACAAAATTTAACCATCAAAACAATTGTCAAATTCGTTAGTATCATCATCATCTCAAATTTGTCTTCATCATTGCTAAGTTATGGATCTTCTTGTTCATCATCAATAATGACACCATCAACATATTGTACATTTGACTTATCTATCAAGCTCTTTATTAAGTCATTTAGAGTTACTATATCAACATGTGATGCTATGCCATTCTGATATGCCACTTCAAAAGAATTTCTAATTTTCACTGTACCACTTGCATTTGTTTTTATAATTGCCTACTAATTAAGCTTATTTCTAATTCCACTATGGAAAAGTTCAACATTTCTAATGAAATTTTCTGACGGCTTCAAACGGATTTATGATGGAACGAAAAATTGCTGACTGAATTCCGATGAAAATTTTCTTGTTGAAAAAACTCTCATTACAAATTATTTTCAATCTAATTTTCGGCTAAAGCTTCTGCCTCAAAATTTTTTAGTGGATTTCGGTCAACTTTGTGATAGAATTTTGACAATGTCGAACTGTCAAATTTTTGTCGCGTTTCTGATAGTTTGTTCCGCCAAAAAAAAAATTAGACGCCATTTTGTCAATTTTTCAATGGATTTTTTTTTATATTTTTTGTTTTATTTTTTACATTTTTCAACAAATAATAGATGAATTTTTTGATGGATAATTATCAAAATTATTATTTATTTAGAATCATTTCCGTCAGAAGGCCCTCAGCTTTCCATCAAAAATTTATTATTTTTTAAAATATTTTTGAAAAAAAATTATTCAATTACACCTGTAACCTATTGATACATCTTGTATGTAAAATAAAATACATTTATAGTACAAGAAAATTAGGAATAAATGGAAAAATAATTTAAAATAAAAGGCAATTTTATATATACAAGTTTAAAAGTTATGATTTGTAATTACAAAAGCCAATAAAAAAAATTCTATCTAGCGGCCGCAAGTATCAACATCATCATCGAAACCAAAATAGTCATCTTGCTCGATGCCATGCTGCTACTGGTCATGCTCACTTTGCTGCAACTGAAGCTACTGGTGGTAGGTTGGAGGGACAAGGGTGGGAGCAAGCTATTGGAACCCAACGGAACATCCCTCTACATGATTAATTGAGAGATCAAAATTTTATGTCGCACCCAATTGCTCTTAGATCATGCTCCATATATCATCAATACCAGCCAGCAAACGACCTCCAAATGTGCCTCCAACTGGGTTTTAACTAATGCACTAAACTCCTCCTACGGCATACTGGTGTAGGAAGGCGACTGCTGGTAGCTCAACCCACAAACCCGTCCCTTCTTGTTGAGGCCACCCATAGTCTCAGTCCACAACTCAGCTTAAGACTAGTGGGTCTTTGCACTGCTCCCAACACCTTCCGGCTAAGACTGGGACTGCAGCATTTGCTGGAAGCTATCGTGCAAGGTACAAAAATAAATATATGAATGCAATATAATGTAACTAAAATAATCTTATGTCATATGTAATAAACTTACAGCAACTTTCCTTGCTCTCTCGTTAACCTAACTCCTATCTAATGGCCCCTGGTGGGTACAGGCAAAAACTTCCTCCAACATCAAGGGCCTCTGCAACTCCTGAGCCTATATGGAGAATAAGAATTTACATAAGTGTATTATATGTACATAATACTAAACTACAAGGATTATAAGAAAAAATTCGATTGAGTCTCCCTCAAAATCAATCTTTGCCAAAATAAAGAGAAAAATAAAAGCTCATTAACAACTAAAATAAATGATAACACATTATCATTTGGGAAAAGCAACAACCATTCCCCATCAAACCAAAATATAAACAAATAACAAAAGGGAAAGGCACCAACTTAATCCTTTCCCATCAACCAAAATATGAACGAATAACAAATGAGAATAGCATCAATCCTTGCCTATCATCCATGTCATGCAAATATTATAAGCATAAGGGAAAGTGACAAACATTCCAAATATAGACTAAGTTTACTAAAGTCTAAAAGTTAGAAAAGTTACTGAATGCTTCACATATATCACGATGGTTATACTATCTTCGATATAGAGGGATCTACTGATCTCATAAACCCGATTCTTCTTAGCCTGTGTGGACTTCTTCTGAAAATCTTAGGACTGCTAATGCCGGTATAGGGCAACTCAAGTGTCATTGCCAATGCACTCCAGCATCTTGCTCATCTTTCGGGTGTGGCCATACATGTCGTTCAAACGATAACCCCCTCTAGTGTCAAAGGCCCTTTGAAAATGGCCATCGTGCTGGGGGTCCTAAGCGATATATCTTTGTAAAATAAAAGAAAATCAGTTAGTGTACTTTACAATACATAGACATAATTTATAAAAGTAAACATATTTATAATATTCATATAACTTCCACTCCCTGAACATCAAGTTTTGAAGAGCATAGGGGATATTCGACCAGCTCCTATACGGCTCCAATACCTTGCTCTTGATCACCCTCATCAATAACTTGGTACCATTGAGCAAGGGTGTATACCTGGATAAAATAATTTTTAACAATAATATATAATTATCAAAACAACAATAAAGTAACATTTATATAACAATTCAAACTCACATGTAGCTTCCCTTATGAAGCAAGTATACCCTACCAGAACTATAGGATGGGGACTCTAATCCTTTCTTGTTCAATGATTGGCTAGCTGAAGAATGGACTGCTGGTGATGCTGCTGCTGCTGATGTGGAATGAACGAGTAGAGTAGCAGAGGATGGTTGAGTACCAAGTAGAGTGATAGATATAATGAAATGCCTATGGGTAAAGTAGATGATAGTAGGTATGAGTAATGCTGCTGTGAGTGTAGGTGTGGGGAATGGTATGTGGACGACCTCACAGCAACAGAAGATGACAAGGGAGGAGTATTGTGGCTTTTGGTGGAGGGAAGATATGGGGTAGGCATAAATCGATGACCAACCAACAAGGTGGTGGGAGACTGGTTGGTGGATAAGTGTGCCTAATGAGTTGGAGAATTCGTCCCCCTATCTTAGCCAGAACCCCAACCTTGGCCAATGGCAGAGGGCCAAAAACCATATGTATGCAATATTTTCGTTCGTCAAATGCATAAGAATAATTAATAATTAGACTCAATAAGGCACATTAGTTAAAATTGAAGTTTAGATATATAGAATATATCATTCATTCATCAGATAAATTCTTTAGTCTTTCTATCTCTCGGATCTATTGTTGTAATAAGAGGACAATTTTAATGGTCCATTGATATTCCAATTCTTGATTAGTTGTCATTTGCAACAATAGATTTGGGTAGACAAAAAGACTAAAGGTTTTATGCAATGAATGAATGAATTTTTGAAAAGAAATTTTGATTAAGCCTGTAAGGTTATTAACTTATTTTCTAACCAAATATTATTTGGTTCGAAAATTATGTAACTACTTCCTGCCAAAAATGCCAAGACTATGGAAAATTATATATTCTTCAATCATAAGTTAAAAATTCACTTGAGGTCGGCCACAAGACCTAAAGTGAATTTTCAACTTAACCTAAAGTGAATTTTCAACTTATGATCGTAAAATAATTTTCCACAGTATTGGCATTAATCTTTAGGAGTCATTACATTTGTCTTTTCTGGGGTTCTTGGAATAGCATTGTGAAGATGAGATGATGAAATTTTTATTCTTTATATTTCTAACCTTTGAAATATCTTTGAGATAGATGTGGTTGAGATGCAAGTACGAATAGGGAGGAGCTGGTTGGTATAATAGGCTATTCTATAATTAGGCGCAATGATAATTCGATTATACTTGGCAATATAAATCATTTTAAGTTATATTTTTAATCATTTAAGTTTAAAATAATTTGTAAGTTAACCATTTAGAATAAGATAGAATTTAATCTCGTAAGCTACATTTGTTATTTTGGATAGTTTTGTAATATGGCTATCCAGTTGTGAGCTCTAATAAGGAAAAAGGATAAAGATTGATGACTACATAAGAGATTTAAAATCTTGATCTGGTTTTGTTGATAAAGAATTTGCTTTTTGTAAATCTCATTCTATGTTTTAGGAAGAAAGATTCGCGAAACAAATCTTGCTTGAGTGAGTGGACCTGAATTTTTCAAATCTTTTCAGGATAAGGTGGAGCTCGGAATATAAAATTGTTTACTTCAGATTTTTTTCTAGAATTTTTGAAAGTTTTTAGGTATAAAATTGTTTTTTTAAGGATAAATATCATTTAATTAGTATTACATTTAATTTTTGAATTTTCTTTTTTGCAAAGAAATTTATTCAAAAGCCATAGGCAACCTCATGATTTGGGGGATAATTTGGAATTTTATAATGGGCATATTTGTATTGAATTATGTATGATATTCAAATGTTTTCCATAAAGAACGATGGTTTTTCAATTTATGATGGTTTTAGGGTGGAAATTCATGTGACATACTAAACTAACATATTAATCTAAACATACAAACATACTACATATATTAATTTAAACTAACATATTAATCTAAACTAAATATAATAGCATACAAAACTGACATATTAATCTAAACATACAAACATATAAAACTAACTAAATAAAAAAAATGTAAAAAGATTACTAAACTAACATACTAACTAGATATTAATTCTAATATATTAAGCTAACATACTTAACTAAACATACTATTAATATTCCATATTAACATACTAACTACTAAACTAATCATACTAGCAAACAAAACTAACATATTAATTTGAACATATAAACATATAATATTAAATAAATAAAAAAATGTTAAAAAAAAGAAACTAAGAAAACTAACCGATGCAATGGAGGACGACAACAGCACTTTGATAACTAAAGCAGTGGCTGCGGTCAGCAGCAAGGGCGTAGGCAGTGGCAGAGGATGGTGGGAATGTTTAGGAGAGGGAGGAGGGAGGAGAAAGAAGAATAGAAGAAGAATGAAATGGGGAAGAAGAAAGGACCCCGGGTGATTTAATTTGGTTTTCCAATGGAATTTCTATCGGAAAACAAAGTTTAATTTTAGATAAATTCAATCTTCCATTAGAAATATTCGTCGGATACAATTTTGCAATGGCCTTCCGTTGGACAATCTGTCGGATATGTTCGCACCTTTTCGCACCAACTCCCCTCTAAATTTGCGGATGAATTTGACAAAATCCAATTGATCTCCAATGAACCTATTTGTCCTCGTAAATCCATCAAAAATGCTTCTAAAATTTTCGACAGGCAGCTACTGTCAGAAAAATTTTTTTTTTTTTTGTAGTGTTCTTACAAGATTTGGAACATAGTAAACCTGCCGCGCTTGTTGGGTCATGATGAATGGATCATACTTGTGTGCCTACTCCTTTGTCTAATTTCAATAATGCATTTACTGGTTCCTCTCATAGGATCAAACCACTCACAATGGGACAGGATCGCCTGTGCTTTCTATTCCACCACTTCTTTCAATATTCCATAGTAGTCCTTTTAATGAGCAACCCAATGGATTCCTTTAGCCATAACTCACTACAAAAAACACGAGTTTTCCAATGAAAATTTCAGTAAAAAAGTGACGAGATGCAGACGAATTGTTCTCCATCTGAAATTCGACAATATTCTATCAGTTAATTTGGCAGTGTTTGGTGGGAAAATGGCGCTTAATGTGTGACGGTTTAGGCATCGATACGAAAACACAAACTCAATATATAAAAGTATTAAATCAATACCTCATCGAATACACGAACATGTGCGGATGATTGAAACGAAAGTATTGATCACAACAAATATATTATTATTCCAGCCTTGAACTCTTAGATACGAACTTGTGTGTGGGTTCATTTTAATCAAAAGGTGACATCGACAGGTGCTCTTAATAAAGCAAAGCCAATTAATCACTTTCTGTGAAGTGCTTTGGTCATTTGCTTATAGCGTCCCTAGATCTTATTTTCCTCTTTTCTCTGATTGAGGAACTTCTTTTCATACATGTCTTTTCTCATGCAATAAATCAATCCATCTTGTTTTTGGGTTATTGACCCACACATTTGGATTGATATATAGAACAAAAAACCTAGAAAACTACGTATTTTCCTAATTGATTCCCTGGTCCTAATCATGAAAAAAGATAAAATGGACATTCATGAGACCTTAGTTATATATTTATTTTCCATAAAAAAGTAGATTAAGAAGCTAATCATATCAACAAGTGCATATATGTATACGGACCTCAATTTAGTGTGCTTGAATGAAAGACGAGTTGAAATGGGACACTAATTAAATGAGCATATATGTGCCAAGTAATTAAAATGTAATTAATCTCACTAGTTTTTACTACAAATTAATCTTACAAATTCGACAGTGATTAATTAATGTCTCCCAAACAATTTTGAAATAATTAAGAAGGTGTTTGGATAAGCTTATAACCTCCTTAAAATAATTTTTAAGTTGTTTCAGAGCAACTAAAAAAATTGCTATTTTTTACATAAATTTTCAAAGGAAAGTCGGCAATTTTCGACAGAATGGTCTTCTATTAAAAAAACCACCATTACATCATTGGAGAGGTTGGCCACTTTGGATCCTCTATTTCATTTCTTATGTCATCTCTTATTTCAACTTATTATATTTATATCAAATGTATTTGAATTTCAATCAATTATTTTTATAAAGAAATATTCAAGACACATATCATATATTTATAAAATGGAATAAAAGATGAAATAGGAGATGTAATAGAAGATTTAAATTGGAGGTTGGTATGTATTGGCGAGAATAATGTCATGCCCCAAATTCGGGACATAATACAGTAGTACCCCTAAGTCCAAAGACTCAAAGACACTAAGTCTTAAATCCAATAGAGCACGCTAAATTCTCAAAATATTTTATGAAACAATCCCAAAAATAAATCGTCACAATAAAAGTTAATTCAAATACTTGTCTTAGCAATCAAACTTGAGCACCCAAGATCTCAAAGAAAATTTCCTAATCAACTAACTTGAAATTTTAAACATCAAATAAACCTATTCTATAAATACCCATCTCTTATCACCATCCCCAAGAATGCCCATTTTCCTTGTCCTATACTAAGTTATTTGCAAAATGATGAATCAATATCTCATAAGCGACGCTTCACCTAGTAAATAAATATCCTCCTCCTACCGAATTTGAGCAAGTATAAATATCAAACAAAAGAGAAGAAATCATTAGAGACAAGAATATTCACTTTCAGAAATATAACAACTAGTATACAAAAATTCAAGATTCATACTATCCAAGTGAATCATAGATCATGCTTTCCAGAATAATTCAAAATAGAGATTACATATTTATAAAAAATATTCATTAAATTAATCATGCTCATGAACTCTCGGGATTCTAATTGATTAATTTGACCAAGATCTTAAATACAATGTTGTTAAGTGGCTTTAGAGTTATTAACTACAATGCCCCTTAAGTGGCTTCAGAGTTCTTAACTATAGCGCCGTTAGAGGCTTCAGAGATCTTTCACTACTGTAACCTCATAGCACTGTTACGGAACTCGTTCCTACCGATAGCTTTTTCAATTATTCAGAGTATAGATCCTTTTTACTATTTTTATTTCAATAGAGAATAATATGTTTTATGCAAGATTCAAAAAAAGTAAGTTTTATGCTTGTGAAAAAGTCTTATGAATAGTTACATATTTGCAGATGAAATAATTCTACAGCAAATAAGCCATTAGATTTCAGAATTCAATATGCAAAATTACCTATTTTGATGCATAAATTATTTATGCAAAAAAAGAAGAAGATATTTTCGATGCAAAAAAAGAAGAAGATATTTTCGATAAAAAGAGAATAAAAATTTACTTACTATTTCATGTAGAAAACATTTATGTGAAGAGAATAGTTTCAATAGTAAGAAGAAAGAAATTTACTTACACCAAAATCTTAAAATCCAAAATTTTCCCTCAAATTTGGTCTACCACGTAAGCATTTTCCACCAGTTCTATGATAGAAAAATAGGATGTTAGTACCTAAGAATGAAACTTCCTACGGATTTTTAAAGAACAATTTTTCTTATTAGCATGTCATTTAAAAGTATCTTTAGTGCCACTTTAAAATGTTATTTAATACATTTTTGGTGATATTTTAATGTATCATCTAATATATTTTTTGTTGCATTTTATTAATATCGCAATAGTGGTAAATTAGTGACATTTAGTAGTGGCAAATGGGTGGGTTGGATTGGTTATGGGTCGGGTTCAAAATGGGTTGAGCTCAAAATGGGTTTATATTTATGGGTTGAAAACGGCTTGGATTGGATTTGGGCGAGCCCAATACAAAAAAAACAAAAATGTAAACTTTTTGCTAAATATATTGTTATACTATATTCTTTTTATCTTTATTTGATTTATGTTAATTAATTATTATCAAATCTTGTTAATCAAGTAAAATCAAACAAATTATGTAAACGTATAATTTAGTTATTATTTTATAATATTTATATTTTTTTCTTTTAATACAAAATAACAATCTTGCTCAATGAATAAAACATAACTATTTAAAATATTTTAATTTTTTAGTACAAAATGTTTACATTGTACCCAACAAAATGTTTACTACACTAGTCGTATTTGTTTTTTGTTTTTTACTTTATATATTTAGTCAATATTTGAAAAAGTACTATTTATGTTATTTTTAATTTTTTCAATCTAGTCCATTGTCATTTATCACAATGATCAAATTCAAATTCGATTCGACATAAAAGTTTTACTATCATTTTAAAACAATAAAATATGCATATATCTTGAAAAATATGTCTTTTTAAGAATAAAAATATAAACCATTTAAATTTAAATTCTTATATCTACCTAAATTATTATTTTTAAATAAAATACTCAAAAATATTGAAATATAATTAATTTTTTTAATTTTTTAAAATATTATAACTGAAAATGAAAATAAAGTTGGGGGCCTTTCTTCATGTGGAGGCAAAGGAAATAAAATGGATGGCCGCAGTCTATCCTCTCACATGCTACCATTACACAATAAATTTGTTGTGTTTACTTATTTATATTTTGGCAATTCGTAAAAATTGAAAAAAGAAAGAAGAAAAATATTTTTTTTATTTATTTTCATATTGCAAAGTTGAAAAAAATATGGGGGCTATAAAATTAACTGGCTAAATTATTTTATAAAAAATTGGAGTTTATAAACCAAATGATGAAATCATCAATTTTTAGATCATAATCTCAAGTAAAAAGTTAATTGATTAATTCATTCGAATTAAGTTAATAAATTAATATTTTAAAATTAAATGAGGTGGAGAAATGGTAAATGATTAATCGATGATATATAATTTATCTAATTTTTAATTCATTATTTTTTTCATTTTCAAAGTGTTATAGAAATAAAAATAAAGTGGGGTATGATCTTGGGAGAATGAGAGAATGAAAGGGTAATTTTGCAACTAAAATTATGTTGAATTATTTAGAAACTACACTCAACCCATTTTAAACCTATTTACATTTGAAACCCATTTCAACCCATTAAAATCCAATCCATATTCAACCAACTAAAACCCAACCCAACCAACCCAAAGTGAATTGGGTTGGAACCATGGGTTTAGACCCAGCTTACCCCCCTAGTGACATTTATACATTTACTTACACCACTACAAATGGCACTTTTAAAAAATGCCATTAAATATAAAATTACTACTACAACACTATTTAAGTGGCACTTTTTAACGCCACTAAGTGCAACTTTTCTTGTAGTGGAGACCAAAGAATCTACGTCCACATGCATCAAAGAGAAAACGAACTGACACATAGCTGTCTATTGGAAAGAAGCTCGCTCCACTCAAAAATTAAGTAATGGTTAAACCTTAAACACATAAATTAACAAATATAATAAAAAAAATAAAAAAATTAGGAGATAAATGTTAAAACCGAGAAGGATCTATTATCAAAACTATGAAATAATAGTAAAGCTCTTCGATGAAAATTGATAATAAGATTTAATGTGGTTCATCAATGTGCTTAATTCACCCAACAAGGAAAAGGATTTTATTGATCTCAAATCAAAGTGCAAGTACAAACTTGAATCCTATAAATCTCACGAGAACACCTAACACCCTCGTTCTAAACTCCATCTTGAGAAATTGACTCAAAAATAGTAAAGAAGCCCTTGTGTTATGTCCATGTTTCACTCGTTAATGATTGTCCCGAAAGAAAACTAAATTTTTACTCGCAAAAATAAGTCCTTGGTCCATGGGCCTATGCATAGCACTACGGTGCTGGCTTTCTAGCGCCTGTAGCTGCGAGCCCGGCATCGCGGTACCGGCTACTAGATACCTGGCGCTACAGCGTTGATATTCTAGCTTCGCGGCGCCAGCTGCTGAAAACTTACCCAGTCTCTGCATCTGCCGTTTCACACTATTTCTTCCATTTCTCGTCATATGTGGCTCAAATTTCAAGGCAAAATCAATAATTCTCCACCTTGACTTGAAATTCACCATCCTTCTTCTTTGTTCCTACCCCCAAAAGGGCCTGTCATCTGAGTCTGCAAAATCTGATAAAATCCAAGCAATGCTCAAATTTGATTCCCGGAATAGCTTTAGTCAACATATCTGCCGGATTTTCCTTAGTCCTAACCTTGTCAAGTTGAACGACACCTTGAGACACCATATCCCGAACAAAGTGATACCTTATGTCAATGTGCTTTGTTCTCTCATGAAATGCTTAATTCTTTGACAAGTGTATGACACTCTAGCTATCACAAAATATTGAAGTAATCTTAGAATCCATACCCATATCCCAATCAGCCCCTTTAGCCAAATGCCTTCCTTCACATCTTCAGCCAAATCCATGTACTCAGCTTCTATTGTAGACAATGCAACTGATATTGCAAAGTCACCTTCCAGCTTACCGCATAACTCAAAACACAAAACACATACCCAGTCATGGACCTTCTGCTGTGCAAATCTCCTATATAATCCACATCCATATAGCTAATAATTATAGTAGTAGAATTCAATTGACTATACCTCAAACATTTGTCTGCAGAGCCTCTTAGATACCTCATGATCCATTTCACAACCTACTAATGGGTCTTTCCTAGTTTGTCCATATATCTGCTCACAACACTGACTACATGTGAAATGTCTGGCCTAGTGCATACCATGGTGTATATCAAGCTACCCACTACACTGGCATACAACACATTAGACATGTGCTCCACCCCCTCCTTAGTACTAGGTGATAGATCTGATGAGAGCCTGAAATGAGTTGCACGTGGTGTACTAACTGACTTGGACTTATCCATCCCAAATCGCTCAAGTACTTTTTCAACGTAATGTTGTTGAGACAAGTACAACATTCATGCATATCTATTGCGGATGATCTATCTCCATGCCCAATATCTTTTTTGCACTGCCCAAATCCTTCATCTCAAATTTTTCACTTAATCGAGCTTTTAATTGGTTGATCTCAGATATGTTTCTAGAGACAATCAACATATCATCAACGTACAACAACAAATATACGAGAAGGCTATCACAACAAATTTTGTAATATAAGCAACAATCAAATTTGCTTCTTTTATATCCTATCTTGGTAATAAAAACATCAAACCTCTTACACTACTTACTGCCTAGGAGACTGTTTCAAGCCATATAATGACCTCTTCGAAAGATATGCTTGATTTTGTTTCCCGAAAACAAAGAATCCCTTTGGTTGGCTCATGTAGATTTGTTCCTCCAACATTCCATGCAGAAATGCTGTTTTCACATTCATCTGCTCTAGCTCCATATCAAACAGAGCAACCATGACAAGTAAAACATGAATGGAAGTATATTTTACAATTGGGGAGAACACTTTATGAAATTCAACTCCCTCTCTCTACGTAAAACTCTTGGCAACCAATCAAGTCTTGTATCTAGCATCCTTAACACTAGGAATCCCTTTCTTTTTCTTATAGATCCATTTGCAACCTACAATCTTCTGCCATTTGGGTACATCAACCACCTCCCATGTGCCATTCTTATGAAGAGACTCTATCTCTTCACTCATAGCTGCAATCCATTTGTCAGAATCTGGCCTGGAAATTACATCTTTGTATGAGACTGGATCATCTTCTATAAACTCCTCGATTGAACTCAAAGCATAAGCTACCAGATCTGAGTAAGCAAACCATTGTGGTGGTTTGATCTGCTTCCTTTCCCTATCATGAGCCAAGCGATAATTTTGTAGTGGTTTATTTTTCTGTTGTTGATTAGGTGATAATACGCTCTCACCAGCTTTATCTACCACCTTCTGTTTCCCTTTTGAAACTTTTGGAGTGTCAAGTTCAAACTCCATCTTTTCCTTAATGCTCTTTGACCGCTTTCGGGCTGTGCCACCTTTTTCATCATTGCAGACTCATCAAATATCACGTCTCTGCTGATAACTATTTTGGAGCATTTGTCATCATTACACCACAAACGATAACATTTGACTCCATCTGTATAGCCTAGGAATATGCACTTCCTCGCCCTTGGCTCAAGTTTCCCACCCCGGACATGAGCATAGGCTGGACACACAAATACTCTCAGATTTGAGTAATCAGCAGGAAAGCCAGACCAAACTTCTATTAGTATCTTGCAGTCCAAAGCAAACAATGGTGACATTCACCAAATAACAAACAGTGTTAATTACTTCTACCCAAAAATCCTTTGACAATCTGGCGTTAAAGAGCATGCATCTAGCTCTTTCCAAGATAGTCCTGTTCATCCATTATGCAACTCCATTTTGTTGTGGTGTATGTACAACTGTGCAATGCTTCATAATTCCTTCCTTATCATAGAATTCCTGAAATTCCTTATTTCGGAACTCAAATCCGTTGTCAATCCTCAAATGCTTTATCTCATTTCCTATTTGCTTCTCGAGTAAAGTTTTCCATTGCTTGAAGTTGACAAACACCTCATTCTTATACTTTAGCATGTACACCCATACTCTCCATGAGAAATTATTAATAAATGTACCTAGCACCTCACTTTGAAAGAACCTGAGAAGGCCCCCAAAGATCTGAGTGAATATAATCCAAGGTGCCTTTGATCTTGTGAACTGCGGTGCCGAATTTCACTCTGTGTTGCTCGCTCAGAACATACTGCTCGCAGAAATCTAGTTCTCTGGTCTTCTCTCCACAAAGTAAACCTCATTTGCTCAATTATGATATCCTCTTCTCATTCATATGCCCAAGCCGCATATGCCACAACCTCGTGGTATCATTGACTAATGAAGAAACTGCTGTAGTACTAAAAATTGTGTTTCCCTGTAATATATAAAGGCCATTCCACTTGTCTCCCTTCATGATAAGCAATGCACCTTTGGAAACTCGCAGAACTCTATCTTGAGCTCTGTACTCACAGCCATTCTTGTCCAGAGTACTCAGCGATATCAAATTTTTCTTCAAATGTGGAACATGACGCACATCTACTAAAGTCCTTACTATCCCATTATGCATTCTGATACAAAGTGAGCCAATTCCTACAACCCTGCAAGAAACATCATTTCCTATAAGCACTTTACCATCATCATGTTTCTGATATGTGGTAAACCAATCTTTTCGTAAGCATATGTGGTAGGAACAGCTACTATCTAAAGTCTAGTTAGAGCTTAGAAAAGTTTCAGCAACATTGAGAACAAGCCCACCATCAGACTCATCCTCAACAACTCCTGCGACATCATCCCATTTTTGAACAGAAATTTCACCTGCATCCTTGGCTTTTCTCATTACGGATAATTTCGCTTCCAACACCTCTTTCTACCACACCTAAAATACTTGTCTCCTTTTCTGGACTTGATTTGGGACTTTGATCGGCTTCTACTTCTTTCCCTTTCTCTCGGTCTTCTTCTTGCCACCAATTCTTCCCCACTTTCACTATTGTTGCTGCCCAAAACATGTTTTCTCAACTCATTTGGAATTTAATGAGGCCTTCATATCCTTCATTGAAATTGTATATCTCCCATACAGTAAAGTAATAACCAAGTGCTCTAAAGATTTTGGCAAAGAATATAAGAAAATTAATGCTTGATCCTCATCATTAATTTTAGCATCTATACTAGTGAGATCCAGAATCACCTTATTGAAAAAATCAATATGCTGAGTAATAGATGTTCCTTCCTTCATCCTTAATATGTATAACTACTGCTTCAAACACAGCCGATTTGTTAGGGATTTTGTCATATATAAACTCACCAGCTTTGACCATAGTCTCGCTGGCGTACTTTTCTTGGCACCTCTCTTAGTACATTATCTGCCAATGATAACACCAGAGTATTGTAAGCCTCACCATGAATTCGTCCTTCTCTTCGTCTATCAGTGTTTCTAGCAAGGAATCTCTGTCTTTTAACACTCTCTGTAGACTTTGTTAACTCGGAAGCGCGTGAACTCAGGAAGGCATGAACCTTCATCTTCCACAATCTAAAGTCATTCTTCCTATCGAATTTCTATACCTCGTACTTCATGCCTAACATCTAATCCAACATGTTCTGATACTAATTTGTTGCAACCTAGGAGGATCTATTATGAAAACTATGAAATAATAGTAAAGTAATTTGATGAAAACTAATAACAAGATTTAACTTGGTTCGGCAATGTGCCTAATCTACCTAACAAAGAAAAGAATTTTATTGATCTCAAATCAAAGTGAAAGTATAAACTTGAATCCCACAAATCTAATGAGAACATCTAACACTCTCGTTCTAAACTCCATCTTGAGAAATTGACTCAAAAGCAGTAAAGAATTATGTTATGTCAATGTTTCACTTATTAATGATTGTCCCGGAAGAAAAGTGAATTTATACCCATGAAAACAAGTCCTTGGCTCATGGGCTTGTGCGCGATACCGTGGCACCGCGGCACCTATAGCTACAAGCCCAGTGTTGTGGCACCGACTGCTAGATGCCCAACGCCGCGACGCTGATTTTCTTGCGTCGTAGCACCAGCTACTAAAAACTTTCCCAATCTCTGCGTCTATCATTTCGCACTATTTCTTCTATTTCTCGTTATATGTGGCTTAAATTTCAAGGCAAAATCATTAATAAAAAATTAGGTTATTAGTGGCGAGTTGGTAGGCTACAGGTTGGGTGATGGCCAGCGGCTGGGGATAGGGTTGGCAGCAAGGGATAAAAAATGAAAAATGAGTGTAGGGAGTGCCAATTAGCTAGGAAACAACAATAACAAGTAGTAGTCATCTGGTGGTAGGGGGTGGGCATTAGTGGTGGCGATGGATGCAAAATTAGGGGATAGCTGCAACAATTTGCAAGAGGAGCACAGTAAAGAAGAAAAATGTAAGCAAGGATGAAGAAGAATGAAATTCGTGTCTAGTTCCATTTGAATTTATTAAATTAATTTCTTATTATTTTATATCATTTTATTTTACTCTTTGATAGAATTTCTCGGAAAGCGAAATAGAATTATATAAATTAATAAAAAATTAATTTACTAATCTTTGATATCCATCTGAAATCCAAGAGAAAGGTCAACAAGAAAATATTTTCATTGTATTTGAAATGGATATTCTAGCGAAAATTTGAATTGTTGGTATAGTAAAAATAAGGCTCTTTCCAACAGAAATTTCATTTGAAATATCTACCACACATGTTTTTCAGCGTCAAATTTTAGATTAAATTTTTGGCAAAGATTTGCCTCGCTAGCACAGAGACTACCCAACAAAATTTTTGGTAGGAATTTTATCTTAATTCATCTTCTAAATAGATCCAACAAAGATGAAATTTCTGCTACAATTTTTCGCGCTTTATTTGTAATATCCCAAGTCTTTATATGAATTATTATAGTATAGATATGATATTGGATGGTAGGAATAATGAAGTAGTATTTGTTGATTTTAATTTTTCAGTGATATTCTTAGGTTGCTCTTTTCCTAGAACTTGAGCATTCAATCTATTTAGGAGTCGATCAACATTTGAGGGATTTTAATTGAAAATAAATATGAGATATAAATCGAATTCTTTTTTGGTTTATTAAGGATCCTATTTTAGGTACTTATCTTGCTTTTTACTTGCTATTTCGAGGACATATATTTTAGATTATTAATAATTTTGTAAGGATTGCTTGGTGATGATTGAAGATGTTGAATTTATCAAGCTAATTATTTGATGAAAAATTTATTATTGAATTTTATGTTAATGATTAAGTTAGCTACTCTAAGGATATCAATTTTTGGAGCTATAAATTAGTCTTTCATTCAAGGCTATTTGACTTAAGCCATAATTATATTGTATGTGAACAAACTTCAGAAGTATGCAAAATATGTCAGAAAGATTGGGTTTCTTTTGGGGAATTAACAATATGACATAACCCTACTTATATTTTTATGATGAAGAAAATATTAATCTTTGGTCCATATCTTGTTAGATGTATTAAGATCTATTTAGTTTATTTTAAGTTCTTATTAAGCCTATAACTAGTATAAAAATAAGCCCATAAATTGTATTTATAGGTTAGATATAATAACAACCCAAACTATTTCATTCATTTAAGTTATGTTTAAGCCCATAAGTAATGTAGAGAATAAGCTCACAAATTGCTGTGAAGTATTTACGGGCTTAGGTCCATGGCTATCAGGTCAAAGATGATGAAAATCAATTTTTTATAGAATTTTTAGATTTATGGATAGACAGATAATTCTAGAGGTCTTACTATCATTTTAAAACTCTATTTGGATAGTTTCTAACCCCCATAAAGTATCTAGTCATATTGGCTAGCTAAAATTATATAAATATAGATGATATGAAATTTAAGAACCTTTTTTTTTTTCTGTACTACTATATTTCCATGCGAAAATTCACCATAGATATTCCCTATTGTTTAATTACTAAACTATAGTGACACGGTCACTACATGGCACAGACACGGCGACATGGTCATGAAACAACACGGACACAACAACACATTAAATTTTAAAATTTTAGGACACAACATGACACCGATATGGTTATCATAATATATAAATAAGTATTCATTAATTATATTAATGGATACAATATAAAATACATATCGGAGCAATCTGAAAAAATCAACACTAAATATCAAATAGATATATTTTAAATTCAAATAAATAATGAATCCCCTAAATAGGAAGAGGTATTAGACTTCATATAAATTATACAATGGACATTTTCAGCACAAAAAATGTAATATTAGTCTTAAAAAACTAAGTGATAATGTAAAATTTGTAACTAACATTTAAAAGGATTTATGTTTATCATTTAAGATATGTCATCAATTATTCATGGTGATAACTTAAATAAAAATTTTGCCACTATTAAATTTGTAAAAATTATTATTGTGATAGAACACATTTTTTTTATTATTTATATATCTCTACCTATATATAGATATATATAATTAGTCCAAGTTTTCAATTATCACTTACTATTTTTTTATAATTTTTATTTTTCTTGTAGTGTGTCTAATCATCCGAAGTTATTAGGATATTATGATTGGGGCTATCAATGGAGCGAATTTTAATCTGAATTCAATTTTAAGTCGATCCGATTATTTAGAATCTTTAACCGATAAAAGATTCAACGGATATGATCCAATTAAAAAAGTTTGTAATCCAAAAAAATCGAGTAAATATGGATATGGCTCGATCTAATTCATTAATAATCCGAATATGAATATAATTAGTAATATACATATGTATACATAGGGTCCTATAGCAATGCCAAGGTGAATATTTGGAACTCCTATGCAATATCAAATTAGATGATTTTTATTTAAATTGTTAGATTTCGAGCGTATTTACATCATAATTACATCACTTGTTTCTCTATTTTTATAACAGAAAATGATGTGAGAAGAATAATGAGTAGAAGCCGAATGCCATGATATGGCAAGAATGCAATACAAATCTCAATTTGATTAAAATGAATTTCTTTTTATAAAACTTTGAGTCTATAATTAGTTGATTGAAGAGTCAAGTATAATTATGTATTTATAATACCAAATAAGTACTATTATCGGCAACGAAATCTAAAATGCAATGATTTGGTGAATGAATATGATTAAGTCAAATTCTATTATTGTTTTTAAGTGATCAAAAGACTTGAAATTTATTCATTAATCTATTGTGTATTTTTTTTAAGGTTGGCTGTTTTGAATTTGGATTCTACTAAATATTTAGAAAAATAATAAATATATGATGATTTTTGAAGTATTCGGATTTGAATTTTTTTGAATATCCAATGGATATATGACTTTTATTTGAATTTGGATATAGTTATACTAACTAGAGGTCCAATAGGATTTTGGATCAAATTTAAATATGGCATATTACTTTTGGACTTGAACTTAGATCCAGCATGATTCGATACAAATCCGACCAATTGGCAGTCTAATTATGATCATAATGAGGTTTTTTATTAACTTCATTTGCCATTATTTATTAGCCCTTAAATTTTATGAAGTAAAAAAAAAAAAAAAAAAGGCCTCATCGTGTTCGGCCTGAGTCGGACATGCCCTTTAGCCTTGTCTGACAACGTGTCAAATTTTATCATTTTTATTTTAATTTTCAGACACTTTATTGTTGTGTCCGACACGTGTCGGGGCTATGTCCAAGCTGTGTCTGTGTCCAACATGTGTCTGACACTACACAAAGTGATTTTATAGAGTGTTCGTGCATTATAGGTTAGCTCAAATCTAGAATAATTAAATCATGAAAAGTTAGGATTTTGGATTAATGTCAATCGTGAGCTTGAAAATTTTAGTAAATATCTATCTCTGATAAGGTTAGGATTTTAGAAACTTCAATAACTACCTATCCAGATAAGGTTAGGATCACTACAAGAAAATATATTTTTCACTACAGTATTTTTCACTTCACAAAAAATAATGTGATAAAAAGAGACTATTTGCCATGATTTTATTATTATAGTATAAAATTTAAAATATGTGGTAAAACTCATGTTATATACTACACTTCATCTTATCATAGTAAAAAAAAATATTTATTTACTATAATTTTTATGTGAGGTGAATAATATATGATATTTACTGCAATTTTACATACACCAAGGCAAAAAGTTGATGAATTAACTACATTTTTTATTAGTGAACTGAAAAAACAAAACTTAGTTTTATGTTCCACTTTAGTTCCTATATAAGGTTTTATGTTCCAATTTAGTTCTTTTGTTACTTTTTTTTCTTTTTATAAATATATGTCCATGTGTGTATATATATTTGTGTATAATATATGCGTATATATAATCGATACTAATATTAGTCACATGCTCATATATTATTAATATTTAATAATATATTATTGATATATTAATATCATTAAATATTAAATTATATTGGCATTCACGACTATCACTATAATTTTTTTGTCATTATATCATAAAATGTCATTAAGTTAGTGCTACTATATGTAAATTTTCTTGTACTGCTCGAATGCTTTTGAAGTTTGTGATTCTTTGCGACTGATTTCTTTTACCCAAATTCTCCTTGGGACTTGGCATTTATAATTTTTTTCATGATGAGTTAGGTTCATTAGGGTTTTGTTGCTCTTCTTCTTGAACTTAATTGTTTTTAGGCTCTCTGGCCCTTTTATTTAATTAATTGACTTAGTCCATTAAACTTTTTTTTGTTATACTCTTAATTATGCATATCATTAAGCTCCTTCATTTTCAATTTGAAAATCAAGTAAAGTTAACTGTATTCGATACCTCATTTTAATTTGTTAAGATAAGGTAAACAATAGAATTTGAACTTATGATATATTTTCAATTTGAAAATAAGCATTTTCAAATTGAAAATATATCATAAGTTCAAATTCTATTGTTTACCTTATCTTAACAAATTAAAATGAGGTATCGAATACAGTTAACTTTACTTGATCATTTTAAGCATTTATTTACATGTGCCCCACTTTAGTCTAAGTTGACCTATTGAGTTTCAAAGTCTGCAAAATCTTTAAGAGGTGCTTTGTAGGGCGATTTTGGCATCACCTAAAGACTTAGTGTAAATCTTAGCTGAATTGAACAGAGAAAAATAGAAGGAAACTCTTGAAAGGAATACTGAAATGAGTCCTCAAGGTAACTTTCTTATTACTCATATTTTTCTTGCTTTATTTTGCTTTTTCCATGTGTCTTTCGTTGATAATTTTTTACCAAACTCCTTTAAGTTAGTAAATTTTGAGGTCTGGTTGACTCAAAAGATGTCTGGTAGTAGGTCCATTCCGAGTCAAGCCCTGGAAAAGAGTAAAAAAATTGTCAAGTTGAGGGAGGTAATGATGCCAGCCAACTGACAATTGATGGCGCTAGGCCAAGTCAGTTCTTGAGGCTAGCATTTGTGTGGCGCCAAAGACCAGCTCTACATGCCTTTGGGCTATGCATCAAGGCCCTAGAGATAGACACTCGTGGGGCACCCGAGGCACAGCTTTGGGCGGTTATGGTGGCTAGGGAAAGAACGATTGCCTTAGGTGGGTATAGGTCGTCTAGTCTTGTTCGAGTTCATTGGGGTCATCCCTTTCGTAGTGGCGCAGCGTAATCTAAGTTGTTAGACCCTTTATCAACTGCATAACCAGACCAAGTCCTAGAAAATTTTAGTGAGTCTCGAGATTGCAGAGTCAACACATTATTCATGAGTTGTTTTCTTCGTCTAACTTCAAGTTGGGAGTGGAGGGTTCTTCTTATAAAGAGTCTGAAGATGCTCCTATCATTGACAGTAGCTTTGCTGGAGTGGCAAATGTTAAGTGCTTACTTAAACTGGACGAGTTAGATGTTTTGAGATATAGGATATGAGTCCTTTATGATTGAGTTTATTGTTTCTTTACATAAAGATAACATGGTGTCTCCTAATGGTTACTTTGTTGATTTTTGTAGTTATTTTACTTGCGGATTTTTGTTAGCTCCAGATTCCCTTTTGTTGAATGTACTGAGGAGTCAATAGGTATGCGTCAATTTGTGCCTAATTTCTTTACATTTTTTGCAAGGTTCCAATAGTTCTTCTTTGATTTAGGCTTGCTATTTTCTTTAGACCTTTATAATGCTTTCTTTATAATGCATAAAGTTCCTAATGAGCCCTTATTCCATACCTTTCCCAAATAATAAATTTCTAAGTGGGTTGCCTTCTTTGAGAGGGCTTTGGAAGGATAGATATTTCTTTATTCATGATGAGAGTTGGGGCATCCCTTTTGAATAGAGTGGCTCCCTCTTTAATCTGTCTGGGTTAAGTTCATCATGACCTTTGCAAGAGCTTTGTGTTGGCAAGGTTATTTGATTACCACTTGACATTATTTGTGGTGCCCCCACTCGGAATAGCACCTAAACTGAGGCACCACTCAGTTCAATCTTAAATTGAACCCAAAACGAGTAATAGGTCATCAAAACATTTCAAACTTATCAAAAATAGCAGCGGAATTCAACTTAAGTAACCTCAACAAGAATTATCAGAGATAACAGTATACTTTAACTTAATCAATTTTCACAAAACACTATATATATGCTTTAGTGATCCCATAACACTCAACATAAGTACAAAGTACATACCATCAGAAATTCCAAAATGTTCAACATAATACACACTCCCTGCAGATGTCAAATTCAAACCTAACATATCACAACATCTCTAGGGTTACAAAACATGCCCAAGTATGCCCGTTAGCAAATATACACAGCTATTCTAATACAAAAATCATACTCGCTGATCTAACCAGAAGTCCAAGCTTATGATCCAGTCCTGTCTGAGAAAATATAGAAGAACAGAGAGGAAGAGGGAGGGGGTTAAGTCCAAAGGACTTAGTGAGGGATATTCATTAGATAAAATTTAGGGATCTGTCGGGAAAAATCAACCCAACAAATTGTCAATTATAAACAAAAATAGAAATAAATCGGATGCGGTCAATCAAGTATTAATTTACAAACGGATCAACTACAAACAGTGAAGAATGATCACAGGGATTAACATGTTCAAAGCTATCAGAAAGTACTAGCGCAGTGGTTGTGACTGTCGGCACAAACGGCTTGGGATCGTCTCAACCAAACCTGCTCGGGAGGTATAGAGCGTCCTAACCGATCATAATTGGGAGGAAATACAGACGGCTCGTTCTACCTGGACAACAGCCCGATCTAGACCAAGAAACTTATCTACCCTTGTTGCTCCATGAGCAAGGTACAAACAATCAGACTACAGTCAAATATGGATCAAAGCATAACAGACTTATCAGATTCACCTTATCATTAGTTCCAGGCTTACGGCTTATCCCATGCACATAGTAGGGATTAACATCACGTTACTTAATCCAAGAGTTTCGGGATTACGGCTTATCACATGCACACAACAGGGATTGACGTTTTGTTACTTAACCAAGTGTCATGGGCTTGTGGCTTATTCCATGCACACAACAGGGATTACCATCTCGTTACTTATTCCAAGAGTTCTGGGCTTAAGGTTTATCCCATACACACAGCAGGGATTAACATCCCGTTACTCAACCAAGTCTCACGGGCTTATGGCTTATCCCATACACACAATAGGGATTAATGCCCCGTTACTTATTCCATGAATTCTAGGCTTATGGCTTATCGCATGCACACAATAGGGATTAACGTCCCATTACTCCCATATAACGATTGCAAACAGTAACAAACAACAAAACGGTCAGACAACAGAACGGACGGATAACGGACAAATAGATAACAGACGGTCAGATAACAAAATTGATAGATAACGAACAATCAAATAACAAAACAGACAGATAATAGATGATAGACAGAAGTTCTGGGCGCCAGAACATATAGGAAATAGAGTTATATTCAGAAATAACCCTCACATGGGCGTTCAAATTAGATAACAGATACCAATCGAAATTCAAACACAATTCAGATTTTAAATAATCATATTACGGTACAGAAACAGAGAACCCACACAGGTGTTTATTCTAATAACAGATAAGTAAAAGAAGTGCCAGGTTGGCACACCCTCACCTCCGTAGTCTCAGAAAACTACAATCGTCGTCAGTAGCTTACTAGTCCACGGGACCCACTTCTGCATCACCTAGCCAAAGGAATAATCCACAATCAAAATCCTTATTCAACCCCAATAACTTTCAATAATTACAATCTTACTATTAACATTATATCATATCCCAAATTATCAATAATAGGCCAATTATCTCAATTAACCCAATTCTGCCACTTAGATCTCAAATTCATGAAATTAGGGTTTTCTTTTCCAATTAACTCAATAATTACCAATATTTCCATAAATAATATAATATAATCCAAATTCACCAAACTTATACTAGCAGCTGCTTATACCGATAAAAAATTGCTTGTTTCCGGCTGCGCCACATTCTAGCAAATTTTGTTTGAAGAAGGAGTTCTTCAATTTATCTTTGGATTTTGCTTTTCAAGGTAACTCTTCAACCAAATTTGAATCCTAAAGCATGTTTAGATCCTTGGTTGCTTGTAAGCACTAGTTTATTTAAGCTTTTGAAGTTTTATTATTGGATCCTAGTGCCTTACTTGCTTTCAAGTAGTATCGGAGCCTAATTTATGCTTTGATTTGGATTTTTTGATTGATTGATTCATGTGATGGATTAATCAAAATCCCCAAATTCTCGATTCATATGATGGATTAGGATGGTTGGATGATATTGTGTGTGGCTCCTTGATTGATGGATTGAAAGCATGCTAATATGTGTTTTAAGTGTTGATTCATATGATTAGTATATTTTAATTCACAGCTATTAATGTTGAATGTTAATTTGGCATTAATTGATGTTATATGTTGATACATCATATGTTGATTAGCCTTAAGTTGTTTTGGTCATTTTTTGGATCTAATTTGATTGGAGTTTTGTTGGAGATTTCGAAGAATATGATTTTTACTTGAACTTGAAGTTTGAAGCATGTTTAAGCACTTGAAATTCCATTTTTGAAAGGTGTTTTAAATCTAAAATTTTATCCAAAATGTATGGTTTGATTTTAGGATGTGTCTTAAAATTTTTATGCACAAAAGTTGAGCCAAAATTGACTTGACTCGGTCCCAACCCCAAAACAAAGGTGTTGCTGCACCGTGGCAGCACACAAGCAGGACAACGAGTGTACCTGCCACCTAGCCGTGTGCACCGCCCGGGCAGTAGCAATCAATTTTGGTTGGCATGAGTTTGAGCCTATTTTTGTGTTCCTTAAGTGACAAAAAATGATTCAAATCATGCTAGATAGCTATACAAGTGTTGTGCAAGTTCTCAAAATTATGTTTGACATTTTTGATTGCTTTTAGAAACTTGTTCAAATTAATCTCCAATTTTGTGCAAAATTGAGATTCATAAATGCTATGCTTATTTTTGCTTGACTAATTAATTGTTTATGAGATAAGCATTTAATTGTTGGAATTAATTGTTAATTCTAGATTTATTTATTGTTCATTTAATTGTTGAACGGATTATGAATGCATGGAGATGATCATGATCCTTTAACATTGATTTTATTTGTTTCAAGTTGTTGAAAAGGGTTGTATTAAATTAGGGTGTAAGCCTCTTAATTTTTATCTTGTAAATGTTATGAGTGTAGAATTACTAGGAGTGAGGATTCCTTTCTCTTATAAATGTTACAAAGAGCAAGGAGACAATTGGAGGCAAAAAGACCCATGAATGTATGGAGATACACTCATGTAATAGCTAGAACCCACTTAAAATCAACTAAGTGGTGCACCTATAGCTCTAAGTGCACCACCTGGTTAAGATCATGGTCATCCAAGAGGTGTCAAAACGGGCCGGGCTGGGCTCGCAAAAAAAATCAGCCCAACTCGGCTCGTTTAATTTTTTAATATGGGTTGGGCTGGACCGGCTCGCTTGAAAACCCGTCTCGAGCTGAAATTTTGCAACCCAGGATCGGCTCGGCCCGCAGACCGTGAAGGACCGTGGGCTAAACGAGCTGGCTCGCGAGCTATGCGGGCTAGCTCACTTAGCCCGCAATATTTTTTTAATTTAAATTATAAATTATAATTTTTAAAAATTTAAGAATTTATAATTTATAATTTTTAAATTACAAATTATAAATTATTAATTTTAAAAGATTATAAATTTATAATTTATAATTAAGAATGTATAATTTAATTTATTACTTTATAAATGTATAAATCAATAATTAAGAAATTTTAATTTTTAAATTATAAATTATAAATTTATAAAAATTATAAATTATAAAAAAAAATTGAGAAAGGTAAAGACCATATCGCCTCAATTTGAATAAGACGATGAAGAATGGTTTGAAACTGCATCCACCATCGCATCTCAATCTGAGAGCGATTTAGATCACTTGAGTGAACGATCGGTTTATCATTGGACATGTTTAGATGTTTAGATATTACAAAGTTGTTTTTTTATTTATTTATTTATTATTATGTACTTTTATTTAGAGGTTTGGTCAAATCCACCTCTATATAATTATTTTTTGTAAATTAATGATGGGTAGAGGGGTCCATGCCAAACCCCTCACCACCTTATTTGGTGGTGTTTTTGGAAAAAATATAATTGATAAAAAAAATTAATATAAGTATAAATTTCTAAGTTTTTATAAAAATTTAAGTGTTGTAAAATATTAAAAAATACATAAGTATAAATTATTAAGTCTTTTAAAAAAGTATAAGTGTTGAAAAAAACATTAATAATCACATAAATATAGAAACTTCAAAATTTTAAATTCATTTTAAAAAAAAAAAAAAAAAAAAACTCACGGGCCAACCAGCGAGCCGGACCGCCTAGCTCGGCTCATATATAAACCGGCTCACCTATATAGTGGGTTGGTTTTGAGCCGAGCCAGACTTTTTAATTTTCAGCCCGTCATGGTCCGGACCGTGAACAGCCCCACGAGTCGGTCTGGCTCGGCCCGGCTCATTTGACACCTATAGGTCATCCCGCCCTAGGAGCATGCTAGGCGCATTTACATATTTATGCTTTCCATATCCTGTTGATATATGAGATGCATGGTTATGATATAGAAAACCTAAATAAGAAGATAAAATGATCAGATCTTTACAAGCAAAAACCCTCAACTTAGAATGTCTAAGTGCTTTCAAATATTAAGTCAATTTGGATACAAATTAAAAGAGTTTTAATTAATCCATGCCTTCTACTAATAGTATATGGCATGGTGATGCTACCATTATTTGTGTGATGTCTCACGTGTCGTAGGTCATATTTATAGTGGAATGCTGTGACCATATACTTAGCATATGATGCACCTTTGATTTGGGAATGCCCATGCATTGTCACACGAGTCATGAGATGTCGTGGTGCTCGTCTCGAATTGAAGTTTGATTAGTAGATGTGACTTAACACTTAGTAGTGTGGATGTCTCACGAGTCGTGGGTCCACTTGAAAAGTGATGCAAAATATATCAAAAGTTGCTTACCTTTCAATTATTTGTGGATGTCTCACGAGTTGTGGGTCCACTTGCAAGTCCTTAGGATCTTGATTCTCACTACGAAATAAGATTTCTCGAATTCTTCTAGAGACTGAAGGATTTGATAAAACAGTAGGAGAAAAACATGCTTGAAAAACCATGACACATTTTCCATATCAAAATTCAACCACATGCTTATATTTTCTTTTTTCCCCTTTGAGGATTTGTGAAATCTCCAAAGAATGACTAAAAATCCACTCCACGTTATTATTTATATCAATAAACCAACCGGGCCACACTTCCACTATTGACTTAACCTCAAAAATCGTTCTAGATTCCTAGAAGTGGATATATGTCCTATATCAAGGTGCTCCTAATCCCATAGGGATTATAGTAGATCAAGAGGCATGTGAAAAGTTCACGAATTGGGTTAAGGATCGTCCTATCCTATTGTCTCATGATGGCATCTACACACTTCAAAAGCCTCAAGGACACATGAATTATACCTAGATTAAAGTTTACAAGAGTTGTAAATCAAACAAGTTATGAGGAATTCATGTTGTCAAAGCAGATTTTTCAAGCTAGGATGGTTGTGAAGTCATGTGTCATCAACTATGATCTACAGATGATTAGGCTTGGAGAAGATTTTCAACTTGAACCTAGTGACGGACAATGATCTCGATAAAGATTTGATCCTCACATCCTTGTCGAGTTTTATTGATCAAAGTGTTGATCTAGACAGAGATTACCATGACAAGGGCATAACATTAATGCTTTTTTCCTCTTCTAAGTCTATAGGCCCTAGGGGTGCTAGAAAGGGAGGTAAAATGAAGAAAAGTTCTTCCTCTAATGGGAAAGCAACCATTAAAGGCATATGGAGGAATCAAGAAGATTATAGAGAATATAGTTGATATTACTTGTTTCTTCTTTAGTGAGATAGGCCATTGAAAGCGGAATTGCAAAGGATACCTTGCAACCCTTGAGAAGGGTATGTACTTTATTGAAGTACATTCAAGGATAAGTTCTTCCTCATGGATATTTGATATCGCATGTGGTTCTTATTTTTGTAAGTTGTTGCAAGGAATAGAAAGAAAAATAAGACCTAGTGATGGGGATATGATCCACCGCTTTGGTTAAGGAATAAGAGTTGTGGCCAAAGCCAAAGGCATATAATAAGTTAGACTTAGGGAACTCCATAATTGTATTGAACCTTTGTTAATATGTACCATATATTGTTGAGAATATTATTTCAATTCCCATTTTAGATAGTGAAGGATATGATCCTTCTATATCAAATGGGAGATTGAAGGCATTAAAGAATATGTTCTTTAAATGCTTACGGTACACTTAATGAAGGATTATACATATTTGGATTCTCAACTATTACAAATGCACATTCAACAAAGTAAGAAAACTAGATATCCAAGAAGAGGTTATGTTATGACTTGGAAGACTTGGACATATTTCTATAAATAGGATAAACAAGTTAGAAGCTCTCAAAACACTAAATGTTAGTGGCATTGAAAACCTTTCTACTTGTGAATCTTGTTTAAAGGAAAAAATAACCAAAGCTCTTTTTGTAGGACAAACGGAGCACACCTTAAGTCCTTTGGATTTGATCCATATAGATTTTTGTGGCTCACTAAGAGTTAGTGCGAGAAGAGGCTATTCCTACTGCATCACCTTCACCGATGATTATAGTCGGTACGGACATGTGTAACTTATGAAGTACAAGTTCGAAGCCTTTGAAAAGTTCAAAGTGTATCGGAATGAAGTAGAATAGCAAAAGGGACTTAATATTAAAGATCTTCAATTAGATCGAGGGGGAGAATACTTAAGTATTGAATTCTTGGATTATCTAAAAGAGAATGGGATTCTTTCTCATTGGACTCCACTCAGCACACCCAAATATAATAGAGTGACAGAAAGGAGAAACTGTACTTTGTTAGACGTAGTTTGTTCCACGATGAGTTTTTTTCGATGTGCCTGTATCCTTTTGGGGATATACCTTAAAAACGGCGGCGAAGTTACCAAGTATAGTACCTTCAAAGTCGGTGCCATAAATGTTGCATGAGATGTGGTATAGGAAAGCACCTTCTTATCATTACTTAAAGGGTTTAGGGGTCTCCTGCCTACGTTAGACGGTTAGTGGGGGACAAATTGGATAGTAGATCCACTTTGTGCAAGTTTGGGGGATACCCAAGAGAATCTTTAGGTCATTACTTTAATGATTCCTTGGAACAAAGGGTGTTTGTTTCAACGAATACCACATTCTTGAAAAAGGAATTTCTATTAGATAGAAAAGGCATTGTAATTGAACTTGGAAAAGTTCAAAATGATCAACAAATCCCACAAGCAATAAAAATAAGTAAATATCAATAAGAGCCTCGCACACGACCTCTAAGAGGTCAGATCAGATCAAGAAGTAACCCAAAATTTTTGGATTCCCTCATACGATGGGCCAATCGATAGTAATCCAAAGACCTATAAGGAAGCTAAGACATAGAATTGGGATATTAACTTAACGCATGAACTTATATGAAGTGTGAGCTTTGGTAGATCCACCGAAGGGAATAGTTCCCATTGGTTGAAAGTGGACCTATAAGCGAAGGCTAGGAGTCGATGGAGAGGTAATGACCTTTAAGGCGCAACTAGTGGCATATTATGACTATGGGATATGGCAAATGTATGCATTGAAACAATGAAGAAGAAATCTATATGGAGCAACTGCAAGGTTTTACATCCAAGAGGAGTAAGTAAAAGGTTTCTAAACTCCAGAGATTCATTTATGTACTCAAACAAGTGTCCTGAACTTGGAACATACATTTTTATTAGAAAGTCAAATCGTTTAGCTTTATCAAAAATCTGTATGAACCTTGAGTGTTTTAGAAGGCTAGTGGGAGTTGTACACAGTTTATTATGCTTTATGTCAATGACATTATTCTCATTGAGAATGAGAGAAAAATGTTAGAGTGTACTAAAGCATAGTTATCTACACAATTATCCATGAAGGATTTGGAAGAAGCATCCTACGAATTGGGAATACGTATCTATAGAAATAGATCAAGGATGATGCTAGGGCTTTCACAAACATCATACATTGACTAGATACTAAAGAGTTTTAGTATGGAAAAATCTAAGAGCGGTTTCTTCCCAAGAGACAGGGCATTCGTCTCTCCAAGTCTATGACCTCTAAGATAGACAAAGAAAGACATAACATGTCCCATATACTTTATGCGGAGCATATTATATGCCGTTGAATGTACAAGACCGAATGTGGAACACTCTTTTAGTATTGTGAGTCGTTTCCAATCTGACCCCAGTGAATGTCACTGGATCACCATTAAAACAATCCTAAAGTACTTGAGAAGTACTACGGACTTATTTTTGGTACATGGCAATGGAGAATTGAAACTTAAGGGGTTTTCGGATTATAGTTTCCAATCTAATGTAGATAACCTAAAATCCATTTTTAGATTTAAAATTTTGCCTTAATTGCAGCATGATGAGTTGGAATAGTTCCAAACAGACACCACGGCCAAGATTTCCACTAAGGTAGAACAATTTGTGGTTTTGAAACTACAAAGGAAGGTGTTTGGACAAAAACTTCATCCAAGAGTTGGATGTAGTACCTAATGTGCATGAGCCTACGATTGTCTTTTGAAGACAACTAAGAACTTGAGCCAAGATCTCATTAGTGATCCAAACATATATAAATGCGTTATCATTTGATAGAGGCGACAACTGAGTGGAAACAGTTGCCTCAGAAGAGAATATAGCAGAATTACTGTCTAAACACCTAAATGCAAACGGTCTTTGAAGGACATATTGAGAACATGGGCCTTAAGGCTAGGGGAACTGGCTTTGGGGCAAATGGGAGATTGTTGGAATAGTGCTCCGCAAGCCAATTAGATTGGCTTTGTAAACTATTTCACTTGTGATGCAATCTTGATTGAATGATATTCTTTATATGGCCATCTTCATCTTATGATTATATTTACTTCACTGGCATTTGGTTGAAGCCTTTAGATCACACAAGGCAACAGGGCTCGGTCACACACTAGGTGGTGGTCATGGAAAATATCTTACATGGTCATGATCTTAAATCTTCCAAGTTAAAGGATCTTAAGAGACAGGGCATCTAAGATCATGATAGACTTGCACTAACAATGCATAAATCCAATGAGTCGGATATTGCTCCGTTCCATGGGCAATCCCATATGAGATATGGATACATGTTAGTGGGTGCTTGTTAGTGGTAGTAGAAAATTCTCCAACTTATGCTAGTGCATATAATTAGTCCTTTGACCTGAGGATCCATGGCAACCTTGTGTTTAGGTCCTTATGCTTTGACTCCTCCCTAGTCACCTAGCGGGCCGTTCGGGTAGTGATTGGGCATGAGCTATTTAGACATATAGGTTTGTGAGATCCAAGATGGAATCCGATTCCTCATCTTTGTGAAGGATGAGTGCATCTCTTATGTATTCTATAATGATTGATTCCAAGGAGTCCTTGCGCAAGGCAGTATAACAATTTGGAAAAAAGAGTTTTCCAAATATGAGGTCATAAAGCGGAATCGAACATTGAGAATAGTGATATAGTATTAAGGCTATTAGGGAGCTAGTAAATATCTTACCCTAGGCCTCTTTTGGGAGATAGGAGATAAAATGACTGTATTTGCATGATACGCATAGAGCTATGATGGTTCTCCAAAAGCATTCATTTCAGCCAATTAGATGGGCTTGAGGATAGACATCGACCATGGAGATTGGGTAGTCTTCAGTTAGTGGAGATTAATTAAATTGATTCGATTAGTTTAAAGGAATTTAAACTAAAAGGAATATTCGATATTCAAAAGTCACAATAAGTTGTCAGCACGTGTCCAATGAATGGTAGAATATATTGGTTCACACACAAAAGCCAATTATATTTCCTAAGTAATAGAGGAACTTTCTAAGTGTTAGAAAATTCACTCGATAGAGATCGATTTTTGGGTAATTGAAATTGAGGTCAATTTTGGCTTGATTAATTTAAGTGTTAAAATTTTCAACTAATTTAAGGAGTTAAATTAAATCAATAATTAAAGAGTTAATTATTTGGTGCCATGTGACCATCAATTGGTCAAGTTAACAAAATTAAGCTTAAAGAGTTAAGCTAGTTAATTTAAAAGTTAAGTCAAGGATTAATTAATTAAATTAATTTTTTTAATTTAATTAATCAAATTTAATTTAATTAATGAAGAGAATATTTCTTGGAGGAAAAACTGAAATGATAAGATCATTTTAGTGTGGCGTTTAATTAATTTGAAATTAGATTTCAAATGTAATTGAAATGCACACAGATTCAAATTAGATTTGAATTTGCCAACTAAGCATGCAAGGCGTGCATGTTGGTAGTCCCCCCCTAAGGAAGGTCAGATGCCACCTCACTCTATATATAGATATAGAGTGAGGAATGGTGGATCTAGCAATTAGCAAGTCAAGAATTAGATTCTCACTTTTCACTCTATTTTCAAGGTGTTCATTCATGTGTTGAAGATCACCTTCTTCTTCTTCCCCCAACCTTAAAATCGGCCATCTCCCTCTCAACTCTCCTATCTTTCTCTAGCTAAAAGTAAGGAGTAGTAGGATTTGGATTAGTATGTGGATCATTTTGATAGAGGTAAAATAAATGGGTTGCTAAGCCTTTGGAGATCCATATGCGAGACCAGTTTCTTGTCGATTTTATTTTAGATCCAGAAGATGTTTCAAGCTGAAATTTGTTCCAATAGCTTTCTCAAGGAGTTGAGAATCTACTAGAATTTTTTTAGTATTTTTGGAGAGTTTTTAATAGGTCAAAAATTGCTTGTTTCCAGCTGCGCCACAGTCTGGCAGATTGTATTTGAAGGAGTTCTTCAATCAACCTTTCAATTTTGCTTTTCAAGGTAACTCTTCAACCAAATCTGATCCTAAAGCATGTTTAGATCCTTGGTTGCTTGTATGCTCAGTTTAATTAAGCTTTTAAAGTTTTATTATTGGATCTTAGTGCCTTACTTACTTTCACTTTGAGGCTATTAAGGTAGAGGTGATGGCGACCTATGAGCAAACCATCAAAGGCTATCACCATATTTTAAATGAAATTGGGTGGTACCCCACTGAAAACTTGTTGATATTAGACCCAGCTATTCCAATCAACCTTTCTACTAGAGACCTTGAACGGGCGTCTGAGGCAAGTCAAAGGTAATGGTGGAAGACCCAACTAGAGCTGTTCCATAAGAATAGAGGTGTTTCCTAAGAGTAGGAGTAGTATTTCAACTTGTTTTAGGGATTTTATTGGTCTTTTGGAGACCAAATATTGGATGGACAGTTTTTGTTATTGCAAGTGTTTACTCCTTTTTTTATTTAAGGAAAATTTATTTATTCATGTTTCTTAAAGTACTTGGCCAAGTAAATGGTCATCAAGTGAAGTCATGACTCTTTTTGTTTTTTCTTTGCATTCATTTGAGGGCTTATATTATGCAAACTTCAATATTTTTGTAGTATTTTCAGCATGTCTTTGAACATTTGTATTTTGCTTGCAAATTTTGCTCGCATCAAGAAATTAGTACAGATCCCATCGGGTAGGTGTCCCGTCACATTATTGTGCACTGTGCGTCATTTGGGCATTGAGCCAAGCTAATAGGTTTCAACAGCTCGTGTTAGACCTTTATCTTAGGCATTTTAGGCGTCTATCTTAGGCTTCTATCTCTAGTATGTCGGGTGCCTATGTTGCGATTCTGCACGGAAGTGGAGCAAAGTTCTTTCTATTAGACAACAATGTGTTAGTTTATTTTCTCTAGAATACGTATAGAGAGATTCTTTGCTATTGAATGCTCTAAAAATTTCATGATTCTTTGCGAATGATTTCTTTTTCCTAAGTTCTCTTTGACCTTTTTGTTTACTTAATTAACTTAATCCGTTGGGCCTTTCTTAGTTCTATTACTAATATACCTCTTAGTTTTCATTATCCATATTATATAGTTATTAAATATAGAATTTATTTTATAGATAAAATAACTTAGAATACATAATGAAATTAGAATATTGATGTGTGGGAAATCCGACCTCCCTTCTATCTTTGACCTCCTCTTTGAAATAGTAAGAAAAACCGCACCTCACAATGATGGGAACTTACAACCCCCGACCCTGAGTGAATGCAGCTGTCTTAATGGCATGCTGTCCTTCGTATTGCTTGTCTCATTCGGATACTGAAAAAAACCTCCACTTCTCAATGAACATATTGGTCCCATATAAGAGCATTAAATGTCTTAGGGTAGAAAAGTGGCTAGGAATGTTGTATAGTGTTATTTGAAGAGATAGTCCACATTGCCCCATCCTCTCCACAACCTTACAAGAGCATCTACAGTTAAAAGAGGGAATCCGCACTGAAACACCTATAAATAAGTCTCAGAACACCCTAGTGAAAGGTATGCTCTCATTTTTACATTCTTCCCAAGCTAAATATTCTTTTCACTCTCTTTGATTTAATGACTTAAGCGTCGAGGCTTTTTTGGTTGCAGGTTTGACCTCCAAGTTCACCGAAAGATCTGAGTTTAACCTCATATGCACTTACTATCTCTTATCTTCCTTACTATAATTACCACCCACAAAATTTACCACATTATTTTGGCACCGACCACGGGAACAATAAATTAAGATTTGGCAATCAACCCACTGACCTAAAATATTAACTTAAAAGGCCATTCCATTATCACCATACTAGAAGGATCAATTGGAGAACATTCTAAAACAGCTATCCCAATGGTTAAAGTACAACTGAGATCATTTCCAAAACAAAACCCAACAAAGCATTCTCAACCTAATATTAATATCTTTCAATTGCAGTCAACAAACCCTAACAACATTACGCGCGAGTGGGAGTGAGCAACTTTCAATGGTCATCTAAGCCAGCATAGTCAACTATAAGTAAAAAAAAGTTTTGTTGGATATGGCAAGCTCTGTCAACATCATCATTTCCACCGCCCTACAAAAAATGGAGTTAGGCAAACTCCACCTCTCACACGTTGTAAACTCGGTGCATGATTTCACCTATAAGATGATCTTTCCAACTAGTTGTATCATGCTCCCTACTTTGATAGATGAACATCTTTTCACAATAACAAGAATGACAAAGTACAAGATTGTTACTACAATTCTACCATACAATATCATCTTTAGCGTTCCAACCATTAATGTATTTCAGGTAGTAATGCATACCTTCCACCAGCAAATAAAATTCTCTACTATAGCAGGGAAGGCATGGTATGTTGCAATAAAGATGAAGTAGTCCAGTGTTATGCATTTTCCCTGTTGACCCAACCAGCACACGACCAACCAAAACAACCACCATATCAACATGAAATACCATTACCTAAGCTACTTGAAACTCACACAAGAAAAGGGGTAGAAGATATCTGTCTCCAACTAGTCAAATAACATAAAAATATTGAACTCGAACTAGGGGACCCAAAAAAAGTCACTAGAATCAGCATGCAACTATTACCAAACATAGAACAATAGTTGATACAATTCCTGCAAAGCAAACAATGGCGTCTTCACATGGACAATTTTTGATTTGTAGGATATCGACTCCAACATCATAGTGCATAAGCTAAACGTCAACCCATGATTAAAATTTGGCAAACAAAAGAAAAAATATTCTATGACCAGAGAAACAAAATAATAGAAGAAGATGTCAGGAAGTCACTTTACGCAGGATATATATTAGGTATACAGTTTACAGATTGGCTTTGCAACATACTCCTCGTCCCCAAACCAAGAAATAAAAGGGCAATGTGCAACTATTTCACTAGCCTCAACAAGGCCTATCCGAAGGCTCACTGGTAGACTCAACAACCAGCTATGCTTTGTTAAGTGTCATGGATACCTTTCAAGGATACTACCAAATTTTCATGGCACCTGAAGATAGAGATAAAACCTCTTTCATTGTGCATAATAGTATCTATTGCTTTCTAGCCATACCGTTTGACTTAAAAATGCAAGTAAAACGTACCAAAGGCTGATAAATAAGATATTCAGTCAAGAAATAGGCCATTCCATGTAAGTATATGTTGATGACATGATCGTCAAAAGTGCAGTCGAGGTCGGCCATTTGACATACTTGCAGAACACTTTTTCTATCATGAGAAATTCAACATGAAACTCAATCCAACAAGTGTACATTCGGAGTCCGATGAGCAAATTCCTGGGGTATATGGTCAATGAAAGAAACATTAAGGCAAACATCCAGAAGATACAAGCTTTGTAGGAGATCATAGCACTTAGCTGCTTTATCTCCAGACCTGCTGACAAGAGCCTACCCCTTTCTAATGTACTGCGTAGCACAAAAAGACTTCCAATGAACGTCAGAGTGTGACCAAGCCCTACCCGACCTCAAGAATTACCTTTTCTCCCCACTACTGCTTGTCAAACTTAGGTTCAACAAAACTCTATTTCTATATTTAGCTGTGTCAACGAACGATAGTATGCACCACCCTATATACTAGTTAATAAGGTATTGTAGGGTGCCAAAAATAACTACCTATAAATGGAAAATTTGCACTCGCATTAGTAATAGCAGTAAGGAAATTACATCCTCACTTTCAAGCACATTTCATCTTTAACCAATCAACCACTCAAGTAAGTCCTTGCCAAACCAAACACATCTGAAAGATTGACAAAATGATTGGTTGAGCTCGGTGAGTTCAACATCAATTTCAAGCCAAGAACAGCTGTGAAATCATAGGCCCTAGTTAATTTTCTGGCCGAGCAGTTCGAACTCCCCGACGAGCATGAGCTCTCGACCCCACGGATGCTAGCATTGATGGATCTTCTGCCCCCATAGGTGGTAGAGCCAGGATTGCACTCTATTCGCATGAGGTATGGAATTAGATTTTTCCCTAAAACTCAACTTTTTTATTACAATCAACGAGGCCAAGTATAAAGCTCTCATAGCAAGAATGAACACGGACATTGCTAATAGCATCGAGCACCTATCAGCAATGACCAACTGCCAACTGGTTAAAGAGAAGTTTGACAAATCTTAGGAGGCAAAAGGAAAAACTATGGCAAATATCACTTTGCAACACAAAAATTAAAGTCACAATTCAAGAGTTTCACCCTTAGCCAGATCCACCGTTCAGAGAACAAATGAGATGATGCATTATCTAAATTTGCTAGTACTAGCAAGGGCATAGAGGATTGGGCCATAACTTTCCTATTAGCTAACCAATTAGAAATCCAGGGTAAGCAATTCACCAAAAACACACCAGACGTGTTATCACTAACACCACCAGAGCCTAGTTGGCATGATGAAATTTGAAACTACCTATCAAACAAAACACTGTTGGACAACAAAATAGCAACCTACCAACTATGTCTTCGAGCATCGCAATACTTATTGTCTCAAGATGGAGTCCCACTCAAGAAATATTTTGGAGGACCACATCTGCATAGCATAACTCCCGATCAAGCCTCCGTATGCTAGAAATAGTGCTCGGCAAGCCAATAGATTTAGCCTTGTAAAGCTATTTTCTTATAAAAACAATCTTGATTGAATGATATCTTGTATATGCCCACATTCATCTCATGCACCATATTACTTCACTGGCATTTGGATAAAGTCCTTAGATCACTTAAGACTACGGCACTTGGTCACACACTAGATGGTGAGCATGGAATAAGTCTTACACGGTCGTGATCTTAAAACATTCCAAGTCATAGGATCTTTAGAGACAGGGCATCTAAGATCCAGATAGACTTGCAATAGAGATGCATAAATCCAAAGGGTTGGATATTGCTCCGTTCCATGAGCAACCGTATGTGATACGGGTGCATGTTAGTGGGTGCTTGTTAGAGAACAAGGCACTGAAGACCCACCGGAGACTCCACTCGGTAGCCGTAGTGGCAAGTCGGTAGTGGTTAGTTCTCTTGCTTACGCTAATGCATATTATTAGTCCTCTGACCTGAGGATCCATGGTAACCTTGTGTCCGGTCCTCATGCTTTGAATCATCCTTGGTCACTTAGCAGGTCGTTCGAGGTGAGATTGGGTATGAGCTACTTGGCATGGAGGTTTGTGAGATCCAAGAGGGAATCCGACTCCTCGCTTTTGTGAAGGGCGAGTACATCTCCTATGCATTCTATAATGATCGATTTCAAGAAATCATTGTGCAAGGTGGTATGAAAATTTGGGAAATGAGTTTTCTAAAGTTGAGGTCATACAAAGGAATCGGACATTGAGAATAGAAGCATAGAATCGAAGCTATTAGGGAGCCGACAAATATCTTGCCCTAGGCCTTTTTCGGGAGATAGGAGACGGAAGGACCGTATTTGCATGGAACGCGTAGAGCTTTAAACGGTTCTCATATGGATATTCATTTCGACCAATTAATTGGGCCCCATGGGCTTTAGGTTGGGCATCGACCGTGGAGATTAGGTGCTCTTCAATTGATGAGACTAGAATGAATATTAACTATTCAAAAGTCACAATGGGTTGTGAGCCTATGTCCAATGAATGGTAGAACCCAATGGGTCACACACAAAATCCAAAAGACCTTCCTAATTGATGGAGAAATTTTTCTAAGTGTTAGAAAAATAACCTTTTTCTATGGCCAATTTTTGGGAGACTTTTGAAGATAAATTTTGGCTTGATTAATTTAAGTGTTAAATTAATCAATTAACTTAAGGAGTTAAATTAGGAAAATAATTAAAGATTTAATTATTTGGTGCCACATTGATCATCAATTGATCAAAGTTAACTTAAGGGGTTAAGTTGACTAAAGTAAACTTAAAGAGTTAAGTTTACTTGACTTAATTGTTAAGTCAAGGTTAATTAATTAAATTAATTAGATTAATTTAATGAATGAAAGAACAAGGATTTTAAGAGGAAAAATTCAAATTGGATTTGAATTAATTTGGAATAAGATTCCAAGTTGGCAAGTTGGCAAGATGAAATTCAAATTGCCAACTTGCACACAACTCATTTTCGGTCCCCACATCCTCATGGGAGGTGTGATGGCATCACATCTCACACACTCTATATATAGATATAGAGTTGGATGAATTTTAGTGTAATTTTCAGCATTAGAAAATCAAATTCTAAATGCTTTCCCTCCAAAAAATCTTTCTAGGCAAGATATTCATGTGTTGAATTCTTCCTTTTCTTCCCAACCAAAACTCTCCAAAAACCAATCATACTCCATCTCCATCTTCAGATCTAATCCAAATTAGGATCTGGAGATTTAGGATCTCATCTTTGGTGTGTGGATCAACGTTGGAGGCGATTTCGCGTGAGATCGCTATTTCACAGTTTCCTGCAGATCGTCTGACTTTGTGAATTGTTTTTTGGAGCTGTGATGCTATTTTTGATCCAAATTTTCTACTAAATATAACCTAAGGTGTTAGATATCTCCTAGATTTTTTTTTTTGAATTGATTGAGAGTTTTGGTTGGTCAAATTCGGATTTGAATCCACTGCGCCAGATCCAGTCGCGAATCTGCCAACACTTGGAGATTTGTTTTTCTTCCTTGGATCTTGCTTCTAAAGGTAAGTATCTTCTTCTAATTTTGAATATACTGCATGGTATGACCCTGGGATGACCGATTGGCATTGGATTTGGTGTTTTAATTTTGAATTATTGTGCATCCTAATGCCGATTGTTCCTTCACGACAATCATGTGAGAAATACGTGCAAGTAGTTGTGACAACCATTTGGGATAACACTCATTAGCCCACAAGATCTTGTGCAAAGGATAATTTTGGCTAACCCTAACAGCCGATGCTGCGTCTTTCGTTTAGAAATGCAAGGCATGCCAATTCCACTCCAACACACCTCATCAACTAGCCACAAACCTCACCCTTGAAATAATATGTTGGCTATTCAACCAATAGAATAACATTATTTGTCACTACAAAATTCCACTAATAATAAGCTCAGACAATGGCTCCCAATTCAAAGCAAAAAGACATGAGAATAGTGCTTCCAACTAGGAATTCGACAATATTTCACATTAGTGGCAAATCTATAGGCTAATAGATAGACGAAAGTCACTAATCAGATTATCATAGATTAACTAAAGAAAAGATTAGATGGTGGACTGGGCAAATGGACAGACGACCTCCCAGGAGGTTTATGGGCATACAGAACTTCACCCTAAAATTATAATAGAAGAGATACCCTATAGCATAGTTTATAGATTTGAAGCCATCATACCAGCAAAAATTTTACAAGAAAGAACCGAAGTACTCTTTTAACAGCAAGAAGCCAATGAAGAAGCGAGAAATATGGACCTCGACATACTGGAAGAGAAAAGATAACAAGCATACGTCAAAACACAGAATTACAAGGCAATAATGGCCAAGCTTATAACAAAACGATCCAACATCAAAATTTTCAATTGGGAGACCTAGTGCAAAAAAAAATGGAAGCTTCTAAACATGTTGGAAAATTGGATACCAATTGGGAAGGACCATAGAGAGTCATCATGGTTGCAAAAAATAATGCATACAACCCACAAGACTTAGATGGACGAGAATTAACAAGACCTTGGAATGACATCCACTTAGTAAAATTCTAGGTATGATTTAGTTATCCATCAAAAATTCAATCTCAACTTCAAAAAATATTATGAAGAAAGCTTTTCAACATAAGGCCGCCTCTAGGTCCCATTCTTCTACTTAAGCATTGACCGCCTCTAAGTCAAAAAGAATAGTCGATCACTTTCAAATCAACAACATAAAGGCTACCTTGAGGCCCCAATTTCTTTATGAGAAAGTAGGCCACCTTTAAGCCTAAATATCTTTACACAAAGATAGAATGTCTTCAAGTCGAAACCAATAATCAATCAACTTCATATCGACAACTTTAAGGAACTGTCAGGCTAAATTTCCAACGACAGTTTACAAGCCAAAGGTTATAGTCAACCGACTTCAGGTCGACAATGACTAAGCTATAGGCTTCACAAAATCAAACTCCACTCACTTCTAGATCGATAATATTCAACGCAATTCTCATTTCTGTTAAGATTGACGAATACTCTTAAAATCAAAATAGGTATCAAATTGTACACTCAAACATTCCATTATATACCTATTAATTTATCAACCGCAATGGACAATTGCTTTACAATAAGTGTAAAAAGGGAGGGGATAGTAGATTACATGCAAAGAAGATAGAATGATAAGTAGAAGGGATAAATATTTGCAACTTCAGCCAAAAATCATTACAAATTCACATCATAGTTCCAAAGCAAAAACCAATACAATCAAACACAACAAAGATAAAAAAAATGGTGATAGTGCCTATAAAATACGACTAGAAAGAACTCAACCCCCCAGAAGGGTTTTGCATAAGCTTTATGACCTGGAGACTCAGGACATTAATCTTTGGGTGCTTTACTAAGTTGAAATCCTTTTTAGCATAGCATACACCCTCCAGATGAATGGGGAACCTTTTAGCCTCCCTGGGGTTGGCAACATTGGATGAGCCTATAATGACCTCAACCTCCAAGCTACAAGGAACTTCATGCGATGCCCAATCTTCCCCCAACCTTTCGCTCAGCCTTTGTTATGATGAGGGAACATAGTTATACTCGGTAAGCTAAAAAACATGGACTTTCTCCTTGGAGGATTCGAGGTAAGGTTGCAAATTATCATCTAAAGATATGTAAAGTCGGCCCTCGTCAAATTCAACCCCCAAAGACCTCATTTGGCATAAGGCCTTCTTGTATCCATATCTAGCATCATCGCTCGCAGTAGCAAGCAAGCCTCAATAAAAGCATAGGAGTAAACAAAGTAATGACAGTGTTTATCTTTTTTTAACAAGGCGAGTTTTATAGTAGACCCGAGCATCCAATGCCTGATTGAACCCTTAGCATCGGCCCTCCGCCTTAGTAGCTTGAGCTTCACCTCTCAGCCTAACCACTTTTCGATAAAGCTTCCTGACCTCAACAATTAATTGCAAATTCTCCATCACCAATCGAACATAACTGTCAGAGGTCGACCACCTAACTAATTCCATCATAAGTTTGTCCACTCGGGATTGAAGTGTAGTGGCTTCAACTATGCTTTGGTGGAAGAAGGCATTGCTATCAGGACCCCCTCAACTCTCTATAGGCATGTATCCAAGCCCTTCTATCCTACATAGCACCACGCGACCCCGATACATAGCATAAGCCACTGAATACACTACAAGAAAATAGCAAGTAGATAATAAGGCATGATAGTAGGGTCGATAAGAAACTGACACATCATGTTATGATATATGGTGGATCGTTGGATGGACTCAGAGCTAGGCATGCGCATCAGCCTAACGATGTCTCGACGAAACAACTGAGCATAAACACCTCATAATTAGCTCCCCAATTAGGATCACTATTTTTCATGCTCTCATAGTTGCTCACAATGAAGAAGCGGGACTCTAGGAAATAGAGATGATCCGCCCTATCCAGCGGACTGATGTAAGCTAACCTCTCATTCAGGTTAGCAAAAGGTTGAAGCTCCGTGGGCTCTGGCAGCACCTTACTAAGATCAACCCTCTCTGGACTTGTGATCTGTAGCTTTTTTGCCACCGGAGCAGAAAAATACCCTCTCATATGGGCCTTTTATCTGAGGACGCTTGCGAAGAAGAAGAAGGGAGTGGGGCTAAAAACTCAAAAGAATCACCGATCGGCATCACTTAGGATAAAATCAGCAGAGGAGTATCTTAGTGGCTGTAAGACGGTTCTGACAGGATTAAACCCCTAGTGCGAGCCATTATGCAGGCTAATTGCCTATTGCGGCAAAATATTGTGTTAGAAAATAAGAGATATGATGAATGATCACTGAAAATTCAAAAGAAGCTTGCGATAAAAATATTGGACAATGAACGAATTTCAAATAAGTTAGAAGAAGATATGGGAGCTTTGGCTCCCTATTTATAACCCTCAAAAGAGATGCTTGATATCTTCGAGCGGTGTAACTAAATGGCATAAAATTGGCCATTATAATTTTTGGCATCTCTTAAAACTCGCGCTGGCCAGCAAGTGGGCCTCCAATTGGGTTGCAGCTTATGAACTCGGAAGCTCATCTCCAGGTGCATTGGTGTACAAGAGCAATTGTTAGTAGCTCAACCCATAAACCTACCCCTGTTGTCAAAGTCACCTATAGCTTGAGTCCACAACTTAGTTTAAAACTTTTAGGTCTCTGAACTGCTCCTAACACCCTCCGATCGAGAATAGGACTATAGTACATGCTAAAAGCTTTTATATAAGATAAAATATAAATAACTGGATGTACTATAATGTAACTAAACTGAGATTATATCATTGTAACAAACTTACAATAGCTTTTCTCACCTTATTGTCTACCTAGCTCCTGGCGGCCTACCTCTAATAGGAACATGCAAAAATCTCCTCCACCATTGGGGAACTCTATAATCGAGCCAATATACAAACAAGAATTAACAAACATGTCATGTAAATATTATACATATAAGTTAATTTAACAAATATTAAGAAAGTATACGAAATCTACTAAAAACTAAAAGTTAGAAACTTACTAAATGCTCTGCATGTGCCCCAATGGATATACTCCCATTGGTATGGAGAGATCCACTAGTCTTAGAAACCTAGTTCTTCTTAGCTTGTGTGAACTTCTTCTAAAAATCCTGGGATTACCAATGCCAACATAGGGCATCCCAAGTGTCCTCACCAATCCACTCCTTCCTCTGCCCCTCTTTCAGGCATGGTAATATATGTAGTTCAATCAGTGACCCCTTTAGTATCAAATCCCCTTTGCATATGGCCCTCGTACTAGGGGTCCAAACAGACATATCTCTACGAGAGAAAATGAAATAAGTTATTATTTTTTCAACACATTGATATACTTAATTTGTAAAAGTAAATATATTAATAACTTGAATATACCTGCCACTATGTAAACATCAAATCTCGAAAGGCTTTGGGGATATTCAACCAGGTCTTATGTATCCTGCTATTGATCACCCTCATAAAAAACTTGGTACCATTCAGCGATGGGGTATGCCTGCATAAAATTCTTAACATTAATAAATAATTATTAAAACATTAATAAAATAATATTAATATAGTCATTCCAACTCACCCATAGCATCGCTCAGGATACAAGTATACCCTGCTAAAACTGTAGGATAGGGGCTCTGATTACCCCTCGCCCAAAGTCTAGTCAGCTGAGGAATCACTTGTTGCTACTACTATAGAAGGGTCGAGTGGAGCAACAACGAATGGTTGAGTGCCAAGTGGAGTATTGGTGGTGATGGTGTGCCATGTGGGTGATGTGGATGGTGGTTGAGACAGGTATGTTGCTATGAGTGTAGGTATGGGGTACGGTATATGGATGACCTCACAACAGTTGAGGAGGTCATGGGTGATGGTCATGAAGAGGACGAGGAAAAAAGGAGTACTGTGAAGATGTGTGGGAGAAAGGTGTGGTGTAGGCATAAACTGATAACCAGCCAATGTCATGGTGGGAGACTGGTTAGTTGGGAATTGTCTAAGAGGTTTTAGAAATGCTTTTACCTATCCAGAACCCCAACCTCGGCCAATGGCAAAAGGACGGATACCTAACTGATCTGGCATCTATAAAATAAAAACAAACAACACATATGGACAATAATATTATTATGAAAAATTAGTTAACTACATATGTGAAAATTCATAAAAATAATTAATAACTAAGCTCAATAAAACACACATTAATTTTGATAAAAGATTTGATAGAATATATCATTCATTCATTATATAAATTCTTCAAACTTTCTATCTGTATGAATCTGTTGATGTAATAAGAGGACGGTAATAATGGTCCATTGCCATTCCAGTCCTTGATTGGCTGGCATTTATTTCAATAGATCCATGTAGACAAAAGAATGAAAGACTTTGTATGATGAATGAATGAATTTTGGAATAGAAATTTTTTGTTTTGTTTGATTATTAACTGATTATAGGAGTTGAAGACTCCTATAATACTCCTTTTTTTTTCAAAATTTTTTTAATTCAATTTGGTTATGTTTGAAGTCTCTATGTTCTCTAATTCTCTTTTTTGTTGAAATAATGGAGAATTGGAAATATATGGTAGTCTATGTTTTTTGGTTGATATAATGGATAATTGAAAATTGTTAATACTCCTATGATGAGCTAATACTAAATCTTTCTTTTTCTATTTGTAGCCAGGCCTTCGTGATGGAACTATTCAACACTTCATAAAGAGGGGCAAATCTAATTGACATACTTCCTTGCTTAATCAGAGAACATATTTTGCTGCATAAAATAACATACCCATAGCTCTCCCTCAAGATTTTCAATGCGTGCTTAGCCGCACCTATATCTTTTATTATTTTTTATTGTGCTTTAATATGGATTCACTGAAATTGAATGGAATAAACTACCCTTACTTACTTTATGCTTAGATATTATATATTCAAAATCAACAATGCATAATGGAAGACAATAAATTTTCTTTTGGAATCTCGAGCATTTTCCATGAATAGATTTACATTTGAAGCCCACAAAAAAGATAATAAGGAATTGGACATGCTAGAGCTAGTGTAAAATTGTTGTATAAGTATTCATTTAAAAATTCAATCAAAGAAGCATCTGGTGAGCCTATATAGAAAGTTTCCCTTTTATTCCTACCCCCAGAAGTGATTTAGAAATAAGCTGCATCGAAACAAAACTTTATTGTACTATTAAAGTCTTGGCTATCCACTTCTCTTTAATTATAGAAGTTTATACCATTAGGCACAAACTCAACCATCCATGTGTTTCAACGGCCTCTCATCTTTATTCTCTCAGAAGAGTCTACTACTTTTCATCCATTCTCATATTCTCATGTATGATGTGTATGGCTATATCTTATGGTTATTTAATTCTAGCAAGGATCTTTAGCAATACTTGTTCAATAGTGAAACATAGGTGTATGATCTCAAACATGCAATCAAAGTCGAGTAAGCTCTCTAAAAGTGTTATAATGCCTTTTACATCTTTGCATGATTTATTATTGTTCATGAATTTTTAGCTTATTTTGTTAGCTTGTGTCCTGTATTTAACACATAGTGTACAAGTTAATTCCAAAAGTTTTCTTTCATAGTGGAGTTTAGTTTATCCTTCCCACTAGGAAGTTTTGCAATTCAATCCAATTGAAGATTCTATAAAGGCCAAAATGAAGACTAACCATTGCCATTTTGCTTGCAAAACTAACCATTTGCCCTTAGTGAGAGGAGGGATTGCAAAACTAACCATTTTATTAGAGCATATATTTTGCTGCTATTCTATTCTATTCTTAAGTCTTCATTTGCCTTATGTTTTCTTGGTTGTCAATAGTACTTGTGCGCAGCTTTTACTGCATAACACCTGTGTCCTTTCTATCTAGAAAGATGAGCATGTTTTATTAGTGATATTTAGTTACATAAGTTACAAAAGGTTGCTGGATTTTTCAAAACAAAAAGCTAAAAGATTACCTTAGTATCTTCTATTTGTATGTTTCATAATATATGACATTTGATTATAGAAAATCAAATGTACCATCATATCTATATATTTTCTTATATCTGTATGTTTTATAAGTATACCTTATCTCAATGGATGCAACCAATATTTCCAAATTGATTAGCACATATATCGAAAAACTTAGGTATTTTTATGGAGAATTGCTCATTCTCCTATATATTTTACTTCAAGTCTTCTATATACTACGGCTTGTATGTATGAGGTAATACATAAGTGGCATAGATTGTCTTAGGGGCGCACAGTATGATAAGGAAGATTATATTAATATTTCTCATGGTCATAAGGGGGTATTTTTAAAGACTATTGCACGTGAAAGAGTTGGGCATAGTCTCCCGTATTAAAGAATTACTAATTCAAAATTTAACCCCTAGGGTTACCCAAAAGAAAATTTTGAAAAATTTCCCTTATAACTATAACAATCTAATCCCACATTCAAACACATAAAAATTTTCTAGCACATGAAACAACAACAACTATTAGACAAAGATTATAAAGAAACTACTTCATATCACACCTATTATTACTCTGTACATATGAATGCAGACAATAATCCAATAGCAACAAATGGGAAGGCTCAACCCCTTCCCCCAAATCTCATTCTCCTTTCTACATCCACCAATCCTAGCCTATCTAAAATTCAATCTGACACAAGCATATTACTCACAAAAGCATTAATTTTTCTAATATAAATGATATTGAATCTAAAAAATTTACATACCTCAAAACTAGGATAATATGGATGAGCTGAAGTGAGCAACAACTGAAAAAACCTATTACAAATGAAAAAATAGTTATAAGTTCATGATATTAATTATGGAGTAGAACAAAAATTCATATACAAAAGTCAATCGTTTATCTTGATGCAACCACATTAAGTACAAAAGTTAATTTCCAACTTGAAGGCCCTAATCTTACATTGACTAAGCCAAGGCTTTTTCGAGCCTTATGTATTAATAGCTAATTAAGCATAAATTAACTATCATTTCTTAAAGTAATTAATTGCAATGCCTACACTTTAAGCTCAAACTCAGTACATATATTCATTGGGCTTAAATATAATTTTAAAGTTCCACAACCTTTCAATTAAATCACATTCAACTGAAATATAAGCTAGCAAATGGACCCTATTTGCTCACTTTGATTAATAATCCTAATAGATTCCTGAAATCAAAATGGGCTATGCAAATAGATTTTTCACTTCTATGGAAATTTAATCTTTCCCCTATCCCCTGAAGGTACCCTAGTTTATGTTTTACATAATAAAATGGGCCATTAGTTCACATTGAAAATATTTTCTTGCACTGGTTTCCTACTATATATACCAAAGTACCTGCCATCCTAGCCCATGTTCAAATTCATGTATGTTGTAATTCATATAAAATTTATAATACATAAACCATAAACTCGAATTAAAATGCATAATTCGTAATAGCTAAACCCTAAAGCATAATTTGTAACTAATTATCAATAAAAAAAATAATATATTTACAATTAATTACAACATACTAACAATACAAAACCAACTAAACAAATTAAAATATAAAAATTAAAAAAGAGGAAAAGAAGAACTCACAAGCTCGATGACAGACGAGCGACGATGGTACGGCGAACTCATGGGCTGTGATGGCGCAGCAAACTCATTGGCAGTCATAGCTATAGGTGACAACAATGATAATGGCTAAAGTGACGAGCAGTAGCGAGGGGACAGATGGAAGAAGAGAACGAGAGAATATGAGGAAACGAGAAATGGGGGGAAGAAAGATGCATTTGACTTTTTTAATTCAAGTTTTTGAAGGATTTCTGATAGAAATATCCATCGAAAATCCTTCAAAAATTAATCTAAAATTTTAAAATTAAATTATATTAAATTTTAAATATTTGATGGACATCTATCGAAAATGTCTTGGAAAAGGGACGGAAGCCAAACTATTTTTAATTAAATTTATTCACCCATTTTCGATAGCTACTTCTGAGACACTTTCAATGAACAAGTCATAGAAAATTTTTGTGCCCATTTCCTGCCACAAATGTGCTATATTTTTCGTCAAATTTGCATAGGATTTCCTGCGGAAGAGCATCAGTTGAAAATTTTACGCAATTTGTCAAAAAATTTCAACAGAGAGATTCCGTTGGAAAAACATGTGTTTTTGTAGTGTCTACTAATGTCTCCTTATGTGAAAGAAGACAACATGACAACCCCAAAAAACCAAGGAAAAAATGTGTTGAAAGATCAAAGAAAGAAAGAGTTATTAAAAATGGTGGCATCTTATTGAAATTGTGGGGCTACCAATCACAATAGAAGAAGTCATAATAATGTAAATAATATTTTTTATATGCTTGCTTTGGTTATTATATAACTCAAAATATAATATTATTATTTATTACAAGTTTCAACTGCCACATCAACCTCGCTATTTTAGAGTTACCATAAAATATTTTCAAAGTATCATAAAGAAAACTACAGTCATCACTAGGGACAATTGTGAAATCAAGACAGAGACAATAATAAGGGTAAGGGCAAGGCTAATAGGAGTGTCGGGGCAAGGGACAGTGGCATAGAAAAAAAAGTGGTAGTAGAATGGAAATGGATATGTCTAGTAGTTCAAATGCTCCAAGAGGAGGACAAACCTAGAAAAATTAGAAGAGGAAGACAAAGAATAGGAACGATATTGGCATGTTAGTATTGGGAACTGGAATGATATTAGTATGTCAAAAATGCATGAGTTTAGGCCTCCAACTCAAGTACAACTACCAAAATATATACATTGCTAATTCAGGTGAAGTACTTGTAACAAAATTAGCGTGAAATTCATCTTGTTAATTTATTGTAGTTAATTTCTTTCACTATTTCACTTTCAATAACTAAGTTTAATTTTCTTGCAGTGGTTAGCATATTGTGTTCCTTCACAATTGAACACTCAAAAAAAGTGCTTTTTTCTAATGGAACGATAATTTTTTGACAGATTTCCAAATAGACTTTTTTGTGCTAGAAAAACCCTAGTTAAAAATTTGGTTCTATTATTTTTCCAAAAAAATATTTCATCAGAATTTTTTTTGATAGAATTGCAACGTGTTTGAGACGGACTTCAGACCCTCAAAAATGGATCAATATTTGTTGTATTTCTGATTGTCAAACTCCATCAAAAAAAATTCTACAGACCTCCACCTAATTTCTGATGGATTTTTTATTTTTTAGATTGATTTTTTCTTACTTTTTGATGGAATTGCGAGGAAAATCTGTTGGAAGGTTATTAAAATTAATATTTAATTATTACATTTTCCAAAAAAAATTCTTGGGATTCCGTCATAAAATTAATTTTTATTAAGAAATTTATTTCCAGTTCTTGAAGGAATTTCATCAAAAGTTTGTTTTTTAAATGTTTTTTGAATTTTGTTTTTGACTATACTTATAACCTATTGATACATTTTGTATATAAAATATGATAATACTATAAAATAATAAATTTACAAGTAAATAAAAATTATAATTTCAAAAATATAATTCTATAAACATAAATCTTAAATTGTAATAAATATTCATTACAAACAAAATATAAAAAAAATGCATCATATTTATTGGCCGATTGAGGGGTAAATACTTGGTTGGTCTGCTATCTGTAATACAAAAACAAACATATATCAAAATTTAATATATATATATATATACACTATAATATTAATATGACAAATCAATTAACTACATATGTGAATACATAACACAGTTAATAACTAAACTGACTAAAACAAACAAGTCCAAACAAACATTGCATACCACTAATATAATTCATTTTTCATCAGAATATTCAAATTCATTAGTCTCATCATCGTCATCAAATTCATTTTCATCATTGTTAGACTCAGTATGTTCTTCTTCGTCTTCACAAATGATACCATCTAGTCATCTACATGTTGTGCATCCAATTTATCAATATTTTCTAAAAGATGATTACAATCTATTAAGTCCTCTATTAAATCATCAGAATTCACTACATCAACATGCAATAGGGTAGGGATGGCAATTTTCTACATGATATGATAACACGACAGGAACCGACATGATAATATTAGGTTTGGGATGGGGGTTATTGGGTTGGGTTGATATTGGGTCGCCCCGATAGGCAACATGAAAATTATGAGTTAGTTCGGTTTACCCGATAACACGATAGTCTTATCACTACTTTGATCACTAGGGAGTATTTTATTGTAAACTAATCATTTTTTTTGTTTATTTGTTATAGTATCTACTGAAGTGAAATTGGATGAATTGATTAAAAATATTACGACATGTCAAAATGAAAATGATGCCAAGTCGAATACTGCAACTAATAGCTCTGATGTTGTTAATCTTGATATATAGGACCTTTAGACACTTGAATTTTGGTAAGTGTTTTTAGTATTCTATATGAAATTTATCATTATATAAGTATATATATCTTATATACTTATTCTATGATTAATAATTTGTGTACTTATTTTTTGCAGCAAACTTCAATTGATAATTGAAGATGATAGCAATGAAGAGATTTGAATGCAATTAGAAGTTGGAACATGCTATGTTTTTTGCATTTTTAAGCAATAACTTGTTGTTTTTGAACAACTTAAATCTAGATTAATTTGTAAGAATTAATGATTATTATTCACGACATAAATCTTGACTACTTTGTGATGTTGGGATGATTATTGATTATTGAATGGGGTGAATTATATTTCTTTGTTGGAATTCGTCTTCATTGTTGTTAAAATTAAGTTGTGCAAAACTTTTGATTTAGCATTGAAATTTGTATATTATTGATGTTGTAGAAGAAATTAAATGAAGTCTAGTTATCAAATTGTTCTACGGTACAAAAGTTGGTGGGTATAATGTTGACTTTTTCTAATTTTTTTGTATAAGTTGATTTTTCTCAAAATCTTGATATAAATTGATTGTTTTATTAAGATTCTAGTTGAACACAAAATGTATAGTTTTTTTCGATGAATTATTAATGAGAACTAATCATATGTTGAAAGAGATTGGGTTCGAATTGGCATGAAAACGTTCAGGTTGGGTTCGGGTTGAGGCTTATTGGGTTGAGTACTTTTTGGGTTGGGTTCGGGTTGAGCAAAATTTTGTGATATCCATACGTCAACCTAACACAAAACAACCCAACACAATGCTATCGCCACCCCTACAAAAGGGTGTCATTATGATAAACAACTTCTAATGAATCTTCAATTTCAACTATACCTTTAGCCTTTGTTTTTATAACAACCAACTACTTGAGCTTATCCCTAATTCTTCCGGGATATAGAACATAGTAAACTTGACACACTTGTTGGGCAATTATAAATGGGTCTACTTTTTATACCTACCCCTTTCCCTATCTTCAATAACATTATATTTTGGATGCACTATACGAGTTTTTCTCAGAGGAGCGGGATCGAACACTCGCAATAAAACAAACCACTTCTTTATAGATTCTTCTGTGTATTCTAACTTAACCACCTCCTCAATATCCCATAATAGTCTTCCTAACCACTACCCTATGGACTCCTTTCACCAGTACACTACTATTCATTATTTTTTTTCCATGACTCCATACATCTGTGTGGAACTTAAATCTATTCACAAAGCAAATGTTTGGATGTGTTTCCCTAATATAAAATCGATTCGGTGAAATGAATCCAAACATGCATGATATTTTGGCTCCAAAATGAGCCATGTGAAAAGCCTAAAAACCCATTCATGTGAGCCATAAATTACCGAAAACCCTAGCCTTTTCCCATTCTCCAATGCATCAAAATGAAGTTGCCAATCCATCACATTTGTGCCCCAAACCATCAGCGCCTCTCTCTCTCTCTTCGCCCCAACTTTTGTCTTCACTCTCTATCTCTATCACCTTCCTTTGCCCCCAACTAATCATTTTCAACAATATTTTCACCATCACCTCCTTCGCCATGGTCGAATCTGAGAAAAAATAATAATTTAATATAAACAAAAGCCCAATTAAAAGAATGATAAGTTAATATATATTTCAATAATATTATTAAAAATAAACATTAAATGAGTAATGAAGATATCTGCAATGCTTGTTTATGTTCTTGTCTTTATTTTATTCTAATGATGTTATATTATCTACTTCATGTTATGAAATATATTTTTTAATTTATTAAATTCATTGCATAAAAATTCAAGTTTACTCGTACGAATTTTGTAAATAACTATTTATCATTTTTTTCCTATTATTTTTATTTTAATATTTAACTAAAATAAAAAATAATGTTACATTAGTAATATGTAAAAAATCAATTCATTGGTCACAAATTTCGTTTCAATTAGTGTTATATTCATCGACCACTAATCAATTTATTGTACAAAAAAATAAAAAAATAAAAAAAATCAACCAACAAAATTTTCAACTATTTTTAATACGCCCCTAGAAATAATATATAATAAACTACATCATCATTCAATCAATAATTACAAATATATATCACAATAATTACCAATCATTATATATATACATATATATTATTTATATTTTATTATTATTCATAAAAGAAAAAATATTACTCAATTCTATTTTCACCTCAAAAATCCAACAAAAAAGTATTGATTTAACCGCTACAGTTAAAAATGTCTTCCCCAAAATGCAAACAAATATACCAAAATTCTCCAAAATGAATTTTTAACTATTCTCCAAAATATAACCAAACATCCATTAATTCCCCATCACAACTTTCACATTTCCCAACCCCACTCCCAAAATTCATTCCTCTAAAATACATATCATAATCAAACATAAAATGTAACCAAATATTGCCAAAGTGTTTTGGCAATGTTCTAACCTGTCTGTTAGAACCCTAAGCCAAGTCATGCAAGTACGAACTTGTTATGCCACTGCTCGAATCATGAATCTATCATTCATCACATAAAGTGTTAGTTTTGATAGGAGTTTTTGTCAAATCTATCATTCTTCGGATCACGTATAATAAGTAAGTGTAAATATACATGCATATGATTTAAATCAATAGATAAATTCATTTTTAATCCTCGCATTGACATCTAGATGCTGATGCAAAAGATTACATAAAATACCTATATCGTCATATTTCAAAACATATTTCAGACAGTATCTCGCTTGAATGAAATTGAAATAGTGCCTACATTGTTGTATCTAGATTGTTGGAGTAGTGCCCCACAAGCTAATTAGATTAACATATAAACTATTTCACTAGTGATACAATCTTGATTGAATGACATTCTTTAAATGGTCATCTTCATCTTATGCTTATAACTACTTCACTAGCATTTGGTTGAAGTCCTTAGATCACACAAGACTACGAGACTTGGTCAGTACACTCAGTGATAATCATGAAATAATTCTTACACGATCATGATCTTAAATCTTCCAAGTCGTAGGATCTTATGAGATAGGGCATCTAAGATAGGATAGACTTGCACTAATGATGCATAAATTCAAAGGTTAGATGTTGCTCCATTTCATGAGTAATGCTATATGAGATATAGGTGCATGTTAGTGGGTGCTTGTTAGAGAACAAAACACCAAAGTACCTACCTGGAGAATCCACTAGATAGCCGAAGAGGCAAGTTGGTAATGGCAAGTTCTCCAACTTACACTAGTGCATACAATTAGGAGGATCCATAGTAACCTTATGTTTAGGTCCTCATGCTTTGACTATTCCTTGGCCATGTAGCAGGTCGTTCGGGTGGTGATTGGGCATGGGTTACTTAGACATAGAGGTTTGTGAGATCCAAGATGGGATCCGACTCCTCATCGTTATGAATGGTGAATACATCTCTGATATATTCTGTAATAATCAATTCCAAAAAATTCTTGCGCATGGTAGCATGACAATTTGGAAAATGAGTTTTCCTAAGATGAGGTCATAAAGGGGAATCAAACATTGGGAATAGAAACATATAATTGAGGCCATTAAGGAGCCGACAAATATTTTGCCATGGGCCTCTTTTGGGAGATAGGAGATGAAAAGATCGTATTTGCATAGTACATGTATAACTAGAATGGTTCTCCAAAAGCATTCATTTTAGCCAATTGGGCTTCATGGGCTTGAGGTTGGACATTGACCATGGAGATTGGGTAGCCTTCAATTAATGGAGATTAATTAAATGGAGTGGATTAGTTTAAAGGAGTTCAAATTAATATGAATATTTGATATTCTAAAGTCACAAAGAGTTGTAAGCTCATATCCAATGAATGGTAGAACCTAATGGGTTACACACAAAAACTAATTGCAAATTCTAGTTGATAAATAGGAGAATTTTCTTAGAGTTAGAAAACTCCTACATGACCGATTTGGAGGTTTACCGATTGAAACAACTTAATGTCATTTTTTGCTTGATCAATTTAATTGTTAAATTGATCTAATTAATTTAAGGAGTTAAATTAAACCATCTAATTAAGGAGTTAATATTTGGTGCCACATGACTATCAATTGGTCAAGAAAACTTAAGGGGTTAAGTTAACAAAGTCTTACTTAAGGAGTTAAGCAAATTGACTTAAAGAGTTAAGTAAAGGTTAATTAATTAAATTAAAGGAGTTTAATTTAATTAAAAATGGAAAATTAATTTTGGAGGGCAAATTCAAATGAAATGTCCATTTGATGTGAATTAGAATTTATTTGGATGACGTTTCATGCGATGAAATAAAAATTCCAAATGAAATTCAAATTCACATGCCAACTTGCATGCTAGTTGGTGCCACCCCTTGACAAAGGTGTGATTCCGGTGATTCCAAGGTGGAATCACACCATCCCCTCTCTATATCTTGCATTACATTCCATGTGAATTAGATCTAAGAACTAGATTCTCTCAAATTCTCTCCAAATTTACAAGTGTTGCCTCATGTGTTGAAGCTTCACTTCTATTCTTCTCCTACATCAAAATCAAGCCTTCATCCAAATCTTCTTCTCATTATTCTCCAGTTGATATTGAGAGAAAAGGGATTGGGAATTGGTCTATGGATCTTTACATTAGAGGCAAGACAATTGGATTGCTTTCTTTTGGAGATCCTCTATTTCGTACAGAGACTTTGGAACAATTTTTGGAGGTCTTTCCAAATCCTTTTTGAGCTGAATATTTTACTAAAGATATTGCAAGGAGTTAGAATTCATTTGGTACAAATTTCGCTCAAATCGAAGTTTGTTTGGTTGAGTAAAAGTTGCTTGGATTCTACTATGCCACTAGAAGATAGTTTTTAAGGAGTTGAGATCTTCTTCCACCTTCCTTTGATTTTCTGAAAATCAAGGTAATTATCCTTCCAAATCTGAATCGATGGCATGTTTAGATTCTTGGTGACATGTGTAGCCTAGTTATTTTTTGTTTGTAATGCTTTGATAATTGGACCCTAGTACTACACGTGCCTTCAAGTGGTATCGGAGCCTAATTCATTCTATGATTTGGATTTTTGATTGATTGATTCATGTGATGAATTGGTCAAAATCACCAAATACTTGATTCAACCTATGGATTGGAGTGTTTGGATGATGTTGTGAGTGGCCAATTGATTGATGAATTGAAAGCATGCTAATAAGTGTTAATTCATATGGTTAGTATGTTTTAATTTATAGTTGCTAATGTTGAATTTTGATTTGGCATTAGTTGATGTTATATGTTGATATAACATGTTGATTTTGACCTTAAGTTGTTTTGGTCATTTTTTGATCTAACATGATTGGAGATTATTGGAGATTTTTGAAGAATGTGATTCTTACTTAAACTTGTTTTTAGAAACATGATTGAGCACTTGAAACTTCATTTGAAAAAGGTGTTTTAGATCTAAAATTTCATCTATAATGTGTGTTTTAATGTTTAGGAGGTGTTCTAAATTTTTTAGTGTACAAAAGTATTGGAATAGTGCCTGGCAAGCTAATCAGATTGGCTTTGTAAAAGCTATTTCCTTGTAAAGCAATCTTGATCGAATAATATTCTTTATATGGCCACCTTTATCTTATGCTTCATATTACTTCACTTGCATTTGGATGAAGCCCTTAGATCACACATGACTGCGGGACTTGGTTAGATGACCATGGAATAAGTCTTACACGGTCGTGATCTTAAATCTTCCAAGTCATAGGATCTTAAGAGACAGGGCATCTAAGATCCGGATAGACTTGCACTAACGATGCATAAATCTAAGAGTTGGATATTGGTCCGTTCCATGAGCAATTTGTATGAGATACGGGTGCATGTTAGTGGGTGCTTGTTAGAGAACAAGGCACTGAAGACCCTCCGGAGAATCCACTAGATAGCCATAGTGGCAAGTCAGTAGTGATCAATTCTCCTGCTTACGCTAGTGCATATTATTAGTCCTCTGACCCGATGATCCATGGTAACCTTGTGTCCGGTCCTCATGCTTTGACTCTTTCTTGACCACTTAGCGGGTCTTTTAGGTTGAGGTTGGGTATGAGCTACTTGGCATGGAGGTTTGTGAGATCCATGATGAAATCCGACTCCTCGCTTTTGTGAAGGGCGAGTGCATCTCCTATGTATTCTATAATGATCGATTCAAAGAAATCCTTGCGCAAAGTGATGTGACAATTTGGAAAAGGAGTTTTCCAAAGGTGAGGTCACACAAGGGAATCAAACATTGAGAATAGAGACATAGTATCGAGGCTATTAGAGAGTCGACAAATATCTTGCCCTAGGCCTCTTTCAGGAGATAGGAGACGAAAGAATCGTATTTGCATGGTATGCGTAGATGGTTCTCCAGAATATTCATTTCGGCCAATTAGTTGGGCTCCATGGGCTTGAGGTTGGACATCGACCATGAAAATTGGGTACTCTTCTATTAGTTAGATTAATTGAATTGAGTCGATTAGTTTAAAAGGAATTTCAAACTAAAATGAATATGAGATATTCAAAAGTCACAAAGAGTTGTGAGCCCATGCCCAATGAATGGTAGAACCTATTGGGTCACACACAAAAGCCAAATAGCTTCCAAAATTGGTAGAGCAATTTTTCAAGTGTTGGAAAAATCACCCTTGGGTGACCGATTTCAAAGGTCCAATCCAATGGTCAATTTTGGTTTGATTAATTTAAGTGTTAAATTAATCAACTAATTTAAGAGTTAAATTAGACCAATAATTAAGGAGTTAATTATTAGGTACTATATTAACCATCAATTGGACAAGTTGACTTAAAGAGTTAAGTTGACTAATTTAAGCTTAAGAGTCAAGCTTGTTTGATTTAAGAGTTAAATCAAAGGTTAATTAATTAAATTAAAGCGTTTAATTTAATTAATGGGAAGAATACTTTTTGGAGGGAAAATTTAAATGAAGTGTTCATTTAAATTAGCATCTTAATTAATTTGGAATTAGATTCTAAATGAAATTGAAATGCACTTGAAATTCAAGACTTGAATTTGAATTTTGCCAACTTGGCATGCCACTTGGGTGGTCACCTTAAGGAAGGTGTGATTCCACCTCTATATATAGATGTAGAGAGCATGAAAAATTCATTTGAAATGTCATGTGGTCCAAAGTAGTATGTGAATTTGAATGTCATTTGGAATTTACATTTCATCTTATGAAATGTCATCCAAATACATTCTAATTCCATATATTAAATGAACTCTTCATTTAATAATTCCTTCCAAAATTAACTTTTCAATTTAATTAAATTAAACACTTTAATTTAATTAATAATCCTTTGACTTAACTCTTAAGTCAAAGTGCTTAACTCTTTAAGCTAGCCAATATAAATTTAACCCTTAAATTAGTTTGACCAATTGATAGTCATGTGGCATCAATTAATTCTCTTAATTAATTGATCTTAATTTAACCCTTAAATTAATTTGACCAATTTAATTCTTAAATTGATCAAGCCAAAAATGACTTCAATTTTCTTCCTCTTCAATTCGGTCATGAATTTTCTAACTCTTAGAAAATTCTCCTTCATCCAATAGGTCATGCATTTTGCTTTTGTGTGTGGCCCATTAGGTTCTACCATTCATTGGACAGGGGCTCACAATTATTTGTGACTTATTGGAATATCCAATATTATTTTTGGTTTAAACTCCTTTAAACTAAGAGACTCGATTCAATTAATCTCCTTAATTTAAGAGTACACAATCTCCATGGTCGATGTCCAATCTCAAGCCCATTGAGCCCAACTAATTGGTCGAAATGAATGATCTTGGAGAACCATTCTAGCATTACACGTACCATGCAAATACGGTCCTTCTGTCTCCTATCTCCATGAAAAAGGGCTAGGGAAAGATATTAGTCGGCTCCCTAATAGCCTCGATGCTATGCTTCTATTTTCAATGTTCGATTCCCTTTGTGACCTCATCTTTGGAAACACCTTTCCAAATTATCACATCACCTTGCGCAAGGATTTCTTGGAATTGATGATTATAGAACGCATAGGAGATGCACTCACCATTCACAAAGGCAAGGAATCGAATTTCATCTTGGATCTCACAAACTTCAATGTCTAGTAGCTCATGCCCAATCACCACCCGAAAGGCCTTCTAAGTGACTAGGGAAGAGTCAAAGCATGAGGACCAAACACAAGGTTACCATGGATCCTCAAGTTAAAGGACTAATTATATGCACTAGCGTAAGCTAGAGAACTTGCCACTCCGGCTATCCAGTGGATTCTTTGGTGGGTCTTCAGTGCCTTATTTTCTAACAAGCACCAATTAACATGCATCCATATCTCATATGGGATTACTCATGGAATGGAACAACATTCAACTATTTGATTTATGCATCGTCAGTGCAAGTCTATCCAGGTCTTATATGCCCTGTCTCGTAAGATCTTATGACTTGGAAGATTTAAGATCACGACCATGTAAGACTTATTCCATGATCACCATCCAATGCGTAATCAAGTCCCGTAGTCTTATGTGATCTAAGGGCTTCATCCAAATGCCAGTGAAGTAAATAAAGAGCATAAGATGAAGATGATCATATAATTAATATCATTCAATCAAGATAGTCTTACAAGGAAATAGTTTGCAAGGCCAATCTAATTGGCTTGCGGGGAACTATTCCAACAAATTTATTAATTTTTGTAAAATTAATTTCAAACTTGTCTAGAATAATCCATTAATATTAGAATCCAAAAAAAAATTATTCTATTTATGAAATATGTTGATGTGCCATGTTAGAAATCTTTCTATAGAAAGTGCCTGCTTATTTTTATGAGAACATCTACAACGCATTTTTCTCTAAGTTCCCAATTGAATTTGGAAAAGCTTTCAATAGATAAATTATAGATCTATCTCATAGGTTTTTATAGGATTTTGAATCACCTTCATCCAAGGCATGTAGTAAAAGTTATAGTATAAATATAATCAAGTATCACATCAAAAAAATTCCTAAAAACTAGAAATCTGTTTCATCACCACTGCTGCCTCTTGAACTTGATTTTTCTCTCCTATATTAGCCAATTTAGACTATATTATCAACATAAAAGTTTTAGTACTCTTTCTTGACTTTCTAATGCCACAAGAATCGAGCCAATCGGATCTATAGAAAGAAAGTAATGAGCGATTCAACAAAGCATCTGCGAAAGGACAAATTCTTAATAAGCTTTGTGACTATGTATATGCTAGGCTAATGTCATATAAGAAACCTTTTGTTAGTATTGATTTTAGAGTTTCATTGATCATTGTCTTGATTTTTGGATGAATTTGAGATTAGAATTCATGGATCAAATCAAAATATTAATTGAATTAATACTATTCTTATGTCAATAGATGTTTTGGGTCTTTAAGATGTTAAGATCGGCCCTTGATCCTATTGATAAGTATTGTGAGTGCCTACACCTATAAATACTATATAATATTATGTTTCAAAACATAAAAGGATATATGCTATAGTACAATTTGCTCGTGACTTATTTTCAGCTTACACTGCACTATAATTATGTTTCACTGCATACAAAATTGTCTTATTTTGTTTCATGGTACAAGAAAATATGTTCTCTTATGGTTTCATTTTTATTTAATAATGTCTTTAGACTAGCAGCTAAATACGATGATCAACACTGGTGACTGGATTTACTGTTATTGTTAGTTGGATCCAACTTGGTCTAGGTATGAGAGGGACTTCACTGGGTAGCAGTAGGATTACGGTTGAACCCCAAGCCCTCATGGCCTAATTCCTCCAGCGCACAACAGAAGTCGTTTGTGGCTGAGGTGGGTCATAGGATTTTTCGAGGACCTAGGTTCGGGCACTGTTTGGTAAGGTCGCACCTTGCCCAGAGTGATAAGGACTATTACAATGGGAATCATAAGGTTGACTGGCTACAGCAAATACTAGTTTGATCATCGCATTTAATTGTTGGCTTATTAAAAAATGTTTGTCGTTATATTCTGTTTTACTACTGTATAATTCATAACTGCATTTCACCATCTTCTCAAATGTTTATAACTATTTTTTATTGTTCTTCAAGTGTTTATAACTGTTTCTCACTTTTTTCTTAAGTATTTATCACTGAGCATCTTTTGATCATGATATATTCCTGAACTCACATTGCACACACCTAGCAGTTACGAAGTCCTTTACTCACACTCTATTTTTATTTTCTTTCCTTTTGCAAACCTAGACCCTTACCTAAGTGAGGAGGAGGACCCACTTTCAATAAGAATCAGAACTGAAGTGTTATTTTGAGATTTTTCCAATAGTTTAATTATCATTACTATGTTGGTTTATTAGTTTCTTTTCTTTTAATGAAATTCTAGTTGAAGATAGAGGATTGGTTATTTTGAGTTTTGCCATGTTTGGGATTTATTTGGCTACTAGGAATATTAGAAGTTTTATGTATGATATAATATTGATTGTCAACTCATGTATTAGGATTGAATTTCACATCTCGAGATTAGATCTTATGGTTCAATTTTGGGGCATGACATGCTTTATATGATTGGTTGACCTGAAGCCGATCAACCCACTGAGTGTAATACTTGGTTCCTGTCAAACATGGGGTTGATCACTCCTATTGACCAACATGGTTACCTAGGTAATGTTTGGATATGAAATATGTGTTTTGGATTATGTGTTTTGGGAGAATGAGTTTTGGGAGTGGGGTTGAGGAATGTAAAATTGTGTTGGAGAATGTGATGTATGTTTGTTTATATTTTAGGAATAATAGAAAAATTATTTTGGGAAATTTTGGTATGTTTGTTTATGTTTTGGGAGGAGACAATTTCTACTGTAACAATCAAATCAATTTTTTTTGCTGGGTTTTTGGGATGAAAATGAAATTAAATAATATTTTTTATTATAAAAATAATAATAAAATATATAATATGTATATGTGATGATTGGATATGATTTTTGAATTGTAAAAATAATGATAAAATATTATGATATGTATATATATGTATATGAAGTTTTTGGTAATAAATTAATTGATTTGGAGGGGTATTTTGGGATTAATAGTGATTGTTTTGGCAAAAAAGTAAACGACGTGTTTGGTTACATTTTGCCAAAACAACTTAGCTTCTCATATGATCCATCAGTAGCTAGAGGGCGTTTGGTGAATCTATAAACTCCTTAAAATATCTTAGAAAATGCTTCATAGTTTATAAGACATCATAAAATACGTAACAATTTTTCAATTAAAAAATAGCTTAAAGTTCTTTTAGAAAATTAAGGAATTTTGTAACTTATTTTTATAAGATCTCAACAAACTCTTTTCATTTTAAATATATTAATTACAAAATAAGATGTAAAATCTTCTTTCTACAAATTTTTTTTTTAATTCTTATAAAGTCCAAAAAAAAATTAAAAAGTTTAGCCAGAACGCCCTCTTATATAGTACTGTTAATTCATATTGTTCTAGAATTACACCAAAATTATTTTCGGATTACTTCAAAACTTATAAACATACAAGAAAGAAGCAATGTGATATATTTATATATTATTTCATGCTAAAACCAAATTACCGAACTTTTACTAAATATCCAATTTGATTTCACTGAAATTTAATTACTTGTTCCTCAATTAATTAATGGTTGAGATAAATCAGATAATTTCTAAGTTCGGAATACTTGAGAAAATCGATAATCTTATTCGGAAAATGAAGGGGGCGGGGAACCTTCACATAAAACATATGCACATATGTCTACGTAAGTATAGATATTCAATATTTTATGTAATGGTCCCCTGTCACTTAATTTGGTTCAAAGGAATAGGTTTGAAGTAGAAAATTACTTGACCCTATGCCTACATATTGATCAACAAGCAATTAATTCTAAATCTTGAGAATAGCACTTGATGAGACATATCTATGAATATGTACATGTGGGAGTAAAAGTGAAACTGAAAGCCTTTAAATCCACAGTACGGCCAGACACTGTCCCATTCTTATTTTTGTTTGATTATCAATCACATGTGCACACATATACGTGGGTGTGATTAAAAAAAGAAATGAAATGAAATGAAATGAAATGAAATGAAAAAAAGTTGACAAAATTAAGTTTTCCAAGTTTATTCTTAATCTCTCACAGTTTGCAAGTGGACCCAAAATTAATTTCAAATTGGATAGTTAATAAATTGGCATTGAAAAAAGTTGCTAGGGTCTTTGTCACCTTCTTACTAATAAATAGAAGTAGATGTTGAAATTTGGGACTTTGGGGGTTGGTGCTACAAATCAGTATTGGCTGTTTTCTGGAATTTCTTTGGTACTTGAAATGTGTGCAGATATTTCGACTTTAGTATGGTTTTATTTATTATTCTTTAATGAACTTCAAAACATGCATTAATCTGGGCTCAAATTCAATATGGAATGCATGGCTTAATTATTGAAAAGGTTTAGAAATATATTGCATTTTTTGACCAATTTTATACCGCTTGCATTTTTGCAATGTAGATGTAAGCCATGAGGGCTATATTGTGTAACTTGGGCCTAACTCACTTAAAAAATTAGCTCAAGAGGTGAGGATTGTCCAAGGCTATATATAGAGACCGCTACTTATTTATTTCATCTACGTCAGACACTAATTACAAATCCCACTAATGTTTTTGAGGTTATGTTTTGTTTCTATTTTCCAAAATCCTTAAGAGATATTAAATTTTATTTTTATTTTCGAAGCACTCAAAATGGCTCCACGTAATCCCCAAATATTCTTTTTTTTTTCATCCTCCAAAATAGATATAATCACGCGCGCGCGCACACACACACACACATATATATATTCATACATTACAATTACATATACATAAAATTAATAATATAAAATTATATTTTCACCCAACTGATCAAAATAAAAAGATATATATTTCATATTTAAAGTATAATTTGTCTTCTTAAAAAATAAAATCATACATATAATTTTATTCTAGAATAATCTCTGCTCAATTTTTAAAATAAAACCAAATATACCTCACATTCCCCCAATCCTCTCCCCAAAATGTTTTGCCTAAAATACTCAAGTAAAACCATCATTACATTACTTTTTCACAATTTGGAATACTTAGTGGCCATTTGTATATGGTTCCATGACATGTTTTTAATTTCCAACTTTGCCAAAGTTAGAGAAAATGTTAATTGATTTTTATGTGGAAATAAAAATATATTTGGATGAATCATGTGAAAAAATAGAGTAGAATATATATGAGGGTTGAAATTTTAATTAATGTATAACTTTTATTTATATAAAGACAATTTATCTTCTTTTTTTAAAAAAAATAAGTATGTCTATATTTTAATGAAAAGAAAGCGTTGAATCTAGGGTTGTCGGTGGATCGAATTTTAATCCAAATCCGATCTAAATTCGATCCCAATTTTAAGATTTTTATCCGATTAAAATGTTCGATGGATCAGATCCAATTATAAATATCCATAATCCGAAATAAGTGGATCAGATATGGAATTATACAATCCGATCCGATAAAGATCCAAATCCGAATTTTATTAAATATATTATTAAATTGATAATTATATAGTATAAATTATATTAATGAAAACTTTTGACTGGAATGCAATATATGTGATATTATAATTGATAATGCCCTAATTTTTTTATTTCTTTGAAGCAATTAATTTAATAAAGTAATTGTATATACGTATGTTTCATATTATAGCATAAATACACAATTTATAATAGCTTATGCACTGTAAAATATACATTACCGAATGATCAATTTGATACAACCCCCATGGATTATGCCTTAAATCTTTAGCTTTTGTAATGATATGATAAAAAGTTACGAAAAAAAAATCTAAATTTGTGCTCTCTTAACTTTGTAAATATTATATTTGGATTAAAAGGTAATCTTGAAATTTCATATAACATGTCTTATAAGATGGTTTTTTCTAATAATATAAAAATTTAAAGAACGCAATTTTTTTTTGACTTTCTTATTGGATCGAACTTTCTTAGCGGGTTTCGAATTTTTATCTGATCCAGACATAGAATTGGCATGCATAGATCCTATAGGACTCAAATTCAGATTCGGTTATATATACATGTTATCGAATTTGGATTCGAATTATTCTGATTTGATCCAAATCCGACCCGTTGACAGCCCTAGTTGAATCAAGTATATTTCAGATCCCTTTTGGAAAAACAAACAGGCCCATTGGTCCAGTTCTTTCTACTGGGTGCAATGACGACGGCTAAAAACCATAAGTTCCATTTCCATATATCAACAACTAATATATACTTCAACAAGCAATTTACTATATCTATGAATAGATATTTGAAAATTCGTTTATCGTTTGCATTCATATTCGTTTATATAAAATTTATCCGTATCCATTTAAAACGGATATTATCCGTATTCGAATAGTAGATATGTGATTATAAATGGATATGGATATGGTAAATACGTATCCAATCCATTTAATATCTACTCCAAATATATATTTATTAAATAATATATTATTTATATTTTTCAATAAAAATATCATAATCGATATATTTATATATATAAATTATAATTGAAAAATAAAGTTAATCAACATAATTATTGTTGGTTGACTTTATAATCAATATACTTAAATGCCATTATTATTATTATTATTATTAGTCTATTATAAAGTCAATAATTAATTAGAAATTATACTATTTCTTTACTTGCTTTCTTTTTAATGATTGTATTGTTCCTTTTATTAATTAAAATATGCATTTTTTATAAGTCCATAAATTCACACATTTAGATATTCATAAATAGATATCTAAATAATGATCATCGAATATGAATATCAAAAAAATAATTCGAATACAGATAAATTTAATCAAATACGAATGCATTTGAATAACTATAATCGAATACGGATATATCTAAATTCGACCAATATCCGATGGATACAAATTCGTATATCATTTTTTGAATATCCGTCAAATCTGTATTCGTACCCGAATATTAAAAAGGTTAAACGGATACGAATATAAAACGATCCGTTTAATATCCATTCTCACCCTTAGAACTTACTAAATATTAAACTTGAGCTCTTTCAAGAACACATTTGCTTTATTCCCATTAGCAGAAAATTTAGTTAGACACCAAAAGCCCAGATTCGATACACAAAACAGGTCTACGTGAGCTATGTAACCCAATTGCCCAATTCTACTCTTATCATTGAACTATACCTTTTTCCTTCCTTTTCTTAGTATAAATAAATGCAAGAAAGTAGAGCAATCTGCTTCAGCAACTTCCGAAGACCGAAAACAAAGTAATAAATATTCTTGGCAAATGTAAAACCTCAACCTAAATCCCTAATATACCTAGTAAGGGCTGATTGGTTATTTTTCTATTGTTATTTTGTTTTGAATAATAATATTTTAAATTAATAATGTTAAATATTTGAATGTGACAATAATAAATATTATTACTTAATTTATTGTAAATTTCATTAGTTTCTCTATATTTCATCAGTCAAATTATGATATGAAAATTATTAGTTAATTAATTTGTGAATTTTAATTATCTTTAAATTAGTAGATATTTTAGACTTAAAAGTGATAATCAAAGGTATGGAACAAAAAAGAATATTGATATTATTGTATGACATTGGAAAAAGTATTTTCTATTTTTCAAATAATATAAATTAAAATTAAAAGGAAAAAGAAAAAGAAAATTCCCATTTCAAAAACATAGGCTTTCTTTGGTTATGTTTTGAACATTTTCTAAAAAATATTTTGAGAGAAGGTATTTTGGGAGTTAAGATTAGGTAATGTGCTAAATGTTTGTTTATATTTTGAGGAAATGGGGAAAATGGTTTGTAAGAAGAATGCTTTGATTGGAAATATTTTGTAGGCGACATGATTTACTATAAATGTCAAATCAATTACTTTTTGTTGGATTTATAAAGTGGAATTGTTCTTTTATATAATATATATATATATTGATCAATGGTTGTGTTATATATATATATATATATGCGGCCGGGGGGGGGGGGGGGGTGCACGCGCATGTGTGAATGAGTGAAGTGAAGTGAAAAAATGATAAATGAATGAGTGCAGTGAAAGGTAGGGTGAGAAAAGTAGGGGGATAGGTATGGTTTTAGGGTATAGGATTTTTTTGTGTGCTTTGGAAGGAACATTTTGGGTATTAAATTGGGTGTTTGAAAAGTTAAAATTGAGGAATGTGCCATCATGTTTGATAATATTTTGCAAAATGTAAACAAACAAAATCATGGAATCCTAATGGTCGCAACTTCCATTGTGCAAGGAGTTGAGCTCTTTAAATTATTAGGGTAAATAGCAAATACCATCCAAAGTATAGGGTCATGTGCATTTTGCCCCTCAATCGTTGCAAATGTGCAAAATAGTTACCTAAAATTTGCTAAATGTCCTTGAATACCCCCATTCTGGTAGAATATTCCACCGAAAATGCTAAAATATTTTGAGTGTGTTGCGCTTTATCCCCTCAAATTTAACAAAATGTGCATTTAACAACCTAATTATTCTAAAGCGTTGCACATTTATCATTAAATTTTTATTTTTGTAGAATAAAGTGAAATATTTTATAAAAAATATTATCACAGACTAGTCACTTGTCAATATATGGACATTTAAATCAGATTGAGCTATTGTATATTTTTAAATTAATTTTATGATTATATTTTACTTAGTTTATATGCATGAGATGATTAAAACTAATTTTAAAATTATACCCTCGTTGATTTTTATATCAATGTAAACATTATGCATATTTGTAGCAAATGATATTTAAATATATTTAATTTAAATGGAGTAATAAATGAGAGAAATAATGTTGATACTAATATCAACATTATTTGTTACCAATATTTGTCCAACTAGCGTCACCTATCTTATTCTTAGTCAAATTAAAATCCTAAACTACTTACACTCTTAATTAAATAAATATGTACAAATTTATAAGTACATCATAACAATCATTTAGTAATAAAACCCCAAAATTAATTTTTAATTATCTTAGACACAATAATTTAGGAAACTTTTTACTCGTAAGTTGGTTTATACATTTTTGATAACTCAGATTGACTGAACTGGTGATATATTAACAATTAAATAGTATATGAAAACAATTTTTGGCAAAATATTTTACGATATTCCACCAAAATAAGAATTTAAATTTAATGATAAAGATAGCATCTCAAAGTACTTTAGGTGGTTAAATATAAATTTTTTAAAACATCAAGGGGCAAAGCACAACAATTTTCAAATACGTCGCCGGAAAATTGAAACATGGAGTATTTGAGCACGTTTAACATAAATTAGGTGATCGTTCCGCATACTTACAACGATTGAGCAGCAAAGTGTAAATAACCCTATACGTTAAGGGTCGTCCACTATTTACCCAAATTATTATGCATATTTAGAACTTGGGTATGGTTTATAGGTGAGTTTGACAACATAATCTGTAATAATTTTAGATTAGATGCAAAACTCAAAAAGCTGACTGCAATTTAGAATCCTTTAGTGCCGTTTGGTTTTGTTTTCAAAAACCATTTTTATTTTCTATTGAAAATAAAAACAAAAAATTATTAACTTCTCCCCTATTTTCATAAATATTTTCATTATCAAAACATTTTCACTTTTCATCACTTTTCATTACTTTTCATTTTCTCATACTCAGATTTGCACGACTTTTAATACAAAATACTATATTTTTCAAATACAATTCATTTTTAACCTTACATAATCATTACATTTTAAATGAAACCTCCAAACAACATTTCATTTTCAAATTCAAATTTATAACTAATTTTTTATTACTTATTTTTACTAAAAAATGAAAATGCCTCCAAAAAATAAATCAAAAGAGGCCCTTAGTGTGTGTTGGATATTAGGATTTAGCGAATATGTGGCTAAGAAAAGAAGCATTTTGAGAAGAAGACATTTCTGGCAACAATTGCACTTACAGCAGCAAGAGAGATACTAGTACAAAAAAAATTTATTGAAACACATGATCTGAGGCCTGAGCTACTCTACTCTACTCTACTCTACTCTACTGCAAACAAGAGTCGAGCATGGTCTGTACTGGGAAAGGGAATGATGAGTAGATGGATTCCCAATGATAAGGCAACATTCTTTCCTTAAAGATCCTCAGTAGGTTCTTCATTCTATTCAGAGTCTCCTCTGTTGCCAAATTCGTACCTGACCACATAATCTGCCAAAACAAATATTGCTTTGTAAATCAAAATCTCCATTAATTTAGAGAAGAGACCCAGAGAGAGAGAGAGAGAGAGAGAGAGAGAGAGAGAGAGAGAGAGAGAGAGACGCAACCACCTGGACGAAAATATCTATGATGTTTTTTAAATCATGAGATCCGGGATTCGATCCCAACACTTTACTCTCGGACCTGAAATGTTTGTACGTACAACATGACCAACATGACTTAGAAGGTGTTTAACCAAGTTTATTTAAAAATTTTTATAAATTCTTATATCATATAAGATGTTTGTAAAGTTTGTAAGACGTTAATTTCATTTTTAAAATAAGTTATTAAAATATTTGGATAAAATAAGAATTTGAAACTTTTAATATACTAGTAAAGGCAAACTTACAAATAAAATGATTAAAATTTAAATGAGCTTATTAAGATTTTAAAAATAAATCAAGAGCTTTTTACTTTTTTTAAAAAAAAATTATAAGATACTAATCTTGTTTTAGGATCTCATTATAAGCTCATTTTTTGAAAAAAAATTATCAAATATTTTTTAATATTTTTTAAGATATGTTTTAAGGAGCTTATAAGTTCATCCAAACATCTTCTTACTAGAAATTCATTTATATGATGTTAATTAAAGTTGATTGGCTTACTTTTCGATCATTGTACAAAGATCATCGTGGGCGAGTTTGGCTTCAGCCAAGTTATTTTTCAATGGTAAGTAGCTCAACCAAATTTTGACAGCCTGCAGTTCGCACAACATAATAACAACTAAGAAGAATTCTTGGGAGTTAAAGCGTAGTGGAGTTAAAGAGCAAAAGTGTTGAAATAGCTAACCTGATATGCACTGGGGCCATCAATGTGGAATTGGCATATCTTACCCAAAGCAACAACACCAAATTCGCGTTCCACCAGATGATTTGGATGAAATGCATTAGGATTCGACAATATCCCTTGTAATGTAAAAGCTGCCACTGCAAAATGCCAAGGACTCATCTTCTTGTCATCTGTTTATTTAACCTTAAACTGACAATGCAATGCTTTTTTAGTTAGTTACCTTGAAGATGAGGCTTAAACACTTTCCCACCAAACTCAGCAAATATACTAATCCCTTGTGCAACAATCTGTAAACACAATTAATCAACTTTTTTATTAAGACGACTACAGCAACATCGATCCATCCCCGGTTAGAAATTAAGAAAGAGAATTATTAATAAAACCTTCCAAACATCTGGATTCTCAAGATTGCACGAGTTATACAGCAAAAGGAGACGCTGCTCATAGTGCCTATCCAGAGGAAAAAACAAGGAACAATTAACATTTATTCCCTGATTGACTGATTGATTTTACTATGTACGAGACATGTATTTCATACCTGAAAGCGTCCTCCCCGCATTGCTCTGCAACATCATGAAAAATCTGAAAAAAGATTCTTCTTTCTTCTGTTGAATTCTTACCCTGAACATTAAGACAGAAGACGATCGATCAATCAATCGATCCAAAGATGGCAGATATGATTAGACAGAAACAACACAAGAAAAATTCACTTACAGACACGAGTGCTAGACATGGCAATAGCTTGTCAAAAAGGGGCAAGAATGAAACCTGAAATTTTTTGATAATACTGCCAAGACAATCAGCAATCTGAATTAAGAAAAACATTGAAAGGATTAGTAGATTCTTGTTTGAAAAATTAATCATCAGCAGCTGAAAAGCAAACACAAGCTCTAACCGCTTGGTAAACCCTGTCATCAAGTTCAATTTCTTCCTTCAACAGTCCCTTCTCCCTCTTATCTAACCCCTTCTCTACCCTTCTTTTTCTCTCAGTTTTCATATGAGAGCAAGCTAAGACAACTTCAGTAATGCCTTTGATCAATTGATTCACTTTGCTTCTACTCAGGCAGATTCCAGAAATCTGCAATAAACAACTCTTATCTAGCAATGTGGAGATAAAATAAAAGAAACCATAGAGGTTTTATACAGACATTATAATATGACCTTTGCTTACAAACCTCAATACATTCATTCAATGCCTTCAATATTTTCACATGGATTTTGATCTTCGGCTCCTACAAATCGAATGCTGGTCAACAACCCCAGTCTTCAAAAACATCAAATCAAATACATAATCACAGGTAATCACTAATGGGACGGGCTTTTACCTTGCGTAGAGCATTTAACAGAGCTGGAATTATGATGTCAGATAAGTTTTTAACGGGCTTATAACCATGTAAAGGAAGCCCTTTCTCCAGAGCAGAAGAGGCCGAATGCAACATCAATGGCATTACTACATATGTGGCAGAAAGTAATTACTCAAATGCCATATTGCTTAACGAGTAGAAAAAGTATAAACCAGAATCCTTAGTAGACAAACTCATACCTGATATTGCTGCAGTTCTTACTCGCTCATCAAATTTAAAGCTTAGAAGTGGAAGAAGGCTATCTAAAATCTGCATTTGAGAATGAGGCTGATTAGACCTACAATTTTTATTTTTATTTTTTATAATAATTATTTTCCAATTTATGACAAACAATGTAATACAGTAAACCAGACCTCATCAATCCACAGATAAATTTCTCCCTTCAATTCTTCAGCAAAACTACACAACACATTACACGCTGTAGCTTTCTCTTCCAGGAGGTTACTTATTAAGCCATCTTTGCTATTCCCAGCAAGTATTTCATGAAAGCTGCATCAGAGTGCCATATTTATCCGAGGAAAGGAAATCATGCTTCTATCCTATGTTTAGTGAGATAGATTTTGTGGCAGAGTTAAAATAGACATGACCACTAAATATTGATCTGGTTTGGAAGTTACTTCCATAGTAGAAATATGTGGAAGTATACTACAAGCAAAGAAAAGCAATGCAAATGTATCAGGATAATATCCAACACTTTGAGATTTCAGTTTAATTACCTGACTAAGGTCATATTTTTCTTTCAGTTCCGTATCGCACATATATTTCATACACTTATCACATGCCAAGTTTACTCTAGACACTCAAGGCTACAACTTATAGCCATGCAGCTTGAATATGCTTGAATATGCAGTTTTCTTTTTTCTTTTTTTTTTTTTCACATTGAAAACTATAAATCAATCATCTACTTCTCTGTTCTCTGACTTGACATTTCTCCAGCTAGGTGTGAAAGCTAATTTGCAATTAGTACCTTGTAAACTGAAGTTGACTTATACTTCTTTCCAGTAAAGTGCCTGAGCGAAGTCTTTCAGGACTAGAGACTGCAATTTTTTGAAGCATGAAAAGCTTTAATTATTCCTAGTTTTGTTGTTAAAAACAAGAGATGAAGGCCTCTTTCTTTCCAACTGATAGAGCCTAAAGGTTTAATGATCAGGCAATTTTTCAAGAGTTGTGCTTCAGATGAACTCTTTGTAACTGAAAATCTTCAACAAGATATAAAAAGTAGAACACTACAATAGAACGTTTCAAGACAGAAAGTGGATAAGTTTCAAAACTCATGAATGATGTAAGAAGATTCTAAAATATGTGACTGAATGATATATATGAATATATAATGCATTTTGCGAATCCAAAGAAAGTCATGTCATTTCCAAAAAGCTATGGTGCTGTTCACAAACAGTATGAAGAAGAAAATTAGGATGAGCTCTTCCAATAGAAGACCGACCTTGCTTCATTTGATTCATAATTGTCATCCATGTCACCTGCTTTTTTGTTGCTATTGAGATAATTACTCAATGTAGCTGATCGGAGCAATTGCGGCATAGAAACACTCAGATAGGGAACAAACTCTGTTCCCAGGCATTTGCAGAGTCTGCCCCATACCTGCACAAAATTAATCAAGCATCCATGTAATGCATCAAAGGCTTTATAGTTCAGTTGGGTGACTGCATAGAAGATTGCAACTGATCATGTTGGCATACCTTTAACATGTAATACCTCATTGGATCATCATGCGACAATTGAGATTCTTGTAAATTGACAAGCATTTCAATAATCTTTCACAACATCACAGGCAAAAGATCAATTAGGACAACAAAGACATTAGGACAAATAGATTAAAATCGTAGCTGTGAACAAAAACTCCATGTTACTAACTCTTGCTTTGTCAGAACCAGATGATAACTTCCTGTCTTTTCACCTTATTACTTACGCTTAAACAGTTCTCAGTTAAAAAGTATTAACTATGCTTTCAGCTTCTGGTTGAAATATAATGTACTCATAGAAGTTAGTCACATGCATGCAATAGGTTGACTTGTACTGAAAAGAAGAGATTTTATAATCACCTTATCCACATTAGTCATAAATCTCTTCTTTCCAACAGCTACTCCAATCATTGTCATGCAGTCTAATGCTTTGGGAGGAACCATCTCATTACACCCTTCAAATGTAATTGCCAAGTTAACCTTCAGATAGGATAGAATACCATTGTAACACTCCTGAAACTCCTCCTGCTCATTCACTCATTTTCATGAATTCATTAGACAGCAAATTACATCTTTGAATAAAAGTTAGAGGAAATCATAATACAAATTACAGTTGTACCTGGAACAAATCAGCTAAAGAGGCTAAAGATGTTAAAGCTATTTCCTTAAACGCATTACTCCCTCTCTGCATGGAGCAAGCAAACACAGTTTTTCTCAATGACAAATGAAATTTTGAAAATGGAAGTTGTAACATGCACATATAATCCTACATGACATGAAAATGAACATTTTCTCAGAGGGCACATCGGCATAAAATCTCAGAATGAATTAACATGAAGCCAAACAACCATTACTGATTCATCACTAACTGAGTGAGATTTTAACAGAAATGCATGATTACCTGTAGGTATATGCACAAGTTCCTCAATATCCTCTTCAAATAAGGAGAGAATATATCTGAACTGCAGTTCTTGCTAAAAAGCAACATGGTTGAAGTTGCAATTAGCTGAAAAAACAGAGACGAGACAAGATAATTCCATGATGTCAGAGAGATGGTTTAATAGCAACAAATTGAATGACAAGGACAAGTTTTTGGCAGGTGGATTAATATCTGAAACAAGCTCATTAACCATATGCACAGGTGCAACTATTTCTTCTGTTTAGATTTCTAAATAAAATCAGTAGGGCCTCTGAATAACTAGAACATGAAGTTCATTATCTACCTGATAGGAATTTTGCAGTTGTGTACTTCAGCTGTAACTAATGGTTTACGACTTCGATTCTCAATTTAGGTATATAGACAGCTCATCAAAGTCACCAAGACATATTGTAATTTTCCATAATTGCTGTCAAGGCTCCATGTCATAAGGTACATATCTAAGCTTCAAAAGGATGTACAATATATTTTCGGGTCCTAATGCTACAGACTTTTAATCTTTAAAAGCATTCAACTGGCAATTTTAAAGGCGAAGGAAGCAATATCCTTCATAAGACCCGTTTTTATTTGGAGATTGTGACTTATAGATGCCCCAGCAGTGGAAAAAATAAAAGTCATCAGAAGGTAAATTGTCTTCGACCAAATAAATTTTTTATGAATTGAATAAGAAAGATTATGAAAGAAACCATAAATATTTCCAGGAGAAAGACTTGACAAAAATCCATAGGTTACGAAATCAAGATCAACATTTATGACTTGATTCTACATCTTGTCCGATTCATGGAAATCAAGTACCTGCAACCTGGGATTACCAAAATCCTCCATGACATCTACTAGACCAGGAAGGAAGATCGCACAAAACTTCCCTTGATAATGGGGTCCCCAGTTCTTAGAAAATCGGCCTATGGCCTGAATTGTTGCCCAACAGACACGAGGATGCTGATCGGTCCATAGTTTCACAATGGTTTTCAGAAATGTCTCAGAAAGTCCCAACGTAGCCTGAGCTTGCAAAAGAAGAGTACAACAAAGTGGAGCAAATTCATTCTAGAGACCAAAATAAGACAAACCATAGACCATAAAGAATTGAGATACAAGTCTTGCTGGAAGAGTAATCTTAAAGAAACTTCTACGTTACCTTAGAGCAGCCATCTGCAATTAGGCCAAGAATTGACAAACCATAGACCATAAAAAATTGAGATACAAGTCTTGCTGGAAGAGTAATCTTAAAGAAACTTCTACGTTACCTTAGAGCAGCCATCTGCAATTAGGCCAAGAGCAGTAATTGCAGCATGGCGCCTTTGCCACTTTATATCTTCCAAGAATTCAGCAAAACAATCTGGTAAATTTCGGATGATAAAATTTTCACGCAGCGCAACCACAAGCCTACTAAATATCTCCATTGCAAAATCGAAGTTGCTCAATTCCTCTACACTGTCAGAATCACTGTCGGACAGATGCCAGGAAGCGTCATCCTCAATAGATGCAAGCATAATTAACAATTCAGTGAACAACCTTTTCAAAAGCACAGGAGAAATATTCTGAATCATTCCACATCCATATTCCCTATCCTCAGCCACCGTGGTCACGAACTCTATCGCTAATTCCCTCGTCTCGTCATTCACATAATAATAATTTTCCGCTGTATCCAACATGTTTTGAACCAAATAATCAATATGGGACCTCAAGAATCTGGTTTCTGCCCCTGCCAGGACTATCATATCCCCAAGAATCCTCTGCGATAGATTATCATTCATTGCATTAACAGAATCAAGCAGGGCCCTCACCATGTAATTCAAACAATCATAATACTTCTCTTGACTAGAAGGGTTTACCAAGTGCAAAACCAACTCGACGGTGGCGGCTACGGCTGCCCCACCAACCATGTTATCCTTCCAAGTCTGGTCCATGAAATCCTTAAACGCCAAACTCAAATCATCAACATGGAAAAGAAAAAGTTGGGGGCACCTGGGGATCAACTCCGCAAAAAGAAGCCCAGCGCATTCTTTATTTCTGGCCACATCCGATTTCAGGGACTGGAACATGTAATCATAGACTTCCGGCCATTGTTTCTTGGGTAAAAGAAGTCCTGCAACGTTAGAAACGAGGTTAATCAGAACCCTGAAGGAGTCGTACGAAGTTTCTTCACGAATGCGGTCGAGGAGGATGGTTTTGAGTTCGTTTTGGGCAATGACGGAAATGCGGGAATAGAGATTGGCCTGACGGCGGAAGAGACGCTGGAGGAGGATGGCGCAGCGGTGACGAGTGACGTGTCTGGGGCTCGTTTGGAGGTGCGTTGATAGACATACTACAAGAGCATCAGGATACTCTTTTTGGGCAACTTCTAAAAGTTTACGAGCTTCTGAGCGCTGGACCTTGAGGGCTTCATCTGAGGCGAAGATGTTCTCGAGGAGGGCAAGAAATTGCGTGGGGTCGTGGTCGAAGAGATTCTTGGCCTGCACCTTTAGAGGTTCTTTATCGTGGCTACTTTTTGAAGAAGAAGCCATTAGTTTGTGGAACTGAAGATCAAACAGATAGTTTTCTTGAGTTGAGACTTTGCAGGGAAATGGTGCCAAGATTGAAGAGTTTTTAATGTATGAGAATTGAATGACTGTGAATCTTGATGGTTATTGGTTTTTGTGCTATGGAGACTGCAGAATAACTGTTTCTACTTTCTTGGTTGAAGCTTACTATTAAGTATATATGCAATGGATTGTGTGTGTTTCCGTGTCACGGCGTATTTTCATGCCTCATATGCGAGATAGAGAGATGGCTTACAAGGAGGGAACTGAGGGAAATCCAAAATGCAATCTTTTACTCTCCTTTTTTTTTTTAATCTTTTTTTGCCTTTTTCTTTAATCTTTATGTGGCTTTGCCTGCACCTGTGTCTGAGACAGAGCATTCTAAGTGTCAATAGAAAAAGAGGAGGTCTACGGGGTGGAGACTATTGGTGGTGGTAGGGTGGTTGAAGGTGTTTTCATTGCTCCACCGGCAAAGGCGGTGGTGTGGTGGAGAGATCAGTGGATTGGCAGAGATATTGCACTGACACGGCCAAACCGGTGGTGCCGGATGGTTCTTTGCTGTTGTCGCTGCCTTTTTTGGTTGTGTGCGCGTGTGCGTGGTGCCGACGACGTGTGCAGGGGAAAATAGAAAGAAACCGGGATAATTTCAATTTTTGTCCTCTAAGTATGCTACTAATTCAATTTTGGTTTCCGTATTTTCACTTGTATCACATTGCACCCCCAAAGTTCCATTTTTTCATTCAATCTCATCCTTCCGTCAACACCACGGTTTGATAGCTAACAGCTGATAATTGGAGGGAACTTTTGGCGCCATTTCCAACTAGATTAGCCCCTTTCCTGCATATTTTCCTTTTATATCAATCTCTTTGACTCCAAATTTGTTAGGTTTTGGTCTCTTTGTGATTTTTAGGAAAAAAAACTGCATCTTCCTCCTCTTCAAGTGGTTTTAATAGTGGAGTTACACAAAGGGAAGAAGTTTATTGTAGATGTGGGATACAACTCCCATTGAAAACTAGTTGGATAAATTTGAATCCTAGAAGGAGGTTTTGGACATGTCCAAATTATGGGGTAAGTCCTTATTTTTTTCATTAGATCCAGTTTATATTTGTAATTAACAAGATAATTATACTTCATTTTTGTTTTTCCAGACTAGGGGTTATTGTAGAGTTTTTATATGGTTGGACCCTGAAATGTGCCATAGGTCCAAACAAATAATTCCTGGATTGTTGGCAAAAAAGAAGAAATTAGAAGAGCAATTAAATGAATCCTTAATGGAGAAAAAAATGGAGGTTGAATTGAGAAAAATGAAGAGCAAAGTAAAGTTGCTAGAGAAAGAAGTTGATGAATTGAAGAAGAAAAAAGTTTGTGTTTTAATTGTATGGGGAATTATTGTTGGTTTATTTGCAATAGTGATAAGGTTTTTGGTGTTAAAAGATAACAATTTAGGAAAAAATGTGAACAAATTGCAACTTATGTAATTGTTCTTGTAATGTTTGTTCAATGCTACTTGTATGCTTATTGGTAGGATGTTAAACCTCAAGGGTAATTTGATTACTACAATCTTCATAAATTGCTTTTTAAATACAAAATAATATCCATTGGGCATTGTCATCAAATTAATTCAAAGGAAGAATTATAAATCCCCTTGGGCATGTCATCAAATACATTATTCACATCATACATTTGGAAAATAAAACCAAAAAAGATGTAAATTGCTTTAATTTTTTTTGGGCACACCTCTTGTATGCTAAATAGATTGAAATCAGCAAACAAAGAACACGATTCCCTATTAGGTGACTCAAATACTCAAATAATCTCAATCCACTTATCATCTAATCAAACCAACCCTTCCACTAGATTACTTGGCTTGTAGACCTTCAATGCCATCATCATATAATATAACATAAGAAATAAAACTTGAATCACCTGGATTGTATTGTATGACTGATAGCCAGAAAATATTAAACCAAAAAATTATGAAGCGTGATATTAAACCAGACCCTGGTCTATCCAGAAAAATACTAAACCAGAAAAATATTCGTGCAATAGTAACCTTAATTCTCGTCTGCTTGACTGTGTCAATAAAACCAAAAAAATATGAAGCTTCAATTTCTTACATAGCCATCCCCATCCCCAAGAGAATCAGCATTCACATGCTTTAACAGGAAAAAAGAACAGAAAATAGCCAAAAAAAGGTAGAAAAAATAGGAAAAAAAATCCTCAAATTCATCACTATCCACCACCAAATTACTACAAAAAAGTACAATCAACTACAATCATCTTAAACTTAATCAACCCTCAGAATTCTTCCCTTTTCCTCCAGTTTTTTTTGGATCCATCCTTTTCCTTCTTTTTTTGACCTCCAACTACAACTTTTAAGTTAGAAATCATCACAAAATTTATGCCACCTCTCACAATCACTAGAGTATTCATGTTTGAAGTTTGACTAACCTATGCATTGTAATAGTTAACATGTGAGTAAAAACATGAAAAACAAAATAAAACAAAACCAAAAATGTATAAAAGCAAAAAGTTTGAGACTTACATTTACAGAAGATATATTGTTTGAATTCCCTTTCATCTTGACAGACAAGTTTTTTCTAACTTGAAAAACCAAAACTTTAGTTTGTTAGTGAAAATAAGAAAAATGCATATAGTTAAGAATATATCAATTAAAGCTTACAGGCAATTTCTCTTTTCTTGAACCACCAATATTGACATTTATAGTAAAATGAGCACTACTACAAACATCAACAGGGGGTTGAGAGTCTCCAAAGGTCATCTCAAGAGGAACTTCAGGTTGTCCTTCATGCAAGGCAGAAGTTGAACCATCTTTTTTGTTGCAAGTCTTTGCATTATGGCCTAACGCTCCATTTTTACTGCATTTCAAAGATTTTTGGACTCTTTTAAGCTTAGTTGGATTGGAAGGAGCTGATGGCTCATCAGGCTCTCTTCTCCTCAACTTCTTGGGTTTGCCAGGCCTATTTTCATATGATGGTGGCAACAGTGCTGGTAGATCACTCTTAGGCCATAAGTCAAGACCATTCGTTCCAAAAGTAACATACTCATAAGCTCAAAGTATGTGCTGACCTTGTAAAAGTCATGCACATATGCTTCTAGCTCTCTATTCCTACACCAAATAGCTAAAATAGCATGCCTACATGGTATACTTGTCAAATCCCACCTCATTCAACTACAAGACCATTGATGAACATCAACTGTGTTCTAGTCATACATGCCCATAATCTAATAGTGCCAATCATCTGACTTTATTGGAATGCACTCACCAGTATCCTTCATGTTTCTCTCCAACAACTTCTTTATTTTTGGACATATAAGACCATCCCAACCCTTTACTCTATCCCTATTCACTTGTATCCTAGTCATGATCATATTTCTTATGGTCTCCAACATGTTAATAATTTGTTTATCTCTAGCAGGTAAGATGAAAGAATTAAAACTCTCACACATATTATTCAAAAGAACATCACATTTCGGTTGAGGGCTAAAATATGACCTGGACCATTGATTTGGAGGTTTCTACACTAGCCAATCGTATGCCTTCTCATCAAGCTCTTTCATTTGCTCCATTTTTGCTTTGAATACTTCAATTCTTGTTGCTCTAGCTGCTGCCTAAAGTGCATTCTTGATTGATAGGCCAGTAAATCCATCCCTCTTCATATTACTATGTAAGTGTCTCACACAAAACTAATTTTGAAACACATAAAAGAAAATAATAAGTTGAAAACATAAAGAAGGAATATATATAAGTACATAAAAACTAAAATAAATAAATCAAAGTACCTGTTTTCTGTATCAGGTAGCAAGCTCTCAAAAGCTGGTATCAATCTTTTCTGCTTGTCAGTCATAAAGGTCCAAGCATATTGATTTTCAAAGCCTATGTCATCTTCAAGTAGAGAAAAAGACCACTCCCAAGAGTCTTTGTTTTCATTCTCAACCACTACATAAGCTATTGGAAAAATACAGTTGTTTGGATCAATTCCCACAACAGTCAATAACTAGCCACCTTGAGGACCCTTCAAAAAACAGCCATCCATACCTACAACCTTCCTACAAGCTTTGTCACTCATAAAGGTCCAAGTATATTGATTTTCAAAGCCTATGTCATCTTCAAGTAGAGAAAGAAACCACTCCTAAGAATCTTTGTTTTCATTCTCAACCACTGCATAAGCTATTGGAAAAATACAAATGTTTGGATCTATTCCCACAGCAGTCTATAACTGGTCACCTTGAGGACCATTCAAAAAATAGCTATCTACACATACAACCTTCCTACAAGCCTTAAGCCCTTCTTTGCAAGCATTGAAGCAGATATACAACCTCAAAAAAGTAGGTAGGTCACCTACTTTCTCACCATTAGCCAACTTCAACAACACAGTGGAGCCAGGATTTGTCCTAAGCAACTTTAAGTAGTAGTCTCTAATTCTACCAAATTGATCTTTCAAGTTGCCTTGAATTAGTTTCATTGCTTTCTGTTGTGCCATGTAAGCTTGTTGTTTAGATACATTTGCCTTCAATGTGGTGCATAGCTCACTTCTAAACTTATTAACTCCTAGTTTAGAATTGTCTTTAAACTTTTTCATGAAAGTTTTCCGAATCCACCCAGACTTAAGGTTGTTATTATTGTAATTCCAAGAACACTTGCTATGCACAGGGTTATAAGCTATTATTTTCCAAGACTTATCATTTTGCATAGGTGATACATGTACATACCACTCACAACCCTTTCTCTTGCACTAAGCCCTCAACCTTCTTTCATCATTTTTAGGAAAATGAACTTGCATCCCTTTAGTAAGGCAATGTGTTTGAATCACAAACTTAGCCTCACTTTTTGAACTAAAAATAAGAACTAGTTTCAATTCAGGGTTCTTATTTTTAGTTTTAGGATTGTACTTTGGATACTTAGGATTCAGTTCATCTTCATCAGACCCTATCACACTTTCAAACTCATCACTATCCTCAACCTTATCTTTTTCCCCAGCCTCCATCCTAGCATACATGTCATCACTTACTCCCTTGCCCTTTCCCACCCCATCAAACTCAACACCTGGATTAACATACCTATCAAATAACCTATCATCTTCTTCTATATCATAATCACTATTAGTAAAATCATAACACTCGGAATCAGAATAAAAAACAGAAGTAGCAGGAGATGATGCAGGTTGGATGGAATATCGGTCCAATCCTGTGGCAAAGGGGCTTCATCTAGAAATGAAAAGTCAATCATTTGATCATCATCCTCTAAGTTTGAAAAGTATTAGTTTTGCACTTCATCTCTCCCTTGGGTTTGGTCATTCCCATCCTCAAGATGCTCTAAATAAATTTCCACCACCCTATCCCTAGGTAAATGATTCACTATATCATAAATGTCAATATCTTTACTAAGACACTTACTACCCATGTACAAACTTTTCCCATACTTATGCCAAAATCTAACTTTTTCTTTATCATAACCTAGCTCCTTGACATAGTCCTCAAGTTCAATCATCCCAAACATATCTGCATCTACATTATCAAAGAAATCTATGTTACCCCCTTCATAGTCTTATAGGTTCTTCTCTCATTAAACCCCCATGATATAATTTAATAAATAAAGAAATGCCATCCCCAACCAAATCTGCATAACAAACAAAAATACAAAAAATGCATACTATCAAATACAACAAGGATATCACCCTCAACCATCAACCAATAAATTCAGACAATGCAATTACAACAAAGAACATTTACATAAAAAAATTCCAACACAAAACATATAAATTTTCTACTGCAAATAATATTTACATATTTTGACTGCAAGCAGTAAATTTTTTAACACTAAACATAAAAAAATTTCTCGATTACTCAAAGTATTCTGATTGAGAACACAAAACTTACTATAATTCGGTATCCCAAGGTTTGAGTTTTTCCTTCGTGCCATGCACTGCGGAACAATTTGATCTTATCCTTCGATGCTTTCTCCAACCTTGTTTTCACTCCAAAGGTGTAGAATCTTCAACACTAAGTTGAAATACCTCTAAATCAGCCGCATTTTCTTAATTTAATTGAAGCAATGGTCGAATTTGGGTTTGTATTAGAAGCTAGAGTTTACGTTGATTTGGGGATTCTAGCTTTTCTTTTGGTTTTCAAGAATAAAGCCTGCAACATCGAAAAAATAGGTGAAAGTATTCCGCCTTCTTCAAGTCACGTGAGGCGTATATGAAGTTTCCATTAGCTATCAAAAGGTGGTGTTGATAGAAGGATGAGATTTAATGAAAAAATGGAACTTTGGGGACGCAATGTGATACAAGTGAAAACACGGGGACCAAAATTGAATTAGTGGCATATTTGGGGGACCAAAATTGAAATTATCCCAAAGAAACCAGGTTCAAGGGAAGTAGAAACAAAGAAAAGAGAAAAAGGGTGAAGTTGAAAAAAAATTATATAAGTAATTGCTTATTTTTATTTTTATTTCTTTTTTCCTTTTTACTTGATTGATGATGCATGTAATAAGAATTAGTCATGTGATTAATTATTAATTAACTATGTGGATTGTTACTCTGCATAATTTGTTTACTTGTTGACAATTAGTAATGTACCTACATGATTATAAAAAAAAAAATTATTTTCTTTTGGCATGATTATGATAGTTACTAGCAAGGAGGATATCAAAATCAAACTCAACCCAATGACCTGATAATGACCCACCTAAAAAAATCATGTTTGGGTTTGTTGTTTTTGGGCATGGGTCAAATTGGGTCGGATCCAAACATGACTCGAAAAAAAAAAAAAAGGTTGGGTTGATCTCGGTGTTAACCTGCCTAGCCTGAAAAAACAAGCGGGTGACCCAATAACCTAATAAACCTAACCCAACCCAACCCAACTGAAAAAAATTGACTAATTAAAATAAAATCTAAATAATATATATCCAAAAATCAAAATTTTAATAATTCAATTACTGAACAATGGTTTGATATTGTTTTGCATTCGGAGTACTTATGGACATAACAAGTTTTAAAGTTATTATGTTTCTTCAACTTTAATGATTATGCCAAATTTTAGATTTATTGTAGATCAAACTTCTATTAGATTATAATGTTGGAATTTATAAATATGAAAAATAAAATAAATAGATCGGGTTGCGTTAGTTTTATTAGGTCGTTGGGTGACCTGACTAAAAATCAGATCAACCCAAATTTGACACGATCTTTTGTGGGTCAGATTAGGGTTGAGCCTTTTGGATTTAAAATCGAGTTGGGTTGGATTTAGGTTTGGTATTTTTATGTTATACCCCTATCTCAACCCAACCCAAACCCACCCAACCCACTCGAATTGACACCCCTTAGGAGATAATTAGTTAAAGGTACCTTTTTTTTTTATTTACACATAAGCACATCAAAAGTTTATTATGATTCAAATCTCAAACCTCATACATACAAGTATGAGGGAGATGTTGAGCAACTAACGACTCGATAATTACTAATTGATAGTATTTGAAAGGAGTTGACAGAATTAATCCAATTTTAAAAGTAACGGCAAGATAATTCTACGTTTTTTTCTCTCTTAAATTTTACCCTTTTCTTCCAATTAATTTGCTTCATCTTAACTTTTTTCTTTTCATTTTATAATATAAAAATTTTAGCACATATAAAATATGTTAAAATTGTTAGTATATAATATATAAAAATTTTATATAAGTTTATTACTTCATTAGTTTATAATTGTCTACTAATGTAAGTAAATATTAATGAAACTAAATATTCCAAGTCAATGGCTAGACCTATCAATTGGTAGGTAATACCCTACCCAGGCCCATAAAATTTTAAAAATATTCAGGTTCAGACCCCATTAATATTTGTTATACCCATACCATATCTAGACCCATTAAAAAAGATAGAATTGGCTTGGGTAGAGTCCATACCCAAAAGTTACACATTTACTTATACCAAAAAATTATCCATTATCTAAATACCCAAATTTAACTAATTAACTCAAATTAACTATACCAAAATTAAATTTATATTATTGAACATGACATACATGATATATATGCTTAAATTTTTAATACACATAAAATTAAAACATATTTATTAATTTTATATAAATGTATAATTTTTCATCTATTACATATATCTAGATCAATATATACATTTTTTGAAGAAAAAAAGTTATAGATAAGATGTTATATTTTTTTTTCTAAATAAAATATTAAAGAAATTATACTCTACTAAATAAAAAAAATATTTAATATTTGTAATCTTATTAGTATTAAGATTTAAAATACTTTTAAAATTAAGTTAAAATATTATGGTACATTCGATGTAATATTGTTTATAAATTTTCAATAAATAGAGTAATATATATATATATATATATATTTGGTTTACTGATCATAAATGACAAATTTTATGTATAGCTGTTTACATACAAAATTTATAAAAGGTGTCTATTATTTGGTCTATAATTCAAAATTCTAAATGAATATATCTCTCAAAATTATTCCAAGAAAACTTATATTATTTGCAATTACATATTTTTAGGATGATTCCTACGGAAAGAACAAAAAAGGAAAGAAAAAAATAGGTTGGATCAAAATTCAAGTAAAAAAATTTTAATATAATAATCTAGACCCAATCTAAGACGACCCAATGGGTCTTGGGTTGTGTAGGGTAGGGTAGAGTATAGGTTCTCTTGTATGGGTATTTTAGGGTGCGGGTCTGATTGAGTCTATGGGTTGGTTAGGTTAGGGTAAATATAGGGTCTTATTGAGTCTATGGGTTGGTTAGGGTAGTTTAGGGTATAGACTTGGGTAGGATATTGAGGTCTATCAATGGAAAATTAACGTGAAGAATACATTTTAGTACACTAATTGTTAGGGCACACCATTTTTGTGTGCATAAAATTTAAGTTGTCTGGTATTGATGTTAATCATAGTTATATATAATAAAACACTTAATATTTTATATAGTATAGATAAATAATAAAGTAATTTTTTATGGCACATCCGCCACTTTTTGAGTTTGTAAAAGGCCTCTTTTTTTATATGGTATAAATAGATAATTATATTTGTATTATTGGCTCAAGTGATTTAGAGATACATCCTTTGGTTTACCACATAGTTAGTAATCAATTTATGTGAATTTAAAATTATAGCCAGTTTGACTAAAAGTTGAGGTGATTCTTTTACTCTTTCTCTATTCCATTTGGGAAAATTAAAATTAGTGCCCCAAATAAACAATTAAATCACTGTTACATTAGTACATCTTGGTCCACTTTGTAAGATGGCGTTTATTTTCATATGGGATGGCCCAACAGGCCCAATCTAATAACATTTGACCAGACGAAAGTGGTGGCATGGGGTGACCCAATTGGCTACTAGCCCCAGCCCATTAGTGATTGACCAGGTCATTGATTGGAACCAATTTCACTAGGTCTTTTCGCCAGCACGAGTATTGATACTTTGCCCAGCCGACCAGAGTATGGTCAACCAAATCAAGAATGTTCATTCAGCACTCAATTAGGGAGATATCTAAATCTCATAGAGTCCCACAAGCTCGACCAGAGCATGCTATGATGACTCACAAGCAAGCATTCATCTCGACCCTAAGAGGTCGATTGGAGTAATTTAGAATAGCCCTGCGACCTCCATCGTCGCCGTATTAAATGCTCTGACATGCGGCATGCCTCCGCATTAATGACACGTGCCTCCATTGTACCACCATGTCCTACAAAGCTAGAGAAGGCACCACCTAAAATAGTACACAAAATGGAGAAGACTTGAAAGTGCTCAAGTGAAGACAAAAGCCTCCCCTATACATGCAAGGGCATCATTAACATATCAACCACCTCGGGACGGCTATAAATACCCTGTTGCCACCCTTCAGCAAGGTATGCCCATTATCACAAAAAGCCCTCACTCTGCTACTCTACATTCCAGTCAATTAAATATTGACTTGAGCGTCAGAGTGCCTTAGCCGAGGGCACCTCAGCTAGCCTGATATGTGCTACTGGCTGCAAGACTCGACCCCAATTACATTACCAAGCTTCTTTCTCGACCTTTCAGCTGGTCGATTAGATTAGATTACAGCCTAATATACCACCAAATTGTCCATCCCCTCATCATTTGGGGCCATCTGTGGGAAACTTGAGTCCATAACTAAAAAAAATGGTTAACAAAAGGTGAGCTGTTTCTGATAGAGAGGAAACAGAAGATCCCCAACCCCTCCTCCTCGACCCCCACAAGAACAAGACGTGGCTAGACCCAACTTCCAGCCAGAACAAGTAGTGACTTTGACTATGCCTTAGTTGATACAGCTAATAAGCAAGCAGATATCAACCCAGATTTTAGCTCAACTGTCAGCCGCTCTCAACAAACACAACAACCAGCCTAGGCTAGCTGCTAACACTACCCCTCAACCTTCGCACCATGAAAAGAGGCCCCCAAGAGAGGAAAGGGACTGGCATGAGACAAAATGCCCACCTACCCGACATGAGAACAGCCTAGGTCATTTCCCACATGAAGAAATTTGACCACACCCCCAGCAAGAAGTTGTCGATTCTGTAGATCACTTCGCCTAACCCGTTCGAGCCCAGCAACACGATAGGGTCGAACGATAAAGACCTCAAACGAACAAAAACCTATCCTAAGCCGATTGAGAAGAATGGAAATAAGTATCCCATCAAGTGCAACAACTCAATAGGCGTCTCGAAGAGATTTCCAGGAGAAATACTGAGAGGAATCCTCATTATGATGGTGCGGCCCGACTTAGCCAAGAACAGGAGTCACCGTTTGTGCAGGAGATAATTGACGAGCGCATATTTGTCAACACTGAAGTTCCAACAGGTCTGCCAGATATAATGGCTCATTCGACCCAAACGAGCACCTACTCCAATTCAAACACATGATGCAGCTCTACGGGCATAATGAATACATCCATGCTAAAATGATGGTCGCCACTTTCCAAGGTATTGCACTCGACTGGTTCGTTAAATTGGAGCCTGCATTGATTTACTCATATGACTAGCTTTGCGACAAGTTTCTCCACCAGTTTGCTAGCCGAAGGAAAGTGAAGCTCCCCCATACCCATTTGCACATAGTTAAGCAGAATAAGGGAAAATCCTTTCGAGATTTTTTCACCAGATTCAATACAAAGGTTTTGAAGATTGACAGTCATTGGATAGAGCTCCTGATCAATGTGTTGTTCCTAGGTCTTCGACACAAGGAATGCACCAACGCACTAGTCTAAGAGATACCGAGAATAATAGAGGAATTACTCAACCTCGCGAAAAGGTACATAACCCAGGAGGACATGAACAAACTCAAATATGGCAATTCGGACAGCGACAAGAAGAAGGCAAAAGAAAAAGATGACAGATAGCACAAAGCTAGTCATTGATCTCCAATCAAATGATTTCACAACTACACCCGCTAAACACTACTATAAAAGAGGTGTTGTTTGCCATCCAGCACAACAACGTCCTTAAGAAGTCCAGGAAGTTAATTGAAACAAAAGCAATGAAGAGATCAAAAAAGTATTATCATTTCCATAGGCAAAAAGGTTATGACACAGAGGACTGTTTCAATCTGCATGATGAGATTGAAAGGCTGATTCAACAAGGATACCTAAAAAATTTTTCGATGAAAAAGCCAAACAAAAGATAAGCTAAACTAACCAGACTTCACATAGAGAAATGTTGATTAGCCTAAGGAAAAAAGACAAAGGAAAAAAACCTGCCCATGATCCACATCCACCCATCAGAGGAGTAATCAACACCATAACAGGAGGCCCGACTGGAAAGGACTCCAAGTCAGTGAGAAGATAGAATTAAAGGAGGTTGGAATCAACCAAATCTTCCTCAATCGAAATGATTTTCCAACCCTCGACCAACGCAAAACCCATTTCCTTTTTCGACTTCGACCTCTTACACATTAAGAATCAAGATGTTGACAATAAGCTAGATTGCCCCTTTGTTATCTCAGTTGAAATTGCCAACTTTGAGGTTAGAAAGATTTTGATCAACAACGGCAGCTCTACAAACATAATTTTCTTATCGACGCTGAAGAAAATGAACATGGGGAAGTTGAAGTGTGAGCCTGTGTGCACCCCGTTGGTCGGCTTTAGTGAATTTGAGATCAACCCTGAAAGGTCTATAAACTTGTCCACTACATTTGGAGAAGTGCTCGACGAAGAATGCTTATAGTCAACTACCTAGTCATTGATGCACCCTTTCCTTATAATACTATTATTGAACGACCCGCACTAAATGACTTTAGAGCCATAGTCTCAACCTATCACATGAAGGTTAAATTTTCGATGTCTACTGGGACTGGAGAATTGCTTTGCAACATAAACGAGGCTTGGTAATGTTACATAATCTCGATCGAGGTAAATGAACAGAAGGCTTGACCAAAACTGAAACCCTCAGGGGACGTCCCGATAATAAAACCCGAGAAGGGATAGCAAAATAAGAAGAGAAAGCTTGAAGAGACTAAGGTTGAACCGATCAGAAGTTCAAGACCATCGAGCTCGAGCCTGGGAATCCCGACAAAACCACTCAAATTGGGACTGATCTTGGAAGCAGCGTGGAGTGCTTAATGGTTGATTTCATCATAAAGAATGTTGATGTTTTTGCTTGAAAAACTGTCGATCTACAGGGAATCAACCCCAACATCATCATCCACCACCTGAACTAGACCCCTCATTCAAGCTAGTCAAGCAGAAGACCATGACCTTCAATGCTAAAAGATGCCAAATCATTGAGGAGAAAGTCAGCAAGCTATTAGAGATAGGATACATTGTAGAAATTCAATAGATTAGTTGGCTTTGTAATGTAGTCCTTGTCCATAAGAATGAGGAAAAATGGAGAATGTGTAATAACTTTACCGATTTGAATAAAAATTATCCTAAAGACTCTTACCTGCTGCCTCTCATAGATTTATTAGTTGATTCTACTATTGGTTGCAATCTTTTAAGTATGATGGATGCATTCCAAGGTTATTATCAAATTTTCATGGCCCCCGAAGACAGGGATAAGACCTCATTTGTGGTCCTCGACGGTGTATACTATTTTTTGGTCATGCCTTTTGGGCTAAAAAATGTCGGTGCAACCTACCAGAGACTTGTTAACATTATGTTCAAAAATGAGATCAGTAGGACCATGGAAGTCTATGTGGATGACATGATTGTTAAAACAGAAAAAGAGCAAAATAACCTAGCCAACCTCAGTCACACATTTTCAATATTTAGAGATTTGGCATGAAACTTAACCCTAGCAAGTGCATGTTCGGGGTGAGAAGAGAAAAGTTTTTAGGCTATATGGTTAGTCAGAGAGGCATCGAAGCAAACTCACAAAAGATCCAAGAAATCCTGAACATTCGCCTCTTCAAACAGTCAGAGACGTTCAGTGTCTGGTTGGAAGGATTATAGCTCTTGGTTCGTTCATTGCTCGACTAGCCGATAAAAGCCTATCGTTCTTCAAAATTTTTAGGAATGTGCGGAAGTTCCAGTGGATGGAGCAATATGACCAAGCCTTTGTCAAATGAAAACAATACCTATCCGCGCCACCGATGTTAGCTAAGCCTGAGGTTGGAGAGGTTCTGCATGTTTATTTGGCAGTCTGATCAGCAGCAATCAGTTCAGTTCTAGTGTTGACCAGACATGGCACCCACCGACCTGTATACTCCAACAGCAAAGTGTTTCAGGGACCAAAACACAATTACTTAGAGATCGAAAAGTTTGTTCTCGCTTTAGTCACTGTAGCCAGAAAATTGAAGCTCTACTTTCAATATCACATTGTTGTCTTGACGAATCAACTGCTAAAACAAGTGCTATCAAAACCTAATACGTCGGAAAGGTTGACGAAGTAGGCCATCAAGTTAGGAAAGTTCAACATAACCTTTCAGCCCCAAACTGCTATAAAAGCCCAAGTGCTAGCAGACTTCTTAGCGGAAAGACTCGACCTACCTGATGAACTCGACCAGGATCCCCCCACATGGACTTTGCATGTCGATACTCAATAATTTCCTCAGAGAGAGGAATAAGTGTTTTCCTACATTCTCCGCAAGCCGAGGAGTACTTCCTGCATTCTCCGCAGGCCGAGGAGTACGACCTCACCATTAAACTCGACTACCCTGTCACCAATAATAATGCAGAATATGAGACCCTTTTTGCTGGTATGAGGATGGTCGTCGATAGGGGAGTCAAGCAACTAGAAGCCATTACCGATTCCCAGCTGGTTGCAAAGCAATTCAAAGGAAACTTTGAAGCTAAGGAGGCTACGATGATCAAATATTTAGCTGAGGTCAAGAAGTTGTAGTAGCAGTTCAAAAAGTTCACCCTCAGTCAAGTCCTTCGATCCGAAAATGAAAGGCCAGATTCCCTATCTAAATTTGCTAGCTCAACAAAAGGAACCAGGGATATAACCATCACATTTCTGGTCATCAACAAACCTTTGGTAGGCGGTCACGACCTGAACCTGATCGGGCAAATCTAAGAAGCAGCTCCTTCCTAGCAAGATGAAATAAAAGCTTACCTAAGAGAAGGAAAAGTGCCCAAAGACAAAACACAAGTGCTAGGCTCAGAGGTCGAGCAGCGAAATTTGCCCTCGACGAGTATGGTCAACTCTACAGGAGATCAATTTATGGACCACCATTGAGGTGCTTGACACCAAAACAGGCTCAGGAGGTATTACAAGAAGACCATTTAGAAATTTGTGGCAATCACTCCGAAGGACGATCTTTGGCCCACAAAATTATTAGACATGGATACTTTTGGCCAACTTTACTGAAAGATGTTATCGACTTCGCTAGAAAATGCCCATCTTGCCAGGTCCACACCGACATACCTCTCCAGCTTACATCGACGTTGGTACTAGTTCAAATCATGTAGCCATTCGACCAGTAAGGAATTGATATAGTCGGCTCCTTCCTGAAGACCGTAGGTCAGAGAAAATTCATAATCTTTACGATAGAATACTTCATGAAGTGGGTTGAAGCTGCTGTGGTCCTGAAGATAATTGATGTGGCCATCAGATTCCTCTGGAAAAATATTATTTGCCATATTGGTTTGCCCAAAGTGTTGATATTAGACAATAGGATGTAGTTCCAGAGCAGGAGCACAAGGAACTAGTGTAAAAGCCTGGGAATTCAACAACACTTCATCTTGGTTGGGAACCCTCAGGCCAATGGGCAAATAAAAGTCACTAACAGGACTGTCTTAAAGTACCTTAAGGCCCAACTTGAAGGATTCGGAGCAAGTTAGGCAAATGACCTCCCCAGGGTCTTATGGGCATATAGAACCACCCCCAGGACTGCTACAGGTTACAGTCCTTACAGTCTGGTCTATAGGTTCGAAGCAAACATTCCAACAGAATTGATACAACACACAACTCAAGTAATCCACTACAACCCAATCAGGAATGAGTCTAAAAGAGAATTCAACCTCGAGATTATCGACGGGCTATGCTAGCTGGCATATGCAACAACGCAAAGATACATGTCGAAGATGGCCCAGCATTACGACAAAGGAGTTCGACCAAAAAGCTTCAAATTAGGGGACCTTATTTTTAAAAAAGTCAAAGTCTCGAGGAACATAAGCAAACTCGATGCAAAGTGGGAGGGCCCCTACTATGTAGTTAAGGTAACAAAGCACAATTCCTACTGACTAGCCAATATGAATGGCAATGAGCTCCCTCGGCCATGGAACACAGTAAACTTGATAAAAAATTATTTGTAAAGAGACCAAGGTTTCAAACCGCAAATTATGGCTTCTAGCCCAAAATGAAATAATTTGATCATTCAAAGTTGATCCCATAGTTGACCCCATATCGATTTCAAACTGCAAGTTATGGCTTCTAACATAAAATAATAAATGATGGCCTTAAGCCTAATCATTTTATAAATGAGTGAATCATTCTAAGTCGACCCCATAAGAGACCATAGCTCCAATCCAAACTGGATAAACGAACAAATAAATCAAAATCGACTGTTTCATCGCTCTTAACTCAAAATTGACCCTATAGTTGATCACTCGTATCGTAGCACCAAACCAAGTCGTTTGACCTCGAAAAGAATGTTCCAAGTCAATTGGACAATCAACCCCAACGATTATCTCAGAGCCAATTTTAAATGGACAAAGTCGAGGTTGATATCCTATTTTACGAATCAATCATGAAATTGACCATTAACTTGTTTCTTAACTAATTAATTATTATGTATATGTTTATCAAATTTCCACTATTCAATCATAACATGCAAGAAATATTAGGTTTTTTACTTATTCATACAAGCAGTTCGAAAAAAGTAAAGCGACGAAGAAAGAGAGGGCGAGTCGACAAGGAAAATGAGCAGAAAGTTCATCTTATAAATTTAAATATTCAATTATACGATTACAAAAATCGTTCACAATAATCCATAAAAATGCTTAGTAGGGCGAATAGATCTACATGAAGTAAAATAATAAAAACAGTTGTAAGCTCAGTTCGACCCGGCTCCTTCTCCTCTTGCCCTTTCAGTCGTGACCTTATCGATTGCACAATTGAGATCATCGCCAGATAGCACAAGCACTACAGTCGAAGGACCCTCCACCTCTTACTCAGGAGCGGGCACAGGAACTAGCTAGATAGATTTAGCTAGTCAAGAAAGTCCCACTTCCTTGGGTAGAAAAGTGTGCTCAACGAAAGGGAAGAAGACAGCAATGTAAACCTTGTCATCCCTGATGTCGAATGTAAAGTCATTCGTGAGGTCAAACTTACTAGCCACCTCGACAACCTTTGGATGGGGAACAACCACAGCTTCGACCACGGTTGCAGAAGTAGATCTGACCACAGGAGCATTCTCTTCGACTGGAGGGAGGTCGAGATAGTCCTCAAGCTGCTTAGTTTGAAATAGATTGATGCGCGCCCTATCATCGGGACGAATAGCATCTTGGAATGCCAAACACAGCATGAACTGTTGTAGCTTCTTTTCAGATGCCCGGGAGTGTTTTGAAGAATTCATCTCAAGCATACTTGATGGCAATGTTATGCCCATGCGTTTGACCAACATTGTAAGAGGCCTCAGTATCAAATCTGGCTTTCTACAACAGCTTATCCATTTTGCTCTTATCAGCTATAATAGCCATGAGTTGTACATCTTTATCCTCGAGCTGCATAGTCAGCTGCTCAATCCTCAACTATGTAGAGTCGAGCTGAACCTTTGCCAATTCTGTATCACGTTGCTCCTAGGGGCTAGCTCTTCTCGATCACTAGGGGCTAGCTCAGCCCTATAGTAAAAATGGTAACCCAACTGGTTGGCCAACAACAGCAATAACTTTAGTTGAGATACTTGAACATAAGCTTGGGAGAAGCAAGGAAAACTTGACTAAACACTTACCATGTTAGAGTGATACGCTAGGGTCTTCAGAGCTGCAAGCTGGCTCATTTCCATCATATTTTTTTTGTCAGACATGTAAAGTCTAGCCATCATAACCATCAAGAGCGCATCTTCGATCAGTCCCACTATTATAATCGACAAAGAGTTTTGAACCCCAGTGTTAATATCAAACTTAGGTAAGGGAAAACTAGGAAGCGGGAATAAATCATCATCCAATCAAGACCCAAAGAGATAGATCCCGATCGGCTGGGTCGAAGACCCAGCTTTCCCTTGTCCTTTATCAGCAATGGTCCTCTTTTAAGTAGGTCTAGGCTACTCGACTGCAAGCCTTTTTTGATAAGGCGTGGGGCTACCAGACTCGACAAGAGCTGGTCAGGTCAATTGAGGGACAGGCGACAGAACTTATGGCTGCGGAGCAACCTGAGGAGCTCCTTGTTGATGAGTAGTTGCTTGGTAGCAGTCATGCGCTCTCTGTTGACAAGCTATTACTTGAGCTCGAGTGTAATTCATGATTTCTATTCGATTTGAAAAGATACTAAAGCAAACATATCAACATTGACTAGAAAGTTAAGCAAATAATTACCAAAAGAGTCAATAAAGGTATCTACCTAGTCGAGCGTCAGCTGGCAAATTTAGCTGAACAGGCCATAAGCCAACCAGCACCAAATTCCTCTCATCGATATACCTAGATGCCTCCATTTGACCAAACTGGGTTAAGTCCCAAAAAAAAGAGTTAGGCCAAGTAGGCTCATTCCCCGGCATCTCGATGTACCCTCTCCACCACCTATTTGGAGTGTTAAACCCGACCCCACTCGGAGCTCGAACATAGAAGTAGTGTTTTTTCCACTCTTGGCCATGGGATGAAGATGGGGGAACCAAAAATGTTCGTAAAGGACGAATTGTGAGGTAATAAAAGCCCGACTCTTCGATGGTACCTGATTTTCAGGACATCGGGAGATGGTAAAGATTGGATAAATAGTCAAAGGTTGGAGGTTGGTCTTGTATTAACATCAAAACCAGAAAGATCTACAAAATTGAAAAATAATTGGGGAGTGGTTAGGTTATACAAACTTGAAGACCAATTTAGAGGTCAACTATAGATTGTATAAGGTGAAACCTGAGCCCACATTTTAAGACCTCATCAAACATAGTTATGCAACCGACCAGAGGTTGATGCATCCTATCATCGGGACCAGGGACGATAAGCTCGAACCTCGGGGGAATGTGATATAATTGCCTAAGCAACTCGAGGTCCCTATCTGTGATCTTAGATATGATTTCGCTATAGTGATCGAGTGTGAATAATAAACCACGAGATACTGGAGGTTGACTCGGCCTGAACCCACCTCCAGTGTCGCCTCGAGTATCACTCGAACTGCTAGAAATAGTCGAGTTATTGCTAGAGGACTCGCTAGTCAAGCTATCTCCCCCTTGGTCGAACTTATATCCGATCGGGTCTCCTCACCATCATTCCGCATATTATTGTCTTTACCAAACACTCTGAGCATATTTACTAAATGATATGTGGTCGAAGTAAAAAGAATTGAACTTGCTCAAGGTTACAGAAGACTTACACGGTTAGCAAGACTAGAGTAAATCTCAATTAGCCGAAAGTGCAGTAAAGTGTGGAGTTTTCAACCTCTTAGGATGCTGTAAAAGTGAAAATGAAAGCTTTCACCGTGCCTATTTATAGGCCTCAGCCAGGCAATAACTTAATCGGTTAAAACGACTGGCTATCGGGTAATTAATGCGCATCCACCAATAGACTTTCCATGCTGTCGAACATAACAGTCGCATTAAATGCACTATAACCATAGTTAATTTCTAAAACGTCAATATTACCAACGTGTTGGACTTCTCATCGAGCGTATCTAGGTTATGCAAATCAGCTTCTCTCCATTTCTTCTCATTGAACATCTCGATCAGGACTCAGGAGTGGAGAGACTCATGATATGGGATGGCCAACTGGCCCAACCCAATAACACTCGACTAGATTAAAAGGGTGGTGTGGGATGACCCAATTAACTATCAGGCCCAACCCATTAGTAATCAACTAGGTCATTGACTTGACCCAATCTCACTGGGCCTTTTTGCCAGCACGAGTATTGAGCACCAAAGTATGGTCAACTAGATCAAAAATGTTTATTCAGCACTCAACTAGGGAGATATCTAAATCCCACAGAGTCCCACAAGCTTGACCAGAGCATCCTAGGATACTCATAGATGAGCATTCCCCTTGACCCTAAGAAGTCGATCGAAGTAGTTCAGAACAGCCATGTGACCTCCATCTCTGCCACATTAAATGCTTTGATGGGCGACATGCCTCTGCATCAATGACATGTGCTTCCACCAGTACCACCTTTCTGGCAGCACTAGGGTAGTCCGTGCCTCTTTCGTACCGCTATGTCCTGTAAAGTTTGAAGAAGCACCGCCTAAAATAGTAACAAAATAGAAAAGACTTGAAAGCCCTTAGGTGAAGACAAAAGCCTCCCCTATATATGCAAGGGCATCATTGACATATCAACCACTTCAGGAATGCTATAAATACCCCATTGCTACCCTTCAGCAAGGTATGCCCATTATCATAAGAGCCCTCACTCTGCTGCTCTACCTTCTAGTCGATTAAATATTAACTTGAGTGTCAAAGTGCCTTAGCCGATGGCATCTCAACTAGCCTGACGTGTACTACTAGTTGTGGGACTTGACCCCAAGTACATTGCCAAGCATCTTTCTCAACCTCCCAATTGGTTAATTAGATTAGGTTGTAGCCCAATATACCACCAAATTGTCCATACCCTCATCACATTTGTTTGAACAATTTTTATATTTATATGCATTAGTACAAGATTGTAATGTCAATCTCATTGGGCCAATTGGTTTTGTCCATGAATTCAATCTTGAGATGGGCCAAACCCATAACTAACCGCACCATACAGTAATGAAAAATGAGGTTCTCACACATTTAACCCCATTCAAATAGACCATGTCATCCTGTGTTCTTGGACCCTAATTATGAGAATGATATATGCAAATTTCATCATGACTTTGAAGAGCTTACAAAACAAGTGACTCCAACAGAGCCCAAGATAACAAAATACAAGGGTCCAAGTTATAATGAAATTAAAATTAAGTTACATTCATAAGATTGATTCCCATTAGGATTCAAGTAGCAAACTTACAACTAGAGCAATAGGTAAACATGGATAGATCACTGAACACTCTTATTACATTATTCACTTATATTAATCATTCATAGATTTTTTACTTAAACACTAAATTATTTTTGCTAGAAAATCCTATGAATCCCTAACTATCATTTAGTAAGTTATCAAAAAGGAAGAAAGCAGGAATTTCATATCATTACCCCCAGAAAAATACTTGGTTATTCTTAGTTATTTTTTAACTCATCAACTAGTGCTATTTGTTGGAATTGCATTCATGTCATTAGTGGAGAAAATGGAGAATGTAAAACAGCGTAGTCTAGAGGTTGCCCTCATCACACCTATGTTTACCTAAAAGGGTGTTCAAGAAGTAGAAACCCGCCACCACTTGCCCTATTGTAAGTAGGCATAACCATTAGCTAACTTATGATAGAATAAGCAACTATCCATTCTCATCATAACAACGATCCTACAAAGAAAGAAAAGAAGCCTCCGAATGTAGATGTTCCTTTGTTGCAAGATTGTAGAGACAATGATAACGAAGGAATTTGAAAGGGAAAAAGGCAGCCTTGCTAAGAAGACACATCAAGAAGAGGAAAGTTTTACTTTAGTCCAATTTGAAAGATACACATCAAGGTCAGGAAAATCTATTAGGAATGATGGAACTTCACAAGGAAATGAAGGAAATACGATAGCAGGTTATAGCAAAAAGCTATGCCCTAAAGGGAATCCTAAATTGGAAGATGTTATGACGGATGATTTGTCATTGAATTTTAGGTCAAGTTTGAGTATGATAGAACAACATATCCATGGGAACATCTATGCATATGCAAAAAATATGGTGTTGTTCCATGGATATTTCGATGGACTAGATTGCAAAGTACTTCTGAACATGCAGATGAAACCTGTACACAATTCACTAGTAGCATAAGACCTCAAAAGACCCTATTAACATTACACAGCATGCGACAGAAAGAGATGAGTCATTAAGAAACTATGTATATCACTTCATGTCTATCGGTTTAGAACTACATTCGACAACACATGACATGCTAGCTAACATTTTCAAGAAAGACATGTTAGATAATGAGTTTTCTATCTCTTTTGTTAAGAAGCTGACTAAGGATTTTGATGATTTATTGGTCAGAGAAGAGAAATATTTGAATGTAAAGATCAGATGAAAAATGGATATAGAGAATAAAAGAGTAAAGATAGGAAGAAAGATAGTAGTATGCTTAAAAAGCTTAAATTTGAAGTCAGGGAAAAGATTCTATTTCTTCAGCAAGATACTCCTTTTAGTGTGCCTAGGCAGCATGCATTAATGGTGTGGAAGGCAATAATTTGATAAGATAGCTTTGCAAGGCCAAGGAGGGTTCAACAAAGCCTAAGTCAGATAAACTTTGCTAGTTCCATAATTATTATGGATATATGAATGATGATTGCTATCATTTCAATGATGAAATAGAGACTCATTCGAGCACAACAATTAAGATAATATATAGGGAGAGATAATGAGCACCACATGTATCATTCACACAAGAAAGAAACATCTAGAGGATATTGGTGTTTAGTAAGAGCTAGTGTATAGAACTAGAAAGACTGAGCACGAAACAAAATAAAGAAAGACCAACAAATAAATATTCGTACTAAGGGATTAATACATGTTATTTTATGAGGATCCATAGATAAGGACTCCAATCGAGAATAGAGAGCCTACATAAGGTTAGTATAAGCACACAAGGAAAAAGTGTTATTGGTTCATGTAGTAGAAATATGACCCTTAATATAGTTTGGAGCTAGGGATCTGGAGAGAATTCAAATTCCCACAACACTGCTTTGGTGATCATAGAAACCATAGCCAACTTTGATGTGTATAGGATCTTTATAGATAGTGGGGGTTTTGCCAACATTATTTTCTATAAAGTGTTCAAGAATGACTGTTGAGTTGCAACTCATGGACACATCTTTATTTGAATTTGCAGGAAAGATTTTATACCCTATGGAATAGGTTATACTACCCTTTTTACTAGGAATAAAGCCATTACATAGAACTCAAATAGTTAAGTTATTAGTAGTAGATGCGCCATCGACTTATAATGTGATCTTAGGAAATCCTACCCGAATGCTTTTTGGTTATTATACCTACCTATTTTATGAAAATAAAATTTCTTATTGGGAAAGATGTAACAGAGGTAGGGACAATTAATTTGCTATTAAGAAATATTATGCTGAGGCCATAAAGAAATAAGCTAGTAAGGATAGCATGAAAATAAACATGTTGAGGTGCAAGGAAAGAAAGGAATCATGCAAGTTAATCAAAGCCCCTCATATACAATCCAATAAAGAGTTGTTGAATATCAAGTTAATACCCAAAGATCCTAAGAAGACTACATATATGGGATCCCAACTAGGGAAGGGATTGATTGAGAAAATGTTGATACTTCTCAAAAGAAATGCAGATATTTTTGCATTCCCACCATAAGATTTGCAAAGATTTGACATAGAGGTTTTGATGCACCATCTCAATATCGACCCAGAGTATCCACTCAAGCAAAAGATGAGATACCTTGGCCCAGGAAAGAAATCCAGAAATCACTAGAAGCTGATCAAATCAAGGAGATTCAATTACCAGAGTGATGGCAATAGAGGATGTGTATTAACTTCGAGGACTTGAACAAGCCTTATCTAAAGGACCATCTTCCCCTATCAAGGTTAAACTAGTTAGCATACTCAACATCTGAATATGAGTTGTTGAGCCTATAGATGCTTCATAAGGGTATCATCAAATCCCTTTAAACACTACAAATTTGAAAAAGGTGAGCTTCACTACTCCAAGTAGAAATTTTTTGTTATGTGGTTATGTTGTTTGGCCTAAAGAATATAAGAGGCTATATACCTAAGACTGGTAGATCGAATGCTTAGAAACTAAGTAGGCTACGACATAAAAATAAATGTAGATAACATGCTGGCAAAGAGTAGGGTAGCAAATGATCCTATAACAGAGTTATCATAGAGCTTTGTGGTCCCTAGAGATAATAGGATGAAGTTAAACCCATGGAATGTGTTTTTTGAGTAAAGAACAGGATTTATTATGTTACAAGATAACATAGAATGGTTCAAAATAAACTAAGACTATTAGAGTTATCTTGGAGATGGATCCCTTAAGAAATGTCAATGAAGTGTAGAAGCTAATGAGAAGAATCATAGTACTAAGTCGTTTTATATCCAGGTCGGCAAAACAAAGTTTGTCTTTCCTCAAAGTGCTTAGGAAGGAATGTCATTAAAGTTATTAGCTTACTCAAACCATGTACTTGATTTGTTCATGAGAGACTGCTAACAAAGCTCATTAATAACCAGGAATGCTAATACGTTTATGTCAATCTAATCTTCAAATCCTGGCCTCAATTAAGAGATTGGACAATAAAAGGATTATATTTGGATGTTCAAACACAAAAGTCGAGTAAGTTTATATTATTTGTGTAATTAATTGATTAATTAGGTTAATTAATTGGCTTGATTAATTTAAAGAGTTAAATTAATCTAATTAAGTAGATGAGCTTATTCAATTGAGCAGGCCTATGAGATGAGTCTAATGCAAGATGGAGAAATTAGTTAGTTAGACTAATTAATTTTGGGTTGAAAAATCAATTAATTGAAGAATTTAATTAATTAATTAGGGCACCTGGACTTTAATTAGGATTAGAGCCTAAAATCCAATTGTTGGATTTTATTTAGCCTGACCTATAAAAAAACTACAAAGCTAAAATTTTTAATGAAGAATTATAGTTTATGCGGGATATATAATAATATTCTAAATGGACAACCACTAGGGTTCCTGGGTTTGAGAAAGTAAAAAGTTGCATTTTGGTAGTTATTGGGAAGAAGTTACCAAGAGGTTATTATCTAAGTTGGACTAGGAGTCAACCACCAAGTAACTTCCTCCCCATGTTTTATCCCTCTTTGGCCGTCACTTTGAAGTAGGGTGGCATTTTACTACTCGAGTTCTTTTCTTTTCTTTTCTTTTCTTTTCTTCTCCTTGAGCATCTTTCTTATTTCCTTCACCATCCCCTTGAAAACTTTATACTTAATATATTAATGTCATCTAAGTTTAACATAACTGAAAATCAAGTAGGCATCCAATATATAAATACTTATTAGAAGTAACAAACTTGGGTGCTTTTATGTGAATGTTGCGTATACAAAGGGGTCTTGTGAGTTAAAGATCACGCAACACAAATTGAAAAGTTCAATCAAGATTTGGAGCAAGAAAGAGTGTTTAGTGGCACTAGTCGGGCATCCACTTTTGAGGAGCTTGAGGTCTCAACTTCTTTTACCATTTCTATATTTTCTTAAAGGTTGTTTTCGGTTGGAGAAATCGACAAGGTGTTGATTCTACCAAGGTGCTAGTTCCATCAAGGTACAAAAAGGTTTGACTCAAGAAAACATTCTCGATAGGATTTTTGAAGACAATTCAAGAAAGGAAACATTTGTACTTAAGAAGCAGTTCTTCATTGTCCCTTCATCAAATTCAAAGTACACTTTCTAACCTACATTTGTTTTACTTTATATATAACTATCTTCATTGTAGTAACAATGAGATGCATATATTAATATGATTAATGTGCCGAATTTTATATTTCTATTAAAGTAGCACCCTAGAGTCTATGCAAAATTAATAGTAGTACTAGAGCCTAACTACACAAAATTATTATAAATCTACATGCTTTACTGGATTTAGTTCATATATGATGAGTTTTTGAATTTAGTTCTATGTCTTTTACAAGCAATCCTCTCTCGAATCATACCTGTAAACATAATTTAATGCAAAGCTGGCGAATTGGTATGACACAAACAAATAAATCTATAATCACCACAACAATAAACAAAATATAATAATCATCAGTTAAACCATAAACGTCCTTATATGAGTTCAAATTATGGAAATACACCAAAATAGACTAGCCTAAGATCATAATCACAACACACATCATATCACATACATAATAGCAAAAAATAAAGAGAGTGGAAATGAGAAAAGCCCAACAACATCACAAGTTGTCACTATCTCTTGGAATATGTCTCCCTCTTAGTATGCCCAGCCTCATCTTCCTCTAAATCAAGATTTTTAACTTATCTTAGGTAGATGAAAGACCTATGGAGAGAGTCTAGAGAGAAGATTCCCCTAATCCTCCAAAAAAGAAAATTTTGTTCAAGTATGTACTGTTGACGCCTTGCTTGATCCCTAAGCTCCTTAATTATTTAAGAAGCGGACTAAAGATCCATTAAAAATCTATTAACACTTGGCCTCTAAGCACCACATTACCACATCAACTACAAGTAAGTTTCCCTATAGATTCTTGATGTTGTAGTGTGATAGGCACACATTAGTGGACATCTACAGCTCCTCTTATCCACAAGGTGCATGTTAAGGCCTATTCTTGAGTTCTCCTACTACCTAAGTACCAAATAAAATCAAACAAACAATATTTATACTAAAAACACACAATGTATTATGAAAAAATCACATAAGATAATTGAAACATCACAAAAATACAAAATCATAAAAAAAAGGTGTTTTGATAATTAAATCGCTCTTAAACTAGCTCTTTTACTCAATAAAATAAAAAGCAAAGTAACTCTTTTTTGAAGAGTTATCATTAACGTCACCTTCCACCATTGCTTATTCGCTTGCCCAACATTGATATGAGTGTTACCCATGGTATTAGCCACTATTTGTAGAGGAATTAAGTATAATTTCATGTTGTTCTAGTGACCATTATCCCAAAAGTCCATAACAAGATCATTTGAACCTAAGGACTATAGGATACCATCTCTCATCCATTGATCATGCTCTAAAAAGAAATATCACCATCACCAAAATGTCCAAAAAAAAGTGCACCTCAATTGTCAAAAGATTTTGCATATGCTCCAAATGGGGGAGTAGTTTTTTTAAAAGAAAATCTTTCACCGAAAATATTTTGTTTTAACATATTTATCTTATTATTTTTTACCTTAGCAAGTTTTGGAGTCTCAAATTTCATTAAAGCTTACACCAAAAAGCTTGGCCATAATTGAAACTTCATGAATTCCTAATCCCCCTTCAATCGGGTTGCATACCTTACTCCACCATCACTAGTGCAGTTTTTCCTAATTTTTTGTCTCCCTCAAAAGACTATTCATTATTTTCTTTAATTTGATTAAAGAAAACTTTTGGTGGTTGCATCACTTAGACAAATATACCGAAATGGCACTCAGAACACTTGTGATGACAATCAATTTCAAAAGAGAATGTGTTCTATCCAATGATTCTAGACCTCATCTTTTTAACCATGGCAATAAGTAGGAATTCTCTTTTGTCTCCTGTGAAAAACAGGACATGTAAATACATGATGAGAGGTCATGTAAGTTCAAAACCTATTAATTCCCATTCTTGTAGAATTAAAAAAAATCGTCTGCATAAGCAAGGTCTAAGACAAGATACTTAGCTCTAAGTGAATTCATCATGAAGGCTTTAGGTCATAAAATATGTTTAGACCTCTACAAGTCATTCTTCCTTAAAAGCTCTAGGGAGAAAGGATCGGTTTGGTGAACACAAGGAGATGATCTAAAAAGCTTGATGCCTTACCATTAGTGAAAATTGAAAACTAACACTGCTCCACGAAAATTTTGATCAAAGTCGTCCATTATTCCAAAATTCTGAATTTCCACAATCTCATTATGCCCCGAATTCCATTCATCAATGAAGTAGACCATTTCCTCAGCCAACAAGATATTATCAATAATGCCCCTTCTAGCAACAAAACGACTATGATTCTAAGATATTAATAGATGCAGGTGTGGGCTCAATCTATTATTAATGAGCTTCAACATTGCTTTATTTATGACATTGAATAGATTGTAACTTTATAATCCAAAATAAAAGGTGTGTTTCAAAAATACCGCCTTTTTGGAGGAAGAATATCAGTTGGATAGAAAAGAAGAGGTAGTCATACTTGATGAAGTGCGATAGACAGTCTCAATCCTACAAATGATGGAAAGCTAGGCACAAAATCCATCTTCTAAAACACAAGCTCCATGAAGGTGTGGATATATTTGTAGGCAATCCAAAATATATGAATTTCTTATATGAAACCGATCAATTGGACAGTGATTCGAGAATTTATGAGGAGACAATATTTGACATGGATTTAGGAAAGTAATATGACACCATGAGATTCAAATCAATTCCATGTACTTAAACAAGATATAGACCTTGGTAAATTCACCATAAAGTGTGAGGCCTATTTGTTTAAAATGGATTATAAGTAAACACTTTGGGGTAGATTAAGAGATTACCACTCATAATATATGATTGGTGGCAATGGGTTATACTTAAAGGCTAGGTATTGCCACAATATTTAAGTGCATCATAATTTTGCCTGCTATAGTTGCATATTATCATTATGAAAAAAGGTAAATGAATGTGAAAAGACATTGATAAGGAATATCTATAAAGCAACCGCAAATTTCATACCTAGTAGGAGCAAGAAAAAGCTCTGCAAACTCTAAAAATCAATTTATAGCTTAAATCAAACTTTCTAAAGTTGAAATATACTTTTAGATGAGATAGTCAAAGTATTTGGTTTTATAAAAACACATACAAACCATGTATGCATAACAACGGGAAAAATTCAATTTTAGTCCATCGACTATTGAGAGATTTTTTTTACTCCATTTTGATTCGGGGTTATCACATTTAGTCCAATTTTTTGCAATTTTGGTCCATCGGGCTCAAAAATCTTCAATCTTCCCTAGATTTTGTACAATCAGCTCAATCGGGCCGCAAGTTAGGGGCTTTCGTGCCATTTGCCACCCATATGCCACATAAGCGTACACGTAAGCTGCCACCTCACCACAGCTAAAACTAAACTAAAAGGAAAAAAAAAGAAAAAGAAAAATGCTAAATTAAAGTTAAAAGAAATAAAAAAAATGCATAAATAATTTGTAAATTATCAAAAGAATTGCGTTTTAAAAATTTGCAAACATATACTTGGAGAAAACGCTGAATTGTTGAACAAAATAGCAAAAGGTCAAAGCTTTCTAGTGAAGAAACCAAGCTTGAAAACCTAAATCTTGAAGCCACTGTGAAGCAAAAAACTTTGAAACTCTGAAGCAAAAAACACTAAATCAAAAACCCTAGACCAAATCTCTTTAATTTTTTCACCAAATCTGTAAAATCTAAATCCTAAATCAGTAATACCCCCAAACAAACAAATGCATAGCTATTTAATCGATCCCTAAACCCTAGTTTTTCTTCACTCAGAACGTTGAAGATGGTTCGCGGGAGGAACTTCCATTTTTTTAGCCGTCGTGTTGAGAAGCATTCAGTAGTTGAAGATGCTTGTTCGTGCGTCTAAAGACCTACATTTGCGACCTCCTCTCTACGGTAAGGGTTTAAATACTGAAATGAAAAATCTGGGCCCATGTGTAATGTCATGTTTTTTAGTCAAATGTTGCTTTCGAAGCATGATTCCTGTACTTGTAATGCTTTATTGTTCATGCTTAATACTTTAACTATATTGGAGTCTTTTGATGCCTATTGTAGATGTGGGGTTGTATGCGGGTATGATGTTTGTTTTTTTCAGTCAATTTGCATATGTAAAAATGATTTGTGGGTCAGCCATGTGGGGTACTTTATTATTTAATCTGTGAGTTTTGCCTCTGTACATGTGTGTTGGGGGGATTAACAAGTGGGGTTGGTGGTTTATTTATTGTATATTACATGTGTGGAAGTTGTCACGCCCCAAAATCAAACCACATTTATACCAAAATTGAGCGTGAAATTTAATCCCAAATACAATTGAAATTAACAATCCAAAACATAAGGTTAAATAGGAACTCATCCAATTCCTTGCATCTCACAACTCAAAACTCAAGGTATCAAAATTCTTCAGGAACTAAACACAATAAAATCCATGGCAAATAAAATAAAACTAATGAACTTAATGGAAATTATACTAGTCTATTGAAATCCAGAATTACGTCTTCACTCTTGATTCTCATCATGCAGGATCCACCTCCTCACTAGGACTAGGATCTATGTCTGGCAGAAGGAAGTTAGAGAAAAGAGAAGAGTGTGAGTAAAGACTCAGTGAGTGCTAAGTGTGTGTAGAGTGAGTTATTAAATTAAAATTATTTTTTTGTACAGTAGAAATTTTAAGTATTATAAAAAGGAACTCATAAAGCAGTTTAGCAGTAACAGTTGAGAAAACTATAAGCGATCAAGCAGTAACCAATCAGAATTTTATTAAACGATTTCCTAGACTATCAACTTAAATACGATGATCAGTCAGTTTTGCTGTAGCCAGTCAACCTTATGACTCCCACCGTAACAGTCCCTTATCGCTCCAGGAAAGGTGCGACCTTACCAAACAGTGCCCGAGCGTCCCCGGGAATTCCTACGACCCACCTCAGCCACAAACGGCTTCTGTTGTGCGCTGGGGGGATTAGGCCATGGGGGCTTGGGGTTCAACCGGCTAGCCCGCTGCTGCCCAGTGAAGTCCCTCGCACACCCAGACCAAGTTGGATCCAACTAACAGTAACAGTAACAGTAACATTAAACAGTTGATCATCGAATTTAATTGGTAGTCTAGAAGCATTAAAATCATAAAGCATAGATTTCTTTTTCTAGAATTGAAACAAGCAAAATATTTCTTTTTGTGCGAAAATAAAACAAGAAAAAGGATTTCTTTTTGTGCGCAGTGGAATATATAGTGCAGTGTAAATTGAAAACAATTCATGAGCAATTACATAATAGCATATATCCTTCTGGGTTTTGAAACATAAAAATATATAGTATTTATAAGTTTAGGCACTCACCTTCAAGATTGATCATAGAAGTCAATCCTATCTCAGTGTCAATTAACTCAATTGTTGAGTCACCTGATTCATTTAATAAACAAATCAATCACCAATTTAACTGACTAACAAGGGAACTAGTCTAGTACATACATGCTCACAAAACTTATTAAGAATTTATCCTTTCGTATGTACTTTGTTGATTCACTCATAACACTCTTTCTAGATATCCGTTTGACTCGATTCTTATGGAATTACAAAGCTAAGAACGAGTGTTAAAACTATTATGTTGATGATACAGTCTAAATTGGCTAATATGAGAGAGGAAAATCGAGTTCAAGAGGCAGCAGTGGTGCGAAAGAAGATTTCTAATGTTTAGGAAATTTTTTGATGTGACACTTGATTGTATCTAAGATATAACTTTTACTACAGGCCTCGGATGAAGGTGATTCAATATCCAGTAAAAACCTAGAATATAGATCTACGATTCATATGTTGACCTTATTACCCCATTAAACCGAATCGAGTAGTAAAAGTTGTCACAATATTCTGTTCTAGGAAAATCAAGGTCCTGTATTTTCTATATTGCCACACCATAGTGTTTTAGCCATAAATTTCTCCCTATGCATCGGATTAAAGTGATTTAAATGTCTGTAAAAACCTAAGATATAAATATTCAGTTCTTATGTTGAACATTATTCCATATTCTATTGAAATCAAGTAGTAAAAGGTGTCACAATATTCTGTTCTAAGAAAATCGAAGTCCTGTATTTCCAGACTTGACACATCTTAGTATTTTGATCGTAAATTTCTCTATATAACTTGGATTGAGGTGATTTATTCAGAATTAGAAACCTAAGATAAATATATAAAATTCATATGTTGAATATATTTCCCAATTAAATCTAAATAATGTTGTAAAAGGCATCACAATACTCTGTTCTAGGAAAATCGAAGCCCTGTATTTTCTGTCATGCCACACCTTTGTATTTTACTCATAACTTACTCACTAAGTATCGGATTGAAGTGATTCAGGCGGGAATAGAAACCTAAGAAACATATGTAAAAATATTATGTTGATTATTTTACTTAATTCTATCGGGAAGAAGTATTAAAAGCGTCACCAATATCCCTTTTCGAAAAAATCGAAGTCCTATATCTTCTGACTGGACACATCTTAGTATTTTGCACATAACTTACTTCATTTAAATCGGATTGTGGTAATTTAGGAGGCATTAGAAACCTAAGACACAGATCTAAAATTTTTGTGTTGATGATTTTTCTTAATTCGGATGAGAAGTACTAAAACTGTCACAATATCTGTTTTCGAGAAAATAAAAACCTAACAGCATCATTGAAATTTGAATTTATCAAATATGAAGTCTACAAACTCATGAATTACCTCGTGTAATTTCTAATGCACTTCCAACAAATGCCGTCTCCTTTTCCTTTCCCCTCTGCCACAGCTTCTGTCCTTTTCCTTCTTTCCCTTTTTCCTCTTTCATTTACTATTAAATGTAATTAGGGTTTTGGTTTTAGGGACTATACTTATATGAAAGAAGTGGTTTAGTTCAAGTAGGACTCTAATAATAATCCTACTAGGACTAGGATATTTATCCTACTATAAGTCTAATGTCTTTATCATTAATTCCTAGAATTCGATAATTCAACTCCTTGTATTAATTTAACATTAATTCAAGTAAAATTATAACTTATACTCCCCAAAATATAGAATATCTACAATATTAATTATCATTATTTGATCACAAGATAAGTTAATATTATCTATATATTATATATTATATATCTAAATATATTATTCTAAAAACATAGTACATGCCTTACTACAATTTTAATTGAAATAATAAATAAAACAAAAGAAGGTATAATAATCGATTGAATACGAAACAAAATTTTGGGGCATTACAGAAGTGCTCAGCACTCAGTCATAATCTTTTTTTCTTTATATATTTGTAATGTGCAAATAAAGGCTCTGGAAAAATTATTGTTACCGTTTTTTCTGGTGGTCAATGTGATTTTTCCTCTCATTGTGTTTATACCACATAGTGAAATTTGACCATTATCTGGTAGCTATTTTAAGTTTGAAGAATGTGAACCTCTTGTGTGATACTTTGAAGCTTAGAACCCCTAGAAAGTTCTACCAAAAGTTTCCATGTGGCACTTTCAAAAAAATCACTAGTGATGGTGACCTTAAAAAGGTTGTGGATTTTTGTGCTAAATATAAGGAAGTGAAGATTTATGTGGAGATAGAAATTGATGCAAATATGTCCCAGCCTAAAATCCAAACCACTTCCCAACCTGAAGCCCAATCCAAAAGCCTATCACAAGGTCAAACCAAAGCCCAATCAGAAGCCCAATGTAAAGGCAAATCCAAAGCCCATTTTGAAGCCCAACCTACTGGCAAATCTAAAGCCCATTCTGCTGCCCAATCTAAAGGCAAATCCAAAACCCAATCTGAAGCCCAATCCAAAGACAAATCCAAAGCCCAATCCAAAGGCAAATCCAAAGCCCAATCTGAAGCAAAGTCTAGAAAGAATGATGTATCCCAATCCCAATCCCAATCTCAATCTCAATCTCAATCTCAATTTCAATCTCAATCTCAATACCAAACTCAATAACAATCTCAATGCCAAACTCAAGCCCAATTCCAAACCCAAAGTCAAGTCCAGTCTACTGCCCAAACCCAATCTCAATCTGCTGCCCAACCTGCTGCCCAAAACTAATCCCAATCTGCTACCCAAACTCAAGCGCAAACTGCTGGCTAATTCCAATCCCAATTTGCTGCCCAAACTCAAGCTAAATCTGATGTGCAAAGTCCTAACCAATCTGCTACCCAAATTAAATTTCAAACACAATCCCAAACACAGCTCCATACTCATTCTCAAAGTAAAACCCAAGCTCAAACCCAAAATCAACAAGCTATTGACAATGAGTTTGAGGGGTTGGGTTCCAAGTATGTGACATGAAGTCTATTTCAGCCACATAGTGATGTTGAATTCAGTTCAGGTAGTGTTAGTGACCCTCTTTATAGTGATAGGGAAGATAGTGAGGGATCAGAAGATGATTTTCTCTTTAATACTTATGTAGATCCCAATGAGGAGTATGTGGGGGCTTGAAGAAAACATTGTGTAGCTTGGGGAGGAGGGGGGGAGGTAGAAGGGGATGCCTCAGATAGTTCCTGTCAGTTCAGTGATGAGGGGATAGTTGGGGATAGTGATGTGCCCCTAGATAGTGAATTGGACTTAGATATTGATAAGGAAGATGTCCCTCATGCACATTATTTTAATTATAAAAGAAGATATGCTCCAAAGTTTGAATTAGGAATGAAGTTTAAAAATAAGACTGATTTTAGGAAGGTTATTCATGTTGAAGCAGTTCAATCAATGAGAAACATCAAGATTAACATAAATGATAGGGAGAGGGTTTATGTTAGGTGTCAGAGTGAAAGGTGTGAGTGGAGGATTCATGCTTACTGGGTTGAGGATGAGTCAACTTTTCTAATTAACACTTACCATTCTATACACACATGTCAGCCTACTTATGATGTTAGTAATATCTCAGCCACATACCTAACTGAGAGGTTTTTGAACAAGATGAAAATTGATCCTAAGAGAAGAACTGGGGGGTTTAGGAAGGAACTACAGATGGATGTCAGGGTTAGTGTTTCTTGGTCCAAAGCTTATAGAGCTAAGAGAAAGGCTATTAAAATAATAGAGGGGGATCTTAAGGTGCAGTATGCCAAACTCTGGAATTATAATGCAGAATTAAGAAAAACTAATCCTGGGACAACTGTTATATTAGGCATGGAAGAGAACACTTTCACACACTTCTACTGTTGTTTTGGGGCACTGAAAAATGGTTTCCTAGCTGGATGTAGGCCCATTCTAAGGGTAGATAGGTGTCATTTGACTGGCCCTCACAAAGGAGTCCTCCTCAATGCTGTAGGTATTGACCCTAACAATAAACCCTACCCTATTGCCTATGCTATTATTGATAGGGAAGCAGGGGATTCCTGGTCATGGTTTTTGACTTTGCTCAAGTAAGATATGTATATCACTCAGCCACATTGATTCACATTTATTTATGATAAACAGAAGGGGTTGATTCAGTCATTTGATGAAGTGTTTCCAGGGGCTGAACACAGATTTTATGTTAGGCATATGTGGAAAAATTTTGTGAATGTTGGGTTTAGGGGTATGGAGTACAAAGATATCCTTTGGAAAGCTGCCAATAGCACTATTGTTGGGCAGTTTAAAAGTCAAATGCAAGTTATAGCTGAGCTTGATCCAGCTATTGTGAATTGGTTTAGTGACAAACCTGCTGCTCATTGGAGTAAATCACACTTCAGTACTTTTCCAAAGTGTGATATGGTCTTGAACAACTTTTGTGAGTCATTCAATAGTTCAATTCTAGATGCTAGAGATAAGTCAATTCTAACTATGCTAGAGTGGATAAGAGAGTATTTGATGACAATGTTACAAAAAAATAGAGATAAAGCAAGGACTTGGAGAGAAGACCTTTGTCCTGTTGTGCTTAAAATCTTAAATGATCATGTAAAGAATTTGGGTGGATGCATCCCTAGAAAAGCTGATGATACACATTATCAAATAACTCATATATATGAGGGCAATATTGTGTGGATTTGGAGGAGTGGAGTTGTACATGTAGGGAATGGGATTTAACAGGAATTCCTTGCCTTCATGCCTGCTTTGCAATTTGCAGTCAAAGACAGGATCCCAAGTCCTTGTTTCTCCTTGTTACACTGTTTCATGCTGTCAAAGGGTGTATGAGAGTGCTATCATGGGTATAAATAGTCAAGATCTCTAGGGAGAGACTATCTACGTACCTCCACTTCCTCCAAACTTCTCAAAGAAGAAAGGAAGGCCTACAAAAGCTAGAAAAAAGGAAATGATGAACCTGCATTGAAGACCAAGAAGAGAAGTAGATAGAGGCCTGCAGTTGAAAAGTAATGTTCAAAATAGAAAAAAAGAGTTAAAGGTTTGATGTGCAGCATTGACACAATCAAAGGAAATGTCCTTTGAAGTCAAATCCATTAGATGATGAACTCACATATTTCACTACTGACCAAGAGGACTTGCAACATGTATTTAGGACTCAAGAATCTCAGGTAAATTATTTTATTAGTGATTCAATTAATTCACAAATCTTAATTTTTGCTGTTAAATTATTTTACTTCTTTGTGTTTTCAGGTTACAAGCATGGCTGCAAGTGCAAGTCCAGTAGAGGAGCTCCAGCAGGACAAGGTGAGCAACTATTTTGACATGCAGAATGATTAATTTAGTGTTGCATTAATTTTCAATTTGAACAGGGCAATGAAAGGGCTGATGATGCAACTGCAAGGCTTCAAGAGGAATTTGTGCAATAGGACAAGGTTAGATCACATTTTAAATTCAGTTTTTCCATAAAGACTTTTGCTAATTTTCACTATGTTTACTTCACTCAGGGGAGAAGAAAGGTTGGTTCAACTAGGACGGCTACCACAAGTGCTATTAGGAGGTCTCGAAGAACACTTTCAAAGGTATTTCATGTAAATGTATTTAAGTAATTTAAGTTAGGTGACTAATCCATAGTCTAGGTTATGTAGGTTACAATTGCTGCTGAAGAGAGTATTGGACTTAGGACATCTCCAAGAGCAAAGGGCAATGCAACGATATATACCTTAGAATGTTTTTACACTTTAATGAAATATAACATTCACAATTTAAATTTAATTTTTATATGTAGGAAGCCCGTGCAAATCAAGTCCCAAAGAAGGTACATGGACCATCCATGTACCAACAACTTGAAATGTCTCAAAGTGGAAGCAGTTTGACAATAGCACAAGGGAAGAAGAGGTTTGTCCAATTTAAAGAGGCAAAAAGAAGACAAAAGGAAAGAAGAAATGATAATGAAAAACATAGGTATCTTGCAAAACACATTTTGACTGCTGAAAACTAGTGCTTTGTATTTTTGTTAACCTTTGGTGATGGATATACATTTGTGATGTTTTTGTAGATACAATTCTTGGGCATGGGAAGTTTGTTGCTGTGGTTTTATGATGAGGGATGTTGGCAAGTTTTAGGGGGTTTTGAAAAACTCATTTGGAACTATGATTTTGAACATAATATTATTTGGTTTTATGAATCCAAGCTTGCAATTTAGAGGTGTATATTTGGTTGTTAGGATATTCTTTTGTTCCTTTTGACTGCTTCACATTAATTTGCAATATATGCTTTTATTAGTTTGTAAGATATACTTTACATTCATGTGTCCCCCATTTAAAAAGAAAAGAACAAAAGACCATTGACACAATTAAGGATACAATCTTAAAGATGAAAATTAATGATAAAAACTTAAATAATTGGCTTCCAAAAAGTTGCTTCAGCAACTTTACAATAGCAAAAACCACTAAGGGGAGGGGAGGATGGAAGCCAATAATATGGCATACATCCTTACAGTTCATGTTATCTATCTACCATCTTTCTTCAACCGATACGTACATAATTTTCCTCCAACACCAGCAAGCCCTCAAACAAACAGCACCAGAAAGATAAGTAAAATTATAGCACCAACGCAGGCCATTGAAGAAGACAGCTTGAACACATGCTTCTAGTTCCACACACCATTCCTAAGTTTTGCATTCTCAGTCTCTAATTCATTGATCTTACGAAGGAGACCGGGTATAATAATCTTCGACCTTGCACACATGGGTGGATCAACCAATTCGAAAAATCCACACCTATTTATCTGGGGGGGAAAAAAACCAAAACTTTTGAATATCCCCAACTTTGGAGAATAAAACCCTCAACCTATTCCAAAAAGATACTTATATTATATTTGGTACAAGACACAAATCTCCTCCCAGGGTTTTGATCGGTCCATGTCATCTTCACCAAGCATCTTTCTCCGCAGAAGCATTCAACAGGCCGTATTGATCTAGAAGAGCTTGAACTTGTAGACGCCATAGTGAACAGTAGCAAGAAGAAGAATGAAAAGGAACAACAGCAAAGTTGATACCGAGGCAATTGGGGTAAGAGGATTTTTGGGGAAAATGCAGTTCTTTTGATAATTTACAAATTATTTATGCGTTTTTTGTTTCTTTTAACTTTAATTCAGCGTTTTTCTTTTTTTTTTTGTCCCTTTTAGTTTAGTTTTAGCTGTGGTGAGGTGGTAGCTTACGTGTATGCTTACGTGGCATACGGGTGACAAATGGCACGAAAGCCCTAAACTTGCGGCCCTATTGCAGCTGACTGTACAAAATCTGGGGAAGATTGAAGATTTTTAAGCCCGATAGACCAAAATTGCGAAAAATTGGATTAAATGTGATAAAAATCACTACATTCTGGACTAAATGTGATAACCCCGAATCAAAATGGAGTAAAAAAAAATCTCTCAATAGTTGATGGACTAAAATTGAATTTTTCCCACATAACAACACTTGTTGAAAGCTCAATTTCAGCTCTTACTATTTTAAGTTGATGGCATTCTATGCATTGAGAATCATATTGGGAGATAGAACAAACTAAACTGTGATTATACACATAATTATCTATGAAGGATTTGATAGAAACATCCTTCGTATTAGGAATAGAAATCTATAAAGATAGATCAAAGAGAATTTTGAAATTCTTCCAAACCAAGTACATAAATAAAATACTTAAGATATTTAGTATGACAAAGTTTAAGAAAGTGCTTCTGTTATGTAATCCATTGATGGCCTATAAAATGGGAGCTTGTTTGCTTGGTCATATAGGATTAGGAGGGATTAATATGCTAGTGATACATAAGCTAGAAATGGTATCCAAAACCATGTAATTTATATTTTCCTTGGATTTTAGAAATTAGTGATATCCCATGCTCAATACTATCTAATATTTGGTTGGCAAGATTGCTCAATGTGATTATACTTTGTAATGTCTAAAATGTGCTAACTTCTAAAAAGGTAAATTTTCAAAATTTGGCAGAAGGCGTTGAGGATAGGGTTTTTATGAGGGTAAGAATGTCATTTTCATTATTTATCAGATCAAATTTGAAAGGATGAAAAATAGATCATGCCAAGATGGCTTGATCATAAACCAGCCTAGCCCATATACCATGTCGGGCCACAAAAAGTATTATGGGTCATAAAAATGTGAAGCAAACAAGAGATAAAACTTGAAAATGAATCTATCAAGCTTTATCCAATAAAACAAATAAGCCATGGATGACTTCCCAATTGAGCTAGGATTGGGATTCGGCGAGTGTGAGCTTCTATCTTATTACCCAATCGCCTCATTACTGGAGATATCACATCTCAATTACTGTCGACTTTGAACGTACATATTTCATAATTATCATATGCGATCACGCCTAGAGCATGATCTAGGAATTTTTCTTAAATTAACTGATTATAAATAAAGATGAAAAAAATATTTAACTGATTCATAATACTTTAAACGTACGTATATGTATACATTTATAATTAAGATTATAAAAGTAGTAAATGTAAATGGCATGGCGATTACAAGCGATTATCCTGGATAAGAACTTTGGCTGGATACAAAATTGGTTTCAGATGCCTGCGTATTTAGAGAACTTGAACTAATAACATATAGATATTATACTGTAACAGAATTTTATTGTCTTTTGCAATATCACATCAAATATTTTGATCCACTTGTTGAATTCTCTTACAATTTGATCCATAATGTAATCAAATTTAAGCGTATTCAACAGGTAGGCAAAATGCTTCAGTATGATCCATTGTGTCTTTCTCTTTCAAAATGAGAAAACTCTACTCTTATTGTTGTACCTTTTTTCCTTTTCTGAACGTAGAACGGTTTTCGCCCCAAGGGGCATTCCTTCAATTTTAATATAATGTTATTTGGCTTGCCAACAATGAAAAGATTTCCTCGACATTTTTAATGAACCAAGATGCTTTAGGAATCAATTTTATCATTTACATTGGCACCCCAAAAAGATGAGGTGAAATATAATTGCAAAGAAGCCACGCAAAATTACATAGTTCAAAACTCCTAATATAAGAATACTATAACACACAAATCTAGTACCACAGTCCTCCTAAGCACCAAAGTGAGCAATTCGTTACAATCCCACCAAAGCAATCAAGTAGTTATCAAATTGTGGTTGCACACAGCTTGAACTTGAATTTCTTGATAGACAACAACACTTGAAGAGCAACTTCTTTTTCTTGAGGTCCATAAAAATCACTTGCTTTTTGTGCCTTTAACCCATCCTTGATCTCAACTTATCAATCTCACAAGTGTGCCATAAGCCGTAAAACGTATCTTATAGGCCCATCCTGCCAAGCTTATTCCAATATAAGAGTTCCTCAAATCGGTTGCCGAGTCACTGTTGAGCTTTCGTTGCTCCCAATAAAAGCATTGGCAGCATAATGAAGTTCAAAGAATGTCAACATCAATGAAGCAACAACCTCAACAAGTCTACAAATATTCTACGCATTTAGCACATGACAATCATTTAATTCCTTCATGTGTTATAATTTCATTCTGCTAATCATATACTACATTACACCTTAGCTCGTCAATAAATCAAATTCTATGAAGATTTTGAAAATATTCAAAAACTAACCACAAACAAAACTCAAAACATGTGGGAAACTCTTCTTCCATTCCTACATCACTTGCGTAACTTAATTTGCAGGTTGGTCATTCCAACATTCATCTTTTCAATGCTAGATTCACTCTTTACCTTATCATGCGTCTGATCACCAACATTGAGCCATGGATGCTGCAGACACTGCTGGGCAGTTGGTCGCTTCTCTGGCTCAAAATCAAGCATGGGACAAAGAAAATCCGCAAATTCACGAGCATCAGCCTCAGAAAATTTATATTTGTCTACAAATAATCGATCAAGAGACCTGTACTTCAATCTTCGTATCCTCTTCAAGTCTCCATATCTATCAAAGTAATCTTTCGATCGAGCCCCACCTGTGGCAATCTTTTATTCAAGCATTTAGACTGATGGTCAGCAACCCTTGTATATAGTTCGAGTATATAGAGAAATATAAGAAGTATATGTTTTACCTTCCGTGGCATCTTGCCAAGGAGTTCCATCATCAAAGCAAGGTGATCCTGCAAAAAAGTGCCTCTCATATGACAAACCAGGTGATACCACTTCTAGGCAAACTACCTTCTTAAAACGGACAGAAGAATAATAACTAGGCTTAGAATAATAGAGTTGAAACTGTGATCTTCTAATTCTATGATTTAAGATACATTATTCATTTTAGCGGTCTCTAACTCTGGCACTGTTGAGGGGAAAAACTAGCCAAATCAATCACCAGTATTATCTAAAAATCTCATCCTGACCACAAGTATAAACTTAGAAGTTACAGATTTGCAATTTAAACTTTAAAGCATTTTACCACAGAGTTAAGTGATAAACATCAAGAGCACCTAGGAGCACATATCCAAAGAGACATCAGTACCCCACAACAACGTGCTGGGAAAAATTACAAAATCACTCCCAATGACGTTAGAATATATGCTAGATATGGAAAACGAAGCTTACTAAGTTGTTTTTCTTGCATGCTATAATACCTAAACGTGAAATCAAGTGTAGATTAGTACCTCATCCTCACTGAAGCCTTGTCCAATCTTGGGAGCAAACATCATCTCGCCAGTTGCAAGTTCAAATGCAGTACAAGCAAATGACCACATATCAGCAGGAAAAGAATAACCAGATTGAAGTATAACTTCTGGAGCTCTGTATTGTCTTGTTTGAATTTCTTCAGCTATTGGTCGATCAGCCCAACATGCATTTCCAAAATCCACAACCTTACATTTCAAGGCAATCCCATCCAAGCATCTAGCAGGTTTTGGAGCCATGCTTACCCCTCCCATAGAAGCTCGCCTTTCTGATATCCTTGCAACTGCTCTTCTTGCCCTTTGTTTTAGTTTTTTCTCAATACTATTCATGGTTACTCCACCATTTGGGTTTCCCTCAGGCCTTTCAAGGATAGGAGTCATCCCTGACCTAATTGGATCTTTTGAAGGATTAATGGTAGAACATAAAAGGATGTTTTCAGGTTTTAGGTCAGTGTGTATAAGTCCTAGTTTGCCATGCAAGTAATCTAAAGCAGTCAAAATGCATTTGCATATCTCCCTAACTTTGTTCAATTCAAGACCTTTATACCGGTTATACTTGGTCAGACGGAGTAAACTATCACCAAGAAATTCCAGGACCATGCATAAATGCTGCCCATTTGGGCCTGTATGCTTAAAGTGGTCCACTAAGCATACAACACATTTATTGTTCGAGGGATCACCATTAGCAATAGCAGAAAGGATCTCAATTTCATGAAGTGCAGCTTGAGCAAATTGTGGTGCACTTTTCTGAATCTTCAAGGCAACATATTTCTATGAAATGGAACGAACCAAAAAAAGACAGATGTTAGAAAACACCACATTGATATTGGAAATAGACGTACCATGAGAATTGCAATAATATAAAAGGACATCAACCCTACAAAACCTCTATGATTCTCCAAAAGTAAGTGGTAATAAACAAAATGCTCCCCAGAGAGAATATTTTTCAAAGTTTAAAAGTACTTGACAGATAAAATACTTTGTATGCGAACACTGAGATTTTTTCATATAACACATAGCTCGGATAAACAAAATAGCAACGCATTAGTGCTTTAGTTATGAGTTTAAGTTTCTTGCAGGAACAAGTAGCCAAATTTGCAGAGTTGGAACCATAACATGACTAGAAGCTATATATATTATGACATTATTCATATAACTAAACATACACGGTAACAATATCGACACACTCTCAACCTGGTTGAAGTTAATGAACTAAATGACCATTATTTCCTTTGACGCTCTAAACTTGAATGTATTTCCTTTTCAGTAGTATCTAACAGTCACCAGGCATCAGATTATACTCGCAGAATTAAACACTACCCTTTTCTTTCTTTAAATTGAGAGTTTAACACTCTAGTGCGCGCAAGACCTTTAGGAGATGCAACAGAGCTGCTTGAATCATTGAGATAATGCCAGTCTATTCAAGAAACGGTAAAAGTTTATAAATGACTGCAGATAGAAAAAGCGTTGATCCAACAGCAACCATCAAAGTAATACAGCTAGCTATATCAAAATCCCAAGATTTCATTCTAAATGGAACAAATGAAGCACATGAAGGCGCATCAATAGTATCATTACAATCCGAAACTAGAAAATGTCCAAAGACTTAAGGAAAACAAACAGATACAAATAAATTAGGCAGGAATTTAAACAATGGCATCTATAAAGCAATCCAAAAAAGCGAAACGACAGAAATTCTACTGCGACAAATAGAAATTAAGAAAGAAAGCGATTTGGGAGAAATTCTTACGGATGATTGAGTATCGTAGGCGAGCCAGACGGTCGAGAACTGACCCCAGCCTAGTTTTTGCTGGGCGATGTATCGGCCAGCGGAGAATGAATCACCGATTCTAACAGCATGATACCCTCCTTTTCTATATGAGTCGATTCCTTCATCCTCCTCTTCCGATCCTGACGATGACGATGGGCAGCAAGACATGATGATCCTAATTCGAAGAAAATTTGAATTGCAAATCTCGATCAGAGATCCGTTATTTATTTTTACAACTCACGATTAGCGATCCGTTATTTATTATTACAACTCACGATCGGGGATCCTAGTGAAATCCCAAATTTGCTTAAATTATTTTCCTTCTTCCTTTTTCTTTTGGGTTGTTGGGGGAGATGTTGAGATTGGGAGGAGAAGCTGCAATGGAGGAGGAGGAGTTAGAACAAATTACAATATTTATTGGTATTGTTAGTTAATATATTGTATTTACTAATTTTAATGAAGGATTGGGCGTGTTGAGATGTGGCTTACAGCACAAGAGTCTCTCCACCTTTTGCTCTTACTTCGTCTATTTTCAGGTGCTCTTTTTATTTATTCTTTTCTCTCTTTATTTTTTTTATTTTTACGCTATGTTCAGTTCATGAATTTCAATGAGGAAAAAAAAAAGAAAATGCTAAGAAAAATACTAAAGAAAAAAAAAAGTTGAGAAAAAATATAATGCATCTAAAAATAAATAAATTTTACTCACAAAATGACGAGAAAAATAAGAGAAAAGCCTATTGGAACTATCTTTTATTCTCCAACATATTTTAACCATCTTTTCTCCATCTATTTCTTCATTATTTTCTTTAACAACCAAACAAATTTAAAATTTTATATTCTTTGTTTTCATTTTCTTTTCTCTAATACTTTCTTTTTCTTATCAAAATCCTTAAATCAAACATAGTGTTAGATTTTGTTCATTTTTCTTTAAATTTGAGAAAAAAGTGTTTTAAGGTGCTTTACAATAAAAAGAATTCAATTATCTATACAACATAACTTTAAATTCTAGGCATTTTAATTTTAAAGTTAAAGTTTTGTTCTCGAAATTTTTATTAATTTTGTTAACATTTTGAATGCAAATTCAAAAAAATTTGAACTTTTGATCGGATTTTATAAATTTCTTGGATAAATATTTTAAATTTGAATTTGTAAGAAACTTTTTTGATATTAGTCATTAGATGTAGGTACTTAAACATCAAACATTGATTATTTCAATAGATATGAGATCAATTTATTTATGGGCAACCCCATGTAAAAATGGAAAAGAGCAAAAAACTCTCTTATGACAAAAAAAAAAAGGCAAAAAATTTTCTTGTATTTTTGAAAATGGGAAAATGCACTTTTAGCCTCCTCGAAAAAACGATTTTGGTGGTTTACCCCCCTATGAAAAAAAAAATTATTGAAATACCGCCTTATATTTTTAAAAATAAGTGAAAACCCCTCTGAGACCATAAGTGTATAGCACGCGCCATTCTATGCGAGTGGTTCTGATTTTTTGTATATGAAATGATTATTATGCCCTTATTACATCAATCATTGGATCTTGTTGTTTAAATAAACGATTCAGATTAAATAACACTTAATATTTATAAAAAATATATATAAAATATTTATACATATATATACACAACATATTATATATATTATAATATATTTTTTAAGTAATATATATTATAAATAATATAGTATTATAATATAATATATATATATGTATATATATATAGAGGCTACTATGGCACCCATGTCGGCCATATCCGGTCAGCGACCGTGGTGTTTTTTTTAAAAAGAAGAAAGAAAACTTGGCTTTCCATGGCAGCAGGTTGCCGGGGGGGAGGGGGTGGGGAAGGGGTCACCGCCGGCTAGATCCAGCCATATGTATGAATCTATATTATAAATAATTATATATGTAATTTTATATATGCATATGTGATTTTATCTATATGCATGTATATAATTTTTTATAAACATTATATAGTAATTTAATTTATATAAATATGTTATATATTTTATAAATATGAAATTATTTAGTTTTGATAATTATATATATAATTTTATAAATATTAAATAGTATTTGATTTATATAAGTATGTTATATATTTCATAAATATAAAATTACTCAATTTTAGATTAAACAAAAGAAAAAATATATATTTTATATATAGATAGATGTTATAAATAATTATATATATGTATTTATATAATTTTTTATATGTATATAATTTTATATATATGTATGTAAATATAATTTTATAAATAATAAATAGTGTTTAATATACATAAATATGTTATGAATGATTTTATATGCATATGTGTATATATATAATTTATATACATGTGATTTTATATATATGCATGTATATAATTTTTTATAAATATTATATATTATATGATTTATATAAATATGTTATATATTTTATAAATATGAAATTATTTAATTTTATAATTATATATATGTATGTATATATAATTTTATAAATATTAAATAGTATTTGATTTATATAAGTAAATTATATATTTCATAAATATAAAATTATTTAATGTTAGATTAAACAAAAGAAAAAAAAATATTTTATAGATATGTTATAAATAATTATATATATATATATGTGTGTGTGTGTATTTATATAATTTTTTATATGTATATAATTTTATATATATGAATGTAAATATAATTTTATAAATAATAAATAGTATTTAATATACATAAATATGTTATGTATTTTATAAATATTAAATTATATAGTTTTGATTATTTTATATATATATGTATGTATATATAATTTTATAAATAATAAATAGTATTTAATTTATATAAGCATGTTATATATTTCATAAATATATATATATGCATGTATATATAATTTTATAAATAATAAATAGTATATAATTTATATAAATACCTTATGTATTTTATAAATATAAAATTATTTAATTTAGATTAAATAAAAGAAAAAGAAAAGCATAAGGATATAAAGTAATTTTATGTATATATGAGGGTATTTTCGTCCTTTCAATGAAAAATTCAACTCAAATAAACGGAAGGGGGCAATGAGCCACAATTTACAAACACAAAGCGGTATTTCAATCTTTTTTTATCACAGGGAGGTAAACCGCCCATTTTGTATAATACAGGGGGGTAAAATACTATTCACCCTTTTGAAAATTATGTACACGGCCTCCCACTCCTTATTTGTTGCAATTTGGCCTAATTTTAACATATAAAGACTATATTATCCTTAATTATTTCATATATTTTCAATTCAATTTATTTATCTTTTTTTTTTAAATATAATTCCATATATCTTCTTTCATCTCCTTCGCACCATTTTTTATTTTTATACTTAAAAAGAATTATTTGTAATTTATTTATTTTTATTTTTTATATATTTTTTCATTAATATATATATATATATATAAATATAAATAAATAAATAAATATGGTCATATATTTATATGTAAATATATCATATATTATGTTATATTTATACATTTCATATTATATATAAATATATATTAGTTATACATATTTATATATATCTAACCTGGCAACCCCCAGCCCAACCCAGCCCACCGCACCCCAACCCCACGAGCGGCAGCTATGGCCGCCCACGAACAAGGCCATGGAGGCAAGCTGACTCCGCGAGCGACGGTCATGGCCGTTCACGTATGCTGCCATGGCCAAAACGGAGGCTGCCATGGAATGGCCATGGCAGGTAAGGCGTGTTGTGTTGGTGGTGGAAGTGAAGGGGCCGAGTTATATAATATGTATATATTATAAATATATATTTACTAAATATATATATATGTGTGTGTATATATATAAATATATTTATATATTTTATACTTTTTTTATAGATAGGATTAATTTGAACCGTTAATTTTTCTTAAAGCATTCAACGGTTGATATTTAGGGCAAAATTATCATTTTAGCAGCAAAAAACACAAAACAAGCTATATTTGCCGCATGTAGTTTACTGCTGGACGGAATTTGTTAATTTGCTATATTTTTAAAAGTATAAGGAGGCTTTTTACCTATTTTTTTATGGGAGATTTTATGCTTTTTTCATTTTCACATGGGGTGAAACTCAATTTATCCATTTTTTTTTTAATAAATTTATAGGCCAAATAGGTCAACTTAAAATTGACTTTAAGTTTAACCAAACTCAAAAGAAACTATAGAGAAAGATCTAATTTGGATAGGTCTTCGGTCTTGAATCATAACAAGAGTTGAGTGCAAAATGCTGTTAGGTGAGATTTTAAAGGTCAGAATAGGTCTATTCCAATATTGAATATACTTACACTGCCCATTTGGTTTTATTTCCACACCTACTTTTTCCATTTTCTACTAGTCCGAAAATAGAAATCATCACTTTTCAAACATTTTCACCCAACATAATTTGTATTTCCATTTTCAAAACACATTTTTCAATAACTTATATATATTTTTCCCAATAACCTATATATATGTATTCTCTCTCTATTCCATTATTTTTTTCTCTCTTCACCTACAATCTATTAAAATCAACATAATTATTATATTTTCAACATAATCATTACGTTTCTAAACATTTCATTCAAATACATTTTCATTTTCACATCACATCATATAACTAATTATCACCATTTTAGATATGATAGAAATGAAAATTGAAAATGGAAATAAAACCAAACAGCCCAGGTCCCTCGTATGACAAAGGGCATGGGTATTTATAATTAAGCATCTGATTGGGCATGTATTATTTGGTCCACATGGAAGAATATCAACCGTCCAATATATTTTCAGTTTTATTTTCTATTTTCAACATTTTTGAAAAAATAAAAAATTTAGTTATAGTTTTTGAAATGAAAATAAGTTTGCATTTTGATGATGGTTAGAATGTGATAATATGAAGATAGAGTAGGTTTACGAGGAAATTAAAAATAAAAATAAGTGATACTTTCGATGAAAATATGAAGAAATTGATGATTTTCTATTTTGAAATAGTGTAAAAATTATAAAGGACATTTGAAAATGAATCCAAACAGACCCCAAGCGTTCACATAAAACCATTGAACGCTATGGATTTGGCTCCTCTATCCATAGCTCCTCTCCAATACATTTTTTTCTCCAACTACATCCAATACATATTTAGATGATTGCCATGTCATAGAAAAATTAATCTAATGATAAATATGGTTTTTCATTAACCACAATCTTAACTCAAAATTAGGTTCAACTATTTGAGTAATAAAAACTTTTTAATTAAGAAAACTCAATAATTATTCCTCATATATCTCCAACTTCCAATCACTCAAACTAGAAAAATTGAGGAGAAAAATGGGGACGCGATGTATGTCTGTGTGGACTTCATGATCTCAACTATGACTGCAGTCCACTGTCCACATAACTCCATAGTAATTTATCTAAAAAGTGTCAATGAAAGTGTGTCTAAATTATAATATGGGTTTGTTTGCTAGAGCGTATATTATTATGAGGGATTAATATGCTAGTGATACATAAACTAGAAATGATATTAAAAACTATGTAATCTATTGTTTGCTTGAATTTTAGAAATTAGTGATATCTCATGCTTAATACTATCTAATGTTTGGTTGGCAAGATTGCTCAATGTGATTATACTTTGTAATGTCCAAAATGTTCTAACTTCTAAGAAGGTAAATTTTCAAAGTTTGGCAAAAAGAGTTGAGAACAGGGTTTTTATGAGGGTAAGAATATGATTTTCATTCTTTATCAAATCAAATATGAAAGGATGGAAAATGAATCAAGCCAAGATGGCCTGATCCATAAACCAGCCTGGCCCATGATACCATGTTGGGCCACAAAAGTATCATGGGCCATAAAAATGTGAAGCAAACAAGAGATAAAGCTTAAAAATGAATCTATTAAACTTTATCCAATGAAGCAAACAAGCCCTATATGTAGACTTCATGTAAATAAGGAGCACTTACATATGCATTTTTAATGCCCAGTGCAGTAGTTTTATGGAGCTCTTAAGCAAAATTAGGTAAAGTAGGATATGATTGCATGTAATTTTACATATTGTCTTGCATCACATTATTTTATATGTTTGAGGAGGTTCATCTATTTATTTGTTGAATTTTAAATTTTAAATATCATGGTTCAAGTATTTGTTGAAAACAAAAATGCATGTGGAGAGATGATGGAGCAGTCACAGCCAAACTACAAAGAAGTTGCAGCAGCATGCACTAGAGTAGGAGTTGGATATTTATTTATTTTCGGTTGGATATTATAGTTTAATTGAGACTTTATTTGCATAAAGATGGTCAGAGAATTTGAGTTGCAGTAAGAAAATTGAATGTTTCAAAAGTGAAAATTATAAGTCCATTTTTTTGGTTCAAATGATTGGAAAGAGATTTGAGGAATAATCATTGAGTTTCTTTAATTAAAAATTATTATTGCTTAAATAGTTGATTTTAACTTGAGTTAAATTTATGATTAAGGAAAAGCTATATTTATCATTAAATTAATTTTTTTATGACATGACAATCATTTAAATGTGTGTTGAGTGCACTAAAACAAATTACACTTTTGGCAATGACACAATTCATTGTCATAGGTCCAAAATTTGTTACCTTAACTAATTGGTAAAGAAATTTTTGTTAATAATATTTCGTGTGTTAAAGTCTGTTACTAAAAGCATTTGTAATGAAAGTTTTGATTCGTTACAAATATTGACCTTATGGTGACAAACTGTTCCGTTACAAAAAAGTTGATACTAGTAACAAAAATGTGTTAGTTACAATAGAATTGTAAAATGTAACAAAATATTTTGTTACTATAATATTGTTAGTTTCGACATATATTAATTTTTCGTTACCAAAGTTTAGTATAATAATAACAATAATAATATCCCTTTACTGGAATTTCGTTACAAATATTTAGTGTACCAAAATAAATTGTTGCCAATAGTTGATTAATAATGTGATAAGAAAATAATTTTTTTCATTTTTTTTTTTTTTTGAGTGAGGTAGGGATACATTAATAATACAAGAGCTACACATGAAAGTTTGTAATGTGCCAAAAGGGAACATGCTCCCTTAATGACAAATCTAGACAAAAAAAGCACATCACTATAACGGGGCCAAGAACAAATTGCCCATAAAAGACCTATACAACATGTGCCAAAAAACCTCTACAAAAGGTCAATCTATGAAAACCATGTGCAAGAGAACAATTGGAATGGTGAACTGATGCCTCATTAAGAATAGAAATTCCAAACTAGCAACAAAGTCAACTCTCGGTAGCCATGAAGCAAAACTGAAACAACAGCAACAACTTACTTGAACATCCAAGAAATTGATTGCATAAACTAGTTCCAGCAGCAAAAATAAGTAACAATACAACGACTTCAAAAGGATATTCATCAAAAATAGCACATTTAAGATGAATGTCAAAAACAACAACAAGCATAATGTGGGAAGCAAAATTTCTAGATTCCAGAAACAACCTTAACCATGACAATCGCCACCTCCCATAGCCATCAGAGAAGACAAAAAAAAACTTACAAACCCTCAGAGCATCATCACTAAAAAATAAACTAAAGGAGTAGACAACATATATGTTCATCTGAATCTAAAATAAGGGATGCCAAGTCCTTCGAAGTGGATGATGGCCTGTAACTTTTTAGGAAGCTGATGGCTATGAAGAATAATAGTCTGGTCAACCTTACAAGCCTCCTTAGCCAAATAATCCACTGCACTATTACCCTCTCTTTAAATGTGATTGAATGAAACATTTAGAAATTGTATGTATCTTTTGATTTTCATAATCAAACATGCCAGTTTCCAATGATGGGGTTTGTTATTGGTAATGAGCTGAATTACAACCTGTGCATCTGTTTCCACAATGATGTTTAAAAGCTGTTGTTGGTATCATATTTCAAGTCCTTTTCAAAACTACAGATAATTCAGCAACCATGTTTGTAGCTTCTCTAAGAGGTTGTATGAAGGCAAACAACACTTGATTATCTTTATCACTAAAAATACTAGCTGCTCCAGCCTTTCCAGGATTATTTTGTGCAGCACCATCAATGTTTAACTTCAAAAAATCAACATGTAGAGGTGTCCATTTCACCATCTTGCAAATGGAGGGTTCTTGCAGTGTAAAAATATGTTGAACATAGCTACTGATGTGAGGTCTCTCTTCCAATGAACAGATTTGAAAAGACCAGCTTTGTGAGTAAGCAAGATGTGTTGTTGGATCCTCCAAATAACCTTTTCAGCTGTCCATTTGATTCATTTATGCTTAAGGTCATTTCTTGAGCACCACAAAAACCAGCACATTATGATTGGCAAAATATTTCTGATATGAACTTGCGAACCTTCAAAAACTTTCAATTTCTTAAATTCAAGAATTTCGAATGCAACAAAAGCGAAGATACCTGATAATTATATAAACTTTTACCACCTACATGGAAAGAGTTTGAAATTTTATTGAGAAAAATAAGTTAGAGAATGGAAGTAGATTATAATTAGGATGAGAAAACCACATCATTTCTCCATTAAATGTATATAATGTGATTTTGTTTGAAGTAAAGGGTCAACCAACATCAGCGTTTAATGTAGATACAAGTAATCTTCCTCAATTGATTTAGAGTAGCAAGCTAGAATAACAACAAAAAGATTAAGTCAATAGAAAAGTGGATAAAGAAAGTCTATTGTGCAAAAATTATGAAAACGGAAAAGACAGCAGAAGTATGTAACTTCTTGATATATCCACTGCTTGATATTTCCAACAATTATCATATAGTCTACCATTATTCTTTACCATATATCAGTTTAATTTTTATCCGTACCAAAAGTCGTATTTTTTTATGAATTATCAAATCAACACATTATTTCCACAAATTACAAATAACAGCATAAACAAGATAAACCACCACCATTTTGCTGATCTTTATACTATGACATACCAGACATTTCACCTTAAGGTTTCCTGAAATTAGGTGCCTTAGGAATGATGCTGACAAACATTATAAGGAAGACTTCTTTTCTCATATCGACATCTTAACTGCATGTAGATTTTCAGTCGCATTTCATTTGTGTAATAGAAAACTTAGGTAGGTAAAGTGTGTAAAGAACAAGCAATACCAAAGTAATGCTGAATTACCAAAAAAAATGAGTAAATTCTACATGACACAAGCATGATAATAAGATATGATCAAGAAAACAACCAAATCATATTAGAAAATTTGAAGAATCACTAATTGAGGTAGCATACATAATACGCATTGACGTCTCAATCTTCACACTAATCTGTCACATCACCAATTATATCAAACTTTATATTGAGATTAACTCATAAACACACAAATCTAATAGAACTGCGTGAAACGGGACTGAAGTTGAAAGATAGAGAAAGACTCAAATACAATACATAGAAACAGTAAGTATGAACATTCATATATCACAATATCACTGAACAAATAACCAATTGCCAATCAAAGAATAAGGGAACCGATACCCGAACACGAGCATTATCAACAAGGATAATGAGAATGATCCTTAAATATCGATGAATCTCACTCTGAGCCTTCCTGAACTGGTAAACAATGTTCCACCCCATCGCAAGCAGATAGAGATAACTTCGATCATGATAACTATTAACCAAAATGTAAGACCTCCTCAATGCATCCTCAAGTTGATCTAATGGCTCTCAAGTCTCAGGATACTTTTTGAGCTCTGAACACTTAAGTAACTCCAACAAATTCCCAATCAGCTTTAGATGCTGTGCAAATTACCTACAGTTTTTCTTATGCATTCAAGCTGTGCTTGCAGCATTCACTATCACTCCAATTAGCCTCACAACATCGAGCTCGGCTAGTTGGGCCACATTGGCTATTTGCCCAAAATGCTCCCATGATGCCATTTTTAGATTGCCTTAAAAATCTATCCTTGAACTTGAAACAATTTAGATAAACCCAAGAAACATGTACACATCCCATATCGGCATATGGCTAAAAGATAAGTTCTTTTCCCAAACCAGAACTGTACCATTTTAGTAGTTTTTTTAATCTCAATTGATGAGTATTTCAGTGAATTTCGCTCCCCAAGTTTCCCATTTTTAATATTTCACCAAAGGTAAACAGATGGAAAATAATTCCTTCAGCATGCAACTATCACATCACAATGTGAGCTCCAAAATGTGCTCCCAACTCTTATATGCAAAAGAGATGCAAAGAAAGAGAGAATTCAAACAATCATTCCTAAAATCTAAACCCAAATGTTCAAGAATTGCAGTGATCCGGCTCCCAAAATAGGGGGGAAAAAAAAGGAAAGAAAGAAAGAGAGAAGCTAATACAGTAATACCATTACCCTTCATTTGGCTTTCTTTTCTCCGACAAAGAGAAAAGATTAAAAAAAAAAGGCTGCAAACAATAAAAGATTGTTGACTCATCCCAAGAAAAACTGAATAAACACAAATCAATAAACCCACCTTTCTTTTTCATGAGCGTGCAATCATATAAAAATCTTGAACACAAATCAATCATATAAACTGAATAACGTGCTATCACGAGCATGCAATCACTAAATCTTGAACATATATATAATTCCACACTTTCTTTTTCAAAAGTTGAACGATAAGAAAAAATCAACATATAAAAATATTGATCAATACATAATTAAAAAACACAATTTATACAATTTAACTTAGAGTATTGGCTAATAAGTTATTCAAAAACTCAACTTATATAATTATAACTTGACACTAAAATAATTAGCTTTTTCAATGCCAAAAATATGCAAAATCCCACCCTCCAGACCTACACAATTAAATAAAAGTATTATATAACTATAAAAAAATTTAAAAAAAATTGAAAAAGAATAACACCATAGAAGTGGCTCCCTGCTGGAAGTGGGAGGCCACCGATAGAGGCCAATTGCTATTGGCCTCGGTTGTGATTGGAGGCCAGCAGCAACTGGCCTCCCCATCGCGAGACCAGCTGTTGTTGTTGACCTCACAAGGCTCGCTATAGCAGAGGCTAGCAGGACTTCGCAACGAGCCTCTTCCCGAAGCTCTTGCTGGCAAGAATGAGTAGCTAGAAAAAGAAGAAAAAAAAAAACCTAGGGTTGAGAACTGATATGTAGATTGCGGCTACTATAAGAAAAGAGAGACAAGGGGGAAATGCAATTTGAATGAGGATGAAAGAAAGGGAAGTAGGTTTACTTTTATCTTTTACTTTCTTACTCTTTTCTTTTAATATTTTATTTTTATAATATTGATTTTATATTTAAACTTTAAACTTTTATTTAATCATAATAATTTATATTTTAAATTTAAATGGTAAAATTTTTAAAAACTTTAAATTCAAAATTTAATTATTCAATAGTTTAATGTATGACTTTGAAAATCATATTTATGTACTTAATATTTTTGTATATTATATTTTAATATAATCTAAAGAAAATTAGATTTTACAATGGATATCGAATATTGACATTTAATTTTAGATATTTGAACATTAATAATGATAATTAATAAAAATATTTTCTATTATTATTTTTAAAATTAAAGTTTATAGAGTTGAGGGATTTTAGGATTCAGGTCTAATTAAGTTTTATTTTTAAATAAATTTTATTAGTTTTATGAAATAACAATACTACAAGTCTACAAAGTAAAATTATGAATTGATATATTCACCTTATATTACATGTATAGTTAAATATTTAAAAACATTTAATGTCCCTTATACTGGTTCAGTATCTTACTACCTTACTAGTTATCAGCCCATTCATTGCCCCGAGCAATAAGTTTAATATTTTATTTTATTTTATTTTAACTATAGTTTAGATATTAATTTTTTTTATAAATATTATAAATATATCACCTAAAAAATGAAGAATTTTGTTGATATAATAAAATTGATAATATAAATGAGATATAATAATATTTTATATGAATATGATTTATGTATTATCAGATCAAATTTCATACATTATTTCTACACATAAATTTATAACTAAATGTTAAATCACTTTATAAATTCAATAAACTATTCATAAAATATAGTGGATGATAAAATTAAAAAAAAATCATTTTAACATTGATTTGATTTGAAAAAAAAAATAAAGATTCAACGTTGAAAAATAAGTTTAAGTAATAGAAAATAAAATGTTAAACATGCCATAAAATTGGAGCTTAAACTTTCTTTCTTTCTGTTTTTTTTTTTTTTTTTTGATATATAAATTTTCTTAGTTCATTAGCATAAAATTTCAAACATTAGAAAAATATATGAGCCCCATACATACATGCGTCTTCAAGAATAAAACATAAATTTTAACATGCCAAGAAAATCATCCCATAGAATTGGAGAAAAAAAGAAGACCAATATTTTTATATTTTTAAATATTACATTGTTTGTTTAGAATATTCTAGTTCATATATTTTTAAAAAAAATTAGGTTAGATTATGAATTTTCTCAACTATGATTTAACTTAATTAAAATGTGAAATTATAGAATAAGAGACAACTCATGGAAGAACATAATATAACTTAAAATTAAATTATAATAGAATGATTTTATAAAGTTGGAGGAAAAAGACAAATATTGTTCTATTTTGAAATAGTAAATTGATTGTTCAAATTATATTTATTACGAACTACTGTTATGATTTTAGCTTAAGCAAGACATGTTAATTAAATTGCATTAACAAATAGACATATGTATATATTTGGTTATATACATGTATATATATACATATGTATGTGCTTGTATGTGTTTGTTCATAATTATTCAAAAAATCAATTTGAGAATGCAAATGAAAAATATTTAAAAAACTATGAGACAATATGTGTAGGAAGGAGTATAAAAATTATATATTAAAATGAGGAGTTATAAAAATTAATATAAAAATTGTACATATTAATATGCATATTGAATATTTATCAAAATTAGATATGGAGTTATAAAAGATGAACTAATAAAATCTTTATACATTAATATTAAAAAAATATAGATAGAATATTATATATCTGTGCGTGTATATATATATGCATACGTTGACATAGGAAAAAGGAATAAAATTAACAATATAAGGAGTTACACAAATTATATATTAATATAGGGAGTTGAAAAAATTAATATAGAAAGTTGCATGTATATTATATATGAAAATATGTTGACATAAATAAAAGAGAAATATGGAAATATGTTATAGAAAGTTATATACATTATATAATGGAATATATTTACATGGAAAATATGAATAAAACTAACTTATCCACATAATTATTGCATAAGAAATATACTTAAAATAGGAATCAATATCATTTTACTTTAATATATTAGATTTTAAAATTAAAAAAATAATTATTATTGAATAAGTTAATTTTTCTAATTAATGATTGACTCTATAATTAATTAATATTAATAAAATTACAACTACATATATTAGTTATAAAGTCAAACAACAATAATTTTCTATTGATTTCATTGTTCATACTGAATTTTTAGTTCTTTATTGACTTATTAATTATTATTATTAATTTACAAATAATTTGATTAAGCTCAATTCTAATAATAAGTTGGTCAAATCCAATTAACAAATTATTTATATTATTGTCAAGTCCATTTCTTAAAGAGCCCAACTCACAATTTCACTAAACATTTGTTGAAGCCCAATTTTAAAAAAAGTTGGTGATGCCTAACTAGCTGATTCTTTGCATTATAATAAAGCCTAGTGTAAAGGAAGCTCAATTCATCAATTCACAAAAAATTTAGACAATTCTAATTCTTTAAAGAAAAATAACTCACAAAATTCACTACGAATTTGGTCGAGCGCAATTTTTAAAACAAGTTTGACAAATGCAATCAAAAAATTCTTTACATTATTGTCATGCTCAATTTTTGATGAAAGTACAATTGACTAATTCACTAAAAATTTGATGAAGGCTAATTATGAAAACAAGTTGGTCAAGCCTAATTAATAATTTCACTACATTAATTGGAAGAATATTTATTAAGAAAAGCTCAACTAATCAATTATTAAAATTTTTGGTGAAGTCCATTTATAAAAACAAGTTAGTGAAACCCAATTTAAAGGAAGTCCATTCACCAAATCACTAAAAAATTAGTTGAGCCCAATTCTTAAAAACAAGTTGATGAAGCCCAATTCCTTTTATCAATTTGGCAACTTCACTTTTGGAGGGAACAATAATTTTTAAGGAACAAAATCTCCACAAAATCTAGGAGGGACATAGTCTGGAGTGAAACAAATTATGGGTGGGAAATATATTAATTCTAATTTATGATTAGTAACAAATAAAATTGTTACCATATCTATACTATAACACCCTGTCCAAGAGGTGTTTGCTTCGGATCGAGGTGCTATTCCAATACTAATTTTTTTTTCAAAACCAATTACACCCTCCAAAGTTCTCAACCTAAGAAATTTCATAATTTAAAATTTAAGCTAGTCATGCTGCAAATGACAAGCAAAACCTAAGTTCTCATAGCAAGTCCAAATTTCTCAAAGACCAATAATTTAACTTATATATATACATCACTCATCAGGGACCCCAACCTGTCATACTTCACAGTAGAAAAGACGCCAACTTAACCTATGGCTCCTGTTACAATTCAACCATAACATCTCGCATCCTTACCGTTATAGATATCATGATAACAATATTTACACTATGCCAAAAGGTATCCCAAGCTCAGGATGCCTTCTACTCTTCAATCTGGCCAAAGAACAAAAGGAAAAACCCAAAGAGGGTGAGTCTGAATGACTCAGTGAGGCAAGCATTTGCAAGTATAGGAGGAATTAGAATGAAATGGAGTACATTATGCAAGTATAAAAAGAACATTCGTTCTGAATTCAAACAACTAAAATACAGGTTACATATCTGGGTATTGGAGATTTGAAGGAGTTTACAGAATCTACGAACTAAAACCAGAAAATAGTATCTCTTGTACAAAACTTTAAAGAGCTAACTCAATGTCGTCCTATACCGGCGAATGAGTCGTTTTACATTTAAATAAATTTCATAGAAAATTTCAAAACTCATAGACATGATTAGATTTAATGAAACTCAGTGAACAAATTGTTTCATGAAATATTTAGATTCCAAAATCCAAGATTTTGATCAGTTTTATAAAACAAACTAGACAAGAACATTTTATAAAACCAGTTGTAGAAGCATATTTCACATGTATGACCGTGTAACGGTCTTCCCCTTTATTATTCCCGGTTGTGCATAAACGATTCGACTGTAAAATGGCCTTCCCCCTTATACACCCTTGATACTGTATAAACAATACGACTGTGAAACGGCCTGCCCCCTTATATCGCCTCGACACTTGTACAAATGATACGACCATAAAATGGCCTACCCCCTTATATCGCCTCGATCTTGTATAAACGATACGATCGGTTAACGGCCTGCCCCCTTATATCACCTTAGTAAGACCGTAAAACGGTTTGCCCCCTTATATCCCCTCAACAAGTGGCCAACTCGCCAAACTGCTGCAGCATGAATCGGTAAAACCGATCCTCGCCGATCAAGCCTCCTTTGAAGGCAAGATCGCAACCACACGAATCGGTAGGACCGATCCTCGCCGATCAAGCTTTAGGTCACAGTCAACCCCCCATTGCCCAAAGTCAAGATCGCAAACCAAGTCAAATAATAACACTGTTTCTATCACCAATACAATGGTACAAATCCAGAATAGTACTCCCAGCATTCTGCTGGGATTAGCACTCGGCCTAAATAGATTTTCCATAAAAGTATCTATAAATAAATTCAATAATCAAATATGTCGACAAGGCCATACGATATCAATAAACAATTTAGATAAGCCCTCACAGGAGTTTACGAAGTAAGTAATAGATGACAAACAAGATCTCAAATAATTTATGGGTTTCAATAACAAGAACAAGTACGGTACACAAGCACGTTGAACCCTCACATGGGTCATTTCACAAGAATAGATAGAATCAAGGCCATAATGACAGAGCCTTACCTTATAGTCTCAAAATGCAAATCATGATCTGCAGCCTAGGAATCAGTAGGTTCCAATTCCAGGTTACCTAATCCAAAAGAATTGGTTCAGAATCACAATCCCCATACAACCCTAATAACCCGTAATAATTACTATCATGCTTATCATTAATCCAAAATTACTAATATCTCAATTAACATTATGGTTTTAGGACTTAATCGTAACTATCGGCCCAAAATGGCTAATAAGGTCAATTATTGCTAAAATAATCCCGATCTTCATATCAATTCCAATAACATAACATAAACTAGTCCTCAATTTCTGCATAATTAATCCTAATCAAATGCCACTTAATCACACATTACATAATCCTTAGTAATTATTTATTAATTCCCAATTTTGGCATTTAGCATGACATGTCCGGGTCCACAAATTGAATATTCCTTAGCATGGGAAACCAATACACACATATATATAGACATATCATCATCCCCAAATTTCTATTCTTGGCATGGATACAACTCAATAAGAAAGCTTTCTTCCAAATCCTTTACCACGAACCATGAACCACTCAACGAGACCTCGGATTCACAAACCAACCACATTGCTATGTTCGTCGCGCCGAGGGGAAGAAACTGTCCTCCCGCCGCCACCATCTATCATCGCTCGCCGCTGTCGGAAAGTTGCAAAACCACTACCTTTTGCTTCATTTCTTCCTCCTGAATCCAACAGTGCCCTTAGTTTTCAGATTCGAAGCCGAGAAGACCCTCAACCGTGGCCCAAAAATTTCAACTACTCTTCTCTCTGCCGCACCTGTAATGGTTGTTTCCATCGCCGCCGCTGCTCTACTCCCCCATGCAAGATCACCAACGTGTTCTTCGTGCTAAGAACTCTCCAACTGTCCGCCCAAAACTCTGGTCAGACCACCCTACCACCGGCTACCATGAAACTCGTGAGGTGGGTTTTCTTCCACTTTATTGCCACCAGTGGAGAACGATGCAGGTGTATGTGTAAGTGTGGTCGGAGGATGAGGGAAGATGTTTGGATGGTGAGGTGGTGTGAGTCGTCGCCGGTGAGAGGGTTGTCGGAGAAGCTTCTGCCGCTATGAAGAAGTGAAAGAAAAAGGAGAAGGAAGAAAGAAGAAGAATGAAGGAAATGAAGAAAAAATATCATGCTGCCTGTTTTGAATTAAATTTTCATTTTTTTTCAATTTAGTCCCCAAGAAGTTAGAGTCATGCAGTTGAGTCCAAAACTTTAGAAAAATAATGTTAAAACCCTAGTTGACTTAGGGTTTTCCATGCAAACCCCTCAAACCCAAAAAATGTATTAATTCAATTCTTCAAAATTGAAATTCTAACCCCCACACTTTATAAACTAATTAAATACAATAAAATTTCATAAATCAAGGATAAAATGAAATAACAATTAACATAAATCACAAAACAATAATTAACGTAATTCCCCGAATAATAATGAACATAATTAATAAAATAATTAGGGGTGTTACATATACAATAAAATTTCAGAGGGAATGTATTTTTGGAGGGAATTTTATTTAAATTTAGTAACAAAAAAATTTGTTGCAATACATTTTATTTGTAACAAATTTTACAATGTTACAAAAAGTAAAAGCTTTTGTTACTAATAGGTGTTCCAAAATGACAGGAAATATGATTTGTAACAAAATTTCATTTTTAGTAACGATAATCAATTTAGTTATATAAGATAAAAAATTTAAGGTAACAAATTTTAATTAAAGGTAACAAGGTTTTTCCTTTGTTACCCAAGATGAATGTATTGGTAACAAAATATTAATTTGGTTACAAATAATCAATCGTTTGTAATGAATTTTACGTTTGTTACCAAAATTTTTGTTACATGAGATTTAATTTGTTGTAGTGGCAATTGGAGGGAAAATATATTGGAGAGGAGCCAAATTCCAATACTGCATTTTTGAGTCATTATAATAATTCAAATTAAATAAGCCTGACCTCCCAGATAAGTAAGACACGGATCTTAAGAATATATTGATTATTTTCAGCAAAATGAACGATATTTTCATTTTTTAGGATGATTTCCTCCATCATAAACGCATACGTTTGGTGTCAAATTAAGCTCAACCAAACTTTGGCATTTCTATCTTGGAGTTGTAATGGCTTGAGATTAAAAACTTTATGAGTCGTTCAATCATAGCCATTTGGTTGATTTGAAATTTTGAGTGGGTTGAGATTAAAGCCTCTCAATGATTGGAACACTAGAAATAGCTTAGTGTATATAAACCAGCATGTGTTCCATTAAATCACCGCCAATAATTAATATTAAAATATTTTACTTTATGATAATATTAATTTTATTTCGTATGATGAAAAGATAAATGGTTAATTAGTGAAAAGTACCAAATTCAAGTTTCTTTTTTGTGTTCAGTCCCTACGTATTTAATTTTAGCGTGCATTCTCTACTTACAAGTTACATTTTAGATTCACTCCCCATTGGAGTTAAAAAGACAAATATGACCATAAGTCAAAATTGAAATTGCAAAAAGCCTGAAATAAGCTACCACAAATATGTTTTCTCTTCAGTTTCCATACCCATTCACATTTTTTCCCAATTGATTTCCTTCTCTCTTGCAAACTATCTCACCATGGCCATTTGCTCTTTCTGCTCAAGTTTTCAGTTTCTCTTCGTAGCTTCTATTTTCAATTTAGCTAGGTTTTGCTTTCTCTCTTCCAAGCTATGTTTATGCCATTCTTGAAGATCCAACAAGAAAGGTTTCTATTTCACCCCCAATGCAAAAATGAAGAAGTAACTTTTTGAATTATTTTGTTATTTTTTTATTTTGCTGTTGAATCTTCCTAATCTTTTTTTTATTCTTGTTTTAATTTTATATATACTTCATAATTGTTTACTATACTTGATTTAAATACTCGATTCATCCATATTTAGATTTTTTTCTAAGAAACCCTAATCTAACTATATATGTATTTGGAGAAGCTATATTGATCCTTTATTGTTTTAATACTTTATTTCAATTAGTAAATATTTAATTTTAGTATGTATATACTTCATATAAATTATATTGTACATTATTTGCTTGGTTAAATAAATTTTACAAATATTTTAGCGTCACATTTAAGGGATGTTAGAATTTATCATTCATGCTTTCGTAGTTTTATGTTGATGATTAACAATTGTATAAATGTAGTATTATATGCACATAAATTTGGTATTAAATTATTAAGTTTCAATAAGTTTTACTCATGTGCAGTACTAGATTTTAATTTTCTGCAGACTTAATGTTGCATAGGTGAGGATATTGGGAAGGAAACCATTGATATTGCAGAGATGAGTTTAAATACTCTGCAGTTTAATATTTAGTATTTTATCTCTTTGTATAAATACCAAATTTTTGTACAAGTAATGCTATATAAATTTTTTTTGGTAATGGATTTATTGATAAAAAAAACACTACATGCTATTTTTTTAATTTAAATTATATATCTTATACGAGAAAGGTGTCACTATTGTCTATGGTGATATTGGTATTGAATATGTTGGAAAACCCATCAGTGAATTTTGACAAAGAATATATTATAGATGCAATGCAATGGCATATCTGACATATAATAGAAGATTATTGATTTCTTTTTATCTAAAGATAATTTGGAGTAATAATAATTTATTACTTATTTCCTTTTTACAATAATCTAATGATCTCTTAATCGACATGTTGAATTCTATTGTTGTGTCACTATCTAGCATGGATCAAGATATCGAGTGGATATAACTGCTACGATTCTAAACCATGAGCATGTCATGCTTCATTATGATATAATACAAGGGTGATTTATTATATTATTATACAATATGAAGATGGCTTCCCAGTACAAGAAGGGAAAAGATAGCTTAACTATTTGTGATCGCAAGCAATCGAGTTATGGTGGCCAGACCAAGTTTGTTTTCCACAAGAAGGCAAAACACAATTTAAGGTCTAAGGTTTTCTTAGATACTAGATTTTAGTACTAGATGTTGAGACTGCAGTATCTGTTATTGATATTTAATAATCATGCAATGGCCAGATTAAGACAAATTCAGCTTAATCTCTTATGTACTAAGAACTATAAATTGGGAAGAAAAATACAAATTTTTATTAGTTTTTTGCACTTGATTTTTCAAATTTTATACTTAATTCGCCTCTTCTGTACTTATTTTGTGTGTTTTTGTACTTATTTTTTCTTTGGCCGAATTTACCTTAATTCGATAGGTAAAACAACACATAAGACCATCTAGTACACTAAAATCATATTTTCTTCAAGCAATGGTCGTGATAGTACGCGTGCAAATGGTTGGGATTACAAATAGCCACATCCCACAACTTGCATTCTCATTCATACTAATATAAACAATTGATGAATGAAGCAAATATATCCTTTCGACACCGCCACCGAAAACCAACGGACCTCTCATGACTATATTAGTTATAAGACTAATAAATCATGATTTAACAATCATGCAATGGCCAGATTAAAACAAATTCAACTTAATCTCTTATTTACTAATAATAATATTGTAAATCGAGAAAAAATACTATTTTTTTTAGTTTTTTTGTACTTGATTTTTCATGTTTTATGCTTAATTTGCCTCGTTCTGTACTTATTTGGCGTGTTTTTATACTTGCTTTTTCTTTAATTGATTTACCTTAATTCAATATATGAAACTAAGACTCTCTAATACACAAAAATCATATTTTCTTCAAGTAATGACCGTGATAGTACGTATACAAATGGTTGAGAATATAAATAGCTACATCCAACCACTTGTATTCTCATTCATATTAGTATAAATTATTGATGAAAGTTGTAAATGTATCCTTTCGAACACCACCACCAAAAACCAATGTACGTCTCATTACTATATCAGTCCCAAGACAAATAAATCATGTTTAACAATCATGCAATAACTAGATTAAAATAAATTCAACTTGATCTTTTATGTGCTAAGAATGATATTGTAAAATGGAGAAAAAAAATACTATTTTTTTAGTTTTTTATACTTGATTTTTCAAGTTTTGTATGTAATCCGTCTTGTTGTGTACTTATTTTGGTGTGTAGTTGTACTTGCTTTTTCTCTTGTTGAATTTAGCTCAATTTAGTGGGTTTCACAATACATAAGACCCTTTAATGCACTAAATCATATTTTCTTCAAGTAATGACCATCATAGTACGTGTGCATATAATTGGGAACTTAAATAGCCACATATAATCACTTGTGTTCTCATTCATACTGTTATAAACAAGCGATGAATGAGATAAATGTACTTATCTACCAAAATGCAGTACAAGATGGTAAAGATAAGGTTTTATATTTCTGCAGTCAAATATTTATCTACCAAAATGAAGTACTATTTTGCCAAAATGAGGTATCACCTTTCTATTATGCTATATTACTTCTATAAATTTTAGATGTTGTTCAACTTAACAACTCTAGACTTTGTTATATTGGTACAACCATGAAGCCTTATTTTTTTCTACAATGTTGACTTCCAAATGTATTATTTTACCAAATATAGTAGTTCTTCACAATAGTAGTTGTATTCCTAACCATTTTAACTTATGCTTATTTGCACTATTACTCGAAGAAAACATGATTTTATTATTTTAGATGGTCTTATATATTATTTTCACAAATAAATTGATGTAAATTAGGCCATACAATAAATGAATATAAAAACACTCAAATGCTGTACTAGTTTCTTAAGATGAAGTATTTTATTCCTATTATCAAGTAAGTATCTGCATAGGTGAAGTATTTGATTTTTTAATATGAGGTACTATTTTTCTGATTTGCAGTATCAATTTTATACATTTTAAATATTGTTCAATTTAACTATTATAGTCCTTGTTATAGGGCTATAGCCAAAAATCAAGTTTTTCCCTACAATATTGATGTCGAACTGAACATTTATCACATATGAGAGTGCTTTATACTGGTAGTTGTCTTTCTACTGCTTGAACGTGCGGGTATCCATAGCATTACTTTAAGAAAATATAATTTCATTGTTTTAGACAATCTTATATATTGTTTTCATTAATAATTTGAGATAAATTAGGCTATAAGACAAGTAAATATAAAAATACTCTATTGCAGTACTAAGTTCTTAAAATAAAGTACTTTGTTCTTGTTATCAAGTATGTATCAGCATAAATAAAGTATTGATCATTTGAAATGAGGTATTATTTTCTGAAATGAGGCATTATTTTTCTTATTTGCAGTCCAGTACAAAATGACTCCAAATATAAATATGCCCAATGGCCGAAAAATAACACTAATTCATGACTATTTTCTGCGCTAAAAGAACAGTCCAATATATCCATATATTGTATACAATTTACATACTAATTAAATGGTTGTTCTTGGCCATTTTGTGTTGCTTCTTGATTTCCCTCCTTTAGACTCCCAAATCCTCTTTGCTTTCCTCTGTAATTGTAAAGAGAAATCTTGGTGGCCCATGAAGGTTGTGCAATTTTCATCACTTCTCCTTTTGCACTTTTCACCATACTCTATTAACCCTGAATCTTTGCTTGAACCTATCTCCATATCCTCTTATATAGTGGTTGTTAGTTTCTCACAGAATGAGTGAGTTTTTGACTGTAGTTGACACTACTAAAAGAATTGGGTCTTTTTCAAAAGAAGAGAAAAGAGAAATTCTCAATTTCTCTATTGTTTATATATATGTTATTATCTTTTTCCACTACAACAAATAGTAAAGTTCTGCCACAAGACCCATCAAGAAAGAGATTGTTAATGGTGGGAGAAAAAAAAAAAAAAGGAAGAAGAAAAAGAAGAGAGAGGTGTTCGAGGAAGAGAAAAGTGGGTGGAGAGAAAGTCTAGGTATATAAAGTGTTTATGTATAAACTAAACAAAAAAGATGGAGAAAATAAGATTTATAGGAACATTTTGGTGAAATCAATTGATCGGGGGGTAAACTTTAGATGAAAACTTGAAATAGAAGTTAAAATTATGAATTGGGTGGATGATCACTAAATCATGAATTGAGAGTAAATTTTAGTACTTTTAAATAAGTTGCCCGAAGAGAGGTAATATAAAATACAACCGCAAGCAGCGGAGATGGTGCAAACATAAACCCTTGGATTTCCATGGAAACAAACCCGGGCAGGGGGCCGTTCAAGGCTCATTCAGATTCAAGCCCCGGCGCCCACCATTTTTATTTTTATTTGGCATAGAAACAAACAGTCAACAAATGACCTTCAAAATCTATAGTACTCTGAGAAAAGCGGGCAATTTAATTGGCATCGCCACCCTCGCCGCAACCGCCGCCACCGCGGTTGCTCCCAAGTTCTCTGCCATGGAGAGCGACTTTCAGACTCTCGAAACTCGCCTCTGCATCGTAGGCAGCGGCCCCGCCGCCCATACGGCTGCCATTTACGCTGCCCGAGCCGAGCTCAAACCCATTCTCTTCGAGGGCTGGATGGCTAACGACATTGCTCCCGGCGGCCAACTCACAACCACCTCCGAAGTGGAAAATTTTCCCGGTTTCCCTGATGGGCTTGGGGGCATAGACCTCATGGACCGCTGCCGCGCCCAATCCCTCCGCTTCGGCACCAGAATATTCACCGAGACTGTCTCGAAAGTAGATTTCTCATCCTCGCCCTTCAAAATCTATAGTGATTCCAAGACTGTTTTAGCTGATTCTGTCATCATCGCCACTGGCGCAGTCGCAAAGCGCCTACAATTCCCTGGTTCCGACATCTACTGGAACCGTGGCATATCTGCCTGTGCGGTATGTGATGGCGCTGCTCCTATCTTTCGTAACAAACCCCTTGCCGTCATAGGTGGTGGTGACTCTGCTATGGAAGAAGCCACCTTTTTAGCAAAGTATGGTTCCAAGGTTTACATTATCCACCGAAGGAATGAATTTCGGGCTTCCAAAATAATGCAGAGCAGAGCATTGTCAAACCCGAAGATTGAAGTCCTGTGGAATTCAGTGGTAACTGAGGCATATGGGGAGAAGTCATTGGGGGGCTTGAAGGTGACGAATCTGGAGAGTGGGGAAGTTTCCGATTTGAAGGTTTCTGGTTTGTTTTTCGCTATTGGTCATGAACCTGCAACCAAGTTTTTGGATGGACAGTTGGAATTGGATTCTGATGGGTATGTGATCACAAAGCCCGGCACCACGCAAACCAGCGTCAAGGGGGTTTTTGCTGCAGGTGACGTTCAGGATAAGAAGTACAGGCAGGCTATCACTGCAGCTGGGACAGGTCAGTTGAATAAGAATAATTACAATATGAATTACATATAGTTTTACTACTTTGGTTGGCTTTGATTCATTAAATTTGTGTTTTGTTGTTCTCTAAGTCATCTAAGATTAAATTTAAGCTGCTGTCATTCAGCATTTTCGTACTTGTCTTTGTGATTATTTACATTGCATCGTTGATAGTTTTACTATCTTGATTGGTTTGATTCATTGAGTTTGTGTTTTGATGTTGTGCAATATGTGATCTGTGATTTGTAAATGTTTAACTCAATAATTATTTATTTATGCTTATTCTACTAATGTAGTAATGGCTGTGGGTGTGGATTTGGTTTAAGAAGCGTATATCTCTTTCCCATTTGCCTCTATATGTGCATTACTCCTTTTTAACTTCAATCTTTGGCCATACATTTGTCATTAATTGTCATTTAGCATTTTGTATACTTTTTCTTGTGATTATTTTGCATTATGTCAATTTATCGAACCTGAATAAGTGTTAAGACAAACAAAAGATAGCAATGATTGTATGTAGATGCCTTGCATTTGGAATACTATATTTGGAAAAACCCTTCAAAGAAGAAAGGAAGATATGTAACTTTAAGAAACACATTCTGCAAAATATGCTCATCTGGTGTAGCTCCAATTGAAGTTTCACCAGCTTGAACTTTAGCTATTTTTATCTAAAAAATATACTGCAATTTCAGGAGTGATTTCTTGAATAAAGATTAAGGTTTCTTGAAGCTGATGAAGATACTAGAAATAAGGGTCTGTTTGGTGCTCTGATAAACCTCATTGCAAGTCCTTCATTGTAAAGGTGTGATTATGCTTTTGCAAGTTCTTTGCTGCAAAAGTTTCTTAAGTTCTGGTTAGTAGAATTTTAGAAAAGAACGAAATGGCCTTGAATATCTGAGATCTAGGAAATATGACTTAGTTGCATATCCATGTGTGGGGCCTGAAATCAAAATTAGAAAGGGTGATGAAGAGAAAAGAATGCTGGAATGGCTCCTAGAATCCATTAGTTCAAAATTGAGAAGGGTGATGAAAAGAAAAAGAATACTGGTATGGCTTTTAGAATTCATTACTTGTCACACTTGAACTACTTAAAATTTGAGAAGGGTGATGAAAAGAAAAGAATACTGGAATGGCTTCTAGAATCCATTATTTGTCCCACCTTGAACTACTTTCATCGGAAGCTTTGTAAAAAGTTTGACGAAAAGCTATGCAGAACTTACAATTACCCAGGCTCATTTATTTTATAGAAAGTAAAACTCATCTCTCCTATATTGCTTTAAAATATAATTATTTAAAAGTTGTCTGTTGAACTTAGTTATCTGAAACAACTAAAACTAGCACTACGACTAAGAAAAATCGAACAAAAGTGGGATTTTGATAAACATCATTTATCTTAGCTGCCTACTAAGCTTACAAATTAACATGATATAATTGTCCTTACATACAGTGCCTTGTATAATTTGCACTTAAAATCAACAACATTCTTGCATATTCTGTAATCTTCATCCCTGGGCTTTCCATTTTAAAATCACTATGCTGGAAACATTGTTGTGCGGCCTAGTTTACGAGACACTCCCTATATGATATTTTCTACTAGCTGCACTTTTGGCCTGAAAAGAAACTGTCGCTGAACTTTTCAGTTGACTGAAAACTTTGTTTTGCATCTTTAAGAGTACAAGACAAAATTGTTATATAATTCAGCCTTACCCCACTTTTAGTTATTACAGGATTAGTGTTATTTGAAAGAAGCGTCCCTATATTTCTTAAGTATGTGCATTCATTACCAGAATTGGCCTCTTTATCATATTGGAATGGCATCGCTGTGAGCCATTTCTAAAAGCTTCTAGGTACTCAGGAAATGGCTCAGTTTTTTGATTTCCCCCTTCTCATTATGCCTTTGTATTTTATATTACAAGGTCTTCTGCACATGCTGAAATGAAGTTTAACAGGTGATGAGCCAACCATTATGATCTAAGCACATTAAATGAAATATCTGCCTTGACAGCTTGACATATAAGCGCCCGTTTGGTTTTATTTTCATTTCCAGTTTTCATTTCCATCATTTTCAAAATGTTGGAAAGTAGTTAGTGGAAATGAGTTGAAAATAAGTTTGTATTTATGTTAGGTTTAGTAGGTTGTAGGTTGTAGGTGGAGAGAGATAAAAATAATAGAATACAAAGAGAAGATATATAGGTTATTGGGGAATGTGTTTTGAAAATGAAAATGAAAATGATGTCCGGTGTGTATAAAGTGATGTGTTTCATTTTTGGAGTAGTAGAAAATGTGAAAAGGGGTTTTGAAAATGAAACCAAACGGGCACTTAAGTGAATAATGGTTTTCAGTTCTGTTGGAGTAACCTTTCACCCTTTGAAGTATTTGCAATGTTGAAATTTTGCAACAGAACTACCATAGCATGAGGAATTAGTTATATAATACATAATATGAGAATAGTCCTTGGAAAGAAATCTGATATCTTAATGTTTAATAATGGCCATTGAAACACAACTTGAACTAAACATTAGTAATAACCCTTGAAGACAACAAAGCACATATTCAATGTTAAGGCCCTATTGGCGAACTTCTCTATATTAGTCTATCGGAAACTCCAAATAATGCAAATCATTTTATGATTTGGTATATGTAACTTCCAATCGTACATTTGAATACTTTGATTAATCTTGCAGGATAAATCAGTAAATTTCATCTTCTTTTTCACTTTAGGCTCAATAACAGTGGTCAACTAATCCTTCTTACTTACTGTCAAAATGATTTTATAGGAGGGTTTTCTGAAATATCATGTCTAGTTGTAAAAATCTTATCACAAACTCATTCAATCACAATTGCAGGCATTTTAGTCTTACAATGATTCAATCTGAATATGGTTCTCTTACCAAATTTTGAAGCCTTGCATCAATATATATATATATATATATTATATTAAAGGGTTGGATGTAAATAACCAATTAATCATTCTATTGTATAAATATATGTATATGGATGTAAATATCCAATATATGTATTCTTCTGACTAGTACTACATGTCTTTTAGTAGTCTCTTCACCTATCACACAACTAGCTAGCAGTGGGTAGGACCAGTTGATTGACTGAGGTGTTTCAACATTTTTGTAAATCAATAGTTGTCTAATTTATCCAAGAACTGTTGGGAGTTAAACAAGAAATATTGTACCATTTATAATCTACTTCTTAAAGTTATCCTATGGAAATGGAATCCATGTAGTTACCAAATTAAGTTAAGCCAATCAGAATGCAGGAGTAGTCCATTATTATCCTGAATGTAGAGTGCCATCTATCTCCATATTCTTTCGTAACTTTTTAAATATTTCAGATATCCCTATAAATGACCTAGCATTTTTTGACGTTATTGAATTATCCTGCAACTGCAAGCTTTCTCTCCTCAAGTTTTAAGTTTCTAAAACCCCCTCAATTTCCCTCTGATATATTTTGGCTTGCAGTGATCCTCATATAGCACGTCCTTAATTGACTGCAGAATTTAGCGGACTTTGGCTGCTAGTTTCTCATTGATGTCTTTCATGAACATAATTTTTCCTCTTCCCTTTTAATCCTAAAAGAAATTAAGGCTATATTTGGGTTTCTTTTGCAGAATGTTTTTCTCCCAAAGAAAGAAAATGAACCAAACATTATAGCCCTAGAAACATCATTTTCCTTTCCCCAAAATATTTTTATAAAACTCTATTTATTACTATACATGCATATAAATGAATATATTCCCAATTATTTATGAATTTATATATTATATTATATTCTAATCATTACTAAAATATAATTAGATATCTTCTAATGTTTATTCTGTATAATAATAACCACTAACAAGACAAAGATAAGATATCTACAAGAGAAAATATCTTCCTCAACAAAATCAAAACTAATCATGCTTCAATTTTTCACAATTTCCCAATATTTTTCTCCAAAGCATGTTTCCCAAAACACACGATAACAAAACCAAACAAAGCTTAAAAAAATCTTGTAAGAAATAGAGATATAAACATTTATTCGCTTTTGGGTGAAAAATGGTGAATTTGATTATCTAATTACAAAACTAGAGAATAACTTTTCTCTCTGTGTCTACTACCCTTGGAGGAATTATCTGAATGACATAAGCCTAATGGATATTGTGAATTAGCATGAAATAAAAAAACTGTTTTAGTTGAAGGATAAGTGAGCCGGTGAATCATGGATAGAAAGTTCGAAATTGGTACGGTTTGTTTAATTCTTAAGTTCTTCACATCCTGAAGCCGAAGTTATACATAAGTCCTCATTTGTGATACATAGGGCTGTAGATCTTCTTCTCGGGCTTGAGCTTAAGATCTTTATGTTTAGTTAGGCTTGGTTTGGTTAGTCATAATTAGATGTAATCCTTTCATAGAAGAAGCCTTTTGGGCCAGGTTTACCATGAGAATTATGTCCTGATGACATTGGGCGTTTTCCCTTTGGTGGTTCTTGGATTCCTCTAATTCATTATCTAGAAGTTCTTTCCACTGTGCTTAAGGAATCTAAATCTGCATCCAACTCATTTAAATAAATTCCTTTTGTTGCTGAGATTCTTTCTTCATATCAAAACTCTTCCTTAAATACGTGAACTCTGTGTGAATTCAGGGAAAAGATTTATCTTTTTCAAAAGATTGATATCCACCCCTGAATGGACCATGATTGTTACTAAGCTCTATTTCAGCCCCAATTTCCAACTCGTTGATTATCAAATCTGAAAAACCTATTTAAACTGCATAATAAATGCTTTATATTTCTAGCATCCATTTAAAATAGTCAAATCCTTAGAGCCCGTTTGGATATGCTTTCAAAACCATTTTTTATTTTATGCCAAATTCAAAAAGTAGAAAGTTATGAGTTTAGGTTTAAAAATGAAATGTTGTTTGGATGTTTTGTTTAAAATGAAATGATTTTGTAGGTTAAAAATGAGATGTATTTGGATGTGTTTTTGCAAATGAGAGAGGGGAAAATAGGATGTGAAAATGGAGAGAGTGTAAAAGTGCGTTTGAAAAACTGTTTGAGGATGAAAATATCTATGAAAATGAAGAGAAGTTGATGACTTTTTATTTTCATTTTCAGGAGAAAATGAAAATGGAGAGTGAAAACAAAACCAAATTGGCACTTAGCAACTGGATTTGGCCAATAGCAGATTAAGTATAAAAAATTAATGCCCACTTTGCATAAGACAAATTACTCAGAAAACTAATATATTTCTGTTTGGTTGCTGGGTAATGAATTTCTTTATTCAACTCTTCAGGGATTGAAAGATAAGTTGTTAAAAAGCAAGATAAACAATAGCATAGGCTACTTCTCTTTATCAACATTTGTAGCTTTAGCAATGCCACCGCATCTTCAATTGAATTTGCATCACTTATGTGAAAATTGTTGGCCGATTGAAGATTGTCTCTGTCACAACAGAAAATCCGATACGTTTTCATGACATTATACGTGGCAAGTCTGATCATTTTAAAATAATTGGTAACATATAAACCAAAATCTAATGGGAAATCCTCTGGCTTGTTGCAAAATGGAGATGGAAGGAGTTAGGCATTGTCAATTAAGTTCTCATAAAGCAAGTAGCAGAAAATGCATCCATTTGAAAGTAAATTGAACTTGAAGCTTTATTGATGGATGTGGGATTGCTTCCATAATTAGGAATCATATTCCCCTCTTGTTTACCTTAAAGGAATTTTATATTTTATATAATCTTGTTCATGTATTGTCATCTGTGGTGGTCTCAAATTTGAGGGACATGTCATAGTTATTATTTTCTCAATGGATTTGAACATGTTTTCAATACAGGATGTATGGCAGCCTTAGATGCAGAACATTACCTTCTAGATATTGGTTCTCAAGAGGGTAAGAGTGATTGAAAACTGTAGCACCTACTTGAAGTAGATGATCTAAATTTGTGCTGCAAGCCTTTTAAAGTGGGAAAAGAAGGGAAAACATCAGACATGGCATCACTACTAACCTTATTGCAGTGTATCTTAATGCTGCTGATTGATCGTGATGAAGTTTGGTGACGCATACTGCTATATTCATAGGATTTCTATAGTTTGATTGATCACAAGTTGTGGTTTACCCAATTGAAATTACATTGTTTATAATTTGACTGAAACCTTTAGAAAGAATGGGATTTGATGTTATGCACTTGTTTGTTCTTTGTCTCCTTTTGTGTGATCACAAATTTATGCCTTAAATGTGAGGATGTTTGTTCTGCTTGGACTTAAAGACCTAATTAGGTCGATTTGACCCTGATTTAGACCTCGATTTAGATGTAGATCATGCCTGATACATATACCCGCGTGGTCCTTATTCTATTGTACTAGACTTCGCTTATTCTTTTCTTTCTTTTTCTAGTGGATTCTCTCTCTCTCTCTCTCTCTCTCTCTCTCTCTCTCTCTCTCTTTCTCACGTGAGGAAAAATTGTGTTGTTAGATATAAACATCTACTTGTAATTATTTATATATATTCCTGATATGGATAAGCCCACATCTAATAAAGGTGTAGGCCCAGTAGCAGGCCTAATAAAACTCAGTATGAGGCCTATGAGCAATAACATTTTAGGAAGTTTAAATCGACCTCAGGGGTTGGACTTTCTCAACCCTAGGAGGTCGATATAAGCAGGCTCCAAAAGCATTAATGACAGCCTCTATCACCCATCGCATTCCCAATAAATGTGCCTCAACCACCATTTTGTTCGCATTAAATGGCTTGACAGCGCATTATCTCCACATTAATGACGGTATGGACGCCCTCTCCGTCCAGTCGGCTATCTGTAGGGCTCTGGACTACGTTGAAAAGACTTAAATTACCCCTACTTAGGAAGACGAGATCTGAGATATATTAGGGAGAAACTCATTTTTTCAGCCCTTACCAAACACTATAAATGCCTTATCTTTGAGAGACAAAGGTACGCTTTGATATACTCCATAAGCTATTACTCTATTTAATTACCTTAAGGTCGAGAAACTGACCTAAACATCGGAGAGGTTTAGCCAAGGACCCTCTTGGCTAGTCTAATGTTTGTTCCGTGGCTGCAGGATTCAACCCACATCATCTAATTCTATCTTTCTGGTCGATTTATACCTCCTGGTCGAGACCTAAAAGCCTATCTCACTAAAATTGATATCATCATTTGGCGTCGTCTGTGGGACATGGAATCTACAGCCAAAAGATGATGAACACTAGGTGAACCACTTCCAAAAGACAGAGTGACCGTAGATCAACATTGCCTTCCCCACCGCCACCACAGGCTTAGTCGGACCAGCAAGCCGTAGGTCTAAGTTCTCAATCGGAGTAGGTGGTCACTTTGACCACCCTCAACTCATGTAGATGATCAGTGACCATATTTTTGCCCAACTCTCTGCGCAAGTATTTGCTGCCTTACAAAGGCATAACAATCAATTGATTGCCCTAGCTAGTGCTACACTACATCTCTCACACCAAGAAGAGAGATCACCATGGGAGGACAGAACAAGAAACGAAACTCGTCACAACCTCAATAGACGAGACTTGAGTCCTGGTTAATTCCCCCATGATGAAACTTGCTACCAACCTCAGGAGGAAATATCAAATTCAGTAGAACACTTTGTTCAACCCAATCGAGCCCAGCAGTGCGAGCAGGTTGAGCGCCAGAGACCTCAACCCAGTCGAGATGTGTCTAAAGTAGGCAAAGACAAATAAGAGGTAGTTTCACATCAAATCTAGCAGCTAAATAGGCGACTGTAAGAGATCTCGAGGAGAAATATTGAAAGGACTCAGCTTGACAATGCCCCTATATTCCGACAAGAAAAGGAATCCCTATTTATTCAGGAAATAATTGATGAACGCATTGTGATTGATGTAAAAATCCCAACCGGATTACCTATGTATGATGGGTCAACTGACCCCAATGAGCACCTTCTCAATTTAAGCACATAATGCAGCTACACGCCACAACGACCACATATATGCCAAAATATTGGTCATCACTTTTCAAGGAGTGGCACTTGAGTGGTTTGTCAAGCTTGAGCCCACGTCCATATTTTCTTATGGCTTACTCTGCAACAAACTCCTTTATCAATTTGCCAGTAGAAGAAAAGCAAAGTTGCTGCACACTTATCTCCACACAGTCAAACAGATTGAAGGCGAATCTTTTCGGGACTTCTTCTCTAGATTCAACATTGAAATACTCAAAATTGACAACCCTAGGATTGAATTTTTGATAGACATTCTATTCTTAGGACTGAAACATAAGGAATGTGCCAACGCTTTGGTTAGGGAGCGACCGCGAACAATGGAAGAGCTTTTCGACCTCGCGGAGAGATACATTACTCAGGAGGAGATGAACAAAATGAAGTATGGTGGTGGAGAAGGTGACAAGAAGAAAGACAAGGAGAGGATGACATGCACCAGAAAGAAGGTCACTGATATCCAATAAAGTGGTTTCACAATTATGCCCCACTTAACATTGTTGGAATAGTGCTCCGCAAGCCAATTAGATTGGTGTTGTAAACTATTTCACTTGTGATACAATCTTGATTGAGTGGTATTCTTTTAAGTGGCCATATTTATTTTATGCACATATTTACTTCATTGGCATTTGGTTGAAGCCTTTAGATCACACAAGACTACGGGACTTGGTCACGTACTGGGTGGTGATCATGAAACAAGTCTTACACGATTGTGATTTTAAAAACTTTCAAGTCGTAGGATCTTATGAGACTAAGAGCATCTAAGATGCGGATAGACTTGCACTAACGATGCATTAATCCAAGGAGTTGGATATTGCTCTGTTTCATGAGCAATGCTATATGAGATATATGTGCATGTTAGTGAGTGCTTGTTAGAGAACAAGGCACTGAAGACTAGCCTGGAGAATCCACTAGATAGCCATAGTGAGAAGTTGGTAGTCAAAAGTTCTCCACCTTATGCTAGTGTATATAATTAGTCATTTGACCTAATGATCTATTGTAACCTTGTATTTAGATCTTTATGCTTTGACTCTTCCCTGGCCACGTAGTGGGTCGTTTGGGTAGAGATTGGGTATGAGTTACTTAGACATGGAGGTTTATGAGATCCAATATGGGAATTGAACATTGAGAATAGAAATATAGAATCGAGGCTATTAGGAAGCTGATAAATATCTTGCCGTAGGCCTCTTTTGGGAGATAGGAGATGAAATAATCATATTTACATGACACGCTAGAGCTAGAATGGTTCTCCAAAAGCATTCATTTTGGCCAACTAGTTGGGCTCCATGCGCTTGAGGTTGGACGTCGATCATGGAGATTGGATATTCTTAAATTAATGGAGATTAATTAAATTGAGTCGATTAGTTTAAACTAAAATGAATATTTGATATTTAAACGTCACAAAGAGTTGTGAGTCCATGTCCAATGAATGGTAGAATCTAACGGGTTACATACAAAAGCCAATTGCATATCTTAGGCAATGAATGGGAATTTTCTAAGGGCACGTTTGGTTTTATAGATAGGATAGATAAAATTATAATGATATGGTGGGATTACACTGTTGAAGATAATATAATATTGTGTTTGGTGACTAAGATTTCACAGTTTGGATATAAGGATTAAATAATGAATTTGCATGGATATAATTGTCATATCACAAATTCTCGCTCCTCCCACTAATTTAGATTACACAATCACACCTCAAGTGGGATGATAAACAATCAATTGAATATGAGATTGTATACCGGGCCATGTATCAATCATTACAACCAAACACTTGATATGACTTGATAAAATTATCTATCAAGCCATATACACCAAACCAAACGAGCCCTAAGAGTTAGAAAAGTTCCTACATGACCGATTTGGAGGTTGACCGATTGACACAAATGTTGTGGTCATTTTTTGCTTGATCAATTGAATTGTTTAATTGATCTAATTAATTTAAGAAGTTAAATTAAGACCAATAATTAAGGAGTTAATTATTTGGTGCCACATGATTATCAATTGGTCAAGTTAATTTAAGGGGTTAAGTTAACAATTGCTAGTTTAATGTGTTAAGCTAATTGACTTAAAGAGTTAAGTCAAGGTAATTAATTCAATTAAAGGAGTTTAATTTAATTAAAATAGATAATTAATTTTTTAGGAAAAATTCAAATGAAATGTTCATTTCGTATGAATTAGAATTTATTTGGATGACATTTCATAAGATGAAATGAAAATTTCAAATAAAATTCAAATTCAAATTGAATGTCAACTTGCAATGCCAAGTTGGCTGTCAACCCTTGAAGAAGGTGTGATGCCACATTGGCATTACACCATCTTCACCCTATATATAGATACAGAGGGAGAGGGGGGCGGCAATCTAGCATTTAGTGTGAAGAATTAGATTCTATCCACTTTTCCCTCCAATCTTCAAGTGTTGCCTCATATGTTGAAGATTCACTCTATTTTCTTCTCCTACCTCCAAATCAAGCCTTCATCATTGTGTATCTTTTCTATATTCTCCAGCTAATATTGAGGATAATAGGTTATTGCATTGATGTGTGGATCTTAACGTTGAGGCAAGACAATTGGATTGCGTGCCTTTGGGATCCAATTTCTGGCAGCGACTTGGAGGTAGTTATGGGTGACCTTTTCGAGTTCTGATTGAGCTGAATTTTGGACTGTAGATCTAGCAAGGTGTTGTGGAGTTCCAGTAAAATTTTTAGCTCAAACAAATATAATTTGGTTGGGGAAATTTGGTCACTATTTTGCTGCGCGGCTAGAAGACAGTTTTGAAGAGTCAAAAGCTTTCTTCTAGCTTCCTTGGTTTTGAGCAAAACAAGGTAATCCTCATACCAAATCTAAATCAATAGCCTGTTTAGATCCTTCTTATCATGTTTAGCCTAGTTAATTTGAGTTTTTAATGCTTTGATTATTGGATCATATGGCTATATGTGACTTCAAACACTCCCAGAAGGGAGATCTTATTTGCAATATAGAATGATAATCTGTTTAAAAGACCAAGGAAGCTCAATAAGACTGAAGCTATGAAAAAGTCCAAAAAGTATTGCCATTTTCATAGACAAAAAGGGCATGACATAGAGGATTGTTTTAACCTTTAGGATGAAATTGAACGTCTCATTCGATAAGGCCACCTCAAAAATTATATTGATGAGAAGGCTCTACAAGTGATGGCTCGAACAGACTAGACTCTCCGTAGAGAACAGTCGGTTAGCCCGAGAAGAGAAGACAAGAGAAAATAGAAAGTTGGAAATGAGCTCTCCTTCTTGAGAGGTGTAATTGACACTATTGTAAGAGAACCAACTGGGGAGGACTCCAAATCAGCAAGGAGGCAGGCACAAAGCACAAAGACATCTTGAATCCACTAAGTTAATGTTGGTTAAGACAGTCTACCAGTTTTCCACCAGCACATAACCTATATTCGTTTCAGATTCTGACCTCTTTCACTTGGGAAGGCAAGGGACGCAGAGCAAGTTGGATTGCCCCCTGGTGGTTACCGTTGAAATAACAAACTTTAAGGTCAGGAAGATCTTGGTTGATAACGATAGCTCTGCAAACATAATTTTCTTGTCAACTTTGGACATAATGAAGCTGGGAAAATTAAAGTTTGAGCTAGTTTGGACACCTTTGGTTGGCTTTGGGGGGTTCGAGGTTGTGCTAGTTGGATCAATAAACTTATTCATATATTTTGGGGAGGCACCAAAAAGATGCACCCTTATGATCAACTATTTGGTTGTTGATGCACCTTTTACATACAACGCCATAATTGAGAGACTACCACTCAATGATTCAGGACAATAGTATCGACCTATCACATGAAGGTCAAATTCCCGACAGAAGCTGGTATAGGGTAGTTGCTATGCAACATAAGGGAAGCATGGCGTTGCTACACTATTTTAGTCGAGGCCAATAAATAGAAAATTCGACCACAACTGAAACCCTCAGGGGACATCCTAGTAATGGAACCCGAGGAGGGATTGGCTAGCAAGAAGAGGAAAAGGGAAGACACCAAAGTCGAGCCCACTGAAGAATTCAAAACAATAGAACTCGATCTAGAAACCCTTGACAAGAGAATAAAGATAGGGACAAGCTTGGGATATAACATGGAATGCATCCTGGTCGATTTTTTTAGGAAAAATATTGATGTTTTTGCATGGAAAGCAATTGACTCCTAGGTCATCGTTTACCGTCTCAATGTCGACCCATCCTTCAAGTCGATCAGATAAGAGACTAGAACATTTAATGCAGAAAGGTGCCAGATAATTAAGGAAGAGGTCAACAAGCTTTTAGAGGCAAGCTACATAGTCAAAATATGATATCCTAATTGGTTTTGTAATGTAGTCATTGTCCCTAAAAATGAGGGCAAATGGAGAGCGTGTAATGACTTTATTGGTCTTAATAAAATATGCCTTAAAGACCCATATCCATTACCTTGAATAGATCTATTAATTAACTCAACAGTAGATTGTGACCTCTTGAGTATGATGGATGTCTTTCAAGGATATTACCAAGTTTTCATGGCTCCAGAAGATCGAGATAAAATCACTTTTGTGGTTCCAAATGGTGTATATTGTTTTCTAGTAATGCATTTTGGATTAAAGAATGCTGGTGCGACTTACCAAAGACCGATCAACTTCATGTTTAAGAATACGATCAATCAATCTATGGAAGTCTACGTGGACAATATGATTGTTAAAACAGAGAGTGAATCAGATCATTTAACTGATTTCGACCATACATTTTCAATATTAAGAGCATTCAACATGAAGTTTAACCCAAATAAATGCACATTTGGAGTAAGAGGTGGGAAATTCTTGGGTTATATGGTCAGCCAAAGAGGTATTGAGGCTAATCCTCGAAAGATACAAGCAATTTAAGATATCCCACCGCCAAAGACCATGAGAGACGTTCAACGGCTGGTTGGGAGAATAATCGCCTCAGGCCGATTCATTGCCCAGTTAGAAGATAAGAGTTTACCATTCTTTCAAGTCCTTAGAAACGCGAGAAAGTTTCAGTGGACAGAAAAATATGATTAAGCTCTGGTCAAACTCAAATAATACATGATTGCACCGTCGTTACTCGCAAAGCTTGTGATCGGAGAAGTACTGAGTTTATACTTGGTAGTCTTGCAGGTAACGGTTAGTTTAATCTTGGTATCCACTCAGCAGGGTTTGCATAAGCCAATTACATCAGTAAGGTCCTGCAAGGCCCCAAGCATAATTATTTAGAGATAAAAAATTTTGCACTTACTTTGATTATAGCAGCACGCAAGTTAAGGCCCTACTTCTTGTCACATACTATTGTAGTTTTGACGAACCAACTATTGAAGCAGGTGCTTTCTAAGCCTGATACATTGAGAAGGTTGACCAAATGTGCCATTGAGTTGGGAGAATTTAATGTCAGGTTTCAGCCCCGTATTGCCATAGAAGCCCATGTATTAGCTGATTTTGTGGCAGAGCGTGTCGACATTCCCACACTAGTTGAACAAGAATAACAAGTTTGGTCCTTGCATGTTTATCAATCAGCCACGAGCATTGAGGGGGGAGCGGGTATTTCCTTACGCTTTTCTTAAACTGAGGAGTATGATTTTGCAATCAATTTCAACTACCTAGTCACAAACAATGAGGCTGAATACAAAGCACTCATTGTGAAAATAAGGATGGCCCTTGATAGGGGGTCGAACGATTAGCAACTATTTCAAACTCGCAGCTGATTGCGGAGCAATTTGGAGGAAATTTTGAAGTAAGAGAAGCGACCATGAACACCTACTTAGTAGAGGTCAAAAGGCTTGAACAACAGTTAAAAAATTTCACTCTCAGTCAAGTGCCCAGGTTGGAAAATGAAAGAGTAGATGCACTTTCCAAGTTGCTAGCTCAATGAAAGGCACAAAGGAAAGGACAATTACCTTTTTGGTCTTAGATAAGCCCGCTATAGGTGACTTCCACGAGAATCAGGTTTTGGTCGTCGAAGGGACGACCCAAAGTTGGATCGACAAAATGAAGTCCTATCTCAGAGAGGAATAATTGCCACAGGATAAAGCGGAAGCCCACAGGTTAAGGGGACGCTTAGCAAAATTAGCTTTAGAAGAGTTCGGCCAACTGTATAAAAGGTCCATCTTAGGTCTCCCATTAAGCTTGACACCATGCCAAGGACGAGGTCTTATAGGAGATCCACACTGGCATTTGTGAAAACCACTCGGGAAGGCATGCATTAGCTTACAAGGTCATCAGGCATGGATATTTTTGGCCAACTCTGCACAAGGATACGGTCGATTTCGCATGAAGGTGCCCATCTTGCCAAGTTTATGCCAACATCTCTCATCAACTAGCCGCGACCATCATCCCGGTCCAGATCACATGGCCTTTCGACTAGTGGGGGGTCAATATTATCGGATCTTTCCCAAAAACTAGAGGGCAAAGGAAGTACATAATAGTGGCAGTCGAGTATTTCACAAAATGGGTCGAAACAGAAGCTATACCCAAGATAACATATGCTGTAATAAGGAGTTTTTTTATGGAAAAAGATCATTTGTCATTTTGGTTTGCTCAAAGTGCTCATATATGATAACGACACACATCCAAAGCATGAGGACAAGAGAATGTTGTGAAAGCTTCAGAATTAGACAACATTTCACTTTGGTGGGAAATCCAAAAGTAAACGGTCAAATGGAGGTCACTAATAGAGTCATTTTAGATCACATCAAAACTCGACAAGAAAGTTCTAGAGCCAGTTGGACAGACGACTTATCCAGTGTCTTTTGGGCCTATCAGACTATCTTGAGAATGGCCACAGGTCAAAGTCCATACAATTTGGTTTATGGTTCTGAAGTAGGTGTTCCAGCTGAGTTAATCCAACATACAACTCGAGTTATACATTATAGCCTGATTAGAAATAAAGCAAAAAGGGAATTCGACCTTGATACAATCGATGATCTCCGTCAACAAGTTTTCAAGAAAATGAAAAGATCAGGTTGATCATGGCCAAACATTATGACAAAAGTGTTAAGCTAAGATGTTTCAAGATTGGGAACCTGGTACTCAGGAAGGTTGAAGTCTCCAAAAATGTTGGCAAGCTTGACCTAAAATGGGAAGGTCCATACTCCGTGGTGAAAGTGGCAAAGCATAAATCTTATCGACTAATTGACATGAGTGGAAACGAGCTGCTAAGACCATGGAATGCAATTAATTTGAAGAAATTTTATGTATAGAATGAATTGTACAAAAGGAGCGTGTTCTCCTAATGTATATCATACCCTAACCCCGTAGTCGTATGATCAAATCTGATTATCAAATTAGTCATTAATAAACGATCAAGTTGACCCCGTAGTCACATGATCAAATTTCTTCACAATTCAATTATTAATGAAGAATCAAGTCGACCCCGTAGTCACCCCGTAACCGCACGATCAAATCTGTTCTTAACTTATTTATTGGCAACAGCTCAAGTCGACCTTTATGTTTAGAGAATTGATTCGACCCCGCATTCATATAATCAAAACATATGATTAGATCTTCAAATTTTCATTACCAGCAACATACGACCTAAATTACTTGGACACATCTAAATCGACCTCTTACAGAAGGTTAGCTAATGTGATGTGCAAACAATAAATTGACAAACAATTAAGCGAATTCGACCAAAGCATGAGATTTGAAATATTCAAAAATAATATCAACATCAAAGTTTTAGAAGACCATTTAATATCGTTCAAAAGCTCCTTGGGGCCATACATCATTTAGAAACAAAGAAATTACATAGTACAAAGATCATCTAACTAGAGCTAGTACCTTTTCCTCGTCGTGTAGTGGTCTCTGCTGCCACCTCATCGACACCCTTGTTGAGCTCATTCGTTGTATCAAGGCTAACATCCAGAGGTGATCCCTCGACCTCTTACTCAAGCCCAGGAAGAGGTGCCTCTACTGGTGGAGACGGCCCAGTCTCCTCCATTAGAAAAATGCGCTCCTTGGTAGGAAAGTAATTTATCACATTCATCTCGTTGTTCTTGATATCAAGTGTAAACTTATTGGCAAATGAAAACTCTTTCCCCATCACGACAACTTGGGGAAGAGGAGGGGTCGCAATCTCTTCAACGGGAGCATTTTCATTGTATACTTCAAGGTGCTCACTCTTCATAACGTCGAGCTGAGCCTTGTCCTCTGCTCGGAATTTGTAGCCAAGGAATTCAAGTAGTTTCATTCCTTGTCGAACGCCTCTTTGGCATCATCCATGCTAAGTGTCACGCTTGCGTCGGTAAAAGCCGAGCAGAGCATGAACTGTTGCGCGACCTCCTTTTTAATACTAGGTGGCGCCTTGAAAAATTTTCCCCTTGAATAGTGCAAGCAGCTCTTATACCCCTGAGCTCAACCAGACTGAGAAGCCTCTTAGTGCAAGCAGATCTTATCGATTTCTTCAGTTGCTCCTCGGCCTAGTTCTTGCCATGAACAACCGCCAGTAGTATAGTATCTTTCTTCTCAAACTGCTTTGTGAACTCAGCAAGCCTCTATTCTATCAGCCTCTGGTGATTGGTCTTACACAAGCCATACCACCGATGGAGGTTATACCCCTATTGCCCGACCCGTGAATAATTGATCAAATCATGATAAGATCAAATTTACATAATTAAAGGACTAAATTCGATGAGAGACTTCACCATATTTGCATGGTAGGCAAAAGCTTTTAGAGCATCCAACTCGTGATTGAACATTTTAACTTGGTCCCTCTAAAACAGACTAGCGGTAAGAACGACCAAAGATGTCACAGACGTTGGACATGCACCTATCATGGTCGCAGTGTTCGACACTCTGACCTTTTCACTGAGTCAAGGTTCAAAAAAGTTGGTAAATTACATCGCTTAGGAAGGAGCGTCTCATAAGCAGTTGCGTTGGGCTCAGTAGTTTTTTTCTTTTTTTTTTCTTTGCGTTCTTCTTCGGCGCACCCTGCTATACGACCTCAACAACTTTCCTCTTTTTTTGGGGAGCCAGATTGTTCCCCACTTCGGTAATCTGTGCAACGACTTGCTTGAGTTGCTTGTTCAACCCCAGTAGGTTAGGCTACAGCAGCTCGTCGAGTTGCCGCAGCCTCGCGATGCTCCTGCTCTTTTTGCTGTTTCTGCATAGCAAGTTGCCTCGCTCGGTTCATAACTGATTGGCCTGCAACAATCCATACATCTCGATCAGAAGCATATCCTAATGCATAATGATCACAAATTAAATAAGTTAAGAAGGTTAGTTCTACCTAAGCGTGCGTTAGTATGCAACCTCAACTAAGCGGTCGACAATCCCGTAAGGACCATGTTCCTCTCCTTTATAAACACAGAGGTATTCATCTCACCAAACTCGAGCAGATCTCGAATCAAAATGTTATTTTAGGATGGGTTCTCGTCGGTGTTCATCTTTACCCTACCCATCATCCATCCTTTGGGAATATTCAATTCAACCCCACCTGGTGATCGGACATAGAAGTATCTCTCTTTCCACTTTTAGCCATGAGAAGATGGGATTCCAAAAATTTTTCTACGAGGTCGAGTAGTTAAATAATAAAACCCCAACTCCCCTGTAAGACCTGACTTTTGGGAAATCAAAAGATGAAACAAATGACTAAAATTAGCCTATGAAGGGGGCTGGTCATAAATTATCATCAGAATAATAAAACTACATAGAAGGGAGAAGCAATTGGGCAAAATCTGGGTTATACAAACTTGGAGACCTCTTAACAGGTCGATTATATGCTCAGTTGGGGGAAACCTTAGACCATACTTCATAGCATCCTCAAAGACAATTATACACCCCTCGGGAGGGGTGTGCATTCTATCCCCTGTCGTAGGTTTAATTAACTCGAACTTGTTTGGAATATGGTATTCCACCCTAATCAACCTAAGGCCATTCGATGATACTTTCGACACAATCTCATTATAATAGGTGGGGGTAAAAAGCTAACCCTTTACTTGGGAGGCTCGTCGGCTTCACCAGAAGACTCGGGCTCTTCGAGCATGGGCTTGGAAGGCCCAGCCTTGTCAATAATAGGGCTAGAAGGGCCCATTCCCTCATTGACTTCGAATATCCCTTCCATTGCACCTACCTCAGACCGACCAGGAGATTCCAACTTCTCATTAGGTGACTCACTTGAACTTGCCCCGTTAGTTGAGGCATCTACTAACTGTGTGGCTTCCGAATCAAAACTCGAAGATAACATACTATGAAGAGAAATTGATAGAAAAGTTAAATCGAAAGAACATGAAGACTTACACAAGCTATGTGTAGAGAATTAAAGGTTGAAGATTGCTCAAAATTGGACCAAAAATCCTTAAGAGCTAGACCTCAATTCGGTGCGGTAAAAGTAAAAAATGAATGGTGAAAGTAACTATTTATAGACAAGCCCTAAATTTCAATCGATTAATTTTACCTATAATCGGGTAATAAATGCGTAACCGTTGGTCATTTGTGCATAAATATTCATGTAACAGCCTAAAAGGGTTTTTTCCTTCGCAACCCTGGTCTAGATTCAAAAACTTTTTTCCTGCCTCTGCACTTGTCGTCAGCCTACAAGCCTAAATTCTGGTCGATTTCATGCCAACATAAGAAGTTACTCCTCACTCCGACCACTATATGGTCGAACTATGGAGTGTGGGGAGGACTCATGATATGAGTAAGCCCACATCTAATAAAGATGCATGCCCAGTAGCAGGTCCAATAAAACTCAGTGTGAGGCTCATGAGCGATATCATTTTAGGAAGTCCAAATCGACCTTAGGGGGTCGGACTTTGTCGACCTTAAGAGGTCGATACTGCAGGCTCCAGAAGCATTAATGGCACCCTCTGCCACCTATTGCATCCGCAATAAATGCGTCTTAGCCACCATCATATTGCATTAAATGGCTTGACGGCGCATCACCTCCGCATTAATGACGGTATGGACTCCCTCTTCGGCTAGCTGGCCATCTGTAAGGCTCTGGACTAGGTCAGAAAGACCTGAATTACCCATACTCAAAAAGACGAGATCTGGAATATATCAAGTCTTAGCCGAGGACCTTTTCGGCTATCTTAATGTTTGTTCCGTGGTTGCAGGATTCAACCCACGTCCTCCAATTCTATGTTTTTGGTTGACTTATACCTCCTGTCGAGACCTAAAAGCCCATCTCACTAAAATTGACATCATCAATTCCTGTTTTAGATTAAGTTGGGTCTTTGAACCCATGACTCAAATGAGCATCATGTTTAAATGGATTTTAGTTCATATTAAGAGGTGATTACATTTCTTAGCAGATTCGAATTTTTTCTTGTATGGAAAGATTGAATGGCCTCTATTTTTATATTTGGGTGGAATTACGTTTCTCTTTGAATTGGGATTCCCTCTTCATGTTGGAAGACTTATATTTATGAGATCTTTCCAAATAAAGTAATTGATAAGATTGTTTTTTTTTAAATACTTTCTTTAAAATATCCTTAAAACATCTCAATTAAGTTTCTGTTTACATTTTCTTGTGGAGCACTATCAAGACTCTATGGATTTGAAAGGCGTAAACAACTAGGGCGGCGATTGGTATAAAAGAATGGAATTAAATGGGAATGGAATGGTTTTATGAATGAAATGAACATGGGAAAGGAATTATAATAGTATAAATTATCCTATGCTTGGTATGATGGGGAATGAGAAAGGAATAAATTGACATTTCTTATTTGGTTCCAATATCATGATTGGTATTTAGCAATGATAGGTAGGAATGTAATGAAAGTAATTTAAATGACCAAATTATCCTTTTGTATAAAATTATGAAAATAAAATATTTTATTGATAAATTGTTTATATCTTATAATTCTATCTTTTTATCATATGATCTCTTATTTTTTATTTCATAAAAATGTATGAAAAGATTATGATTTATTTATATTTTGGGAAGTAAAATTAATTTTTTTTTTGGATAAAAATAAAAGAGATGCTGTACTTGGTTAATTTTTCTTTTACTAGAGTATGAAAATTATGGAAGAAATCTATGTGGACAAAGAGATACCATCAAGAAGATATGTACAAGAGTTTTTGTGATGGTTTAGAACTCTTTGTACTAGAGGTAAATACAAAATTCAGTTCATTCCTAGTAGATTGGGAGTAACTAAACCTTTGGGGCAGGAAAGAAATGGCTAAACTCATGCTTTTAGGAATGTGGATTACTATGGGAATAAGGATTCCTATTCTGAAATTATACCGAGCATGGGTTTAAGAATAGACTTGAAAATAACCATTCCATTCCCACCCTATTCCTGTATACCAATCACACCATAGGTGCTTTTGGTAGTTATTAACCAATGTGAGTGAAACTTATTTATGATTGATTTTAAACAAGAGTTTTTCGTTGATTCAATACAAGTGAAAGAGCATAAGGACCTAAAAGGGTAATGGACCCAAAAGGAGTCAAATAGTATATCAGAGAATAAACTGGAACTTCCAAATATAATTGAAATTCTAGAGATAGTAGAAAGATAAATAAACGAGACAAGATAGGTATAGTGGTTCGGCAAGCTTACTCTACTATCTAAGCTGAAGGACTTAAGATTTTGAACCTACACTTTATTAATCAAAGATATTAGAACAAGTATAAAAGGGCATGCTAACTTCCTAAAACCTCACAATACTGCAACAAACACTTAGCAAGTAAAACTAGAGTTTTGAGAGAGAAAAAATACAGAGTAAAGGAATAATTCTTCTCTTTTTGAATAGCACTCGCTTCCCTTACATCAAAGACTCTTCCTACTTAAATAATTGAATATGAGATCCTCAATAGTGATTTTGATTAGCTTAATCTCCTCCTTGGATAGTGCAATGGTCAGATGCCAAAAATACTTTTGGCTTTAATCATGGGAAGTTCCAAATTTCACTGTATTAATTTGTTACCATACAAATTGCACCTGTCATATATATAAAACTGAAAATTGCCATAAAAGGTTAAATCAATTTTTGTTTAAAAATGGCATAATCAAAATTTTGACTATTGGAGGAAATCCTAACAATCTTCCCCTTTTTGATGATGCCATTTTTGTTGTTATCCTCCTGTCTAAATAGACTATTGCATGAGTTAGTTTCTTCCTCTATCTAGATACTTAAAGACATACACAATCATTGTTTTCCTCCTGTATAGAAAGCTTAAATGCCAAAAAGATAAGTATGATATAACAGTTGTTGTAGTGATATCACATATGCTAAATTCATAAAGCATGAGATAGCAGCATCAAATCATAGCAAAAAAACATAATATCAGTTTTAGGATATGTAAGCAGCAACATCAGTTTAGCATGTTCAAAGCAATTACAAAACATAGCAGTAGCAAACTTAAGCAATAAGAAAACATTAGTTTAGCCAGAAGACTTAAGCAACCTATGTAAGTAAAATAACAATAAGTTTTAACAATGATTCAGTAGAACAATAACACGTTCTCATCCTCCTCATCAAAAAGTTTAATGACTGCGAGATCGCTTGCGAATGGAAAAACAATGGAGTTAGAAGCATAACCAACCAATTTGGGGGATGATGATTTCGGACTGGTAGCCATGGACGATGAAGTTGAAGGGTGCCGGCGGGACAAGGGTTTTACCATTGAAGGCAGAAACTAAGATGGTTCAAATTTTCCCTCTTAGAAAGATTTTAAAACATATTTTTGGATAGTGTATGTGAATTTGTTGATGGAAGAATTTTATAGAATTTTGAAAGGAAGATATATTTATGCCAAAAGAGGTGCACATATCAAGCATATTATGTATGGAAAAAGATGCACATGCCAAATATATGCCATGATGAAAAAAGAGAGGGAATTATTCCTAATTTGTTTTTTGAGAAAATAGAATCTTCTTTTGGAAGTGGTGTAGTGAAGATGTCAGCCAATTGATTTTGTGTTTCAATGAAATTTATGCAAATATCACCCTTTTGAACATGATTTTTAATGAAGTGGTGTGTGATTTCTATATGCTTCGTGCGTGAGTGATAGACTGGATTCTTTGTATTGCAAACATTGTTAGTGTTCTCATATAAAATAGATATGTAAGGGAATTGTAATCCATAATCACTGAGGGTTTGTTTCATCTACAATACCTATGAGCAATGATTACCTAGTGCCATGTATTTAGCTTCAGTTGTTGACATTGCCACCACATTTTGTTTCTTGGTACACCAACTTACTAGACATGACTCTGTCGGTTGTCCTTGAAAACGAGTGCATAGACTAGTGGCAAACTGTATATCTGGGCGACTGGAAGTTAAATACAGCAAGCTTCCGATCATGCCTCTGTATGTTGTTTCATCCATATTTTTGCTTTTAGGATCAAGTTCCAGTTTTGCAGATGTAGCCATGGGAACATTTGATTCTTTACAATCCTCCATTTTGAATTTCCATAAGACTCATTTCAAATTTTGTTGTCATGCATGATGCAAAATCATCACAAAGATCCTTATGAATACCACCAAAGATTATATCATCCACATACACTTGAACAAGTAGTAAATGACCATTTGATGTTTTTGTAAAGAGTGTAGTATCTACTTTACCCATGCAAAAACCTTTTGAAATAAGAAATGAGCTCAAATGCTCATACCATGCTCTTGGAGCTTGTTTTAAACTGTAAAGTGCTTTAGACAATTTAAAAATATGGTTTGGAAAATTTGAGTTTTTAAAACCAGGAGGTTGCTACCTAAGACCTCTTCTTTTAGATGTCCATACAAAAAGGCATTTTTGACATCCATTTGATAAAGTGTAAAGTTTTTGTGTGGAGCATAAGCTAGCAACATGCGAAAAGATTCAAGACGTGCGAGGGGTGCGTAGGTTTCATCATAAACAATTCCCTTTTGTTGAGAGTACACTTTTGCAACAAGTTTTGCTTTGTTTTTAACAACTTCACCATGTTCATCTAATTTATTTCGAAAAACCCATTTAGTTCCAATTACGGGGTAGTTATCGGGTCGTGAAACTAAGTTCCAAACCTAAGTTTTCTCAAACTAATTTAGCTTTTCTTTCATTGCGTTTAGCCATGATTCGTCATTCAGTGCTTCACTTATATTGTAGGGTTCTGCATAGGATAAAAACACAAAATCAGAGAGTTGTAATTCATTTTTTTGGGTTGTGGACCTTGTTGTGATTCATGCTGCTGTATCTCCAATGATATTTTTTGTTGGATGGCTTGAGGCATGCTTAAATTTGCTGATTTTGTGTCTTGTTTTAGAGGAGGAAGTTCCACTTAACGTTGAGACTGTCTCAGTGAGATTTTGTGAAATGTCTTTTTCTCCTTCTTTTTCTTGTTGAAGAGCTTCTATCACTTGATTGAAACCTGCATTTTCTATGCTCAAGGAGTCCTTGGCTAGAAGAGGGTCAGTTTCATCAAATACTACATGCATAGATTCTTGTATTATCTTTTTTCTTTTGTTAAAAACTCTATAAGCTTTGCTGTTTGTTGAGCACCCAACAAATATCCCTTATATGATTTTGGATCAAATTTAGCAAAGTGATCTCTATCATTTAAGATGTGACATTTACATCTAAATACATGAAAATAAGATATGTTGGGTATCTTATCCTTCCAGAGTTCGTATGGAGTTTTTTTCAAAAATGGTCTCAGGAAGACTCTGTTGATGATGTAGCAAGCTGTGTTGACTGCTTCAGCTCGAAGATGCTTAGGGAGATCATACTCATTCAACATTGTTCGAGCTATTTCCTGTAAAACTCTATTTTTTCTTTCAACCACCCCATTTTGTTGGGGTGTTCTTGGAGCAGAAAAGTTGTGAGTATAGCCAAGATTGTTACAAAAAGTAGTAAAGTTATGATTATAAAATTCCATGCCATAATCATTCTTGATGGTTTTAATAAAAGCCCATTTTTCATTTTGGATGTTCTTTGATAGAGTAATAAAATGATGTAAAGCTTCATTTTTGTGTGAAAGAAACCTTACCCATGTGTATCGAGAAAAATCATCAACGATGACAAAAACATATTTGTTTCCTCCAAAAGATTAAGTTTTCATGGGTCCAAACAAATCAAGATGTAGAAGTTCTTGTGGTTTTGAGGATGCAATGTCATTTATTGGCTAAAAAGAAGTTTTCACTTGTTTTCCTTTCATGCACACATCACATATTTTGTTTTTTGTGAACTTCATTTTAGGAATGCCTTTTACTAAATCCTTTTTAACTAAATGATTTACGAGTTTCATATTTGCATGAGCAACACGTCTATGCTAAGTCCAGCAAGGTTCATTAATAGCAACTAGGCATTCAACATTTTGTTTGGACAAATCATCAAGATTTATGCAATATATGTTTCTTTCTCTTTGCAGTGAAAACAGTTTCATCATGCTTGGTCACCACACATTTAGAGGGTTTGAAGTGTATTTGGTACCCATTATCACATAATTGGCTTGTACTAAGAAGATTATATTTCAGTCAATCTACCAGGCAAACATTTTCGATGGAAGTTCCGTCTTTGTTGCCAACTGTTCCTTTGTCAATGATTTTTCCTTTTTTGTTGTCCATGAACAGTACATTTCCTCCATTATATTTTTGTATTTAAGAAAAAAATAACTTATTTTCTGTCATGTGTCTGGAAAATCCGTTGTCCAGATACTAAAGATCCATTTGAACTTCTCTCTTGACTGGTTCCTGCAACACAAGAGTTTGTGAATTTAGGTATCCAATTTTTGTTGGGTCCTGAGTTGTTAGACTTTAGCACCCACATATACTTACTCCAATTTCTCTTCTTATAAGACATTTGTGAGCCATGTGACCTTTTCTAGAACAATAGTGACAAGTTTTTTTTGAAAAATCTTGTGTTTCTATGACCAGAATCAACTTTGTTTTTGCCCTTAAGAGATCTTTTCAGATTATAATTATTATCAAGCAAAAATTGAATTTCGTTTTCAAGATGCTGGTTCTTCTCAACTAATTTGTTTCTTCCCTTAGAGTTTTTCTTTATGATTTTCTCAAAGTGAAATATCAGTTCTTCATTTTCATTAAGAGTATTTTCTAATTGTTCCTTAAAATGATTTAATTCTATTTGAAGTTCAGTGAGTTGATTATGGCAATCAATGTGAATATGAAGATCTTTATCTAAATTATAATCAACATCAAAATTGCTGGAACTTAGTTGAGATTGTAAAGTTACCTGTCTGTCAGCCATGAGATAATTTTCTTCATTGTCAAGTTGGTCTGAGTTTGAGTCATCCCAAGTGATGGTCATGGCACTTGTTTTGGATTTCTCTTAGTCTTTGGACTCTCTTTTAGTTTTCGATAGTCAGGCCTTTTATGCTTTGCTTTGTGGCATTCATGACAGATGGTTTGTTCAGTTCTGAATCCGCTATTGTTTCTTCTGGAATTTGTTCTGGGGTCTTTCTTGAAGCGATTTTTGACTTGGGTAAGTTGTCGAAGTCATCTGCTTATCATTGCAATTTCTTCATTTAGGTCACCAGAATCTTCGTTCCATTCTCTTTGTTCAGCATTGAAGGCAATGTTTTTCTTATTTTTGATGTCAGAGCTTTTTTCCTTGTTGAGTAGAGTCATTTCGTGGGAGGTAAGTGAACCAATTAGTTCTCCCATAGTCAATTTTTCAAGGTTTTTGTCCTCGTGAATTGCAGTAACTTTGGGATTCCACTCCTTTGATAGAGATCTTAGGATCTTTCGGACTTGTTCACTTTTAGATATTTTTTTTCCCAACGCAAACATGGTATTCACTCTCTCCATGAATCGAGCATACATTTAGCTAATTGTTTCACCTGTTTTCATTGAAAACATCTCATATAGGTGAGTAAGTAAGGCAATTTGCTCTAGTTTACCTGTGAAGTTCCTTCATGGGTGACTTGAAGTATGTTCCACATATCCTTTGCAGAAGTGTACGTGCTAACACGATTGTATTCTTCTTTGACCAGCGCACATGAAAGGATATTTTTTGCTTTTGCATTCATTGAGACCATTCTTTTGTCCTCATCGGTAAGTTCTAGTCTTCTTGTTGATGATTTGCCTTTGTTGGTGGGAACAAGAGGCGCACTAATGACTATGCTCCATAAATCATAGTCCAGTGCTATGAAAAATTCCTCAATCCTGTTCTTCCACGTTGAATAGCTGGTCCCATTGAATAAAGGGGCACGAGTGTGGGATTGACCTTCTACATACAGATCAAAGCTAGAAGAAGCTATTAGAAACTTCTTAGCGCAACTTGTTAAACTTATATATATGAGCCCTCAGCTCTGATACCAATTGAAAGAGTATAAGGACCAAAAAGGGTAATGGACTCAAAGGAGTCAAACAGTATATCAGAGAATAAACTGGAACTTTCAGATATAACTGAAATTCCAAAGATAGCAAAAAGATAAATAAATGAGATAAGATAGTTATAGTGGTTCGACAAGCTTACTTCACTACCTAAGCCAAATGACTTAGGATTTTGAACATGTACTTTATTAATCAAAGAGATTATAACAAGTACAAAGGGGCAGAGCTAACTTCCCAAAACCTCACAGTACTGCAGCAAACACTCAGCAAGTAAATTGGAGTTTTGAGAGAGAGAAAATACAGAGTAAAGGATTAATCTTTCTCTTTTTGAATAGCACCGCTTCCTTTATATCAAAGACTCTTCCTACTTAAATAATTAAATATGAGATCCTCAATAGTGATTCTAATTCGCTCAATCTCGTCCTTGGATGGTGCAATGATAAGATGCCAAAAATACTTTTGGCTTTAATCATGGGAAGTTCCAGATTTCACTGTATCAATTTGTTACCATAGAAATTGCACTTGTCATATATATAAAATTGAAAACTTCCAACAAGGTTAAATCAATTTTTGTTTAAAAATGGCATAATCAAAATTTTGACTGTTGGAGGAAATCCTAACAATAAGATTCACGATCGATTTTAAATAAGAGTTCGTAGATGCATGTTTACGGGATTCCATTAAAACACGAATAGTAAACAAGCTTGATATAGGATATAGGAATCAATATAATTCCTATTAAGATAATGACTTCACAAAATTAACAAAGTGTAAAATAACCAATCCAAAAGGTTTACTTGGTTCATTTAGATTGAGTTATGTTCATGGACAAGAAGGAGAAGATTTTGATTATTAACTTAAAGAGGTTCACTTGGGGATTCTTAGTTTCACTTGAGAGTTATTTCAAATAATCAAAGGGCACACTTATTTATTGGAATAAATAAAAAAGGAATAAAACTAAAATATTTGAGAACTAAGAGTTACAGTCAAATTTGATTATTAGGATTAAGTCAAGCCCTAACACACTAGAATACTATCCACTAATGAATGATTTTCAAAACTCGACACCATACAATACAATACAACACAACACCATAAATATGCTTAAATGTCCAAATTACAAATATAAAACCTCCATAAAACCCTCAATATAGTAAACTACCTCTCTACATCTCCATAAATCCCCCAAAGGACAATCAATCAAAGCAATTGAAACACAGTCTAAGCAATGTTTGAATTTGTGGTTAAGAATGATCTTGATCATCATATCTATAGTATTATCCGATTAAAGTTGTACCAAATGTTGATATGTTTGATTATCTTGTGAACTATTTGATTCTATGTTAGATAAATGACACTTTGACCATCATACAAAATAGTTCAAACTTCGCTTTGAGTCCCAAACTTCGAAATAAACTTTTTAATCACAAATCTTGCTTCACGGCCTATAGTTGACAATATAATTGTAGGTTGAGGAACTACCTTATGACTGATGGCATCTTTTATCCAAGTCCCCACAAAATCAAAATTAACTAGCCAACCATTTAATTTACCTTTAGATGAAATGGCCGCACTGTTAAATATATATCCTAAATTTGTAGTACTCTTCAAGTACCTCAAAATCCATATATTAGCTTGTTAATATTCCTAAAATAAGTAATATAATGACTAATCAAATTAACAATATGCAAAATGTTTGGTCTAATATACACCATTGCTTACACTAAGCTCCTAGCTACAGTTTATGGAACATGAGAAATGTTCTCTTCTTCATTTGATTGGGATGATAAGAAAGTTGATTACTTGAAATGTGGTGCAAGTGGAACGCTCACTCGATTTCTATCATACTTCGCAAACCTTTCCAAGACCTTCGCAATATATTGTTCCTTTGTATTTGTATTTTTAAGATTTTCTTTGCACCTCTTAAGTCTTTCATGGAGTACTTCATCTCAAACTCATTACTCAGCTGAGCTCTCAACTGTTGATATCTGACGTGCTCTTCACAAGAATGAATACATGATATACATAGATGAGCAAGCAGATGAAAAAGCTGTTAAGCAATATCTATTATACACAAAAGTAAAAAATACTCCTGATGCAACAAATAATGATCATATGAGAGCAAAAATGCTTGTATCAGTGTCTTAGGGGTCGTTTAAACTGCATAGGGATTTCTTCAGTGGGCAAATACAATCTTTTCACTAAACAAAAATTTCTCTTGTTGCACCATGACAATGGTCTCCTCAAGATGTCCATGTAAGAAGTTTGTCTTCCTATCTAATCGCTTAATTTCTAAGTCAAATTGAATGATCAATTAAAGTAGCAAATATATGAAGATATGCATCACAACTAGCGAGAAAATTTAATTGAAATCAACTTCATACTTATGTGCATCTTTTGCAACAACTCCCGCCTTACACCTTATGCCATCAACTCCTAGTATACCCTGCTTCTTCTTAAAGAACCTTTTGCATCCAACTTTTTTTTTATTTGTAGTAAGCTTTGCTTATTCCCAAGTTTTATTCTCGTATAGAGATTTTATTTCCTCTGCCATAGAACCAACCGTTGGGGTGACTGAGAGCAAGATATGGCATCCGAAAATGAAATGGGCTCTTCAGATATTGTTTTCTTAGGCTATATTTGGTTGATTTTTGGGTATTTTTTGGAAAATGGGAGAATATATTTTGAGAGTAAATGCAGGGAATGTGCCAATTATTTGTTTTGTTATGAGAAAACATGGAAATGAAATTGTTTGTTTGGAAATATTTTGGAGGAGATAAATTTTACTATAGATATCAAATCAGTTTCTTTTTAGTTAGGTTTGTAGGGTGAAATTGTATAAGTTTAATAAATATGTACATATATATGGATGATTGATGTATGTATGCATATATTTGTGATGATTGACATATGATTGTGGTGAAATGATGTCTAATTAATTTAATTTTGGATTTATTGTAAAATATTTTATAATTAAGAAAATTATATGACATAATAATTTGAAGAAATAAATAAAATTATGAAAATAAAATAATAATATTTTTTTTATAAAACTATACTTAATGAATATGAAGTAAAAGAAAATTATTAAATGTATTATTATGCACCGTTTATTAAATAAATTTTTAATATTTTCGTACTTAATAATATAAATAGTAATAAACTAAGTAATATTGAAATAATATTGTTAATAGTTTAATTAGTTGTAAGGAATAATTTCATTTTTGGTCCCTAAAGTTTGTCACTAAATCAAATTACGTCCCCCTATTTCAATGCATATCACATTGTGTCCCTAATATTTTTAAAATTGATCTAATCCTACCATTCTGTCAAGTTAAGCATTAAAAACTAAAAGTTTTCATCCACGAGGGATTCACGTGATTAAATTTTTTGAATCTTCTAATATGTGTGTTATCTCAAAGGAAGGATAACTTGAGCTTATTCTCTTCCCTAAATTCCATGCTTTAAGATCCATGTTCGACCACCACTCCAGGGTTGTCTCTGGCTGCCACTACACAGCTACCCTTAACTATCATATCCGATTCGCAAAATGATACCATTTCAACTGCACTCACAACTCTAGTTACCTTGCTTGCAACTCTAGTTACCCTACTCTCCACCACCCATTTCACCTCACCTCAACAACCTAGCAGAAACACTCTCACTTTCCATAGCTCAGTGATGGTGGTTGACAAGCAGGGCCTTGCATGATGTTCAACAGCATGTCGACCTCACCAATTCTTTCAGTGTTTGTGCAAAACTCCACTGTGAGGAAGCTAAGGATTATAGAAATTATGTGTTGCTGCATGTTGCATGCCTCAATGCGAGGCATGAAATGCAACATCAATTGAAAAATACCAAGCAACAAATAATTAGATGGAAAATATTCACATGCTGCAAAGTGTAAAACCCTGGCAGCAGTTGCATTTTCAGGATACAATCTTTGAAGTCAAATCTTCCAAACATGAAGGTTATAGTAGCTTACTGGTTGGCTATGTTGGGTGGCAACACCAGGCCCTCCACCAATTATTTGAAGGGTATCCTCACCTTAGTTGGAGCTAAAATTGATAATGATAAAATTGAGTTGCGTTGGTCTCAAGTGAAGAATAAAGACTTTATTGAGTTGATTGCCGCTAGAAGGGAAAAATTGGCTTTAGTACCTACAGGAGGAAATGTCGTTGCTATTGCTGCACCTGTTGGTGATGCAAGAGGTGGTGCATTACACCTGCGGCGGCTGCTGAGAGAAAGAAAGAAGAGAAAGTTAAGGATACGAAGAGGAATTTGATGATGACATGCCTTTAGTCCGTTTGACTTAGAAATTTCAAATGTGGTCTATTTTTACACATGAAGCAACTCCACAACTTTCCCTTATCTTGTTTTAGTAGAGATTTTTCCTTTTTATGGTTTTGGTTCTAGTCTTAGTTGGAATTCTTGTATTTTTAGGCTTTTATGATTTTAGTTCTAGTTTTAGTTGGAGATCTGGAGTTTTGTTGCCTAAACAAATTGAGAGAGGACCATGATGATATAATATTACTTTAGAATTTCAAATATTAACCTGTTGCATGCATGTCCCAATTGTAGCAAAAGTTGCCTTTTTGGCATCCTGCGAAGTTTGCAGTCTTCAAGCTCATATTTGTTGCAACATAAATATTTGACATATTATTTTCAAGAAAAATCAATACCTTGCCTAAAGATCTATGTTCAGACCGTCGCTCTACATCAAGTAATGCAAGAATAGAATGTTGTGGAATATTAATATTCAACATTTTGGGAAAAATTAGGTTCCAGACTATAGGAATTCAAATGAGACCAATATTGGGAAAAATGCATTTTTAGTCCATCAACTAATGCCATCCGTGAAATAAGGACATTAGTGATTTTCAATTTTAAAATTAGTCTACTTCGGCGAGAAATTGAGCACATTGAACCCAAAAGGTAGCAATTTACGTCTAATTGATATCATTTTGGCCGTAAATTGGCCGGAAAAATGCACGCCCAACTCACGTGATCACTATTTTGGGGTTTTTTTCATGTGGCATGGTTTGCCACACATCCAAACACGTGTACATTTTTTTCCACATCATCTTTCCATGTGTGACTAAGTGACACGTCATTGAGCCACGTAATAACACCTCATTGTCTAAAAAAAATAAAAAAGAAAAGAAATTTGCATTTTATGTTTAAATACACATCGACTTCTTCTTCACCTATGTTTTTCTTCGCAGTGAAATTTGGAGCCCTAATTAAACACCCAAATCTTCGTTCAGTAGCAAATCAATTCCAATCTTCTAGATTTTGTGAAATGTCGTCGTATTCTTCTTTTTCTTTTTCTATGAAATCAAATGTTGTAGTGGAATGTTTTGGCGGAGCAAGGGCAAAACTGAGGACTTTTTGGACTGACTTAAATCTAAGGATAAGGTGTCATTCCTGTGTTGAACATATAACAAGTGAGAATGCCATTCTTAGCTCATAGTTTCTGTACATATTTATGTTGTGATTTATCTGTTAATGTAATAATTATGTAGAGAAAAAGGTGTGATTTTTTTCAATGGGTTAACCCACCAGTGTGTAAAATCCAAGAACATAATTGTTGGGCTAATTCACAGAATTAACACAATGGAGCTTGAGATAGAAAGGCTGAGGAAGAGGAAGAAGATTCTGCATATGATGTTGGCAGTTTCTTGGGTCTTCTGTGTGATGGTTTGGGTATGATGTACTTAGGATTTAGTGTGTAATTTCTGGATTTTGCATTAACATTATGGAATGGTGTGTTTGGAAGGATATACCTTCTGCTTGTTAGAGATATACTAGAATTAACTAGAATTATATGGCCAATTTGGCTTGTTTTGTGGGTATTGACTGGAACTAAGTTGCCATTTTGGTTTGTGTATGTAGTAGATGGATGTAGTTTGCTAATTATTGAATGAAGATGTATTGGCTATTATTGGAAGTGATTTTTGTTCACTCATGTCTTTTTTTCCAAATATGTTGGTAGTGTGAAGTGAAGCTAGTCAAACAAGCAAACAAGCAAGCAAGCAAACTGTGTAACAAGCCAAACAACAATGTAACAAGCCAACCATAACTTATAGTCAAAAAAGGCAAAGCAATGGGTATAAAAAATACATAACCAATATATGCTAAATAGATATAATTATTAAAAGCTTCCCTCTTTCAATTAACCATCAAAAGATGCCAAAAATTCACTGTTTACACATATTCTTCTATGCTTGAGTATTTGATTACAAAAACTGACTGCAACTGCTTAAAAATTATTTTCATAGTGATCATTCATAAGCATTCATCCAAACTAGAGGTTCATTTAAGTTACATATCTTCACAAAGAATATATTTTTAGTTTACCTTCTTTCTTCCAGCTTTCTTCTTCTTGCCATTGATTTTATCCATTGCACTGCCCAGGTTGTTGAGGTTAACATACTTTCTTTTTCTAGAGGTAGTTGCTAGTGACTGACTCCCATCATTTTGAGATAGCTGCAATTGTTGGTACATGGAAGGGCCAGAAACCTTGCTAAACAAAAGAAAAAAGTACAAGTTAGAGACAACAACAACAACAACCAAAAAAGAAAGCACTACATAAAAGTAAAAGAAAACATTAGTATAGCCTCTAGTTTCTTTCTAGCAGCTGCATACAGGGATCCTAACTTAAAGGAATCAACAGTGGCCCTAGGTTCATTTTCAGTCTCTTTCATAGCCTGTTTCAAACAAAAAAACATTAATTAAGGCAGAGTGATTAAGTTATAACAATAATCATAACATAACAATATATAAATAATGAAGAATACCTTTTTTCGCTTTCAAACTCTAGTAGAGGATGTTCCTGTCTTTAGGGTGCCAGTTTTGGAGTTATGCCCTTCAACTTGACAGTGTCTACACTTGACTGTAGACTGCCTCCTCTTTGCTTTAATGGGTTGATCACCTGTCACTCTACCTTTGCCTCTTTTCTTTCCTTTCTCCATAGGTTCTTCCATGTCTCTTCTTCTTGCTCTAGAAGGTCTTCCTTTGTTTTTGCCAATGTTGGGTGGCAAAGGTGGGATGTAGAGTGTTTCACCTCAAAGTTCTTGCCCATTTATGCCCATAATAGCAAGTTCATACGCCTTTTCGTACAACTAAACACTATAGCATTTATCCACCTAGTGTATTGGATCTTCCCTTTTGCTATATATTGCACCGCAAGCATGCAAACATGGGATACCTGTGAGTTCCTATCTCCTACAACTACATGTACATTCTCCAAATCAACACATAATTTCCCCCCCATAAATGTGTGTTATCTAGTAGTGATTGTCATAAGCTTTCCTTGGTATACAATCAGCCAACTTTTGAACATGCTCATCAATTATGTTCATCACAAAAGGAAAAACCTCTCAATTCCATGAATTTGCAGCTTTATCTCTGTGCTTCTGCAATCTTGTCATTAGGTATTCCCTAATCCACTCAAGCATTGTTATGATTAGCTTTTTTCTTGCATTAAGAATGGCATTGTTAAAACACTCATAGAAATTGTTCAAGATCATATCACACTTAGCCAATGAAGTGAAGTATGACTTACTCTATTGTGAGGGAGGTTTGTCATTAAACCATTCTACTGCTGATCGATCAAGCTCTACCATCTTCTTCATAGCCTGCTTAAACTGCCCAACTATTGTGCTATTTGTAGCCTTCCATAATGCATTTTTAAAATCCAAACCCCTGAACCCAACATTAGTAAAATTCTTCCAAAGATGTCTAACACAAAATCTATACTCTAATGTAGGGAATACTTCCTCAAATGCTTGAACTAGACCTTTCTATTTGTTAGGCATGAAAGTGAATTCATGTGGTTTAATAATGTTAAGATCTTGTTTCAACAATGTCAGAAACCGTATCCAGCTGTCCCTTGACTCTGTAGCAACCACTGCATTTGCTATTGGATAAGGTTTGTTGTTGGGATTAATTCCAACAGTTGTCAAGAACATATTTTTGTGAGGACCACTAAGGTGGCAACCATCTACACCTATTATAGGACCACAACCTGCAAAAAAATCCTTTTTTAAGAGCACTGTAACAGCCATAAAAATGTGTAAAAATGTTGGACCCAGAGGCCTCATCCATCCCCAAAATAACTGTTGAACCTGGATTAGTTCTTCTAAGTTCTGCTGCATAATCCTATAGCTTAGAAAATTACATGTCAAGATCTCCCTCAATCATCTTAAGAGCCTTTCTTTTTGCTCTATAAGCCTGGTCATGGGACACTGAAACTCTCACTTCTTCAATCATTTCAAGCCTCAACCCTTCAGTGGATCTATTAGGGTTAGTCTTCAATTTATTCACAAATCTTTCAACGAGGAAAGTGGATTTCACATTGGAGACATCAACTGTTGGCTTACACTTATGGATAGGATTATAGGTCAAGATCTGGAATGTTGATTCGTCCTTTCACTTGTATGCATGAATCTTCCATTCATATCCCTCTTCCTCACGCTTTGCATACATTCTAGTTTTATCATTCTTTTTAATTTTAATAGTCATCATACTTTGTATAGCCTCAGCATGCACTGCTTTCCTAAACTCTATTTTATCTTTGAACTTCATTCTAGTTGGAATCTAGGTGAGAATGGCCACCTAGAATTGAATACAGGTGCAACATGCCTATCTTGCTCCCCATCAAAAATAATTTCATTTAGCTTTGCCCCATTATCCCAAGCAATGTCATCTTCACTGTCACTCCCATCATCACTACCATTTTGTTCCCCATTACCACCCATAGTGCCCTCTTGATTGTCCTCTACATTGCTAATCCACTCTGCTTTAGTATCTATATTTTCCTCAAACAGTTCATCATCAATATCATCATCCAAATTGTCACCCCCACTCTCATACTCATTGTCCTCTATTCCATCATCTATGCCCAAATTCCCCAACCCATACAGCTCACTATAACCCACTGGCTCATAGTTGCTGCCCAATCCATCATTCTCAAAAGGCACATCCACATTCCCTTGACTTGTCCCTAAAACATACTCTGATTCATAATCTAGTCCTAAATCAACTTCATTCTCAACTACAGGAGTGTGAGAAGGTGGAACATCATTATTTGCATGAAAAAGGAAAAAGCTCAGCTTCATTGTTTGCAGGAGTAGGAAAAGGTTAAACTATAGGCTAATTTTTTGAGAAGTATTTTCAGGAAAAGGACAAGGATCAACTATAGGCTGATTTTTTGAGAAGCATTTTTAGCTTCAGCTATAGGAGTAGGAATAGGCTTAAATCCCTATCATCTTCCACAATAGGAGAGGACTCAGCTAAATGAGCATTATCATTTTCTACTGCCACACAATCAACATAAATACAAACATCCCTACTGTTTGATTTGACGACTTGATTACATAATCGTTTGAATTCCTTATCATCCTTCAGCAATTTAAATGTTCATATAACTATAAATGACCTAGTTTAAGCTCCAATTTATCACATAGCCAATTCAAAAAGCGAAAACAAATCTCATTCTCATACACATAATGCCACTTTGCAACAACCCCCCACATACTTTGCTTTTGGAACTAAGATGAACTAGCCTCTATAGAATATAGCAATAGTGAAAGTTCCAGTATTTTTGTCTTTAGAACACATGTAACCAAAAATAAAAAAGAAAAAAAGAAAAAGTCAACAGGAGTACTGTCACGGCCCAAAATTAAACCATATTTATACTAGAATTTGAGCATGAAATTTAATCCCAAATAAATGAAACTAACAATCCAAAAACATAAAGTTAAATAAGAACTCATCTAATTCCTAGAAAACTCACAACATAAGACTCAAATTATTGAAATGTTTTTGGAACTAAACACAATAAAATCCATAACAAATAAAACAAAACAAATGAACTTAATAGAAAATATACTAGTCTACTGAAATTTCCAAAACTACGTCTTCACCCTTGATTCTCATCATATGCGGGATCCACCTCCTCACTAGGACTAGAATTTATGTCTGCCAGAAGGAAGTTAAAGAAAAGAAAAGAGTGTGAGTAAAAGACTCAGTGAGTGCCAAGTGTGTGTAAAGTGAGTTCTTGAATTAAAATTATTTTGTACAATAGGAATTTTCGAGTAATATAAGTGGGACTCATAAAACAGTCTAACAGTAATAGTTGAGAAATTTATGAACGATCAAGCAGTATCCAATCAAAATTTTATCAAACGGTTTCTTAGACTATCAACTTAAATACGATGATCAATCAGTTTTGCTGTAGCCAGTCAACCTTATAACTCCCACAGTAACAGTCCCTTATCGCTCCGGGTAAGGTGCGACCTTAACGAAATAGTGCCTGAGTGTCCTCGGGAATTCCTACGACCCACCTCAGCCACAAACAGCTTCTGTTGTGTGCTGGGGAGATTAGGCCATAGGGGCTTGGTATTCAATCGACTAGCCCGCTGCTGCCCAGTGAAGTCCCTCGCACACCCAGACCAAGTTGGATCCAATTAATGGTAACGATAGCAGTAACAGTAACAATAATCAGTTGATCATCGAATTTAATTGCTAGTCTAGATACATAAGAAAAGTCATAAAAACGTAGGTTTTCATTTATCTAGAAATAAGACAACAAGAAAAAAATGTTTTTTTATCCAGAAATAAAACAAGATAATTACTTCTTTTGTCCAGAAATAAAACAAGAAAAGAAAAAATTCATTTTGTATGAAGTGGAATACATATAGAGTGCAGTGTATCTTGAAAAAATTTATGAGTAATTAGTACGATAGCATATATCCTTCTGGGTTTGAAACATAATATCGTATAATACATTGGTTTAGACACTCGCTGAGTTATTTACTCACACTCATTTTCTTCTTTAACTTCCTTCTGACAGACCTAGATATTAGTCCTAGTGAGGAGGTGAACCCTGCTCTTGATGAGAATCGAGGTTGAAGGTTTTCTTTTGTGATGAGGACTTTGCAATAGCTTTAGTTTTATTGCCGTGTTGGCAAATTAGTTTTTCTTCTTTAATGATCTTTTAGTTGAGGGATGAATATTAGGCATTTTCAGTTTTTCTGTTGCTAGAGTTATTTGGACTATTTTGAATGTTGGAGTTTTTTTTTTTCATTTAAGATCATGATTTTTGATAAGTGATATATTTTATTTAGGATTAAGTTTCACGCCTCGAGTTTAAAATGTATGGTCAGATTTTAGGGCGTGACAAGTACGACATAAAAAAATAAAATATAAAAAACTATAAAAAAATAGGTTAACAAACCAGATCATGTAACATGATGCAATAGGCTTTTCAAAAAAAAAAAAATCAAATAAGAGGACCACATTTAACAGAGCAGATTATAGACAACGCATAAGTACCACACAGTAAAGATGTTATATCTATTCTTTTCAAACATAAAGGGTCCACATTCTTTAAAAAATGCCATTCACAATAAATATTCTTTAATCTATAACATTTAATAGTAAAAAATTACAAAACTTATGGAGGAGCGAGCAGACCCATATATCCAATTGTGCGAGTTTTTAGGATATTCATTGAGAGGGGATTTGGGATAACCACAAGGAAGAGAAGCGAAGTGAAGAGATTGTTCGATTTAGGGTTTTGGACTAAATACTCAAAGTGTTATCCCCTTTTTTTTCCTGTATTTTTGCATTGATATTTTCCCCACAATATTTTATGATGTGGCTTCTTCTTCCAAATGGCCATGCATAGTGGGCATTTTTTATTATCTGGCTCAATGATGTGTCACCTAGTCATATGTGGAAAGGTGATGTGGAAAAAATGGACACGTGTGTTTGAATGTGTGGCAAACCGTGCCACATGCAAAACCCCCCCAAAATAGTGATCATGTGAGTTGGGCATGCGTTTTTTTGGCCAATTTACGGCCAAATTAAAATCAATTGGACATAAATTGTTGCTTTTTGGGTTCAATGTGCTCAATTTCTTGCCGGAGCGGACTAATTTTAAAATTGAAAAATGTCCTTATTTCATTGGATTGTAATAGTTGATGGACTAAAAATGTATTTTTCTCGACCAATATTAATTGTTCAATATCTGCAACATGTAAAGCATGTTTATAGAATGTTGATTAGTGGAGTTTTCGTGAAACTAGTTTCAATGCTGGACAACATCAACGTGACCAAAATGAAAGGAAAATGGAACACATAAATATATACATGGACCTTTCACCCTCTATCTGCTCTCACCTTGGACGAAAGTGAAACGAGGTGCCTATATTCCCTATAGGGCATGCATCAATCATTCGTCACTTTACTATCACCTGCAAAAATCACACCATATTTCCATAATATAGATTGCCATATATAAACATTATGGAGACTATAAGAGGATGATCATCTATTGGAATTCATCTTTCTAAGACTCCTGGGTGACATATCATCCCACGACATGCATGCAAATGACAAGCCCCAAATGTGTTGGATTAATGTGCTAGGGTTGAATATGTTAACACTTGCGAATAAAAGATGTCACATAATTGTGATAGTGGCATCTAAAATATTATCCATCGGCATGCAACAAGCACTCTCTATTAAAGTCCAGTTCATGCGTTCGATATGCCATTTTGTTAGGATGTCCTAACTATCATGTGATGTCTCATGATGCCAATATCTTTACAATACTTTTCAAACCTACTAAAATTTCTAGACCATTATCAAATACATTTTCTCTCTTTTCTTGTTTGTTTATTCAGTTACCATCCTCTACTATTTAAAGGTAGTAAATTCATGTCTCTTCTACTTCAGAAAGTAAGTTTGGGCTTTCTTAGAATTATTATCAGTGAAGCTCAACCTATATCTAGCACCTCTCTTTTAAGGTACCTAAGATGGGCTCTAAAGATTAGAATAAACATAATTTAGAATTTTTTTAGTCCTCTAAGAACCATTACTAAAGCTAATTCGTTTCTATTTCTCACAGACACAGTGCTTATGAAGATCCATCTCATTTATATTTTTTCCACTATGCTAGTCCTGTTTGCTCAAAATTGAGAGTTCTTGATCACTTATATGTCCCAATTACATATGTTTGCAACTTCATAATTTCAGAGTTAGACATAAAAGATGACGAAATTGCAGCTCCACATAAAACTCCAGTGCCCTACAAGACAAACAAGTTTCTACGACTCTTCTAACTCTTCATGATAACTAAGACAACTTTGGAAAAATCAATTAGTGATCTGGGCTAGTAAACTTACATTGATTAGTTAAGATTATCCATGGCTATAATTTTTTTTTTCAAGTTTGTGGTGTGTCTGACCTCAATTGATACCCTGACTATGTCATGCATATTGATTTTGACTGTCCTTTTCTTCATAGCTTTGCAAGGAGCATTGTTGCCCATGAGATCTAATTCATTGATATCCTCATATATGGAGAACCAATCTCTCGTAGGACACATGTCAAAGAAGATGCGATGACTGTAATCCGGAGGTCATTCGATCCTATATTATCACAATTGAGTAAGAGAAAGCTACCTTCAATATCAATCTTAGCAATATAGGCCTCAATGGTTTTACCCTCTTCCCATTTTTTAATTTTTTCTCTGTCTCCAATGATCTGCCTTTGTGTTCTTCTCTTACTGTAGAAGTAATTTTTAGTTGATTTTCCAAATCGTCATCTATTTCTTTATTTGTTGTCACTAGCTTTTGTTTCTTTAGCCTTACCTCTAGCAACTAGCCCTTTACCTTGAATTTTTGTGGCACCTAATGTGATTTAGCTATTAATTGAGTATTTACTTGACAAGGCTTTTAGAATGTCATTCAACCAAATTGTATCTCTATCATATAGTATAATGTTCGAAAAATTAAAATAAGTCTGGGAAAATGAAAACAACAACAACAATGCTAGATTTTCTTTATCGTACTTCACCTCCTAATTTCTTAAATCTCTAACTAGGTTTTTAAGAGTATCTATGTGAGTTTGAATATAGTTACCTCCAACCATTTTGCGAGAATATAACTATTTTTAGCTACCATTATTTGCCTAGTACCTTTTCATTCAAATCTCTTTTTTAGCACTAGACTTGATGCAATCCTTATCTTTCAAAGCATCCTGAAGTATTTTGTTCGAAAGGTGTAATTGAATTTGCATCTACCTTTCTACTAAATCTATTTTCTTTTTATTGGACTACTTCATGAGTGTTGGTTGTGCAAATTAGACAAATAGTGCAAACAATTACGCAAGTGCACGTGTCGCAATATAAGAAATAAAGTGATAAGAAGAGTGTCGATCCCATGAGGAACTAAATAATTTGCTACTAATTACTAATTTATCACACACTTGTTTTATTCAAACAAAAATTAATTATGTAGGAATTAAAACTAAACTAATAAAAATAAGAAAAAAAATGTACTGATTAGGATTTCTACAAGAATATAGAAGCCTAGAATTATGATTTCATCAATCGAATGAGTTGATAACATAGTTTTCTCCACATGAAATTGATAACAGGTTATTAGTTTTGAGTCTTATGCAATTACGGGGTTTTTTCGAATTACACGCAATCAAATCCCTAATTTATTCAACTCACTATATTCCTATGTGAATTAACTAAATTATGAATAAGGTTGTACCACTCAACTGACTCCCTAGAGCAAGCAGGTACATTCCTATCCTACTCACAAATTAATTAATTCATCAATTTGAACAATTAATCCTAAGGTTTTCTATTGTCAATCAATCCCCTAGATTTTCTTTTCCAAAACTCCTCTAGGGTTTAAATATGCACCAGATTGTTGATCAGACAATCAAATAGAAAAAGTACATAATAGAAGAAATAACCTTAAGTGCTACTAATTTCATGGAAGAAAATCATGCATCAATTTATTTAAAAGAATCCATCATAATCCTAGAATAACGAATTAGTTCATGATTGAATTTTTCAAACAAAACATGAATAAAACGAAACATCGTCTCAAATCTAGAATTAAAAAAAATCAAAAGGAGAAGAAATTTTATTCCTAGACGAATATGATCCCCACGTTGTCCTCCTCCAAATCTCGAATTCTCACGATACTTCTAATATCCAAAATAGAAAATTTCAATGTCGTCCTCTGACTAAGTGTTTGAAAGACCTATTTATAACTGATTACAAGAGTCTTCTAATTAGAATATGACTCAAATAAATAAAAAGACTCTTCCGCCTATTCTTGCTTAGATCATGAGGTGTTATCCTGATAGCATTCCTACCACTTTGTGTCAATTTGTCCCTTTTTGTAATTTCTCCAGTTGTATTCCTGCAATTTCAAATTTTCATTAATAAACAAGGGAATTATTATTTCTTAAACAAGAAAATTATCTGTTAAGTTCTGAATATGATATAAAAATAAATACGAATAGGGACTTAACAAACACCCCCAAACTTAATGCGTTGTTCGCCCTCAAGCAACACAAACAAAAAAAAAAGACTTAAAGACATTCTAAGAAAAACAAATTAATACTAAAAACACATGTACAAAAACGTTACTTCTTTTTGTTACTCTCAAAACTACTTAAAAATTATGCTCGTAGTTAACCACAATTGTGATCTAATTTCATTATGCACAAATATGCAGACACAATGTTCAAATGAATCCTCCTTGTATGTGTGTGACTTCTCTACAAGTAGTTACTAGTAATTCGAATTAATTTATGTACAAGTACAAGACTCTACTCTAATACTCCATAAGTTTGCTTTTCATCTCTATCTCTACTAATGTAGAATACACTTAATAAAGGATCATTCAGGACTTTCAGAGCTTGTAATGTAGGCTTGGGTAAAGGTAGGAAAGATATGGATAATACTAACTCAATACCCACACTTGTTCATTATCACCTTTTAACACTCCCCCAAACTGTTTAAACATTACTTCTCAATTTCTTTCTTTCTCCCCTTGTTCTTAGACTTTTTTTTTTAAGGTAGAGATGATGCGTTGGGGTGCAAATTGCTTGTGTGCTGGCGCACCTGGCATCTATTTTCTTGATTCCAGGCGCGCTAGGGCACAGGCCACATGTGGCCCCATGCGCGTGCTACTGTCCAAGGCGTGAAGAATTCATACCTTGGCGCCGGGTCACAAATTTCTTGTGCCTCGGTGCGAAAAGTACTAATTTGTTTAAATTTTTTTTATTGCAAAAATACCAAATAACAAATAATAATAATAATAATAAACAATTACCCTAAAAAAAAAAGAAATACTAAAAAATGAAAAAGCAATTAAAAACTTGGGTTACCTCCCAATAAGCGCTTGATTTATGGTCTTCGGCTTAATTTTTGGGCTTCACTTGATGTTGGTTAAGCTGGTTGTGGATTGTTGATGATCAAATCACTTTTTCAATAGTGTTTGATTCTTTTCCTATTCGCCCTAAACTGCCTTTTTGAACCAATTTCTTCCAACTCCATCATTCCATGTGGAAGGATTTCAATGATGCGAAATGGCTCCAACCATCGTGATTTTTGCTTTCTTGATAACCACTTAAAACGGGAATTATAGAGTGATACCTGTTCACCTGGCTCTAATTGGTCTTTCAAAATTTTTCGATCACTCCTATATTTAGCCTCTCCTTTATATGACTTGGCTTTTTAACTTGCCACACTAACTGCAAAACACTTGTTAATGTCCTTGTGAAAATCAAATGCTTTAAACACATTAAAAGTTACCTTTTCATCTTGGACCCTAATGGTTAGCTCACTTTTTTGCACATCTATGATAGTCCTACCTGTGGCCAAGAATGGTCTCCCAAGGATGATTAGTACTTCAATATCCTCCTCCATGTCCAACATAATAAAATTTGCAGGAAAAATAAATTTATCAACTTTCACCAATACATTTTCAATTATTCCCTTAGGATACGTGAATGATCTATCCGCAAGTTGTAAGGTTACACTAGTTGGCTTAAGGCTTTAGAGGATCTCTAAATTTGAAATAAATACTTCTCAAAATTTGCTCTGGACTGGAAGAAGAAAAAATGTAGCACCATCATTGAAATCGAAAATTAATGTCAGGTCCAAGCTGATGCATGACTTCTTTGTTAGAGACTCCTCTTACATGGTTTTGATTATGATCAATTTTAGTCTTCCTTAATTTTATAATCTGCTTAACTTTGCATCTTTTAGGAATAAGGAAAGCTGAAGATCTATTGATCATATTGGTAAGTATTCGTTGCGGACTTAAAGGAAGGAAAATCGTCTAAGTTAGGGAAGACAAATTTCATATGCCAGCCGAAAGATTGAACGCTTATAAGGAAACTAACCGCTGAGCAAATCAAGGAAATAATCTTGGTGGAAATTGTAACTGGCAGAATGTTGTAAAATGACTTAGAACTGTAGATGAAAAAGCATGCTTTCAAAAATATAAGCTATTGATTACTGAATTAGTATCTCTTCAACTCAAGTAGAGTCTTGCTAGGCTTATAACCTCGTTTGAGGACTTGGTTGGAGAAGAAATATTGTCATCTTTGTACACCTATCTTTTTTATTGTCAATTGAAGTGCATGTTCAAAATCCTAAGAACTTTGGTTTAAATAGTGGATGTAGGCTTGTCGAACCACTATAATTACCCGTGTTCATTTTTTTTCATTCAGCCTTTTCATTAATCCTCTAGATCTTCTAGAGTTTAATATCACAATTCTTCTTTAACTATCATTCTTTGAGTGAGGGAAGAAGTTAGTGGGAAAGGGTCTAAGTCAATTGGTATTGCATCAAAATTTCAATTCAAACATGGGTTTGATTTGAGAGCAAGAATTATACATCATTACTAATAATTCTTATTTAGGATACTGCAACTCATTAGTCCTCAAACTTAAGGTTTTATATATATACTAACCTTGTGCATTGGTAGTTATACTTTAATACAATTTTTGGTAATGTACTAAATCATTATAAGGCTCGCATTAGTGTATAGATGCCTATTTTATGGAGGTTTTTATGGGTCGACAAGGATCCATCATTCATCTAAGTAGAATAGGAGAATCTCTAATTTTTCTATGATAATTGTTTGAAAATTCTAGCACAAGGTGATATGACAAGAAAAGTTCCTAAGTATGCCACAAAGAAACCAATTTATTTTTAATATATACATAGTTATTGAGACTATTAAAATGATTCATTTGGTCTTCGAACCCCAGGTTTCAAAAGATTAGACAATTTTTGACTATATTTACTTGGTACTCGTAAATGAAAGCTTACGCATGGCCTTCACCCATTACCTAGAGTTCTGTGGCCTTGTTAGTAAATATCAACCAAAAAGAGTAAGCACTTTTAAGTTAAGGAATTTAATTTAGTAGTGGTTAACTAATGACTTAATTAAAGGCAATTTAGTTAATTACTTAAATAGTAATTATTCATAAATTAAATAGCAAGGTGGTGCAAGGCCTATTTCTAGCTAACTAGTTTTTAACCCATGCGTCGAATCGGGCAATAATTTTAAATTTTAAATTTTATTATATTCAATGTTAATTATAATTAGATACTTATATATCTTATAAATCATACAAATATTATAAATATTAAATAAAAATACTTATTATACAAAAAACTAACAAAATTTTTATTGCAAACAATTTAATAGTCGAAATAAGTAATATTTTTCATTTGAATGGAACTTATGATCATCAATCAGATGTTCTTGAAGTTGCACCATTCCCTACAAATCTTCATATTTTACCTACACAAATATATATATATATATATATATTAAAGGAAAACAACATTTAGAATAATAAAATAAAATATTTGATATCTATAATTCAATAGATATTATGTAAATGTTAAAAACATAAAACTTACCTTGTGTGTTTTTTATCCATCAATAACATCTATCAAGGCTCATGCGTTATTGCATTTCTATACAAAATTTTTTATTGCTAAGTGTAAAGCAATCTATAAATTTAATGAATTACTTATAAAAATATAGTTACCTCAATATATCTTTCATATTTATTACTATTTTTTTGAACAATACATTTGTAGAACTGCATTAAATATATCAAATATTAAACATATAGATGATTTAATTATAATATTAATTACTTCTCTAAGAAGAATATATTAAGTTAAGTAAATTGAATATACCTTGCTTATTTTTGCTTTTAGATGTTTATCAACTTTCTTTCCCAAAAATTGCAATTGAATGTTTGATCATAATAAATATATAATATTAAAATGAGTACTAAATTATCTAACAACAATTGTCATACATACCTCAAGACATGAATTGATTTTAATAATTTCTTCAGTCCAGTTGGACTCAAATCTCGATATTCACCATTCAAAAAATTATTTATATGCTTCCTGAAATAAAACATATCATACCATAAGAATTACAACTCATGGAATATATAATAATGAAGTTGTCCATGGTGCTTTTCATCCTGTTTGTTTCTCCACACCTTTAAAATTAAATTTCCCAAAGTTATAGAATCCATGCAGATTGAGAAGGGCCATCCTTCAGTCATCACATGCAAATACCGATTGCATTCCAACTAATGATATATTTAATTAAATATTAGTATAAGACAAAATAAAATTAAAACTAAACTTTTCAAAAATAAAACTTTCAAAAATAAAACTTTCAAAAAGAAAATATATAATTTCGCTAAAGCTTTAGATAGAAGAAACCAAACATAATAAGGGAATCTCATACAAAAAAATTGCTAACGGGGATTGTCAACTACTACAATGTACATAATGCAGTCACTTGTATATTTATTTTTATAATAATAGTAATATCATGAAATAACTCCATCGATTTAAATAGCAAGATGGTGGGGAAAAGGGTAAAACTTGAAAAAAGAAAAAGAAAAAGAATCAAAGTTGGATAAAAACTAAAATTCAACAGTATGCAATAGCTCCATTAACAAATTCTATCTAGGAGAAAATTTTCAGAAATATTAATAATCTAGAGATGAATATGCTAAATGACTTAAATTTCTTTGAATTTCATATAAAGCCAATAATTATATGAGTTACTTTCTTATAATAGAATAAGAAATAGGCCTAGGAGATATTAAGTAGTTCAAAATTAAGGCACATGTCATGGATAGTTTCCATAACCATAACAAAAAAAAAAAAAAAAAAAAAAAAATTAAAAAAATAGATTCAATATAAATAGCATCCACTTATGAGCTATCAGAACTTTATTTGATTCCACAAAGTCCTTATCTAACTTCAAAATAGTTTATAAGGATATCTTCTTAAACATAAACATTACAGAATGATTTTAATATTAAAAAACTATATGTAAATTACAAAATACATGCATATTTAAAAAAATAAGAATCTAACCTACCGAGCTTATGATCCTATAAAGGCGAAGAAAAAAGAAAGATAATGGTTTCGTACCTTTAAGTACTATTGAATTGCATATTTCATGTTATTTTTAGAATAAGTTACTTGTAGGGAATTATGTGCTTAAATCAAGGAATTTAACATAATTAAAGTATCAAATTATGGAATAAGACATGCTTTAGGGAATATTAAATTAAGATTAGTGATTAAAGTATTAAATTATGAAATAAAACATAATTACTATTATATATACAAATATGTGGATGGGTTAGTGATGTTTATAAATAAACTTTTTGATCTTAGAGTATTCTTATCGGAAGATATAATTTGATATTAGTGATATATTCTTGTTTTAAACTAATTTGATATTTTTACAAAAAACAAATTACACTAAAAATATTTATTATATTTGATATTAGTATTCTTAGTAATAATAAAAATATTTATTATAGAATATGACAAAAAGCTATCCTTTTTCTATATTTGATCTAGGCTAGACCAATTGCAGGGAATCCTAGGAGCCCCTATTACTAAACAATGTCGTCAAATTTTATTGAAATTAGTCATCTTTCCTTAGGTTTTAGTCTCACTTATTTCTCTTTAAGAAAATTCTTTCCATTTTCCATTGAAAAAGCAGTATGCAATAGAAGATTCTTGGTCCATCAAAATTTATAGTCTAAATTGTCACGCCCCAAATTCGAGACATAACACGACAGTGTCCCTAATCCCAAAGATTCAAAGACACTAAGCCTCATATTTAATAGAGCATGATAAATTTAAAAAAAAAAACTATTATTAAATAATCCCAAAAGTAAATCATTACAATAAAAGAAAATCAATTACTTGTCTTGATAATCAAACTTGAATATCCAAGAATTCAAAGAAAATTTCCTAATCAATCTAACTAGAAAATTTAAACATTAAATGCATCTATTCCAAAAACATCAATCTCTTGTCACCATTCCCAAAAGTTGCCCATCTTCCTCGTCCTGAACTAAGTTATTTGCAAATTGGTAAATTAATATCTTATGAGCGACACTTCGCCCAATACATAAATCTTCCTCTCCTCCTACTGGATTTGAGCATGTATAAATATCAAATAGAAGAAAATAAATCATTGAAGACAAGAATATTCATTTTTTTTTAAATAACAATTTAATGCAAAAAATCAAGAATCATCTTATCAGAAAATTTCAGGACATACTTTCAGAGTAATTCGGAACAAAATTTACATAACTTATTAGAAACTTTCAATTCATTAATTAACCATGCTCATGAACTTTCGGGATTCTAATTGGTTATCTTGGCTAAGATCTTAACTACAACGCGCTTAAGTGGCTTCAGAAATCTTAACTACAACGCTGTTAAGAGGCTTTGAGAATCTTAACTATGACGCCATTAAGAGGCTTCAGAAATATTAACTTTAGAAATCTTAACTACAACGCAGTTAAGTGGCTTTAGAAATCTTAACAACAACGTCGTTAAGTGGCTTCAGAAATCTTTTGCTATTGTAACCCCATGGCATAGTTACAGAACTTGTTCCTACTGATAGTTTCTCTATTATTCAGGGCATAGATTCTTTTTATTTAATAGAGAATACTATGTTTTATGCAAAATTCAAAATATTTTATTTTTACATGCTCAAATCCTAAAAAGTAAGTTTTATGCATGCGAAAAAGTCTTTTGAATAGTTAACTATTAGTATATTGAAAATTTTACAACTAACCATTACATAAAAAATAATCACCTATTTTCAATGCAGAAATCATTCATGCAAAATAATATTTTCAATTGAAAAAGAGCAGAGATTTGCTTATACCAAAATCTTAAAACCCAAAATTTCCCTCAGATTTGATCCACCACTTAATCGTTCTCCACTAATTCTACGATAGAAAAATAGGATGTTAGTACTCAGAATGAAATTTCCTATGGATATTTAAAGAATAAATAGAAACTTGGTATTTTCTCACCTCGTCGTATGACTTCTTTATTTCCTACAGTATGGGTATTTATACTACTAGGCTAGATATTCTAGATAAACAAAAATTCATATCTTATTGAGATCAGAAGATCACTCTAATCCTAACTTATCAGATTTGATCAGATATCAATCCCGGATAATGATAACTTAAAACTATAAAGATAATTCTAAAATTCTAACCTTATCAGTATTAGGTAGTTACTGAAATTCCTAAGCCAATGATTAACATTTATCCAAGACCCTAACTCCTCATGATTTAATTATTCTAGATTTTGTCTAGTTATTATCATAGATTAGTAATTAAAAGAATATGAAATATTCATGAATTTTCGCATGACAATATAGAGGTACGAAAAATAAGGTTCTAGGATTCTATATCACATGTATTTACATGGTTTTAGCTAACTAGTATGATTAGATACCTTATGGGGGGTCAAAAACTATCCAAATAGAGTTCTAAAATGATGGGAAGACCTCTAGAATTATCCATCTATCAATAAATCCGAAAATTCCATAAAATTGATTTTCATCATCTTTAATTTAACATTAATGGATCCAAACCTATAAATATTTCATAATTATTTGTGGGCTTATTTTCTATACTGCTTATGGGCTTAATTACAACTTAAAATGAATTAATTAACTTGAGTTGTTATTACATTTAACTCATAAAAGCGTAAATATAATTTATGGGCTTGTTTTTATACTAGTTAAGGGTTCTTTAATAACTTGAAATGGATTAAATAATGTGGGCTAACTCATACATCTTGAATCACTTATTAAATATGGACTAAAGATTAATACTTGCTTCGCCATAAATTGGTATCTATAGTATCTAGCTTAAAACCATTAACATAGCTCAATAAATAAAGTTTCATCAAATAATTGACCTAATAAATTCTACATCTTCAATCATCACCAAGCAATCCTAAAAATTTAAAATCTATATCCTTGGAATCAAAATAAGTACTTGAAATAGGATCTTTAATAATTCCAAAAAGAATTCAATTTATAACCCATATTTATTTTCAATTAACACCCCTTAAATGTTGATCAAGTCCCAAATAAATTTGTATGCTCAAGTTTTTAGGAGAAGAGCAATCCAAAAATATCAGTGAAGAAAAAATCAAAATCAAATAATATTACTTCATTATTTCTACAGTCAAATATCGTATTCATATTATAATAATTCCTATAAAGACTTGGGATATTACATAAATGGCTGAATATCTAAAGAAAATTTTATATTCAAATTAACTTGAAAATGGATGCAAATGAACTAATTTTTTATTAGAGCAATGTGATTAACTTCTTAGTTCTTTAAAAAAATTGATTTTTTAACTTTGAGTTTCTCGACTATAGAATAACTCAAAATCTAAAACTCTTGTTAAGAGGCATTTGACCCATTGACATTAGTCTCATAGATGATATGTAAGGTTGGGAATTGAAACTTAGTTGACTCATAACATGCGTGTCTATAATTAGTAACAACAGTAATAAAATAAAATTGCAAAAAAAAAAAGAGAACTCTTGCTAGGACTAAAAGAATATAACGTGCCAATTAAATAGTAATAAATTAAATATTCTAAGTTATTAGAGATGATAAGCTAAGCCAAATACAACTTAAACAAACCTGTCTCAAGACAATAAATTCAAACCTTAAACAATCTTGCAACATACAACACATATATTAAATATATGCCACAAAATCTCAAATTCAACTTATTAGAAGTAGCGGAATTTCAAACTTAACAGACTCGTCAATCCACTAAGTAATTGCCATGATTCACATTCTTACATAACAAAATATTTACATTCCTTAAGTTGTCCATATCAACATGACATATCATAGCGTCTTGAGTCCATGCTTAGCAATCAGATGGGTTCCATATATACATTCAACACCTGATCTATTACAAAACTTTCATGTCTTGCCTGGAGTCCAATCATTCACTTAATCCCTATCTAAGAGAATCAAAATGGGGGGGGGGGGATAAGTCTGAAGGACTTAGTGAGGGATAACTGTAACCATAATAATAGGGATCTGTCGAGGAAGAATCAACTCATTAGATCGAAATTTAACAATTAACAGGTACGTATCAAGAAACAACCAATAACAAGTTAAGCAAATAGGAAACTCTCATTCCTTATTACTTCATGAACAATTTCAAACGAGCAAGAGATAGGTACGATCAAGCAAACCCGACTAACATAAGCTATTCAACAAAACCAACTCGACATGCATATTAGAACAATTCTTATTCCAATCACTCAGTTATATCCAAGCATGATAACTTGACACACAAAAGATGCCTATGAGTATCCCTAGCACATAAATGAGACACAGTAGATGCATAGGAGTTTCCCTAGCACATCACTAAGAGACGGTAGATGCCCAGGAGTATCCCTAGCACGTCACAGACATATGGACAATACCTAGGAGTATCCATAGCATATCACTGACGGACGGATGATACCTAGGAGTACCCATAGCATATCACTGACAGATGGTAGATTCCTAGGAGAATCCCTAGCATATCATTGACGGACGGATAATACCTAGGAGTATCCTTAGTATATCACTAATAAATGGTAGATACCTAGGAGTATCCCTAGTATATCACAGATAGACGGATAGCAGATCAAATTGATAACAGTATGGATAGATAACAGATAACAATCGAAGGTTCTGGGCACCACAAAAAACACATACAACTCATGTAGAGTACAACAAGAATTAACCCTCACAGGGGTACAAGTGTCAAGTAACAACTAACAATTGAACACGCGATCAAGAACAATTGCAATAACAAGAACAAGTACTTAAGCGAGTGCGATTTCAACAATTGAGAACAGTCAATACAATTAAGTTGAACCCACACAGGGGTTATTCCACAAGAACAAATATATATAAACAAGGCTAGAATGGTAGATCCTCACCTCTATAATCTCAGAAAACTTCAATCACCGTTAGCAGTCTATTGATCCGTAGGTCCCAATTTTGCATCACCTAATTCAGAAGAATAGGTATACAATCAAAATCTCTGTTCAACTCTAATAATCCTTAAATAATTACAATTAAATCAATAATAGTCCAAAATCACCAATTTAACTTATTAACTTGATAAGTTTTAGGTCTAAACGATGGTGCGACCCAAAATGGGTAATAAAGTCAATTATTTCCAAAATAGTCTCGATTTCATGTCAGGTCTAATAACTGAGCATAAATTAGTTCTTAATTCCATATTTAACCTTATATCGGTATCCCAAATCAAAATAAACGGTCCAATTTCTATCGCTTGGTTCCAAATCCATAAAATCCACAAGTTTGGGTTTATAATCCTTCAATTAACTCAATAAATCCCAAGGTTATCATTTTAATTCAAATTCAGGTTCACTAGCTCATATAAATAGCCCATGCATATCACATGCAATTCCAAATCATACATCACTTCATCATTCTCGTGCCATATTACAAGATTCAAAAATGTTTAAACGATACAAAATGGTACAAAAAGCTTAATCCTTAAACCCCCTATTACCTAAATTTGCTTATCGAGGCCTCAAAATCACAAACCAGGTGTACCACTAGAATCGTTGCGTCGAGGAAAAGAAACTGTCTTCTCGTCGCAGCCGCACCATTATCGCTGGCCACCGCTAGAATTACCCACCACCACCACCCTTCTGCTCGTCTCTGCAAGACAAACCCAATGCCCAAAATAATTTCACCAACCGCCGCTGGGAAGGCTGTCAATTGAAGCCTCAAAGTGGTTGTACCAACATGCATCGCTGCCTCGATTTCTTTCAATTCTTCCATCATTGGTGGCCAGAACTGAAAACTGAAGCCACTAACTTCTTCCTTGAGTTGAACCCAACACGAATCACTGCCCAGAAACCAGGTTCAATCGCCGGCTTCTTTGCGACCACCACCTCCACCGTACGCCACCTTGGTCTCAAGTTGCTTGGTGAGCTGCTCGTGGGTTAGCTACAAATTTCTTGTATATGTGTTCCTTGATCAGTGGAAAAGACAATGACAGGGTTGGTTTGGTGTATCGCCGGCTGCCCGTGAAGAATCACCGGAGGAGAAGCTTCGGTTGCATGGAGGAGAAAATGAAGAAAAAATGTGGAAGAATGAAAAAGAAATGTTGACCAACTTATTTAAATCCAATTTTCCAAAGTTGTAATTTAGCCCCAAAAGTTTTCCTCCTGCCTTCAATTAGGTCCTCCAAGGTTTCCAAACCTTTAATTTCAGCTCCAAACTTAGTTAGTGCATAAATTTACCCCTTTGACCCAAAATAATCACCATGCAACCCCAAAAGTTTTCCAAGTTTAGTTCAATCCGATTTCCTCAAATTTAAATTGACCCCAAAACATCTCATTTTCTTGCAATCAAGTTATTTTTATTTATTTTCTGAGCCTTAAAGTCCAACCAATCAATATCTTAATTTTTAAATCCTTATTTTTCAAAAATACAGAATTTCAGGGGTGTTACAAACTCCTCTCCTTAAGAGAATATGTTCCCCAGATTCTCATATGAGTACTATTCCGACCGACAGAAAATATGTAGGTTCAGTCAGTCTATCTACATTCTTCATTTACTACATTTTGCCATAATTGCTCCTTCAAATCCCGATGCATTTTCATGCCTCTCGAATGCATCGTGCCTCCTAACTTGTGTGCCACATCTAATAATCTCTCTTCTTCTACTACTTCCGGCACATATATCTCTTCTACAGAATAGAAGATTACCTTAGTTTGGAATTGAGCTTAGATCCTCCAGAACTTCCAATATTTCTTTTAGTTTCAACATTTTTATATTTTTGGCATAGGACTCATCGCATTTCATCCTATGATTCAGACTGCAGTTATCTCGACAATCCTACTCGCTATATTAATTTTTAACACAAAACCCATTTTTCTATCATTTAAAAAAGCCCTATTCATATCATCAAGCTTCTCTTCCAAACCTTAGCACCATCTTAGAAGATTTTCCTTTACCTCATTTAGGACCTTATTCTCGTTCTTCAAATCTTCGACACTGTCCTCAAATGTAATATTACCTGTGATGATTCCTTTCCTATATCTCCACATAACCAAATTTTCGTACCCAAAATCCATATTCTAAGAATCATATCCCTACATAGCTAAGGTGTCCCTTAACTCAAGCGCTTACATTCTAAATGATTCCCAATTCAAGCTTAGTTTCAAGTAAGTCCATCAACTCTAACTCTTCTAAACTTACAAGAATAAAAGGAACAGAAGGATCAGATGGCGGTATACTAAACTAAAGAAGACAAAAGTCTTAATCATTCTACGGTATATGATAAGATCCTATAAGCACCTTGCAGTATATAAACTCATCTTCCTAATGTCAACCGAACAAATCCATCTTAAATCCTCTAATTACACAACAACTCCCAATACGCAAAGTACTTAAAATTCATACTCAAACTAACCTAAATAAGAAGTCAATCACAAATCCCAATGTTACAAAATGCCTAGGTCATCAACAAACTTAGGCTCTATTACCACCTGTAACGTCCCTACTCGGGATAGCACCTCAATCGAGGCACCACTTAGTTCAATCTTAAATTGAACCTAAAATACAAATCAATAGGCTCAAATTCAAATTTTCAAACTTATCAGAAATAGCAGTAGATTCCAACTTAAACAAACATGTCACAAGATAATAAATTCAAACCTTAAATAATCCTATAACATACAGCACATATACTAAATATATGTCACAAAATCTCAAATTCAACTTATCAGAAGCAGCGGAATTTCAAACTTAGCAGACTCGTCAATCCACTAAGTAATTTCCATGATTCACATTCTTACATGACAAAATATTTACATTCCTTAAGTTGTCCACATCAACATGACATATCATAGCGTCTTGAGTCCATGCTTAGCAATCAGATGATTTCCATTTATACATTCAACGCCTGATCTATTACAAAACTTTCATGTCCTGCTTGGAGTATAATCCTTCACTTAAACCCTGTATGAGAGAATCAATATAAACCGAGGGGGAGGGTTAAGTTTGAAGGACTTAGTGATGGATAACAGTAACCATAACAATAGGGTCTGTCGAGGAAGAATCAACTCAATAGATCGGAATTTTACAATTAACAAGTATATATCAAGAAACAAGCAATAACAAGTTAAGCAAATAGGAAACTCTCATTCCTTATTGCTTCATGAATAATTTCAAATGAGCAAGTGACATGTACGATCAAGAAAACCTGACTAACATATGCAGTTCAACAAAACCAACTCGACATGCATATCAGGGCAATTCTTATTCCAATCACTCAGCCATATCCAAACGTGGCAACTTGACGCACAAAAGATGCCTAGGAGTATCCCTAGCACATAAATGAGACATGGTAGATGTATAGGAGTATCCCTAGCACGTCACTAACAGACGATAGATGCCCAGGAGTATCCGTAGCACATCACTAACATACGAATGATACATAGGAGTATCCCTAGCATATCACTGACAAACAAATGATACCAAGAGTATCCCTAGCATATCACTAAGAAATGATAGATACCTAGGAGTATCCCTAGCATATCACTGACAGGCGGATGATACCTAGGAGTATCCCTATCATATTACTGATGAACGGATGACACTTGGGAGTATCCCTGGCATATCACTGACAAACGATAGATACGTAGGAGTATCCCTAGCATATCACTGACAGACGGATGATACCTAGGAGTATCCTTAGCATATCACTGATAGATGGTAGATACCTAGGAATATCCCTAGCATATCACAGACGATAACAAATTGAGCCGATAACAGTATGGACAGATAATAGATAACAATCGAAGGTTCTTGGCGCCAGAAAAAATAGGTACAACTCATGTAGAGTACAATAAGAATTAACCCTCACAGGGGTACAAGTGTCAAGTAACAACTAACAATTGAACACGCGAGCAAGAACAATTGCAATAACAAGAACAAGTACTTAAGCGAGTGCGATTTCAACAATTGAGAACAGTCAATACAATTAAGTTGAACCCACACAGGGGTTATTCCACAAGAACAAATATATATAAACAAGGCTAGAATGGTAGATCCTCACCTCTATAATCTCAGAAAACTTCAATCATCGTTAGCAGTCTATTGATCCGTAGGTCCCAATTTTGCATCACCTAATTCAGAAGAATAGGTATACAATCAAAATCTCTGTTCAACTCTAATAATCCTTAAATAATTACAATTAAATCAATAATAGTCCAAAATCACCAATTTAACTGATTAACTTGATAGGTTTTAGGTCTAAACGATGGTGCGACCCAAAATGGGTAATAAAGTCAATTATTTCCAAAATAGTCTCGATTTCATGTCAGGTCTAATAACTGAGCATAAATTAGTTCTTAATTCCATATTTAACCTTATATCGGTATCCCAAATCAAAATAAACGGTCCAATTTCTATCGCTTAGTTCCAAATCCATAAAATCCACAAGTTTGGGTTTATAATCCTTCAATTAACTCAATAAATCCCAAGGTTATCATTTTAATTCAAATTCAGGTTCACTAGCTCATATAAATAGCCCATGCATATCACATGCAATTCCAAATCATACATCACTTCATCATTCTCTTGCCATATTACAAGATTCGAAAATGTTTAAACGATACAAAATAGTACAAAAAACTTAATCTTTAAACCCCATATTACCTAAATTTGCTTATCGAGGCCTTGAAATCATGAACCAGGTGTACCATTGCAATCATCGAGCCGAGGAGAAGAAACTATCTTCCCGTCGCATCGCACCGCCACCGGAATTACTCACCACTACATCGTTCTGCTCGTCTCTACAAGGTAAAACCAATGCCCAAAATAATTTCACCAACTGCTGCCGGGAATGCTGTCAATCGAAGCCTCAAAGTGGCTATACCAACGTGCACCGCTGCATCGGTTTCTTTCAATTCCTTCATTGTTGGTGGCCGGAACTGAAAATTGAAGCCACTAACTTCTTACTTGAGCTGAACCAAACACGAATCACTACCCAGAAACTAGGTTCAGTTACCGGCTTCCTTGTGACCACCACCTCCACCATACGCCACCTTGGTCTTAAATTTCTTGGTGAGCTGCTTGTGGCTTGGCTACAAATTTCTTATATATGTGTTCCTTGATTAATGGAAAAGACGATGGCAAGGTTGGTTTGGTGTATAGCTGGCTGCCGGTGAAGAATCACCGGAGGAGGAGCTTCGGTTGCACGGAGGAGAAAATGAAGAAGAAAGGTGGAAAAATGAAGAAGAAATGTTGACCAACTTATTTAAATCTAATTTTCTAAAATTACAATTTAGCCCTAAAAGTTTTCCTCTAGCCTTCAGTTAGGTCCTCCAAGGTTTCCAAACCTTTCATTTCAGCTCAAAACTTGGTAGTGCGTAAATTTGACCCCTTTGACCCAAAATAATTACCATGCAACCCCAAAACTTTCCAAGTTTGGTTCAATCCAATTTTCTCAAATTGTAAATTGACCCCAAAACTTCTCATCTTCTTGCAATCAAGTCCTTTTTATTTATTTTCCAAGCCTTAAAATCTGACCAATCAATATCTTAATTTCTAAATCCTTATTTCTCAAAAATATGGAATTTTAGGGGTGTTACAAAAGTAGTTTTGTGGGCCCTTTAAATAATAATTTCATAATTATAATTAAATCGTATAAAAAATTACTTTTCAAAAAATTTCATAGTTATGGAAATTAATAAAATATTCTTGGAACGTCAACCTAACACAACAATAAAAAAATAAATAAACCACAGGTTAAAGGAAAATCATAATATGAAAAAAGTGAAAATAAATATAAATTTTGGTTTACCACAAAATCTAGACTTCGAATTCCTTTTGTAAATTAACCTACTCATAAACATAAAAATTTATTAGTATTAGTGAATCATATAAATATTACAAAATACATGCATAATAAAAAAATTAAAATTTAACCCGCCAAGCAAATGATCGTATGGAGGCAAAGAAAAAAGAAAGAAATATTGTTGTATCTTTAAATATTAGTGTAACTCATGTTAGGTAATTTTTAGTATATACTACTTGTAGGGATTATGAGCTTAGGTTAAGGAAATTAACTTAATCAAAACAATAAATTATGGAATAAAATAAATTTAGAGAATACTAAATTAACGTAAAATGTTTTGGTCTAAACATAGAGAGAGTTATAGAAATCTTACCATTTCAAAAAATGAAAAATGTCAAAACTACTTTCCAAAATTAATGCCTAAGTTTATGAAATACAAATTTAAATATTTAGCATAAATATGTCAATAACTAAATTTACGTACTCAAATTAACCATTTATATAATAACTTAACATTTATTATATATATATATATAGAGAGAGAGAGAGAGAGAGAGAAAGAGAGGAGTAGGAGTTTTTTGTCAATAAAAAAAGTTAACAAAACAGAAATAAAAGTTTGTTCTTAGATGATTAAAGGCAACAACGGTTGTACCATACTTGTCAAGATTTTAAAATTTCTTAATATATACAATCTCAAAGTTAATTACATTTTAAATAAATTAGCCATCATTTATTTTATTTGAAATAACTATGTTACCTTAATAATGTGGTTCATAATCTAATTCGAACCAATAATATAAACATAGTTGTTTCCTGTGTAAATTATAATTGGATCCATAAAAGTGTAAATATTAAACATATAAAAAGTAATAAAATTACTTTTGAAAAAATCATTGGAAAATAATTTTACATACATAAACTAATATATATATATAAATATACATATATATATGTATATGGATATATATTAAGGACTTACCATCATTAGATGTGGTGTTACCAATAAATCAATTAATAGAGTGTTGATCTATTACTAATAAAATAGCGGACCAGATCTCCTGCTCCATCTCTTGCTGCATTTAGGAGATGCTGCCACATGTGAAATTAACAGAAAGCCTTTAACGGGAGAGTGGAATACCATTTGTCACTCAATGAAGGAAAGTTCTCTTATTATCTAAAATTAAAGAAAAACAAGGAAAGGAAGAAACAAATGGAGAAGGAAAGGTTTTGCACCTCTACAAATTGTGAAGAGAAACATAAAAAAAAGGAGGAAAAAGGTAGATAGTATACTCCATTCAAGTTGTTGGCAATTTGCGGTGTTTCGAAAATTTCAATTCCCACACATCGGTGGGTCTTCTTTTTTCTTTTCCTTCTAATTACATCTACATATATACATTTGTCTTATTGTGTTCATCCTTCCTGTAATTATAGAATGCATCTAGATTTTTTTTAATAGTTATTAGATACAACAATACAAAGCAGGACATATATTATAAAATAAGTCCTGCGCACTGAGGTGATTGGTGAAGGGAATATAATTTGCTGGAAATTTGAGTTTGGTGGCTTGAGAAATTAGTTTTCTTGGTGGCTTTTGAGATTTCGTTTGAGCTTGGTGGCTTCTAAAATGTCATTTGACAAAATGAAAGATAAATGAATAGAAAAAGATCAAATAAATGCATGCTTGAATTATAGTTGTGAATTCATTAATCTGATCCCAAAGAACTCATTTTCTGAATTCATTTTGAAAGCTAGTGTGTGGTGGTGCTCTTGTATATATATTTTTTAAATGTTCAGAAACTCAATAACTAAGATACCAATTATTATTTAATTTGATACAGTAATTATAGATGAAACTATCTATTTTCTCTATTTCAATTCAATGATTTTAAATTTTATTTATAATAAATTTGTTCTTACACTAACTTTGTTTTATTGATTTCAGATTTTATTTGTATCCCACAAGTAATGGATGTCAATAATTGTGATGATCTTACTTCACGTCGTAAGTTAGAATTTTTCGGTGATGAGGTGAGTAAGGAAGAAGAAGATTTTCAGAATGGTAGTGAAGAAAATCTCATAATTGAACATCACTCGATCATTTCGGAGGAGAAAATTCCAAAAATTGGTATAGAGTTTGATAGTGTAGAAGTTGCTTTTAAATTTTATAATGAATATGCAAAGGTGGCCGGATTTAGTGCTAGAAAACACATAGTTCATAAAGATATCAGTGGGAGGATCGTTGATAGGTCATATTGTTGTGCATGCCAAGGTCATAGATAGAAAGATGAAAGAGATGTTAGTGTTAAGTCTCATTGTCTGGAAACAAGAAAAGGTTGTTGTGCAATGATGATGATTAATGCTCGCTATTCTGGCAAGTATAAGGTTGTCAATTTTGGAGCTAAGCATAATGGTCATGATTTGGTGAGTCCAAGTAAAACTCATTTGTTGAGGTCCTATAGAACTATTATTGTTACACAAGCATCACAAGCAGATGATATAGATAGCTTAGGAATAGCACCGAGATCAAGGTTTACCTTAATGGCTAAACAAGCATGTGGACATGAAATATTGGGTTTATCTTTGAAGATTATAAAAATTATTTGCGTTCAAAGAGAACTGTGCAAATGAAAATTGGTGATATTGGTGGCGTACTTGAATACTTGCAAGAAAGGCAACTAGATGATCCTAATATCTTTTATGCAATTCAAGTTGATGAAGATGATTTGATAGCTAATATACTTTGGGTTGATGCACAGATGATGGATGACTATGCTCATTTTGGTGATGTGGTATGTTTTGATACAACTTATAGAAAAAATGAAGAAGGTTAACTATTTGCTCTTTTTGTTGGTGTAAACCACCATAAGCAAACCATTGTTTTTGATATAGCATTACTATATGGTGAAACTACATCGATATTTATTTGGTTATTTGATAATTTTTTTAGAGCCATTGTTGGTTGTGTTGTGCAAAATAAATAATGCAAACAATTACGTAAGTGCACGTGTCACAACAAGTAATAAAATGATGAGAAGAGTGTCGATCCCACGAGGAACTAAATTATTCGCTACTAATTATTAATTTATCACACACTTGTTTTATTCAAATAAAATCAATTAAATAAGAATTAAAACTAAACTAATAAAAATAAGAAAAAAGGTACTGATTAAGATTTCTATCAGGATATACAAGCCTAGAATTATGATTTCATCAATCGAATAAGTTGATTACATAATTTTCTCCCTATAAAATTAATAACAGGTTATTAGTCTCGAGTCTTATGCAATTATGAGGTTCTTTCGAATTACCCACAATCAAATCCCTAATTTATTCAATTCAATATATTCCTATGTGAATTAACTAAATTATGAATAAGGTTGTACCACTCAACTAACTCCCTAGGGCAAGTAGGTATATTCATATCCTACTCACAAATTAATTAGTTCATCAATTTGAACAATTAATCCTAAGGTTTCTATTGTCAATCAATCCCTAGATTTTCTTTTCCAAGACTCCTCTAGGGTTTAAAGATGCATTTGACTGTTGATCAGGCAATCAAAATAGAAAAAACACACAATAGAAGAAATAACTTTAAGCGTATTAATTTCATGGAAGAAAAATCATGTATCAATTTATTCAAAAGAGTCCATCATAATCCTAGAGTAACGAATTAGTTCATGATTCAATTGTCAAACAAAACATGAATGAAACAAAACATCGTTTCAAATCCAGAATTAAAAGCAAAATCAAAGGGAGAAGAATAAACTCTATTCCTAGATGAATCTGATCTCCACTTTGTCCTCCTCTGAATCTTGAATTCTCGTGAAGCTTCTGATCTCCAAAATAGAAAATTCCACCTCTCTCCGAAGTATCTGAGAGACCTATTTATAACTACTTGAAAGAGTCTTCTAATTTGAATAAGACTCAAATAAATAAAAACTCTTCTGCCCTTCTTTGATAATGACGTGTCATCCAATCAGCATTCTCACCAACTTGAGTCAATTTGTCCTACTTTGCAATTTCACCATTTGTATTCCTGCAATTCCAATATTTTCATCAATTAGCAAGGGAATTATAACTTTAAAACTAGAAAATTATTTTTTAAGTCCCAAATATGATATTCAAATTAAGACTAATATTGACTTAACAAATACCCCCAAACTTAATATGTTGCTTGCCCTCGAGCAATGCAAAGAAAAGACTCAAGGACACTCAAAGAAAAACAAATCAACACAAAAATGCATATACAAAAACATCACTTCTTTTTGCTACTCTCAAAACTACTTCAAAGCTATGCTCGTAGTCAACCACAATTGCGATATGATTTTACTATGCACAAATAAGCAGATACAATGTTCAAATGAATCCCCTGTGTATGTGTGTGCTTTCTCTACAAGTAGTTATTGGCAATTCGGATTAATTTATATACAAGTGCAAGACTATACTCTAATACTCCATAAGTTTGCTTTTCATCTCTATCTCCACTAATGTAAAATGTAGAATACACTCAATAATGGATCATTTAGGACTTGCATAGCTTGTAATGTAGGCTTGGGTAAAGGTAGGAAAAATATGGATAATACTGACTCAATACCCACATCACTTGTTAATCATCACCTCTTAATTCTCCCCAAACTTATTGAATAGTACTTCTCAATTTCTTTCTTTCTTCTTCCCCCCCCTTTTTTTTGACGGTGCTTATGCCACTATGCACACATTTGTGTGCATGAGGCCTTATCTACACCTTTTTTTCTAAAGAAATAAAATCAAACTCATGGGCACTATACTGCTTGTTCCCATTTCAAATAGATCTAACAAGTAATTGTGGGATTTATTTGGTGGGATTATGTTTCTAGATTGGTTGTTGAATTAGTTGTCAGTTGAAAAGGATATTAAAAATAGGCTCAACAAGGGACCCAAGGGATATAATATCATTTGGTAAGCTTGAAAGGCTCAAATGGGTCAAAAATAGCCTAAGTCGTTTCCTTTAATTGAGTGTTTTCTAGGATTTCGCTTTGATAGGGAATGAAACAAATTCTAGAGTTTAAAGTATTACCTATGTAACTCATGCATAAATGTCCTCTAAATTAGCTAATAACTAGAAGTGAGAAAGAGAGTGCTCAAAAATAGGGGATATCATCCTAGCATTGCTTCAACTTAAAGTGCACAGTTCCATCATCACACAAGTATAATTTTTCATGAAACATAATATTAAAGGAGTAATATCTTCATTGATTTAAGAAGATTAATTTTTGCACTTGCAAGATATCGACTAAATTATTGAACCCTAATCAAAATCAAGAAAACAGAAAATAAAAGGACACAAAGGACTAAAAATTGAAGTACAAAGCACCCCCTAAACTTGAGATGTACTTTGCCCTCAAAGTACTAATACTACCCTGAAAGAGAAAGCAAGAAAATAAGAGACACTAATATGGAAAAAATAAGAATAAAAAAAAATACAATTAAAAATAAAAATAAAGATAAAATAAAAAAAAATACTCCCTGATTAATCATTGGTGTCATCATCTTCCTCAGCCTCCAGGCAGTGGCGAATTTACTATTTTTTTATATATATTTTTATATTTAAAATAATGTATATATAATATTTTGACCCCACTTGTTAATAAAATGACCCCAGCACAGTTGGTTGTTGGCTGGGATGTAAGGTGAAGGGGCGCTGGATGGTCATGAGTTCGAGTCTACATTGTTGAACCCGCCCTTTTATTTTATTGTCGAGTTAAGTAAAAACTGAGGCCAAAACAATTTATTAATAAAATGACCCCAGCACACAGTTGGTTGTTAGCTAGGGGATAAGATCATGGGGTGCTGGATGGTCACATGTTCGAGTCTCCATTCTTCCACCCGCCCCTTTATTTTATCAATTGTAGAGTTAACTAAAAATTGGGGCCAAAACGACGTCGTTTTAGCCCCTTGAAGCTGGAAAAAAGAAGAAGATAAAAATGGCCAAAAAACAACAAAACAGAGCGGTCCCCCACTCAGCCCCACTTCAACTTATTCTCTCTATTCTCCTGTCTGAAAGCAGCAAAACAGACACAGAGCCCCAAGATTCTTTTTTTTTTTTTTTTAATATTAGCCACCACCACTTGGGATCTAAAAATAATATTAAAGGCCAAAGCAATGTAAGTTATTTGCTTTTCTTTTGTTTATTTCTTGATTTTTGTATTAGAAAAGTTAGGGTTTTTTTTTTTTTAAATTGTTAACTTGTTTAGCTTTTTGTATGTGAATATTTTAACTGCTAATATGTTAGTAATCATTATGTAAATGATGATTATTGCATTAAATAATAAAAGTTAGGATTTTTTTTTAATGGGTAAAAAAAAGTTAGAGTTTAATCAATTAAAATTTAGGATAAATTGGTAATGTTTTATTAACTTTTTGCATATACATATTTTAATTGTTAACTTGTTATTAATTGTTATGTAATTGATGACTATTGCATTAGATGAAAAAGTTAGGATTTTTTTTTAATGGGTAAAAAAAAAGTTAGAGTTTAATCAATTAAATTTAGGATAAATTGGTAATGTTAATTTATTAACTTTTTGCAATTTGCATATGCATATTTTAGTTGTTAACTTGTTATTAATTGTTATGTAATTGATGATTATTGCATTAGATGAAAAAGTTAGGATCTTTTTTAATGGGTTAAAAAAAAGTTAGAGTTTAATCAATTGAAATTTAGGATAAATTGGTAATGTTAATTTATTAACTTTTTGCACATGCATATTTTAATTGTTAACTTGTTATTAATTATTATGTAATTGATGATTATTGCATTAGATAAAAAAGTTAGGGTTTATGGTTAGAATTTAGAAATTGTGAATATTTATGAATTATGCATTATGAAAGAAATATTAAATTAACTGTACTTAAATTTATTTTACAGTGTTCACATGTTGATAGATAAGTTTTTCAGTTGAATTTCGATGTTTGGAGGCTCTACTTTGTCTTCACATAATTTGCCTCTCTTTCAAGAAAGTATCAATCAACCGGAAGATCCGCCTTGCAACGATAATTTGAGATCACAATTACTTGAAAAACAAAGTCAAGGAGTTGATTTAGACTCTTTAAAGGCCGATCCCACAAAAAGATTACCAATTTTGAAATATCACTCGAATGATCGTGATACAGTAAGAAGATCATATATTCAAAAAGGTCCTTGTCAACCACGAAATCACAATTTTCCACAAACTGAAATGTCTGGTGTGATGCGTCGATTTAATCATAAGTGGTTCGATATTTATCCTGATTGGTTGGAATATAGTGTATCATCAGATGCAGCCTTTTGCCTTGTTATCTATTTAAGGATGAAGATGTACATCAACGTGGGGGAGATGCATTTTCAACTAACGGATTTTGGGCTTGGAATAAAAAGGAAAGATTTGCTACTCATATCGGTAGGCCTAATAGTGATCATCACAAATCAAAGAAGAAGTGTGAAGATTTGATGCAACAGAGTAAATCCATTCAAATAGCTTTGGATAAGCAATCAAGCCAAGGTAAGTTGGAGTATTGGATACGTTTAACTGCATCGATTAAAGCTGTGAGATTTCTTTTGGGTCAAGGAATGGCATTTCGAGGTCATGATGAAAGTGCATTATCGTCAAATAAAGGTAACCTTCTTGAACTTTTGAGATACTACACAAAAAATTGTGAAAAAGATGTTGCTGCAATATTGAGAAAAGCACCAAAAAATAATCAGCTCACTTGTCCAACAATACAAAAAGAAATTATACGTGCATGTGCTATGGAAACAACTAAGGTCATCATAGAGGATTTAAATGGTGATTACTTTAGTATACTTGTTGGTGAGTCCCGTGATATATCGTGTAAGGAGCAAATGGCTCTTGTTTTGCAATATGTTGATATGAGAGGATTTGTAATGGAGCGATTTATTGGGATTCTTCACATTCATGATACTAGTGCTTTATCTCTAAAAGAAGGAGTTGCTTCATTGCTTGCTCAACATTCATTAAGTATATCATATATGCGTGGTCAATGCTATGACGGAGCAAGTAACATGTAAGGTGAATTTAATGGACTTAAAGCTTTAATTCAACGAGAAAATAGGTCGGCTCATTCAGTTCATTATTTTTCTCATCAACTTCAATTGACTCTTGTTGGGATTAGTAAAAAATGTGACGAAGTTGCTGGAGTTGTTAACTTAGTTTTAGTTGTGATAAATGTGGTGGGAGCTTCTTTTAAACGTAGAGATGAGCTTCAAGATGCACAAATTCTCCAAATCCAAAAGGCATTTGAAATGGGTGAGCTTCAGACTAGTAGGGGTCTACATCTTAGGTCTTGCAAGACCAGGTGATATTCGTTAGGGATCTCATTTTAAATCTTTTGTTAACTTCATTCTATTGTTTGATTTAATAATTGATGTGCTTGACATTGTTGGTACGGATGCAGACTCATCAGATGAAAAATGGAAAGTGCGTGGGCTTGTTGATGCTTGTCTAAAATTTGAATTTGTTTTCATGTTGCATTTTATGAAGAATATTCTCAGCATCACAAATGAGCTCAGTTTAGCTTTACAAAGAAGGGAACAAGATATTGTAAATGCCATGTTGCTTGTTTGAGTATCAAAGAAATTGTTGCAAAAGACAAGAGATAGTGGATGTGATTCACTTATTGGTGAGGTGTCTGAATTTTGCATCAAACATGATATTGAGATACCTATATTTGATGATCTCTATGTCTTTTCGGGAAGATCAAAGCGAAGAGTTGCTGAGTATACGGTTTTATATCATTACTGTGTTGAAGTATTTTATAAAGTTATCGATTGGCAACTTCAGGAATTAAATAATCGATTTAATGAGGTAACATCTGACTTACTTCATGGTATGGCTTGTTTATCTCCATCTCAGTCATTTGCCAGTTTTGATATAGAAAAATCATGAGATTGGCTGCATCATATCCTAATAATTTTAGAGAATATGATTTAGTTGAGCTTCGTTGTCAGCTTGAGAATTATATAATTGATGTGAGTTCTGAGGATATAAGATTTTCTTGTGTGAACAGAATTAGTGATCTATCCAAAAAGTTAGTTGAGACAAAGAAGCATTTGGTGTATCCTCATGTGTATCGACTTGTGAAATTTTCGTTGCTTTTGCCGGTCGCCACTGCAAGTGCAGAGAGAGCTTTCTCAGTGATGAAATTTATCAAGACTGATTTGCGGAACCGAATGGATGATGACTTCCTTAATGATTGTTTAATAACTTATAAAGAAAGAGATGTATTTATGAGCATTTCAGATGATGATATTATGACAACGTTTCAGAATATGAAAACTCGTCGAGGACAATTGGATTAATGTATTTAAATTTTATTTTTATTAAATATTAATTATTTTGAATTTATTTTTTATTAATATTTTGACCACACTTACCTAAATTTTTGGATACGCCACTGCCTCTAGGGGTGGAACTGCAGCAGTAGGAAAATCAAAGTGTGGCGGGTGTGGAAAGGTAAGATAATCCTTAGGTAGAATGTTATGATATTGCGCCAACATCGTATACCATTGTTGTTGAGTGTCAAGACATGGTTGGCGATGCTCCTCTGTAGCTTGCTGGTTCGTCAATAATTATCTCATCATATTCTCCAACATATCTAGACGTTATGGTATGGGTCGATGGCGGTTCTGATGAGTTGGATCCTCTTGATGTGGTCGTGGAGCTTTTCTTGATTGATCATCATCAATTATCTGTTCAGGAAGTAGTAATTCCTCACTTGGATCCCATTGAACCATTGCTGCAACGCATAACTCTAAGATCAAATGTGGACATACTAAACTATCTCATATTCCACCTGGTGATGCCTTCTGAATAGCTGGATTAATAATAGTCCGATATCAATAGGGATCATCTGATATATAGCATATAACAAAACGGCTCGCTCCCTAGTGACATCGCTGTAATGGGAAACTGGTAACAAACGGGCACAAATGAATTTGAACCAATAGTGGATATATGGGGATATCCTGCCCTCGAGAAGTGCATATACTGATTGTTACCTCCTGTCTTCCACTCGACAGTTTGACTGCATATATGATTTTTCACTTCTTCCATATTTATTTCTGTAGTTAGGAATTGCTGGAACTCATCATCACTGTCAATGTTAGGTGTCTCAAAGATTTCATTAATAGCTTCCCGAGAGAATGACATCTGTTTACCTCGAACAAATACTGTATCTCCAGTAGTGAATGCTAAATTTCTATAGAACTCCCTCACAATTGGTATGACTGCAGCCTTTGGGGTGCTAACAAACTTTTGCCAACCTCTTCGTATTATAATTGGGCTTCTAGTAGGATCACGGCGTGAGTGCTCCCTTAGTCCTCTTTCCCTAACAAAGGGTCGATGCATGGTGACTTGTGAATATAGTATCTCTGCCTCTACTGAAACAAATCGGGTGGTATCAAAAGTTGGTCGTCTACTGCTAGAGGCCTCTGCCTTGTTTATTTTCCTGCTTGCTTTAGGTGCCATCTCACTACTATTCTAATTCACAATTTTTGCAAAAATCAAACAATATCATTCCAAATTGTCAATAATAATGTTAATAAAGCCTCAATCCAAAATCTTGAAAGAATTAACCCTTTTTCACCAAATATATCCATCAAACTAAATTTCAATTTTCTTAAGACAATTCAATTCTCTTTTCAATAATGATCTCAATATGCCACAATATTATGCTGAGTATTACTTGATAATACTTAACGAATATTTCCAAATAATGCCCAAGAATCCATTATCTAAGCTTTCAACGATGGCAAGATGAAACTTAGTAATTTCTAAATGTTAGATCAATGTCATACTAAGTTTTAGCCTAATCAAACAATATGGTGGCAAACTCACACAAACCCACAAGATTTGCATATAAATCACTTGTTTTTCCAACAATCAATCATATTCCACAAAATTCAAGTAAATAATCCCAAAACACTTAAATCCAAAGAAAGTTTATGCAAGAAACAAAGCAAACAACCTATTATGAGTGTTAGAAGTACCAAGAAGTGTAGCCCAAGAGAGATGAAGAATGTTGAGTTCGTCGGCGGAGGGTTACTGGTAGTAATGGCGGTTGCCGGCAGCGGTTTGTTGGTGGATATGGTGATGGTTGGTGGTGGCTGGGGAGAATGGGTAAGGTAAATGGGTTTTGTAGTTTGGAAAAAAAAGAGAGAATGAGGAATGGGAATGAGGGAATGAGGGTTTTGTTTTTTGAAAAGAAAGAAAATGGAGAGAGGGGAATGGCAGACAGAACAAGGGTATTAAATTTTTATTTTTTATTTTTTAATTGCGACCTGCGCCTGGGTGCAGAGCATTCTACCATGGGCAGAACATGCATTGCGCCCCAGCGCAGAGCATTCTACCTTGGGCAGAACACTCATTGCGCCTGGGCGCAAAAATCATGCGCCTCGACGCAGAGCATTCTGGAACGAGCATAATTTTTTTACGCCCTTGCACAGAGGCGCAAATAATCCACGTCCAGGGGCAAGGCTTTCTGGAATCCAGCCACGCCTTGCGCCGATGGGCGAAAATATTGAGCCCTGGCGCAAAGCTTTCTGTTTTGGGCTGTAAGTTTTACGTCCGTGCGCCTGGGTGCGAGAGTTTCACGCCCTGGTGCAACACTATTGCCTTGCAATTTTTTTTTCACACACAAATGAAAAAAATTAAGCACTACATCATAGACAAATAAAAAGAAAAATAAACATTACAAAAGTAAAAATAAAATTTAGGTTGCCTCCCAATAAGCGCCTGACTTATAGTCATCGATTTGACTTTATCATGCATTATTCAACATCAACCAAGGTGAGCGTGGATCATTGGCGATCAAAATTGCCTTCCCAATAGTGCTTGATTCACTGTCCATTCACCTTGAATCTTCTATTTGTTCCTTCATCTTCTAGCTTCACGGCTCCATATGGAAAAACTTCAGTGATACGAAATAGCCATCACCAACGTGATTTGAGTTTTCCTGGAAACAACTTCAAACGAGAATTAAATAACAAAACATATTGTCCAGGTTCGAAATAACGCTCTAAAATTTTTCTATCATGCCACTTCTTTATCTTTTCCTTATACAACTTAGCATTCTTATATGCTTGCATTCTGAATTCATCTAATTCATTTAACTACAATAATCTTTTATCCCCCACAACTTGAGAGTCAAAATTCAATTTTTTTATAGCCCAATAAGCATTATGTTCCAATTCTACTGGCAGGTGGCATGCTTTCCCAAGCACTAATTTATAAGGTGACAACCCAATGAGAGTTTTATAAGCTGTCCTATATGCCCACAATGCATCATCTAATTTCTTAGACTAATCTTTTCTAGTAGCACTTACTGTTTTCTCCAAAATTCTTTTAATTTCTCTATTTGATACTTCGACTTGACCACTATTTTGTGGATGGTAAGCTGTGGCAATTTTGTGTTTAACTCCATATTTATCTAATAGAGCATCAAAATATCTATTACAAAAATGCCTTCCTCCATCATTAATAATAGCTCTAGGTGTACCAAAACGAGTAAAAATATTCTTTTTCAAAAAGTTTGTTACAACCTTAGAGTTATTAGTTGGTAAAACGATAGCTTCCACCCATTTCGAGACATAATCAATTGCCACAAGAATGTATAGATTCCCAAAGGATGGCACAAAAGGGCCCATAAAATCAATACCCCACACATCAAATAACTTAACTTCTAATATTACATTTAGAAGCATCTCATTTTTCTATAAATACTTCCTACTCTTTGACACCTATCACAACATGCAACAAAAGCATAAACATCTTTAAATAAGGTAGGCCAATAAAACTTGACTGAAAAACCTTTGTTGCAGTGCTATCACTTTGATAATGACCTACATATGGGGATAAATGGCAATGCTCCAGTATGCTCTTCACTTCTTTTTCTGAGATACAACGCCTAAGTATTTGGTTTGGACAAATTCTAAATAGGAATAGCTCGTCCCAGACATATTTCCTCATTTTTGAGAAAAAATTCTTCTTTTGTTGAGAGTTAAGTTTTGGAGGAAATATTCCATTAACTATATAATTTACCAAGTCTACATACCATGGAACCCCTTTCTCTTCTACTGCATATAACTGCTCATCTGGGAATGTTACTTTGATCATTGTCTTCTCATTTACAATTTATGTACTTTCTAACCTTGACAAGTGATCAACAATTTGATTTTTTGAGCCTTTCTTGTCTTGAATTTCCAGATCAAATTCTTGTAGCAACAACACCCATCTAATTAGTCTTGGATTGGCATCTTTCTTTTTCACTAGATATCTGATAGTTGAATGGTATGTATATACTATTACCTTGGTTCCTACAGAATATGAGCGAAGCTTATCGAATGCAAATACTAGAGCCAATAACTCCTTCTCTGTGGTGGTATGATTTACCTGCTCATCTATTAGTGTTTTGTTAGCATAATATATTGAATGAAAGATCTTCTCCCTGCGCTGGCCTAAAACAGCACCAATAGCAAAGTCACTAGCATCACACATTAGTTCAAAAGGTAAGTCCCAATCAGGCAAAACAATAATAGGTGTAGAAACAAGTTTCCTTTTTAATAAATTAAAAGCCTTAAGACATTCATCATCAAATTTAAAAGGTACATCTTTTTCTAGCAGATTACATAGGGGTTTAGAAGTTTTAGAGAAATCCTTAATGAAACGCCTATAGAAACCTGCATGTCCCAAAAAACTACGAATACCTTTCATCGATGATGGGGGTGGAAGTTTTTCAATTGTTTCAATTTTTGCCTTGTCTACCTCAATTCCTTTGCTATAGACCCTATGCCCAGGAACTATCCATTCTCTTGCCATAAAATGACATTTCTCCCAATTTAGAACAAGGTTAGTTTCTTCACATCTTCTTAAAACAAGTGCAAGATTATTCAAACATTCATCAAAAGAATTTCCAAAAATTGAAAAATCATCCATAGATACCTCAAGGTAATTTTCTACCATATTAGTGAAGATTGCCATCATGCATTTCTGGAAAGTAGTCGGTGCATTGCAAAGGCCGAAAGGCATCCTCTGGAAAGCGAAAGTACCATACGGACAAGTAAATGTTGTCTTTTCCTAATCTTCCAGAGCTATGCCAATCTGATTGCATCCCGAATAACCATCTAAGAAGCAATAGTATTCCTTACCTACAAGTCTATCCAACATCTGATCAATGAAGGGCAGGGGGAAGTGATCCTTTCTTGTGGCTTTGTTCAACTTTCTGTAATCCATGCACACTCGCCATCTACTAACTGTCCTTGTTGGAATAAGTTCATTATTGTCATTCTTCACCACTGTCATGCCTCATTTCTTTGGTACACATTGCAGTGGACTTACCCATGAACTATCTGAGATAGGATAAATAATACCTACATCAAGCCACTTAATGATTTCTTTCTTCACTACTTCTTTCATTATGGGATTCAATCTTCTTTGATGTTCAATGGAGCCCTTTTGATTGTCCTCAAGTAGAATTTTGTGCCTGCAAAATGAAGGGCTAATTCCTTTAATATCTGCAATTGTCCATCCAAGTGCTTTTTTATGCTCCCTTAACACTCTCAACAACCTATCTTCTTGCTCATCAGACAACAAGGATGAAATAATAACAGGTAATGTAGATGAAATTCCCAAATAAGAATATCGTAAGTGATCAGGAAGAGGTTTTAATTCTAAAGTGGGTGGTTGTTCAATAGATGGCTTTAGCATTCCTGAGGAAGTGGACATATCCAAATCTTCAAATTTTGGGTGCTTGGTAATCTTAGGCGGAGCTTCTAGGAAATTTAGGAATTCCTGTATTTTAGCATCGTCAACATCAGCTAAGGCAAGTAGAGCTGCTTCAAGGGGGTCAGTGTTTTGGGTATTTTGAAAAATATTTCCTACAAGGCTATTTACAACACTAATTGCAAGACAATCATCAGAAGCACTGGGATATTTAATAGCCTTAAGAACATTAAATTTTACCTCTTGGTCTTGAACTCTAATGGTCAACTCACCTTTTTGTTCATCAATAAGAGCTCTACCTATGGCTAAAAATGGCTTGCCCAGGATAATAGGAACTTCGCAATCTTCCTCCATATCCTAAACAATGAAATCCGCAGGAAAAATAAATTTATCAACTTTAACCAAAATATCCTCAATTACTCCATTTGGACATGTGAATGATCTATCTACCAATTGAAAGTTCACACTTGTGGGTTTGACTTCTCCAAGTCCAAGCCTTTGATAAATGGAGAATGGCATCAAATTTATACTTGCTCCTAAATCACACAGTGCACGTCTAGAAAAGCGAGTTCCAATGGTACATGGAATTGTGAAACTTCCTGGATCTTTAAGTTTTGGTCGTAACTTCTTTTGAATAATTGCATTATATTCCTCTGTTAAAGCCACTATTTCAAACTTCCCAAAATGCCTTTTTCTGGATAAAATAACCTTCATAAACTTCACAGAACTTCAGTAAAAGGAATGTTAATTTGGAGTTTCTTGAAAACTTCCATAAAATGCTGAAATTGTTTGTCTAATTTCTATTTCCTAAGCCTTTGAGGAAAAGGAAGAGGTGGTGTGGTGGTTCTAGACTTAGTCTTCTGCTATAACTCCTCTTCTTTCTCAACTATTACTGGTTCTTCTGCTTCTTTTGAGACTTAAGGTGCCTTTTGAATTTCCTGCAACTCTCTTCCATTTCTTAGAGTAACTGTCTTGCAATGTTTTTTTATTTCTCATTTAGGATTTGTCTCAGATCGCTTGGCAAAGTTCCTTGCTATCTCATACTCAATGCATTAGCTAATTACCCCATCTGTGTTTCCAGTGTTCTGATTGAAGCTTATTAGTTTTGAATTGTTGCTTCCGTTTTTGTCATGAACTGCATAAACATCTCCTCTAATGAAGGCTTCTTTTCTTAAGTTGGTGGCTTTATCTATTGCTGAAAGCCTGGTGGTGGAAGTTTAGGAGCTGAAGATTGTCCTTGGTTGTTGCTCCATGAGAAATTGGGATGTTGTCTCCATCCAGGATTATAAGTATTTGAGTATAGATTATTTTGATTCCTGTTGAAGTTCCCAACAAACTGCACTGATTTCAAAGTATGTTGACACTGATCACTCGAATGTGCATCCCCACAATTATCGCAAGTAATAAATTGGCCTTCTACTGTTGGAACATGTTGTCCTGGCTAGGTTATAATACTTGCAAGCATGTCCATCTTCTTTGTTGAAGCTTCTAACTGTGCATTCAAAGATGTATCAGCATTTACCTCATAGATTCTTGCAGTTTTCTTTGGTTGAGTTAATCTATCAGTTGGCCATTGATAACTGTTTATTGCCATCTCTTCAAATAACTCAAATATTTCTCCAATCTTTTTCCGCATAAACGTACCTCTTGCAGCAACATCAACTATTCCTCTTATCTGTGCGGATAATCCATTGTAGAATGTTTGCACTTAAAGCCACTTTCTCAAACCATGATGAGGGCATTTTCTAAGCATCTCCTTGTATCTTTCCCATGCCTCATAAAGCGTTTCCTGATCAAATTGTACAAAAGAAGTGATTTCATTCCTTAACTTGACTATTTGTGATGGTGGAAAAAAGCTTAGCTAAGAAATTTTGTGCTAGACTCTCCTAAGTGGCAACAGATCCCGATGGCAAGGATGACAACCAACTCTTCGCTTTGTCCTTTAGTGAAAATGGAAATAACCTTAACCGGATTGCATCATTAGAGACTCCATTATATTTGAAGGTGTCACAAATCTCCAAAACGTTAGCTAAATGAGCATTTGGATCTTCTGTTGGAGACCCCCCAAACTGTACTAAACTCTGTATCATCTGAATGATAGCAGGCTTGATCTCAAAATTATTAGCCTGAACAAATGATTTAGCGATTCCAGTCTGAAAGCCCTAAATTTTTGGGATAGCATAATCACCCAAATATCCATCTTCTTCTGCTATCTCTGTAGTATCCTAGTTTGCTTGCTGAAGTGCCCATCTACGTCTTTGAAAAGTTCTCTCAATTTCTGGATCAAACGGTACTAATTTTGGCTCTTGATTATCTGGTTCCTGATTATCCTGCATATAATTGCAAGAATTACTGAAATGAATAAAAATAAATAAATAAATAAATAAAATAGATCTGAATTAAAACTTGGTGCTTAAAACTAATATTAGAATAAACAAAATAATTTTAGTTCCCCGGCAACGACACCGAAAACTTGTTGTTTGTGTTATGCAAAATAAATAATGCAAACAATTACGCAAGTGCACGTGTTGCAACAAGTAATAAAATGATGAGAAGAGTGTCGATCCCACGAGGAACTAAATTATTCGCTACTAATTATTAATTTATCACACACTTGTTTTATTCAAATAAAATCAATTAAATAAGAATTAAAACTAAACTAATGAAAATAAGATAAAAGGTATTGATTAAGATTTCTGTCAGGATATAGAAGCCTAGAATTATGATTTCATCAATCGAATAAGTTGATTACATAATTTTCTCCCTATGAAATTAATAACATATTTTTTGTCTTGAGTCTTATCCAATTACAAGGTTCTTTCGAATTACCCGCAATCAAATCCCTAATTTATTCAATTCACTATATTCCTATGTGAATTAACTAAATTATGAATAAGGTTGTACCACTCAACTAACTCCTTAGGGCAAGCAGGTATATTCCTATCCTACTCACAAATTAATTAGTTCATCAATTTGAACAATTAATCCTAAGGTCTTCTATTGTTAATCAATCCCTAGATTTTCTTTTCCAAGACTCCTATAGGGTTTAAAGATGCACTTGACTGTTGATCAGGCAATCAAATAGAAAAAGCACACAATCGAAGAAATAACCTTAATCGCTATTAATTTCATGGAAGAAAATCGTGCATCAATTTATTCAAAAGAATCCATCATAATCCTAGAGTAATGAATTAGTTCATGATTGAATTGTGAAACAAAGCATGAATAAAACGAAACATCATTTCAAACCCAGAATTAAAAATAAAATCAAATGGAGAAGAAGAAACTCTATTCCTAGATGAATCTGATCTCCACTTTGTCCTCTGAATCCCGAATTCTCGTGATACTTCTGATCTCCAAAATAGAAAAATCCGCCTCTCTCTCCAAAGTATTTGAGAGACCTATTTATAACTACTTGGAAGAGTCTTCTAATTAGAATATGACTCAAATAAATAAAAACTCTTATGCCCTTCTTTGATAATGACATGTCATCCAATCAACATTCTCACCAACTTGAGTCATTTGTCCTCCTTTGCAATTTCTCCAGTTGTATTCCTGCAATTCCAATTTTTTCATCAATTACCAAGGGAATTATAACTTTAAAACAAGAAAATTATTTTTTAAGTCCTAAATATGATATTCAAATTAATACTAATATAGACTTAACAACCATACCAAGAAAACAACCTAAAACCATCCTTATAGATCAACATGCAGCAATGGCATAAGCTTTAGTGACAAAGTGGCCAGTAACATGTCATCATTTGTGCATTTGGCACATATACCAAAATGCAGCAATCCATCTCAACAACATATTTGCATCCTTTACAAGTTTCTCTAAGGACTTTAGTGCATGTATTTATGATTATGAGGAAGAAGAAGAGTTTTTAAATTCGTGGCATGAAATGTTGGAAAAATATGGACTTCAAACTAATGAGTGGCTAGAAAGGATGTTTAGAATAAGAGAGAAATGGGCACTAGTTTATGGTCAACAAACATTTTGTGCAGATATGACAACCACTCAGCGCAGTGAAAGCATGAACAGTGTTCTTAAAAGATATATGAGTTACACACATAATTTGTTGCAATTTTTTCATCACTTTGATACATTAATTGATGATCGTTGGTATGAAGTGCTAAAAGTAGACTTAAGAAATAGTCAGAGTACACCAGGATCTTCTTTTCCAGTTGAAATTCTAAAGCATGTAGTTAGTATATATACCCATGAAGTGTTTGAATTATTTCAAGGCAAGGTGCACAAAGCATATGATTCTACTATGGAATTATGTAATGAGAGTGGAGAAATTTTTTAGTACAAAGTGAAGCCTTTTAGAAAGCATTAGTAGCACATTGTTATGTATGACTCATCTCAAAGTAAAATTTCATGTAGTTGCAAAAAGTTTGAGTTTGCCGAAATATTATGTTCGCATGCCCTTAAAGTGTTTTATTTAAGAAATATTGTCAAAATTCCTGAGTTGTATATTAAGAAGAGATGGACTAAGAAGGCAAAGAAAAAAGTAGTTGAAGCACAATCTTTGGGACTTGTGGTAGAGACAGTTGAAGCTATGAATGAAAAGGGTGAAAAGAAAATGATTGGAGTTAACTACAAAGAATTGTGTAGCTTAACTAATCAGTTAGCAACACGGGCTGCTTTAACTGTGGAGACATTTAGAATAGCAAAAATTGGTCTTCTGAAGATGATTGAAGAAGTTGATGCAAGTTTGAGAATAGAATAGCCGTGGGACCAACTCTTTGACCAAAATCTGTTTTACAAAAAAATATTTTATCTAGAGTTGTGGCAAAACAAAATTGCAGTTCTGAAGTATCTGATAAACAACCTCTTACATTGGTTGACGATAGAAACGCAAATGAAATTACAATAAAGGGGTGGAAAGGCAAAGAGAAGAAACTCATAAAATTTGGAAAAAGACCAAGGAGTGGATTGGAGAAGAGCATGCATAAAAAGAAGCGAAAGCATAATATAATCTCTTCACCAAATAATACAATTGTACACACTAAAAGTAGTGATCAGGTGTGTGTGTGTGTATATATATATATATTCTTTTTCATAGCATTACATGATTCTTTTATATTTATTTGGCTTGTTTGCTCTTAGATGTGACATTGTTTCCACTTTATAAATAATTAACTATGTAAATGCAGAATCTTTATAATGGGACAAATTATCTAAACATTGGAGTTGCCATTGATTCCATTTTATCACCTTCATTCTCACAGTTCTCGTAGGTTTTTAAATATAATTATATATTTCTAATTCTTATTTGAATTCAATATATTTCATCTTACTACGTCCTATATATTTTTCTTTTTCTTTTTTTTCTTTTGGCTTTTTGTAAAATAGGAATATCAAGTAGGTAGGTCTAAAGTAAGCATGGTTTATCCTACTAAAAGGCCTTTAGTATCACATGTGGAGCCATTCCAATATGCAGAGGTAACACATCTCTTGTCATAATATTATATTTTATAACAAAAAGTTGTTATAATAATTAATATTTTCTATTATTATATTGTAGATTTTGAATGCAGTTATTCATCAATAGCTTTATCATATTCCTTGTTATCCGAGAAAAGGCCAACATAGTAATACGAGCTTAACACAATTGCTGCAAGTATTGACACATATAGTTGAAAAGATATCATTGTATTTTGTTTTTAAGTACATGCCTAATATTTTTAGTTGTTCTTTACATGTAAAGCAACAACTAATCATGCCACGAGGAACTGAGAGGCTTCAGTTGGATAATTTCACACCTCAAAGCCAATGTGAGAAGGCTAACGATAGACATAATGATGTGCCTAAAGAGTGACTAGAAGAGCTTTAGTTGAATAATATTACACCTTAATTACTTGTATAATTTTTTTCTTCTTTTTGAAATAATATATTTGAATGGATATTGTTTGATTGATTAAAGGATTAGAAATAACATATTTAAATACTATTTGAATGGATATTGTCTGAATGCACTACTTTTTTAGCTTGCCAATATTCCTTCATATATACATTGATAACACAAAGTCACATTTTCAAATACTGAACATAAATGTACAGCCGTTCATATTAAAATACAAATTTCCACTACCTAAGAACTCAAACCTTATGCAACTCAACATTAAAACTCCTAGAATATGATAATAAAAATAGCACTAGCTAGCTAAGAAATGAATCCTCAACATTAGCTATCATTTCTTAACTTGCGACCTTACTGAAGAAGTGAAATAAAAGTTAAGCAAGCAAGGCCAATAAATTGTAAATAAAATTGATGAAACATGCACTAGAAGAATAGTTGATGCCCCACTAACTCAAACACAATTATTACAATGCTACCAGAAGCTCATGAAGATGAAATCAAGTTTATATTAGATGCCATTCATGCTTTAGACCCAAACAAAATTCAATCATACCACATTATTGGAAGCTATTTTTATATAAATAGAAATGAAAAACAATTTCTTCTAATATTTTCATAGATACTTGATAATGTTGAAAGAAATATCCATAGAGGTGAATATCTATTTTATAGGATTGGTGATGCGGGGGATTGAACCCCGTGCCTCTCGCAAAGCGAGCCCTCTACCATGTGAGCTACATCCCCTTTGAAATCTCAATTGCTATGTACTTGTAGCATATAATACAATAATTATCACACATATATGCACACATTGTAATTACTTGAAATTAGTAAATATAAATAGTCTAGTCAAAATGCCCAAAACTAAGAGTTCCCACAATGTGATTTATATTTTGAAGCTTAGAATTATAAGAATATTAGGCCGTTTGAAATTTGTTTTAATTGAACCATACCTATTTTTCCAATACATTTATGTCAAGAAACATCCGAACATGTAAACTTATGAAGAAAATGCCTAGAGACAGAGAGTGGCTCTACGGAAGGCCAAAGAAAGAAGTTTTTCTCTCAAATTGAGAAACTCTTTAACTCTAAATGGATGTTTTTGTATCCAATGTGTTTATAGCAAACTATCTGAAAATTTGGTGGGTTCTTTGACATTATCAACATTTCTATACCAAACTACAAAAACCCTTGGTCAAATTGCCCTTGTCCTTTATATTCCAAGTATTCCATAAAGTAACCTTCTACGTTAGTAAGTCTCAAAAACACTTGTTGGTATGTTCGTTATTGAGTTTTTGAACATAAAAACACAATAATAGTAATGAAAAAAAATGCAAGAGCACCACCACACACTAGCTTTCAAAATGAATTTAGAAAATGAGTTCTTTGGGATCAGATTAATGAATCCACAACTATAATTCAAGCATGCATTTATTTGATCTTTTTCTATTCATTTATCTTTCATTTTCTCAAATGAATTTCAAAAGCCACCAAGCTGAAATGAAATCTCAAAAGCCACCAAGAAAACTAATTTCTGAAGCCACCAAGCTCAAGTTTCTGGCAAATTATATTCCCTTCACCATGCCGCACAAGGTTTATTTTATAATCTATGTCCTGCTTTGTATTGTTGTATACAATAATTATAAGAAGAAAAAAAAAATTCTAGATGCATTCTATAATTACAAGGATGAACCCAATAAGACAAATGTATATATGTAGATGTAATTAGAAGGAAAAGAAAAAAGAAGACTCACGAATGTGTGGGAATTAAAATTTTTGGAACCCCGCAAATTGCCGGCAACTTGAATGGAGTATATTCTCTACTTTTTTTCTTCCTCTTTTTTATGTTTCTCTTCACAATTTGCAGAGGTGAAAAACCTTTCCTTCTCCATTCCTTTCTTTCTTTTCTTGTTTTCTTTAATTTTGGAGAATAAGAGAACTTTCCTTCATTGAGTGACAAACGGTGTTCCATTCTCTCGTTAAAGGTTTTCTGTTAATTTCACACATGGCAGCATCTCCTAAATGTAGCTAGGAGACGGAGCAGGAATGCGGAGCAGGAGATCTGCTCCGATAAAATAGCTCATTTTTATATCAAATTATATATGGAAAATGTTGAAATGGCAAAAAGGGATAAAAATAACTCATCCACATCGTTGCCACATAATAAATATTTTAAAAATAAGGTTGAATATCATTTTGCTCTATATGGGGTGAATTACGGCAACCACCCTTAAAGTTTAGTGTAATTACGAAAAGGTCTTTACTTTTTCAAAAATTACACAAACCTCCCTAAATTGGGAGGTGGACAAAAAATGGGAAAAGTAAAAAATACTCCTGACGGAAAAATAATTAAAAAAATAAAAAAGGCTAAAAATTGGTATGATGATTAGAGTCCTAAATGCCCTCTATGTGTTATAATATCTTAAAATTTATATAATTAATCTATTTAAAATAATCTATTTATATAATTAAATTTATCTAATAATATTAAATAATAAAATATTTATTAATTGAGTTACATATTAGATAATATTAAACTAATAAGGATACAAAATAATTTAGTTAAATTGAATTAAAATATTTATTAAAATAGAAACAATCTTTAAAATAAAGACATTTATTATTTATTCAAATAATAAATGCATCTAAAATAATTAGTAAATTTTAGTTAAATTTATTACTTAATAAAAATAATGAATAAAAAATTAAAAATTATATTAATTAAGAATAAACAAGTGAAAAATTTTAAAAATATGTATTTTTAACTAAATTATTTATTAATTAAAAAGATAAATTTTTTAAATTTAATTATAATATTTATTAAAATAATAATCATATCTAAATTAAAGATATTTAAAATAATTAAAATATTTAATCAAATAATAAATATATCTAAAATAATTAATAAAATTTTGTAATATTTATTAATCAATTAAAAACACAATAAATAAAAAAAATTGATTAACAATAAATAAGTAAAAAAATTAAATATATATTTTTAACTAAATTAATAATTAATTTAGAAAAAACATTTGAAAAAAACAAAAACCCTTCCCCTTCCCCTTCCCCTTCCCCTTCCCCTTCCCCTTCCTGACCCCCTTTCCCCAAACCATTCGTAGTGTAACACCATGGCAACAGCAGGCACCGAGCTGCCTGGCCACGGCCAGGCGGCCGCTCCATGTTGTTCTTGCCATAGCAATAGCAATAGCATGGCGGTCACTGCTAGCAGCCACCATGGCCAGATCTAGCTGAGGGGTTGGTGGGGATAGGAGGATTGTTGTGTGTGCATATGTATATATGCATATATCATATGTATATACTATATATTTATACGTTAATCTGTATATATCAGAAGGCCAATTACAAAATTTCACGTGACATTTTTAACAGAAATTTGTAAAAACCCTAATAGCAACTAACGGCTGGATTAAATTATTGGATGGAGATAAACCTCAGGGAGATTTTCGTAATTATAGAAAAAGCGAGGACTTTTTCATAATTACACTAAACCTCAAGGGTGGTAATCATAATTCACCCTTATATATATTAGATTGGTGAATCTAAGGGATCACACACAATAGTCGAATAAAACTATGTAATTCATAAAATAATTATCTAATAGCTATAAAGGACAAAGAATAATTAATTAATTGAACTATTTAAATTTATGTGGTTGATCAATTTAAGAAACAAATTGTTTCAATTAAATAAGTTATTTAATTGTTTCCATTGGAGAACAGGCTTTTAGAGACGGATTTTTCCGTCTCTGAAGTCAATTTTTCCATTCCATAGTAGGATGTGTAACAATTTAGTTGCAAAGGTGAATCCGTCTCTAATCTGTCTTTAAATTGTCTGAGATTCATCTCTAATTTTGTCATAATTCGATTGGTATGTGTGTCTTTAAATTCATCTCTAATCCATCTTAAATCAGTCCATATAAAAGTAATAATTCATCTTTAATTTGTTTGCATTTTTGTCAATAATTCTATCTCTTATTACATTTTCACAGTCTTGCAAAATAAATAGACAACCTTCTAGTGCAAACAATATCCAAATTTGCTCTAATTATATGATTGAACTTGGGAAGCCATCAAAACTTATTCCAGTGATGTGATTGAACTTGGGAAGCCATTCAAACTTATTCAAATGATGTGATTAAACTTGGCAAGCAAATCAAACTTGTTCAAATGACGTGATTGAACTTGGGAAGTAAGGCCCCCCGGTTGGTTTCATTTTCATTTTCAATTTCTATTTCCATCATTTCTAAAATTTGAAAAGTTAGTTAGTGAAAAAATGAGTTGAAAATGAGTTTTTATTTGGATGAATTGTCAGAAAAGTAATGATTATGTTGGTTTTAATAGGTTGTAGGTGGAGAGAGATATAATTAATGGAATAGAGAGAGAAGATATATAGGTTATTGAAGAATGTGTTTTGAAAATAAAAATAAAAATGAAGTTGGGTGAAAATGAGTAAAAAGTGATATGTTTAATTTATGAAATAATGGAAAATGAAAAAATAGACTGTGGAGATGAAACCAAACAGGCTTGGTCATCCATATTTGCTCAAATGATATGATTGAACTTGGGAAGCGATCTAAACCCTTTTTTTTTTAGTGATGTGACTGAACTTGGGAAATAACTCCCAAGCTGCCTACGTATCCCATCAAGGGGATCAAGTCATTATGTAGTTCAAAGTAAACATTTTTTTAGGGGGGTGTAGTTTATAGTTTATACTCATGCGGGCCAGGAGTATCCATTACTTAACCACCTTAGACTAGGTGGAGTATTTAATATTTTAACCACATAAAATACTTTTAGTGGGAAAAGTTAGCAGTTTATCCATATGCACTACCTTTGATGGTTATCATACACAGTTTATACTCATGCGGGCCAGGAGTAACATACAGTTTAGGCTCGTACGTCAAGGAGCAAACTTCCTCATGGATAATATCACTTCAAGAACTTGCCATTTATGGGGCCCATGCACAATCTATCTTTGTCAACCAACTTGTAATCACCATTGGTGTAGACTTCTTTTATTACATATGGACCATCCCATTTTGACATGAATTTACTTCATATTTGCTAAGTAATGGTAATGGTCCTTTTTACTGCTAACACCAAATCTAAAACTTGAAAAGATCGCGAATGAACTTTGTTATTAAATGCCTTTGTCATACGTGCTTGATAACATTCAAGTTGTTGTTGCACTTCAAGTCTTTTCTCATCCAGTGCTTCTAATTCTTTAAGTCAAAGGCATCTGACTTTCCAGAGGAAGAACAACTTCAACTCCATAAACTAGTGCATACGGAGTGGCTTGGGTAGCAATCTAATAAGTTTTCCGATATTACCAAAAAGCTTCCCTAACTTTCTCATGCTAAGCTCTTTTTGATTTTAACACTACTTTCTTCAGTAGGTTGCATAAAGTTTCATTGAACATCTCGGCTAAACCATTTGTAGCCATATTTTACATCGAGGAATTATATTGCTTGAATCCAAATTATGCCCAAAGTTTGTCCATCAACTTTTTGTAGAAAGGCTTCCTATTGTTAGTAATGATGTAACGAGGCACTCCATACCTAAAAATCATATTATAACAAATGAACTCAACAACAGTTTCTTTCTTCACTTCTTTGAGGGGAATCATCTTTGCCCACTTGAAAAAATAGTCTATAGCGGCCAATACATAAATATGACCAGCTGACGACTTAGGAGCAATAGGACCTACAACATCAAGACCCCATATATCAAATGACCATGAAGCAACTATGGGATGTAAGGGTTCAAGAGGTTGATGTATAAAGTTAGCATGTATCTGACAAGCTTCACACCTTTTTGCATAACTCATACAATCTTTAACCATAGTAGGCCAGTAATATCCATCCTTTTAATCTGAAAATGAAGCTTAGGACGCAATTGGTGAGCTCCGCAAACTCCAGAATATGCTTCAGCTATAGCTTCAGTTGTCTCTTCACCACTTAAACAACATTGATAAGTGCCTTCATAAGATCGATGATACAAAACATCTTTGTATAAAATGAAGCAAGATGACCTTCGATACACCTCTATCCTACAACTAGGGTTTTGCGGCAATTTCCCGTGCTTTAGATAGTCAATCAATGATGTCCTCCAATCTTCATCTTCACCAACTGAGATTGATATGGCATTTACATCCTCACGATTAAGCTCAATGGGTGATGGCACAATCTATCTATTGCACACTAGGATATTTGTCATTTCTCCTTCAGAAAGGGCCAATGTAGTAGCCAAGTTAGCTAGTGCATCTGCCATCCTATTTTCCTTCCTCATGATACGACTTAGGACAACACTTTCAACTTCTTCAACAAACAAGAGGCTAGTTGAAAGTAAGGAATCAAATCTCCCTTTTTAACTTCATAAACATTGAAAAGCTGATTAATAACCAGTTTTGAATCACCATAGACCTCAACTTCTAAAATCTCTATTTCAAGTACCATTTGAAGGCCAATAATGAAAGCCTGATATTATGCAACATTATTAGAGCACAATTTATTTAACACGATAGAATACGTCAAAACTTGTCTTTCTGGTGAAACAAAGACGATCCCTACTCCCGCTCCATCAGATCGAGCAATTCCATCAAATAAAATTGTTCATGCTGGCAAGATTTCAGCGAAGAAGGCATCCTCATTAGGTAATTCATTGGATATTTCCCAGTTCATAGGAATGTAGTGATCTACTAGGAAATTAGCAAGAGTTTGTCCTTTAATAGCTTTTTGAGGTACATATGTGATCTCGTACTAATTGAATACAACAGACCACTTAACCAACCTTCCAGAAAGCATTGGTCTTCACATCACAAACTTGACAGGATCAGCATGTGAGATGAGACGAATGGAATATGCCTCAAAATAGTGCTTCAACTTTTTAATTGCATAAAATAAGGCAAGGCAAATCTTCTCAACAAGGGAGTATTTCAATTCATTCTTAGTTAAGGCTCCACTCAGATAACATAAAGCTTTCTCCTTTTTTTCATTATTTTCTTGAGGCATTAGAGCACCAATTAACCGTTTTTGTGCCGTAATGTACAATATCAATGGTTTTCCAAGTGTAGGAGCTCCCAAAATTTGTGGATTCATGAAGTACTTTTTTATGCTCTCAAAAGTATTTTCACACCCTTTGTCCCACATGAAATGAGCATCTTTCTTCATCACGTGATTAAATGGTTTGCATTTTCCTGCTAAATTTGATATGAACCTTCTTATTAATGTAAGATTGCCATGTAAACTATGCAATTCATTAAGATTCCTTGGTGGTGGCATCTTCTGGATAGCATCAATTTTAGTATGATCAACTTCAATTCTACGATGTCGAACTATGAAGCCAAGGAACTTGCTAGACGTGACACCAAAAGCACACTTGAGTGGGTTCATCTTCAAGTTTTATTTCCTCAATCAATCAAATGCCATGTGGAGATCTTCCAAGCGATTCTTTCTTTTCTTAGTCTTGACCACTAGATCATCAACGTAGCACTCTACCCTTGTTTGTAGCATACCATCAAAAATATTCTGCATAGCTCGTTGATAAATTGCACCTGTATTTTTCAACCCAAAAGGCATCCCCTTGTAACAGTAAATACCCTTTGGTGTGTGAAAAATTGTACACTCCTCATCTTATGGTAAAATTTTGATTTGACTGTACTTGGAGGATCTATCCATGAAAGATAAAGCTCTATATCCAATGGTTGCATCAACGATGAGTTCAATAATAGGTAATGGAAAATCATCATTTGGACATGCTTTATTCAGATCTCGAAAATCAACACAAATGCGTATATGGCCATTCTTCTTCTTAACTAGCACGATGCTAGAGATCCAAGTCAGATATTTAACTTCTCTGATAAATCTTGCATCAATAAGCTTGTTGACTTCAGCTTCAATTAGAAGGATGAGCACCAAACGAAGCACTCACTGTAACTACTTCACTGGACGAGACCTATGTTTTATGCCAAGGTGATGAATTGCAACTTTTGGATCTAATCCTAGCATTTCTTTATATGTCCAGGCGAAGACATCCTTGTACTCGCCTAAGATTTTGAAATATTGTTCCTCCTCTTCAGGATTTAGAAGCTTGCTAACAAATATAGGATAAAGCTCTTCTACCGTTCCAAGATTCAACTACTTAAGTTCATCAACAATTGCCTGTCCACCATCTTCAAGTTGTGGATGAGCTTTTAGAACTTTATCTTCAAGAATTTTTGAATTAGGCTCTTTCTCTAGAATGTAATGCTCTAATTGCTTTTGAAACTAGGATAGGCACTATTATCCAAGCTGGGTAGTTTGTAGCTTGTATAAAACCACTTGCTACCAATCTATTGAATTCTTCAAGATACGGATCATGTAATGCAAGATTTAGCTCCTCTTTAACACTTATATAATTAGAGCTGATGGTGATTTCTATTTTTTCTTCACCTGCACCATTATCTCTGCATAAATGTTTTATGATATACTTTATTTTCACAAGTTTGTCCATATTGATGACTAGGATTGCAGATTTGGCTCCATTTGATTGAGATAAGTGAAGAGTCTGACCCTTATTTTTCAACTCCAACACATCAATCTTGTCTTCAACACCTATTTTTCTTGCTTTTATCGCTGTATTATTTTCGAGTCAATTGAACATAGAACCTCTCAGACGAGGACCTATATTATGCTTGCTTTGATCTTTAGCACTAAGTCTTTTAAAGATAGAAAGATAAGTACTTAGAGTACTGAGACGATCAAATACAAAAACTCGATGAATATTCTATTTTTGCTTTTCTTGCTTCATATGATTTTCTATAGAAATATATTGGACATTAGCGCACTTATCCTTCTTCGTCACACGTATCCTAACCAATTCTGTAACTTTAAATCCTAAGCCAACCCTTGACTGTTCAACATAAAATCCTTTTCTCCTTAGTTTTTGTTGTGCTTCACTAAGTCCATGAACTTTTTCTCTAATTAACTCAGGTTTAAGCTCACTTAGATTGGGTGGATTAGCAAAGTCATAGCCAGATTTTTCAAGCAACTTATACGACTTAGGATCAAATGTCCACTCAAAATCTTTGTGAGAAACCCCTACAATAGATGGTCCACTATAGGTTGATGAGTTTATGGCAACAATAGCTATTGTCAATTCCTTCCTTCAAGTTTGACAGTTGCTTTATTCTACCATCTTTAATTGGCTTTGAGCAACATCATTTGGCTTAATACATACTCCAAGTGGAATTTGCCTTTTCTTTTGATATGATTGTGGTGTATATCGAAAGATTGGTAGGCTAGACTTATCACCATGGTCGCATTTTTTGTTTATCAAAACCTTAGTAATTGCCAGTTTACTCAAATTTTCAGAATAATCTTATCTCCTTTCAATGAAATGGTTGCCTAGAGCCTTAGCTGGTTGCACTTCACTTACCGAGTCAAGATCCAGATAAAGTTTAACATCAGCAAAGTATTATTCTACTTCAGTAAATGGCTTTACATTTGTGTCAACTTTCATAATTTCTCCATTTTTTGAATCTTGAATCATTGATGAAGAGTGAAAGGTATCACCGTATTATCATAAAGCCACAACCGTCCTAAAAATAGATGGTAGGAAGTCCTTGCATTATTGATATGAAACAAAGTATTTTCTTCCAACTCCCCGATTGTGAGGTCTAGACGAATCATACCAATAGCTCATTGGCCTCCTTGATTGAAACCTTGAATAGTAAGGCGGCTGTGTGCGAGTTTTTCAATAGAAGTTCCTAAATTTTTCATGGTAGATTTAGCATGATATTGACAACAAATCCTCCGTCGATGAGTATGCATTAACCTTCTGCTCCTGTATGAACCCTGAAACAAAAAGTGGCCTATTATGAGGTTTTGACCCCGACAGCAAATCCTCGTCTGTAAAAATAATGGTTGTACAACAAAAAGTAAAGTGTTGCTCTTTAGTTTCACAAGATATAGATGCACTATTTCAACTCTTCGATCAAATAATCCTACAGGAAAATAATCTTTCAAAGTTACTTGGCTCCTTTTGTAACATGCCAATGAATTTTCTAGCTTGCCATTTGTAGCCTTTAAACTCTTCATCATCCTTGGTTAAGGGTGTTTGGCCACATGCGAGATCTTTAATGCTAATAGACTAGATTGATTGACACATCATCTCTTTCTTTGTCGCCACATCACAAGAGTCCACTCACTGCTATCTTCAGTTTCAGTAGTAAAACTTGTTCCAGCTCAGTCACTTTATCAATGAATTGAGTCTCTACTAGCACTGGATCTAAACTTTCCAACTGAAGCATTGTTGATGCCCCCATGAGTGAAGATGAAAAGATATTGTCTTTGCTTGTAACACATGTGGTATCTGCTACAGTTATAGCACTAGCAAGGTTTGACCCAACAACGTCTTTTGTATAAAGAATTGTCTTTCGATCTCTTGCCAATGCAATGACCTTATCCTTGAAGACAAAATATTCTCTATTAGATTACCAACAGCCCAATGATACTTGCAATATTTTGGATCGTTCACCTTTCCATCTTCTTCAGGTCATTTTGGTTCCGGCAATTCAATCAACTTTCTTGTCAATAATTCATCAAAGATGTAAGAAATATCAGAATCTGGAAATTGATACTCCTTTTCTTGCATTTCTTTTAATGTTTTCTTGCCTGTTGAAATGCATTGATCTTTAGTTTTCTTAGTAACCTTTTTATCACTTGTGGGAATTTTTATGGAGGCTGTATCTTGATCGCCATGGATTCCTCACTAACAGTTTTGGTATATTTTTCATTCTTCTTTGAATCTTTCTTTTCTTTCTTCTGGTCTTCAACAAGAATTCTGACCCCGTGATTAACAATGCTAAGCTCCATGTCATGGGCACGAGTGGCTAATTCCTCAAAAGTGCAAGGGTTGATTCCTTGAAGAATGTAGAGAAGTCCCCAGTGCATACCTTGAATACACATCTCCATCACAGACATCTTTGAGAGTTTGTCCTTGTAGTTCAAACTTAATGCATGCCAAAAGTTGATGTAGTCTACCACCGGCTCGTCTTTCAATTATTTTGCATTGGTAAGTTCAATCATGCTCACAGTTTGATGTGTACTATAGAAGCGATTCAGAAACTCCTTTTCCATTTGATCCTAACTATCGATGGATTCAGGTTCTAAGTTGATGTACCAGTCGAAGGCATTTCTTTTCAATGAACGTAAGAACTGTTTCACAAGAATAGCACCATAAGTCCTTGCATTATTACATGTCTTTATGAAATGGGCCGCATGCTGTTTTGGATTTCCCTTCCTATCAAACTGTTGGAATTTTGGTGATTGATATCCTATCGACATTCTCAGTGAGTCAACCTTCTTTGTATAGGGCTTTGAATACACAATGGAACTTTGAGAAAGCATGCCATATTGAGCTCTAATAGTATTGGTGATCATGTCTTGCAATTGTTGAACAGACATTGTAGCAATAGAAGTTGCAAAGTGATTGATCTTTTGATCAGTTTCTCGTTTGTAAGGCATCTCCTCAACTTGTTTCTGCACCACTGTATGGCCAAGGGAAGATTGATGGTTGTAGCTAAATGCTCCAAAATTGGAATATTCCTGTTTGTTCATGAGTTGTGCAATTTGTAGAGCTTTCTCTTCTACAATCCTTTGGAGGTCATTTATAGCTTGAGCCATCCGAGCAAGTTGTTCATCTATTGTTGTCATTGTAGCCGGCAACATAGCAAAAGATAATGTCGTGGGATTTGTTTCCCTTGGACTTTTAGAGTCAGAATCATTAGGTGTAATGAAATCAGCATTCTCCCAGTTATAGGCTAATTCACTTATTCAGCAGCAGGGTTAGCAGCATCTTTCTTAGCCAAGGCGAGTTAGTTCCTCTTAGGTGTCATTGAATGGTTGCAAATATCTTCAAAATTCAAATGGGAGAAAAAGATGAGGGGTAGATTCTGGTCCTACTGGGCGTGCCAGAAATTTATTTACACAAATTTTGTTGTCTGCAAAATTAAATCACAAGACAAAGAAAAATAATTGACAAATTGAATTTATATTTAAAGTATATAAGAGAATTATAATTTATCAGAAGAAAAAAAAAGTTCCCTAACAAAACTAATGCCCTGATTCTTCTCCTAATATATGATCCAAAGGCTTGAAGCTTGTTCTTGGATATAAAGTGTACTATCCTTTGACTTGATAAAAGAGTACTATGAAATTTCTTTGAACTCGAACATTGACTCTGAGACCAAAGGACTTGATGACTTGATGTTTTGAAGAGGTATAGCACCTTCGTGGTAGTGATACTTCGTTGCAGCAGAAACTTGAAGCTTGAAAACTTGAGTCTTGGACTTGCAAATATGGGTATATGTGAATATGAAAATGTATGTGTCTCTGAACAGTCCTTCATACAAGTGTTTAGTGGGAGACCTCCAAATGATTTGAACTTCTTTGATAGTTATCACTTTGATACACATGTTAAGAGATAACATCAAAATTTTGACTTGATTGATCCATGGACATAGATACGCCACATGTCACAACTTGGTTAGCTTGAGATTGCTAGGCCATCAGACTTGATTTGATTGACATGATACATCACCTTAACAGTTGTTGATATTTGATTTGTGCATAAATAATATTAGAATATTAATTAAAATTAACTATTTATTTTTCAAAATTAAATTTAATAAATTTCAATACATAAATAGAAAATTTTAAATTAATACCTAATATATTATTTACACGTGTCATTTTTCAATTGGCTTAAAAATTAAGCCATCTACAATTATTCAATATTTTAAATGATTGGCATTCAATTTAATATGCCAAAATGATCAAGTTACTTTTAATTTATGATTGTGTTGACAAATTCTTGGTAAATTAAAATTGCAAATTATTTAGTAACTGAACAACTCCATATACAATTTCACATGCCTTATAGGATTAAAAATTTATAGAAAAATATTGAGGCAAAAATTTTTAAGACAACAATTTTTGTCTTTTATTTGTATCAAATATATATATATATATATATATGAAAATTGAGACTGGCTTTTTTGTCTCAATGTCGTCTCAAAATTATGAAATTAAGATGGATTATTTTCGTCAATAAAATAAACAGTATATAATTAGTAATTTTCCACGAATTAATGATGAAAGTATTTCCATCAATAATTTTTGTCTTTAATTTGTCTTTATTCTATCACAATAATTGCTTTTTATTTATCTTTTATAAAATTAAGACCAAAATGAAATTACGTCTTTATTTCGTCTTTGATGCATGTCCATTAGAGACAGATTTGTTTCCATCTCAAATTTTGCGTCTCAAATGCCCGGTTCTCTTATAGTGATTTGATTTGGTTAGCGCATTATTGAAAATTAATTAATAAGCTAGACTAATTAATTTGGGGTGGAAAGTTTATATTTACGTCACTTGGACTTTTAGTAGAATAAAGGCCAAAGTTCAAGTATTGGAGGTTGACCCCAACCAATAGATAACTCTAGAACTTAAAGACATTTAGAAAGCAGTCTAGAGGAATAATCTATATATAAGAATGGGGTCTATAAAAACCTCATAGTGGCAAGGCTCATATGACCGTGTTAGTAAGATAGCAAGTTGAATGCAAGTGTGAGTGTTAATCGATCAGTTTGCTGTCTGGATATTATCTGAGAACTTCTCACTCCATCACATTCGTTCTCCCTCTTCTCTCAAATGGTTTGTTGACCACTATTTCTCCCTTCTTACTTACTCCTATAGTTTTATATATTCATCCTCTTGTGAGAATTGTTCTTTCTTCAAATTCATTCTTTTATGTATGAGATAATAATGTTCTTCTTTGAGTCTTTTATGCTTTGAGTCTGGCTTAAAATTAAGAAAAATAAGTAAATAGTCGGCTTATCATGAATACAGTTAGGAAAAGACATGTAGATATTCTTAATAGTAAATGTTTAATTACAAAGATACGATGACATGCTTGCGCTTTGTCATCAAAAGGGGATTTTAAAGAGAAGATATATTCAAGCAACGGATGGTCATTAATTACTTGAAGATGAACCATTAATCATCTTGCTTGGAGGTGAATCCACAAAGCAAATTTTGTGCTTGAAGATCAGTCTTGAGGAGTTCCAATAAAGATCTAGTACTGGACGTGCATATTTGGAGCTTAGAGGATCTCTGTTTGAAGGAGTTACGTTCCGCATACGTGCACTGATGTCCCTACACCACTGACTTCTTCCTAACAAGCATGCATTACATATACAAGTCTCGTTGAATATTTTAAAAATAAAATCGTAAAGACATATTTTATAATTCCTATCATATATGCCATCACGTCCATAACTGTATATAGTAAAGACTTCATTCAAATTAAATATATATATATATATATATAAACATTAAGAATTAAATTGCCTAATTAATATTGAACAAACAAGAATGCTTCTATAGGCAAATTAACTTATTTGTGGAACACTTTTTTAACGCTCCTCATTAAAGTAGTGCCACTCATTTCCTTGTCTCGTTTTTTATTTTGTCTTCTATTGTCATGAATTCTCCAAGCTCACATAAACAAAAACATAGATATTGTGTCAATTTCTCCAATCTCAAATTGATATTGGAAGTTCTAAATATTCTTGATGCAGCGGTTAAAATTTGGGAGGGAAAAAAGGGAAAAAAATCAAGTTATTGCACGAATAACTTGAATAAAAGAAAACCTATACACGACAATCTTTAAAACAAAGTAAAAGTCTTCCTCATAGAGCGAAAATCAAAGAATTCTATTGCTTAAGTTGCGTCCGACAAACTACATATGTGAGCCTATTTATAGGCCCCTCAAAGAATTCTAATTCTGTAACTGATATGAATATGACACATTAATTTTTATCTCTAAAACTCTTAACTCCCTAAAAAGATAATGTAAAATAACACCTAAATCTCTAAAAGATAACAAAAAATAATATCTAACTCCTAAAAGATAGTAAAAATTTAACACCTAATATTTATCTAGAAAGAAAAGAATTTAAAAGATAAAACTTACTATCTAAATGATAAGAGTTAAATATTTCCCATATTTGGAATATCTTCTATAAGATAACTCCAACCAAAATTCTCTTTATTTCCCATATCATTCTCCCCTTCTTATGAAAATAAATCGTCCTTTAGTTATTATAAAAGCTTATCGGGTGAATGATAAGGATAAAGATTAATGTATCCTTTCGCAATTCCACCACAATCATGCTCAATAATTTTCTTCAAGATGTGACAAGGCGCACACGTCTTTAGATGCAACTTGTTGTAAGTACCAACTGAGAATCTTTCTTTCCTCAAGAAAATTATAGCTTCATCGACTTCTTTAAAAGTTAGGAAGCCTCCATGTTTATTGGCAACCGCTTTATACTTGGTACTAGCTTATTCAAGTGTCTACTTGACCTTTGATTGAATATCTGGAATTGGTGGCAATTTTGCTAACAGCTCCTTATGTATAATATCCTTTTTTTCAAATAACAAGCGTATGCCTTCAAGAAATTGTTTCTCTAGCGAATCCTTCATAGCAATCAAGACTCTCTTCACTACTAATTACTGAACTAGTTCATTCTCTCTATAGGCAGCTTTGAACTCCTTTTCTAAATGAGTTAGTGTTAGGAAAGATTTACCTTACAATTTAGAAGTTTTGGCCTCAGGCGTCTTATTCAGTCGCAACAAGGTCATCTTCACTTCATTTGTCTCCAATTTGTCTATTTTCTCCCATAAAAAATGATGTGTATTCTTGTCAAACTGTCAAGGTTTGTCAAATAGTAAGTGACAAACGTCCATGTTTACCATTTCGAAATGCATTTCATCTTTATATTTCTCAATTAAGAAAGGAACTTTGCAACATTCTGTCACTTGGATGTTTCCACGATCTTGATCCACCCAATGCTATAAGAATTCGAATGTTTTTCCACCATTAATTGCAGCTTTTCAACAATACTCTTCTCGATAATGTTCTTTTGACTATCATTGTCAATAATTAGGTCACAAATCTTACCATTGTACCTTGTCAGAAAAAATTGGTGGTGATGGGTTGTATCTCCTTTCTTTGGTGCCAATATCATTTTTTGAACCACAAAAGTTTAGCTATCCTTTGAATCTTCTCCATCTTCGTTACCATCAAGTTTGTATATCACCTCATCTCCATCTTTAAGTTTTTCTTCAGAATCACCATGCTCTATAATGTTGATATCATGTCTTCTGGGACAATCACTAGAGCGGTGTCCAAATTGATTACAGCGGTAGTAGTTTCTAGGAATCAGCTATGCGTATGGGTTCTTTTATGTCTGTGTCTGAGTTTTGATCTCCTTCATAGACTTTTTACTTGTTGCTTTATCATACTCCGTCTTCTCAATTTGTCTTTGTTATTTGTAATTTGATGCATTTTGTTCTATGCTTTTTGATGCTGACCGAAGTTAATTCCTCCTAAAGCATTCCAACTTTTTTGTCTCATATCGTCATCTCAGCTTTTAGTATCATGTTCGTGCTTCTAAGACATATGCTAATGTCTACATGCTAATCTAATCTTGAATTGTAGGCTTCAAACCATTGACGTATCTCGCCACTTGTTGACTGTCTAATTCCATTAGGTTGTTATGCTCAGCAAGCCGTACCAACTATGTGTTGTTTTCTTGTATCAATCTATCTCCTTGGTGACATCGTTGATATTTCAAGAATAGGTACTGCTCATAATCTGGGGATAGAAAGCGAGCCTTCAGTATCTCTGTCATCCGGTACCACGTTCGAACTTGTCTTTTTGTTGGAATAGTGTCTGACAAGCCAATTAGATTAGCCTTATAAAAGCTATTTCCTAGTAAAATAATATTGATTGAATGATATTCTTTATATGACTATCTTCATCTTATGCTCTTTATTTCTTCACTTGCATTTGGATCACTTAGATCATTCGTGACTATGGGACTTGGTTTGGTGACCATGGAATAAGTCTTACACAATCGTGATCTTAATCTTTCAAGTCATATGATCTTACGAGATGGGGCATCTAAGATCCGGATAGACTTGCACTAATGATGCATAAATCCAAGAATTGGATATTATTCCGTTCCATGAGCAACCGTATGAGATATGGATGCATGTTATTGAGTGCTTGTTAGAGAATAAGGCACTAAAGGCCTACCAGAGAATCCACTAGATAGCGGTAGTGGAAAGTTCTCCAGCTTACGCCAATGCATATTATTAGTGTTAGAAATAGTGCCCAGCAAGCCAATGATTTTGGCTTTGTAAGACTATTTTCTAAAGAGACAATCTTGATTGAATGATATCTTACATATGGCCACATTCATCTTATGCATTATATTACTTCACTGGCATTTAGATGAAGTCCTTAGATCACACATGACTAAGGGACTTGGTCAGTTCACTGGGTGGTGATAATGGAATAAGTCTTACACGGTCGTGATCTTAAGTATTCCAAGTCATAGGATCTTATGAGATGGGACATCTAAGATTCGGACAGACTTGTACTAACGATGCATAAATCCAAAGAGATGGATATTGCTCCGTTTCATGAGCAACTGTATATGATACGGGTGCATGTTAGTGGGTGCTTGCTAGAGAAGAAGGCACTGAAGACCCACCAGAGACTCTACTAGGTAGCCGTAGTGGCAAGTCGGTAGTGGCAAGCTCTCCTGCTTACGCTAGTGCATATAAATTAGTCCTTTGACCTGAGGATCCATTGTAACCTTGTGTCCGATCCTCATGCTTTGACTTATCCCTGGTCACCCAGCGGGCCATTTGGGGTATGCTTGGGTATGAGCTACTTGGCATGGAGGTTTATGAGATCCAAGATGGAATCCGACTCCTCACTTTTATGAAGGGCGAGTACATCTCCTATGCATTCTATAATGATCATATTCCAGAAATCCTTGCGCAAGGTGGTATGACAGTTTGGGAAAAGAGTTTTTCCTTGGAATATTGATAGATATCATTGAAAAATAATATTCTATATTGGCATATTGATAGATAACATTGAAAAATAAGATCATGTTTAACTAGTCGTGGTACTTGGACAAATTCTCCAGCTTCACGCCTTGGTCTTGGTCTCCTGTTTGCATTGAGAGTATCCAAATGCAAATTCATTTTCTCCAATTTACGATCAAGGGATTCTCTCAATGCACGAATCTCCTCCTAGAGAGTTAAGGAAGTAAGAATTCCATCAACCATTTGGTTGTTTCGCAAACCAACAGTTACTCCTGCATTAGCCATCAAAAAAGGCCAAACATGCTTTGATGCCAAACTGATACAACAGGTAAAATTTGGGAGGAAATAAAAGGAGAGGGGGAAGCTATTACACGAATAATTTGAATAAAAGAAAGCCTGTACATGACGCCTTAAAACAAAGTAAAAATCTTCCTCGTAGAGAGAAAACCAAAGAATTTTATTGCTCAAGCAGTGTTCGACAGACTACATATGTGACCTCTCAAAGAATCATAATTCTATACTGATAGGAATATGACAAATTCATGCTTATCTCTAAAACTTCTAACTCCCTAAAAAGATAATTGAAAATAATACCCGACTCTCTAAAAGATAATGTAAAATAATATCTAAACTTAAAAGATAATAAAATTTTAAAATCTAATATTTATCTAAAAAGAAAAGAATCTAAAAGATAAAAGTTATTATCTAAATGAGAAGAATTAAATATTTCCCATGTGTGGAATATCTTCCATAAGATAACTCCAACTAATATTCTCTCTATCTTCCGTATCATTTCTCAAAACATCAAACTGTTAAATCTAACTTAGCGGCATAAAAAATATTCTCAAGCATGGGTTGATGAATGAGCTGCATTTTAGAGGGAAATGCTTGGACCTTGAAGGTGAACTAAATCAAATTGAACACATTGAAACCATGCTCAGTTGATACATAAATTAATTCAATCGATTCCTATATTAGTTGAAGTGAATTTAAAAGGTATATATTCAAACTTTGAACTAAATTTATTTTATGCATATTTGATCAACCAGGATGCAGTAGAATGAAAACTCAATAGTATTCATATTATGCACATATTTAGCTAAAAATTAAAATATTTTGATACTTCAAGTGTCCCAACCCTCCCCCAGTTTCTCAGATAAAAAAAATATATATTTACATTATATATGTGCATATATGTACAAATATATGGTGTGTATATTTTAGTACAGGTATGTACACAAAAAATTGTGTGTATATATATATGTAGGTTCCGATAAGAGAGCCAGAGATGTCTTAGAGGTAGAAAAAGAATTGTTAGAGTTTAAAAATTTTAGGTAGAGGGGCAAACATGTAAAAAAAAGTTTTAATTTTTAAAAAATTTCTCTCTTCTTTCTGGTAGTTCATTGATACTTTGGTCTTTTATTCTATTTTCTATTTTATTTTCTATTTCAACTTGATGAATTTATGTCAAGTGTATCTAATCTCTTATTACTTATTTCAAATCAATGGTGGGCTCTGTTTGGTACCTAAATGGGCACCCAAATCGGACGAAACCATTTGTCAAGCTATTGTTCCCTCTAAAGTTATAAAGTAAGATATCGATTTCTCAATAAATCCATTTTTTTGGGTGTATGATGGACTCTCCTAAAAAACATTTGCGCGCATGTAAACGAGGTTCTCTACCAACTGAGCTATAGCCTTTAGTGATTGTGATGCATATTTTATCATGTATATAATTTCTTGTCAAGATGTCTATTCTATGATCCAACATCATAATTTTTTGAGTGGTATTGCTTAGATTATTATTGCTTATAAGGAATATGATATTTATAATCCATCGACGGGATAGGTCATTGCAAAATTGTACTCAATTTCATATGTGGTAATTTTGCCAAGATCTCTTCTATAGTTTGGGAAAAAATCTGCATGAATCGAATTTTTTGAGGAATGTATCGAGAGAGAATTTGATTTGGTTAGACAATGTGTGGTTGGTAAACAAGGATCGAAATTTTAGAAAGGTACGGAATGTATCGTCAAATATTCAATACGATTCCACAAGATCCAATTTCGTTCAAGTAACGGATTCTAGCCAACTAAAATGATCTTTTGATCAATCCAAAGATCATTTGGATTCCATTAATAATGAGGATTCGGAATATCACACATTGATCAATCAAAGAGAGATTTAACCACTAAAAGAAAGATCATTTTTTTGGGATCCTTCCTTTATTCAAATGGAAGGAATAGAGATAGAATCAGACCCATTCCTAGAATGCCTTTCTAGATATTCCTCAATGTTCCGGCTATTCACAGAACGTGGGAAGTAGATGATTAAATTGACTGCACAAGTGCAAACAAGAAAGAGGGATGTGCAGGAGAGAAAAAGTTAGTGAGTGAAAAGAGAGAAAAGAATGAGAAAGGTGAAGGGAGTGAAAAGAAAGAGTTAGTGAATAGTGAAAAAGTTGAGAAAAAGCAATCTTTCTGTGCAAAAGAGAGAGATTAAAGAATACTTTTCTAGGCAAGAGAGCATTGATAGCGATTAAGTGTAGTGAGGTTTTATTATCTAAAACTAACCTTAACCCCGATTTGCCTAGTGTTTTTGTCTCTTTATTACAGGAGTTTGATGATGTATTCCCTAATGAAATGCCCATGGGTTTACCACCATTGAGAGGAATTGAGTATCAAATTGACTTTGAACATGGGTCTAATTATCTGCTTCCTGAAGAAATCAAAGAATTTCTTGGGAATCTTATAAGATTGGTTCATTCTTTTTTCTCTAATAGATGGTCAAAACCTCATCTAGGTTCAAATTCTATTAAGAGGTCCACTAGAGATCAAAAAATTGTTGAAGAAACAACAAGATCTTTCTTTTGTCCCTTCCAGGCAATCGAAAAATAAAGAACTCGTTAATATATTAAAGATAATTACGTATTTACAAAATACTATCTCAATTCATATTATTTCGTCAGATCGAGGTTGTGATAGGATTCTGAAGGATGGACCGGATATGGATAGTTCCAATAAGATTTCATTCTTGAACGAAAATCCATTTTTTGATTTATTTCATCTATTCTATGACTGCAACAGGGAAGGATATACGTTACACCATGATTTTGAATCAGAAGAAAAGTTTCAAGAAACGGCAAATCATTCACTCTATCAATAACCAAGCTAGATTTGGTGTATCATAAAGGATTTGCCTTTTCTATTGATTCCTATGGATTCGATCAAAAACAATTCTTGAATAAGGTCAGGGATGAATTGGAAAAGAAATCTTTATTAGTTTTACCTCCTATTATTTATGAAGAGAATGGATCTTTTTCTATTGATTCCTATGGAATGGATCAAAAACAATTCATGTGGTATATATTTATGAAATGAAATAGGAGATGAAAAAAAGAATTGAATAGAGGCACCTCATTGTTATTTATCCCCCCATTTCATAAATATATGCCACGTAAATTAAATAGCTTTTTATAAAAATAAGTAATTGAAGATGAGATACACTTGGCATAAATTCATTAAATTGGAATAGAAAATAAAACACAAAATGACATAGAAGATTCAAATTGAATAAAAAATGACATTTCACTCATTATTTTGACTAACATACACTATAGGTAAATAGTTAACATTCAATGTTGAAGCAAGGAAAACCCACAAAATCATAGGGCTTAGAAAGAGATGAATAGGCATCACTCATCAGTGACTCATGCAATATTCATTATGAACTAGAACAAAGCTTCCATTAAGCTACGTTATTTACTACATTAATTCACGAGAATAAACGTGAAAAATCGATGCTTTATAACGGAGTGAATTATGTTTTTCACAGTAATATCAGTAACAGTAACCGTAGTAAATACAGCATCCTTTCTGTTTCAGCCGTATATACATAATTGGACAGCTCATTTTAGATCTTAGATCCGATGATACAGATGCACAACAGCAGATGGCACAAATTGAGAAGGAAAAAAAGAATAATAGTAAAGTAATGAACCTAGGAATTTTTTTTATCAAGGATCAGAGCCATATCTGAACAGAAACTTTCTTTGTCAAGACTTGTGAATTGGGCAAATAAAAAACTTCTCGACCAACCAAATTTCGTCCAATTCCTGTATATAAGTAAGAAAAGCATGTGAGGCTTACTCCTCAGGCTCAGGAAACTCAAACCACTCCTAAGTATATGAACACTATCACAGTCTAATTAACAGTTAGAAACTGGAAAAGCCACCAGGGGTAATATAAAGATTAATGGACAAATTGGCTATCAAAAGGGGAAATGACTTTACCCAAGAAGCTTAATGTTGTATATCTCAAAATGCTACATATTAGGCTTTAGCATAGTTCACACTGTTGCTATTGCGTTTGCGTTTGTTAGATTTTGAAAAGAAGCATATCTGTGCCCAAGATTTCTTTTGCTTAACTGGCTGAGACCTAACTTCCTTCTGGGCAACAAGATCAGCCATATATTGAACAACAGCCTGGGGTACAAAAATCTTACTCAGCACCTTCAGCAGCAATATTTGAAAAAGGAAGACAGAAAAAATTAAATAGATGAATGCAGTTGAGATCACCTGGGGTCCTTTCTCGATTACGTTTCTTGGGGGCACTGCCAGAGGATTTCCCTCAACATTTAAGACACGAAGCCGAGTTAGCATTCTGAAAGAGTCCGGAAGCACCCTTATCTGGTTATTACTCATATCCAACTCCTCCAGCATTTCAAGGTTTCCTATGGACCTCGGCAGAGATAGCAAGTCCGCAAAATTGTTGCTTATATTCATCTTTACAAGTGTGGTAGCAAAGCACAAGCTCTCAGGGACAGATCCAAGCTCATTGAAACTGACATCAAGTTCCCTTAAACTTGACAAGGAAGCCATTGTGGTAGGCAATTGTTTAATGTTATTGTAACGCACTGTAAGAATTTCCAAAGATCCAATGTGCCCTACTGCTTCAGGGAGTGCTTTAAGCCGGTTATAGTCTGCATGAAGCTCCTTGAGTGAAGTACAATGGCCAATTGTATGAGGGATTTCCTCAATATCATTAGTTTCAATATTCAATTTCTTGAGACTGACAAGCGATCCAATAGAATCTGGAAGCACTGAGAGCCCATTAGAGCTTAGATCAAGCTCTTGAAGCTTAACTAACTTAGCAATGGTAGGAGGCAGTAATTTTAACTGGTTTCCTCTCAGATCAAGATGAAGCAAGTTAAGCAAATCACCAATGGATTCAGGCAATTCACTGATCCTGTTGCTATGTAAATCCAATATTTGTAAAGAGGAAAGCCCTCCTACAGCCTCCGGCAATAGAATAATTCTATTTTCTGATAAATCTAACGAGATTAAACTTGAGAGCTTCCCTATCGAATCGGGGAGCCATTCAATTTGATCAGATAATTTGCCCTGGAGACTAAGTTTTTGAGTTCCTCTCTTTGCCGACACTTCAATAAGACTTGCTAGTTTTATTAAACTTAGTTTCTCAGCATCTTGCCCTGCAATAGACTAGTTGTTCCAAATATCACAAACAAAAAACAAATTCATGACACCAAAAACCAAGTAGATGATGTAGAACTAACCTGTAGCAGCAATATCAGGTTTAAGAGTGGGATCTACAATCTGCGGCGGCACAGTCAAAACATCTCCAGATCGAATACCGACCGCCATCTCATCGGCACGAAAGGCTGTCTTCTTTGGCTTCTTCACATACATATCGTCCTTGGTAAACAAGGCTTCTGAAGCCTTCACACTCTCCTTCTCATCATAGAAACTGGAGGAAGACGAGGACGGGGTAGTTGTCATGGTGGTAGTCACCGTAGGACTCAAACTAATAGATTCTGTGTTCTGCGAACCCGTCAAGCATTTGGAAGCTCTCTGAATCAAATCATCAAACACCATGTGAACTCCTTCGAGATCCAGCAGTTTCAGAGCCTCCCTCTTTTGCTCCTTGCTCTGGAAATGGATCGTACTCCGCTGTATCTCTTGCAAAATCTTGAACAATTCTTCTGGGACATCTTTTCCCTTTCTTTGCTTCGCAATCCCCTCGAGTCTCAACTGATCTTCCCTGTCCACATTCCGGATCAAAGTTTTTGCAGCTTCCACTTCATCAATTCCCGGCCGGGCCGGCAAAGACCTGTGCAGTCTCATTATCTCCTCGACGACGTCATCTGTTGTCATCGCTGACGACTCCATCACAACTCCTCTTCAAAAAACTTCTCCCTGGAATTTCTCAAAGGCAAGCTGATTTTAATACCAATACCAAGTAATTTCTCAAAGAAAACAAAGGATTCACCAATTGCAAGAGTAACTCAAGAGCGGTCCAATTTCGCGTTCTCTAAGCAAACCCAGAAGCCAAAATAAAAGCATGGTCATAACTGCACTCCCATGGTTTTCAAAACTTTCGACGCCCATCAATTTTCATCTTTCAACGATGAAAATTCAGCAGTGACTATTATATAATTATATTAAGAAATGCCACCTTTTTCTCCCGAAAGAAAGTATTATCCAACAGCTTTGAAAAGCCAAAAAAGGAGCAATAATAGAGACAATAATTATAATAATAACAAAAACGCGGAAAAAAAGAAAGAAAAATAATGCACATTACAGGTATATAAAATGCATTCACAGGGCTTAACCTAACCAAAATGATGCATGATAGCTGAGCAACTTTCACGGTGGGACTAAATTTTATACTCTTCTACTACGACGCAGTCGAGCAATTTCTCATTTCTCGAAAAGATGGCTATAATATTGATTGAGAGAAATAAAGGGGTAAAATATTAGTGGATAATTGATGACTTTCTTTACCCAAGACAATGACGTCGCTATGGTTTATTGATGGATCTACTCAGCCTGGCCTTGTCTATATTGATATTCTTATTTCAATTTTTTATTTCCGAAAATGGCCTTAGCAGACTCCAGCTGCGCACACTCGCTGTCGCTGATCCTTCCTGCCCTCCTTGTTATAAAGAGAATTTTATATTTCTTTTGGTCAAGCTTTATTCAATTCATAATTATAGGTTTTTGTCTAAATGCAAGTAGACTCTAAAAGTTTCGGAAATTATATTTATTTTCTAATGATTATTAGAAACTTTCACTATTTGTAACAAAAAATTCTTTTGTCATTTAATAAAAATTATGTAAACCTCATACACATATGCGGTTTGTCCAATTCATAGCGACTGTAGGGACATTTCATGGAGTTTCTTTCATGCCTTCCTTTGCACTTTTAAATGAAAAAAAAAAAAAAAGAGGCCCAATTTTTGGCTTCGGCACCACATGTGGTGCCTCCAACAAGAAATATCTACTTTGGGTCAAGGTGTTAATCTATATTTAAAAATCTTATGAATCAGATAACTCATCCAAACTATGAAATAAAATTTACGAAAAATGACCTTTGTATAATTCAAACTTATTATTAAAACATTAGAGGTTACGGTTAGCATCACAAAAATCCATCAATACTTACATCATAAATCTAACATATTACAGTCTGTATATTTATATACATCTACACTATGTGGTCTAGACTCCCTTGTCAATTATTCCTATAGGGACAAAGAATAGAAGAAAAGTACAATATACAATAAGTTCGAACAGCTTAGTGAGTTCGTATGCTGATGAATGATTTAATGAAAAGCATATTCTCATGTTGATAATAAGGTGAAACATATATAATTATTTTATCATAGCGTTGCACTTAGATCGTCTCATCAAATTTTCCGTAGTAATGAGACTTCATAAATCTAAATGCCCTTTCTGTAGAAGCTTTTAATTGTTAAGGAAGACAACATGATCGACATGGTTTTCAAACAATGAATCAATTTGCATCAAACTTTCAAGTTCTAAAACGTAAATATCATATATATTAACGATTTTTGCAACAAGCTGTTGGAGGGTCATCGACCTTGTTGCTCCACTTAAGAAAAACGAAATCCCTATCCCTCCAATTTCGAATGGACTACTTGGACAAAAAAGAAATGACATGATTGGTTCGGAACCTACCCAATATTCACAGAGTTAAACACCAACTAAGATAAGGTTGAACTCCCCCAAGAGAGGTATTGGATAAATGTCCTAATCAATGGCCAAATACTAATAAAAATGTTCTAATAAGAAGTTCTTTAAGATATGAGGATGCTTCCCACCAAATTTAAAGGCATTTGGTGTCTGTTTGGGCAACAGACTTTAGGGGTGACTGGAAGCGATCATCTTGCAATGTAGTTGCAACTCAAGGCATTTAACATAGGGCTTTTATAGTAGATAATTACTAAACTAGTTTTTTTTTTTGGTATTTCGTGGAGTGTTAAGAATGTTATAACTAAATTTCACAGCTAGATTATTCCATTTGAGTAGCAAATGACAATTATGTTTAAGGAGTGGCAAAACAGTAGCATTGTCGTAATTTCAAAATATTACAAGGGTGATGAAGTTATTTTCTGTAGGATAACTCTAGTGAGTTGGCAAGGGGAACAAATCAACCAAAAAGATAGAGAACAACCCAGAACACAACAAGGTGGTGAGTCGAGTCCTGCAACCAGGGAACACACATTAGGCTAGCCAATTATACCTTGGCCCTCTAATGTTTAAGTCGGCAATAATTCTTCTGGAAGGCAAATGAATAGAGTGATGGCTTTTTTTAGTGAGTAAAATCATACCTTTGACTCTAAAATGAAGATATTTATAGTGTTTGTTGCGGAAGGGTTGAAAAGACCATACTCTCCCTATTGCCTAGTAACATTCTCTTTCTTTACATAGACGCTTCAGAAGTCAGTTTAGGGTCGGTCGACCATCATGGTTTTGACCGGTCAGAAATAAAGGGTGCCCTTGCCGTAATTAATGTGGAGTGATTGGCTGACGTAGTCATTGATACAGATAGAATAATAGTTCAGCGACATTAAATATGGAAGTGACTGGTGCCAGACATCGCAATTAATGAACCCTTGACCTAAATATAACTTGGTCTGTTTCTTTGGTTGACCACATTAGGTCGAGAGGGTTTTGGTCGTGGAGACCATGGGACCTATGATGATATCAGTCTTATTCTTGGATCAACTGACTCTGCCTGTGGTTGGAAATCTTAGTGAAGCTCTGTTTAGGTTTTATCATTGAGCCCATATGAAGGGCTGGGCTTGATCTTAGATATTGAGCCAGTAGACCGAGAGTATTAGGCTCATCTGTTTTTCCCACATCAAAGAGCAATTCCTTTTATAATAGAGAATCAGATGGGACTGAAACCATATAAATTATTGTCGAAGTTGAAATCATATTGTTTGAGCAATAAATGACTAGGAGTTCAAACGAAGAAGTTATAAACTGTATACTATTTTGGCTTTGCAATGTTTATAGTGGGAAAAAGAAATTTTTTTTGTTAAACCTACTAGAAGGTGTGGCATTGCTTGGTAAGCATCAACCAACCCTGTACATGCTGTCATGGCACTAAACGAGTAACTTCTTAAGGGTTATAAGGAGCCTTCTAAAGCTGACTCCATGTAACTTTAAGGAGTATTTAGGGTCCCCAAATGAGTTTGGAAATGAACAAGTGGCATGGGGCCAAGAGGGCCTACATTGGGTCTAGGAGTATGCCAAGAGTTTGCAAGTGGACACGTTATTGCCTCATAGGTTACAAAAACTATAGGGGCGCATCTTTGGGCAATTGAGTAATTGAGGCAAGCACTCTAATGCCTCATGAACATATTTGTATGTATGCGCTATGGGTTCTAGCTTTGCTATGAGAGTTCATTTGCTTAAAATATGTGGTCTTAAAGCAAGCTCCATAAAGGGCAAGCTGAGGCAAGATGCTAGAGAGTAGGAATCATGTCTCATACTATGTACGAGAGTAATACATATGATGGAACTTCATATAAGCTTTGAACTAACCTATGGCCTAACTTGGACGAGATAAGAGAAAAAATCCGTCATCGCAATCTATAAGCCTAAGCATTCTGAGCAAGTGACTAGCATGAAGGATAATTTGTGGATGCGTAAGTGGCCTTTAATACCTAGATAGAGCGAGATTGCTCCTTTGCCATCTAGAGATGCACTGAAGGTACCTAAGACTGAGGACATGAATGCTAGCTAGTTAAGGATCATTAAGGAAACACGCATAGAGTGCAAGATGGCAAGCCACCAATAAATATACATTATGAATAGGCAAGTGCACACAACACTATGATATATTCAAATGTTTATGCTAGTAAGCTATGTAGACTTAGATAAGTAACATATTATCATTAAGACTCGAGATGGAAAATGACAAACCAAAGGTTAGATGGAACCTAAGATGACATCACAAACAAAAGAGTATTCTACTATGAAGATGGAGTCTGTTCATGATATAGAGTAATGTTGCATAAAAATGGAGAAAGGTTCTTTAATTGATAGCATAATGTTGGCTATTTTCCTATGGAATGCGCATAGAGATATCTTAGTTTCTTAGATGTTCTTGAGAGTTTGCGGTTCTATTGCGAATGAATTCTTATGTCTAAGTTTCTCCTGGGGATTTAGGATTTTTCTGCCATTCTTCATGGGCTTAAATTGTCGTTGGGTTCTAACATAACTTTTACTTAATCAAGTAATTTAATTTATTGGGCCATCTTTAATTAATTCACCAAATTGTCCTTATAGTCAAAATTATTTACACTATTAAGTCCTACTATCTTCAATAGAGGAATTTTAATTTCCATATTGAAAATATATTATAATTTCAATTTTTAATATTTACTTTACCTTAATTTGTTAGAATAAAGTTGTTAATTTGATCAAGTTCACCAGCTAAATTAAGTCAGGTGAGTACTTATATTTGTTTTAAAGACTTGTCATAATTTTTGCACATGCATACAAGGATTTAGATAAATTTCGTGCCTTGTACGTCTAAAGGCTTAGGAAAGTCTCATGCTTGCATTCATTTAAGTACTTAGACAAATTTCAATCTATTACTATGAATGGCAAGATATCAGGGAGGTAGGATCTAATTTAAATTAGGGTCGAAGTTGGGCCAAACTGCATAAAGAGAAGAAAGAAAGACTACAACGAAGGCGTTGCTATCAAGCGGTCGTCGGCTATCTCTTGGGTAGCGGACGAAATGGTGGCCATGTGGAGTTGGTAATAGATGCTAGAGATGGGTGCCCTAACTGGGCGCCCAAAATAGGCAACATATTGAATTGGGTGCCTTTTAGAATTGAAGTAGAAATCTTATTTAATCAAATCTCAAAGGTAATTTTTCATCTATTCTAATTCCATGAACTTACTACTACAAAACCAAATGCACAACCAATATGGGGGACATTGAACGTTCCACAGCCACTAAATACTTTTATTCATCTAAAGTAATATCAAAAGTCAGGTGTTAGAATACTCAACATAGAATAATCTCATCATGATTTCCATATGAATAATCTCATAAAAATGATCTTAAACAATTAAAATTTAGATTCAGACACATTTGATCAACTCTTGACATACAATGGTTAGAAACAAAAAGAGTTTTTAGACAGTAGGTTAAGCTTTATCCTAGTAAATCTTATATGGCCAAAATTAAACTAATAGTTGGTAAATTGACTAAAAATAGTACTGGACTTTAAAATTAATTAGTTGACTAGTAGGGCCAGAGAGCCCAAAGGACAAGTCAAACCCATAAAAAAGGGCAGAAAAACTCTAATGTTCCCAAGCTCATAAGGATTAAAATCTATAAATATCAAATTCCAAAGAGAAATCGGGCTCAAGAAATCATCCACAAAAATTCTCAAAGTTGAAGATCTTTCAAGAAGAGTAGATCTTTCTGCACACGTTTCTAAGGAAATGAACTAATGTTCTACTGTTTTCCAACAAGGACCTTACTCTATTTCCAAGCAGCATCATTTTGCGCTATCTGTGGAAAACTCAAAGGGAGAAGAAGGGATGCTAAGGAAGCAACTGAGATATGAAGTTCACCATTTTAGCACCCAAGTGGCATCAATACTTTATAAATTAAAATCTATAAGTCCCCCAGTGATCGATAAAAGCATTACGCTATCAACAAGATTGATAAGAAACAACATAAACAACTACAATTAAGAAAAGCAAAAAAACATCCCGCAAAGGTACCCTGTGTGTGGCTCCCCATATAAGTGGCCAAGCTTAGTGCTCAGTCAGCGCCTACAAGGTGCCCAGCAAGTGTTGAAGCTTAGTGCCTATACCTTGCTTGGGCGCCCAAGTTTGGCACCCTGTACGGGCACTTGAGATGCACTTTTCCCTAATACTTAATGATTGCATCCTCATGCCTCCCATTACTCAATTCCCAAAGTACAAGTATGCAAAGTCAATATTCATTAATTGAAAAATGTTTGCATGAATACAAAATAAATGAAAATGAAAAAAACTTTGTTGAAATTAATTGAGAGAAACAAAAGGATGTTCGACCAACACTTAACCTTTGAAAGTGAACAACAATAAAGAAAAAAAGTGGCAACAAATAGCAAAGTTGACTGGGATATGGGATCTAGCATCAACAAATCCTCTTCAAGATATCGTTGGGTCTTGCTCAACATGCAACTACAACTGTAAATAATCTACTCATAGATCACCATGTCCTCCGCTTAGATTGCCTCTAAAAACTCATCGAACTTTTGAATTCTTTGACCATATCTTCATAGATAGCATTTATGAAGGTCCTTCCAATAGAAGAGACTATAAACTTCTCCCCACTATTCACCTCATTCGTGTACCCGGCCTTCAAGCACTCATGCTCCTTAACTAGCTTGGCTAATTCTTCCTACTTCTAACTGTTGTTTAACCAGTTTGATAACCTCTTCCTTAAGACATTTTACCATAGACAAAGCTTTCTCTGCTCGATGAGATATATGCTTGACCAAGTTCCATCCCTATGCTCCAAAAATACCAAAACACCTAAGAGTAAAAAACCATTGCAAAATTATAAAGAAGAGAAACTACGATGAGAAATAAATCAAAGCAATAAAGTAAAGTCATACCCAGGGAAAATCATCAGCAACTATCTTAATCAATTGAGAAGAGGGGAATAACTCCAACTTCCCTTGATCATACTCGCTCACCATGCCTTGTATGCGATCAGCACTAAAAGTGGTCTCATTCATATCCCCAGTGGGAATCCAATCCATAGCTTCTCCACAAACCATAATGAAAGAGTCATTTTCCCATGCTAGCATGAAAGAGGGCAAATAAATTGTTGGTGAGTAGTGGATCCATGAGCACACTTCCCCATAGGACCAAAAGGTAACACCTCAACCTTGTTCTCTACAGCAGACGCGCTCACAGTGCGCATCCCACTTGGCCGCCGACTTGGAGGGCTAAGGTGACACCCACTCGGCAACATCTCCCTATCATGAATTATAGCAAAATTAATTTCTTTCCTACCAAGGAAAGGAAGAGAAACAAAGTTAAAAGACAAGTAATGCATGGAAACATGAAAAAAGTAAAACACATGCACAAGCAAAAGCCACAAATGAACAAAAAAAAAAAGAAATTGCTAACTAGCGACAGGAAATATATAGGTGATGTCAAAAAGAGAATCAAACAACCTTGCTTGAATGAAGCTTATGCGATGATTGCAGTAAACTTGACTAGGACGAAGTAAAGAAGGAAAATTGTTCCACTCGCGAGGAGTGTCCCAACCCTTGTCTAAAATAAAGAAAAACCTATACTTTTAAAGACCTCTTGACAAAGGTAATCTACACAAAATATTTACTATTTGGCTTATGTAAAGAATAGAGAAACGGCTCATTCAACACTTTATGCACCTCGAAAAGAGTGTGGTAACTATTTAAAGATAGTAGCAAGTGCAACTCGTTTAAACACTGCCTAAACCCCACAAATGAAGCGAAAAAGTTAGGCACAAATTAACTGAAGCACACACCATAACTTCATGCTATATCTAACAAAAGAAGGTCTAGAGGAAGAGAAAATCCATAAGTGAAATAACTACTAAAGATAGCAAAGTACCCTTTAGGAGGCGACATCATGTTTTCTTGAGGAGATGAAAGAACAAAATTAATTTAATTGGAGACACAAATCCTACGGCTCAAAATATCTAACTCGTCTGGCCAAAGTAAACACTTAATTCCTGCCGCATTTGAGAAGCACATGTCTATTGTAGGAATGCTATCAGATTCCTCATCAAAAGAATCCTTATTTTCAAAATCAAAACTAGATGAAGATGTTTCACTAGTTCCACTTTTACTATGAGACTGAAAATTTGCTAAAGCTCGGATTGATTGCACATCAAGAGGCAAACTAACATATGCTCCAATACTGCATAGAGGAAAACTCTCATGAGTACGAGATAGCCTACACCACCATATATGCTCAAGGTCAACCCACTATGAGCACCCATTCTAGACGTCCCGAGGGTACCCAAGGCTAGTGCCTAGTTGGCTCCAGCCTTAGGTGCCACAACAACACTCAATATGGGCACCTCATAGGTGCCTAAGGCAAGCACTCCGCAAGCACCTTGATAAGGAGCTACATGAGCTGCCACCTCAGGCACCTGGTGGGCTCCTGGCACTGCAAACATAGATGGTTGACCAAGTGGCCATAAGCTGACACCATGGCTCCTCTTCTATTCCTATTTGGTTGAACATTTGAAGACTCATTTCCCAAACTCAACTTAGAACTAGACGTGTTCTCAGACATCCTTTGGCTCAACTTAAACCCCAAAATTCTTGCTAACTTAAAAGAAGATCGAGGAGGTGTAGAGCCTCTTTTAATCAAACTTTATTATGAGTACCTTAAGAAGGTCATTGTAACTTTGCCTAAGGCAAAATGCATGGAAGTGAAAAGTTGATCATAGGCCTTAGTTAAGTGGCCACTTGATATTGAGACTTGACTGTCAAGACGAAGAAGGTGCATTCACATGCCTCTTGAGAGAGCTTGTAGTAAACCTATAGTAGATCGAGGAATTGATTGTCATAAAAAAATTTCAAGTGCTAAGATTTGTCACCTTCTTAGGGAGACTTGACGTGGGCTTATTTTGCTTAGCTTCTATGTGCCTCTCGAAGGATCATGTAGTGAATCTATACTAAAGAGTTGCCACTAATGTGAAGGAATTACAATGGGCTTTTTCAAAATGGCTTCCACATGTTTTTGGAAGGGCCATATAGTAGGTTTATGCTCGAGAGTGCAACTAATCTGGAGGAATTACAATAGGTTTTTCAAAGTAGCTACCATGTGCATCTCAAAAAGCCATATAGTAGGTTTATGCCAAAGAGTGCCACCAATGCAGAATAATTACAGTCGACTTTTTAAAGTGGCTACCATGTGCCTTCGAAAGGGCCATATAGTAGGTTTATACTAGCAATCACGTGCCCCTAGAGGGATGTATAGTGGGATTATGATTGTGGCAACCACGTACTTTCTAAGGAGACTTATAATGAGATTATGTCAAAAGGTCTTTGAGAGTACTTTCAAGTATTTCAAACAAATCAAAATACAGTTAGATGTAACAACATATTAAAAAAATATCATTTATTCAAGTAAATAATATCACTGTGGAGGTGTCGTTCTCGAGGGAGTTGGCATTATTTACTCAAATGGTAGATAAAGTTCCTACTTGGAAAAGAAATAATGATTTAAAATTAATAAGAAATACTAAATTAAACATAGTTCAAAGGAGAACAAGAGATAACTGAGAGCGTATGAAGTGGTGCTCAAGCAGCATGGGGATAGTCCCCTGGATTAAATGACATTAAAACATTAAGGTTTATAAGCAATGTGGTTTATTCATTTGGTTAGCTTACAACATATGACTTTTGGTGTTATTTGAGGTCTTGGTTTTTGGGTTAAACTTCCATCCAAGCTTTTTGAGTTGTACTGATGGCTATTTCCATAAGAGTTGGAACTATGTTCGGTGGTGACATATGGCCTTCTCTCTAAGTTCGACTGCCAAGTGAACACCAACAACCCTCTTTTCTTTATGCTCTCAGTAGCCTTCTGGAAGTACCGTGATATTTGGCTATGTGCTCTCTGAGGTATCCTCATTGGATTAATATCTCAATTTCATCTCTTAAGTTACAACAAATGGTGTTGGGCATTGGGAAAATGCTCTAAAAGCTACCAGCATAGAGTCAATGGCCCGAGTCTACATCTATTTTGTTACTAGTGCTAATATTTTCTTCGTGTTCATGGAGCCTTCACTCGCTAGTCTTTTTTATACTATCTGGGTGACACCAATTCTAAGATGGCCATTTCAGTAATGTAGTCATTGTTGGTTTTTAGGCCTCATACGTGCATCAGACCAATGGTGAAAGTCTTCACTCCTTCTAGCTATTGGACTTTCTTTATAACTGTCTGGCTTTTGCGCTACATATTTGCTAAGGTATTCCATCTGGATCAACCTCTTGATCTCATCCTTCAAATGTATACACCACTCAATAGTATGCCCACATTATGGTGGAAGTAGCACCATCTATCCGATCTTTGCTTTTCTGGATCCTTTGTTGTCTTTTAAGTAAGGTGCTAGATGATGCCATATTGTAAGGTTATAGTTAGAATCTGTACTTTAGGTTTGGCAAGCGGTGTACAGATCACTAACACCTTGGAGAGACTCTATCTCTAATCTCCCAGCTTTTTGTTTTTTTTACCTCCTTCATGGCGCATTTTGAGCTAGTTGTTTATTTTAGCGGTTACAGAAAAGTGCAAGATTCTAGTCTCTCATGTGGGTTATGGTGCTAGCATAGAGCCCGTGCTTTAGCTATATTAGGTAGTCATCAAAAAAAGCCTCGTTGTGGTGAAGAGAAAGAGTCCATTTGTAGAGGTGGAAGAGGCAGAGCACGATCTTGCTCATGATTTATTCTACAAGTAGTTGGCTCTCGAGAAAGTGATAGGGCTACTATAACTTTTCCATATCTTGGGCAGTCGTACGATAGTAGCTCAAGCAATGGAATTCTCCAATAGAATCGTTGATATCCCTGGCGTTAGTAGGATGCCCAAAAAGTGATGTCTATCGCTTGGGCATCCCTTCTTGTGCGAGAGGTGCGTCCAGACCTGGCTCTGGCATTGGGTATAATTGGTTGTTAGGGTTGGTAACTGTCCACATTCTTTGATATTAGGGCTACCTGGTTGCTAGAGTTGCGAGCACTTGATCTCATTTGAATCCTCAACATTCCTAGTTTATTCTTCAAAGTTCCCATAAATGACGCCAAAATGATATTACTCAAAAATGGAGAAAGATCCTTTCTGGTAGACAACCGAATATTAGTTCTTTTTCTCTGAGAGAGATCTCAGTATCTCGAAAATTCTTAAACGTTTGTGGCTCTGTCGCAAATGAATTCTTGCATTCAAATTCCTTTTGGGTTTTGTATTTACAGTTTTTGTGTTGGTGGCCTTAGGTCAATTATAGTTTTTCTACTCTTCTTCATGAGCTTTAATTATCTTTGGGCTCTCTAACCCTTTTACTTAATTAGCTAATTTAATTTGTTGGGTTATCCTTAATTAATTTACCAAATTGCTCTTATAGTTAAAATTATCCACATCAAAGAGGAACAAGAAGTATTTCATGTGAAGAGATTACTAAACAAAAAACAAGATACATGGAAGCATTATTTAATTTTCAAACTTATTTAGTAATATTGAGTTAAATCAATCACATGGACCTATTACATTATGATCATTCAACCATCCAATCATAAATCCTTATAAAAATTTACCTTGAAATTATTCAATTGTTTGTAATATAAAACAATCGATAGGCAATGTTTGAATAGATTCATTAATTAGAATTTTCTAAGGTTTAAGACTTAATCGATCAATTCAAGATTGAAATTATATATAATTTTGAACAATTTAAAAATAGTTGAGCTTTTGTGCAACATTTTCATAGAGTCAAGAGGAGTCATATTTAAGCGAAAATGTATGATCAAGTTGTCATTACCTAGGACAACCCAATTATGCCCAAAAGTATTGCATGATGATGGCAATGTCATGCATAGTTAAATCAATATCAAGAAATAAAGTTCATGAGATTCAATAATCAAATCATTACAAAGGATAAAACTCATTAAGCTTTTATTTAACCAACATTAATTTATCACATAAATTTTGTGATAATTAAATGCTAATTGATCGTCTTTAAGACTTTGAGATATAATACACCACATAAATCTGTAAAAACCTTGCATAAAGTGGTTTTGATACCATTAATAGATTTGCATAAGTTGTTTCATGAAAAACTAAAACTTTAATAAATAAAGCACATTAACAATCAATGATACACATTGTTGACATGTCGTCCAATCATATGTTTTGATGATAACAAGCTGACCTTTGATACTAATGATTTCTTGAAATGATGATTTATAGATAAAAGGATCAAAATAATGGTTTATATCCGATCTAAATGTCAAAAGACTGTTTGAGAAAATAAGTGAATTCCAATTGACGAAAAGCAATTAGCTCCTCTTAATAACACAAGCCAAAGAATTTAATTTCCCCATCAAAATGACCCGCAAACCTCAATGTTTAAATTTCAAATTTGAATTTAAAGCTTTAAATAGCTTTAGAGAAAGAAGTATGAGCGGACGACTCACTTGCACTAAATTAGAAAACACATGAAGTCAAACTAGGGAAGCAAAGATTGTCTTAAACCAAAAACAAAAGAATGAAAATATTCTATTCTTATGAGCAACGTCCATAGTCAAGCTTGTACCTTCACCTGTATTCAAGCTCTCTCAAACTACATCCAAAATATTTCAAGTCTAGTGAGCTTAAATCTGTTTTTCTCAAATTCTCTAGATTGGGACATGTGCTTAAGTTGTTGTAGTAGCTTCGTATATACTTAACCTTTTTTCTCATTGTGTTCATCTTGTAAGGTTAAGACTTATGTTTAAAATCGTAATGCCGAAGGAATTTGCTTATTGAGGATACATTATTTTTGGTTAAAACTGATCCGTAAATTATGGGTGCTAAAGGAATTCATTTCCTCGAGACACACTATTTGAAGGTTAGATTTTAGACATAAAAGTTGGGTGTGAACTTTACCCACAAAAGTTGTTAACCGTGCCAAAGAAATTTGTTTGCTGGTAAAGCACTCATTATAGGTTCAATATTATTCGTGTAAAAGATTTGATCTTTGATTGTACCGACAAAAGTTAAGTTTTGGTCTTTCTATACCATAAAGGACTAGGTTATTGGATGAGCCCAGAACAATCAATGCTAGGTTCTTCTATACCTAAAGAACCAAAATTTTTAGCTGAGCCTACAAAAGCTAAGGTTTGGTCCTTTTGTACCGTAAAGGACTAGGTTAAGATGCTCCCACAAAAGTCTAGGTTAGGATTGCTCCAGCTCAAAATTTGAGTTAGGGTTGCTCTCGAAAAAATCTCTATAAATAGGTTAGGTTTAATCCTTTAAAAGATTGGTCTAGTGTTTTTTCCCCCAAATCCTAAGCCGCAAAGCTCATGTAGAGCAGTAAGATCATCTGGTCTAAAGCTATCTAAAATCCTAGTATTCTTTTCTTGCTTTACTCTTTATTTATACACGGTTTACTTATTTATTATCTCCTTATATATTGGTTTTAACTTGGCTACTAATTAATTGTTAACAAGATTAGGAAGTAATCAATTTTTAAAATTATTCGGCTGTGTGAAAAAGTTGAAATAGCATAATTCATCCCACCTCTTATGCTCAAATTATGTATGACAATTGGTATAGAAGCAAGTTTACTCCATGCAAAGGCTTAACAACCTGAATGTCAGATCTACCATAGCCACCATGGAACTTCATATGAAAGGTTTATCTCACAACTAGCCCTCTATTTACTGGAACAAATTATCTTAGCTAGAAGAAGAGAATGCAAAATATATTATTGCTAAAGATTTTGATCTATGGATAATCATTACTAGAGGACCATTCATTCCAATCACGGAGGATGGAAATGGCATAAGGAACTAAACTTGGTTAGAATACAATGCTGAAGACAAAAGATAGATTTCTTTTAACACCAAAGCTGAAAATATAATTATTTTTTCTCATATAAAGAAGGAATACAATAGAGTAAGCTCATCTGAAAATGTAAAAGAATTGTGGGATTTGGTATAGGTCACACATGAAGGAACAAATTATGTTCAGGTTGAAAGGATCACTTTCTTGGTATATCAATATGAAATGTTTACTATGAAGCTTGAGGAGAACATCAAGCAAATGTATTCAAGATTTATGGAAATAATGAATTTCAAAGCTCTTGGTAAAATATTTTTTGAAGAAGAGAAAGTAAGGAAAATCCTAAGATCTCTACCCAGAGAACGGACTCCTAAAGTTACAATGATCCAGGGCAAAAGATCTTATGAAACTAAGTAAGGCTAAACTCATTAGCTCACTAAGATCACATGAAATGATGACCTTAGCCAAGGAGTAGCTTGTAGAAAGCAAAAGAGAAAAGATCGTTGCATTTAAGACAACAAATGAAGATCAATCAAAGAAAAATGAATCTAACAACAATGATGAAAATGATGAAGAGATTGCACTCATCACCATAAGGTCAAAGTTTCTCAACAAAAGAAAGAAAGCTTTCTAAAAGGAGAAAGGAAGCAAGCTCAGAAAATGGGAAAGAATCAATCGGAATCCTCTTGTTATTTATTATAGGCCACAAAATTGGACATGTATGCTCGATTGTTTTGAGTTAAGAAAGCTTTGAAGAAGAAGAAGCAACATAAACCAATCGCAACCACATAGGATGATGATGAAGTGAAATTAATTGAGGAAAGATCATAAGATAAATTTGCAAACCTTTGCTTCATGGGTCAACTGAGGTATATTCTGATTCTAACTTTGAATATAATAGCACTTATGATGATGATTTTGAAGCTGAATTTCATATTGGCATTGAGAAGTGCAAAAATCATCTTTTGATCTCAGTTGAAAACAAAGTTTTCGAGAAAAGAATCAATGAACTTATGCTTTCTCTTAATACATTTGAAATTAAGGTTGAAGGTATTCAAACTAAAAATATTTCTCTAAAACATCAAATCAATGACTTAGTGATCTTCTTAGCTTCTGCTGACACTGAGATTGATGCTTTTCTAAATGAAAAATCTTCTTTTAGAGGCAAATTTTAAATATTTCTTACTTCAAGTTGGTTGCAATTATTTTATCGTGAATGATTGTGATCCTATTGACTTATTCAAACTAAAAATCTCTCTAAAAGATCAAATCAATGACTTAATGCTCTCCTAGCTTCTGTTGACACTGAGATTGACGCTCTTCTACATGAAAAATCTTTTTTTAGAGGCAAATTTTAATATTTCTTAGCTCAAGATGTTTGGTTGCAATTATCTTATCTTGAATGATTGTGATCCTATTGCCAAATTTAAGTACAAACTAGATGAAGGAATATTTATTGGGTATTATGTGTATAGTGAGGCATATAGGGTTTACAACAAAAAGACAAAAGTTATTCAAGAGTTTATGCATGTATCTTTTAATTAAAGTAACCCTCTTGAAGTCAAGGAACACTTGAGTGAAGATAGTTCATATTTATCCCTCTATTGCAACCAGTGAAGAAAGAATGAAAGCAAGGACTAAAATTGAGATCAAGGAAGAAGAAAGCTCCCCTTCCAAACAACTAGAAGAAAATACTTCCCAAGAAAAGGTTGATGCAAGAACTACAATAGTGAAAAAATTTCATCAAGTATCAAGTCATCCGACATAACAAGTTATAGACAACTTAAGGGATGGAGTAAGGATAAGATCATTCTCTAAATAAGAAGAAGATGAAATGGAAAATAGTACATTTCTATCAAAGATCAAACTAATAAGCATTGAAGAATCCCGCAATAATAAGTCATAAATAGATGCTATGAAAGAAAAAGCTAGCACAATCTGAAATTAACAAGATTTGGAATCTTATTGAAAGATTGTATGACTATCCAGTTATTAGAATAAAATAAGTGTTCAAAAACAAACTCAACGAGGATGGAAAAGTCTCTAGAAATAAGGCCATACTAGTAGATAAGGCTACAATCAAGAAGAAATAATTGATTATGATGAGACATTTGAAGGAAGGAGTAGGATTGGGATCTAAAATATAAAATCAAAAATAGGTAAAATAGAAACAAATTACTCTCCCAAGGATCAAATTCATGCTCCAAATAAGGATTTAGATGCAGAAAAATTACCTTTGTAGATCAACACAAAGGAGAAAAGAAGATCACTTCAATGAACACTTCAGTGGATGATCTACACGCAACAAAAGACGTCAACGGTTGATCCCTTCCCAAACTCCAAAAATCGGCAAACTTGGAAGGCTATACCACCACAAATCAAGTGAGTTTGTTGCAAATTTTTTGCTCCAATTAAAAACTTCTTGTCCACCCAAATTTGCTCCCAAAAACCATTGCAAACAATGATCCACCAAGGAATTCTAAGTCCCTTAAGTGTAGGACCTCTAATGAAAAAGTCCACACACCTTAAGTAAACACTAAATCAACCTAACTTGTACTAGAACAAGTGACGAAGAAGGTGATAGGAGGCGACTATGGAGGAGAAAGCGAGAGAAGAGAATTTAGTACTAATCTTCAACACATGAATATCACACTTTTGGAGGGAAATGAAGAATATGCCAACTATTCTTAGGTGGCCGGCCATGTGGCCTATTTATAGAGGTGAGAGAATGCTAGCTAGCATCACACCTCCCATGCTAGTTGGCCAATGTGCCAACTTGCATGTGCATTTGTATTTAATTAAATCCAATTTAAATTCAAATGGACTCTTCCATTTGATTTCCCTCCAAAATCTAAACTATCATTTTTAATTAAATTAACTTTTTATTTAATTAATTTGACTTAAATTCTTAAGTCAATTAACTTAACTCTTTAAGTTAACTTGACTAATTAATTGTCATATGGCCCCAATTAAATTATGACTTAATTTAACTTCTTAAATTATTTTGATTAATTTAACGCTTAAATTAATCAAGTTAAGATGACCAATTAAAATAGTCACTCGCCCCTTTCTCAAATCGCCTAGGCTCCTTAGAAAATTCCTCTTATCAAATAAGAACTTCCTATAGGCTTTTGTGTGTGACCCATTAGGTTCATCCATTCATTAGATATGGGCTCACAACTCATTGTGATATTTTGAATATCGAAATATTCACATTAATTTAAACCCCTTTACACTAATAACCCTTTCAATTAATCTCCATTAATTGAAGAGTACCCAATCTCTGTGGTCAATGTCTAGTAATAAGCCTATGGAGCCCAATTGATTAGATGAATGAATTATATCTCGATGAACCATTATAGCTTACGATTACCATGCAAATACGATTTTTCCCTCTTTTATCTCCCGAAAGAGACCTAGGACAAGTTATTTGTTGGCTCCCTAATAGCCTCGATAACTATGTCTCTAAATTCAATGTTCGATGCCCCTTTATGGCTTCAACTTTGGAAAACTTCTTTTTCAAATTATCATACTACCTTGCACAAGGATTTCTTGGAATCGATTATCATAAAATACATAGGAGATGCACTCATCCTTAATAACAACAAGGAGATGGATCCCATCTTAGATCTCACAAACCTCCATGCTTAAGTAGCTCATGTCTAATCTCAACCTCAGATGACCCACTACGTGGTCGGAGAAGAGTCAAAGCATAAGGATCTAAACATAAGGTTCCCATAGATCCTCAGGTCCAAGGACTAATTATATGCACTATCATAAGCTGGTGAACTTACCACTACAGCTATCTAATGGACTCTTCAAGTAGGTCTTCAGTTAATTTTTTCTCTAACAAGCACCCACTAACATGTATCCATATCTTACATAGATTGCTCATGAAATGAAGTAATATCCAACCCCTTGAAATATGAACCATTAGTGTGAGTCTATCCAAATCTTAAATGCCCCATCTCTTAAGATTCTATGACTTGGAATACTTTAAAATCATGACATGGAGACATATTTTGGGATCACTATCATATGCGGGACCAAGTCCCATAGTCTTGTATGATTTAGGGGCTTCAATCGAATACAAGTGAAGTATAATAAGCATAAGATGAAGATAGCCATTTAATAAAAATATCATTTAATCAAGATTGTATCATAAGTGAAATAGCATTACACGCTAATCTAATTAGTTGGGGGTACTGTTCGAACAATCTCCTACTTGCCCTAAAGTCAATTTCTTATAGTCTTTAGGGCTTATCTTCTCAAGATGTCCTTCAAAGACCTTTCTCATTAAGGGTTTGGTCAGTGGATCTACTAATTCTCTTCTGAGGCTACCCTCTCGACATAGGTGTCGCCTCTATCAATGATCTGAAGGATCAAATGATAACGCCTTAAAATGTGCTTAGATTATTGATGAGATCTTGCCTCTTTTTCTTGCACAACCGCTTCGTTATTGTCACAAAACACAACAACCGGCTCTATAATACTAGGCACTACATCCAACTCTTGGATGAAGTTTTTCATCCAAACACCATCTTTTCTAATTTTTGAAGCCATATATATTCTGCTTCGGTGGTAGAATCGATCGTGGTATCTTGTTTGAAACTCTTCCAACTTAGTGCACCGCCGTTGAGGCAAAATATAAATACAGATATGGATTTAAGGTCATCTTTATCGGATTGGAAACTAGAATCCAAAAAATCCTTCAAGTTTCAATATCCATTGCCATATACCAAAAATAAATTCTTAGTTCTTCTCAAGTACTTAAGGATTACTTTTATGACTTTTCAGTGACTTTCACTAGGGTCAGATTGAAAGCAGCTCGTAACGCTAAGGGCGTGTGCTACATCCGACCTAATACATTGAACGACATATATTATGCTCTCTATTGCGGACGCATAAGGTATGTGGGACATCTTTCTCTATCATCTTTAATCTTAGGGGCCATAAACTTGGAGAGACGAAAAATATATCCCATGGGAAAGAATCCCTCATACTAAACCTCTTTAATATCCTATCAATGTACAGAGTTTGGGAGAGTCCCAACATCCTCTTTGATCTATTTCTATATGTCCGTACTCCTAATACGTGTGTTGCTTATTCCAAATTCTTCATGGAGAATTGCAAAGATAACTATGCTTTAGTACATACTAACACTTCTTTCTCATTCCCAATGAGAAGAATGTCATTGACATATAGTACAATAAATTGTATTGAACTTTCACTAGCATTTTTGTCCACATAGGGTTCATACATATTTTTGATAAATCCAAACGATTTGACTGTCTTATCAAAACATATGTTCCAACTTTGAGATGCTTGTTTTAGTCCATAAATGGACTTTTGGAGTTTGCAAAGTTTTTTGCTCACTTTCTTTGGATGTAAAATCTTATGGTTGCTCCATATAGATTTCTTCTTCAAAGTTTCCATTGAGGAAATCAGTTTTTACATCCATTTGCCATATCTCATAGTTATAAATGCGGCTATGGCAAGCATAATCCTAATGGACTTAGGCATAGCAACGGGTGAAAAGGTTTTCTCAAAATTAATACCGGATCTTTTAGTATAACCTTTTGTCGCTAGTCTAGCCTTGAAGGTTGTCATCTTTCCATTGACTCCTAGCTTTCGCTTGTAGATCCACTTGCAACCAATAGGTACTATACCTTCCGGTGAATCTACTAAAGTCTATACTTTGTTGGAGTATATGGAGCCCATTTCGAATTTCATGGCCTTAAGCCAATGTCCCAGATCTATGTCCAACATAGCTTCCTCATAGGTCTTCGGATTACTATCCACTTGGCCCGTTTCATGAAGGAATTCGAACCTTTTGGGTTGTTTCTTGATTCATTCTGACCTTCTTAGAGCTTGTGTGCTAGGCTCGACATGCTCTATTGTTTCCATCATTTATGGGATAATATGATCATCTTGGACTTTATCAAGTTCAGCAATAACACCATTTCTATCTAATAGAAATTCTTTTTCCAAAAAGATGACGTTCCTCAAAACAAACACTTTCTATTTTGAGGGATCATAGAAATAATAACTCAAAGACTCATTTGGGTATCCCAAAAACTTGTACAAGGTGAATATCGCATCCAACTTGTCTCCCACTAACCTCTTGACGTATGTGGGAGACCCCCAAACTCTTAAATAAGAGTAAGAAGGTACTTTACCATACCATATCTCTAAAAGTAGGAGTAGGCTAATGATCCAAAATATAAAATCATAAAAAGGCTAAAAATAACTTATCTACCCCACTCCAAGGATCTAATCATGCATTTAATAAAGATTTAGATCCATAAAATTTATCTTGAATGCTAAATCTGAAGGTAAGAGGAAGAAGACTCCAATGAACTTGTCAAAGGATCAACTCATGCATAGCAAAAAGTCACCAATGGTTGACTACCTTCCATAACTCAAGAATTGCTCAAAATTTACAGAGAATACCTTAACACACCAAGGAAGATTTTGTAAAAATTTCATGCCAATAAGAACTTCCGAAGTCCTTCAAATCTTCCACGAAACTTACTAGATAGCAATGGTTCACTAAGGAGCACAAAGTCCCCCAAGTGTCGGACCTCTAATGTAATAATCCTCACACCCGAGGACAGCTCAAATCAGCCTCAGATCTACTAGAAAATGAGAGGATGAAGGTGAGGGAATGGCAGTTATGGGGGAATTGGAGAAGGAGAGAGTCTGGTAAGTGTGAAACTTGAACACATGAAAAATCACACATTTTGAGGGGAAAAGGGAATATAGTGAATTAGCCATCTAATGGCCAGCCACATGGTATTTATAGAGAGGATTATGTGATACAGGTTGGCATCACACCTCCCATAGTTAGTTGGCCAACTTGTCAACCAACTTGCCAACTTGCCAACCAATTTACATGTGAACTCGCATGCATTTGCATTTAATTTGCATCTTCATTTCATCTTATGAAATTAATGCAAATTGACCCTAATTAAATTTAAATGAACTCGTTCATTTGAAATTCTCTCCAAATTTTAAATTCTTATTTTAATTAAATTGACACTTTCATTAAATTAATTGAATTGACTTAACTCCTTAAGTCAACTAACTTGACTCTTTAAGTTGATTGGTGTTAACTTAACTCTTTAAGTTAACTTGACTAATTAATTATCATATGGCTCCAATTAAATTAACTTCTTAATTTAAATGGTCTAATTTAGCTCCTTAAATTATTTTGATTAAGTTAACAATTAAATTAATTAAGCCAAGATGACCAAAGAATTAGTCAATCGAATTCTTCTCCAAAACCACCTAGGTGAATTTTTAACTCCTTAGAAAACTCTTCCCATCAAGTAGAACTTCTTCTAGGCTTTTGTGTGACCAGTTATGTTTTTCCATTCATTGGATATGTGCTCACAACTCATTATGATATTTTAAATATCAAAACATTCACATTAGTTTAAACTTCTTTAAACTAATAACTATTTCAATTAATCTCCGTTAATCGAAGAGTATCCAATCTCCACAGTCGATGTCTAGCAACAAGTGTATAGAGCCCAACTAATTAGATGAAATGAATATGTTATGATAAACTATTCTAGCTCTACGTTTGCCATGCAAATACGGTCCTTCCATTTCCTATCTCCCAAAAGAGGCCTAGGGCAAGATATTTATCAACTTCCCAATAGCCTCAATAACTATGTTTCTAATCCCAATGTTTGATTCCCCTTTATGATCTCATATTTGGAAAACTCATTTTTCAAATTGTCATACTATCTTGCGCAAGGATTTTTTGGAATCGATCATTATAGAATATATAGGAGATGCACTCGTCTTTCACAATGACGAGGAGACAGATCCCATCTCAGATCTCACAAACCTCTATATCTAAGTAGCTCATACCCAATCTCAACTCAGATGACTCGCTACATGGTCGGTGAAGAGTCAAAGTATGAAGACCTACATATAAGGTTACCATGAATCCTCAAGTCAAATGACTAATTACATACACTAGCATAAGCTGGAGAACTTGCCATTACTGACTTGCTATTCCGGCTATCTAGTAGATTCTCCAAGCAGGTCTTCAGTGAACTTGTTCTCTAAAGCACATATGTCTAACATGGATTGCTTACGAAATAGAGCAATATCCAACTCCTTGGACTTATGTATCATTAGTATAAGTCTATTCGAATGTTAGATGACCTGTCTCTTAAGATTTTATGACTTGGAATATTCAAAATCACGACTGTGTAAGATCTATTTCATGATCTACCCAATATGCAACCAAGTCCCGTAGTCATATATGATTTAGGGGCTTCAACCAAATGTGAGTGAAGTAAAATAAGCATAAGATGAAGATGGTCATTTATATTTGAATATCATTTAATAAATATTGTATCACAAATGAAATAGTTTACATACCAATCTAATTGGCTGCGGGGTACTATTCTAACAATCTCATAAGGTGTCTTTGGCACCAACTTTGAGGGTACTACATTTAGTAAGGCGTATCCTCAAAAGGATATAGGCACAATGATGAAGCTCATCATGGAACATATCATGTCTAATAAGGTATGATTTCTACTCTCAGCTACTTTGTTATGTTTAGGTGTGCTGGTGGAGTTCATTGTGAGAGAATCCCATTCTCTTTTAGATAATCTAAGAATTTAATATTTAAGTATTTTCCTCCTCGGTCTGATTGAAGAGCTTTAATACTAAGTCTTTGTTGCTTTTCTACTTCATTCCTATACTCTTTAAACCTTTCAAAAGCTTCGGACTTGTACTTCATAGGATACACATGTCTGAACCGAGTATGATCATTGATGAAGGTGATAAAGTAAGAATAGCCTCCTCTTGTACTAATTCTTAGTGGTCCACAAACGTCCGTATGTATGAAATCTAAAGGAGATGTGAGGTTCACTCCGTTTGTCCTACAAAAGAAGCCTTGGTCATTTTTCTTTTTAAACAAGATTCACAAGTAGGAAGATCCTCTATGCTACTAACCTTTAGTGCTTTGAGGGCTTCTATCTTGTTCATCCTATTCTTGAAATTATGTCCAAGTCTTGCATGCCAAAAAATGGCATTTTCTTGGTTGTCTAATTTTCTTTTACTCTGTATTGCCTCTAAAAAACCATTCTTTATTGCCTTCAATTTCCCATTTGATATTGAAAAATCATATCCTTCACTATCCAATATAGGAATTGAAATAACATTCTTAACAAGATTCGGTACAAAATAACAAGGATCCAATACAAGTTAGAAGTTCCCTAAGTCTAACTTCATCATGCCTTCAACTTTGGCTGCAACTTTTGCTCCATTGCTAAGGTATCGGATGAAATCCTCATCACTTCGACTCTTTCTTTTTGCATCTCTTGTAATGAATTATAAAGGTGAGAACTACATACGGTATCAAATACCCATGAGGAAGAATTTTTCGTTTAGTGAACTTCAATAAAGTAGATACCTTTCCCTAGGGTTGCTAGGTATTCCTTGCAATTCTATTTTCAATGGCCTTTTTCACCACAGTAGAAACAAGTAGCATCGACTTTATCCTCTTTCATTTTCTTAACTCCTCCAGAGGGATTTAATGGTTCCTTCTATTTAGAAGAAGAACTCTTCTTCCTCTTACCTCCCTTCTTAGCACCCCTATGGCTCTTAAACTTGGAGAAAGATGCAAGCATTAACGGTTTGTCTTTTTTCATTGTTGACTCGGTGGTCACCAACGTATTGACCAATTCATTAATAATTACCTCTTGCTTTGTCATGTTGAAGTTCATAACAAATTGGTCATATAAACTTGGTAATAATTGGAGGATTAAATCTACATAAAGGTCATTGTCCATGACCACCTTCAATTGAGCAAGCTTCTCAATGAGACCAATCATCTTAAGGCCATGGTCATGGACACTTGCAACCTCAACCATTCTAGTCCTAAAGAGCTTCCCAAATAAAATATAGCACTTATGTCTAATTTGCACATTGTACAACTCTTGTAGGTGCATATGAATCTCAGAAGCAATTTTTATGTTTTCAAGAGATTTTTTAAGCTCGTTGGACGTAGAAGCTATCATAAGTCAATGGGTTTGAAGGTCATCTTCTACCCATTTAGTGAATGTTTCGTGTGCCTCATCATCGACATCATCACCAATAATGTCTTATAGACTTTGAATAAGGATATATGTTCCCTTTTTGGAGTAAAAAATTATCTTGAGGTTTCTAAGCCAATCGCGGAAGTTAGGCCCAATGAGTTTATTAGTTTCCAAAATAATGTTTAGTGGATTCTTAGCCATTGATTGAGATTTCGCAAATCTACAAAGGTGAAAAAGAGAATATGATCATGTGATTGAATTTTGATATTAGAAACATGTTTATGGACTTTCAAGTATGTTTTTCTTCCACTATTTTATCAAATTCCTCCTCCCAAAGGAATTCGGGAAATCTCATTTCCTAGTGAGAATCAAGGTCCAAAGGCATCATTCATGGACCCACGACTCGTGAGACATCCAAAAATAATCCCATGGTAAGCAACTTTTGCTAATTGCATCTCTATCCAACCTTTGATGTGTTTTGCCTTACTTTTTATGTAAACTCACGACTTGTGTGACATCTACACTACTAGGTGTTAGGTCGATCCTACCAATCAATCTTAAATTATAAACTCCACTATATCATTCCACAACTCGTGAGGCAACACCATAGTGAGTTTTAAATTAAAGTGCATCATATGCTAAGTAAGTGAGCATAGCTTTCCTCCAAAGAAGCGTCCCATGACTCGTGAGCCAACACGTAAATGTGGTAGTATCTCATGTCACAAACTATTGGTAGAAGGCTTAGATTAATTTAAACGCTTTTTAATTTGTATCCAGATTGACTTAATATTTTGTAAAAACTTAGACTACTATAAGTTGAGGGTTTTTCTTGTTGGGATAGTGCTCGGCAAGCTAATCAGATTGGCCTTGTAAAGGCTATTTCCTTATAAAACAATCTTGATTGAATGATATTCTTTATATAGCCACTTTCATTTTATGCTTTATATTACTTCACTTGCATTTGGATGAAACTCTTAGATCACACATGACTACGGGACTTGGTTCGATGACCATGGAATAAGTTTTTCAAGGTCGTGATCTTAAATCTTCCAAGTCATAGATCTTAAGAGATGGGCATCTAAGATCCTGATAGACTTGCACTAATGATGCATAAATCCAAGAGTTGGATATTGCTCCGTTCCATGAGCAATCTGTATGAGATAGGGGTGCATGTTAGTAGGTGCTTGCTAGAGAACAAGGCACTGAAGACCCTCCAGAGAATCCACTAGATAGCCATAGTGCCAAGTTGGTAGTGATCAATTCTCCTGCTTGCACTAAGGTATATTATTAGTCCTCTAACCTAAGGATCCATGGTAACCTTGTGTCCGGTCCTCATGCTTTGACTCTTCCTTGACCACTTAGCAGGTTTTTTGGGTTGAGGTTGGGTATGAGCTACTTGGCATAGAGGTTTGTGAGATCCAAGATGGAATCCGACTCCTTGCTTTTGTGAAGGGCGAGTGCATCCCATATGTATTCTATAATGATCGATTCTAAGAAATCCTTGCGCAAGGTGATGTGAAAATTTGGAAAAGGAGTTTTCCAAATGTGAGATGACATAAGGGAATCGAACATTGAGAATAGAAACATAGTATCGAGGCTATTAGGGAGTCGAAAAATATCTTGCCCTAGGCCTCTTTCGGGAGATAGGAGACGGAAGAACCGTATTTGCATGGTACGCGTAAAGCTATGATGGTTCTCCAGAATATTCATTTTGGCCAATTAGTTGGGCTCCATAGGCTTGAGGTTGGACATCAACCATGGAGATTGGGTACTCTTCAATTAATGAGATTAATTGAATTGAGTCGATTAGTTTAAAAGGAGTTTTAAACTAAAATGAATATAAGATATTCAAAAGTCACAAAGAGTTGTGAGCCCATGACCAATGAATGGTAGAACCTATTGGGTCACATAAAAAAGTCAAATAGCTTCCAAAATTGATAGAGCAATTTTCCAAGTGTTGGAAAAATCACCCTTGGGTGACCAATTTTCAAGGTTCCAATCTAACGGTCAATTTTGGTTTGATTAATTTAAGTGTTAAATTAATCAACTAATTTAAGAATTAAATTAGACCAATAATTAAGGAGTTAATTATTTGGTACCATATTGACCATCAATTGGACAAGTTGACTAATTTAAGCTTAAGAGTTAAGTTTGTTTGATTTAAGAGTTAAATTAAAGGTTAATTAATTAAAATTAAAGTGTATAATTTAATTAATGGGAAGAATACCTTTTTGGAGGGAAAATTTAAATGAAGTGTTCATTTAAATTAGCATCTTAGTTAATTTGGAATTAGATTCCAAATTAAATTGAAATGCACTTGAAATTCAAGTAAGACTCGAATTTGAATTTTGCCAACTTGGCATGCCACTTGGGCAGTCACCTTGAGGAAGGTGTCATGCCAACTAGCATCACACCTTCCACCCTCTATATATAGATATAGAGAGCATGCAAAATTCAAAATTAATTGCTGAAAGTGTGAGAATTAGATTCTTGCATTCCCTCCAAAATCTCTCTCTCCATGCATTGCATCATAAATTGAAGCTTTGCATTTCTTCTTCTTCCCAACCTGAAAATCGGCCTCCTCTACCTTATTTTCTCCTCTCTAACTCCAGCTTCTAGTGAGGGGAAATTTCAAGATTGTTTGGTGTGTAGATCATATCAATATAGACAAGGCACTTGACTTGCCGGGATTTGGAGATCCACCTGCAGCAGCTTCTGGTTGGAGAATTTTTATGGAGCGATCCAGAAGGATTTTTGGCTCCAATTTTTCACAGTATCTTCCCCTGTGTGTTTAGATGTATTTTTTGAATTTTGGAGTAGTTTATCCTGGGCAATTGTTGTCATCTTTCCGTTGTGCCAGTTCCAGACAATTTCTGGACTTGTGAGAGATAGTTGATCTTCTCCTTGATTTTGAGCTACAAGAGGTAATTCTTCATCCTAATATGGATCTATAGCATGACTAGATCCTTGGGAGCTCGAGTAGCTTAGTTATTTTCAAGCTTATCAAGTTTTGATTTATGGATCCTATTGCTACTCTAGCCTTCATTTCTTACTTTGAAAGATCTCATCAATTTTATCTTCTCTTAGTTAGGTTTTTTATATCCTAACCATGCATCTCATACATCCATATGATAAAGAAATCATAAATACATAAGTGCACCTACATTGCTCCTAGGTTGGGATGCCCATGAGCATTAACCAAGTGGTGCACTTAGAGCCATAGATGCACTACTCAGTTGATTTTAAGTGGGTTGATTAAATCATATCTATTACATAAATATATCTCATACATTTGTGGGTCTTCAAGCCTCTTTGATCCTCTTGCCCTTGTTTGTCTCCTTGCGCAACATTTACAAGAGAAAAAAAATTCTCACTTCCAGAGTTCTACTCTCATAACATTTATAAGGTAGAAAATCAAAAGTCATGTAAACCCCTATTTAATACAACCTTTTTCAACAACTTGAAACCAATAAAACAATTCTAAAAGGCTCATGTTCATACCCATACATTCATCATTCATTCAATAGTTAAATGAACAATAAATAAGAATTAATATTCAATTAATCCAATTAAATGCTTGTCTCATAAATAATTAATTAAATGGCAAAAATAAGCATAATTCTTTATGCATCTCATTTTTGCACCTAATTGAAGATTAACTTGAATTTGATTTTAAATGCAATAAAAAATGTCCAACATTGATTTGAAATACTTACACAACGTTTGTGCACCCAAATATGTGTGGAAAATAAGTTAGAGATATAAAACATCACAAAATAGTCCATAAATGACCATAAGGCAGCCTTAGCAAGGCTGCTGCCCATAGCCACCCGTCCAGCGCATGTTAGGCAGGCGCAAGGCGCGCGCCTATTGCCTGCCGAGCAGGGCAGTTAGGCAGCAGTTTTGCCTAGCCGCCTAGTAGTCAAGTTTTTGGCTCCCAAATTGTGATTTTTGTACTCCAAACTTTTATGGACACTTCCATAACTCATTTTCACATAATTTAGAAAAAAAATTTAGATTCAAAACACCTTTTAAAAATGAAAATTGAAGTGCTCAAATATGCTTCAAAAATCAAGTCTAAGTGAGAATCAATATTCTCCAAAAATCTCAAATTAACTCCAATCCAATTAGATTCAGAAATAGCCAAGACACATTAAGGCCATAATAAACATGATCTATCAACATATAACATAAACCAATGCTAAATCAACATTTAAAATTATTAAACTTGAATCAAAATCATGCTAACATATGAAATAACACTTAAAACACATATTGACATATTCCAATTCAATACAAAGAGAGCCACACGAAAAAATCATCCAAACACTTAAATTTGTTAATTAAATCAAGCATTTGGAGATTTAGAATCAATTCATCACATGAATAAATTCACTAAAATCCAAATTTAGGCACGAATTATGCTCAAATACCACTTGAAGAAAGGAGTAAGATTAGGACCCAAAATATAAAACCAAAAATAGGCAAAATATAACCAAACTACTCTATCCCAAAGATCATATTCATGTTCCAAATAAGGATTTAGATGCAGAAAAATTATCTTTGTAGATTAACACAAAGGAGAAGAGAAGATCACTCCAATGGATAATCTACAAGCAGTAGAAGATGCCAACGGTTGGTCCCCTTCCCAAACTCCAAAAATCAGCAAATTTGGCAGGCTGCACCATCACGAGTCCAGTAAGTTGTTGCCAAAATTTCAATCCAATCAAGAACTCCTTGGTCACCCAAATATGCTCCAAAAAACCAATGCAAATAATGATCCACCAAGGAATTATAAGTCCTCAAGTGTAGGATATCTAACGACAAAGTCCACACAACTTAGGCAAGCACCAAATCAAACTAACTTATGCTAGAACAAGTAAGGAAGGAGGTGATAGGAGGCGGCTATGGAGGAGAAAGGGACAAGAGAGAATTTAGTGTGAATCTTCAACACATGAATATCACAGTTTTGGAAGAAAATGAAGAATATGCTAACTACTCTTAGGTGGTCAGCTAAGTGGCCTATTTATAGAGGTAAGAGGATGCTAGCTAGTACCACACCTCCCATGCTAGTTAGCCAACTTCCAACTTGCATGTGCATTTGTATTTAATTAACTCTAATTCAAATTCAAGTGGACTCTTCCATTTGATTTCCCTCCAAAATCCAAATTCTCATTTTTAATTAATTTGACTTAACTTCTTAAGTCAGTTAACTTAACTCTTTAAGTTAATTAATGTTAACTTAACTAGTTAATTGTCATATGGCCCCAATCAAATTAACTTCTTATTTTAATTGACTTAATTTAACTCTTTAAATTATTTTGATTAATTTAACACTTAAATTAATTAGTCCAAGATGACCAATTAAAATAGTTACTCATCCATTTCTCAAATCGCCTAGACTTGAATTTTCTAACTCCTTAGAAAATTCCTCCTATCAAATAATAGTTTCCTAAAGGCTGTTGTGTGTGACCCATTAAGTTCTTCCATTCATTAGATATGGGCTCACAACCAAGGAGATGGATCACATCTTGGATCTCACAAACCTCCATGCTTAAGTAGCTCATGCCTAATCTCAACCTCAGATGACCCACTACATGGTCAGCAAAGAGTCAAAGCATAAGGACCTAAACACAAGGTTACCATAGACCCTCAGGTCCAAGGACTAATTACGTGCACCATCATAATCTGGTGAAATTGCCACTACAACTATTTAGTGGACTCTTCCAGTGGGTCTTCAGTGAACTTTTACTCTAACAAGCATTCACTAACATGTATCCATGTCTTACATAGATTGCTCATGAAATGGAGTAATATCCAACCCTTTGAAATATGCACCATTAGTGCGAGTCTAATCCGAATCTTAGATGCCCCATCTCTTAAGATTCTATGACTTGGAACATTTAAAATCATGACCATGGAGACTTATTTTAGGATCACTATCATATGCGTGACCAAGTTCTATAGTCTCGTATGATTTAGGGGGCTTCAACCAAATACAAGTGAAGTATAATAATCATAAGATTAAGATGGCCATTTAATAAAAATATCATTCATTCAAGATTGTATCACAAGTGAAATAGCATTACAAGCCAATCTAATTGGCTGCGGGGCACTATTCAAACAATATTTGCACAAATTACGAGATTAGAATCTATTTTTATGCTACTCGCCATTGCATCTCACAAGCAGTTCACTTTATATCAAATGGACATGAAAAGTACCTTTTTGTATGGATTTCTCAATAGGAAAGTCTGTAGAATATTCTTTTGGCTTTGTGAAAGAAGAAGTTCCTTATCATGTCTACAAACTCACCAAATAACTATATAGTTTGAAACAAGCTCCTCGAGCTTGGTACAAAAGGTTGAGTAAGTTTTTGACAAATAAAGGACTCTCAATAGGTACAATCGATATTATAATGTTTATCAAAAGTCACAATGATAATATGTTGCTTGCGCAAATCTATATTGATGATATTATATTTAGAGCTACTAATGATCATTTGTGTATAGAGTTTTCTAAGTAGATTAAAGAAGAGTTTGAAATGAGCCTTATGGACAAGCTTAGCTACTTTCTTGGTTTGCAAGTAGAACAGTCTGACCAAGGCAACTTCATTTGCCAATCTAAATATACAAAGGAGCTATTAAAGAAGCTTGGGATGGACAACTATAAGGAAGTACTAAATCTTATGATCCTAACTACCAAACATGATAAGGAATAAAGTGGTGAACCAAATAATGAGAAAATGTATCGAGATATGATTGGTAGTCTATTATACATAATTGATAGTAGACTTGATATTATATTTGCTACATTCGTGTGCGCACTAGTTCAATCTAATCCTAAATAGTCTCATTTAACTATTGTCAAATGCATATTCAAATAACTTAAAGGAACAATGATTATGGTTTATGGTATTCTGCAGATGAAAATTTTGAACTTATTGATTACTTGGAAACCGACAATATTGAATGCAGATTAGATCATAAGAATACTAGGGGAACATGTCTATTTCTAGGAAATAGTCTAATTATATGGTTTAGTAAGAAACAGAATTCTGTTACTCTTTCAACCATTGAAGCTAAATATATTGCATTGGATAATTGTTGAGCTCAAATTTTTACGGATGAAGCAAACGTTACATGATTATGGATTGATACTTAGTAGCATTCCTATATACTCTAGTAATACTAATGGTATAAACATCACTAAGGGCCCGTTTGGATTCATTTTCTGGAGGTGTTTTCATTTTTTAGTGAAAATACATAGTGAAAAGTTAGTTAAAAAAATATTTTTGAAAATGAAATTGTGTTTGGATGTGTTTCTTAAAATTATAGGTTTATATAGATGTGAAAATGAGATGTATTTGGATGTTGGGTATTTCGTATTAAAAGGAAGAAAGTTTTTGAATTTGAATTGATGATGTAGTGTACTTGTTTGAAAAAATAATATAAAATAATATTTTTGTGGTAAATGATATTTAAGAAGTATTAGACAGATAAAATAGTAGATATATGTAATAATATGGGAGAAATAAGTATGAAAATGGAGAGAGAATGTAAAAAGGAATGTTTTGAGAATGAAAATGTATGAGAAAATGGTGTAGAAGTTGATAAATCTCTATTTTTATTTTGAGGGGAAAATGAAAACAAACAGGCCCTAAGAATCCAGTTCAACACTCTCAAACCAAGCATATTGAAGTGAAACATCATTTTATTCGAGATCATGTGGACAAAGGAGAAATATATATGTGTGTTTTGTGAACACTGAATTTCTATTAGCTAAAAAGCATAAAGGAATGCATTACGAGCAAAAATTTCTATTTAGAGGTACACGACTTATGTTCAAATTGCCTTTGTGCAGGAAAAATTGTTGAAAACTGAATTGTCTTTTCAACTACCATTGTTCGAATTCAAAATTCAAAATTTCTACCATAATTAGTATCTTTTGTGATTGTTATTGGGCAGCAAACCTTAATTAGTCATTGGTAAGGGAAAAACTGAATTCATACTCTTTTATCCAACAATTAAAAGGAATTACCTATATGCATATTTACATTTCTGCCTCACTAATTGATAAAAACAATTTAAAACTGCAACCTAATATTCATTCACTTTATTTGCTTGCTCCTATACACAGTCCTTCTCTTATTATATCTCTCTCGTTCGTAAACCAAAAAGAAACCCTAACTTCAATATCAATCAAAAGTTTGAACATTAATGAAGAGCCTGAGCCCTCACCAACATCTTTAAAAGTTGTCTATTTAGAAAAATCTGAGGTACCCACAACAAAAGGAAAAGGAAAAGAAACTATTTCTAAAACTGGTGTGGAATCAAAATTGAAGAGTAGTTTTTAGAAAACTAAAAGCAAGAATGAAGGAAAAACACAGAGGTTCGGTAGCAAAAAAGGTCAACTCTAAGTGAAGGGATGGAAGAAAAAGTGAAAAAGAAAGAGCAATTTGAGGAAGAAAGATCATTTTCTAAGGACCTCTTAACCGAAGATTGCCTAGTCGAGTTTAAGAATGAATACAAAGGGAAAAAGGTCGAGTGTGGAATGTTAGTTGACTTTTCTATAATTTCTAATACTAAATTGTCTGAGATGATTAAGAAATTCGGTATGGATTCAATTATGAAAATTGAAGAGGCCTATCTACCTTGAGTTAGTTCTTAAGTTTTTTGTGAATATGACCCCTGGAAAAGATAAAGAAAACCCCATAATAGAGTTATATATAAACGAAACCCATATAAAACTAACCATTCAGAAACTGTGTAAGGTTTTAGGTTGTCAGAATGATGGGTACAAATATTTTGAGATAAATGAGGAGTGCAACAAAGATTATTTTGATAAGGATTCTGCAAAGAAAATGATTTTGAAAGGAAAGGACTATGAAAAATTTGTTGGTGGACAAGCATACAATGGGATGAACATCTATAATAAAATGCTTAACCAACTAATCTCTGACATCATTCTTTGCCGCACTGGACTCACCCATACAACCGATATGAATTTCGTGATAGTCTATTTGAGGTACATGACTTCAATGTGGATTTAAGGCTAACTGAAGTACCGCATCAGTTGTATGGACCTGTGATCCTAACGGGGGCGACGTGGGGGTCGAAATAACTACGATTGCACCAATCCTAGCCCTAGATCGTGGGTGGGTTCGAGGCCGGCGGGGTATTTAGATCAGATTGGGGACGATCCCCCTGCCCAAAATAATAATAATAATAAAAAGAACATCTTCTATTATATAAGGCAAAAGTGTGATCATATGAGATGTTTTTTTCTAAGATATTCAAAGTGTTCAAGGTTCAACTACCTGAAAAATTGAAGGAGTTTAGGAGTGAGATCCAAAAACACATGATCACCACCATAAGCTTTGAGACGATGGGATTCTATTAGAGACAAAAAGGTGACTAGGTAACATTAAAGGAGTATCCCTTCTTTATGTACAAACACAAGGCGACTAGGAAGCAAAGGCGTGTGGAAGAGTTGAAATAGAGGAGAAAGAAGTTGAATTTGATAATTATAGTGAGGAGAATAGGGACTTCGAGAAAAAAGGGGGAAGAATTGATGAAAGAGATTGATGACAAGATAGAGCCAATTCTTACCCTCCTTAAGGCTATAAACACTAAATTTGACTCCAACGAAGCCTATCCCCAGAAAAGCCTAAAGCCTAAACCAGTTATTTGCCTTGCTACCTCATACACTACCACATAATGCATTAGTACAATCATGAAGTACTACATCATATTCTACTAAGTTTCTTTGGAACAATTTTAATTTTTGGGTTTGTTATGGGTATTTTTTCTTTTTTTTTTTTTTTTTGTTGCTGGATGATTATTTGTTTTTGTTAATGGATATTATCGTTTTTAATGTTATGTTGAATATTATCATTTCATGGTTGAATCTCTTTGTATATTTTTTATTCTAGCCCCTTCTTGATGATGCCAAAGGGGAAGATTAGCTAGTGAATAAGTATTCCATGATTTATGATGATATGGTTACATATGATTATGGTACTCTTGATATTTTTGAAAATTTTGACACTTTGATCACTTATTTTGGTGCTCATTTGCTCTGGTAAATTATCTTGATATTGTAGTTATGCTCTGATAACATTACACGCTCTGATATATGAAGCATAAATGCATATATAATTCATACATAATGCATAGATGCATCATGCTCTATGCTTTTAAGATCTAGTATACCATTTTTGCTTCAAAAGTAATATCTTTTATCCTAAATGATCTAATACATAAAGTATGAATTGTTAATCTGGCAATTTGCTATGAGGTAATTCATGCTCTGATTACTTCAAATGATCTAATTTCCTTGAAAACTCTGAAGTCATCTTATACTTTCATTTACTAAGATTCTCATACCTAAGTTGTCATGATGATATGCTCATGCTCTACTCTCACTAAGCTAATGATTCTAGCATGCACTGCTTACTGCGATATTGTGCTTACTTGGATTATACAATTGATGAATTGACCACTGTTCTCAAATGGAAAATATGTGATATGATCCAAGTATTTAGTTTATGTTCTCAAAAGTCCCCCAAGAAGTTAGATGTTCTACTATGAAATTAAGGGGAAGCAAAGTTTGTAAAAATCTCTCATTTATAGGAAGATATTGGATCAATTGAAAAAGGTTCCATAAGTATTCCTTTATGCCTGTTTGGTTGAAGTTCTTTCTCGAATGCTTGGTGTTTGCCATCATAAAAAAGGGGAGATTGTTGATTTTTGGGTCTAATCATATGTTTTAACACTACAACAAATTACACTTTTAGTAACGAATAATTTCGTTACCATAAGGCTGAAATTCGTTACCCAAAATATTGGTAACGAATTTTTCGTTACTTAAGTTTAGTGCCCTAAAGCTCATCGCAAAAAGTATTAGTAACGAAATTTATGGTTCGTTACGAATGATGGACTTATGGCGACGAAATGTATAGTTACCAAAAATATGATATTAGTAACAAAAAAGTGTATTACAATAGATGTTTATAGCGTAACAAAATATTTAGTTACTAAAATATTAGCAATTTTGTTGCATTTTATTTTTTCGTCACCAATGGATAATATAATTTTTTGATCTCACTGGGCCGCTGGGCATGCAAACGCTGGGCCGATGAGCTGGGCAAGACTAATTGGGGCTCAGTATGGGCACGCTGGGCTTCGTTCTCTGGACTTCGGTGCGATGGGCTTTAAGGTCAGCATCAGACCATTGAATTAGGCCCCAAGTTTTGGGCCGCTTCATCAAAGCTTTAACACACTGGGCCATCCACTACACTGCACTAAAGCCGAATAGAAACCGGTCCGTGGGCTAAGCTGGGAACTATTGGGCTACGGGCTTGGGCTCCCTACTTTGGCGCGCTCGGTTGAGCGCTTGGAATGGGCCCAACATCTTGGGTCTAGGCTCAATGGATTGTTGTTGACCTTAGAACTACTAGGCCCCCTTCATTGGGCCTCAGACTGGGGCTCTCTGCTTCGGCGCACTGGGCTGAGCGTTTGGGCCAGCTGGCATGGGCCTGGCATCTTGGGCTTGGCCGCGATGGTCCACTTCATCACCGGTCCGTGGGCTGGGATGGGAACTGCTAGGCCCCCTTCATTGGGCCTCGGACTGGGGCTCTCTGCTTCGGCGGGCTGGGCTGAGCACTTGGGCCTGCTGGAATGGGCCCAGCATCTTAGGCCTGGGCGTGATGGACTGTAGTTGGCAGGAGATAAATCTGGAGAGATATATTGCTTGAAACGGGACTCGATCTCGCGCCTGCTTCCATGTGAAGCTTGTTGCTAACCATCTCGCCTGCAACTGATATATGTCAAGATAAGGATGCGTATATATATTTATTAACTTAATATGGCTCTCAAACCTCATCTCTTGTACTCTTTGCTTACTAAACTTAATATTGATTTTTTTGTTCACATATGTTATTTATTTAAAACCATTACATTAGTTTGTTCAAAATAATTATAAAAGAATTATTTATTTAAAATTATTAAAATAATATTGTTAGGATAAAATTTTAGATTTTATTTTTATTTAAATTATTTATTTTGATTAATAAATAAATTTAATTTTTTTTATTTATATATACACACATCAAGGTCTTACAGGGTTCAAACTCTAGATCTCATACATTTTGACTTACTTATTTTTCATTAATTAATAAATTTAATGAAATTAGTTTAAATTAGAGCTTGTTTTTTTATGAATTGGAGCATTTTGCCAAAATATTTTAGAAAAATAATTTTTCGAAAGTGGGGTTGGAGAATGTGATGGTTGTTAGTTTGTATTTTGGGTGGTAGGTGGAAAATAAATTGAGAGAAAATTATTTATTTATTTGCATTTTGGAAGGGAACAAGATATATCAATATCTTTTTTAGTGGGTTGGTAGAGTGAATTTAATTAAGAGATGGATTTGATTTTTATTTTCCTTTTATAATTAATAAATATGTTTAATTAAATTTGATTAAATTACTTTAGATATGTTGATGATTTTAAATTGTTATTTTTTTAATCCAACTTCAATTAAAAGATTATTTAATATTTTTAAAAAAATTAATAAAATTATTTAAATTTATTCTGAGTAATTTAAATAATATTAAAGTTAAACCCCCATGTTAAAGTTACAAATAAGTCCAGGGGTATTTTTATCTGAAAAATAATCAAAACAGCTTTTGAAAAATATTTTTGAATTTTAATATAAATTTTCAACCGATGTCTACAAATTTGTTAAGGATGGTAACTGTTCTTCAAATATTTAATTAAATATATAGGGATAAAAAATAATTTATTAAACTTATAACTTATTACTAAGTTTATATTACAATGTCATGAGTATTTCAAAATAATTTCAAAATATTCAACTATAATAAAGTTATACAAGTTGGTCAATTTCAAAATAAGTTGCGTTAATTAAGTGTAGAAATTTGTAAATAAATGCATGTTCAAATTGTCCAAATCAATATATTATTAGTACAGAATATTTTAATTTTTAAAATGAAATTAATTACATGTAAAGACTAAGTTTTTAGAATTTATAAACAATTTTTCTAAAATCTTTTTGTTAAAAAACAATGTCCTAATAAATAATAACAAAGAATAGAATTAAATTTTAAACCCCCATAATAATACGTCATGATTCATTTTATAATATAAGATAAAACAAATAATTTTTGTATATACTATTTATACACAAAATGGAGGGAGGAGCAAAACTTTGGAGGGAATAAAAAAATAATAGGGGAATTCATTTTTGGAGGGAAACTTATTTTTTGAAGGAAATATAATATGTAGACCAACTAATTATTAAGAACAACTTGCTCAGGTCCATGAAAGTTAATAATCGTTATATTTAATAATATACTTTAAGTTAATACTTTTTTTACACTATATTAACTACAAAAGTTATCTTCATTTTAGCAATTTATATAGTAAAACATACACACAATTAACATATAGATATCTATAAGTTATAAAAACTTTTAACTGGCCAATACAGCGATTAAAAAATAAAATGTAACATTAACAGGCCTAATTTCAAGGACCGTTTTCTTTTATTAAGTATTATGGTAAACTAGATTTCTTTCTTTTCTTTTGCTATTCAGGTATGTAACCTTTAACTATTTGTTTAAAGGAGTTTTTAGAATTTTTCTAAAAGAATATTGTAATAAATTATAATAAAAAAGTAAATTCTTAAGCATCAAAATTTATAAGTCCAAATTATATGTTATTTAAATATTTTAACTATAATAGAAAGTCATTTAATAATTTAAAAAATTATATGTCAATTCATCATATAATCTAAGATAAAAGAAATTAATTTTGCTATAAATTATTTATACAAAAAAAATGGGGGAGCTAAAACTTAGAGGAATCGAAAAAATGAAGAGAATTCATTATTATTAGAGGGAATCAAATTTTTGGAAGAAATCAAGTTAAATTATTATGTCAAACTAATAATAAAAACAATTGTTAACATTTTTTATGGGCCAAATTTTGGTAGGAATACAAAGTTGGAGGGAAACAAAATTGCATTGCCATCCAAATTCATTAAATAAATTTATACATATGTATAATGTAAGAATATATGAAATAATGATAAATTTATATATGTATATAATGAGAAATATATGATGAATCTTCTTTAAATTTTATTGAAATTTATTTATATATATGTATATAAGTATGAATAAAAAATTATATTATATATATCCTTATAAATATTAAATATTATTTAATTTGGATTGAATAAATAGAAAAAAATAGATAAAATAAAAGTAATTTAAATTTTATTGATTAATTTATATATATGTATATTATATATATGTGAATAAGCATAAATAGAAAAAATAAGTATACATGTATGAATAATTAGAAAGAAAGAATATAAAAATAAAAATTATTTAAAATTTTATAGATAAATTTATATATATATGTGTGTGTGTGTGTGTGTGTGTGTGTGTAAAATGAAGATAAAAATAAAAATTATTTAAAATTTTATAGATAAATTTATATGTGTGTGTGTGTGTGTGTGTGTGTGTGTGTGTGTGTGTAAAATGAGAATATATGAAATAATGAGAAATGAGAAACAATGATAAATTTATATATATGTATAAAATGAGAAATATATGAAATAATTGAAGAAGAGAGAAATGAGAATAGAAAGAAAAGAAAAGAATGAAAAAAAAAATGATATTAAAAAGTTATTTAAATTGAATTGTATATATGCGAAATGATTAAGGGTAAATTAATCTTTTTATATTAAAATTATATTAAATGAGCAACAAATGTTGAGGGGGAGGTGGTGTGCATGGTTTTATAAAACATAAGGAAGTTATTTTGTGTATATATATGTATATTTTTTTTTTTTTCATTGTAGGGTTTGAAATTAAAACAAATTTTTATATTAAAATTATATTAAATGGGCAACAAATGTAGAGGGGGAGGCAGTGTGCGTGGTTTTATAAAATATAAGGAAGTTATTTTGTATATATATATGTATATATATATATTTTTGCAGTAAGGTTTGAAATTAAAATAAATGTTTGAAATAATTATTTTAAATCAGATTAGCAAGTTGGATTTGAGTTGGCGAGTTGACAAAATAAAAATTAGGTCGATCCAGACCTGACCTGATATGATTCATGTTGGGTTAGTGTTAAACATTTTTAGGTTGTCATCAGGTTGGGTTGGGTTAGGGTTGAGAAAATTAATGTTATACTCCTACTTCAACCCAACCCGAACCCGCATGACCGACACAAATTGCCACCCCTAATGGCACCAATTCATTATAAAATTAGTGAAGCCCAATTAATAAAAAAGGAATTGCTAAAGCCCAATTAATCAACTTTGCAATTTGATATCAAACCTAATTCTTTACCAAATGACATTAATTTACTAAAAAATCGGTGAACTCATATTAATAAAAGAAAAGTTGCAAAAACACAGTTAATCAATTCTTTAAGTTAATATCAGATTCAATTCATTTTAAAATCCAATTCACTAATTTACTAGAAGAATTATTGAAGCTCAATTAATAAAAAGGAAGTTGGTAAAGCCCAATTAACGAATTCTTCAAATTAGTATGAAGCTCAATTTGCCAATTCACTAAAATATTAGTTAAACCCAATTAGTAAAAAAAAAATTAAGCTGGTCAACCCAAAGTAATCAATTATTTGAACTAATGTGAAGCTCAATTAATAAAAAATAAGCTCAGTTCCTTGAAGAAAGCCTAATTCATCATTTACCTCACTTCAAATTTGCTCAAGACCAACTCTTAAAATGAAGCCTGATTCACCACTTAATTTACTATAAATTTGGTCAAATCTATTTCATAAATGAAAACTCCCAATTCATTGAATAATTCACCAAAAAGTTATAAAGCCCAATATTTTAAAGAAATTGGCCCAACTAATGGATTATTCACTTCAAATTTCTTCAAGCTCAATTTTTAAAATAAAACTCAATTCAGTAATAATTCATTAAAAAATTAGTTAAACCCAATTAACAAATTATTTACATTATTGTGAAGTCCATTTCTTGAACAAAAGCCCAACCCACAGGTATTAGTAAAAATTTAATTTAATATTCATTTATAATGAGTAACGAAAATCATTGTTACCATATGCGTACAATTGATATTTGGAGGGAAGTTAATTAAAGTTTAGTAACTAAAAACTTTGTTACAATATATTTTATTTGTAACAAATATTTTGTTATTACAAAAGGTACCAAATTTTTTTGCAAATATATCTTCTCATATAACGGAAAATGTTATATGTAACGAAATAACATTTTTCGTAATGAATTATTATTTAGTTACGAACATAAAAAATTTAAGGTAACAAATTTGAGTTAAAAGTAACAAGACTTTTACTTTGTTACTAAAGAAAATGTTATTTGTAACAAAAAGTCAATTTTGTTACAATAAATCTAACATATGGAACGAATTTTACCTTTGTTACCAAAATTTTTGTTACATAAAGTACAATTTGTTGTAGTGTAATGATAACAAATCAATCCTTAATACAAATGATTTCTAGAAGTGATGATTAATAGATAAACAAATCAAAGTAGTAGTTTATATCCAATCTAAATCTTGAAATACTATCTGAAGGAAGGGGTGAATTCCAATTGAGGAGAAGTAGTTGGTATCTATTAGTAACACTAAAGAATTAAATTTTCCCGCCAAAATAATTGGGAAACCTCAATGTTAAAATTTCAAATTTGAATTTAAAGTTTGAAATGGCTCCAGATAAAGTAGTCTGCGTGGACAACTTACTTGCATGAACATGGAAAACATGGGAAGTCAAATTAGGGAAGCAAAGACTATCTTACACCAAAAAGGTTAGTCTAGAAAGACTCTATTCTTGTGAGTAACATCTATAAACAACTAGTTTGCCTATAAATACTCCAAGATAACCTTAGAAAGAAGGGGAGAGATGCTGTAAAAATATTCAAGCTTATACCTTCATCCGTATTCAAGTTCTCTCAAACTACATTCAAAATCTCTCAAGTCTACTAAACTTTATCTATTTTTCTCATATTCTCTAGATTGGGACTTGTTTTGTTGTAATAGCTTTGTATAAACTTAACCTTTCTTCTCATTATGTTCATCTTGTAAAGTCAAGACTTATCCTTAAAATCATAGTGCCAAAGGACTTCGCTTCTTAGGGATTAGGGATGGCAATGGGGCAGGTCTAGTCAGACTCGGGACTCGCCCCACGTGGCATTTGAGAGACCCAAAACCCGTCTCGCCTTTGGACCCGAACTCAGCGGGTTGGACCCTGCCTAACCCATTTTTTTTCTTTTTTTTTTCATCACTTGAGTATACAAATTTTGCAACTTTCAAGCCAAATATTAAGTATCAATAATATTTTATTCCAACGTTAACACAATTTCTTCCATTTTACATTGTAAATAATGCATTGACTTATTGGACTGATACATAAATCTTGCCATGAACCAATATATAATATGCCTTCTTATGACATATATAAATTGGAATCATTTTAGCAAAAAGATGAAAAAGATAGTTAGATCATAAAAATTTTGCAACTCACAAGATCATATAAATTTTGCAACTCACAAAATACAAACACGCAAAATTCATAAATTGATTAGTCCATATATCAAATTTTAAAATATATTTAATATAATTAATATTATACGGGGCGGGTTCACCTAAACCCGTAACCCGCCCTGGACTCGGGCGAGTCTTCAAAATCAAAACTCGGTGCTCACCCCAAAACCTGTTTTTCTCACCCCGAACCCGCCTCATCTGGGGTGGGGCCCGGGTTTACCCGAACCCATTGCCATCCCTATTGGGGATGCACTGTTCTGGGTTAAGATTGATCCTTAAAATCTAGGTGCTGAATGAATTCGTTTCCTTGGGACGTTCTATTTGAAGTTTAGATTTTAGCCATAAAAGTTTAGTTTGAAATTTACCCACAAAAAGTTGTTAAGAGTGTCAAAGAAATCCGTTTCGTAGTAAAGCACTCATTATAGGTTTGATATTATCCGTGTGAAAGGTTTAATTTTTAACTGTGCCTGCAAAAGTTAAGGTTTGGTCTTTCTGCACCATAAAGGACTGGATTGTTGACTGAGCCCAGAAAAGTCAAAGTTAGGTTCTTCTATAACTTAAAAAACCAAGGTTTTTAGTTGAGCTTATAAAAGTTGATATTTGGTCCTTTTGTATCGTAAAGGACTGGGTTAGAATTGCTTTCGCAAAAGTCTGAGTTAGGATTGATCCCTTTAAAAAATCTAGGTTACGATTGCTCCTACAAAAATATCTCTAATAGGCTGGATTTCATCCTATGAAAGATCAGTGTAGTGATTTTTCCCCAAATCCTAAGTAAGAAAGCTTAGGTAGAGTAGTAGGATCATTTGGCCTAAAGCTCTCTAAAATCTTATTGTTCATTACTTACTTTACTCTTTACTTCATGCACTATTTACTTATTGATTATTTCATTGCATAGTGGTTTCACCTTTGCTATAATCAATTGTCTGTTTAATTGTTGCAAGTATTGAACTAACAGGAGTAGGAAGCAATCAATTCTAAAAAAAATTTCTCTTTATGAAAAAGTTAAAATAGCATAGTTCACCCCCTCTTATGTTTAAACTCAATACCATACATATCTTGTTGCTTCCACATATGGACCTTTTTGTGAATGTTAATACAAATATAAGGTTAGAAACATATACTTTAATCAAGATTCAATAATCTTCAAGTAGTTCCTTTTCTTGGATACTTACTTGAACCCTTTTAAAAACTGCTTCAAGTGAACTTCTTTCCCTCTTCAAAAACACTTTGAAGCATTCTCTCTTACAATGAAAACAAATAAAACTCACCAAAATAATATATGGAAAAAAAAAGAAGCAACCTTTGCTTAGAAAGTAAGAAATTATCTCGTGCTTGTGACTGCAGTCGGCCTTCCTTTCTTGATTTATCTTTTGAATTCTTCAAGGTGTGAATGATCCCTTCAATTTTAAAGATTCAAGCGACCTAATCATCTTGCCATTTAGAATATCATAGGCTAACTACCTACTTATATCCTTCCTTATGTTAGAATTAGAAGAATACAATCTCTCAACTTCACAAAATAAGAAAGAGAGAGGGAAAACAGTCTATGATAGGAGTTGAGACAGGAAAATATTAGAATTTATTGAGCAAGAGAAAAAACACAACCATTTTGCTATAGGAATGCTAGTAGACGACCAGGTAGGGAAGGGACTGAGTATTTATGATGCTTGTTGATGTTATTTGAAAGTTAGAGAGATTTTATTTCACCTACACATCTACCTCTTGGCAACTACCACTTGATAGCTATCACCTAGTGCAACCTATTTGCACTGAGACTCCCTTAAGTGGCTAGCTATTTAAGGTACTTTTACCATTGTTCCATAGATTATCTTATCCTTCTCCTACAGCTCTCTAGACTCCTAAAGTCTTTTATGAGCATGGGCAAAAATTCCAACAATTGGACTTGGATATCAACGCTAGTTTCGCTTACAACCTAGATGTCAATGCAGTGAAAAATTAGAGCTTTAACAGCAAAGCATAATAAGGATATTATAGGCATTTTGTTACCCTTTGGATGTAGATCTTTCACATGAATGTATGTTTTGAAGTAGCCTCTAAATCAAAAAATTCTAGAAAGGATGGCTTTCCAAAACAAGGAGATAATTACCTCAAAGAAACTACAAAGGATGCCCAATGCTGCAACCAAGACACATTCTTCTTCAATCAGCAAGTGGATTGAACTCCTTTTATTACAAAGAACTAGCCTTCAAAAGAACTGCTCCATTTAATGAATTGAAAGTCCACATATAAACACCACAAGTGTGATGCCTCTAGGATGAATTCAAGCATTGGATGCCTAGCATATTTTTTCTTGTACTAGTTTAGAAAGTACTAAACTCCCAAAATTATAAATTTGAAGAAAAATGAGAAAGAAGCACTAGAGAGAATCAGGAAAAGCGAAGGGATTGTGAATACATTGTTAGTGTAGTGCCCTGCAAGCCAATTAAATTGACATGTAAATTGCACTTATATAAACATTCTTATTCAATTAATATATATTTTGTTGGCCATCTTGATCTTATGCGATTGTTATTTAACATTGTATTTGGTTCAAGCCCTAAAATCATGCATGGCTAAGAGACACGGACATACATATGATGGTGATTATGAAACACATCTCTATATTCTTGATCTTAAATATTCCAAGTCATAGAACTAAAAAGTTTGAATAAAGCATGCTCCAAAAGATGGTGGATGCCCCATTTCATGGGCATTCGTATAGAGACACTAGTACACGTTAGTGGGTGCTTGTTAGAGATGAGTTCACTAAAGGCTCTGATTAGAGAAATCCATGAGATAACTCTAATGGGTTGTTGATTGAAATTCTCTAGTCTATGATAGTGTATATCATTAGTCCTTTGTCTTGAGACTTAATAGTAATGTTGTGCATAGATTTCTTATGTTTGATTTATATGCATAATGGGTCGCATGGCAAATAGTTTGAGTATGAGCTACTTATGTATGAAAACTTGTAAGGACAGTAAATAATCTATTTGCTCATCTTGTTGAATGAGTTGATTTACCGTGTTTTCTATGATGCTCAATTCCCATAGAATCCTTGCAAAAGGTGGTGTGATAATGTGGAAAGGAGTTTTCAAAGTTGAGGTCACAATTGAACTATTCATTAAAAATAGATGTATAATCATTAAGGCTATTTGGAGACCGATTAATATCTTGGTCCTAAGCCTTAATCGGGTGACAAAAAAAATTGCAAGGTTTGTATTTGCATGGTACTCATAATATAAGGGTTTGCACTTAGTTAATTCATCAATTGATTAGGCTCTATAAGCTTGTGGCTGGATGTCAACTATGGAGGTTGAGTACTCTTGAATTAATGGATATTACTTCATAGAGTAATAAATTAAAAACTTTTAATTACCCAGAATAAATTTATAATTATTCATAAATCATAGCAAGTATTACGGGCCCATGTCTAATTAATTGGTGAACCTTTATCATACAAAAAATTAAGTATCCCTCATGGATATGTAAAATATTATCTAATTATTAGATAATATCATCTAATTATTAGATGGGGGATTTTTTATTAATAAAAATGAATCAAAAATAAATGAATGAAGAATTATTTTTTATTAATAGAGATTAATTAAAAATAATAATTGGCTTGGTTAATTTAAGGAATTAAATTAATCCAATTGAATATAGTGGATTAATTGAGGCCAATTGGAAGAAGATATTTTATGGGATTTAATTAGATAACTAAAATTGATTTTAATCACAACACAAATTAGTTAGGCCTGCAAAATCCATAGAAATGATCTAGTGTGGATGGTCAACCTAGACCATCCTAATTGGACCAATTAATTATTAGGGGTGGAATCTTCTATGGGATAAACAGTGTGACTTCCAAAAGATGATCTAGTGTGGATGGTTCATACTAAACTACCACACTTGGATCAATTAAAAATAGAAGAATGATCCTCTACGTGATAGAAGGTGTGACTCATATGCATATATGTGTATCTGTAGGATTAACTAATTAACAAGACTTTTTAGTAAGTTAATAAATAGATACACATATGTATGTATAGGTTAGATACTTTTGGAGCAAAATTAGTCCTCTAAAAATCAGAATGGATGGCCACTTGCTGAAAGCTAGCCATTCCATTTTTTGTCTTCCACCAAGAAAATTCTCCTAGCTCATCTTCTTCCTCCATTATTCTCTCTACTCCAATCTCTCTAGACTACCTTTTTTCAGTGAGTACAATACTTAGAGTGTGGATTATATACTTTAGAGGAGATACATTTGGATCCCTAGATTGTGCTCATCTTTAAGAGTTGTGGAGCCACAATATCCATGAGTTGGATAAAAGTTTTTGGAGAAGAAGTCACTCAACTACACCAAATTGCTCTAGGTTGGTGGTGGACTTGCTGTTGATTATTTGATGGTCTTAAAGGTTAGAAGTAGATCCTTGGTGTTGGCAAATTAAGATGTAGAAAAGGCTTGCCGATTGTTGAAGGAATCTTCAAGGTATTGTAATAGTCTTTTAATATTCATCTTACCTCCATTGAAGTAAGGTACCTTACTTTTCCAATTAATCTAATTTAATGAGGCGTGAAAGGATCAAGGATGATAATCATGTTGTATATGAAGTGTTCATATATGTTTTAATGTGATGAATTGTTTTTGAATTATGTTGCACTTATCTTTGCTATAAATTTGTGAAATTCATTATCATCCTTTCATTTTTATTTGCTATTAAAATAACTACTGAAAATAGTATAGAGGAGGAGATATCATCCAAATGGTAGACCTTTAGGTCAACCCTAAGCATCTTGTAATTGAGGTTGCTTAGAGCATTGCATTAACCCCGAAAAGATATAGCAAACCCTTATTAGCCAACCTTAAGGTCGATCTCCCAACACTCATTTCCTTCACTACTTTCCCTAGTCCTACACCATATCTCACAAACACTCACTTAAGAATCTATTAAACAAAGATAAAAGAAAAGAGAAGGGTTACATCATACCTCTTGAACTTATTGTGTCAACTTTAATAAAAAAACGGAAAGCACTGGAAACTCATATTGTCCTAAAAATTAAATAAAATATAAATAATAAAAAATATTTAAAATTAACTAATAGTAATAATAAAATTAGTAACAACAAAAAATAACAAAGCAAAAATAATAACAATAATAATATAATATACTTCTTGTTCAAACTTCCATTACATTAGTTTCCTGTGTGAAGTAAGGGGCTATATGACATACCAATAACTTGTTCTAAGGATACTGTTAGAGTAATGTCAAGCAAGTCAATAAGATTGTCATATAAACTACTACTGTATATATATATATATTTTATTTTTTTTTCAATCGATACACCTTTTATTGGCCATCTTCATCTTAGCACTTTATATTATCACTTGCACAATGCATTTGGTTGAAGATTTTTGATCATATTTGTGGATGGGATATGGCCACGCATATGATGATGGTCATAAAACATGTCTCTATGGTCTTGATTTTAAATTATTCCAATTCATAGAATATCTCAAGTTAGTGCCTCAATAGATTTAGATAGACTTGCACTGTGATGCACACTCTAAAAGTTGGATAATGCCCTATTTCATAGCTATCGATGTGGAGACACTAGTACCCATAAATAAGTACTTATTAGACAATAAGTTCAGTGAATGCTCCACCTAGAGAATTGCAAAAAGAAGCTTTAGGGGCATGTCGGTGATGGACATTCTCATATTTACAATATTACATAATATTAGTCCTTAGACTTGAGATTTCATGGTAACTTTGTGTACCGATACTTATACTTTGATGCTACCTGATCACATAGTGGGTCATATGGGATTTGTGTTGGGTATAGGCCACTTATGTACATAGGTTTATGAGAACCAATAAAGGATCCACTACTTATCTTGTTGAATGAGTTGTTTTTTTAAATATGATGCTTGAATCCAAAAAATCCTTACGCAAGGTGGTGTCATAGTTTGAAAAGGGATTTTCAAAGTTGAGGTTACTTGAACCTATCATGTTAGATACATACATTGAGGCAATTGGAAAACATATGTATTTCCTCATCCTAAGTCTCAACAAGGAGATGGAAAATGGAATGGTCATATTTGAATGTACTCATAAGTAGAAGGCTTCACAAATTTATTTTACTCATTGATTAGGCTTTATAGGTTTGTTACTTGATATCAACTACCAAGATCAGGATCTCTTGGATTAATGGAGATTATTTATAGAGTAGTTAATTAAAGAATTTTTATTAACTAGAATAATTAAATAAGTTGATTATTCACAAAGTAAATCACAAAATAATGTGAGCCCATGGCTAATTGATTGGTTAATATAAGGAATCACACAAAATTGCTCCAGAACTCACATAATATGTGTGGAATATTAAGTAAGTGTTGGATAATATCATCTAAGGAGTTAGATTAAAGGAATTAGTTTATTTAATTAATAAATTCTTGCCTTGATTGATTTAAGTAGTTAGATTAAACAATTAAATAATGATTTATTTAATTGGTTCTTTTTGAGTAGTAAGTGATAGAGGGTCAAAGCTCAGAGTAAGAAAAGTACAGTAATAGCAGGTCAAGAAGCAACCCTTTTACGTTTGCCCTCAAGATGACCAACTCCTGCAATAACTGCTTGGCAAGCCTTCATTATAAAAAATTGATCTATAAAGAGATACAAATCAATTCGTAACTATAAATGAAGTAAGTAAGTGCAAGCAAAAAAAGAGTAAAATGCCTATGGAGATACAGATCAAAATCAACTCTAAGATGGGCAGATGGGAGCTCTACCTGAACTACTACCCCCTCTTGAATCAATTTAGATGCCTCTAGCTCCATAATCTCAAAGAGATTTCAAATAAACTAGTTGTCCCAACTAGGATATTCATGATCGGGCAAGTCAATTTTCCCAACCCTCCAAACCATAGAGACGTCGAATGATTGGCCTTTAGGAGCTCTCACGTAAAAGAGTCTTTTTCTCCAATCTTTTCTATAAGATGAGAATGAGCTGCTAATTAATTTCCAAAGTAGTTGGAAAGTGAGGTAATAAAATCAGAATCCAAAGAGTTTCTCAACTTCCTTAATAAGGAACAATGGAAAAGGTTATAAAAGTTGATGAAGGAAAAGGAATGCTTGAAAATAAGCATGACAACTATGAAATTGTGTAGAAATGAAAAGGAATTAGGGAAGATATAGGTTAAGCAAACCCTAAACCTATTCAACAAATTGACAATGGCAACAATTATCGAGAATCTTAGGCCACATTGGAAGGTAGGTTGGTAGACGATCAGGCAATTTTCTTGAGGATGGTCCATAGTATTATTTGGTCTAGGGATGATAAATTTGAACTCAGGGATATGGTACATCTACCTACGTAGATCTAATTTGCTCACCATGATGTCCAACTTAATATTGCTAAAATGGGTGGAGATGTTGAACCTACAGGTTAATGGCCCCACTCTACTGGCCATCCTAAAATGTCCTACCTTCTTAGCTACCTTTCCTAAACCTGAATATTTCCTTTTATATCTCCCTCGCCATTAGACTTCATACATGAATTACTCTCCTTAGTAGAATTGCTCTCTCCTCATCTACTCTCAACCTCAACCTCTCTCTTCACCATTGACTATGTCGCCTCACTCAAACTGCTCCTAAATTCATTAAAAATCCCATGCATCCTATATTATCCTATTGGAGCCTCATCTAATGCCCTCTTGCTAGTGTCTTTATTAGGTCAACCATTTTCAAGAAGAAGGAAAAAAGAAGAAGAAGATGAAGGGTAAAAACTAAAGAAAAAGAAACACTAATGCAAAAAAAAAAAAAGAGGGGAAGAAATAGTTCTAGAGATTGTTGTGAATTGTGAAACATTGTTGGAAACTTGTTCATCATCAGAACTAGAAATGTTTTCTCAAATTGGAAATTAGGGTCAATGTGATGTGGAAGTGTGTAAAGTAGTAAAGGCTTTTATAGTAGTATGAGAGGTATGGTAATCAGCTAATTTGACTTGCAACCAGCTAATTATCACATTCCTACTTGTTCCATTTAGTGTTTTAGTTTACCGGGGTGAACTATCTGGTATGTGATGCAATTTAAAATTTGAAATTTTGTGCCTAGTCCAAGGGTCAAATCAATTCTGCTTCTTTATCTAGATTACAATCAAAGTAAGGGGACTCATTGTACAAATCATATCTTATACACTCGAGACTTGGTCATCCATTTACTAGAAGAAGACAGCTCGACCCTGCTTGGTCTCTAACATCGACTATCTTCAAGTCAACATATTATAGAGGTAGTTATATTTTAATCCTTCGGTTCAAAGCTCAATCCCTAACATATCCTTATTGGGCTGCTCGCCTATAAGTTGAACTAAACCAGGAGGTTAAGCGACCTCTCATCAATATCCTGGCATGTGAAGTTCTAAATAGTCTAGCTTAACCTTGAAGCCTCAGTCAGAATCCCAAAGTAAGGTCCCTAATCCTATAGGGACGAGGTCCTCAACATCTAAAATGAAATGCAGCATTTAATGGACAACAAGCTTTCGATTAGTCATCCTTAACTACATTTATTACTATTGCTTGCCTGTCTTATGTCCATTTAATGCACTATCTGCTAATCTCCTCCATATTTAATGCATCAAACTATTACCGTACCCTCCAAGTAGCCAAAAGCATGCTGGTTGTCACTTTATAAAAGACTTCAGATGCCCATAAAGCCTTATAGAAGCAGTACTTTGTTACAAGGAACCATTGATCATTTCAACATCCCGCTTTTAGGATCAGTGCTCCACTATAAATACCTCATTTATAAATACTGTAAGTATGCTTTGAACAACTCACTTTGTGCTCTTACTTTTCTACTTATCCTCCTTAAGTTCAACATAATTTTAAGTTTCAACGGATTCTAGTCGAAAGCCACTTTGCTGAACCTAAATGTGCGCTCATTTTCATTGTAAGTTCGACATGTGTGTGGTATCAACTTGAAGAATCTCAATCAACTGTACACATTTTCTCCCTATTTCTCCCAAACACTTTTCCAACCAAAAGCTGTATAATCAAATAACTCTTTTTTAAATGATACTTCTCTAGTAGTGGACTTTTATAGTCTCTCTTTTTTAGATCACATTACTAGCTAATTGAGAACCTAACTCAAATCTTGACGCAAGGGAAATATTCTTCCTAGATGGGATGGAGTTTTTCTCCTTGCATAGACTTGTGGAAAACCTCATGAAATGCCTAACCAACTCCATTTTTTCCAAGATTATGAAATCAATTTGGCCTAATTAAAATTTTCACATAAAAGTTGAAAAAATATAGGGCCTGTTCTTTTATGTTTTGGCCGTTTTCTAAATTTTTTTTTGGGGGTATGGGTTTTTGGAAGAAAATTTGAAAAATGTGCCAAGTGTTTCTTTTTGTTTTGAGGAAATATAAAAAATAATTTGAGAATGAGTTGTTTGTTTCTTTATGTTTTGGGGGAAGACAAACTTTACTGTAAATGTTAAATTAGTTGCTTTTTTGTTGGGTTTGTAGGTGAAAGTAATTTTTTTATGTATCATATGTTTATATATTTATAGTTGGATGATGTGTGTGTATGTGTATATATATTTGTTATGATTGAAATATGAGTTTAATTAATTTAATTGGTTATTTATTTTGAAATTTATATTTTTATAAATTTAACATTAGTAAATGATGTATTATTTGGAATAAAATATATATTAATAAATATTAATTATTCATGAAATCATAATTATATCTTAATTATAAAAAAAATCAGCTTATACCATAATTGTTAATATCGACTTTTAACAAAATTAACTACTATACATTAATTATAAACTAATTACTATTTGTTAATCAAAATATAATTATTTAACTATTTATTACTTACAATTTATGCATAAATAAAAATTAGCTATTTATTTAAATAAAATAAATTTTTAATATTTTATATATATAAGACTTAATAACGATTCATCAAATTAAAAAAAAAATTATATTATATGAAATTACATCATCTTAAATTATTTATTAAATAAATAAACGTAACATTTAATTATACGTAAAATATGAAACATAATTAATATATAAATAACAAGTTATTTAAATAAGTTAATTTAACTAATTTAATATGTTATTAATTACTTTAACTCATTATTTAATTAATACATTATTTAGTAAATAAATTACTTAGTAATAATCAAATAATTTTACTTAAATTTAATTAATTCTCTCAACGATTACTTTAAGCATATCAACATTAATTTATTAAACTTAATAGATTATTAAATGAATATCACCCTATAATCAAATTTTTTATTATAATTTTAAACAAATGTAAAGATTAATATTTATTGAAGAATATTTTTTTGAAGAAGATTAATTAATTTATTATATCAAATTTAAACATCTTAAGTTATTTATTAAATGAATAAATATAATATTTCATTAATATATTAAATGTTAAATATAACTAAGACATTATTTAATTAATAAGTAATTTTAATTAATTTAATATGTTATTCAATAAATGAATTATTTAGTAATAATATAAATAATATTTAATTAAATTTATTTCCTTTTTTTGATAATTAGTTTAATTAAACTTGTAAACATAAGTTTTATAATTTTTTAAGTAGTAAAATTTTAATATTTTTATATATGTGTATATATATATATATGAGTGAAGTGAGATAGTGATATGATAGGTAGAGTGAGAAAACAAGGGGCTAGGTGTAGTTTTTACGGTATAGGAATTTTTGAGTGAATTGGGAGCGAATTTTTTGGGATAAAATTGGAGTGTTTTGGGAAAAAATTTGGGGAATGTGCTTTCATTTTGAAATTTTTTAGGAAATAGAAAAATATTTTTGAAAAACATAAGAGAATAGAGCCATAGATTTTGTATATTTTTAAATTATTTTCTTAAAGATAATGATTAAAAATTAGTAGCATTATATTACTACATAGATAAAATAATATTTTTTTAAAAAATAAAATTCTATTTATAAAGTAGAAAATAAAAATAAAAATCTATTAAAATAAACATGGGATTGGGATGGCGGAGTACTTTCTAACGCTTTCCTTTTATCCACAGAAAAAGAGAGACAACAATTTTATTAGGGGTGTACATTCGATTTTAACCGACCGAATTGAACAGTTCGGTCGGTTAATCAAAAATTTTGATTTTTTAAAATGCCGAACCGAAACCGTTGGTTCGGTTTTTAACCGAACAAGATCGATTTGGTTTCAGTTTTTAACCGAAACCAAACCATTTTTTTTTTCCGATTTTTTTTTAGTTTTTTCGGTTTTTTCGGTTTCGGTTAAAACCAAAACCGAACTGGAAAAAAAAAAAAAGAAAGAAAGAAAAACTTACTTTTTTACCAAGAAAGTGTTATAAAAGTTTGTTTGACAAAAGTAAGTTAGTTTAATTAAAAATTTGAATTGGGTAACTTATTCTTTTAGTACCAAAAAAATTATTTGATAAAAGTGTATTGATAAAATATTTGTTTTTAGGTGAAAAAATTGATTTAGATTACTTTTTTTTCTATATTGAAAATATTTGTTTTGATAAAATTATAATTTATCTATTCTAAACAAATAAATTTAAAATATTATAAATTTAAGAAGATAAATAAATATTTTAATTATTTTATGTTATAAAAAATTTAGTATACACATTGAGTATGCTAAAATTGCTAGCTTCTAATAGCCAAGGCAGATGCACGCGATTTTGGTATATTCAAACCTTAATTGCTAAGATTGAATAGCGAATTAAATCTTAAACTCAATCTATTAAAGTTAAATAGCTAATTGATCCAATGACATCATAATATAGATTGCGGATTTGTAAATTTTATAAAAAATACAATTATAACCTTATCAAATCATCATTTCTAAAAGATAATTATGAAATATTGATAAACTTTGTATCCAAACTATCTTTTTTATATTGAATTCTCCAATTTATCCTTCAAACTATATTGTCAATTTTTGTTGTTGAAATAATTAAAAGGACAAATTATGCAAATGAACAAAAATAACTTTTATTTTAGATACAAAACGGTCTTTGTTTTTATAATAATATAGATAAAATCTTTATTGGGCAGCAAATACAATATACTACTAGTACTACCACAGGAATAGCCGAATAGGATTCAATCCCTTATCCCTTAGTTTGCAATTTAAGTTGAAATTTCAATTTTGCTCATCAACATACCCTATAATATATATAAGTTTAATTAATTAATTAATTTTCTTTTAATATAACATTTTTTGCTGTTTAAATCATAATCATCTATTTTTTTATATGTAATGTGTATTAATTTATATAATAAAAAAATTATGCAATTGTACCATTTGAGTTTAGAAAAAAATATCATTTTTTTTCTCTTTGTATTATAACTATGCATGTTTTTATATATCTATATTATTTATAAAACATAGATATTTATAAAACATAGGGTTTTTAATAACTATTTTGATATATTATTTACTTTTTTTTTTCTCAATTATTTCACTTTATCAAAAAAAAAAAATATTTATCCCAAAAATTTAAAAATACATTAACATTTACATTATTTAAAAATTTATATTTATTTATCTTAGACTTAAAATATTTAATAAAAAATGTGAAATAAAACTTAAACTAGTAGTGATTGAATAATAAAATTTTGTATATAGAAAAAAAAAAAAGTTTCGATTTTTTCGGTTCGGTTTCAGTTAACCGAATAAAAAAAACCGAAAAAATCGAAAATCGAATTTTTTTGAAATGAAGTTCGATTTGGTTTGGTTTTTTCGGTTTTCGATCGGTTTCGATTTTTTTTGAATACCCCTAAATTTTATGGAAATTATTATTTTCTCCCAAAAGAGGGTCACCATATATAAAAAATAATCTTCAGATCGGTTTCTAGGGACCAGAGAGTATTAGGGCCAGTACCAGCCGCTATTAGGCCCCCTAAATAGAATTGGGCTATACAAAAATACATATTCGTGTTCAAATGAGTAATTGAAAAGTCAACTCATTAAAGAATCCAATACCGTATGCCGTGTTATTTTATTAGAGCGCATAATTCATACACCGACTGTTGGTGACCCTGACTCGAGTCAGTCACTCAATTTAATATTTAGTATTAACAAGCAAACCGATTCCCGAAGATCGAAGAGTGAACTGAAGATGGCTTCGAAGCTTCTAGCCAACGCCGTTCGCCGTAATCTGTGCAAGCCCACCGTTGTCCCCTTCCTTCCCCGCACTTTTTCCACCGCCGCAGCCGTCTCCGAAGTCGAGCCCTTGGAAGATGAGTCGAGTGGAATATCAATGAAAGGAGTCAAAATATCCGGCAGACCCCTCTATCTCGATATGCAGGCAACTTCGCCGGTAGACTCCAGAGTCCTTGACGCCATGCTTCCCTACTATCTCTCCCGCTACGGGAACCCTCATTCGCGGACCCACCTTTACGGCTGGGAATCAGAACGAGCCGTCGAATCAGCTCGAGCTCAAGTCTCGGCCCTAATTAACGCTTCCCCGAAGGAAATTATTTTCACCTCTGGCGCCACTGAGTCTAACAACATCTCGATTAAGGGCGTTATGCACTTTTACAAGGACAAGAAGCGCCACGTCATCACCACCCAGACCGAGCACAAGTGTGTATTGGATTCCTGCCGGCATTTGCAACTGGAGGGCTTTGATGTTACTTATCTTCCTGTGAAACCGGATGGACTTGTGGACTTGGAAAAGCTCCGGGCTTCAATCCGGTCATATACAGTGCTGGTTTCTGTGATGATGGTGAATAATGAGATTGGTGTGGTACAACCGATAGAAGAAATTGGGAAAATATGCAAGGAATTTAATGTTCCTTTGCGTACTGATGCTGCGCAAGCCTTGGGGAAAATTCCAATTGATGTGGATAAAATGAATATAAGTTTGATGTCTTTGAGTGGGCATAAGATTTACGGCCCAAAGGGGATTGGGGCTTTGTATATGAGGCGGAGGCCGAGGATCCGGGTGGAACCCCAAATGAATGGAGGTGGACAAGAGAGGGGGATAAGAAGTGGGACAGTCCCAACACCCTTGGTTGTCGGGTTTGGTGCTGCATGTGAGACGGCAATGAAAAAAATGGAGTATGATGACAAGGGGATAAGGGCGTTGCAGCAGCGGTTGTTGAATGGGATTAGAGGGAAACTGGAAGGCGTTGTAGTGAATGGGAGTGAGGAGAACCGCTATGCTGGGAATTTGAACTTGTTCTTTGCCTTTGTGGAAGGGGAGAGCTTGTTAATGGGCCTAAAGGAGGTGGCTGTATCAAGTGGCAGTGCATGCACAAGTGCAAGTTTGGAACCATCATATGTGTTGAGGGCGTTGGGAGTGGATGAGGACATGGCTCATACATCCATAAGGTATGGGATAGGGAGGTTCACTACCGAAGAAGAAATTGATAGGGCGGTGGAGCTCACTGTGAATCAGGTAGAGAAACTGAGAGAAATGAGCCCTCTATACGAGATTTACAAGGATGGGATTGACATTAAGAGTATCCAATGGACACAGCACTAAATGAATGGAATAATGGGATTTTGTTATTGCGATGATAATCCGATAAAAGCTAAATGCAGTTGCATGCCAATCATATGGGTGTGCTTAACTCTGCTGGCTGAACATATTGAACGCTTAAGGGGTTTACAGGTTTTATCTTGCATTTCACTGTACATGCTTCAGAACCTGGATCATTAGTTGCACCATGGCTATAATTTGTTCTGGTTGCTTTTGATGTTTACAACATGATAGCGAACAAATACAATCTTCCATTATAAACATGAAACAGTTATATTTTTATTAGTAGTATAGAACTACAAGGGCTTCTTCTTGCTGTTGCCTTGCTTTTCATGCCTTTTGGGATAATTCCATATTGACAAGGTGGTAGCATGTAATATGTGCTTGTAGCTTTATTGAGGGCTCTTGACTGTAATGCTTCGATGTTGCAGATGAGTTGTAATAGTCAATATGAATGGTTGCATTTGATTGCTAATGTTCGATGATGCAGATGAAAAACAATCTATTCTTTTTGGGTCTTGGACCTCTTGAGTGTTATTTACTAATAATTCAGTTATGCCTTATGCTATATGCTTTTCTTGAGTGGATGATTGTTGTTGGCCGGAATTCTAATATTTCTCTGCTTGATGTGGTTAGGAGAGAAGATTCTCTTTTGTGTGTTAATTGAAGATATGCCATAAAGTGGGTTTATGAAGCATGTTGCCTGGTGACCATGCAATGTGTTCTATCATAGTTGTTCTTTATCTTGAATTGCATGTTCCCAGTTTTGGCATGGGTAAGAGTTCTTGTTTACTCCTTTGAGAAATAGAACTTTTAGCTGCTCCAGCTAGGTGCCTATATGGAATTTTATTGATCTGTTCAGAGTAATTTGTGCTGGAGATGTATTGGCAGGGGTAACGGGATCTGATCATCACACTCCTTAGAAGTTAGAAGAAAAGTGAATCACTTGGGTTTCTGTAGGACATGACCACATCTGGTCGTTAATGGTAAATAGGACTTGCTGTAATCTCATCCTTTCTCATATATGATTACGAGTGTTATTATAGTATAGTGGTCATGTATTATGAGATATGAAATCTTTGGGTTCTTCCTCTTGAGGCACTGGAGCCTTTTGTTGATCAGACAGACAAATAACAAATATATGCTCCACAGAATATGGGGTTTCTTTTTAAAACTGCTATCATCTTCCAAATTACGCTTGATTAGTGATGTTTGGACCATGACCTAAATTCTTTTCGTGGTTTATGCATTATCTGTAGCTCCAGAGTTGTATCCATAAACTGGATTTAAGTTAATTGCATTGAGGGTTGTAATACCATTTATTAGGTATATTTGGTATAAGGATTTATTCTTTTTTTTTTGGGGGGGGGGGGTCCTGGCATATCAAAGTGATAAGAATTTTGGAGACCCAAAACTACTCAAGAAATGAGGCGATAAATAATAAAAGGTGGAGGAATTTTCTCTTAGTCATCGAAGACCTTTGAGATATGGGGATGTGATGCAAAAATAGTGTTGAATGGAGAGAGAGAGAGGTGTGCAAGTCTCCATATGGTTATAACCTGGATGATGTGTAACCTTATCCTTTTGTTGGTGTTCTCTTTCCAGTGAAAAAGTAATGCGTACCTGATTTGATGTGAATGGTTCAAAATTGAGTGAACTTGGTGGTTCTGGAATCATAGTTTAGTAGCTTAATGGTATGCTTTAGGTTGTGGATGACTGGCAGTATTTGTAAAATGAAAGTGTAGGAAATATTTGCTGCTCTGCGCCAATTGATTGTCCATAAAATGATGCAAAACTAGATACCATTAAACCCTGTGTCGTAGTATTCCTTCTTCTGAGTGAATTTTATATAGTCAGGCCTTTACATAAGTCTTATGCAAATATGAAGTAAGCTGTAATTCTGTCGTTATTATAAACTGGAGCTATAATGCTGCTTCAATCTTTGGGTGGTTCAATAGATTTGAAATGCGTCATCTGTAAATGGAACTTGTACCATCTGAAGTCAATGTTGTGCTTTCCAAGAGGACCATGTAAGGGGAATAGAATAAGAGGTGCCTCATATCCGTTGTTTATAGTGGTATTATATGAAGGAATAAAAAGTGTGAAAATGTTTCACTTCCCACGCACACAAACCCTGCCTTTTCAAGTGAAGCAAGACAAAGCTAACAGGCAAGTTGATAGATAGCGAATTTTGAAATGAATTGGAGTTGAAGAAATCTTGGCTGCATTCCTGTTCCTATAGAAATATTAAGTGAGGAGTTCAAATGATGGCAGACATTTTCTTATCTGTAACATGGTCCCGTAATTTAACCAGATAGAGTCTGTCGATCAGTGTCTGCTGAACTTAGTACATGATGAAGCTAAATATATCACTTGCTGAGATTTCTACTTGTCCTTCTAGACAGTAACTATATGTGCCATGCATTCTATTGAAATCTGATGTAATTGTTGGACATGATGTTTGGGAGTTATAAGAAATTTAACATCTTTGAAATTGGTATGCATATGTAATGCTAATGGTAATGCAGTTTTCCGGCTAGTTCGACTGATTAAGGTGTTGTGAAGCTAGCTACATTGAAACTTGTCTCTGGTGGTGGTGATGGTAGCTTATTTCCATTTGGGACTGTTAATCCAGTAGCGCTGGGATCATCTATGGATATAGTTGCTAGGTTGGAAGTACTTATAACATTGAATTCAAGAGGGACTTCATTCCATCTGTGCTCCCACCCCCACCTGCAGGTATGTTTCTGTGAAATGAAATGGCGATACCACCAACTCAAATCCATCAGCAATTTTTGGATGGGCAATCAAACTAAGGTCTGTTGGTTGGTTACGTGCAACTTCCTTGAAGATGAGAACACAATGATAAATCTTTACTGGTCTCCCTTTAGAAAAGAAGAATGATACTTCTCCGCTCAATTGCTTTTTCTGATATTTGATGAATACATTTTTGTCCCCGCCTAAAAGGGATGGTGAAATTTCATGTGGAAGCACTGCAAATTTTGGGATGGGAAAGGGGAAGGCGTTTTGGGAATCAGAATCACTTTGCCTTTTAACTTGTCTGTCTTGATCAAGGCCTTAAAGCATTATCTTCATTTTGGATTTTAGGACAATAGAATATAGATAGAAAAAGAGAAGAAAAAATGGCTGGAATTTTCAGACAGCTGAAAGCTGGGCTTGTTTGATTCCACACGTGACCGTTGTTGCCTTTTGCAATATTTTCATTATTTTGTTTGATGCAAACAAATTGCTATTTAAATATATGTTTCATGTCCATCTAAGAGTAAATTAAAAGCAACAGTTGTGTTTGACTTGAAAATGTTGACAAATAAACAACCAGTCTGTTCTCTTCAAAAGTTTGTACTAAAAGGTTAACAATTATACTTTGGGGCAAAAGTAATATTTCAAACATACTAACAAAATATAATTAAGGGTTAATTTCATTTTACCTTTTTGTACTAAGTAGACTGTATCAAAAAACCCCTTGTACTAATAAAACCTTAAAAAAAAACCATAAATCAACTAACGGTGTTAACATTCAATGTTAAATTACTAATACAATCCTTATAAATAAGTTGATTAAAAAAACTTGATAAACTTTATTTTTTTATTTTTTTATCATAACAAATTAACATTGACAACATCTATAGCGAAGATAAAATAAAACCTACCAAGAAAATACATAAATAAACTTAATCACCCATGAAAATTGTACGAGTATATCCTGAACTCAAAAATTCAACAAAATTTGATGGTTGAACTCAATAACACAACAAAGTTGTTGGAGAAAGAAGGCACATTAGTTGCTACACAACTCTTTCAATTTAAATCGGTTGGTATACTCTTAATTTTAAAATACGGTTTTAATTATGCTATTCAATTATTATTAAGCAATGTTAGATTATCAAGGAAATAAAATGTAATCAAACATATTATATTTTGCTATTCTTCTAGGCCACATTATTTTATACAATACTAGAATATATATTGCAATAATAAATAATTTGATACTATTTTCAACTTTGTATTTGTCCCGTTGATGCTCCATTTTACTCAATTTTACTTTCATTACTTGGTTCTTCATCAACAACTTAATATTTGATATTGTTATGTATGTGGTGCTTTGATGTAGCTTTTTATTATTAATTTGAAAAGTTCATTTATTGCTTGCAAGTTCTTTAATTGTTTATCTTTTAATCTATAGACTTCAATAATGGTTATCCTATCCTATTCTCTCATCATAAATATCTAGCTCAATCTAATGCATAAATTTGCATCTATTTAGCTTTTGTTAGAAAAATAAGTAGCTAGTAAAATCATAAATAATTAAAAATGTGTAATAAAGAAATATTCACATCCCAATTGCAACAACCAAAAAAAATTTGTTCTAAGATTATTTACTATGATTGCACAATACTCCTTTAAAGAAAGATGTATAATTGCTCAAGCATCAAGAATCACTATTTGACGATTTTATATTGTAATGGCTGTTTGACATTATTGTGCATTTAAACTAATGAAAATCTAATTAAGAAGATGATTTTTTTTTGAAATATAATGTTTAAAGTTATAAAAATAGATCATACTATAAATTTTAGTTATTTCATCAGTGACATGAGAGCTTTAGAAGGATTTCTGAAGGTATTCACAATACAAGTGCATTTTTTATACAACCCTCATAGTATAGGGGAAAAAATAAATTTATCCTTATATATATTAAAAGGGCAATTTGGGTATAAAAATATGTATAAGTTATTCAACCGTTAATAAACTAACGGTACAAGGGTTTTAGGGGTTTTTTTTTAAGATTTTTATAGTAGAAGGTGATTTTTGATACGATCCCTATTGTATAAGGCAACAAAATGAATTTAACTCTACAATAAATGTTAGGGTATTGTTATTCGCCCTACATTCTAATTAATTTCTATATTAGGTTATTTACTAAAATATTCACTTACTTTTCAAATGCATTTATATTAATTTGCAAGACAAATATACCTTTTAATGTAATAATTATTACTTTTAACTTTGTTACTTATGAAAGCATTCCACCTTAATTTGTCCAACTTAATATGAAATAATAATAGACTTGGCAAATGGATACCCATGAGTAACCCATGAATGGGTAATGACGAGTTGGGTAAATTTACCTATAGGTAAAATTATCTATTTTTTATTGAGTATGAGATAGTAGATCCATTATCCATGACTATAGGTGATGGATAACCCACAGGTACTGGTATTTTTATTTTTTTATATTTGAAGGTAAATTAATATGTATTTTTTAATTTACATAATATTATTCAAATATTACTTAAATAAAATTAATAAAAGAGGCCATAAATTTTAAACATTACATTGAACAGTACTTAAAGTATGTCTAGTATTTTAGTTTGTGTCAAAAAAATTTAAACTAAAAATTTAAATGCCACTGAAACATTGTTGCTATCATATAAAAATGTGTTATATCCTCCAAATTATTTGTGAGAATTAGAAAAAAATTTAATATATATATATATATATATATATGGTTGTTCATGGGTTACCTGTAGGTACCCATGGGTTAGGTCAAAAAGTGACAGGCAATTTGGCGGTGGATAAAATTACTTGCATTTTTTTGGTTATCTACAATATGGGTGATTTTTTGCTAGGTCAATAATAAGATGCAGTGCTCTTTTCTTCCTTTTTTTTTTCACTTTTTTGATTGAAATAAATTTACACAGTAGTCTATATAAAGTAAAACAAGACCCACATTTGGGGTGTGAAAATATACTATTTTGTAGTGATACTATTATTTTTCTATTGAAGTTCATCGCCATGTCTTCAGTAAGATAATTAAATTTTGAGATGGGATAATCTATTTTATTTTATGTGCTCTATCAAGTTTGACAATGAATGAATTAAAGTTAGGAATACATCAAGATTATATTTAATAAAAGAAAGAATAGTATACTAAGGGCATAATTGTTCAGCAATTTAAATTAAATGATATCTTGAAAATAAAGGGATATAATGGTCAATTTCTAATTTACTAAAAATCAAGTGGAGTGCCAATATCAAATTTTGAAGTGCAAATAACAATACCCTAAATGTTATCATTAGGAAAAATGGTAGAAAACTATTCTAGGAACGCATCTTTTCTTTCATATTTTATACATCTGCATTTGTTATTTCTCTTCCGCAGGAGCTTTCGAAGCTAAAGATTTGTTGCATGGTACAAAGATCACTCCTATCTAACTTTATATTCCATGTTCGATAATATAAAATTTGTTTAATGTAAGCACTATAACTTAATATTTTTCTAAAGATTTGTTGCAGGGTAAAAAGGTTACTCCTATGTAACTTTATATTCCATGTTCGATAATATAAAATTTGTTTAATGTGAGCACTATAGCTTAATATTTTTCTCATTTATCGTTGTTAAAATGTTGATGACAAAGTTAATGTTATTTAATATATTTAACAAATTCTTTTCTTATTTATGTGTGTATTCATAAATGTTTATGATAATGTTCGATGATTATGAATTTTTATATTTTTATTGATATGGATGCATTATGAATTAATTGAAAAATAAAAATCTTAAATTTTGTATTGATTATATAATTAAGAAATATTTAATGCATTAAATTTATCTTTACATGAAATGAGAACATATTAAGTAAATTATATTTTCAACTATAATTTTTTTTCCGCACGGAATACATACTAATAATATATAAAATCAGTCAATATAATATGATGGTAATAATTAATGAAGATAGGTGAAAAGACCATTCTGCCCACGGGCTTCAGCCAAAATGCCTAAATAGGATAGGATCCGAGTATTTTTATCCAGGTCAGTCCTGACCCGAATGAACCTGACCCGATTTGGTTTATGACCCAGATAGTGGATCGTTGATCAAGAAAGAATCTGACGCACGGTGACACAGCACCTCGATCTGTATAGGCAAGGACAGCTCAGCACCTATAAAAGAAAAGGAATCACACAGTTCCAGGTCAGGTTGTCATTATTCAATTTCATTTAGGTTTTTTTCTTTACTTTGAGCTCATTTGATCACTTCAGCAACTCACTAATTTAGGCATCGGAAAGCCTTATTGAGGACAATCTCAGCTAGTCTAACATGTGCTGTTTTGGTCAGGTCGGAGGCCTAGAAAAATCACTTGTGCTGATTTGGGTCGAGGTCGATGTCAAAGTCAAGGCCAATTTTGGAAATTCAAGATGAGGTCAAAACCCTAAACCCGGAGCTGCATCAGTTGGCGCCGTTTGTGTGAACTCTGACTTGATTCAATAGTTGTGAGAGCAAGCAATTAGTGATGGATAGAACTCCAAGATGAACCGTAGATACTCCCATCCCCATATCGCCTATACCTCTGTCACTGTCCATTTCACCCACCTCCCCACGCTGCCTTCTATTATTGTACCTCAAAATGTTCATGAAACAGGGCATAAGCCTATGACCCAGGACCCTAATGGAACTCGAATAGTGCAGCTTAATGGGATTGATTTGGAGTGGTTGGTTTTTCAAATGAGCCAGAGGTTCTGGGACGAACATGAACGCAGAAGTCGGTTAGCAACAATGACTCCCATGCAGGCGACTTCTGTGCTGGTGAACTGACCACTATTTCAGGAAGGGAAATCGGGTTCTTCGCTAGCTGAAGAGGTATAAGGTTTGAGGATCTCGAGGGAGGAAGAGATGGCGGATTCTAATGAGGTGGGAAGCAAGACAGCACGAAAGCCAAGTTATCTGCCAAATGTTTACCAAAGGGAAGATGAGTCAAGGTTGGAGCCATTGACATTGAACCAGGACGACCTAGCACTCAAAAGACCCCAATCTGCACTCTCTAGGGAGTAGGTCAATGAGATCAGTAACTAGGTCGAGCAATTGAACAGAAAGATAGATGAACTTAAGAAGAAAGGGACCTCAGCATTGCAGTAAAAGAACTCGCCATTTTTCACTAGAATATTGGCCAAGTCAGTGGCTTCACATTTTAAGCTACCAGACCTCCTAAAATACGATGGGAGCAAGGATCTTCAGGAACATGTTATGGCCTTTGAAAACATCATGAACCTGTATGGACAGTCGGATGCTATGAATTCTAGAATCTTTGTGACGACGCTGAATGGGAAAGCGCAGAAATGGTTTGTGGGGAATGTCCTAGGAACAATAGTATCTTATGACCAGCTTATAAGGAAGTTCTTGTACAAATTTACTAGTAAGAAGAAGTTTAAGAGGTTTGCTACTTATCTGTTTACTGTATGGCAGAGAGAGGATGAGACCCTGAGGGGGTTTATGAACAGGTTTAATAATGAGATGCTAGAAGCGCAAGACTTGCGCATTGACATGATCACTAGTATTTTCATTCATGGGCTCAAGAAAGGGCTTCTAGCTTCGGCTTTTGCTAGGGAACCCCCTGAGGATATGGAGCAATTTATGGAGGTAGCATAGCACTACATCCATATGGAAGAGATCAATGCCATGAAGGACCATAAGTGGACCGAAAACACTCCCCAAAGATCTGAAAAGATCAAGGACCTTAGAAATCTCGATATGAGAAAGATCGTCACCGCTCTCCACCCCAAAAGTACAATTATTATGCCTTGCTCAATACTACGAGATTCCATGTGCTCATGGCCATTGAGGGGTCAAAGATATGCCGGCAAAGCGAAACTCGAACAAGTATTATCGCTTCCACAAGGATCGGGGGCACGATATAGGAGATTGCATTCAGCTTAAAGACAAAGTGGAGAGGCTCATTAGACAGGGTTATTTGAAAAAGTTTGTTGCTAAGGAGTTCAGGTCCAAGGGATAGAAGCCCGAGGGGGAGCACGTGAAGAAGAGGAACAGATCCTGGACCCAGAGCAAGTCCTGTAGCAGGGAGAAGAAGGGCAAGGAGATTGTAAATGGCCCCGTGGGGGATAACTTGCTGCGACGTGGGGTCATATATATGATTACAGGAGGTCCCACTTCGGGAGATTCCCATAGTGCAAGAAAGAAACATGTCAGTCCATTAAGAACCAGGTAAGTCAGAAAAAAGTGAACCCTATCCTGAATATTGCTAACCAGCCCACTATCACTTTTGATGGCAGGGACTCCGAAGAGATTGTTGGACCCCAAAATGATCCCATGGTCATTACTATGGATATAGCTATTTTTTTTGTGCAAAAGGTCTTGGTGGATAACGGAAGTTGTGTGGACATAATATTTTTGGAGGTCTTGAAAAAGATGGAGATCACGCTCATGAAAATTACACCAGTTTACACACCCCTAACGGGATTTGGAGGTGCTGAGGTCATGCGTGTTGGGATTATTGACCTCCCAGTATCCTTGGGGATAAAACCTTGCAGGAGGACCCTAATGCTGAAATTCTTGGTAGTTGATGCCCCATTTGCATATAATGTGGTCTTGGGAAGACCCAATCTGAATCAATTCCATGCAATGGTCTCGAATTTCCACTTAAAATAAAATTCCTAAAGAGAAGGGAAATAGAAGAAGTATGCTGCAACCAAAAAGATGTGAGAGAATGCTATCATATGTTTCTAAAAAAGAGGCTCATGGCAGAGGGTTTGGGGTCGATGGGCTCCGGGTCAAAGGTGGAAGTTCGGGGTCGAGAGGAAAGAAAGTAATCATAACCGTGGTAGAGGACTTTGAAAAATTGAACCCCCAAGAATAAAATAAAAAAAGATGAGTGAATGAATGCAAAATAGAATCGGTTGGTGGGTTCAAGGAAATCGAGCTAGTATTGGGAGACCCGAGTAAGATGACAAGGATTGGGACCCAAATGACCCAAGAACTGGAATTTTTAACCATTAAACTTTTAAGGAAAAATGCTGATGTTTTCGCCTGGAAGCCCTAGGTTCTGAGGGGATACACCCCAGGGTGATAGTACACAAGTTGAACATAGATAACCAAGTTAGACCCATCCAGCAAAAAAAGAGGAACCACGGGGTGATAAAATTGGATCCTAGAGGATGAAGTGAACAAGCTATTGGAGACGGGATATGTGGTCGAGATCCAGTTCACGAAGTGGCTTTCAAATGTGGTGGTTGTGCAAAGACAGAGAGAAGATAGATAATATGCGTAAATTACTCAGACCTGAACAAGGCCTGTCCAAAGGACCCTTACCCTTTGCCTCAAATTGATGTGCTGGTAGATTCAATGGCAGGGTGTGCTCTCTTTAGCATGATGGATACCTTCCAGGGATACGATTAAATTTTCATGGCAGATGAGGATAGAGACAAGACAACCTTCATAACCAAAAAAGGAATATTCTGTTATAATGTTATGCCATTCAGGCTGAAGAATTCGGGTGCAACTTACCAGAGGTTGGTGAACAAGATTTTCAAGGATCAGATTAGGGTAAGTATGGAGGTAGATGTTGACTACATGTTGGTCAAGGGCCTGAATGAGCCCAATCACTTAGTGAACTTAGAAGAAGCTTTCACCATCATGAGAAAATACAAGATGAAGCTTAACTCGGCCAAGCATACTTTTGAGGTCAAGGGTGGAAAGTTCTTGGGGTACTTAGTCAGCGATCGAGGAATAGAGGCCAACCCTGAAAAGATCAAAGCTATAACCAATATGAGCTTGCCCAAATCGATGAATGATGTTCAAAAGTTGACTGGAAGGATCGCATCCCTAAATCGGTTCATTTTGAGGTCGGCTGATAAGAGTTTGCCTTTTTTCAAAATTTTGAGAAATATGAGAACTTCCAGTGGGATGAAGAATGCGAGAAAGCATTCCAAGACCTTAAGGAATATTTGGCTTCACTATCTTTGTTGGTCAAACCTATATGCGGGGATCCCTCTACTTGTATTTGGCAACATTGATATATGTAGTTAGCTCGGTGTTGATTCAAGAGGAGAACTCAGTTCACAAGTCGGTGTACTATATGAGCAAGGTGCTGTAAGAAGCATAAAGTAGATACTTGGAGGTGGAGAAATTAGCTCTAGCTCTTGTGGTGACAGTGAGAAAATTGAGGTCTTAATTTCAATCTCACAAAATTATTATCTTGACTAATCATCTACTGAAATAGGTTCTTACCAAGCCCGATGTCTTAGGGAGGCTGGTTAAGTGGGCTATAGAGCTAGGGTAGTTCGACATAGATGTGGACCATAAAACTTGGATGATGCACGTTGATGGGTTTGCTACATCACAGTTGGTGGAGCTAGAATTTTCTTTAAAGGACCCAAGTCAGTTGAGCTCGAGTTTGCAGTAAAGTTGGCCTTCGGGGGGGTCACCAACAGCAAGGCCGAATATGAGGTAATGATCATAGGATTGAAAGCGACAAAGCACATGAACATTGAGAGGCTAAATGTTTACACTGACTCACAGCTCGTAATGCTTCAGATTGAAGAAACATTTGAGACTCGAGAAAAGTCTATGATAGAATACCTAAAAAAAGGTAAAGGAACTCATGGCAGCGTTTATATTTTTTCAAGTCCAAAAGATCTTGAGGGAAGAGAATGAAAGGGTTGCTGCTTTAGCTAAGTTTGGGAGTTCAACCCAAGGAACTTAAAGCGCGTCAATAACTTTGCTGGTGGTAGAACGTTCTGAGCTGGAAAGTGATGCCTCCAAGAAAAAGGTGATAATGCTGACGGAGATTATGGCTATTTGGAGGGATGACCTGATTCGGTACTTGACAAATAGGACCTTGCCTGAAGACTCGAGATAGGAAGAAGGTTAGCTTTTAGGGCAAATCAGTTCACTATGGTCAATAGGGAACTATACAAGATATCTATCGAAGGGCCGTTGTTAAAACGCCTAGGACCCCATGAAGGGAGCTGCAAAAATCATTCTGGGAGGGAGGTTATTGCCACTCAAGACCCTCAAGTAGGGTTACTTTTGGCCCACCATGAATCAAGATGTGGCAGCCTTGGTAAAAATTTTGAGAAATGCCAACTCCATGGCAACCTTACCCATCGGCTAGTTGCACCAATGGAGCCAATCCCCGTGTCGTGTTCATTTGATCAGTGGGGGATCGATATATTAGGCCCCTTCCCACCAGCTCGAGGTCAGAAGAGATATGTGATCGTGGCGGTGGAATACTTCAACAAATAGGTTGACACAGAAGCTTTAGTGAAGGTCACCAAAAAGAAGGTCATCAACTTTCTCTGGAAAAATATTATATGAAGGTTTGGGATCCCCCGGGTCCTAATTTATAATAATGGAACTCAGTTTAATGGGAAGAAAATAATAAGTTGGTGCAAGGAGCTTCCGATGCAACAACAATTCACATCCATAGGGAACCCAAAGGCAAATGGGTAGACAGAGGTGACTAATCGGGATCTTTTGAATAGCCTCAAGGCTCGCTTGGATGAGGCAAAATAAGGCTGGGTCGATGAGCTCCAGAGGGTCTTTTGGGCACATCGCATTACTCCTAAATGGCGACGGGAGAGACCCTATGTTGTTTGGTATACAGAGCAGAAGCTGTGATCCCAACTGAAGTTGGTGAGCCCACTCGAAGAGTCTTGGAGTATAAACTAGAAAGTAACAGTGAGGCCTGAATTTTTGAGCTAGAGATGATTGAGGAAAATTGAGATAGGGCCTATGTTAAGATCTAAGAGTACAAGAACATCATGACAAGGCACTACAATAAGAGAGTTCAACAGAGAAGCTTCTAGGTAGAAGACTGGGTCCTGAAAAAAGTGGAAGTCTCGAAGCACCTGTGGAAGCCAGACCCAAATTAAGAGGGACCATACAAAGTGGTCAAGGTGACCAGACAGGGGTCACGCAGGCTGGAAGAATCTAAAGGAAAGGAATTCCCGAAGTCATGGAATGTGTAAAATTTGAAAAATAATTTATGTTTAAGGCTGCAATGAATCTTGTAAAGCCAGTATATGGCTAACGTTCTTTGTAATGCATTTCTAGTCTCATGAATCACTCTTATCCAGTTCTGAGAATTTATCCTGTGTAATGTCATTTATATTTCTTTCCAATATCTCCAAAACGATCCCAAGTCAACGGGATCGAGGCCTTTCACAGGATCTGAGCAAGATCTTGAACTTCAAGACGATCTCAAGTCAAAGGGATCGAGGCCTCACATAGGATCTGAGCAAGATCCTAAACTTCAAGATGATCCCAAGTCAACGGGATCAGGGTCTTATATAGGATCTGGACAAGATCCTAAGTTTTGAAATGATCCCAAGTCAATGGGATTGAGGCCTCGTACAGGATCTGGGCAAGATCCTTGATGCCAAGATGACCATAAGTCAAGGGGATTGGGGTTTTATATAGTATCTAGACAAGATCTTAAGTTTCGAAATGATCCCAAGTCAATGGGATTGGGGTTTTGTATAGGATCTAGATAAGATCCCAAGTCCTGAAACGATCCCAAGTCAATGGGATCGATTGTACAGGATTTGGGCAAGATCCTTAACACTAAAAAAATCCTAAGTAAATGGGATCGAGATCTTACGTAGGATCTGAACAAGATCCTAAGTTCTGAAGTGACCCCAAATCGGCAGGATCAGGATCTAATATGGAATTTGAGCAAGATCCTAGCTCAAATAGATCCCCAGTCAATAGGATTGAGACTGTATACAATATCTGAGCAAGATTTCAACTTCAACAGATTTAACGAGGTCGAAGGCCCCAAACTCAAGCACTTTGCCAAATTTTGCAAAAAAAAAAAAAGAAGGACGAGAAGAAAATGAAAATTTCAATTCGTGAACCCAGACATTTCAGCTAACTGAAGAAAATCATATTTCAATGAATTAAACCTTAATTACATACAGTTGGTAGTACGAGTTCATGGTATATGGAAATAGGCTGATATTTACCTCGAGCCTAAGTAAAAAAAAAAAAACCTACTACAACCAGTAAGTATGTGGGATCGGTTCACTATACAGAGTCCCTAATTTCCGTAGCGGCATCCTTGGGATCCTGAGTTGTTGGAGCTACGGATGGAATCTTCCCTTTTTTAGTGGCTGCTGGAGCGACCTCGAACTCCTTGGCTAAGAACGCAAACTCGTCCTTGGGTTCATCTTCTTCAGGCAAGCCGCTAGATGGATAGTCGTTTAGGTTAGCATCCTCAGTATGGTCAAGCTGATCCAAATTGAAACCTTCAGTGATCCCTCTCAGCTTCTTCAGTTAGGCTTGACACTTTAGGAAGCTAATGTAGGCATATTCAGCTACCTTCTCCTTGATCATGGACTTGAACATGCCAGACTTGCTGAAGACTCGAGCTCTATCCAGCCTGGTGTTTTGAATTAACTCTTTATACTCAAAGGAGTTTTTGAACTTTGCCCGACCCTTAGTGCAACCCTCATCATAAGACACCTTCTTCTCCAAGGCCAAAGAAATTTTCATTTTTGATTTCTTTTGCTCCAAGTTCTTGATCTTCTGATCTCGATCTGCCAACTTTTCTTTGTACAACGCGAGCTCGCTGTCGATAGACTACTGAGTTGACTTGAGGTTGGCCTCGAGCTTCTCCTTGGCCTTCTTAAGCTCCATGACCTCCATGTCCCGGGTTATGAAACGACTCCTCCAATATACGAATTGTAGAGAAAATTGATGTATATTTGCGATCCCCTGCGAAAGAAACAAACTGTATTAGCCATGAGCTCAAACAGACATAAAGATTTTGATTTTTGTGATTTTAAAGGAGGTTCAATGATCACCTGCATCATGGCATGTGGGCGATGTTCCTCGAGCCTAGCGAAGTTTACAGGCACAAGCAGGGCCTAGTCTTAGGTCATCAGGTACCCCTTGTATACCTTGAAGGATGTCTCTTTGATTTGGGATTAAGGAACCGAGCTCTGATCTGTAATTTTCTAGTTGGGGATCAAAGTTGGGAACGAGGAATCACTAGGGAAGGCCACGTTGATGGTCTTGTAGCTCTTGTATTCATCATTCAACAAGATCTCACGATGGGCGATGACGTCAAGGTCGTAGGGAGAAGCCAGAACAGAGGCAGGGATTGGGTCGTGCTTTCTTCTCTGAGTGACTCTCGCTGGACCCCTTACCCTTGGACTTCTCCGATAAGCCTTTGCTTGAATGGTTGGGGGATGAGAGATTTGGGCTCTTGCTTTGGGAGCCATGTTTGCGCTTTTTCCCTTTGCCCTCTGAAATATCCTTGACTGTCATCACAGGATTGGGGTCTGGATGAGCAACCTCGATCATAGGAGCTTGGTTGATTGGCAAAGGCTGCTCAACTTCAGCTGGGTGAATGGGAGCACTCGGGGGCTGACCAGAGGTCAAAATTCGGGTAAAGGTCGTAGAAGCAAGTACGAGCCCTAATAATTGAGCCTTGGCCATCAAGGCCTCATTCTGGGCCTTCATTTTGTTGATGATGCACAGATTCTTGCTTGACATAACTGAAATGAAACAGAAGAAGGGCTAGACCTCGATCCAAAAAAAAAAAAAATTAGAAAAAGTAGAGGAGAAGAAAGCATAAATGGAGGAAAAGACCATCATCAAGAGTTCTTTAAACTCTAATGTTAGCTGGCGAGAGGCTAGCGATCTTGAGGACCTCTTTCTTTAGGAGCTCACTAGCTTTATACAAATGGTCAGTCAGGGTGCCTATGAAATCTTCCCCCCAAGTGACATCATCTGACACAAAGGGCTTGGGTTTATTGTGTCTCCAGTCAGATCGAAATCACTAAGGATGATTGGCAGAAGCTTGAATAAAGATGAACTTTTCTTTCCATAGACCTAAGGAGGAGGGAACCTTATCTAAGAATTTACACATGGGCCTCGCGGTGAGACAATAGAACCCACGTTCCCCATGCTTGGTCGAGTTCGCTATTTAGTAAAACGACCAAAAGTGATCAAGGGAAGGCTCGACCCCGAAGTGAGTTATTATGATGAAGTAGAGCATATGTCTAATTGCGTTAGGAATGAGTTGGGCAAGGTCGACGTCTAGCCCTAACAGGATATTTTCTATGGGATTGGGGATGGGGAATCTCAAACCCCCATTTAGCATTCCAATGGAAAATGTGGCAAAACCTTCAAGGGGGAGATGCATCTAATCCAAATTATTGGGGAAGATTATTTCGTATTTTGGGGGAATAAACAACCTTGATCTGACCTCGGAGACCACTAAAGACCCTAGTTTGGGAACTATTACCAACCAAGGAGATGTGGAAAGGATTTACTCTTCAGTCTCGAGATCGCGAACTGATGCATTCACCAAGGCGGAAGAGGGACCAGCCAAGGTTGATTCTGCAGGGGGTTTGGGACATTGAGAATCGATAGGAAAAGGGGTTGGGGTCGAACTCGAAAAGAGAATGATTTGGAGTAGGTCACACCTTTTAAGCCTGAGGAAGGGGGATACACTTTCACTCAACCCTAACGATTGAGGATGTAGCTCCTTTCAGATGAGAAACTCGAACTTGAGCTCATTATTACTGGAAAAGAATGATCAAAATGTCCAATCACCTAAAATTGATTTTTATGATCTGTTTTCTAGTTGTGTATCTGTGTCAGCCATAGAAATTCCATGCTCTTTTTGACTAACAGATACAGATAGACAAAATGGACCTCTGCCCTCTGGATTCTTACCTGGGCCCCCTCTTTTTTTTACATTATTTAAATTAGTAGTGGTAGCTTGGATTAAATGAGGTGATATTTCCTTAGATATTCATTAATGAGTTCCACTACGCTATTACAAAAATAGGAGCCACGTAAAGGAATTTTATATAAGATATGTTTTTGGTATTTTAAAATTTTGTTTTGATTAATTTAATTTCAATTTCATTCGAGCATATTCAAATTATCTTTAAAATAGACAACCTCGAGGCATGATCATAATTATGGATAACAAAATGCTTATGAATGAACTTTAAAGACTTTTGCGTTGCTGGCTAAAATAGAATTTCAAGCACATCCCTAGGGTAGCAAATTTTGCGGTTCATAATCTTATCAAAGTGTATTGAGTTTGAAGAATGATCTTTTCTTATTATTTGAAAAAAATGCATGTTACTTTATTTTGTGATGGAGGTTTTTCCCTCATCGAACCTTCATTTGAAATAATTGTCAATATTCAAATTTAGATTTAAATAATATTTTGTCTGTATATACTAAATACTAACTATTGATAATTTTATGTACTTTCATTTGGATGACAAATTCTCATTTGATTTGTAATATACCCTTGATATACCTTACAAGCACATTAGTCAAATTACCAATTAAAAGAGATATAAAGTATTAAGGTAGGTCATCAAGTGTAATGGCACAGCCACCTAATTCTAACACTGTAAATACTGTCATTAATGATAAAAAAATAACACTTAATCACTTCACTTTTCACTTGAATAAATTCTATAAGTAAGTATATTCATGAATTATAAGCCCACAAATTTCAGACTTAATTGCAAGTTTTTGAGGTGACCTCATAGACAAATTTTATCCACATCAATTTATTATTCAATTGATTTTAAATTTCAAAAGAAAATCTTATCTATTTGGAAATATGAATTCCATGATTCGCATATAGAAAACTTAATTGGTTAGATTGAGTTTATTACTTCTTTTTCTTTTTGCCTTGTTTCTCTCAAATTTCTTTTCACTATAGTTCTATTATCTTATTTTTTCTCTTTAATCTACAATACTTTCAACTTTAATCTCGATTGTGTTGAAAAAGCTTGCCCCTCATCCTCTTCGTCTCTTTTAGAATCAGCTCGCCCCTCCCTCCGTCGTTGCCACTTGAGGCGAGCGGCAAGCCTTCCTTGCTACCCAAATTTCCTATCCCTCAGCTCTTTCCTCTCCAGCAAGCCCTCTATTCCCTTGCTCTGACCATAGCTTTCCTTCTTTTTCTACAGCATGCAAAACCCTTTCATTTGAAACCTCCAAATTTGCCACCCTACAGGGTCAAGGAGCTGAGCCCCTCATTCCTTAATGTTGCCTACCCTCAAAACCATAAATCCCCAACTAAATCCCCTCCACTGAGCTCCAAATCATTTGCATCTATTGTTCGTGTAGATCGAGAGGAACCCTTGGGTCCTGACTTTGAAAATTCATCTATGTTTCTTAATTTAGATGACCCCAGAGTGTTAGTAGTACCCCGAAAGCCAATTAGATTAGCATGTAAACTATTTCACTTGTGATATAATATTGATTGAATAATATTCATTTTATATGGCCATCTTCATCTTATGCTTATAATTCTTCACTAGCATTTGGTTGAAGCACTTATATCACATAAGACTATGGGACTTAGTCACACATTGGTGGTGATCATGAAGCAAGTCTTACATGGTCGTGATCTTAAATCTTCCAAGTTGTAGGATCTTGTGATACAGGTCATCTAAGATCCAGATAGACTTGCACTAAGGATGCATAAATCCAAGGGCTGGATATTACTCCATTTCATGAGCAATCCATGTGAGATATAGATACATGTTAGTGGGTGCTTGTTAGAGAACAAGTTCATAAAGGCCCACTCGGAGAATCCGAAAGATAGTTGAAGTGGCCAGTTGGTAGTGGCAAGTTCTCCAGCTTACGCTAGTGCAGATAATTAGTCCTTTGACCGAGGATCCATGGTAACCTTGTGTCTAGGTCCTCTTACTTTGACTCTTCCTTGACCACTTAGTGGGTCTTTCGGGTTGAGGTGGGTATGAGCTACTTAGACATGGAGGTTTGTGAGATCCAAGATGGGATTCGACTCCTCGTCATTGTGAAGGGCGAGTGCATCTCCTATGTATTCTCTATAATGATTGATTTCACGAAATTCTTGTGCAAGGTAGTATGACAATTTAGAAAAGGAGTTCTCCAAAGATGAGGTCAGAAAGGGAAATCGAACATTGGAATAGGGACATAGGATCGAGGCTATTAGAGAGCCGACAAATATCTTGCCTTAGGCCTCTTTCGAGAGATAGGAGACGAAAGAATAGTATTCGCATAGTACGCGTAGAGCTAGAATAGTTCTCCAAAAGCATTCACTTTGGCCAATTAGTTGGGCTCCATGGGCTTGAGGTTGGACATCGACCATAGAGATTGGGTACTCTTCAGTTAATCAGATTAATTGAATTGAGTCATTAGTTTAAAAGAGTTTAGACTAATGTGAATATTTGATATTCAATAAATCACAAAAGTTATGAGCCCATGTCAATGAATGGTAGAACCTAATGGATCACACATAAAAGCCAATTACAAATCCTACTTGATGAATGGGAATTTTCTAAGAGTTAGAAAAATTCTTTCATGATCGATTTTAGGAGTTGTTTGATTGACATAATTTATGGTCATTTTGGCTTGATTAATTTAATTGGTAAATTGATCAAATTAATTTAAAGATTTAAATTAGTCCAATTAATTAAAGAGTTAATTAATTGGTGCCACATGACTATCAATTGGTCAAACTCGCTTAAAGAGTTAAGCTAATTGACTTAAGAGTTAAGTCAAAGGTTAATTAATTAAATTAAAGTGTTTAATTTAATTAAAAGAAGAAACCATTTTGGAGGAAATTTTCAAATGAAATGTTCATTTGTTGTGAATTAGAATTTACTTGGATGACATTTCATGAGATAAAATGAAGATTTCAAATGAAATTCAAATGCATATTTAAATTCACATGCCACTTGCAAGCAAGTTTGCCCCAACTTGACGAAAGTGTGATGCTACCTTGGCATCACACCTTCTCTCCCTCTATATATAGATATTGAGAGAGTGGAGGCAGCACATGTGAAAGCAAGCAATCTAGGTCTAATCTTAGATTCTCTCTTTTTTCCCTTCAATTTTCATATGTTGTCTCATGTGTTGAAGCTTCACTTTTTTTCATTTCCTACCTCCAAATCAAGCCTTCATCTTTGCATTTCTCTTCTATGTTCTCTAGCTAACATTGAAGAGAATTGGATTGTGCATTGGTGTGTGGATCTTATCATTAGAAGCAAAACAATTGGATTGCTAGCCTTTTAGAGATCTCTATTCAAGCAGAAACTTTGGAATGTCCATTGGAGGTCTTGCTGGAGTTTTTTTGAGGTCATATTGTTATTGGAGAATGGTCAAGACGTTGGTGATCTTTTGGTCTAAGTTTCATTAAATTCTGAGTTTATTTGGTTGGGCAAAAGTTGCCAGAAAGCCGCTGTGCCACTGGGAGACAGATTGAAGGAGTTGAAGTTTTCTTCCTGGTTTCCTTTGATTTTGAGCAAATCAAGGTAATCCTCATACCAAATTTGAATCTAAGGCATGTTCAGATCCTTGGCTTCATATGTAGCCTAGTTATTTTGGAGTTTTTATGCTTTGATAATTAGATTCTAGCGCTATATATGACTTCAAAGAGTGGGTACAATTTCAGCCAAGGATGGGAGATCTCACATCTCTTTCTCGGAAGAAGAGGTTCTAAAGTTATCAGCCTCATTTAAGTTTTCGGTTATTGGGAAGTTATTTTTTTGAATTCCAAAACCCCTTGCTATCACTAAATTCCTTGATTCCTTGAAGCTTGTTGGGGGTTTCTTTGTTCGAGTTTTAAATTGCAAGCACATCGCCATCATCCTCAGTAACCAAGAAAATATTTTGGTACTCAAGCTCCAACAAAGATAGCTAATAGATGGGCTGCCCATGAGAACATTGGCATGGACTCCTAATTTTGACCCATCATTTGAGCCTTTGGTTGCACCTGTATGGATCTGAATTCCAAAATTGCCAATAAACTTGTTCAGTAGAAAAGCCCTCTTTACTATTGGTGAGTCCCTTGGTAAACCATTGAAAATAGATGAGGCGACGATGAAGAGAACTAGAATGAGTTTTTTGAGAATGTGTAGAAGTTGATCTAAACTCAACCTTGCTAGAGGAAATCTATATTGAATAAGGGCACACCTCTAAGGTTCTCAATCTTATCTATGAAAAGATTCCAAGTTACTAGTTATATTATAAACACTTGGGACATGTCGTACAGTCATGCTATGTGAATGGGAATGCTCAAAGGCCTGCCCAACATAGGGTGTTCGAGCGTCCGTAGAAACTGGAGGCTGTTGTTAAGGGGAAAAGAGTGGACGATTAGTTTCAGTTCATTCAAGGTGAATCAAGTGGGGCAAAACCTGAGACTCATGCTTGCCAAAGCCCATTCAAATTAGAAACTCATTTGATGTGTTGGGAGATCCCTTGATCAATGATATTGAAAATGTTGAGAAAAGTGGAAACGAAGGGGTCAATGCCGATCTGGATCCTAATATTAGAGCTATTTTGCAGATGTCTTGAAGAGAGAAAATAATTGAAACTGATGGTGATGGTGTTGAAAAAGAGAGGAAATTTGGGAATCAACCTGGAAGAATGAGAGGTTGTTGTTCCTACATCGATTGGATCTAGTAATGATGCTAATCTAGTGGCCAATGTTGACCAAAACCCCTCAACTTCTTGCCTAAAAAAAACCTAAATCCATTCCTCCAAAACCAACCACTACTTCCAAAAAAACTTCAAAACTCTCCTCTTCCTTAAATGAAGCTCTTTATGAATACCTGAATTAGCTCCTCTCCCCCCAACCTTGAAGAAAATCAAAACCAAATCTAAAAAACTTTTAGCTAATCCTCAATTAGATTATGACATGGTACTTCCTATCATCCTATCCCAAGATTAGTCTATAATATTTACCCAAGCCAACAGTCTGGAGGATGCCCTCATCAGATCCCATGCTCTTACAACCCTCTCGGATGGAGGTATCTCAACTAAGCCTGCCAAAAAAACCAACTTGTAAGACAACAAAAAACTAAAGAAACCAAAAATTTCCACCTAAAATCACAAATGAACAGTCTTGTGATATGGAATGTGAGAGGCATTAGGAATGAGGCCTCCTAAAGAATTGTTGCTGACTTGGTCAGAGAATTTAATCTTGAAATGCTCGTGATCCTTGAACCTTTTATTCAACTTGATGCTGATTTTATGCCTGGAAGGCTGGGTTTAAATTATAGTTTTTCTAATGTTAATAATAAGATCTGGTGCTTGTATAACAGCAGTCTGGAGGTTGATGTTGTGATGGATACCAAATAAATTCTCACGGTACAAATTTCTTGTATGGCTTAGCCTGATTCTTCTATCTTTTGTTCCTTTGTCTATCCTAAATGTGTTAGACATGGTAGAAGATAACTTTGGGAAGAATTGAGATAAGTGTCCAGTACTGCTTTTCCTTAACTTGTCAGGAGAAGGGGGTTTCAATATCATTATAAGTAGTGATGAAAGGAAATGAGGCTCTAACCTTGATATTGGTGCTATGGAAGAGTTTATTGAGATGGTTATGGATTGTGCTCTTGAGGATGCCGGCTTTCAGAGGTCTCCATTCACATTGTCTAACAACTATATGCGGGAAAGATTGGATAAAGTGTTCTACTCATGGCACTGAAATGAGGTGTTCAATGCTACTACAGTCATACATCTTCCTCAGGGACGTTCTGACCATCAGCCCTTCACAATAAATTTAGTGAGTCAGCCTCATCACAACCTTCTAATTTTCGATTCCAAAATATGTGGACTCGACATCATGATTTTCTTAATGTTTTTAGATGATGTTGGGCCACTAATATTGATGTCCATGGAATGCTCAGACTATTCCTTAAGTTATCAAGGCTCAAGAAGACCTTAAAGGCATGGAATAGAGAGGTTTTTGGTAACATCTTTGCCAAAGTCAAGGAGGCAAAAAATAAGGCTGCTAAAGCTGAGGATGTATTTGATGCCAATCTTTCCCAATCTAGTCTCATTGAACTTAAAAAGAGCAATGCATTGCTTGTGGTGGCCTTTGCTATGGAAGAGGATTTTTGGAAACAGAAATAAGCTTGTAGACGGTTAAAAGAAAGTGAGAAAAATATGGCTTTGTTTCATAGGATTGCGAAAAAGAAACATACCAAGAGGAGAATTTTTGAGATCCAAGAAAACGGTGAACTACTCACAAAACCTGAGGATGTCCAAGCTTCTGCCAGTTCTTATTTCAAAAACCTACTCACGGGGATGGTAGATTAGACTGAACTTGAGCTACTGGAGGTGATACTGAACCTGCTTGGGAATTTAGATGTTAGCTCTCTCACTGAAATGCCTTCCAGAGAGGAAATTAAAGAGGTGATTTTTGGTGTTGACCTTGATAGTACAGCTGGACCAGATGACTTTGGGGCCAAATTCTTGCAGGTATGCTGGAACATTGTTGAGAGTGATGTTATTCATGCTGTCGAGGACTTTTTTGCTGGTTAACCACTGCGGAGAGGCATCACAACCACCACTATTACATCATCCCCAAGATTAAGTCTCCTAACTTTTGGAAAGATTACCGACCGATTAGTTTATGTAATACAAGTAACAAGATCCTTTCAAGCTTCTTAGTATTAAACTTGCCAAATTTCTTTCTAGCATCATTTTGGCATCCTAAAGTGGCTTCGTGCAAGGTCGGTTGATTTGTGATAACATCTTTTTAGCCTAGGAGATGGTACATGAATAGGGGAGAAATAAGGAGAATGTTACTCTTAAACTTGACATGCAAAAGGCCTACGATAGAGTTAATTGGAAAAAAAGAAACGTTGGATAATCTAATATCCAATTGGTTTTCCCCCACCTTTAGGGGTATTCATCAGATAAATTCGATATGATGAACCCGATGATCCAAATTTAACCAATCTAATTGGTTCGGGTTGGGTTGGGTCGGGTTACTGGGTTTGATCAGGTAAAATCCGATCAAACACAATTACATTTGGTTCAGTTCTCGAATTTCATATTCACTTACCTGACTCGACCCAACCCAATGATTTAATTAAAATAAATAATTTTTTTAATTATGACTTTTATTATTTATATTTATATTTAATACTCAACTTAGACTTGGATTTGGAATTTTATATTATTAATTATGGCTTGTGGTAAAGAAGGAGATAATTTATAACAATTATGAATTGTGGTGTCTAGGTGCAATACTATGTGCTTTCGAATTTTAATGAATATTTTGAGAATAATTTGATTATCTTGATAGGATTAATGCTAATGTTGTTTATATAGGCCATCTATTCAATTTTAATTTAGATACAACTGAAGCCTTCCAATTTTCTCCTAACGAAATTGCAACTGGTGCTTGCTTCTTCTTTTTCTTTTGCTTTTTTTTTTGGACAATTGGACAATTGTTGGGTTTTGGTCATATAGTCCACTAGTTTCATTATTTTACATACTTAAAATTGAATTTTTAATTATTTCATTAATTGAAAATATATAATCATAATATCTAATTTTTGAAAAGGTAAAATTTTAAAAAAATTGAAGAGGTGTACCTGATTACCCAACCTGAACCAACCCTACCTCAATTGGAATAGTTTGGTTAGGGTCTGGAAATCTAATTCCATGAAACCCGACCCAAACCAACCCGCTTAAATTTAATTGTTCGGACTGATTTGTCTTACAAACCCAACACAGTCCGACCTATGAACACCCCTACCCACTTTGGATTGATTTGGTGCACAATCTAATATCCAATTGCGGGGTTTCTATCTTAGTTATTGGTTGCAATACAGGTTGCTTCAAATCAAGCTGAGGATTAAGATAAGGTGATCTCTTATCGTCAGTCTTTTTATCACATTTGTTGAGCTTTTTCCTAAGGGATTGGATAACCTATTTTTTCGGCACCCATCTCTGTATTTCGTGGTTGGAAAGAGCTTTAGATTATCTCATTTAGCTTATACAGACGATGTTATCACTTTTTTAAAAACTAAATGGAATAATCTACAAATTCTTAAGCATTTGTTCTCCAAATATGAAGAAGGGATAGGTCAGCTTATTAGCCCATCTAAAAATTGTTTCCTCATGGATAAAGGACAACAAGAGATGATTAATTTGGTGAGCAATGTACTAGGATTCTCACTAGACAAATTACCATTCTCTTACCTTGGGGTGCCACTTCACAAAGGTAAACAGAACTCACTTATATATGAATTCATTCTACATAAAATTAGGAAAAAATTTACTGGGATGGGAACACTCGAAGCTCTTAATTGGTGGAAGACTCACTTTGATTAAGAGTACTCTTTTTTCAATTCCACCTTACATCTTACAAGTGATGAACCCCCCTAACTATGTTCTCAATGAGATTGAGAGGCTGCTCAACCGATACCTTTGGGCTCAAATGACACAAGGAAGAAGATCCATTGGCGTTTATGGGATAAGATATGCTACTAGCTTGATGAGAGAGGCTAAATGTTAGGAGCCTTAAGGACATAGTTAAAACATTCACCATTAAGATGTGGTTGAGATTTTGTGCTAAGGAATTCCTATGGGCTGAGTTTCTGAGGAAGAAATACTATGATGGATTCCACCCATTACTCATCAAACCTTGGCCACAAAACTCGTACATTTGGAAAAGATTGTGCTCCATTAGAGAGGAGGCTGAAAGTTCATTTTTTTGGTGCTGGGGAAGGGCAACATCTCATTCTGGCATGATGCTTGGATTGGTGAACAGTTACTTAACAACATGTTACAACTCCAACAAGTTTCATATGTGTTGCTCTGTAAGTTTTGGGAAAATGGGACGTAGAATAGGGACAGGTTGAGGAATGTGCTTCCATTAGATGTTGTAAATCTCGTTTATTGTATTCCCATCCTTCAGAACTCACTTGATATTCTTATTGGAGACTTTCTTCAAACAGCCAATTTAGCTGAAAAGATACTTCGAGGAAAATTCAACAGATGAGACCGCAACAAAAGTACTTTCTTATGTGCTAGAATCCAGCATTCATCCTCACAATTTCTATATTCTCTTGGAGGTTGCTTCAAGACTTAATTCCCACAGAAGAAAAAATGCAAAGGAAATGTATCTCCTTGGCTTCTAAATGTCAGCATTGCTCTGGATTTGAGGATGTAGGACATTATTTATATCGTGCCCTTTTGCTAAGGAGTTTTGGGGTTATTTTTCTAAATTATTCAATGTCTACATCCCCAATACCTTGAACATATCTCTTTTGTTTGAAGCATGGAAAAACAACTCTCTTAATGGATAAAGGGAACACATAAGAAGTCTCATTCCTACAATTATATCCTGGTTTATTTGGTGCTCAAGGAATGACATGAAGCATAAGCATCTCACTGCCACAGCAAAGAAAACAACTTGGAGAATCAACCATTACATCTTTGCCGCTTCTAATGCAGGTTTGTTGCTGATTGATTATTGGGCTAGAGATCAAAAGTTGCGGTAGTATACGAGGCTAAGTCTCATTTATATAAACAACTTTCTACCAAAGAGATTGCATATCTCCCTCTCCCTTCAAGTATATTCAAACTGAACACTAATGGAGCAGCGAAAGGAAATCCAAGCTGTGCAAGAACTGCAAGAATCTTAAGAAATAGCAACCGAAAGCCTATTTTTGCATTTTTTGAGCCCCTAGGCAACAAAAAAAATGTCTATGCCGAGCTCTTTGCAGTGATAAAAGGGTTACAAATTTGTGTTGAAAAAAACTTGCATAACATTCAGGTTGAAATGGATGCCGAGATAGCTATCAATTTGATCCAAAGAACTGAAGCTTGTCACTAGTGCTTGGTGCACATAATCTAGAACATTAGAAGACTAGTCCAATCACTTTAGTTTAGTTTCCAGCATGTGTAAATAGAAGGGAACATAGCGGCAGACTTCATGGCCATACACGCAATAGCTTATGACAACGGGGCAGTGCTTGATCCAAGTCAATTTCCTAGCAGAATGCAATACTTATTGAGGATGGAGGACCTTGGCTACCCAAATTTCAAATTTAAATGAATGAAATCTGAGTCACTTTTGGCTTTTGCATAGTTGGGTTTAATAAGTACATGACTTGGATGGTGACACCTGGCCATCCATTCTTTTAGTATTTACATAGAGGGTAGGACCTGTCCTGAACTATGATCATTCTGTAATTATATTAATGCTCTTTTGTGATTTAATATATAGGTAGAGGGCCTAGCCAAACCCTCTCGCACCTTGCGGTTTTTTTTGGTGGGGGGGGGGGAGGGATCTTTAGTCTCGATTGTATGTTCATGAAAAACTACATATAAGAGATTTTTCTATGAATTTTTTGATTTTGGGTTACCTAACAATCAAATTATTGATATTTAATTAGAGTTGTTATTTTCTTTCTTGTATCCATTAATTTTATTTTGCATAATTTTTTACTTTATTTTTTTAACAATTTCATATAGTCTTTAATTTTTTTGATGCAACACTCCATTTGTTTTATTTCCTTCAATAATAGTGAGCAAAATGTTTTTTTATTAATAAGATTTTTCCTTTTAAGATGTTGGTTTTTTTTTAAAATTTATTTTGTCTTTAGAGAAATATATAATAATTTTTTTTCTCCAGCTAGTTGTTATTAAGATTGTTTTAATTTTTTCAGTTGTCATAAATAATATATACCTAAAGTGTAATTTTTAGATTAGTGGTACTGCAATTTGTTTTATTTTTTTCTTTCTTTATGATTCTTTATTAGTTAATCTTTCTTCGCCAATTAATTTGTTTGGGGTTATGAGAAAATAATTATATGATAATTTTTCATATTATATCTTGAATAATATATTTTGTAGGTTGTTTTGCATCATTTTTTTTTTTTTGAGCCTTTTCTTCCTTTATTTTTAATTTTTAGTATTGGTTGAAACTTAAATAAGTGATATTTAGAGTTGGTTTTTCCTTCCCTATGTCTATTAATTTTATTTTGAGTAATTTTGACTTTTATGTAGTCTTTAATTTTTTTTATACACTCTATTTATTTTATTTCTTTTGACAATAGTGAGCACGACATATTTTCATTATTATTAATAATAAGATGTCCCTTTTTGATATATTGCATGTGTTCCCTTCGAATTTCTTAATGTATTTTTGTCTTTTAAGAAATATACTAGAATCTTTTTGTTGAGTTGGTAACTACTAAGTTTTTTTCATTTTTTATTTCGTATAAATCCTATGTGCTGATAGTTTCCTTTTTTTATGTTTCTCTATCACTTGTAAGTTTGTCTGTGATATGGATAATTTTGGGTATAATAATTCAATAATTAATTAGATATTACCTAAATTAATTAAATTAAGTAATTAAATAAAAGGGCCAGAGAGCTCAGAAAAATTTTAAGCATATGAAAAAGGACAGAAAAATCCTAATGAGCCTAAGTCCATCAAAATAAAAATTATAAATACGCAGCCCCAAAGGAACTTGAGCACAAGTAACATTTGCAAAAGAACTGCGGACTTTCAAGAACTTTCAAGAAATAGAGATCTCTCTACATGCGAAAAGAACCAATAAATTGCGGTCTACTGGAATTATGGTGCTATGAATGCAGATGAGATCAAGAGCCTGTGAACTTAAAAACCAAGTGACCAAGCATAAGAGAATACAGAGAGTTATCAACTGGAAGTACCACTCGGTCCAGCGCCAGAGTCCATTTTTAACACTCAACCTACACCTGAGGAAATTATCGCACAGCAGGCTCCTCCCGCTGGGTGTCTAGCCTTGTTATTAAGCGTTGGGCAACCCATTGCTATTGGGGTGCTAGGTGCTCTTCTTGGTTGTTTAGTCTTCTTCACGATACTTGAATTTTTCAAATGTTAGCAACGTTCATTCTTTTGGTAAACACGATTGTTCAGGGATCACTTAGGATTTTTTACCAAAACTTGATTTCAACAAATAACTTAGTAAATCTTATTTGGTTTTGTGCTTTGGAGATCCTTTGAAATCATTAACAAAGATTGTGATCTTATTAATTAGTTTTTCTTCAGAGAATGTTTTGTTCAACAATTCTCTAAGTGAGCTTTGTTGAGTCTTGGGTTTAGGAAGGTGTGTTTTTTGACATCCACAAAAGAGTAGGTTCTCTCCGAAGGACCTAGAATTTATGTTTAATTTGCTTAATTCAAAGAACAAAATCATGATCTTGCAATATCTGCATGCGTGGATAGGCATCAAGGGTATCTAGGCATGTACTAAGCTCCTAGTTGCCAGGCGCCTGGGTGCCCAACTATTTGAGAAGTCCAAGCACCCGCTAAGCGTCTGATGGTCAAAGCTGCCAAGGCGTGAACTGGGCGTACCCAAATATTAGAGTTGCCCGTGCACCAGCTAGGTGCTCTACCATCGAAGGTGCTCAAGAGGCTTTAATAGATGACCATTATGTTCATTTTTTGGGGGGATGATGTTGCTCAAGTGTCGACTAGTGGCACGTGTAGTTAATCGTCTTAGGTCACTTAAAAAATTGATATAGACAAAGATTCACACTTTGATATTTAGAGCATTTAATGAAAATGCACGTTTATGCGAAAGACTCAAAGAATTCCTTTGTTTAGGGCTATTTTACATTTTTAATTTGGAGACCAAGTGTTGAATGGATATTTTTTTGGTCTTTTAGCGTTATTGGGATTCATTCTTTTATTCTTGTGAGAATCTCTCCTGATCAACTTAATGTATGTACTTAGTTAATTGGTTAACTTTAAAGTGTGTGTATGTTCTTGATGTTAATTGGTTAACTTTAAAGTGTGTGTATGTTCTTGATGTTTGAATGATGTATTGAGGCACATGCATAGGTTGTTGAACCTTTTCTTATTGGTTTTTAATACGAACCCTTTAGAAGGGATTCATGCTAAAGGCATAAAGTAGCGAGCGAGTACCAACATGGGCTCTATTGGGGAGATGTTTTATCATGATACTTAGTGGTTTAGATTAAATTCAATTGAATGACTCCACTAGTGAAGTCTTGTCACATTGTCGTTCTAACTATGCGTATCTCTAGTGAGGTTTTATTATGAAAATTATGTAGTACGATAGCATTTCACCATTAAATTCATTTGACAGAACTCATTGTTATGTTGTAGCAAAGTTTAAATACGAGCCTTATTCGTAAGGTCTTACTATTGATGTTAAGTGTCATAAAGGCATTTGAGTGAAAACCTCGCTCGAGAGGTATTTTCACTAACGTTAAGCATCATAAAGACATCTGAGTGTGGGTCTCGCTTAAGAGGTCTTTTCGCGGAGCATTAAATGTTGAAATAAAGTATGGTGCATCAGCTTCGTTTCCCTGGAAGAGTTTAATAGTTGATTTCGGGGATGTAACTATACACATCCTGGGAGGTCTCATAATGCACTTATGAAATTTTAATCCAAGTGTTGTAGTAATTCATTTAACTTTGTTAGGTGCAACCACTTGGCTTTTGAAAGGGTGTCCAATGGGCTTACACAGAGCAACCATGTACTCCCAGAGAAGCCGAGTAATAGGTTTACACCAAATCAATTTAATTGTTAGTGTAATTCATTGAAGGTGTCAAGATGCTGCCACTTACCTCCAAGGATAGTGCTTAAGAAGATTCACTATGGGCTCACGCACGGCTACCACGAATCCTGGAGGGACTACATAATGGGTTTATGCCAAAAGAATCAAGGGTGCTACCATTTATCTCTGATGGTGTGGCTACCACATGCCTTCAGAGGGACCAAGTTGTGGGTTTTTTTATGCCTAAAGAATCAACGGTACTGCCACTTACCTTCAAGGGTGGCTACCATATACCCTTGAGGGACCTGTATAGAGGGTTTACACTAAAAGAATCGAGCATACTACCACTTACCTCTAGAATAGGCTAGGGAGGATATACAATTGGGTTATGCTCGGCTACCACATAAGTCATTATGCCCCTTATGCCTTGGGCGACACACATGCTACAATGGCTAGGAATAAAACAAGGGAATATATTGGTTATAGATCGATATAAAACTAAAGTCTTTCTATTCTATTTCAAACAAGAATTCATTTGGCTTTTTTACTCCATATTGTAGGGTGGAAAGAATCCACATGAATCGAATTTTTTGAGGAACCCAATCCTTTAGCATGTTCAAAATATTACTTTATCTTGGGCAAATAGTAGGAATCAAACTAGTTACATTGCTTCTTCCTCGAACTGAGGAATCCATTAGATATGTCCTCAAGGAGCCTTGTAGTAGGTTTATGCCAAAAAAATTGCAGGTGCTACCATTTACTTCCAGAAGCAGCACTGAGGAATATTTATGATGGGTTTATGCACAATTTTTATAGACTACTAGAGGAGCTTTGTGGTGGGTTCATGCCAAAGAGATCGAGGGTGCTCCGTGGACCTTCATTATGTTACATATTGTGTTGGACAAATTGAGATTAATTAAGAGGCATTCACAATCATGGAGAACATCAAATAAACTTCATTAGGATTGAGGAAAATGACAATAGAATAGCATTGTCCATCCTTAGGGATAATCTAGTTCTTAAAAATAATTTAAGTACTTAAATAATGTAACATTATTGCTGAAAATCAAAATCCTATAGAACTAAGTACTAAGAGCAAGCTAGCTGAAGTAGTTTGACCTTTATTCATAGAACTTCCTCAAATTGGAGATATTTTAAGTTTTGGGCACTTCCCTTCATTCTATTGTCAGCAATTTGTACATGCTTTGGTTGAACTTCACTATCTTTTAAGGGCCTTCCCCTTGGCATCAAGTTTGCTAGAGAGTCCTCAAGCTTTTGCCTTCCTCATCACTGGATCAACCACTTGGAAGTCTTTAGGGAACAACTCACCATTATATGCTTGGCCATCTTTGTCCTGTACATCTCAGTATGGATATACGATGTTTCTTTCCCCTTAAGGAGTAAGTCGAGGTTGGCTCTCAACTCTCATGAATCTTTAGTAGCATCATAATTTTTTACTCTCTAGTTGATTTTTCCAAGTTTGGCTGGTGTAACTGATTCAGTTCAATACACCAAGTTGAATGGTGATTTTCTAATGGATGTTTGAGGGGTAGTTTGATGTACCCATAGCATGGAAGGAGGTTCATCCACCTATACTCCTTTCGCATCTCCAAGCCATGTCTTGAGGTGCTGAAGGATGGTCTATTCATGACTTTTACCTGCCCATTATCTCACTGATCAGTGACAAATGTAAAGAATTATTTGATGGAGAGTTTTTGATACTGTTCTCTAAGTTTTTCTCAAGTGAATTGAGTTCAGCTAGTAGATACCAGTGCTCTGGGGATCCTAAATTTACAGAAAATATTCTTCTAAAGGAATTTTATCACTTATTTTTCTGATATTTGTGCCAACGATTCTACTTCCACCTACTTAAAAAAATGATCAATAACTACATTGAGAAACTTTCTCTGGTTGATGGCTTAGGGAAAAGGTCCTATGATGTCCATCCCCATTGCACAAAGGGACAAGTGTTGTTGATTAGTTGCAAGAGCATGTTGGGCATGTACTTGACACTGTTTGTAGTTCTTACCAATGCTTAGGCATTTTTCAACATGGTTGACCAAAGTATGATTTTCGAAAGGTTTTTAACACCAAAGATCTTGTTCTAGAATAATTTCTGCAAAGGTCTTCATATACTACCCTTAACATATACTTGCCCTCTTGGGCTACAAGCACTTCAAGTATAGCAATGAAAAGCTTTGTTTGTTTAGGTCTCTATCTTATAGCACGAATCGGGTTGTTCATATCTTTACCTATCGACATTTTTTGGTTCACTTCAGAGGTCACCATTCTACAAGTATTTCACAATGAAAGTCATCCATGTAATAATACTATCTTCTATGTCCATCACATCTACAAGTGGATGTGTCACGCCTTTAGGAAGTTATTGGTTTGAGACATCTAGAGTTAGGAAGGTAATTTGATGGCTAGTCACTGCCACCAACTCTCCAGTGATCTTCGCCAACCGGTTACCATTAATATCCAGCTAATTACTTCTACTCACTTAAGATATTTTTCCATGTTGTCTTTCTTAGCCTCATAGCTCCAAGTAACTTCGCAGATGTTGCATTCTGGCCATGTAGTCCAACTTCATCTTGGTGATCAATACCTCATATTCAGCTTCGTTGTTAAAGGCCAAGAAGGTGAATCTCATAACATATTCGAGCTTTTCCTCGTAGGGGCTTTCTAGGACTATTCCTACTCCACTACCAGATCTAATGGATGATATGTCCGCAAAAAAGGTCTAGGTTGAAAGGCAGCTTACAACGTTATCCATAATTTCCAGTAGGAAATCAGCTAAGACTTGTACCTTGATGTGAGTCAAGGACGACACTTGATCCTGTAATAGCTCAATTATCGTACCTATTTGGTCAGTCTTCTAAAAACCTTATGGCTATTGAGTATCTTCTTCAGTGGATAATTAGTGAGCACCACAATTTTGCAATCTTGAAGGTGAAGACAGAGCTTCCGCGCAGCTAACACCACCGCCAAGGCCAATTTCTCAATGGGAGAGTACTTCAATTTATAGGCCTATAAGAGATGGTTGATGTAATACACCAATTGGTATTCCCTTTCTTGCTTTCTTACCACAACAACATTAACTGCAATATCAATGGTGGCCACGTACAACTATAGTATTCCCCTGTCCTCAACTTTCTTAAGGTTAAGGGTGACATCAGACACTTCTTTAATTTTTGGAAAGTTTTATTACATTCTTTAATACTATCCACGAACGGCTTCACACTACCATAAGTGAAAGCGCAAGTGTTTTGATGTAGGTATTGGTGTTCCAAACCATTTTAACATATGTGTATCCAAACTATTTCTTCGGCAAACCATATTTTGCCACGTCGAGGAGTCTTTTGCATTGTTGCATGCATCGAGGAGTCTTTTGCATTGTTGCATGCATTAAATTGAGCCTCATCTCGACCTATGGAAAAACAAGTACATAAACACGAAAAATAAGTACACAGCATTGACAAACTAAGTACATAATCATAGTTCTGGGGTACATAACTGCCAGAATTAGGTATTTTTTGTTGATTTTTGGTATCATTATCAGCACATAAGAGATCAAGTTCAATTCAACCTAATCTGGCTATTGTATGATCATAAGACTATGGCGTGTCATTATCAACACGTTAGGGATTTTTGGTACCATCCACGAATGGCTTCACACTACTATGAATGAAAGCACAAGTGTTTGGATGTAGGTATTTGTATTTCAAACCATTTCAATATGTGCATATCCAAACAATTTATTCAACAAACCATGTTTTTGTCCTATTGGGGTGTCTTATGATGGTTAGCTACTAGGATCCAATTAGCAAGCTTCAAAAGCTCAAAATAACTAGTGATTGCAGCCTAACAAGGATCTAATCATGCCTAAAATCCAGATTTAGATTGAGTGTTACTTTGAAATGCTAATATCCAAGGAGAAAATGGTGAACCTTTCACCAATCCAGAATCTGCCAGAAAACGCGCAGTAGGAAGGGAGCGATTTTTAACCTCATCAAAACTCTTCAAAAATTCATGTAAAAAATACTGTAACCTCTCAACACGTTGGAGGAAACATAAAAAAAAATTCGAATTAAAAATATTTTTGGATCTCCTTGGAAAAATTCGCCAAATCAATGCTCTGCATAAGTGGATCTCCAAACCGTAGCAAACTAACTTGTTTGCCTCTATTGATATGATCCACACACCAATTGAAACTTCCAAATTCTCTTCACTATAAGCTGGAATAAGGGAGTAAAATTACAATGTTGGAGGCCAATTGGAGGTGTGGAAGAAGAGGAAGAGAGCAAAGCTTTCAACACATGAATGTAATGCTTGTAAGGAGTTTTGGAGGGAATTGTGAAAAGAATCTAATTCTTTCATAGTTTTAGCAATTACTTATCCTCACACCCACTATATCTATATATAGGGTGAGGTTGGTGTGATGACAACTTTCTCAAGGTGGGCAGCCAACTTGCATTGCCAAGATGGCAAATGCAAATTCAAATCCATTTTGAATTTCATGTACAAGATAATCACATTTGAAATCTAATTTCAAGCTAATTAAGATGCTAATTCAAATGAACATTTCATTTGAATTTTTCCTCCAAAATGTATTCTTCTTTTTAATTAAATTAAACACTTTAATTTAATTAATTAACCTTTGACTTAACTCTTAAGTCAAACAAGCTTAACTCTTAAGCTCAATTTTGCTAATTAACTCTTTAGGTTAACTTGACCAATTGATGGTCACTTTGGCACCAAATAATTAACTCTTTAATTATTGGTCTAATTTAACCTTTTAAATTAATTAATTAATTTAACACTTAAATTAGTTAAGCAAAAATTGACCTTTAAATTGGATACCTCAAAAATCGGTCCACTGGGAGAAATTCTCTAACTCGACCCAATAGGTTCTACCATCAACTAGGAAGCTAATTGGATTTTGTGTGTGACCCAATAGGTTCTATCATTTATTGGACATGGGCTCACAACTTCTTGTGGCTTTTGAATATCATATATTCATTTTAGTTTAAAATAATTTTAAACTAATCGACTCAATTCAATTAATCTCATTAATTGATGAGTACCCAATCTCCATGGTCGATGTCCAACCTCAAGCCCATGGAACCCAAATAATTGGTCGAAATGAATGCTTTGGAGAACCATTATAGCTCTACGCTTACCATGCAATACGGTCCTTTCGCCTCCTATCTCTCAAAAGAGGCCTAGGCAAGATATTTGTCGGCTCCCTAATAGCCTCAATACTATGTCTCTACTCCCAATGTTCGATTCTCTTGTGTGACCTCATCTTTGGAAAACTCCTTTTCCAAATTGACACACCTCCTTGCGCAAGGATTTGTTGGAATCGATCATTACAGAACACATAGGAGATGCATTCACCTTTCACAAAAGCGAGGAGTCGGATCCCATCTTGGATCTCACAAACCTCCATGCCAAGTAGCTAATTCCCAACCTCAACCCAAAAGACCCGCTAAGTGGTCAGGGAAGAGTCCAAGCATGATGATCAGACACAAGGTTACCATGGATTCTCAGGTTAGAGGACTAATAATCTGCAATAGCATAATCTGGAAAACTTGCCACTACGACTATCTAGTGGATTCTCTGGTGGACCTTTAGTGCATTGTTGTCTAACAAGTACCCACTAATATGCACCCATATCTCATATGGTTGCTCAAGGAATAGATCAATATCCAACTCTTGGATGTATGCATCATTAGTGCAAGTCTATCCGGATCTTAAATACCCCATCTCGTAAGATCCTATGACTTGGAAGATTTAAGATCACGATCATGTGAGACTTATTCCATGGTCATCAAACCAAGTCCTGCAGTCAATAATGATGTAAGGGCTTCATCCAAATGCAAGTGAAGTAATAAAGAGCATAAGATGAAGATGGCCATATAAGGAATATCATTTAAACAAGATTATTTTACCAGGAAATAACTTTACAAGGCCAATCCTATTGGCTTGCTGGGCACTATTCCAACATCTTATACATTGTTACACGCTTTGAATTGAGCCTCATCTCGGCCTTTGGAAAAGCAAGTACATAAACACGAAAAATAAGTACACAATAATAGCGACCTGAGTACATAAACGTAGTTTTGGAGTACATAAATGCCAAAACTGAGTACTTTTGTTGCCAATTTTCGGTATCATATTTAGAAAATAAGGGATTGAGTTTAATTCAACCTAATCTAGCCATTGCGTATCATAAGACCATGCCGTGTCATTATCAGCACATTAGGGATTTTTGGTACCATTAATGAACGTCTTCACACTATTATTAATAAAAACGCAAGTGTTTGGATGTAAATGTTTATGTTCTAAACCATTTCGACATGCATGTATCCAAACCATTTTTTCAACAAACTATGGTTTCATCGCATTGGGGTATCTTATGTATTGTTGTACGTTTTGAATTGAACCTTATCTCAACCTTTCTAAATGCATGTACATAATCACAAAAAATAAGCATACCACATTGGCAAATTGAGTACATAAATGCAGTTCTAAAGTACATCACTGCCAAATCTGGGTACTTTTTCATTGATTTTTAGTATCATTCTAAGCACATAAATGATAAAGTTCTATTCGGCCTAATTTGGCCATTATGTCAACATAAGACTATGGTGTGTCATTATCAGCACATTAGGAATTTTATACCATCCACGAACAGCTTCACACTACTATGAATGAACACGCAAGTGTTTGGATGTAGGTGTTTATACTCCAAACTATTTCAACATGTGCGTATCCGATCCATTTTTTCCACAAATCATGATTTTTTTGCATGAGAAATGTCATATGCATTGTTGCATTCATTGAATTAAGCCTAATCTCGATTTTTCAGAAAGAAAGTACATAAACCCGAAAAATAAGTATACAACATTGGCAAATTGAGTACATAAACGCAATTCTAGGGTACATAACTACCAAAATTGGGTACTTTTTGTTGATTTTTGGTATCATTATTAGCACATAAGAGATCAAGTTTAATTTGGCCTAATCTAGCTATTGCATGATCATAAGACTATGGCATGTCATTATCAGCACGTTAGGGATTTTCGGTACCATCCACGAATGGCTTCACACTACTATATGAAGGTATTTGTATTTCAAACCATTTCAACATGTGTATATGCAAATGATTTCTTCAACATACTATGCTTTTGTCTCATTGGGGGCTTCGAATTGAAGCCTCATCTCGGCCTTTGGAGAAGCAAGTACATAAACACGAAAAATAAGTACACAATAATGGCAAATTGAGTACATAAATGTAGTTCTGGAGTACGTAACTGCCAAAACTAAGTACTCTTTTGCCGATTTTTAGTATCATTCTTAGCACATAAGGGATTGGGTTCAATTCAACCTAATTTGGCCATTGTATGATCATTAGACCATGGCATGTCATTATCAGCACATTAGAGATTTTTGGTACCATCATTGAACGTCTTCACTCTACTATTAATGAAAGCACAAGTATTTAGATGTAGGTGTTTATATTTCAAGCCATTTCGACATGCTCGTATCCAAACCATTTCTTCAACAAAGTATTGTTTCATCGCGTGGGGGTATTTTATAGGTTGTTGCACGCTTTAAATTAAGTCTCATCTCGGCCTTTCAAAAAGTATGTACATAATCACAAAAACTAAGCACACCACATTGGTAAATTAAGTACATAAACGCAATTATGAAGTGTACATCACTGCCAAAATTGGGTACTTTTTCACCGATTTTTCAATATCATTCTAAGCACATATAGGTTAAAGTTCTATTTGACCTGATCTGGACATTGCATCATCATAAGACTATGGCATGTCATTATCAGCACATTATAAATTTACAGCACCATCCACAAACGGCTTCACACTACTATGAATGAACATGCAAGTGTTTGGATGTAGGTGTTTGTACTTCAAACCATTTCAACATGTGCGTATCCAAACTATTTCTTCCACAAATCATGATTTTTTCATATTGGGTGTCTTATGCATTGTTGCACGCATCAAATTAAGCCTAATCTCAGTCTTTGAGAAAGGAAGCACATAAAAACAAAAAATAAGTATACAACATTGGCAAATAGAGTACGTAAACACAGTTCTAGGGTACATAATTGCCAAAATTGGCTACTTTTTGCTGATTTTTGGTATCTATATCTGCACATAAGAGATCAAGTTCAATTCGGCCTAATTTGGCTATTGCATGATCATAAGACCATGACATGTCATTATCAGCATATTAAGGACTTTCGATACCATCCACGAACGGCTTCACACTACTATGAATGGAAGCACAAGTGTTTCAGTATCATTCTAAGCACATAATGGATAAAGTTCTATTCGGACTAATCTGGCGATTACATCATCATAAGACTCCAGCATGTCATTATCAGCACATTAAGAATTTTCGGTACCATCAATGAATGGCTTCAGACTACTGTAAATGAAAGCGCAAGTGTTTGGATATAGGTGCTTATGTTCCAAACCTTTTCAACATATACGTACCTAAACCATTTCTTCAACTAGCCTTGGTTGCGTCACGTTGATGTATCTTATATGTTGTTGCATGCATCGAATTGAGCCAAATCTTCCTTTGGAAAAGCTGGTACATAATCACGAAAAGTAAGTACATAATATTAGCAAACTGAGTGCATAAATTCAACTCTGGAGTACATAATTGCCAAAACTGGGTACTTTTTTTTCCGATTTTTAGTATCATTCTCAACAAATAAGAGATCAAGTTCAATTTGGCCTAATCTGGCCATTGCATGATCATAAGGCCATGGCGTGTCATTATCAGCACATTAGGATTTTTGGTACCATCAATGAACGTCTGCACACTATTATGAATGAGAGCGTAAGTGTTTGGATGTTGGTGTTTATGTTCCAAACCATTTCAACATTTGTGTATCCAAACCATTTCTTCAATAAATCATGGTTTCATCGCTTTGAGGTGTCTTATGCATTGCTACTAACATCGAATTAGGCCTCATCTTGGCCTTTTGAAAACAAGTACATAAACACGAAAAATAGGTACACAATATTGGCAAACTTATTACATAAGTGCAGTTTTGGAGTACATAACTGTCAAAACTAGGTACTTTTTCATCGATTTTCAATATCATTCTCAGCCCATAAGGGATAAAGCTCTATTCGGCCTAATCTGGCCATTGTATTATCATAAAACTATGGTTTGTCATTATTAGCACAAGAGAAATTTTCGGTGCCATCCATAAATGGCTTCACAGTACTATGAATGAACGTGTAAGTGTTTAGATATAGATGTTTGTGTTCCAAACCATTCCAACATGTGCATATCCAAACTGTTTCTTCCACAATTCATGATTTTATTGCGTCAAGGTGTCTTATGCATTGTTGCACGCATCGAATTATGCTTCATCTCTATCTTTGAAAAAGCAAGTAAATAAACATGAAAAATAAATATAGAATATTGGGAAACAAAGTATATAAATGCAGTTTTGGAGTATATAATTACCAAAACTTGGAACTTTTTTGTCGATTTTCGGTATCATTCTCATCATAAAGGGATAGAGTTCCATTCGGCCGAATCTGGCCATTGCATCATCATAAGACCATGGCATGTCATTATCAGTACGTTATGAATTTTAGTGCCATCCACAAATGGCTTCACACTATAATGAATGAATGCGCAAGTGTTTAGATGTAGGCATATGTGATCCAAACCAGTTTAACATATGTGTATCCAAACTAATTCTTCCACAAATCATGATTTTATCACATTGGGGTATCTTATGCATTGTTGAGCGTATCGAACTAAGCCTAATCTCGGTCTTTGAAAAGCAAGTACATAAGAACAAAAAATAAGTACATAATATTGACAAACAGAGTACACAAATACAGTTCTGGAGTATAAAACTTGCAAAATTGGGTACTTTTTCGCCAATTTGTAGTATTATTCTCAATACGTAAGGGATAGAGTTCAATTCGGCCTAATCTGGCCATTGCGTGATCATGAGAACATGGTGTGTCACTATCAGCACATTAGGGATTTCCAGTGCCATCAATGAACGACTTCACACTACTACAAATGCAAGCGCAAGTGTTTGGATGTAAGGGTTTATGTTCCAAACTATTTCAACATGTGCGTACCCAAACTATTTCTTCAACAAAAAATGGTTTCATCGCATAGAGGTGTCTTATGCATTTTTGCATGCATTGAATTAAGCATCATCTCGGTATTTGAAATAACAAGTACATAAACACAAAAAATATGTACACAACATTGGCAGAAAGAATACATAAGTGTAGTTCTGAGTACATAACAGCCAAAACTAGGTATTTTTTCACCAATTTTTGGTACCGTTCTCAACACATAAGGGATAGAATTCAATTCGGCCTAATCTAGCCATTACATGATCATAAGACCATGGTGTGTCATTGTTAGCACATTAGGGATTTTCGGTACCATCAATGAACAACTTCATACTATTATGAACGAAAGCGCAAGTGTTTGGATGTTGGTCTTTATGTTCCAAACCATTTCAACACTTGCATATCCAAACTATTTCTTCAATAAACCATGATTTCATCGCTTGGAGGAGTCTTATACTTTGTTGCTGGCATCGAATTGAGCCTCATCTCGGCCTTCAAAAATACAACTACATAATTACAAAAAATAAATGCACAACATTGGCATACTAAGTACATAAACACAGTTTTGGATTACATAACTGCCAAAATTGGGTACTTTTTCATCGATATTTTGTATCATTCTCAGCACATAAGAGATCAAGTTCAATTCAGCCTAATGTGGCTATTGCGTGATCATAAGACCATAACTGTCATTATCAGTACATTAGGGATTTTCGGTACTATCAATGAACATCTTCACACTACAATTAATGAAAGCGCAAGTGTTCGGATGTAGGTGATTATGTTCCAAACCATTTCAACAAGTGCATATCCAAACTATTTCTTCCATAAATCATGATTTTGTTGCATCAAGGTATCTTATGCATTGTTGCACGCATCGAATTATGCCTTATCTTTGTCTTTGAAAAAGCAAGCAAATAAACATGAAAAATAAGTATAGAACATTGGAAAACATAGTATATAAATGTAGTTCTAGAGTATATAATTGCCAAAACTTGGAACTTTTTCGTCAATTTTCAGTATCATTCTCATCACAAAAGGATAGAGTTCAATTCAGCCTAATCTAGCCATTGCGTATCCGTCAGGAATTTTTGATGCCATCCACAAACGGCTTCACACTACAATGAATGAATACACAAGTGTTTAGATGTAGGTATTTGTGTTCCAAATCATTTTAACATATGCGTATCCAAACTAATTCTTCCACAAATCATCATTTTGTCGCGTTTGGGTGTTTTATGCATTGTTGCAAGCATCGAACTAAGTCTAATCTTGGTCTTTGAAAAAGCAAGTACATAAAAATAAAAAATAAATAAAGAACTTGGAAAACAGAGGAATAGAGTTCAATTCGGCCTAATCTGGCCATTGCGTGATCATAAGACCTTAGCATGTCACTGTCAACACATTAGGGATTTCCTGTGCCATCAATGAATGTCTTCACACTACTATGAATGAAAGCGCAAGTGTTTGGATGTAGGGATTTATGTTCCAAACCATTTCAACATGTGTGTACCCAAACTATTTCTTCAACAAACAATGGTTTCGTCACATTGATGTGTCTTATGCATTGTTGCACGCATCAAATTAAGCCTCATCTTGGTGTTTGAAATAGCCAATACATAAACATAAAGAATATGTACACAACATTGGCAAAAAGAGCACATAAATGCAGTTCTAAGTACATAACTGCTAAAATTGGGTACTTTTTCGGCGATTTTCAGTGTCATTCTCAACACATAAGGGATAGAGTTCAATTCAGCCTAATCTAGCCATTACATGATCATAAGACCATGGCGTGTCATTGTGAACACATTAGGGATTCTCAGTACCATCAATGAACAGCTTTACACTACTATGAATGAAACCGCAAATGTCTGGATATAGGTGTTTATGTTCCAAACCGTTTCAACATGTGTGTACCTAAACTATTTCTTCAACAAACCATGGTTTCATCGTGTTGAGATGTGTTATGAATTGTTGCACACATCGAATTGAGCCTCATCTCAGCCTTCAAAAAAGCAACTACATAATCACAAAAAATAAGTACGCAACATTGGCAAATTGAGTACCTAAACACAATTCTGCAGTACGTAACTGCCAAAACTAGGAATTTTTTTTTCACTTTTTCGTATCATTCTCAGCACATAAGAGATCAAGCTCAATTTGGTCTAATCAAGCCATTATGTGATCATCAGACCATGGCGTGACATAATTAGTGCATTAGGGATTTTCGATACCATCAATGAACGTCTTCACACTACATTGAACGGAAGTGCAAGTGTTTAGATGTAGGTGATTATGCTCCAAACCATTTCAACATGTGTGTATCCAAACTATTTCTTCAATAAACCATAGTTTTATTCCATTGAGGTATCTAATGCGTTATTATAGGCATCGAATTGAGCCTCATCTCGGCCTTCAAAAAAGAAAGTACATAATCATGAAAAATAAGTATACAACATTGGCAAATTGAGTACTTAAATGCTGTTCTAGATTACATAACTACCAAGACTGGGTACATTTTTTTCAATTTTTGGTATCATTCTCAGCACATAATAGAACAAATTCAATTCGGCCAAATCTGACCATTGTATGATCATAAGACCACGACGTGCCTTCATCAGCACGTTAAGGATTTTTGATACCATCCATGAATGGCTTCACACGACTATGATTAGCACAAGGGCTTAGATGTTGGTGTCTATGTTCCAAATCATTTCAATAAATGCGTATCCAAACCATTTCATCAATAAACCATAGTTTTGTCACGTCTCGGTTTCTTACACGTTGATGTATGCATTGAGTTGAGCCTTATCTCGACCTTTGAAAAAGCGAGTACATAAACACAATATTGGCAAACTAAGTACATAAACACTGTTCTGGAGTACATAACTGCCAAAACTAGGTATTTTTTCACTAATTTCCAGTATCATTCTCAGCACATAAGGGATAAAGTTCTATTATCTTAATCTGGCCATTGCATTATCATAAGACTTTAGCGTGTCATTATTAGCACATTAGGAATTTTTGGTGCCATCAACAAATGGCTTCAGACAACCATGAATGAACGCGCAAGTGTTTGGATATTGGTGTTTGTGTTCTAAACCATTTCAACATGTGTATCTAAACCATTTCTTCCATAAATTATGATTTTTTCACGTAACGGGTCTCTTATGCGTTCTTGCACGAACCGAGTTGAGCCTCTTCTCGGCCTTCAAAAAAGCAAGTACATAAAAACAAAAAATAAGAACACAATATTAGCAAACTTAGTACATAAACACAGTTCTAGAGTACATAACTGCCAAAACTGGGTACTTTTCCGTCGATTTTTAGTATTATTCTCAGCATATAAGGGATAAAGTTCTATTCGGCTTAATTTGGCCATTACGTCATCAAAAAACTATGGCGTGTCATTACCAGCATATTAGGAATTTTTGGTACCTTCCACGAATAGCTTCACGCTACAATGAATGAACATGCAACGGTTTGGATGTAGGTCTTTGTGTTCCAAACCATTTCAACTTGTGTGTATTAAACTATTTCCTCTACAAATCATGATTTTGTCGCGTAGGGATGTCTTTTGCATTATTACACGGATCAAATTAAGCCCCATCTCGGCTTTTAGAAAAGTAAGTACATAAACACAAAACAAAAGTACACAACATTAGTAAACTAAGTACTTAAATGCAGTTTTGGAGTATCTCCAAAACTCGGTACTTTTTTTTTCCAATTTTCAGTTTCATTCTCAGCACATAAGAGATTCATTTTAATTTAGCCTAATATGCCATTGCATGATCGTAAGACCATGGCATGTTATTATTAGCACATTAGGGACTTTCAGTACCAACCATGAACGGCTTCACATGATTATGATTGAAAGCACAAGAGCTTGGATGTTGGTGTCTGTGTTCCCAATCATTTCAACATATATGTATCTAAACTATTTCTTCAACAAACCATGGTTTTGTTGTGTCGAGGCTCTTTACGCATTGTTGCCCGCATCGAGTTGAGCATCTCGACCTTTGAAAAAGCAAGTGCATTACCACGATAAACAAGTACATAATATCGACAAACTTAGTACATGAACACTATTCTGGAGTACATAACTACCAAAACTGGGTACTTTTTCACCAATTTTCAGTATCATTTTCAACACATAAGGGATAAAGTTCTGTTCGCCTAATCTGGCCATTGCATCATCATAAGACTATGGCGTGTCATTATCAACACATTAGGAATTTTTTGTACCATCCACGAATGGCTTCACGCAACTATGAATGAACACGCAAGTGTTTGGATGTCAGTGTTTGTGTTCCAAACTATTTCAACATGTGTGTATCTAAACCATTTCTTCCATAAATCATTTTTTCACATCAAGGTCTCTTATATGTTGTTGCCCACACTGAGTTGAGCTCTTCTCCACCTTTGAAAAGACAAGTACATAAACACGAAAAATAAGACCACGATATTGGCAAACTTAGTACATAAACACAGTTCTGGAGTACATAACTACTAAAACGGGATTATTTTTCACCGATTTTCAGTATTATTCTCAGCACATAAGGGATGAGTTCTATTCGGCCTAATCTGGCCATTGCATCATCATCATAAAACTATGGCGTGTCATTATCAGCACATTAGGAATTTTTGGTAACTTCCACGAATGGCTTCACACTACAATGAATGAACGCGCAAGTGTTTGGACGTAGGTGTTTGTGTTCCAAGCCATTTCTTCTGTAAATCATGATTTTGTCACGTCAAGATATCTTTTGCATTGTTGCACGCATCAAATTGAGCCCCATCTCGGCCTTTGGTGAAGGAAGTACATAAACACGAAAAAAAAGTACACAACATTGGCAAACTGAGTGCTTAAATGCAATTTTGGAGTATCTGCCAAAACTCGGTACTTTTTTTTTTCAATTTTCATTGTCATTCTCAGCACATCAGAGATCAATTTCAATTTGGCCTAATCTGGACATTGCGTGATCGTAAGACAATTACATGTTATTATAAGTAGATTAGGGATTTTTGATACCATCCATGAACGGCCTCACAGTGCTATAAAAGAAAACGCAAGTGTTTGAATGTAGATGTTAGTGTTCCAAATCATTTCAACATGAGCATATCCAATCAATTTCTTCAACAAACTGTGGTTTTGTTACTTCGGGGTATCTTACGCGTTGTTGCATGCATCAAATAGAGCCTTATCTTGGCCTTTGGAACTACAAGAACATAAATACAAAAAATAAGTACACAACAATGGTAGTTGAGTACATAAACATAGTTCTGGAGTACATAACTGCCAAAATTAGGTACTTTTTTGTTGATTTCTGATATCATTCTCAGCACATAAGGGATCGGGTTCAATTCAGTCTAATCAGGCCATTGCGTGATCGTAAGACTAGGGCATGTCATTATTTACATGTTAGGGATTTTTGGTACCATCCACGAATAGCTTCATACTACTATGAATGAAAACGCAAGTGTTTGGATATCGGTGTTTGTGTTCCAAACCATTTCAATTTAAGCGTATCCAAACCATTTTTTCATCAAATCATGGTTTTGTCACATTAGGGGTCATAATGTTGTTGCACACATTGAATTGAGCTTTATCCCGGCAGTTGGAAAAACAAGCACATAAATACGAAAAATAAATACATGACATTGGTAAACTAAGTAAATAAATGTAGTTCCGGAGAACACAACTACCATAACTAGTACTTTTTTTTCCAATTTTCAGTATTATTCTCAGCACATAAAAGATCGAGTATAATTTGGCCTAATCTAGCCATTGCGTGATCATAAGACCATGGCGTGTCACAATCAGCACATTAGGGATTTCCAGTACCAACAACGAACAACTTCACACTACTTTGAATGCAAGCGCAAGTGTTTGAATGTAGGGGTTTAAGTTCCAAACTATTTCAACATGAGCGTACCCAAACTATTTCTTCAACAAATAATGGTTTCGCCGCATCAAGGTGTCTTATGCATTGTTGCACGCATCGAATTAAGCCTCATCTCAGTCTTTGAAATAGCAAGTACATAAAAACAAAAACTATGTACACAACATTGGTAAACAAAGTATATAAACGCAGTTTTGAGTACATAACTACCAAAATTGGGTACTTATTTGCCAATTTTTGATATCGTTCTCAGCACATAAAGGATAGAGTTCAATTTAGGCTAATCTGGCCATTACATGATCATGAGACCATGGTGTGTCATTATAAACACATTAGGGATTTTCGGCACCATCAATCAATGGCTGCACACTACTATGAATAAAAGCGCAAGTATCTGGATGCAGGTGTTTATGTCACAAATTGTTTCAATATGTGCGTACCCAAACCATTTTTTCAACAAACCATGATTTTGTTGCATCGAGGTGTCCTATGCGTTGTTGCATGCATCGAATTGAACCTCATCTCGGCCTTCGAAAAAGCAACTACATAATCATGAAAAATAAGTACACAATATTGGGAAATTGAGTACATAAACACAGTTTTGGATAACTACCAAAACTAGGAACTTTTTTTCCAATTTTTGATATTATTCTCAGCGCATAAATATCAAGTTCAATTCAGCCTAATCTAGCCATGCGTGATCATAAGACCCTGGCATGTCATTATCAATACATTAGGAATTTTTGATACCAGCAATGAATGTCTTCACACTACTATGAATGAAAGTGCAACTATTTGGATATAGGTGATTATGTTCCAAACTATTTCAACATGTGCGTATCTAAATCATTTCTTTAATAAACCATAGTTTCATCGTGTCAAGGTTTCTAATGCGTTGTTGCAGGTGTTGAATTAAGCCTTGTCTCGGCCTTCATAAAACCAAGTACATAATCACGAAAAATAAGTACACAACATTTGCAAATTGAGTACTTAAACGCAATTCTAGAATATATAAATTGTCAAAACTGGGTACTTTTTTTCAATTTCCAGTATCATTCTCAGCACATAAGAGAACAAGTTCAATTCAGCCTAATTTGGCCATTGTATGATCATAAGACCACAGTATGTCATCATCAACACATTAGGAATTTTTGGTACCATCTATGAATGGCTTCACACGACTATGATTGAAAGCACAAGGGCTTAGATGTTGGTGTATATGTTCCAAATCATTTCAATAAGTGCGTATCCAAACCATTTCATCAATAAACCATGGTTTTATCCCGTTTGGGTTTCTTACGCGTTGATGCACTCATTTAGTTGAGCCTTATCTCAACCTTTGAAAAAGCAAGTACATAAACATGAAAAATAAGTACATAATATCGGCAAACTAAGTACATAAACACTGTTCTGGAGTACATAACTGCGAAAATTAAGTACTTTTTCACCGATTTCCAGTACCATTCTCAGCACATAAGGTATAAAGTTTCATTCACATAATCTAGCCACTGCGTCATCATAGGAATATGGCGTGTCATTATCAGCACATTAGAAATTTTCGGTACCATCCACGAACGGCTTCACACAACTATGAATGTTCAAACCATTTCTATATATGTGTATCTAAATTATATCTTTAGCAAATCATGATTTGTTCCCATCAGGGTCTCTTATGCGTTGCTGCACGCATCGAGTTGAACCTCTTCTCGGCCTTCAAAAAAGCAAGTACATAAACATGAAAAACAAGAACACAACATTGGCAAACTTAGTACATAAACATACTTTTGGAGTACATAACTGTCAAAACTGGGTACATTTTTGTCAATTTTCAATATTATTCTTAGCACATAAGGCATAAAGTTCTATTCGGCCTAATCTGGCCATTGTGTCATCATAAAACTATGGTGTGTCATTATCAGCACAATAGGAATTTTTGGTACCTTCCCTGATTAGTTTTACACTACAATGAATGAACGCGCAAGTGTTTAGATGTATGTGTTTGTGTTTCAAACCATTTCAACATGAGCATATCCAAACCATTTCTTCTACAAATCACGATTTTGTTGTGTCGGGATGTCTGCATTGTTGCACGTATCAAATTGAGCCCTATCTCGGCCTTTGAAAAAGCAAGTTCATAAATACAAAAAATAAGTACACAAAATTGGCAAACTGAGCACATAAATATAATTCTGGAGTACATGACTACCAAAATTAGGTACTTTTTTGTCGATTTTTGATATCATTCTCAACACATAAGGGATCGAGTTCAATACTGCCTAATCTGGCCATTGCGTGATCATAAAACTATGGTATGTCATATCAGCATATTAGGGATTTTTGGTACCATCCATGAACAGTTTCACACTACTATAAATGAGAGTACAAGTATTTAGATATAGGTGTATGTGCTCCAGACCATTTCAACATGTGCCTATCCAATCCATTTCTTCAACAAATCATGGTTTTGTCACGTTAAGGTATCTTATACATTGTTGCACGCATCGAATTGAGCCTCATCTTGGCCTTTGAAAAAGCAAGTGCGTAAAGACGAAAAATAAGTACACAACATTGGGAAATTGAGTGCATGAACACAATTTTGGAGTGCGAAACTGCCAGAACTGGGTATTTATTTTTCAATTTCAAGTATCATTCTCAACACATAAGAGATCAAGTTTAATTTGGCCTCATCTCACCATTATCAGCACATTAGGGATTCTCGGTACCATAAATAAACGTCTTCATGCTACCATGAATGAAAGCGCAAGTGTTTAGATTTAGGAGTTTATGTTCCAAACCATTTCAACATGTGCATAGTCAAATCATTACTTCAACAAACTATGGTTTCGTTACGTCGAGACGTTGTAGGCGTTGTTGCATGCATCTAATTAAGGCTCGTATTGGCCTTTGGAAAAGCAACTAAATAATCACAAAAAATAAGAGCACAACCTTGGTAAACTGAGTACATAAACACAGTATTCGAGTACATAACTGCCGAAACTAGGTACTTCTTTTTCAATTTTTGGCATCATTCTCAGCACATAAGAGATCAAATTCAATTTGGCCTAATTTGACCATTGTGTCGTCATAAGACCATGGTTTGTCATTATTAGCACATTAGAAATTTTTGGTACCATCCATGAATGGCTTCACACTGCTATGAATGAACACAAAAGTGTTTAGATATAGGAGCTTGTGTTCCAAAACATTTCAACATGTGCGTATCCAAACTATTTCTTCCACAAATCATGATTTTGTCATGTCGGGGTATCTTATGCATTGTTACACGTATTGAATTAAGCCTCATGTAGGTCTTTGAAAAAGCAAGTACATAAACACGAAAAATAAGTTCACAACGTTGGCAAACAGAGCACATAAACACTGTTCTGGAGTACATAACTGCCAAAACTGGGTACTATTTTGCCGATTTCCAATATCATTCTTAGCACATAATGGATAGAGTTCAATTCAGCCTAATCTGGCCATTGCACGATGATAAGAATATAGCGTGTCATTATCATCACATTAGGGATTTTCGATACCATCAATGAACGACTTCATACTGCTATGAATGGAAGTGCAAGTGTTTGGATGTAGGGGTTTATGTTCCAAACCATTTCAACATATGCATACCTAAACTATTTCTTCAACAAAGCATGGTTTCTTCATGTCGAGGTGTCTTATATGTTGTTGCACGCATCAAATTGAGCCTCATTACGGTTTTTAGAGAAACAAGTACATGATCACAAAAAATAAGTATACAATTTTGGCAAATTGAGTACATAAACACAGTAAAGGAGTGCATGATGACCAAAGCTAGGTACTTTTTTCTAATTTTCGGTATCATTCTCAGCACATAAGAGATCAAGTTCAATTCGACCTAATCTGGCCATTGCGTCATCAAAGACCATGGCGTGTCATTATCAGTACATTAGGGATTTCTAGTAACATCCATCAATGGCTTCACACTACCATAATTGAAAGTGTAAGTGTTTAGATATAGGTGTTTGTATTCCAAAGCATTTCAACGTATGCGTATCCAAACCATTTCTTCAATAAATCATAGTTTTATCACATCGGGGTATCTTACACATTGTTGCATGCATCGAGTTGAGCCTCATCTTAGCCTTTAGAAAAGAAAGTACATAAACATGAAAAATAAGTACACAACAATAGCAAATTGAGTACATAAATGTATCTTTGGAGTACATTACTACCAAAATTGGGTATTTTTTTGTTGATTTCCAGTATCATTCTCTGCACATAAGGATAACTAGCAATCATAAGACCATGGCGTGTCATTATTAGCAAATTTGGAATTCTTGGCACCATCCATGAACGGCTTCACACTCTTATAAATGAAAGCACAAGTGTTTGGATGTAAGTGTTTGCGCTTCAAATTATTTCAACATGTGCGTATTCGAACTATTTCTTCGACTAATCACAATTTTGTTGTGTCAAGGTATCTTATGCATTATTGCATGCATTGAATTGAGCTTCATCTCGACCCTTAGAAAAGCAAGTGCATAAGCATGAAAAGTAAGTGCACAACAATGGCACACGAAGTACATAAACCTAGTTCTAGCGTATGTAGCTGCCAATTTTGGGTTTTTTTTTTTGCTGATTTTCGATATCATTCTCAGCACATAAGGGATGGAGTTCAATTCGGCATAATCTGGCTATTGCGTGATCATAAGACTATGGCATGTCATTATCAGCACAATAGGGATTTTTGGCATTATCTATGAATGACTTCACACTGCTATGATCGAAAGCGCAAGTGTTTAGATTTAGGTGTTTATGTTCCAAAACATTTCAACACGTGCATATATAAACTATTTCTTCAACAAACCAAGGTTTTATCGTGTCGGGATATCTTATGCGTTGTTGTATGCATCGAGTTGAGCTACATCTCAGCCTTTGGAAAAGCAAGTACATAATCACGAAAGATAAGTACACAATACTGGCAAACTGAGCACAAAAATATAGTTCGGGAGTACATAACTACCAAAACTAGGTTCTTTTTTTCCAATTTTCAGTGTTATTTGCAACACATAAGTGATCAAGTTCAATTCAGCCTAATCTGGTCATTGCTTGGTCATAAGACCATAGCTTGTCATTCTTAGTACATTAGGAATTCTCGGTACCATCCATGAACGGCTCTACACTACTATGATTAAAAGCGCAAGTGTTTAGATGTAGGTATTTGTGTTCCAAATTATTTCAACATATGCGTATCCAAACCATTTCTTCAACAAATAACGATTTTGTCACATCGGGGTGTCTTACGTGTTATTGCATGTATCGAATTAAACCTTATCTCGGCCTTTGGAAATAAAAGTACATAAACATGAAAAATAAGTGCACAACAATGGCAAACTGTATATAAATGTCCAAAATGGGTACTTTTTTGTTGATTTCAGATAACATTCTTAGCACATAAGGGATTGAGTTCAATTTGACCTAATCTGGCCATTACGTGATCTTAAGATCATGGCGTATCATTATCAGCACAGTAAGAATTTTTGGTACCACCCATGAACGACTTCACACTAATATAAATGAAAGTACAAGTGTTTGGATATAGGTGTTTATGTTCCAAACCATTTCAACATGTGCGTATCCAAATCATTTCTTCAACAAACCATGGTTTTATCACGTTGAGATGTCTTATGCATTGCTGCATACATCGAATTAAGCATCATCTCTACCTTTAGAAAAGCAAATACAAAAACATAGAAAATAAGTACACAAAATTTGCAAACTGAGTGCTTAAATGCGCTGGAATAGTGCTCGGCTAGCCAATTAGATTGGCCTTGTAAAAGTTATTTCCTTGTGAAACAATCTTGATTGAATGATATTCTTTATATGTCCATCTTCATCTTATGTTCTTTAGTACTTCACTTGCATTTGGATGAAGCCCTTAGATCACTCATGACTACGAGACTTAGTTTGGTGACCATGGAATAAGTCTCACACGGTCGTGATCTTAAATCTTCCAAGCCATAGGATCTTAAGAGACTGGGCATCAAAGATCTGGATAGACTTGCACTAATAATGCATAAATCCAAGAATTGGATATTGCTCCATTTCATGAGCAACCATATGAGATATAAGTGTATGTTAGTGGGTGCTTGTTAGAGAACAAGGCACTGAAGGCCCACAAGAGAATCTACTAGATAGCCGTAGTGGCAAGTCGGTAATGGCAAGTTCTCCAACTTACGCTAGTGTATATTATTAGTCCTCTGACCTGAGGATTCATGGCAACCTTGTGTCTGGTCCTCATGCTTTGACTCTTCCTTGACCACTGAGCGGGTTTTTTGGGTTGAGATTGGGTATGACTATTCCTACCACCAATATATTAAGGTTTGGGGATCTCCAGCCTACATGAGATGGACAGTGGGAGATAAATTGGATAGTAGATTCACCTTGTGCAAGTTTGTGGGATACCCAAGAGAGTCTATGGGTTATTATTTCTATAATCCCTCGAATCAAAATGTGTTTGTTTCAAGGAACGCCACCTTTTTAGAAATGGAATTTCCATAAAATAGAAAAAGTCATTATTGTTGAACTTGGTGAAGTTTAAGATGATCATCAAATTCCTCAAGTGGTATAAACAAATATATATCAAAGAGCTTTGCACACAACCTCTGAGAAGGTCGGACCAAATCAAGAAGTAACCCGAAAGGTTCAGATTCCTTCATGAGATGGGCTAATTGGATAATGATCCGAAGACCTATGAGGAAGCTATGTTGGACATAGATTCAGGACGTTAGCTTGAAGCCATGAGATTTGAAATAGACTCCATGTACTCAAACAAAATATGGACTTTGGTAGATCCACTAAAGGGAATAGTTCATGTTGGTTGCACTTGGATCTATAAGCGAAAGCTTGGAGTAGGTGGAGAAGTGGTGACTTTTAAGGCGCGACTAGTGGCAAAAGGTTACACTCAAAGACCTGGTATCAATTTTGAGAAAACCTTTTCACCGATCACAATGCTTAAGTCCATTCGGATTCTACTTTCCATAGTCGTATATTATGACTATGAGTTATGGCAAATGGGTGTGAAAACCGCTTTCCTCAATGGAGACATTGAAAAAGAAATCCATACGAAGCAACCACAAGATTTTACATCTCAGAAGAGTAAGTAAAAGGTTTGCAAACTCCAAAGATCCATTTATGGACTCAAACAAACATCCTGAAGTTGAACCATATGCATATAAGAAGGCTAGTGGGAGTAGTGTATAGTTTATTGTGCATTGTGTCAATGACATCTTCGTCATTGGGAATGAGGTAGGAATGTTAAAGTGTACTAAAGCATGGTTATCTACATAATTCTCCATGAAGGATTTGGAAAAAGCATTCTACGTATTAGGAATACGTATCTATAGAGATAGATCTAAAAGGTTGGGGCTATCCCAAACCATGTACATTGACAAGATATCAAAGAGGTTTTGTATGGAAGGGATTCTTCCCAAGGGACATGGCATTTGTCTCTCCAAGTCTATAGCCCCTAAGACAGAGAAAGAAAAATGAAAGATGTCCCACATACCTTGTGCCTCCGCTATTGGTAGCATAATGTATGCAATTCAATGTACAAGATTGGATGTGGAACGCTCGCTAAGCGTTATGAGTAGGTTCCCAATCTCGATGAGAGTCATTGGATGACTGTAAAAGCAATCATTAAGTACTTAAGAAGGACTAAGGACTTATTTTTTGTATACAGCAATGGAGAATTGAAACTAGAGGGGTTTCGGATTCAAGTTTTCAATCCAATGTAGATGACCTAAAATCCACTTTTGGATTTATATTTTACCTTAATGGCAGCATGGTGGGTTGGAAAAGTTCTAACAAGACCACTGAAAAAATTTATGGTTTTGGAAACTGCAAAAGAAGGTGTTTGGATAAAAACTCTATCCAAGAGTTAGATGTAGTACCTAGCGTACACGAGCCTACGATTGTCTTTGGAAGACAACCTTGGACTTGAGCTAAGATCTCATCAGTGATCCAAACACAGTAAATATTTTATCATTTGATATATGATATCAAATTGATAGAGGAGACAACTGAGTGGATAAAGTTGCCTCAAAAGAGAATTTGGCATAATCACTGTCTAAACCCCTAAAAGCAAAAGACCTTTGAAGAACATCTTGAAAATATAGGTCTCAAGGCCATGGGGCATTAGTTTTAGGATAAGTGGGAGATTGTTGGAATAGTGCTTGGCAAGCCAATTAGATTGGCTTTGTAAAAGCTATTTCCTTGTAAAACAATCTTGATTGAATGATATTCTTTATATGGTCATCTTCATCTTATGCTCCTTATTACTTCACTTGCATTTGGATAAAGCCCTTAGATCACTCATGACTACGGGACTTGGTATCGTGACCATGGAATAAGTCTCACATGGTCCTGGTTTTAAATCTTCCAAGTCATAGGATCTTATGAGACGGGGCACCTAAGATCTTGATAGACTTGCACTAATGATGCATAAATCCAAGAGTTGGATATTGCTCCATTCCATGAGCGATCGTATGAGATATGGGTTCATGTTAGTGGGTGTTTGTTAGAGAACAAGGTACTAAAGGCCCACTGAAGAATCCACTAGACAGCCGTAGTGGCAAGTCGGTAGTGGTAAGTTCTCCAACTTATGCTAATGTATATTATTAGTCATCTTACCTGAGGATCCATGGTAACCTTGTGTCTAGTCCTCATGCTTTGACTCTTCCTTGACCACTTAGCGGGTCTTTTGGGTTGAGATTGGGTATGAGCTACTTGGCATGGAGGTTTATGAGATCTAAGATGAAATCCGACTCCTTGCTTTTGTGAAGGATGAGTGCATCTCCTATATATTCTATAATGATCGATTCCAAGAAATCCTTGTGCAAGGTGGTGTGAAAATTTGGAAAAAGAGTTTTCCAAAAATGAGATCACATAAGGGAATCGTACATTGAGAATAGAAACTTAGTATTGAGGCTATTAGGGGGCAGACAAATATCTTGCCCTGGGCCTCTTTCTGGAAATAGGATACGGAAGGACCATATTTGCATGGTAAGCGTAGAGCTATAATGGTTCTCCAAAACATTCATTTTGGCCAATTAGTTAGGCTTCATGGGCTTGAGGTTGGACATCGACTATGGAGATTGGGTATTCTTCAATTAATGAGATTAATTGAATTAAATCGGTTAGTTTAAAAGTGTTATAAACTAAAAATGAATATATGATATTCAAAAGTCACAAGGAGTTGTGAACCCATATCTAATGAATGGTAGAACCTATTAGGTCACACACAAAAGCCAATTAGCTTCCTAGTTGATGGAGCAATTTTCTAAGAGTTAGAGAATTTCTACTAGGGGACCGATTTTGTGGTGTCCAATTTAAATGTCAATTTTGGCTTGATTAATTTAAGTGTTAAATTAATCAATTAATTTAAAAGGTTAAATTAGACCAATAATTAAGGAGTTAATTATTTGGTGTAAAAGTGACTATCAATTGATCAAGTTAACTTAAAGAGTTAAGCTAACAAAATCAAGCTTAAGAGTTGAGTTTGTTTGACTTAAGAGTTAAGTTAAAGGTTAATTAATTAAATTAAAGTGTTTAATTTAATTAATGGGAAGAACACATTTTGGAGGGAAAATTCAAATGAAATGTTCATTTGAGTAAGAATATTAATTAGCTTGAAATTAAATTTCAAATGTAATTAAGATGCACATGAAATTCAAATTTGATTTGAATTTGCATATGCCACCTTGGCAATGCAAGTTGGCCGCCCACCTTGAGGAAGGTGTGATGCCAACTTGGCATCACACAAACCTCACCCTATATATATATATATAGTGGGTGTGAGGATAGGCAATTGCTAAAAGTGTGAAAGAATTAGATTCTTTTGCAGTTCCCTCTAAAACCTTTTGCAAGCATTGCATTCATGTGTTGAAAGCTTTGCTCTCTTCTTCTTCTTCCCAAACTAAAATCGGTCTCCACCATAACCTATATCTGGTCTTATTCCAGCTTATAGACTAGAGATTTTGGAAGATCTAATTGGTGTGTGGATCATAGCGACAAAGGCAAACAAGTTAGTTTGCTACAGTTTGGAGATCCACTTGCATAGAGTCCGATTTTGGCGAATTTTTCCAGGGAGATCCAGAAAACTTTTTGATATTAATTTTTTAATGTGTTTCCTCCAAGGTGTTCAGAGGTTGTAGTATTTTTTTCGTGAATTTTGGAGGAGTTTTGACAAGGTTAAAAATTGCTCCATTCCTGCTGCGCGGTTTCTGGCATATTCTGGATTGGTCAAAGGTTAACCACTTTCTCTATTGATCCTAGTTAGCATGTAAGCACTAGTTTATTTAACTTTTGAACTTTTTATAATTGGATCCTAGTGCCTTACTTGCTTTCAAGTGGTATCGGAGTCTAAATCATGCTTAGATTTGGATTTTTTGTTGATGATTGATTTATGTGATGGATTGATCATAATCACCAAATTCTCGATTCATATGATGGATTGGAATGTTTGGGTGATGTTGTGTGTGGCTCCTTGATTGATGAATTGAAAGTATGCCAATATGTGTTTTAAGTGTTAATTCATAGGATTAATATGTTTTAATTCATAGCTATTTATGCTAAATGTTCATTTAGCATTTATCGATGTTATATGTTGATATAGCATGTTAAATCTGACCTTTATGTGCTTTGGTCATTTTTTGATCCAATTTGATTGGAGTTTTGTTGGAGATTCTTGAAGGATATGATTCTTACTTAAACTAGTTTTTGGAAGCTTGATTGGGCACTTGAAATTTCAATTTCAAAAGTTGTTTTAGATTTGAAATTTCATCTATAATGTGTGTTTTAATGTTTAGGAGGTTTCCTAAATTTTTTGGTGCACAAATGTTGAACCAAATATAAGTTGACTCGGTCCAAACCTAAAAATAGGGCAAGCTGCCACGCCCGGCCAGGCACCGGCTGGGCAGCGTGCACTCTTGCTGCCAGGCCGTGTGCTTGGGTTGGGGCAGCAATGCCTAGTTTTGGGTTGGATGGGTTTTGAACAATTTTTTGCGTTCCTTTAGTGGCCAAAAGTGTTTTATTTCACACATAATAGATGCACAAGTGTTGTGCAAGTTCTCAATAAAATGTTTGACATTTTTTCAAGCTCCTAAAATCTTGTTAATCTCCAACATGTTGCATAAGTGTTATGCATGGCCAATTATTTGTTAATTTGATTAGTGTTTAATTGATGGAATTAATTGTTAATTCTATATTTGTTTATTGTTCATTTAATTGTTGAATGGATGATGAATGAATGGAGATGATCATGAGCATTTAATATTGATTTTATTTATTTCAAGATGTCGAAATGAGTTGTATTAAATTGGGGTTTGCATGCCTCTTTATTTCTACCTTGTAAATGTTATGAGAGTAGAATCACTAGGAGTGAGGATTTCTTTCTCATGTAAAAGTTACGTAGAGCAGAACAGCCCTTGGAGGCATAGAGACTTTTGAAGACCTATTAATGTATAGGATACACTCATGTAATAGCTAGATTTAATCAACCTACCTAAAAGCAACTAGGTGATGCACCAATAGCTCTAAGTGCACCACTTGGTTAGGCTCATGGTCATCCCACCCTAGGAGCATGCTAGGTGCATTTACTTATTTATGCTTTCCATATCCTATTGTGTATATGATGCGTGTTTATGATATAGAAAACCTAAATAAGAAGATAAAATGATGAGATCTTTGCAAGCAAAACCCCTCCAATTAGAATGTTTAAGTGTTTTTCAAAGATTAAGTCAAAATGGATACAAATTAAAAGAGTTTTAATTAATCCAAGTCTTCTACCAATAGTATATGGCATGATGATGCTACCACCTTTGTGTGATATACATCCGGTTAGGGGTCATACTTAGGTGGAAAGCTGTGACTATATGCTTTGCATGAGATGCACATTTGATTTAAGAATGCCCACACATTATACACTCGATCACGGAGAATGTTGTGGTGCCTGTCTTGAATCAAAGTTTGATTAGTAGGTTTAGCTTAATACCGAGTAATGTAGAGGTCATCCATTAAGGGATCTACATGAAATGGTGAGGCAAAATATGTCAAGAATTGCATAAGATGTAATTAGCAAATGTTGCTTACCTTTGGATTGGTCGTGGATATACATCCGATCATAGGGTTCCACTTGTAAGTCCTTTGGATATTAATTCTCACTAGGAAGTATGATTTCCCGAATTCTTCTAGGGGGTGAAGAATTTGATAAAATAGTGGGAGGAAAAGATGCTTGAAAGACCACGAAAATGTTTTAATATCAAATTCAATCACATGCTTATTCTCTTTTTTACCTTCGAGGATTTGTGAAATCTCAAGAATGGCTTAATGTTCCACTCAACGTTATTTTGGAAACCAATATACCAACCGGGCCAAACTTCCATGATTGACTTAACCACAAAAATCGTTCTAGATTCCTAGAAGCGGATATATGTTCTATATCAAGGTGCTCATAATCCCATGGGGATTAAAGTAGATCAAGAGACACGTGAAAAGTTCACTAATTGGGTTTAGGATCTCCTATCCCATAGTCTCATAATGGCATCTACAAAATTTGTTGATGGTTGATTCATGTGATGGATTGATCATAATCACCAAATTCTTGATTCATATGATGGATTCGAGTGCTTGGATGATGTTGTGTGTGGTTCCTTGATTGATGAATTCAAAGCATAACATTAGTAAGCTAAGTACATAAATGCGGTACAATATTGGTAAGCTAAGTACATAACTGGAGTACACAACTGCCATAACTAGTACTTTTTTTTCCAATTTCCAGTATCATTCTCAGCACATAAGAGATCAAGTTCAATTTGACCTAATCTAGCTATTGCGTGATCATATGACCATGGCATGTCATTATCAGCACATTTAGGGGTGTAAACAGATAATAAAAGGATCGGATACACTATTTTGATATTCGTATCTGTTTAACTTTTTAAATATTCAAATACAGATACTGATTTGATGGATATTCAAAAACGATATCTGAATTCATATCCGTCGGATATCAGTCGAATTCGGATATATCCATATTTGATTGTAATTATTCAAATTTATTTATATTTTATTAAACTTATCCGTATTTGAATTATTTTTTTATATTCATATTCAATGATAATTATTTAGATATCTATTTACAAATATCCAAATATGTGATTCTATGAACTTATAATAAATACATATTTTAATTAATAAAAGGAACTATATAATTTCATTTGAAAAAAAGCAATCAAACAAATAGCATAATTTCTAATTAACAATTGACTTTATAATTGATTAATAATAATAATAATAATAATAATAATAATAATAATAATAATAATAATAATAATGGGGTGGCCCAAGTAGCTCGGCCCACACCAAGTTGTCCCAAAGATGCAACGCCAAGCCCAGTCTTGCATCCGAGGCCTATAGGCGCAATCGACCTCGATCTCGACTCGTGCCTCTAACCTATTTCCTAGAATGACGTCTGGTCGACCATCTTGACCAGAAAGGTCGATACAGTATAATACTCTGCCACCACATTAAATGCACTGACAGGCGGCATGCCTTCGCATTAATGGCGCATGTCGCCCCCCTTACCGTCTGACGCAGCGGGCGCTTCAACAGTGTACTGATCTACCTTAAAGCCTTGAAAGATGGCCACTTGGAGAGGCAAAGGAAGGGGAGTTGATCAATTACCCCTCATGCAAGGACAAAGGCCCTCCCTATTCGTCAGGGGCATCACAGACAAATCCCCAGGTGGAGAAGGCTATAAATACCCCCATTCCAACCTTCTAAAGGTATACTCTCATATATACAAAAAGTCCATACTCTACTGCTCTTATTTTCAAGTCGACCCGCATTGACTTGAGCATCGGAGGGCCTAAGCTGAGGGCTCCTCGGCTAGCCTAACGTTTGCTGGTGATTGCAAGATTTAGCCACCTAAACAAGTATATCGACCAGAGAGGCCGAGTTTCATCCGGTCTCCTAGTTGAACCAATACACAACGGTTCAAATCCTCATCATTTGGCGCCATCTGTGGGAATGCCCTTGAATCCGCTATCGATAATGGAAAACACCAGGCGTGCCCCCTCAGGAAGAGAAGAAAGCAGGAGATCCAACTCTCCCCCACCTAGGCCTCACCAAGAGCCAGCAGCACTAGGGGCCTGCGCCCAGCCAGAGCTAGTGATCACGTTGACCATGCCCCAATTGATGCAGCTTATCAATGAGCAGATTTTAGCTCAACTCTTGGCGGCCCTAAACCAACACACCACCCAACCGGAGCCGGCAGCCAGCACAATGCCGCAACCTGCGGCCCCGGAGAGAAAGCAGCCCGAATTAAATTGTGTGCGGCCAGAATCGACAAGCCGCCTTCGAGGCGCAAAATGAGCCTGGGCCATTATCTAAGAGAGATGCCTTGACCAGTGCCGCAAGAGGAGATGGCATATTCAATCAACCACGACGTTCGACCCATTCGAGCCCCGCAGCGCGATAGGGTCGAATGCTCGAGACATCCCACGAATAAAAGTATATCCCGGGCTGACAAAGAGGAGTGGGAAGAGGTATCGCACCAGATGCAACAATTAAACCAACGACTGGAGGAGATTTTGAAGAGAAACATGGGAAGATTGCCCCACCAAGAAGGACCGCAAAGGTTTCGAAGAGAAAGAGACTCTCCCTTTTTTGAAGATATCATCGATGAGCGCATTGCGATCGATGCCAAGATTCCAACTGGCCTGCAAAGATATGACGGATCGACCGACCCGAATGAGCACCTAATGCAGTTTGAACATATGATGCAGCTGCATGGACACAACGAGTACATCCATGTAAAAATACTGGTGACTACTTTCCAGGGAATAGCACTCGACTAGTTTGTGAAACTGGAGCCGGCGTCGATATTCTCATATAACCAACAGTGCAAAAAATTCTTGCACCAATTCGTGAGCAGAAGAAAAGCTAAACTTCCCCATATACATTTACACATCGTAAAGCAAGCGGAGGGGGAATCCCTCCGAGATTTCTTCACCCGATTCAACACAGAGGTGTTAAAGATCGATTGCCCAAGAATCGAATTCTTGATCGACGTGTTATTTCTCAGCCTTAGGCACAAAGAGTGCGCCAATGCTTTGGTTTGCGAGCAGCCCAGAACGATGGAGGAGCTCCTCGACCTCACGGAGAGTTGAAATATGGTAGCCTGGACGTCGACAGAAAGAAAACCAAAGAGAAAGATGACCGTCAGGTCAGAGAGGGGCGTCATTCCCCCATAAAATGCTTCCACGACTACACTCCACTCAACCTCCTGAGGAAGGAGGTGCTGTTCACCATACAGCATGAGAACCTGCTCAAAAAACCTTGAAAACTCACGGAGACCAAAGCCATGAAAAAATCAAAGAAGTACTGTCATTTCCATAGGCAGAAAGGACACGACACGGAAGATTGCTTCAACTTGAAGGATGAGATTGAAAGACTGATTAGGCAAGGCAACTTGAAAAAATTTGTTGAGTAGCAGGTCAGGCGCGAAGAAGGCAGGACCGACCGGACTCCCCATAGAGAAAGGTCGGCCAGCCCGAGGAGAGAAGAAAAAGGGAGAAGATCGGCCCAAGAACCTAGCCCGCCCATTTGAGGAGTCATCGACATGATCGCAGGGGATCCCACAGGAAGGGATTCCAAGAACGCAAGGAAACAAACACAAAGACAGCTAAAGTCAACCAAACCAACCAAGGTCGAGATAGTTTTCCAACTCTCCACTAGTGCCAAGCCAATCTCCTTCACGACTCAGACCTCGTTCATATGGAGCACAAAGAAGTCGATAGAAAAATAGACTTCCCCATGGTGGTAACCCTAGAAATAGCCAACTTCGAGGTCAGAAAGATATTGTTCGACAATGGTAGCTCCGTGAACATCATGTTCTTGTCTACATTGAACAGAATGAAACTAGGAGAACTAAAGTTTGATCCATTCAGAACACCGCTAGTCGGATTTGGTGGGTCCAAGATCATCCCAGAAGGATCCATCAACCTCTCCAGAACATTCGGATAAGGCTCCCAGAGTCGAACCTTGATGATCAACTATTTAGTGGTCGACGCTCCATTTGCATACAACGTCATCATGGGTCGACCAGCCTTAAATGACTTCAGGGCCATCGTATCCACTTACCACATAAACATAAAGTTCCTGACCCCAGCAGGAGTAGGAGAACTCTTATGCAACCTCAAGGACGCATGGCGCTATTACACTATTTCCATCGACTCCAACAAACAAAGGAAACAACCTCAATTGAAGCGCTCGGGGGACGCCGCTATAGCGAAACCCGAGGAGGGACCTTCCTCTAAGAAGAAGAAGTTGGAAGACACTCGGATCGAACCTGTCGGGGAGTTCAAAATAATAGAACTCGAACCAGGAAACCCCGACAAAACCACTTGGGACCGTTTGGAATGCCTCATGGTCGATTTTCTTTGACGCAACATTGATGTGTTCACTTGGAAAGTTGCAGATCTTCAAGGAATCGACCCTAGTATCATTGTCCATCGACTCAATGTGGACCCAGCTCACAAGCCAGTGAGGCAAAAGACAAGAACCTTCAATGTTGAGAGGTCCCAAATCATCGAGGAGGAGGTCAGCAAGCTTTTGGAAGCATGATATATTGTAGAAATTCAGTACCCTTCTTGACTTTGTAATGTTGTACTTGTCCCTAAGAATGAGGGAAAATGGAGAATGTGTAATGATTTCACTGATTTAAATAAAGCTTGCCCGAAGGATCCTTACCCCTTACCTCGTATAGATTTATTAGTAGATTCTACTGTTGGATGTGAATTGCTAAGCATGATGGATGCTTTCCAAGGCTATTATCAAATATTTATGGCACCTGAGGATAGGGACAAGACCTCTTTCATCGTCCCCAATGGAGTGTACTACTTTTTAGTTATGCCCTTTGGACTAAAAAATGCGGGTGCAACGTACCAAAGATTGGTCAACTTCATGTTCAAAAATGAGATCAAGAGGTCGATGGAGGTCTATGTCGACGACATGATTGTCAAAACCAAGAAGGCCGAGGACCACCTAGCCGACCTCCGCCACACCTTTGCCATATTAAGGGCTTTCAGAATGAAACTCAACCCTAACAAGTGCACATTTGGTGCACGCGGGGGCAAGTTCTTA